>OW051497.1:7659532-8934800 GCA_932521035.1 Oscheius dolichura | reverse complement strand
TGTCAATCGCTTTCCTATTTATACACACAGGCTTTTGGTTTTTTGTCCGTTTTTCCGTTCCTCCTCCCTCTTGACCTATCCCATTCCCCCATGAACTTGCAAATGTATCGCTACTCCTGCTGGGATTGCAATTCGTCCTTGGTGCAGCCTTCCTTACAACTAGCAATCTGCAATCTGTTATATGATCCTCGGAGGCGTAATTCGGTCAATCTACGCCTTGAAATTGTGTGATGACCTGCTCAGCGAATCGAAAATCCCATATCCCTATATCTATTCGTAATTTTTCGAAGGAACATCGTCTTATCGACTATAAATCACTGCTTATTCCAAGGTACGTGAGCTTTTTCACACTGTTTGATCAGTCTGTACGAGCCGGAGACGAGGTGTCAAGTGAATTTCTTTCGTTGTGAATCCAAGGCGCGTGGGAGACAGGCGCTTTGATTGCCCGGATATTTGCTTGCAATTGTTTGACAAATCCGAGCTCTACCGACAAACCAAACAGTTTTCCTAAGATCCATTTCTACGCGTGCTTCGACAATGGACAACGGGTAAACTCTCCCTCCCCCGTTTCCCAAAAGTTATGATAACGTTCAGCGCTGCATTTTGCGAGACGGTGAGCGAACTCAAAGACTCAATCCGAACCGAAGAACGACAATTGAGAAGACTGAAGGAGGGCGTCTTGCTTACCCAGGTAAAGTCAGGGAAAAAACTCTCGCATTTCTACGGCTGTCCTGGTCGTCTACTCCTCTATTTTCTTCTTTTTCCACGCCACTGAGTCAAGCACCCCCAACAATACAAACGTTCACTCGCAAAACTGCTCAATCATGATGGAACCACTGGTGTCAATGATCCCATTGAGCCCCGGATGACATCAATCCTTGTGACCGACACTCCTGTTCCATTAATTTTGAAATCTTTACTATCATCTTATTTTTTCAGGATATTTTAAGAGATCCATCCCTCGTAAGTATTATAAACCCTTGCTTGCTAGAAAAGATATTCGAAGCTTCCAAAACTAAAGGTTGGCATGCTTCAATTTCAAGAATAAAAGGGTTCAGAGAAATCGAAAACAACGGATAGTATTGGACGCCATACAGTTAGTGGATAAAGGGATAAGATTATATTCAAGTTTCCAGGCTAGTCGTCGTTCCCTTCGCCAGTTAAAGAACCTGTTCAAAAAGGTCGAAGTGAGTTTCCTTCCCTTCTTTTTTCGCTACACAGCTCTCTGGATTGAAGTACAGTCCTGGGGCTTGGCTATCTCCAGGATCGCCCGATCCGATCTCCAAGTTCTCGGGAGGCCCCGAATTCAGATCAATGCCGATAGCAGGCGCTTTTCCATGTCGCGCTTTCCCTCACTCGGCCTTTTTTGTAGCCCAGATTTTAACCAAACTTCCGACCACTAGTCGGCCTCAATTTACACTTTTTTGCACATAATCCGTCTGTGGGAATTTAAGTGGCGGGTTGCTTTTCGTAAATTTGGGGACAGAAAGCAGAGAAGGCCCTGCTAAGAATAGCTGCTACTGTGTGTCTGCCACCACATCTTCGCGCATATTTCAACTAATGTGATGGCTTCAAACACGCAAAGAAATCAGGAGCGTTGGACCATTGGTCAAGTTCCCAAGAACTTGGCTACAGTAATTCAGTAAGATTTCCTCAGTCGCTGTAAATATACAAGAAAACCGCCGATCTTCTCTGTTTATTACGGCCCATCTAGCACTGCGGGAAGCTGAAAAACCCGCGCAGGTTGCCTGCTTTTCTATGCCAAAACCATTCGTCTTCCCGGTTTCTATTCTCGAGAGAAGGTTACAACCTAACCGACAGAGGCAACCGCCGGTCATTTGGCTCTTCCCCTACTATTAATTTTCGCGTGTGCGTTCGCTACCACCTAATAAACTGACGGACTGTAATTAAACGTGTTTGTACAGTGTTAGGGTCAGATCGGTTTGGCCTCTCTCTCCCGTCCCTCGCCTCTAATCGAATGAACGCCCCATTCACAAATTCTATTGTATTCTGTATTACTCAGTCTGGGAATGGGAGCAGCGGTAGTACTCCCTCACCCTTGTCATCATGTCGTCTCGTAGGCGTGTCTGTGTCTCACTATTAAAAATCAGATCAAGTGGGTCCTACGCTCATGAAATGCACAATTCATTATGTGTAACTTGCTCACTCCTCACAGCTGACTGGGGATAGCCCCCCTTGTTTAAAACTATAACGCCATGTGATGTTTTTATCCCCCGGGCCAGCTATTTCTTCTCAGCTCCAGATTGTCTCCCCCCACCTTAATTATTTTTATGTTCCCGCCAGGTGACCTCTAACCAAGGATATCCAGTGCTTTTTATTATCTATTCACACCATTCTCTCCACCTGCATCCTCTTAACACTCTCCATATCTTAGTAGTAGAATAAAAAAGGTTAGAAAAGGAGCATCTATCACTGTATCACACAAGTTGCACAACTGCGTAAACAACTCTCAGCGTGGGAGAGATCTTAACGGCTGTTGGTCTCCTGGAGGTCAGCCAGCTGTTTGCGAGCCTATATTTCAATCACCACCCGCTCCGATCTGTGCATAGTGTTACATGCCAGTGACTCTCTTTGATTTTTTATCTTTCTGCACGAAGCTGGATCTTGCAGGCTGCTTCTTAACCCTTGCTCTTTGTGACCAGTAGAAACACGCTGGAGGATTAGAGCTTCTTAAACCTGCCCCTCTACCCTAACAGAAAGCTTGTCCTCCTTGTTTTGGACCCTAGAAAGGCCCGGCCGTCAACCTCCTTAATCGCAAATGAATTACCACTCATCACACCATCTGCCATGTGCTCCTCGCGCATTCTTACTGTTTGCCAGCCGATCAATCCTCTCTTGTTTAGGGCTCTCAACAACGTGATACAGCTGACGGGTCTCCAATGTCGTCCACAGACGTCCGACTTGGAGTTTACAGGTGGATAATTTGTCACCCTCCGGTTGATATTCATGTTTTCAGCCCGTTTGCATCCAATTATGGTAGTCTATCAAGAAGTGCTACAACAAGCAAAGTTGTTGCATCGCCCAAAGCTTTTGGGGAAAAAACTTATGTAAGTCCGACTTTGGCGGGTATGATAAAAAGTCCGGGTGAATTATGACCTGGTCCAATTCGCTGCTGATTCTATTGTTTAACATATGCCATAAATTTGGGTCAGGAAAGTTTCCAACAGGATTATGCAACGCTCACTTTAGGGGATATCATAATCAGCCCGTAGCCTCGTTTCATATTGGGCTGCTGCTATTGCGCAGAGACTCTCTCTCTCCCGTCTCTCCGGGGTGTCGCTCTCTTTTCAAAAGACTGTCCGGTTCAAAATAAACCGCTTAAAGAGAGGCAGGAGTTTGAATTGGAGTAACACCCGGTGGCAACAAGCAATCAACCATGTCTCTCAGTCTATCCCCCCAATCTCTGTATCTCATACGGCGTCTCGTTGTGTCCAAAAGCTGTCCAGTTACGCGAACTACGTTCTTGTGCTATGTTTGCCGTAGCCGCAATCATCTAATTTGAATGATGCATTAGGGTCGTTCTAAACGACACCGTACCATACTTTTTGTTACGTAGATCACACAAGTCCTTTGCTTTCTTCCACTCTCCTGTGTTCTTTTCTCTTAGTCTGAAAAATGCCATTAATTATAGGAAAAATGTCCCTTAGCCGGATAAGAAGGGCCACTTCAACTGTATCTTTTATTCAGATGAATAAAGAAGATCATGAACGGGAAAGAACTCGATGGCTTACGAAGCTAGAAGAGATCGAAGCCCGTCTTGCAGAGTCGGAGACACTAAACTCTGATATGCAGCAGATCCGCGCTGAACTGGTTAGTTTTTACAAAGGAAAATACCTGACGACCATTTGGATAAGTATTTGTAAACACCGTGTGACGCTTTTCTTCAATTAGTCTGGTGAAGTGTGGCGAACGGTGTATTTGACCGGTTGCTTCAACATAAAAGAGACCATTAAAAAAGTCGTCGAGATCTGGCTAGCGTCTCTTTTGCAGAACAAGAAGATTGTCGAATTGGAAAAGAACCAACGGCCTCTAATTGATCAGAATAGAAAAGTCAGCGATCGGAATAAAGTCCTCCTGGGGGAAGTGAAGAAAGTGGAACAGAAGCTCTGCCACAGCCAGGATGACTACCTAACTCTCGTGAGTCCTCTCTTTCTAAATTGATACTATCACTTTCAGAAAGACGCGCATGACCGCCTGGTGAAGGAGAACGCGACCTTGAAAGAAAAGCGTGCTTATCCCGAAAAACTTGAAGAGTTAGATCGTTACAGAAACCAAGTTTTGGAATATTCTAAATGTATTACAGCTTTGAGGAGTGCTGGACTGGTAAGGGAGGTTCACTCCATATTAGGGGACAAATTTTAGGAGAAGGATCGGAGATATGATCTCCTCGTCCAAAAATTCAAGAGGCTTCGTCGCTGTCTTAGAAGAGATGACGATGACGGAAAGAGGTTTGAAAGAGCGGAGGACAGTCCCCAAAAGAAGCATTTTTCAGCACGGTGGGGAGCGACTGTTCGACGGAAAGTTCCATCAATCTGGACACAATAAATGAGGACTTCGAAGAGGTCAGCAGCAAAACTGTTTGAGGGCGAATGCAAAGAGGATTTATGTCTTGATTTCGCGGGCAAATTAATCTTGATTGAGGAGGGTACCACGAAGGGGTAGATGACCTTGTTACAGACACCCGGTCCGGGTTTCCGTCACTAGAATTACTCTACTTTTTTCCCTCTCCCCCTTCCGGTGGCCATTATTTCTTTTTCGTACTATAAAGCAGCCTTTAAAATTAGGTCATTATTGGAATTAGAAGGGCGCGAAAACCAATGAACCGTGTGATCTCGTCGATCATCACGTCTGTCTCTCACTTTCAGTCGCGCACTTTGTTACTCTTCCTGTTTATTTTTTCTCCTATTTCAGTCATTCAACAAGGATATTGAAACCACATATCAAGCCCTGTATCGTGAGAACGCCGAGCTGCAAAGAGCGTTGAATGTGAGTAGTTGTTCCAGCCCACCCGAAAAAAATTATATTTTGAGGAGCTGAAGTTTACACCAACGGGCCTTTGTGAGGAGACACTTTTGCGAGATCAGCTGGCCTGTGCTCACACTACTATAGAGCAACAACAGCTGATTATTGAAAGGGACCAAGAGATGGTCAGTAGTACAAAAAATGTTACACTACAAGGGGGATTTAGATTGCACAGTCTGCCCAGTTAAGGGCATTGGTCGCTTCCCAGCAGGAGAAAATACGGGAGTTGGAAAAGAAGATCGAAGACATGAAGCAGGAGATTGCCGCTTCTAAGGACAAAAATGAGCTTTTGGAGTTCCAAGTCTTGGAAATGGAAGAAACTCGGAGCGAAGTGGAGTTCTTCTAAACTATAGACGATTGTATTCCCTTCAGGAGCAGTCCATATCTTTGGATAAGAAGGATCAATCGTTGGATACCGATGATTACCGCTGCGAAGATGCCAACGTGGAGATGACCATCAAACTAGGAGACTTAGTTTAAATTCCGTTATTGCTGAACAAACTTATAATTTTAGAAAGTTGAAGAGGTTTCCGCTCTGAAGAAAGACATCGCTGAGCTTACAAAGTCTCCAAACCTCCGACTTGCTCAAAGACAAGTTGTGGGCAAGACTTGTGGGTACATCGAGAACTTGGAGGAGGTAAGTCTGATCTTTATTGTTCTGTGTATGCCTGTTTTTAGAAAATTACTGCTTCCACAGTCTCGGAACAAGCCAAGTCTGCTGATTATGAAGACAAAATCAAGCTACTCCAGGCTCAAGTTGAAGACTCTTATTCCAAACAGAAGAAGAAGAAGGAGCTTCAAGTTGAAGTCGAGGATCTGCGCAAGAAGCTCATAGAGATGGATGGTGTCCGCAATTCTGTAAGTCAAAAACTCCTTTCCCATTTATTCTGTAATCTGTTCTAGTTGAACAATGAGATGAAATCATTGTCCAAGGAGTTGGCAAAGATGAGATCTGAGCTCACCACCAAAGATAACGCTTTGGAGAAGGAGAAAAAGCTGGTGGAAGGATTGAACAACCATCTCCAAGAGCTGGTGCATTCTGCTCAGACGGAACAGGAGCAGAAAAACAACAAAGAGCAGGAGCTCTCGGAGACGAAAGCTCAACTTGAGGCTGCTAAATCGACTGTAGAGAATTTAATACGGGAAAAGGAGGAAGTATGCGCTACAGTTTATTTGTATACAAAGCATTTTCAGTTACTGGTCAAGCATCACGAGCTTACTGCTGAATACGAGAAATTCAAGGAAGAACAGCGGCCTTCTATTAGAACCGAGCTGGAGAGACGGTATGAGGAGACTCGTTACCGGTTGAACAATGCTCTTGAGAAGATCCAGAAACTTGAGGTAAGAAACGCCAATTTTTCTATGCAAAAATTACTTTTAGATGGTCCTGGAAAGCGCCAAAAAGAGCGAAGAAGACTCCAAACTCAGCGAGGCCCTACAAGAGGATTTGATCCAGTTAAAGGTCTACAACGAACAATTAGAGAACCAATTCAAAGCTCAAACTGACATTATTGACGCTTTGAAGGAGAGAATAATCAAGGTAGTCTATTTATGATGTTACCTATGACAGGAACATTTCCAGCAACGTACTTTGGCTGACTTCGTCAACAAGCTCTCTGATTTGGACGATATTGACGAGGTACAGACGGAACTAGGCCACTTTGCTCAAAATCAAGACAAGGATACTATTAAATTCTTGAAGAATATTGCTCATATTGTAACTGTAAGTGGTTCTAAAACTTCTTCATAGTCCAATTTCTTCCAGATGAATAGGAAAAACCATTTGCTTTCGTCGTTGACACCTCTTGAGATCTCCACTGCTCATCACAAGGTCAGTTGAATTGCTCGTTGCTCTTTTAATCGCTATGAAATGTCTAGATTTGTGAATCAACTTACATCTACTGCGTAAGTCCCCAAACTGCCTATATTACCATGCGCACTCACAATAGGGGGTGGCAGGCTGCTTCTATGCTTGAAAAAGAACAAGGGGCGCCTATTGTAAAGCAGCCAAGAATACCACAAACTAACAACCACACCGCCCAGCACAAAAAAGACATTTCAGATTCGTCCCTACAATTCTGTCGACTCTTCCGGCGAATGGATGTCGAACAGCAGTGAAGGGGTCAACTCACCCGATAGATATGACTCCGATTGGAACGAGAAAGATCACTCTCGAGGTGCACACGTCATTGGACTACTATGAAGAGCTTTTAGATGTAAAATGTGGAGGATCTATTCCTCGCAGCCCATCAGCTCATAGTACTTAAACACCTTGAAAGGTGTATGTGGGGGGAATGTCCGAACCTCTCGTCAAATAACTATTCCAAATACTGGTTCTGTGCTATTTAATGTATATGTCTTTGCCAAATAAATAATGTTGCTGACTGGATCCGTCTCCCCAATTAGTTCATCCTCGGGGAGGACCGGAGTTTTCCCCCTCCTAGACCACTCGACAGTAAAATCTACGAGACAGTTCCCTCCCGTGTGTCCTTGGCAGGCGGCTGGGTTATGTTTTTGTCCTCTCGACTGAACATTCACCCACAGACTGAAAGCATCTTTCGATATAAACAACCAAAAACTGAAACCGCCTAGCAACATAGCTAGCCATTGATTCGCATTCCTGGATTATCGCTATGTATCTCCCCTCTCACTCTGAGATCTTTGCCCGCCCGCAACGCATCAACAACCTTTAAACAATTCCGATCCATTAGGATCTATGTTTCCCCGGAACATTACGACCCTTGCAACAATCATATGATGTCCGGCACAGAAATCTCAGCTCTCGCAATTCCTTGCCTGTCGATCCAGCTGTGCCAACACACAAAACGAAGAGATAATAGAGCGACTAATTATAAGAGGCGTCAGTTGAGTCCACTGCCAGCAGCAGAAGCAACTTCCCTCTCTCTCCCGCTCGCCTTTGTTTAAAAGGAATACGTAAACACTGTTCCGACGCGTCCATCGAATGATCGCCACCAGTTTCTTCTGTAGATTAGCATTGGAATAGCGCAACCTCGGGGTCGAAAGGACGCGATATCCCCCCTGCCGCGACCTCCTTGGGCCGCATCGCGCATACGCCTCGCCCCTTGTCGAACCTGTTCTATCCCCTAATCATAATTATTTGTAGGAAAAAAGGTTAGATGCGCCTTCAGTGGAACCGCGTACCTCTCTCTCCGCCGGTCTTTCATTTCTTAACTTTCGTTTTCTTGGGGTACAGTGTTATTTTGGATGAATGGTTTTTGTAAAATTCGCTTTAAACTGAAGCATTCCGTTGCCCAGAAACGTCTCGAAATGTCAAGTAAAGAAGCAGCTGGCCGGGGTGCCGCTAGCGCCGTGACGCATTACACACTCCGTCCTTACAACTGGTTTCGCTCCCCATGCTTTGTCTCCCTCTTAGGAAGGTTCCTGAATTGGCATATCTCATCTGCTTTGATATATCCTTATAAGAATTATCCAATCATTCATAAATTATCATTTCTAAAAGATTTTTTTGTTGCAGAACGGTTGTAATACTTGCATGAGGTTGCCATTGCTGCTAACGGCAGCGACAGCTGCCTTTTGTCAAGAATTTCTCCACCTTGGTGAGCAATATCCATGGCCTGTCTATTAATATTCCTTCAGGTAACAATCATCCAGCTGCCGGACCTGATCTGAGCGGCCATTTGGCACGTAGCCTTATTGATGACCAGTTGTTTGAGAATGAGGTCGAGACTCCCGTTGCCTTGATTGACCCAGATGGTAGACGAATTCTCGTCGCTTTGAAGACAAACAGCGTCCAGTTAGTCTTATTTTTTATTCTTTTTTGAATAGATAAATTAAGGGTTGAATATGGGAGGAAAAAGGAACAGGCAGAAATTGCACAAATCCTCAAAGAGGTAGAGAAGCCAAGCGTCAGTTTATCAACGTGGCTGTGGTCTATGTTAGGATGTTCTTTGGTCATCAGCTGTGGAATAGTTCCTGCTTTTCTGCTGCCACCAAATACCACTGAATATCTCCACACAACTGGTACATTTTGGCATAAATTTTATATCAGAGTTTATTCAGATGGAAAGAGGACGCTGAACCTAATGCTTTCCTTTGCGGTTGGCAGTCTTCTAGGGGATGTTTTCCTCCACCTCCTTCCGGAGACATGGAACGCCTACAACGGTAAATATTTCTTGTTATTTTTAAAAAATATTCTGCAGTTGACATGACGCAAGTAGGAATGTGGACAATTGCTGGACTGCTTGTCTGTTTCTGCGTGGAAAAGCTTTGCGCCTCGACGGAAGAGAGCCAACATAAGGTAAAACTTTTCCCTAGAAGACTTTGTCTTTCATTTTTAAACAGTTTGCTTACTTCGCTTTTCAGATCTGTGCTCTAATGAACCTCGTTGCCAATGTTATGGATAATTTCACCCATGGTCTCGCTGTTGGAGCCAGTTTCCTTGTTTCTACGAGGGTTAGTCAATGTTACAAGCTATTTTTTACCATTAATCTTTTAGTGCGGCGTTCTCACAACAATTGCCATCCTTTTCCACGAAATTCCCCACGAAATCAGCGATTTTGCCATCCTTCTGAGGGCTGATTTCAACAGATCCGATGCAATCAAAGCTCAGGTACCTTTTCTCTCGGTTTTCTCTTTATTTCCTGCTTTTAGTTGGTCACAGCCACCGGAGGAGTGCTCGGAGCATGTGCCGCGTTATTCATGCACAGCGGAGAATTCTCTGCTGCCGCTTGGATACTACCTTTTACGGCTGGTGGATTTATTAATATTGCCCTTGCTCAAATACTACCGGAGCTGAATGAAGAAACTGACAGCCGTCAAGCATTCAAACAGCTTGTTTTTGTAGGACTTGGAGCGGGGATTATGGCTGTTCTGAATCAGAGCATGCATGTGTAGTCAAAAACAAACCTGTGATATCTTCTTTCGTTTCACTGTCCCGTCTTGCCTTTTTTATGGGTGCCTACGAGTGTTAGCAACTGTCATCAACTGGTGAATGTATGTGTCTATAGATGCCGATAAATAGTATTCAGTATTCCGTTCTATGTTAGTCATATTGATGCTGCCAACTGTTGTTTCCAGGGGGAAAGTAAAACAATACTCATCTCGGGGAAGCGATGAAAGGAACCAATTTTAAAGGCCGGTTATTCGAACTCTCGTGAATCATGCTCTGAAACTAAGGCAGCAGCTGTGCAAAACTTCATTGTATACAAAAGTTTCGTATTTTCGGATCCCGTTCAGAGAACTATCCGTCAACGTCTTCTCGAGTTCAAACGGGTACTGCTCTTGTATCAGCCCTAATCCTCTGGTGAACTCTTCTTCTAGCATGAAATCTACAACTATTCCACCTGCTCTATTTCCTTACTCTTTTTATACCTGCACGTGCATTGTCGGACAAGACAACACAGAAGGAAGATATTTACTGAAGAAATGAAGCTTCCGATGGCGAAGCGAATGGTGGTGGCAGCGAGGCACTCCAGATCTTCCTTGGATCTAATGTAACGTTGGTAGTGGATTATATGTCGATCTGGTCGCAGAAGAAGGGCAAAGGTGATCTTACAGAGAAATATCAAGAGAATAAGAGCTCTACAAGATATTTCATATGCCTTTTCAAAGGAGCTGTGTCTTTAATGGATTTATTTTATTGCGTCTCATTATTTTGATAAGTTAACTGTTGCTGTGTTGTGTTTAGGCGAGCTAAATAAAGGCTGTAGAAGATATTTATGTATCAATAACAGAGATTCATTAGGTGTATCGAGTATCAGTGGGAGGTCTTCGTTTGCTCACAATCTAATCTTTCAAGTTGAGAGCAGGGCGAGCGAGAGAGCGTCCTCCATCGATAATTATACACTGTCCCACAATGTACTCGGACTTGGAGTTGTCGGACAAGAAGGTGATTAGCTCGGCAACTTCTCTCGGATGAGCTGTGCGTCCAATTGGAATCTGCTGCCTATCAGCGGCCATTCGGCTCTCGAACTTTTTCTTTTGCTCTTCAGTCATGCCGATCCTTTCCATAAATTTGGTGGTCGTCACACCAGGGCTAAAATTATTAAGTTCATTTGTGATAAAGAAAATTTTCTTACTTGACACAATTGACGCGTACGCCTTTCTCGATGTAAGCCAGGGCAAGGGCGCGAGTCAGATGATCCAGGCCAGCTTTGGCCACAGAATAGTAGGGGAAGACGACATTGGCAGAAGTAGACGCGATGCTAGAGACCATTACCACGCTACCTTTAGTCTTTTCAAGGTAAGGAAGTGCCAATTTAGAGATGGCAAGGACACTAAAGGATACACAATATAAGATATGAACGAATAAATCAACTCACGATCGTAAATTGAGATTGATGGTGTAGTCAAACTCCTCCAAAGTTCCAGTAAACCCACGATTTTGGTTATTATCGGAACCAGCTGCTCCGGCATTGTTAATCTGAAATAAATTGTGTCATTTTTAGTTAGAAGATAGGTACTCACCAGAATGTCAATTTTGCCGAATTTGTTGATCGTATCCTCAACAATCTTCTTATGAATGGCTTCTTCTTGAATATCTCCAGTTATGGTTACGATATCATCAACCTTTGCGCCCGCTTTAACGCAGATGCTCTTTGTTTCCTGAAGAAAGTATTCTACTTCAAAAAAAGAGGCTCACATCCAGAGACTTGGGATTTCTTCCAGTGATAGTGAGCTTGGCTCCTTCCTCGGCGTACATTTTGGCTGTTTCGCGGCCAATTCCTTGGCTAGAGCCAGTAACAATCACAACTTTTCCAGCAAAACGTCCAGGCATCTTTCCTGAACATCGACATTTTTGATTGGAGGAGGCAGACATTGCTTATAAATAGAAACATAGGTTTCTCCAAAATAAATGTATGAAAAGGGAGGGAAATGGGCGAGAATTGTTTGCTCAAGAAGTACTATCGCGGCATGTTTTCCGCATAGAGATTAAGAAAAGTCAGAAAGGGGAAGGTAGGGGAAAGTAGAGAAGATTCTAAAAGTAGGAGTTTGCGAATGAGAATGGAAGCTTTTCCACTGTACTTTATATAAGATTATTTGGCTGACAAATAGACCACAGAACACGATAAATAGCAGCAGACAGCGATCTGTGATGACCGGGAGGTATTAATCTTAATGATAACAGGCTGTGACAGCACAGGGAACACCTGTTTTGATGATGAGTACATGGGAATTAAAATGTCTTCAAGGAATTTGAAGAACCTGGAATTCTCGGAATTATGGAATGGCTAGAGGTATTCTGCGATTCTGATAAAATCTCAAAGCTCTTTGTTTTTATTTTACAGTAATATCTAATGCGGACGCGCGACTGAAAGTCCGCGGAAAAGGGAGAACAGTAGTATATAAACAGTAATTATTTCAACTCCAACGCTTTATTTTCCCCCCTCGCGTAGAAGGATGACGAAGACTCTTTCGACATATCCAATCTTTCGGACGAGGCAGCTTCAAATTCGGAGTACTAGTAAGAAAACAGCGCAACAGAGGATTCACTAATAAGTGAGGGCAGTTGCCCTGAGGGCTGACTACGTTATTACTACAATATACAATACTACTACAATATTGCCTTCCCCATAAATTACTGGAATTGGGTCGTATACTCCATAAGATGAGGCCATCCCTATTTTGTCAAAACGGCCATATTTCTTCATTGGGACCTCTAATCAACATGTATGTATCTGTTATTCTGGGAAACACCTCATCCTCATAGTTTTCATGAAAGTTTTATCTGAAATCTTCTCCCCTTTCTATACGAAAGCCGTTGCCTGTGAGAATTTTATCGGCGCTTTTTTTCTCATTTCCCACCAAAGACGGCCGTCTGTCTAGGAAAAATGGCGGGGACGGCTCGTGATCTGTGGTGAAATCCGCCAGGACTGTTGGAGATGATGAGGTTCTTTGACAATATGTAAATAATTAAAAGGAAAGGATGGGGGAATGTTGTGAGGAGGGTGAGAACACCAGTCGGCGGGGTGAGGGAGTCCGCATCCATCCCGCTGATCTTCTTGCTGCTGCTGTTGGTTGAAGTCGTTGATCGGTTAGGATTTGGAGTCCAGAAGAGCGTACGGCGCCAGTAGAAGATGAAGTCGCGAACGTCCACAGCAATCGCGGTTGGCTGCTTTGGCGGCACAGAAATGGGGGTGGAAAGAAATATAATCTCCCTGACTGTTCCTTTTCCACTTCCCCTGTGGAGGGAGGTCCAAGGTGGACAGCAAAGGCTATACCATCCCTCCTTTGATTATCCTGCACTTCCCGTCCTCGTCGCTATATAGTTTTCTTCTAAAGCCACGTGTACTAGTCTCCGTCTAGACTTTTTTTATTCTTCCACCACAAAACGCCTTGTCCCCGCCCACTTTCTATATCTATATAAACCCCTTCTCTGCCTTTGAAGGCATACTATTCCGTTCCACCGTATACACACATTTCCTAGCAATATGATCTACACCCACATCAGCAACGACTCGGAGACCAGTAAGTTTTGAAAATAAGAAAGAATCAAACATAACATTTAGAACCTCCCATTAAAGGGAAGTGAGGGGCCCCTGGAGGATGACCAATCAATGTGGCTCTACTGTTAAATAAATTATCGCCACTGATTCTTATTTGTTCTTTTCTTTGGGGATGGGGGGCTTGGAATCAAGAAGTTAGGGGTTTCATTTTTTTACTTAAACAATCGTTGATCAGTGATAAATTTTCTTGATAAATCTCTTCCATGAAGAGCTTTGAACTTGTCGTCGGTACTTCTCGAAACTTGTCGAAACATGTCGAGGCCTCTCAAGACTAGACAACGCCTTTCGAAAGCTTTGTATCTGAAAGTCGGCAGCAACCGGCATTGGCTGCTTCGATGGAAGAGAAATGACCGCCCGAGGAGTGGAAAGAAACAGAAAACTAAGCCGACTTTCGCCGACTTCAACTCGTGTTGCCGCTCGTTCGCCGCCGTGCAGCCGTGGCAAAGGATAGAAGCCCAAGCCTCAAGCCGGACTGGAGCATCGTGAGGCCGTAGGCTCTATAGAACTTCATTCACTCTAACAAAGCCTGAGCGGATTTCACCACTGATCACGAACCGTCCCCGCTATTTTCCCTAGACAGACGGCCGTTTTTGGTGGGAAAGGAGAAAAAAAGCGTCGATAAAATTCTCGCAGACAGTGAATTTCGTATAGAAAGCGGAGAAGAATTCGGATAAAAACTTTCAAGATTCTTTTTCAAAAATACATTTCTACGTAACTTTCTACTTTTCCCGATGAAATTCTCCTGTCACCGCGACGTTCCCTCGTGTTATCGCCCTCCCCACGACATTCTCCTGCTCCTTTCTCCCAGTCAGGAAGGGGAAATGAAATGTCTCTCGCTGACGAACGAAGATTATTCATGACTGAATGTCAGTTAAGGAAATTATCTTATAAGTGGACCTGGCCCAAATACTCTCTCAAACACCGGAGTCAACAGGACGCGCGACTGAAAGTCCGCGGACAGTCGCCCCCCAAAAAGGGCACCCAAAGTCCGCGGACTTTCAGTCGCCCCTTGTGGACTTTCAGTCGCGTCTCGCGGACTTTCAGTCGCCCCTCTCAGATTTTCGTCATTTACAGTTAAAATTCCTATCGTGGTGAGTATATTGCCGGTTTTAAGGCCTACTTCTGTCTTCTTCTGTTATATTTTGGGCGTTGGATAAAAGCGTTATGCAGGAGGTGTTGTAACACATGGTTTTCTTTGTGTAGCTTTCAAAAGTGCTCATCAAATTGTCTGATATGTTAATAATATGCTGCATCTCTTGCTCTTACAAAAGAAAGAAGTATTAAAAACACTGAAATTGGAGTATCGCAAACAGGAAAGAATGTAAACGCGTATTCCCTTGTTTTCAGTCTTGAAACATGATCTCCTGAGAGTTAAAAAGCTTTCTCGCGTACAGTTGTACTGTTCTATTACCCAGATTATCAAGAAGAGTAGTCGTTCTCATCAAAAGAATCCCTTGTTCCGTCTCTCACTGACTCCCAGTCTTTCTTTGCTTCGTGAAAGTTTGTACGTTATGCTGCTCCGATCTGGTAGGATAACTTTAAAAAATTCAACTCGTAATACAAGGCATACCGTAGTCTAATCATTTTAAATAAACATCCCGGTCTACTCTACTAGATTCATGGCCTATTTCCCATTTTGATGGAGAGAAGGTCTTCGTTCATGACGAATGTGTGCTGCATTCTGGACTGGGGGCCCTTTTCTTGTAAGGCGCAGAATGAAAGGAGTGCTATCAAAATAAAGGAGTCCTACGAAGATAAACTCCCGTTGGAGGTCGAATAGGTGGGCTTTTCCTTTTCATATAACTTCTAATTAATTCACCTAGGCGAGATGGTGGTTTTGCCCAAGATTTCTATTTTCTCAGATGAATAGACTAGGTTTGAATCGAACTGTGGTTATATAGTGAAAATCTGAGGCTAACTCTACCTCTATGGTAGAAAGCTTAGGCCTGACCCGTTGATTGTAGTTATTGATCTATGGTGGATGAGGAACGAGCAGAAAGTCATGGAAAAAAAGAAAGTTATATCAACTAATGTAATCCCTGTTTCCAAATTTCGTTCACACGCGTCCCCTGACTATCAAATAGATCGTCACCACTTGTTGTTAGACTTCTACGGGCAAGCAACTATATAGCAGGGGCAAATATCCCCCAATCAAATGCTGAGCTTTGCTGAGGAAACACGTACATTTTTTCAGAAGCCCGTTGTCATGAAGAAGTTTTGCTTATTGCTATTCACAATCACAGAAAAAAAAACTTTGACTTCTGCTTTGTTGATAACCCGTATTCCGATGAGATGAGTGATATTCTTTTTGCAAAAAGAGGGGAGCTAACGTCTATGCAGGAAACTAAAGTTATTCAATCAGGAGCACACTATAAACTGAGGAAAACGATGAAATTCGTAATAATATGATTTCTCATCAAGGGGCGCGTCCTCTAATGCACTCTATTTTATCGTTGAGAAGAAGTCAACACCGATTCCTTACATAAATGAAGCGACAACTTTTGAAACGAAAGAGCCAACACTTGCGATTTGCTCTAAGACGGAAGACAGCGTGCTTGTCGACAATTTCGTTGATGTATTCTTTGCCCACTTTTGCACATACTACAAACCCAGCAATCATTAGCCTTATTAATGATGTAAGGGATATTAGCTTTCTACTGAATACAGGAAGCGGCGGTCGTTGTTGTTTCCTCTAGTGATCAGCTAATATAAGCTGCCCCCATTTTTCCATTACTCTTCACTCTAGGAAAGTCTACTCGTCTCTTAGTATCACTAGCTACCGACTGTGGTCACCGACGTGAGCTTCAGGAAGAAACAAGCAAGACTACAGTCATGCTGAACAGTCTTATCGTTTGTTGCCCCCCTTCCCTTCATTTCTTCACCTGTGTTCCCAGCTGACCGATGATCGAAGAGTTCTACCTTTCTGTCTTTACCTTCTTCGGTGGAAATCATCTCCTCGTTGGGTAGCATATTCCGAAATGTAAATGTATTTCAACTTTTCTAGAATCGTTGCTTCGACACTAATTTCCATTGCCTGGTATACTTTAGTTAACGCCCCTTTTATTTTCCTGGACGTTCTTCAACCAAAATGGGCAATGGAATACAAAATACAAGGAGAGAAATTGGTAAGTGCACCTCTTCTTTAAAAGGAATATTTTAGCCCACTATGGATAAATATCTCGCCAGTTTACGAAGGATTATCCCGAACCTTGTCATTTTCACGCCCGTGACTATTCTTCTTGTATACCCTTTCCACGATAGTTCTTGTTTCGACCCATTGGCAGTTCCGCTACTGTCCACAGTTCTACTCCAAATGCCTTTTTTCCTCCTTGCAGAAGAAGTCTTTTTCTACTACAGCCACCGGCTATTCCATCATAAGGCCATTTATAAGCACATCCACAAGATCCACCATGAATGGACTGCACCTGTTTGTGAGTTGTCTCATTCCTCTCTTTCCCGAAAGACATCTGATTCCAGCAATCACCGCGGTCTATTGCCACCCCCTTGAGCATGTAGTCTCCAACGTCTTCCCTATTCTCATTGGGCCTACCTTGCTGGGCTCTCACATTGTGGCTCACTGGATATGGGTGTGCGTGGCCCTGTTCAGCACTACCTGCCAGCATTCGGGCTATGATTTCCCTATAATTCCTCGCAACCAATTCCATGACTATCACCACAAAATGTAAGTATTATCTTATCATACAATAGAAGGCTACAAATTGCAGTTTCAATGAGTGTTTTGGTGCCATGGGATTGTTGGACATTGTGCACGGAACAAATAAGACATACAAGAAGAGTATCAGCAAGAAAACTGTGGACTAACGGGGATGACAACAATAATAGCCCTCAAGGACCCCGGATAGCTTTATAAAAGCACAAAGGAGGGTGGAGTACTTAGTGTGTAGTTAAGCTGAATAGTTCCTAGACTTGTTAAATTGTCTTATAGTAGCGTTCTATTGATTATACAGCTTTCGATCCTTCGATTATAACAGTCGGTGTCTTTGTGCAGTATATTTGCGTTTTGTGCTTTGTGCAGTACAGCAGGGCAGTTGTATTGTTAAAGGAACTCCTAGGGACCTAGGCGGGCTACTGTAGCAGAGGAAAACGAGACGGCGAATTCGGAAGTTTCGGAAAAAACGAAAAACATCGTCAGAATCAGCTTGAAAAACTGAATCGAATAGACTAGGTTTCATCCGATTTCCCCCTTTCTGTGAAAAGTAATACCGCAAAACAGAAAGGGTGCGCACAGTCGCTGCGGGACCACTGTGCGCAATCAGGCAAAATCAGGGGGTCCCTCGGGCTTCCTTCAAGAATATTTAATGGTCCCCTCTTAGATTAGAGGGTGTATGGCCATTAGTAATTTAGTAACCATAACATATAAAATATCAATGCTATATGACGAATTCAGTTTAAATGCCACCTGCCCATCACATTCTGATTCCCAGTTGTATTGCTCGCTCCATGCGGTACTGTGTTTCATACGAATTTGACGGACCTGTAATTCAACATGTCTATTTCAACTTGCTAACTGTATTTTCCGTTGTTTCTCCTATATTATTCGTCTACACTTCATTCTGCATAGTCTATTTATCACCACGGCTGTTAAAAACCTACCGTTGGTATTTGTTAGCCCACCAAATTAGCGCTGAGCTGGTCTGTTTTTATGTAAGTTTTAGCTAGTTACATTACCATACAAAGGCTCGCCCTCTTAGGTTCACACCTTTACCCGGGTTATAACATTTCTCCCTTTACCTGTCTCAGGTATGACAGGATTTGCCAAATATATCTTGCCTGCTCATTATTTACTCTCGCTTGGTCTTTTATTGGAAATTTTTAATGGAGTCTCAATTATTCAATTGTATGCCTATCGTTTTTGGGCAGTCGTAAAGCTGTCCCCATCTGCTCGAACGTATAATTATTTTCTTAAATTCCTCGTCTTCATAGGATATTTTCTTGGTGTGATACTGTTCCTGTTGCTTGAGTACGTCGCTTACAAGAATCCGAATGCTACACAGCAATTCATTGCGGTAAGTAAAAGATGTCGCCTGAGAAAATGTCACTGCGTCTCTCTGTTTGTGCGGTCTTTCTTCGACTCTAACCGCTTCTGTAACACGAAAACCTACAGCTCTAAATGGAAACTTTTTGGATTTGACCATTCCAGGGTCCTAATGAGCCCGTATACCAATTTCTAAGTCATACTCTGCCCGTCTTCATAGGGAACAAGGAAATTGCTATGCCCATTGCAATTCTCCCAAATTTCAGAAAATTTCAATAAAATGCTGCTGACATTATATCTTGATCCTGTTGGCATTGAAACACTTTCAATTAGGGCCCCTTGTCTCTCTAACTGTGCTACCATCTTAATACTGTGTCTTACTTGGAGACCTCAAAAGGTTCGCATATTGGGTACGACCGGCTATTCAAAAAATTAAAAAAATAAATTTTATGTAGTACGACTCATTAATAATAAATTGCCCATACTTCCCCAGCTGAAATTTGGTCCGTTTCAGAAAGCTGTACGTATCCTTACAAGCATAAACGAGAATCGCCTTCTCAAAGGCATGTCGCGACCTCCCTTGACCATCTGTTGGCAGCCAGCCGGGTACGGGAACGTGTTTGCGTCTCTCTGTTTACACGTTCTTTCGTCCTCTCTAACCACTTCTGTAGCTCAAGAAGTAACAGTCCGGGAGGTAAAACTTTTGACCTAGATCATTGTTAGGGGATTACTAGCCCCTATTCAAAATTACAGCTCATACCATACCGTTCTTCATAGGGCTATTCAAAAATGGCTCTGCGTCTTCCAATTCTCCCTGCTATTTTCGCCGCTCTCGCATCCCAGAAGGAACGCTAGCTGACTGTGTGCAGAGTATGGCACGCTGAATTATAGCAGTCTGATTTCTACGAAAACTACACATTATTTTGTGATGAAATTTGGCACATAGGTGTAAGAGCTCATTCCCCACAAAGTAAACCTAATCCCATGGCGCCAATAATTATCAAACTTGATATAACCGTGTTTTTGTGTTTTGAAAAGAAAAATTCTACACAAGATTTCGCTGGTTAGACTCAATGGTATAAATGGTAGCATTCGAAAGAGAATGAGCAGCTCTGTCGGCAACAACTTATACTTAGCCGTCATTTTATTTTAAGTGGTAGTAAATGATAAAAAATACTACGCAAAATTTTGGATAGTGCAAAAGGCAAAGTTCAAACAGAAAAATTAAGACATAGTAAGCTGCGCCCTCTCGAAATATATCGTCAGCCAGAAAACTTTTGTATCTGGACCAAGAGAAGTAAGCGAAAAGTATGATTAAACAGTAGCCGAGCGCCCGAGTGACGTCACAGCGAGAGCGGAAAATGGTCCGCGCCTATCCTTTTTTCCTTGAATCTCGAAGGGAAAATTTTTCTAAGGCAGTGCTTTTTGTTAGTAAACCAGGAATGACAAGACACTTCAGATAAACTGAAATGAAGAATTATCGAACCGTGGCTTTGTGGTGCAATGAATTTGTAAACTCAACAACCTACGATAATTACTTAGGCCACGTTTTAGAGGAAGCTTATCCATAAAATCATAATCCTGCCTCTTTTTTTACCATTTTTACAATTATAAATCGCAAAAAAAATTTTGCTGAGGATCGTTTCATGGTCGTAATTCCAAGGTCAAACTGTTACAGTAACTGCCCCAAAACGAGTTTCTATTTCAAGGTGCAGAGCAGCGACTGCTATACTTTTACTTCTGAAGGAAACCCCAATACTCAAAATTTAAATAAGACTCCGTGTATGATGTTCAAATCAAGTGACAATTTTTTAAATATGTTCGCGATGTGTATATTATAGCAA
The DNA here is from genome assembly GCA_932521035.1 of Oscheius dolichura. Lineage (NCBI taxonomy): Eukaryota > Metazoa > Nematoda > Chromadorea > Rhabditida > Rhabditidae > Oscheius > Oscheius dolichura. The sequence continues at coordinate 8,914,431 of OW051497.1, read as the reverse complement.
TACAAATAAGTCTTTATGTATCTGGTATTGTAGCTCTTGTATGTAGGCTAAATACAACTGGGCTATGATTCTTTGTGTAGACACGTAGCTTCCGAAAAATCCAGGTGTGGTACGGCTTGTTCATAGCTATCAAAACGGACGAGTCAATAATACTGAAGGTAGAAAAGGACAGAATTGCCGTGTTGACAAGAACTGAAATTAACTCATTTCCAGTAGAGAAGAGCATCCTTACACGCGTGCCCCCATATCTCGTTATAAAGGACGACTAATAGAAAAACAACAGGAAAAATTACAATAACTATGGGTAGGAGTGTCTGATAAATAAGTTGTATGATGTAACTTTGATGAAGTTTGCGAAGTTGAGGAGACACAGATCTGACGTTTATAGCGCGTAGATTTATGAAAATAAAGTACATGTAGATGGACAACACTGCGAGAGTAGCTAATGCTAAGGGTGTGCCGAAGTATGGCAGTATTATATCTTGGTCATAGCCATATAATTCGATAGGAAAGTCAGTCAGCTCCTTTATGCAACTGTAGTTCTGAAAGAGCTTTCATTTCGTCGCTGGCCGGCCAAGGCGCCCCTCATAATAAAACTGGGCATTTCTGCAACAAATAATCTCTCACTCGATCTGTGAATTCAACTGTAGGGATGAAAAATGAGTAAAGGCGCAGGCTTCTCCAGGTTAGTTCATCTTCAATCTAACTTTTCTACCCCTAAAAATAAACGATCTCAGGCAGAAAATGGAAGAAACTTTCTCAGATGTGTTCCATCGAAGTATCCGAACACTTGGCTTGCTTCCCCTCTTTCGGGCACCCTCTCGCTCAACGAGAATCATCTGATTAATTGGAATGAGTTTTATCGTTTTTTAACATTAGGTACAATACTAACACAGCTGAAGTAAAAATACTAGACAGATACTACAAGTAACCCGAGCAGGTGAAAATTCTGGAACGGTATTTCGTGAGAGGAGTGGGTGGTGGGGGGACTAATGCACAAAATACAACCTTAAAAGCGGCCGCTTCTATGTGTACAGATAGTAGAAGAATGATCATAATTTAGGCAGCCTCGTTCATCAGCTGGTCGATGAAGGGCTGGACGACGTCTCCGTGGCTCCAGGCAGTGGGGTGGAAACGGAAGCGGGGTTGTCCCTTTCTGTCGATCAGGAACTTCTCGAAGTTCCATGTCACGTCGCTGGTCTTGATGGGGTTCCACATGAGCTCCTCGCTCTTTCCGAGCTTGTCAACGGTTTGTGGGCAAGATTCCTGAAAAGAAAGCGATTGTTTAAGGGTACACGCGTAGTTGTTTTCTTCACTTGTCAACTGGTTTCTCGCTTTTCATTCAACCCGTCTCCCAAGGGTAAGCATTTTCTAAATAGGGGTCGAGGTGCCGCCGCGCAAGGCCATCCCCCGGCAATAATAACATCAAAATTACCTTGAGGAATTCGTAAAGAGGGTGCTGGTTGTCGCCGTTGACGTCTATTTTGCCGTAGATGTGGAGGTTCTGGTGAGGCTTCCAGCCGTTTCCGGGGCGGACATACATCACTCCATTGAGGAGTTCGTGGTTCTCTGCGGGTTCCTACAAAGAAATGAGAAATAAAGGAAGAAAAGAATATTGTACCTGGAGGTAGAACTGATTGCAAGGGAAGGCGAGTACAGTGAAACCGCCATTCATGTTCTTCTCAATCATGGGATTAAAGTCGGTGTATTGTTGGGTGTAGGCTGTAAACATTTCCTTACATGGCAGTTTTCGACAGTGGCGGCCCCTATTTGTGATGTCATGTTTTAAAAAATGGTACTACATATTTTGTAGTAAGGGAGAAGGTAACTGGTTCTTGTAAACTAGTCAGGAGGGCCGTTTTAATGATGGATAAGAGAAAGGAAAAATCGGGAAAAAAAGAAGAACATACCGCAGAAAGTAGCCACATTGATAACCAGGAGAACCTGACCCTTGTACTGGGAGAGGTCTGTGAACTGCCCTTGGAGAGTCTCCATCTGGAAAAAGCCAATTATAACCAAAAAATAGTTTCCCTACCTGGAAGTCATAAATGGACTGGTTTACTCCATGGCACTGACTCCACCGGGTGGTTTCGTCAATCATTTTTGGTCCTGGAAAAGAAGAAAGTTAAGAAACGGGAGAAAAAATCGGGATTTTGGGGAAAAAAGAAAAAGATGAAGTGGAAGTGAAGAAAAGTGAAAGGACCTACCAGGTTGGGCCATTGCAAGCCCGCAGGCAATGGCAAGTAGAACTTGAGAGAGCATTGAGATTCTGCATCTCAGACCGAAAGTTCCCATGTTATATACTGCCCCGCGTACCGGGCACAGAAACTGAAAAGATCACACTTATTGACGAGACGCAGAGACACGCCTACTGAAGACGGTTGAACAAACACGGCATTCAATTTTGACTTGAAGAAAAGTATAGGTTAGTTCGGGATTACTGTATTTGTGCTCTCTTGTCCACTCCCTCCGCTCTTCACTTTGATCACCGAGCCGATGTCAAAAGTACAGAAGATCCACAAACCCACGCATGACCTTGCCGTGATCTCTTCCCCCCTCAGCTTTTGTCTCCTTTGTTTAATCGAAGAAAGCTGGTAGAAGTGTCAACTGTGGAACATGTTTTCTAGAGCGCGAAGTACGTGTAAAGAAAAACATAGCGGAAATAGAAACATCAACATATTGGCTTTATAAGTTGTTGACTGTTAGGGGTGCCATTGTTCCCAGAATTCCATGACTTTTCTCATTCTTCCGGTCTGGCCTTAATGTTGGAAGACACGGAGGTAACGAGACCAATTGTTTCTTGCCATGTCTAATTTGTCAACGACGCCTTTTCTCAGGGCTAGTAATCATTTGGCCTATCTTTTTCCTATTTCGCCTGTGCCATTTCTTGCTTCGTTGGGGTTTCCTTTTTCAAGTGTAGCGACTTCCTCGAGAGTGGAATTTTCTCCGGAGTTTGCTGCCGGAACACATCACTCCATACCCTCAACAGGTGGGCACGGTTTAAGCATACGACATTGTTTGGCTACTTTTACAATGGTTCGCCGAGTATGTTCTAGTGGTCAACATGAAGATCAGCCGATGACTACATCCTCCCTTACAGGTTGTTATAAAATAGCAATTCAAGTCCAGTTTACTGTGGTAAGTTCCGAAATCTCCTTTCGCCTGTTGGTTTACACAGTTCTCTTTCGCTGTTCCATTTTTCTGACACCCAGACGGATCGCTCACTTTTTGTACGTGCCACTTTTCCGTCTGATCATCTTGATATTTGTCCAGTATCTTTTTGTTGGCACTTAACCCCACAAATTGTTGACAGTGTGTCACACAGAGGGATTTCATTAGATAAAAATAAATTACACAAAAAACTGTGTCTATTTTTCTCGCTTAGTCATCGTTTTTCGTCGAATTTCTTAAAGTTTTACTATGTGTCTGATGACGTCGTTACCTGCTATAGTCTGTGTCTACAAAGACATCTTTCAAAACGGTCACGTTCTTTAGAATTTGCTCTCAGTCCACCCATGTTTTGCCATGGAGGAAGAGGACAATCGCCCGCCCAAGATGTTTTGAGAAGAACCGTACGATTCGCGTGGCCGTCCTTGACTTGGGAAGGGAAACTCTCAATAGTCACAGATGGAGGCACGGGTTAATTGCCCACTACCTCAAACTGTTTCTAATTGGACCGGTCTACAAAGGTCATCTTAAAATAACGAATTCTGTAGTTTTTATGTTTGTAAAGACACATTGTCCTGGCCGACGGCGAGACCCTTTTGTTGCTGACCTTCGGTGCGTCTCCCCAATAATCCCTCCGCTTTGATCAGAGTGGCAAGCAGGCTTATCAAAAATCGGATTTAGTTTTGTACCAGTCTCAAGGAATTCAGGAATTCCGGCTTTTGCAAACCCCTCCCTTTCGGCAGCAAACAGAAATGACGACCTTGTCGAACAAGACCGAACTATGGTCAGTAAATATGGAGGAAAACGGGGATTTTCAAAGGTGTTCTTCCGATATTTTGAAACTTTTGTAAGTTTTCCGAACACAGCGGGGGCTGAACAAACTGTACTGACGGGTATAGAATAGGTGGAGTTTGGTGTGGAAGAGCATACGATCAAACACTCGCCATTTCAAGTGGCTATTGATACCGGGGTACAGATGCCGGAAAGGGGCTGTCAACAGATAAACTCAAGTCAAGTGGATGTCAAAGAGAAGTGCTAGCTGGAGCAGCTGGAAGGTACATAGGTGTTTCAGGGTTTTCTAAAGGGTTACTGAGAGAGGGAAAGTTTTAAGTATCTGGCAAAACTAAAACAGATGTTGTAACTGCCAACAACAGACTCCCCTAAAGCTTTCCAGAGTGATCTTGAGAACTCCATTTGCCTTCTCTCAGAAAAATGTACAACAGGTGGCTTCTCAACAGAAAAATCCCCTGTAAATGTGAGCAGATGTGTCCCGGATGAATGCTCTAGAATCAACTATACACCCTTATAAGCTGTATCTATCAGTTCAGTTATTGTACTTTACAGAAAGCTTAGAACGAGGTCTGTCAACCCTTTGAACACAGCTTACTCTTCAAAAATCACCCGCCCGACTCGACCACTTGTTACCCTGATCTCTGAGTAATCTTTAAAAACGATTCTCTTGCAATCTGTAGTCCATGTCCGACAGAATTCTTATGTATACAGAGATTAGCCGTTTTTCCTGTGTGGGTTTGCTTACGGACCGTTCTCTATCAAACATTCCTCAAACTGTGTTTGATGGTTTTGTTAGTCCGTTCCGCCTTGGCCTAACAGCTGTACAGAAACCAAACTTCGGCGTAAAAATAGACCTTGCTCTTGAGGTTTTAGTCTGACTGATCTCCAAAAATTGCCATGTGACAGGAAAATAGAGTACTTGAAATGACAATGAGGTGTGAAAACAGGGATCGCGTACTGTGATAAACAGCTCGTCTTTAAAATTCAAATATTTGCCCCCTCAAGAACCCCAAGTGTTTACTACTTAACAAGGGGCGCATTTTGACCTCGGCCGATGTTCTCCTTCTTCTACATTTACTTCTCACGTAGACATAGTTGTTTTCACACGTTGTTCTCGTGTTTGCTGCCGTCCGGTCCCAAGAAGCGCGCCACGCATTGCCGACGGGCAAAAAGCCAGGCAACAAATAGGCGACTGATTGCGGGAGAAGTCAACAGAGGTCACGCCGGTTGCCGACGGCAATTCTCCCCTCTCTTCCGCTCACTCAACCTTTTGTGTGTAAAGTAGGACACAAAACTTGCAACACGGCAGGCCAAGTCGTCTCGACAATGCCCTACAGCTGAAAAAAAGACGAGGACAGGAAATTTGTCCCATTGTCAATAACTGGGAGTTCCAGACGGAACAAACATAGAACAGTTACACTATGTACATAGTTCAGCAAGTTGTTAACGGATATCTGGTATCGGGCTGTGAACCTGGTATTATTTCTTGGAAATAACACGTGGGCTTTTCACACCTCAACAAAATAAAGTAAACTTTGGAGGTGAGACAAAACACCTTGGTTTATTTGACAAACGTCATCTTAGTCACACCACAATAAAATATCGCCTTTGGAAAAGTGAAAATTGTGAAAAACTGGAATGGGCAGGAGGAGGAAGAGTAGCAAGGCTCAAAAAGAGCCTCAAATACATCAAGGAAGTATCTCAATATTCGTGCATTTATGCCCTTTGGAATGTTAAAGGCAATGGTTATTCACAGTACACCATATGCTCCCTACAAGAAGAACATACATTTAAAATTTAATAATTTATTGAAATGATCTAAGAGGCAGCACTGTAGAATAAAATCACCAGTCTTTTGTCCATATCTGAAAGCTGAGCAAATGTTAGAAAAAAAAGAAAGCCCACTCCTTTGTGTTTTAGCGGTATAGTTGTAGCAGTGAAACGGCACGCAAACATCAGTAAATAAACTGTAACATAGGTGAAAGTGTATTATTGTATAGTATAGAATATCCTTGGCATCATGGCCGTTTGGTGGATAATTGACGAGCTAAAACCGTTTCTACTATTCTCTCCGACTGAAACTTACGAAAAGCTGCTTATGTCTTTCTAGAAGAAGACAAGGTAGGTAATGAAATGAACACTGATGAACACGCACTATATCAAAGACGCGTGTAAAAACATACACCTTCTCCATATATGCCTTCTGGATGAGAATAATGACTAAACCATCAGATAAATCCTCTCCCGTGATAATAATAGCAAGATATCACTACCCAGCTGTAAAAATGGAAGACGTCTAGAATGGTGGAGGCACCAAGTCAGAGCTCATCCAGAGGAAGTGCTCAACAAAATAGAACGATAGCCTTGTTAAGAATCACTGCTCTTGAAGGAAGTAGAAGAAGAACGTCATATATGGACGTTTTATGGATATATGTCTGTACCCAGTTAGATCTGAAAACGCGTTGTTGACCCACTATAAGCCGGAATGAAAGTCAATCAGATAAGGTGTATGCTTTTAGGGAATAGAAGAAACAAAAAAGTAGGATATTTTTTACTGATACTCTCCTGAGAGAGGCAGGAGGGAAATGAAAGTGGCTATACGAACGGATACTAAATGTAATGGTTTCCCACATCTTGATTGTAATCAGGGCATAGTAGATGTCCATTCCTAGGAAAGGTTGCCTAGCAGGCCTGATCACATCGTGGGGATTGAACAAACCCAGAAATTCGGGGAAACAGGGCGTATTTATACCTATTTAACAGACTGTAGAATCTTTATTGCGCTTGTTTATCGTCCCAAGTCATGTCGTCCTTCCACCAGCTGAAAACTTTCTCCTTTCTTCTATTTTTCTTTCCCCGTTTTTACCCTTCAGCAATGGTTCCCTTCATCTTCTGATCCCATACTTCATCCATTTTATTACTTTGTTCCTTGGTGAGTAAATTTTTCCAGTCTCGTTTACAACCTTTTCTGATGAATGTGCCTTTCTCTCTGGAAGATATTTTCGCTTGCAAAAAGAATAAAACTGTACATGATCATCTCGGGGAACCAGCGTCCTTGATCTTGTTTCATCGATTCCAAGGTGCTGTTTTGGACGATGTGCTCCAATCTAGTTGGGTTATTAACAGCTTCGGAAGCTGCTCCGTCAAGAAATTTGCCAATCTGAAATGGAAAATGTCCATAGGTGAAAGCTCAATTTCTAGGCTTCCAACCCCGCAGACTACTAGAATACAAAATAAGCAGACCCTCTTGATTTCTGCCGTCAAGTCCGCCAACATATCTTCATATTTCACGAAAAGGACGTTTGCCTTATTGATGTGAGGAAGCCAGGTAAGAATGTGGTCATGCATTAGGCCGTAACCGATCTGCCCCTGGAGGAACATCTCGAAGAAGGGGGCGAATTCCCCATTCCGGAAGTTGTACTCGTTCATATTTCGATGGTGGTGAAAATAACTGTAAAAAAATATGCCTGATGGTATGATTCCTTTTTTTATAAATCTGCTTTTAATCTACTGATAAAGCATGCGGCTGGCGTCAGAAGTTCAACGGTTTTAAACCAACCTGGTCAAACTGTCTTTTGGATTCCTCACACAGTATATGTATTTGGCTCTCGGATTCCAAGGGGCGTCTCTAAAATTAAAATGGGTCTTTAGAATCCTCGGTCTGGGCATTGCCAAAGCGAAGGCCGCTCCTTTTCCCTCGATCATGGGACTATGTCTCCAAAGTTCTAAAGGGAGGTTTTGAGGAATATCAGAGGAAAAAACCTACCATTCCCAATGGTGGGGTTATATTCTTCTCCTCTGACCAGCTGTAGACAGATATGCTGGAGCCATGTGGTGCCGGCTTTGGGATACGTGGAGATGACAATATCACCGTCGTCAATTTTCATCGCTTTGGCACTTCTGACCAATACTGGCTCACAGGTGGGCTGCCAGACGACCCCATCGAAACGGGCCAGTCGTGGATGAGCGTCATTTTGGTAGACATAGGCGGCAAGACAATTCGGGTCGACAACGTCAGGCATCTGAAACAGACCGCCTGATTTGTTGCACAAGGACACGGGAAGAATGAAAATGGTCACGGTAAGAAATAGAAAAAGCAGAAGTGATAAAGAATCAGGCATCATGATCTTGAAAAGCGTGTCCGATGACCAAAAGTCCCATGAGTTCTTTTTTTTTTGACAAATGATTGTTTGAACGCTCTTAACAGAAAGAGAAAGACAAGCACCGCTTTTTGGATCGGTTTCTGATTGTATGTCGGTCACAGTTGTCGAAAGTCGAGGAATTGAAGAGGCGCTTGTCTGATCCGTTCGATCGCCGTTTCTCTCAAGCAAGTTCTCGAACTGCTACAGCAAGACGACGAGGTGGTCGACCGGTGCTCTCCCAGGTGGTCATGCCGGGAGAGGAAGTCCGCATCCATAACCGTTGATGTTGTTGCTGTTTCTGTTGGTAGAAGTCTCTGACCGGCTAGGAAGTCTAATCCAGTAGAGCTTACGGCCTCACGGTGCTCCAGTCCGGCTTGAGGCTCGGGATCCTGTCCTTTATCACGGCAGCACGGCGGCGGACGAGCAGCAACAGCAGTTGAAGTCGGCAGCAACCGCGGCTGGCTGCTTTACTTACACAGGAGAATTGGGGACCGATGATCCTGGTTAGGGGGTTCAAGGACCGAGAAAATTATCTGCCCTCCTATTTCCGAAGGAGAAAAATATCTGTCCCCCCGTCAGTTTCCCCTAGTTGTTTACTGTTAGAGAAGGTCCCGGCATACTGATGATATCACTCATTATGAATGCACTGTATTCCGCCCATCGAGCAGAACGTATAAAAAGGGGTCCCGAGATTTTGAACACAGCCTTCTTTATCTAATGTCCTAGTAAATAGTCTAACCTTTCTTCGCTTTCCTCTGAACCCATCCCTTCGAAGTAACACCGTCTAGAAAGTTTGTTTCGTTGGGGGGCATTATGCATGCAGAATTCTCACGAGGAACACATAAAGGAGACTGTTAGCTATTGCTATTCAGTTTCTTCATATTTCCCCCTTCCACTCACTTCTCCAACAATACGACACATATCTGGGCAGCTCTCTGCCTTCACGCCTTGGCTTTTTTCTTACGTTTGGTTCAGCTGAGAGCACAAGAGCCTTTTCGGATTACTCAACTGACTTATAATAACTTCTTCTAAACTGGGGTTAGGATAGAAAATTGTCAGAAGGGATCTCTTTCGTCACGCTTTCGTCACATTCGAAAGCCATTACTGGTGAGAAGCCAGACGACCGTCATGGCTGGGAAAGTAGACGATTTATCGAAGATCGGAGACTAAACGATATGTATAAAAGAAACTGTCAGCCAGCGCTATCCACTTTCCTCTCCCTTCATCCCCTTCGACAATATATCTAAGGAAATCTCCTGCTTCAACCTTTCGCTTTCTCTCTAGGCCCAATTCAAATTAAAGTAGTTGGTCTCCGGGTTCTATTGTTAGTACTTTGTCGGTGTTTCGATAGGCATTTATGTTTATCTTGGACAGGTAACAATTATAATACTTTTACAGGAATTATGAAGAAGTGTTCCGCCGACATCGCCACAGGAGGGGGAGACTCAGGTAACATTTCTCCGTAGACGATAAAAGACAAAATTTAGAAGTTTCCCCCTCCCACCTAGAGAGGGAGCCTACGCCTCCAAAAGAGATCCCCCCCGAATTTTGGAAGTTGTCAAGCCCTCGGTAATAGTTGCTCCTGCCGTCCACCATACCTTCATTTTTTAGATCGACAAGAAGATGATGCCCCACCTCCAGTTTTCCGTGTCGGTTCCTATTGTAGTCGCTTAGACCCATTAACGACTGTTGTTATTGTTTCTTGGAAGGGGGAGTGTAGGATGAAGACAGAGCTTGCGTTCTTGACCGCTACTTGTAGTCTTCACAATCGACAGACGTCTCGCTTTCTCTTCAAGTATTAGTATAAAGCTGTCTTGACTTTCAGATATAGTAGATGCCCATATTTTTCATCTGATGTTCTCAATCGTCGAGATCCAACGCCTGGAAGGTCAAGTCTTGGATGCCCCGATAGCCATATCATCTCGAGAGGGATAACGCTGATTAAACACAACTCATTATTATGCACAACTTTATCATATAACTTCACCTAACGCCTTCTCTAAAACCAACAAGTTACTCGTGATCTCTCCAGCCAGCTTCTGGGCGTCAGACATTTTATCGAGCACCTCGACACGTTGACTATAAGAATTGTAACGAGGGATAGCCTTCCCGTTTAGCATCTTTGTAATGACCCTCGCATCGATAAAATACTGTTGAATTCGGCACATGCGTGGGTTGGATAAAGATTAACCAGCTCCTTGAAAATATCGTGCCACGTGAGATTCAACGTGATAGGAAGGTTCTACTGCATAAATGAGACGTTTATTTACAATATTTTTTTGAAATCAAGTTGCGAGGGGTTCATCTTCTGACGTATATTTGGTACCAATGGTATCCACTCAACCCCATTGCGGCTATGGAACATAGTAGGCAAGGTATTAGCATGAAATAGCTGTATCCCAGTGAAACACTATAGTCATCAAGGACGTTTAACTCTACAAGAAACCTAATTATGGTACTCTTTATACTTACTCAATTTCGAAAAACCAGCAGCTGGGAAATATATCAAAACAAATATGAAATCGCAGGTGAAGGAGATCGAAGAGGCGAAGTCAATGAAAAAAATGTTTTTAGTCTTCATTTTGAGGCCTCTAAAGCGGGGGTTATGACATGAAAAGAGGGCTCACAGTGCAATCATAGCAATTGCCAAGTATATAATCAGGAGAATGAAGGACATCAGCAAAAATACAAAAGTAACCGTTAAAAATTGAAAATTTTCCTGAAAAGAATGAATTAATTATTTTCTTATCTACTCCATCACTTCTATTACTGACCTTATTGTGGAGGAGGCTAAAGGAGACTGTTACGTCGCCAAGATTGCTGTGAATCCAGTCTAACATTTTGATAAAAAGATGAAAAGAGTTTGCGTCACCTGGGGTAAAAAGAGCGACAGTACAGAAGACAAAACAAACTGCCATGATGCCCATAACAATAAGATGGCCAGTGATTATGTTGTATCTCATCTGAAGTTCAATTAGTTTTAATTTTTTTGGAAGAGGCTGAATTGAGATAGCAGCGCCGGCCAGTCGAACAGATAAGAATCAAAATGGGCGAGAAAATCAAACTTCTTCCTGATTTTACAGCATTTGCTGATACCGAAAAACTAATCCCTCCGAAAACATATGTTCATGTGTTATTTAAGTAAAATGCGAGGGTAGCGCTAGATTTGAAATGCTTTTTTACAAAGTTCATGCTGCTTGGCTATCTTCAAATTTTTGAAAAAATAGATTTTGTGAAAAAAAAACACAGCAACAGTATTTAGACTTTTGTCTTATAATTTTTTTTTATAATCTTTTGTCAACTGAAAATAAAGGAAATTGTCATGATGCCTATTGCGATTAGAGGACAGGTGACAGTGTTGTGCTTCATCTGAAGTTTAACTGTGATTCACATTTTAGAAGGGGATAATGGATTAAAGATAGCGTCAACAAGTAGATAAGAAGCAACGTGGGTGAGCAATTCAACCTACTTGCTTGTTTTACAATACTTCCTACTACTGAACAAATCCCTATAACGAGCAATAATGTCTGGTTTATTTCCACTCTGAATATAATGAGACCAATATGAGGGATTAATGCGCTTAGGTTAAAATATCAATTTTAGTGGCGAGCATTTCTCGGTCGTCTGTTTCTTGGCTTCGATTCAGAGGACGACAACTCCTGATCTCCCTTGTCGTTGATGTAAACAAGAGCCCATCCCAGAGGAAACATCTCAAGGATTGTTATCACGTCGGCTACCACGGCAAATGCGAAACTCCACCCAAGCTAAAACAGTGGCTGATAAAAGTCAACAAATCGACTACTTACATCCACTTCATAGAGGAATAAATTGTGGAAATAGCTTTGAGACGCTGTCCCATACACGATGCACGAGGTGGTGAAACAAAGGAAGATTGCTATCATGAAGCCGATGTCTATTTTTAGAAAAATGTGGGAATACTGCCGGAAGACACTGAAAAGGGCCTTTCACTTGTAAGAGAGAGGCTCCACCATGACACGATCAGCATAATTGCTTGAAGAATCTGTAAGCCGAATCCAATGAACATGAAAGCTAGCGTCGCACTAACAAATCCAGGCAGGGAGGTTTTCTGAAGAATTTGTTTCAGGAGGACCAGACTTGTCCTTACCTTGTAAACATCTCGGCATAGCCCGTCCGTTCCTTGTCCAAAAAGACCGCTACCATGTAAACGACCGCTTTGACTGACATAAAAAGAGGTCCAAACTGGAAAATGAAATAGAGAAGGTAAATAACCTACAACATGAAAAAAGAGCTCCGCTACTGAATATAATAGCAATAACGGTGAGTATTCCACTTATTAAATGACCGAGAAAGGAATAGCGCATGTTGTTCCTTCTGTGTTACCAGGTGATAAGCATCTACGGCTCTTTATTGACCCACTATAGGGGCTCATGTGAGCAAACGGAGAATTCTCCATTGATTCTGTTTACTATCAGGCAGGAATCTTTTGCTTTGTCCGGGTTACCAGGGAAAAGATTTATTTAAAAATGAACAACTCTGTCACGAATGTTGTGATCACCGTACTCCTCAATATGATAATAGCCGATGAGCAGCGGGATTGTTGAAAGGGTGGATAGGATTCCGGCAGATACTGCCAAGTAGAAGCTGTATGAAAGCTGAAATTTTATTATTTATCTATATTTAGATCAAATTCAGGAGGAATCTCATAGGGTATAGAAGAGGTTGGAATAGCCACTTACACTGTATGATTTGACGGCATTGTTATGTTTGAAGAAGTACTTAGCGTAAAACCCGTAAGCTGCAATAGCTGTCCAATAGGACATTATCAAGACGGGCACAACCACTCCGTCAATTCTCATCTTATGTCGTTTGTATCTCCACAAAACCCTTGAAACAAATAAATGAATAATAAACAGCTCACCAAGTGAAGAAAAGATAGATGGCTGATAAAACTTGAAGGATAAACGCGACACACATGAATCCTAACGTCGCCTGCATCCAAGCGGGTGTCCTCACTCCTGCTGGAAACATATCCATGCATTTTCCGCTACCTCCATAGGCTATCCCACTTGTGTGCTTTTTGTCATCGACGGTGGTAAAACTCATCCATCCTGGAAAATATAAAAAAAGTGTGAAGTAGCCTACCGCAAGTGAATAATGAGGCAGCAGTAAGGGGCAAAGAGATGAGATTGAATACTCCTGTAACAATGTGCGCCCTGTCGGAGATGCGCATTATGCTACAATCTTTTACTTGCGTTTAGACACTGATAAGAGTGTCTTAGAAAGGCAAAAGAAGAACGGGGAGTATGAGTCAAGGGGGAAAGAGTCATCCGGAGGGTGTCCGCAAATAATCAAACGTACTCCTTTCGATATCGTGGGAACATTGATCAGACATTTTGAAATATTAGGAAAGAACAAACAGTCAATAAGTATTTATTACTAGACTTTATTACCATATTGATATTACCATATCGTGTGTGGTGTGAATCAACTTGGCGTGTATGCCTACGATTCACGGTATTTTAAGGCTCTAAAGAAATTATAGCAGATATCAGTGTTTTCTGAAGGCTGATGAACATCTCTGTTTCTGTTTGTTTATAGGTGTCCAATTCGCTGGTTGCCTCTGGTAGGTGTGAATAATTAATAAATAGTGTAAATAATTCTTCTTGGAATAAAGCGCTGGCAATAGTTGAATGAACCTCAATTCTTTGTAAAATTGCTTTGAGCTCTATATGATTCATTTGTTGAACACCAAAAATAACATTAAAAGTTTCAGATTTATTAGGGGGCTTTACCATTCAAAAACTTCACATTCACAGTCGCCACATCGGCGGATCTTCCTCCAAGCATGGGCAGCTGGCAGATAGGCGAAGAGGGAAATTCCTGCTGCAACGCAAGCCATTATATAGCTGTATCCGAACTGAAACGAATCTCCTTTATTGTCTAAATTTACAACTGTGCTTACCGAAAATTTCACAAAATCATCATCTGCCGAGATTCCAAATACAGTGACTGTCACTATGAGGCAAAGCAATGACAATGTGGTGAGACTGGTATCCACTTTTAGAACATGGTTGTTGAATTTGCGATACACACTGAATTGGATTATTTTTTTGTGGCTGAATGGTAAATACAATACCTGGTTCCCAGTAGGTGAAGAACTCCGAGAATTTGGAAAATGAAAGCCATGATAATGAAAGCTAAGGTGGCATTCCTCCAGGAGAGAGAATCCTGTGAAACCAGTTAAATTTCTATGGAGGAACCTACGCTAATGTAGCGGCAGGTACAGTTAGTCACGGTGCAACTGGAGAGTTTTATAAGTCCGGCGGAAATATTGCGTACATTATAATCTAGCCAGTCTAAAGATTTTCTGATAGAAAAACTGAAGATATTGTCTTACGGCACGTGAAAAGAGCTACGCCTGTGCATACAGCAGCAATTAGATTAATCACCCCAGAAATAATATGTGCACGGAAGGAGACCAAAACCATTCTTGCTGTTGGCAGGGAAAACGTCAAACGAAGAAGTGTATACTGATTAGAGGAGCTTGCCTTATAAGCCTTGACACTTTCGATATCTATGAATCACCAGATGCTACAACAAAGATCAATCTTATTGACCTTCCCCGAACCGTAAGGGGCTCTATCGTCATACTCACTAGTTTATCAGAGGAAAATTCTTAATCATATACTGTGAGGGTGTGAATGAATCAGGAATATTCTTAGGAAATATTGGGCAACGCCTCTCTTCAAGCGCCGGTGCAGAATTGCTCAACATCGATAATGCCATCATTTATTCCTACTTAATTTCTGCGTATTTCTGTGTTTCAGTGAAAAATAAATAAATAGATAATGTTTATTTTCTGTCACCATTCAAAAGCCTCGCAATCACAATCACCACATTGCTGGATTTTCTTATATGCGTGAACGGCTGGCAGATAGGCAAAGAGGGATATGACACATGCTATACAAGTCAAGATGTAGCTGTATCCGAACTGAAATCAAAGTAAATTTCAATTATTTTTTTGTCCTTACCGAAAAGTTTGAATAGCCAATGTCGTTATCTGAGCAGATTCCAAATACCATGATGCAGATCAGGAGACAAAGTAAGGTCAGAGTGGTAAGGAGAACGTCTACTTTGAGGACGTGCTCGTTGAATCGGCGATATGCGCTAAACTGCTTGTTTTGCTAACAACGGCCAAGCGAACCTGGTTCCCAGCAAATGAAGAACACCAAGAATTTGAAAGACGAAAGCTATGATGATGAAAGCAAGAGAGGCATTCAACCAAGACGGGGGATTCTAGAAATCTTATGGAAGTCAATTGAAATAACCAACCAGAACATGGTAGCAGCCACTAACAAGCCCGATACCAATTCCTCCAAAATCGACCCAGTCTTAATATTTGAGTTAAAGTTGTAGAAGTTAACTTACGGCATGAAAAAAGAGCTATCGCTGTGAAAATGGTAGCAATGAGATTAATTGTCCCGGAAATGAGATGAGCACGGAAAGAGACCAACACCATTTTAGTCGTCGGCAGGAGAAAGCTTGGAGACGTCGATGCGACGCCTTATAACCCTCATATCACTGAATCATTGAATTTACGACAAAAAGAGCAAACGTGACCTTTGCGGGCCGCCTTTAGAAGGACTCTTTCATCATACAACATCCCCGCATTTTTTTGCCAAACAGGAACAGAAACTTTTGATTATAAGAAGAAAATGTCACAAAAGCTTCCCAGTGAACAATTCCTAGCATTTGGAAGAAGAGAGAAATTATACTGAAAGCTAAGGTGGCGTTTCTCCAACCCAAAGTAACCTAAAATACCAAAACTGTAATCCCTCCCAATTGTCAAAACAAACTGGGATTTGAAGGCATTGCCAGTGTCTTAAACGATATTGTGTTGGCCCGATGAGCCCAAAGGAAGCAGGTAGACCAGCTAGCATTCCCATAAATGAAGCCAGCCTAAATATTTTTTGTAAAAAGTTTAAAGGCTCGCGTACCGCATGTGAAAGCAGCTTGACAATTGCAACTATGGCATTAACAGAGCCCGAAAGAAGATGAGCGAGGAAGGACATCAGGACCATGTTTGCCGCTGACAGCAGATAAGTCTGGAAGTTGCTTGAGGTCTTTTGATTAGCAAAAAGGCACTCTCAAAATCTATCCATATATCTAGCTTGCTCTCAATTCGCCTGACAAAAAATCTGTTTTTATGCCATCTATACAACATAAACATGTCCTTCAAAAGCCTTATTGCCGCATCCTCCCACGATCTAGTCTCGAATTTCTCCCTTTCCAAACCTCCCTGTTTATGTTGGATGTTTCTATATCCTATTATTTGCTTTGACATCCGGTTCATGGGGAAGGGGTTTTTAGGGTTAGTGTTTACGTGAATATCTGTCGAAGCTGTGTATTTACTTTTACCGCGAGACAAGAAGTCCATCAATATTGTGAGAGAATAGTGCGATCGCGTGCCTGCTCTTTCGAACTGCGAATACCTCCGAGAGTATCCGTCTGGAGTTCAACTGTAATCAATATTTCAAGGTTTAATTAAACAGTTTGACAGCTCCCCGTTGTTTCTTTCTCGAGGCGTGGATTATATTGACTCTGTCACTATTTTGTTTGCAATCTGCTGAGTAAACCGTCAAATCTATTTTTCTCTGAATGGGTTGAAGTGTTGAGAAGTTGGCCAGAAGTGAACTCCGCTCCTGATCTTTTCGAGAAAAAGGGGTAAATACTTGAAAATCTTTGTAGGAGGTCTCCTGATGCCTGATACGTTTAAAACAAATTAAAAATCCAATATTCAACATTCTTTATTATGTACACTTATTATAGACAATAAGTAGGCAACACCTGGCTTAATAATACCATCCATTGCATTCACAATCTCCAGCGTGGTAGATTCTCCTGTGTCCGTGGCCGCAGCAAGCCCAGGCGAGGAGGGAAATACCGAAGGCGATCCAGCCAAGGACAAAGCTATAGCCCATCTGGAAAGACTCTTTATTTTAGACGAGGTACTGTAACTTACGGAGTAGTTAGCATTCCTCTTGTTCCAGTAGACGGATCCGCCAATACTGTAGATAATCATGGCGAGGAGCAGGCAAATCGTAGCCAGGGAGATCAAGGTTGTGTCAATTTTAAGCAGATGGACATGGTGTCTTCGGAAGAAACTGGAAACTATCTTTAAACCCAAGAGGAGGCCTTTTCTTACATAGCGAAGACGACGTGAAGGACCAGTAGACACTGGAAAATGAAGGCGAGGATCATAAAAACAAGGGTAGCAGTGTTCCATCCTGAGTTAACATAAGAGCATCTGGCTTGACTGAAGAGTCCGACAGGGTAGCTGAAGACACCCCCACTCAAGTCAGTCCAATCTAAAGGCGGCTTTCTTTAAAGCAGTGTGAGGTTACTTACGGCAAGTAAAAAGAGCAATTGCTGTGAAGATAAGAGAGATGGCAGAAATGACAGCAGCGAAGAGATGAACACGATAGGAGACAAGCATCTTGATTGGTCTGGTAGCGGAGAGGAGAGCACACTACTGAATGGCCGAAGTGAGAAATATTTAAAGTGCTCTGCCACAACCCAACCCCCTGGGAAAAATATACAAACAGTGAATCACACGGCGGGCAGTAGAGGATGGTAAACGTCATAGTTTTCAAGCTCCCTCCCCTCTCCTAGATGTTGTTGACGGATGGCATTTGGGAAAACCGTTTCCACAATAGAGATCTTTGAGACTGCCGGGCTTCTCTTGGTCTTTGAAAGAGGGATCCCATATTCAAATGTGATTATGTTTATTCTGAGATAGGATAGTATGACAGACATATTTGAGCAGAGGGAGACAGTCAAAGGGACGGATTAAAAGCGTTGGTCAGCTCCGTGACGATGGATCACGGTGATGGCATGACTAAGAGGTCCAATTGCGAGAAGGCCGAAGACTGCCGAGGGTATGACTAACCAGAAACTCCAACTCAGCTGAAAATAACTCAATCTCTTCGGGAATTAGAATAATTTACATTGTATAGGGAACCGAGCTGTGTGTCCCAGTAATTCGTTGCAGATATTCCATAAGTAACGAGGGCAGCCGTCTGTGTGGCAAAGATTAGAAAGCACAGCAGGATGTCGCCTTTCATCATATGGTGATGGTGACTGTTATGGGGGAGAAAACTAGAAATACTTTATTAATGGAGCTCTTTTGATCCCATGAGCAAATGAACACGCTGTTTCATAGCCATATTTGCCACTAAGGAAGAAAAACATCCGATTCATACCTTGTTATGATAACGCTGACGATAAAAATGACCTCCAGCGCCATGGCTATAATCATCAGGACGAATGTAGCCGTGTTCCAGGAAGGACTACTCTCATAGAACGTACATCCACTCTGTGAGAAGAGCCCCTTGGAATATTTGGCAAATCCATAAGGGTCGAAGTCGAGCCAATCTGTCGAAATTCGCCGTATTATGGAGGAAATATTGACTCACGACAGGTGAAGAGACTAATTGCTGTACAGGCGAGGGCAATTCCTATGAGAAGGGCCGCCGAGGCACGGGCACGGGTGGAAATAAGCATACTTCTGGGAAAGAGACGAATACAAGTGGGTGAAACCGAGAGAATTTAAGAGACAAAAGGAACGGTTCCAGACAGAAAACAATGAGGATTGTACCTATTATCAAAAAAACGTTCACGCCTCGCTGACAAGACACATTGGAATGTGAAATGCTAACTATTTCTGTCCTTGGCAGCCGGCCATTACACCCTTGTGACCGTCTGCGGGAGACGTAAAAAATGTGAGGAAACTTGCCCTTCTCGGCTACATATTTGTAGTGGATTTAGAACTGACTCAGATGACCCCACGATTGCTAGCACGCAGAACAAATACTATTCATCACTATTCCATGAACTTTGTCACACACAACCACACCGCAAAAAGGAAACATTTATACAGCTAGAAATAAAACCACAAAATAATGATTATGTAAAAAATGGTGGTGTGCCCAGATACATACCCGGCAATGTGAGGAAAAAAAGGGTGCTGATGGCTATAAAAAAGGCAAGGACTCGTACGTGAAATGTTTGTGAAAGAGTAACGAAAACACCAAATTGTAGCGAGGATAAACCAAAAGAGGAAGAAAACTTGTATAATCATCTGCTTAAAGTTCCTGTTGGTGTTGTCGTTTGTGTTTCGTCATTTGAATTGTTGCAGGTCTTTTTTGATCCGTCAAGGGCAATGGAATTTGTGTGTTCTCCTATGGAGCCGTAGCTGGCTAGGTCAGTTCTCCGGCGAGACGAATCGAGGCTCTTTGATCGTAGCCTTTCAGACTACAGCCAGTATTTCCTTTGCGTAAGCAGCCGAAACGAACCCTGGATCGGTGGATGACACAAGCGGCGTGGATGATTACGTAGACGATTAGGATCAAGAATAATAGGGAGGCCACTGAAAAGGAAAGGCATTTTAACAGATCCGATCGACTACGGCGCGCCTATGGTCCCTTCCCCAACAGATATGCCAAGATCAAAGGTTACCCCGTGTTTTCGCTGCAAGAACTCGTGAACATAATTACTTTTACAGAAATCGTATGCCCCAGGTTCAGAGATTAGCATGCGAAAATCCCAGTGACCTTGAATTATCCCGAACAAATGGACCATATGCACTTGAGACCACGGTTACTTCCTCCCGACAGCCTTCAGTTTCCGTTTCAACATGCATGGCATACATTTCTTTTATTTATTTGTTTTAGTTCAAAAAATTTAACTTGACAACAAGTGATTAGGCAAAAATCTTAGCCGTGACCGGTTGTTCAAATGCCCTCGCGCAGACTTCCGCAAAATATTTGTACACTCTGTATTTTCCTCTCGAAAAACAGACACTTTCAGACTCACCATGTAAAGGAGGAACCGGTGATGTCTTGTTTTCACAATAATCCCCATGATATCCCAACACACACAAACAGACAGGCCTCTTTCCATGAAGGGCGCATGCTCCGTGGTTTGAACAATTGCGCAATTCCGGAGTACAGCCAGCCGGTCGGAGAAGTAACAACCCACTTCTAGACGATGAATGATACGGGAAGTAGGCAATAACTTACTCGACAGTCGGCCAGATGACTGGTGGAAGGGTTGTGTGATTTATGGCGAGGGTGTCCAGGGCTCTTCCCTTCTAAAAAGGTAACATTGCGGGAGGCTATAACTCAGGACCAAGTGGTCTCTGGTCACGCAAGGGATGAAATATACGCGGTTCATGAAGAAGTACGAAAAACAATTGGCTAACTTTCTTCAATACAAAAACGTTAGGATGAATTAATGATTGTTTGTTGGAAGCGGACCTTTGTTATCTATTATTGTGGTCATTCCTTTGGGAATGGGGCAATGATTAGTGCTTACCGCAAATTCGAAGAAAATAGTGAACAGAACTATTAGTATTTGCCGCCAAGGTGTGCTGGCCATGAGTGTGTGTCGAGAAAAACTCTCTGAAAAGGAACAAAAACTTGGTTGAACGCTGGGAATTCATAATTGCAAGAATGAAAGAAAGAGAGTGACGAAGCACGAGAACATGCGGGTCACAATCATCTGGAGAATGAATTATAAGTGCTGGAAAGTGCGCAGGTTGCCATGAAAATGCTTCGGGGTAAATGGAAAAGTCTCAGAATATCTGGGTTCAGGGGAATTGGCTGCAGCTCTTGGAAATGGAACTAGTTTAATGGGAAATAATCAGCAACTGTTAATCTTGGAAGTTTTCTAGAAAGTGGCTTTCAGTTTGGCCACATTTTACACAGAGGAAATTGTAGGAGTTTCAATTAAATGAATGCGAGGAAAACAGCAGGGGTCGAATACAAATACCAGAGCTTACAACGTTTAATCAGGAATTGGAGAGGGGGATGTGTAGAAGGATTAAACTTTAAGGGATAATTTTAATGGTATTGTATAGGAGATTACGGGGGATAGAATCACTTCCTTGACTGTTGTTTTGTCAGTCTACACAGAGCCAGCTTACGCATCATCAGGCTTAATTCACCCAGTAGATAACAGTAGAATCTCGTTGCACTTCCCTCGTGAAAACATGGACTAGAAAATTTGATCATAGTGTCAAAATTTACGCATGAATGCGAGCTGAGCCCCCAGACCAACATCATACGCCAAGAGGGTAACTTCCCCGAGAGGGGGGACTAAAGAGACCATTCAATCAGATGCTCGATGATTATGAGTAGAGTTACCCAGGTGGCAGGTAATGTGAAGGAACTCGGCAAAGGGGAGAATACAAAAGAAGAGGGCAAAAACAGGAAAGACTTTTGATGGATTTTGGGAGAGAGCGGGTGACCTAAAGAATTGGGGGGAAACCCCACCTCCCGCTGTGGGAGCCACAAAATCAAGCAACAGAGAGAAAGGGGACGGGTGATCTGCTAAAAAGGAGCTTTCATTATGGAGGCACCTGTTAGTTTCTTCTAAAATGTACATTGGTAAGTAATGTCTTTTGGGATAAAAATAAGCCACCGCGGATATCCTGAATTCATTCTCGGTCTAATCTCAAGTTCCAATTCCTTGGAACCCTTTTGTTCCGTGAACTTATGAATTCTTGTTGAGACAAGGCAGAAAGAAAAGAAGGAAGTTGTGAGGAGAATTAATGCCAAGAGTGACAAAGCGCCTTACTCCCAATATAGAAACTTGGAATAACTTTCCGGTTTAATGAAATTTACTTAGCGTATTTTATGGGGTGTTGGTCTCTCCAGGCGCACCACAAACCGAAGCGGTTAAAAGACAATTAACCCAATGTATAGGGTCAGAAACAAGGATTAGTCGTTGCTCAATGGGGTAAAAAAGATTAAAATCGCATAGATGGGGGTCAAAGAGCAGAAAGGGAACCAATTGTGGCGAAAGCTCGTGATAAAGAGATCTTGTGAAAGGCCACCCCTCGCTGATATTTTGAGATAACTCAATTCTACGGTGAACACTGTTACGGGAAACAGGAAATAGCCTATTTTATTCCACTTGAAAGAGAAAATTGGTATCTTATTGAGTAAAGTTTTTTTGGCACAGGCAACAACAAAATAAATTTCGATCCGGAAGGAGACGCACCAGGAGTTTCAATGAAGTTGCCCTAATTCTTAAGAGAAGCTGTCTCTTTCCGTGAAAGAGTTTACTGGTGACAGGGGAAATAATTGGTTTCACGGTTAGACAGCGAAAGAGTCGACGTAGGAAATGGAGCTGAAGCAGACTGGAAGAAGCAAAAACACAGCGACTGGCCCCAAACGAAGTTTGCTCTTTTTAAATATTCAAAAGGAACCCATTCCTTTTTTGATCACTTTACTCTAGCGGGGAATTTCAATGAGGTCAAAAATCTCGGAAGGAGGAGGAACAACGGTAGAATCCTAACATTATGCAAAATGAGTTTCTGGACGCATTTCCCGAGACTAAACGATGTTGTTATGACTTGGTAGCTACCGTAGAGTCACCAGCTCTTCGGGATAATTGAATGTTTCTTTCTTCTTGTTTACAAGATAATTCCAAAGCTTTGTAGCTCAGGAGGAGACGTAAACATGGAAAAAATGTATAAGCAGCCGTTTTTGAAGCCCAACGGGGTCGGACGACCTCCTCCAGGGGAAAACATATGCCCAATGTATGTACAGATCTGATCAGAAGTTGGTTTTGAAAAAATAAATGATGTAAGTCAAGTAAATGCCGTCTCAAATTTCAAATTCATAATGTCGCCGTTACAAAATCAAGTGGCTGGCAGCTGAAACGGTTGTTTTTGTTTGGGCTCAGGCAACACAGCTGGCCAACTGGGGAAAGACTAGTTTGTATAGGATCGACTAGTCAGACCACGGCCAGAAATAATGGTTTGATATCTCTGGTATCGGAAGGAAGTGCAATAACGTACGACGTTATAATCCACATTTCCTGTTCTACTCAAAAAATGATGTCTCACACGTTCCTATAGAGGCAAATGAGAATTAGAAGTGGAATTAGCAGCGGTCCGATTCGAGCCACCTGGTCAAAACCTATTTTGAACCACCCTCATTTGGAAAAATAATTGTTTTAGAGAGCTCACCCGAGACCAGGTGAAGATAAATGCGACCAATGACAAATCCCCTCAAACTTTTATTAAAAAAGAGAAATCATTAAAAGGAGTTGTCTAAAAGTGAGAGGGTGGAGCCCCTCGAATTACTCATAGCCGCCCGGGTCAAAGAAACAAGTAGAGAGGATTGTATTTCAAGTCACGCGAGATAACTGACATAAATGGCAAGGAGGCAAAGGGAAACCACGTAGATGAGAAGAAGTGTGGGTGGGGGAACGGCTGACTAAAGCCCAAGTCATAAAATGGGAATATCCTCTTAAAAACAAATTTGTTCAGCTGGAGCCTCCCCTTCATTAAACTATTCTATGAAACTTTCTTGGAAAAACAAAGAATCAAGTGTCAGGGATTTCCGTTGTTCATCCTTATCAAAATACGTGACGACACTGGCTGCAGAAGAAAGGAAGAAAAGTGAAGCGTGAAAAATGAACGATTTCAAGTACGGTGAGCCGGGAGGAAGATACTTTTCGCATCCTCGTGATAACTTATTCAAATTTTAAGAAGCTTTGTCGGCGACTTGCAGGAAGGTGTTTGGAACTTAGCCAAACGGAAACGAACATTTATAAATGCGAACGCCTCCAAGTCCAAGCACTTCCTGGATTGGGTCGGAAGAAGATGTGCTCAGACAATGGGTAGTTTATGACCGCTATGAATGTTAAGTTGAGCCCGTTGCTCTATTTAATGGCCACTTTGGGTACTACAAAAACGCTGCAATCGCAGCGCATAGCCTCCCCATGAGATTTGGGGATTTGACAGGTCTCGACAGGTCTCGACAAGTCTTGACCAAACCAGTATTAGCCTCCCCATGAGATTTGGGGATTTGACAGGTCTCGACAGGTCTCGACAAGTCTTGACCAAACCAGTATTAGCCTCCCCATGAGATTTGGGGATTTGACAAGTCTCGACAGGTCTCGACAAGTCTTGACCAAACCAGTATTAGCCTCCCCATGAGATTTGGGGATTTGACAAGTCTCGACAGGTCTCGACAGGTCTCGACAAGTCTTGACCAAACCAGTATTAGCCTCCCCATGAGATTTGGGGATTTGACAGGTCTCGACAGGTCTCGACAGGTCTCGACAAGTCTTGACAAAACCAGGATTAGCGTACACTCGAAAGTTTATAGCAAGTAGTGTGGGCCGTTTTCAAGGTTCCTTCTTGCAGTCGCTCCATAGCAGTGATCGCTGTACCGTGGGTTGTCAGTGTGCCATCATCAGCACGCGACCGTTATACATGGAAAATCTGCATGTGCTCTCGTGGTGCTCCTAAGAGATAGCTGTAAATGAAAGCTATCGAAAGTGAGTGGGAGTCTTTGGGAACAAGAACTATTTCGAATAGTGCAGTGTCTCCTTTTTCTGTATTATTTCAATTGATTATCAGCCATCAGATGTGCCCGCATTTTCTGTACTGTGTCCTTTAGGAACAACAGCGTCAATGCGGAGGTTCAGGCATAAACGCCTAGTCATTGACGAAACCGGCCCCCTTTCGAAAATGCCGTCATAGACACGTAGCGCGGCCGTGACGCTATTACAGTATACCCAATGTCTTGAAATGGCTGTTTTTCCGCTCTGCGATTATTTTAATGTAAGGCAATAACATGGCAGTGTGGACGACAAGTTTCTAGGCAATCAGAGTGTTGAGTAGGGTTTAATTATTTCTGCTGAGCATGTAACCCAAGGTGTCTTTCGCTTGTGCGCGCTCGCTTCTCTTTCACAAATCGACGCGGGGGTGGCCGCACGCAGCCGCCGCGCGTCGCTTCCCCGTCTCATTCAGCTCCTTCCCCTCTCGGCAGCTGTTCCACTCCTTTACTCTACTCCGTATACCTATCTCTTTGAAGATGTGCTACGACGAATCCGCCTCTCAACTAGAAGAAACCCTTGGAATGACCCCCACTCAACTCCTGGGCATGGCTGTCAAGAAGAGACGCGAACTCAATGCCGTCAAGGATAGAAGCTACCGCCTTGAACTCCTTCAAAACGCCTTCATTCAGTCTTTGTGTAAGCATTTGGGAGAACGGAGAGCCCGTAGGCGTGCCCGCAAATTTGAGAAAAACTCTGAGACTGTTTCGTCGTGCGAAAACATGAGAAAAAATGAGTCCCCCTCTGATGAGGTTTCTCAAGCTCGTGTCGTACCGGTGATTCAGACTCCTGAGCCACCTCAGAAGCGTGTTCGAACGGTTGATGAAACGGATCCTTTTGGACTCAATGCCTTTTTCAACGATGTCAGGACGTCAAATCAGAACTCAGGTGGGTCTTTTTCTTTGTTCTTTTCATTTCTTAGCAACCGAAAATTGGGTTATCCATTACGAAACAGAATTTTTGCATATTTCGAGAGAATTTCTCTTTTGTTTGCTACACTTTCCTATTTTCGAAAATCCAACCGCGACGCGTCTGGCAATGCGCCGCGCCAATCAATAGC
Source organism: Oscheius dolichura (assembly GCA_932521035.1). Classification (NCBI taxonomy): domain Eukaryota; kingdom Metazoa; phylum Nematoda; class Chromadorea; order Rhabditida; family Rhabditidae; genus Oscheius; species Oscheius dolichura. Next base: position 8,888,871 of record OW051497.1, on the reverse strand, counting down.
TAGTCAGCTGGTTTGCGCCGCCGTTTCGCCGCCATGTCCACATAAAACCGTCGAGGTGGACCGGACAATCTCAAGGATATGACTAAGATCTTCCCTTTTCAGGTGATGTTTCTCCCTAAATGGAAGGCTACAGGTCCGTCATGGCTCCAAAACTACTAGTTTGCAGTTTATATCTGGTCTTATTATACCGGTGATGTTTCAACATCCTCTTCAACACGGGTCTCTACATGTGTATATAGTTTTATATTTTCTACCTTTAAATAAATTCTGCTCTAAACTTTCTAGATCAACACTACAATTTCTGGCTATGTGATGTTGTGGAGATCACTGATCAGTGGACACTGTCTATTGCGCAAAGGCGGGACTCCATAAGGTTGTTGGGGGTTCCGGGGACTCGTTTTCCTTTTTAGAAGAAGCAGTTCGACGAGGAAGTCACACTTCATTCAATTCACTTGATTTCCGGCCAACTGTGCCTACGCCTTCCCTTAATTGAACAGCTAAGCGCTAGGGATACAAAAGAGTGTTACAGAGTCACTACTATTGATGAACACAGAGCTGACGATTCCCATAAGACATTCCGATATTTGTTACCGCCCCCGCTGGAGGCGTAAGTCCTAATTCCCAAAAGCCGTTCTTAGTATTTTCCCATTCTTGCCAAGGAAGGCGGCGATTCACCTTTTCAAAGCGATTGCAATCATCAACGAGCGCTACTTCTTTGTTACAACCGACGGACAAAAGTAAGCCACTGTAATGTGATTGCTTTGAGAGCGTCCGATACTCGGAGGAAGTGGACAAGTTGTGGATGACTATTAAATAAAGTTAAAAGGGAATGTTATATCTTGTTCTTATGGAGGTATGAACCCTAACCCCCCGTGAAAATTTAGAAGCGCACTGATGTTGGCGAGAAGAGTAACCAGTCGAGATTATGACATAGACAGGAGGCAGTGGTTTGTCCGAATGCTTGAATTTCAGTTGGCTAAATGCGTGTTTATTTATTAACAGCGGAGTGAATGTCACTAAACCGAGTTAAAGAACAATGCGAGCATTCTAATGGCAATTCTAATGGTGCTGGGATACTTGCTGGGAATGAGAGCAGTAATATTGCACGTCTCCTTTCGCTCGCTTGTGGCTATTCTCCCTTCAGTTGTGATGAGCTCATACAAGAGAAATACGCGATTCATGCGGAGGAATATTATTCCCTGGGATGGTAGTCAAGAAGAAGAAGAAGCGCGTTATGTTGTGAAAACCCCTCCTGTAACTCTAGCTTTCGCTCCCAATGCCGTGCTGGTCACACCATGTAGTCATATTAAAGTTTGCCAAGGGAAATAAGAAGATTGGGAGATTGACACACTGAGGGTTCCTGCACTGCTCACCCCCGCTATTTTGTCTATCCATACGCGAGCAAGCTGTTTTGGTACTGTAGAAGACATGTCGTCTATTTTAATAATCCTGATTGGAATGCTTTTGTTGGGAACGCCTCTTGAAGAATCCCTACTGTTTGGTCATGCACTTGTACTACTCACACTAAAACTGCTCGAACTTTAAGAAGAAGTCATACTCCTGTACCTTATTGTTTCCTATATCACAGAGCGGCAATATACGGTGAGCGTCTGGGCCAAAATGCGTGTTTCAGCATACTTTTTTCTATCTCAGTTACGCGTAGTCTTATGTAATGTGTGTAAGAACAGTTCCTATCGAATGAAAAAGGTTTGATAATACACATTTAGCGTTCAGAGCGAGCGGATACGGGACCCTGTATTTCTTTCTTTCCCAACAATATCCATCTTCTTATTCATTTTGGGAAGGACTCTGGTTCCTGCGCTTTGATTTCCAACAACCCATCTTTCGTAACTAACCGGCGATCGTCCATAGAAGGACTTTACTCGTCTGCTTTCTGGACCGCTTTTTGAAGAACGTAGCTCAAGTATAGCGAACATCATCCCTGTCTGCCAAGGAGCTGCTTTTGCTTGACTTGGGAATAGAAGCTTGTGATGTATGCTCTAGAAGAACCAAAAGCGTCGGCGTGGTAGCTGTTTGTTCAGATGTGATATGGCGCTTGGATGATGGAAAGCTTATAATTTGGGTTCTCTATTGCGGCTATGGGAAAATTTGGAATTGCTCTTTTGACAAACCTACGAAGGAAGATTAAAAGAAGACCTCGACCGTATCTGTGGAGGACGTTTATCTAGGAAACTAGGGAAACTAACGCGCTTGAGATGGAATTGCTGACGATCTGGTAGCTTGGTAGATGACGGGAAGGCAGACTTGGTGGATGAACAACTAAGTTTGGCTGGTTAACTGGAGTTGGATGTACGCGCTATTACGGGATCAGGAAGACTTCTAGAAGACTTCATATTGCGGATTCCCTCTGAGCCTTTCCTGGAGTTTGACACGATCTGGATGAGAAGGCTTCTACACAGTTCTTGGGAAACTTTCTGTATGTTGGAATCTTGAAAATGGATGTTCAGCCCGTTTATTCACTCTTACACTGATGGTCAGACCGCATGGATCTCTTGGAGAAACACCACTTTCCTTGTCCAATCATTAGCAAACCAACCAACTCTTTGGAAGCGAAATCTCTTTGGTGGAAGTGCTTAATTTTAGAAGTCCCTTTCCCTTTCTACGGTGCATAATAATGGTCTTTGTTAGAAACTGGGCTATCTTTGGTAAATTAGCTGCAAAAATCGCGGGCAAAACTGAACTCCCCTTTATCCCGGATATTTTAGAAAGGTATGACATCTAATTCTTCATTTAGCCAATACATTGTATCTTGTTTCCAAGAAGAATATCTTTATCCTCCTAAAATCTAAAATGTCCCTAGTCTCTTGATCCTCCCTATGCATTGTTACACCCTAAGCCTCAAAAAAGCGAGTTCTATTGGCGGATATATCGAGAAGAATCTTGGTGGACCCCCTTATTATTTTTGGCTATCGGAACCTGGCCCATATTTCATAACTAACCTCAATTCTTGTGGAACATTCCCGAACACATATGATCAATGCTCAAGCTATTTTCAAAGAAGGGGGCTGTTTTCTCTCATAAGGTCAGATAGACGAAGATTTCGCAAGCGGGACTGCCAAATAATTATCCTCACATCACATGCGTAGGTTTTGTTTCTGTCAACAGGATTTAGATGAATATTTTGCCTTGTCCAAAGCGAGAAATTGTTATCACGAGCGGCTCTCAATTCTGTTATCTGTTGGCCTTCTATAGAAGATAATACCCCCTCGTGTCCGGACTGTTGCTATTTTTGTGCCGTTTTCTGCTGGAGCCATCATTGATCATGGGGCTGTTTATACTCTTTGGCGGCTGCACCAAGAACTCGTGATGGTCATGCGCTGTTGACGTGTCTGCGCCAACTGGTATCAACAAGGACGGGCAGTATAAATACCCCACACCAGAGTGCTCTTGTCGCTGGAAGTCTCTGTCTGGAGCTCCGTGCCCATTCATGTAGGTTCGGTCAGCAATTGCTTCTTTAGCGCTACCGTAAATGGCTTCGTCAGAAGATCCTTTTGGTTAACGCAAGAAACTAGTTCTTTATTAACGCATCTTTGCTGGGCTTTGGCTGACTCTGTACAAAATGATGGAACCTCATGAATGATATCCCCTCTATTGGCAACATCTACAACATCTTGGGACATCTTCTCTCTACGTGTAAATATCTTCTGGGACAACGACAACGAAATCGGGACGGGGACAATGGTCACAACGACAAAAATACTGGAAGAAACGATAAAGCAACGGATTTAATACGTGTAACAAAGGAAACAAAGGTACGGTAGTCGGTTGAGGGAAACAGTGGGGTTTCAGTAACGTAAGTTTGAAGAAGACTCTTGGAGGACCCCTGTAATGTGAAACTATGTGAACACCCCTCTCAATGCCGATTGATGTTATCCCACTCCCCTTGTATTGGTTTATTGGAACGATGTTTGTCTTGGAGGAGGAATGCTTAATGAAAAATGGAAGAAAATGGCGTTGTGAATGACAATATAGAACGGATGCTTGGACGATATCTTTGACGCGTGATTGGGAACGAAACGGAACGCTTTTTGGGAAAAATTGAATCGGGAAAATGGTTTTATTGGCTTATCTGGGAACATGCCGCGCCTTGAGGGTTTATAGGAACAAAAACCACGTTGTTTGAGTTTTATCAGGTAAGAATTTAAAAGTTTCCAACCTGATCAGAGCTTCAGATATTCGGGAAATCAAAATTATCGCTTATGTAAGACTATAAGAAAGAGTAAAGGAGAGCAAAATGTAAAAATGGGGTCTACACCGGTGTTTTTCCAGGAAGAGTTGTAACAATAGGAGGATCTTTGTCTACAGTTACCGAGGTACATTTTCAGTTGTCGAGCAGTTTCCGTTTTTAGGATTACAATAACCGCATGGGACTAGGAAAGCAGAATCCAGCACATTGCTTTTTGCAGATGGAGATATCATGGGGAAGGGAATCAGGAGGAACGGGGCTGCCTTTGAGCAGGTGTGCGATTGTTTAAGCGGCGATTCTGCACTGCAGGGGGACGGCTACCCGTTGGACGCCGATGGAACGGCGTGAAGAAACTTTTGACAACTACAAAATGGGAAAATTGGTCTTGGAATGCCAGACGCGACAGCCTCTCTTTGATACTGACTCTCTGACAATTCAATCGTCTTGGATGCGCTTTTCATTAGATGGGAATATATAGAATTTTTGCAATCGTCGTCTAGGAGGACAGTCTAACCGAGATACTGTAGAAAACCTGAATTTCGCCAGGTGCGCGACTGTTTAAGAGCGATTCTGCACTATAGGAGGACGGTGAACCGTGGGAGGCCGATGGATCGGCCATGGGAGAAGCTGTGCTAAGCCCAAATGAACCATTGTTTTGAAATACCAAATGCAACACGCGACTTTCACTGCTACAAAACATCTGACAATGATTATCTTGGATGGAAATTTATGACAATATACCTATTAGCTGGAAAACGAAGAACCCTTGGGATACGCCTTGACTTGATCAGGTGCATGATTGTTAAACAGTCGATGCTACACTGCAGGAGGTCACCGAGGAGCGAGCGATTGGAGGACTGGAGGATTCGGAGGATTTTTTGGACAACTACTTCATTTGATTAACTGGATTGGATCTCTTGGAATCTGTTTTCTTTTCATTGGAATAGACACCCCATGGACCGTTGGAGGATGGAACGAAATCCTCGATTTCTGGGACAAGGGTCGGCTATTGATTTCTTCCAATCCCACACCTTATTTTAGAGCGAGGAGTGCTGGGTGGAGGAGCTGCTGAAGAAGAAACACGTTCGACTACTGCCGGAAGAGTTGGTGTTTTACTTGCGAGATAGTAACATAATTTTAGTGGACTGGAGGATTCGACGCAAGACGACGTGGAGGATCGGGCGCTTGGATGACTTCACTTTGGACGATGGAACCACCGGACCACTACATGCGGTACTATATGGATGTGAATTCCAGGACGACCAGTCGGCTACAATCAAAGAAGAACAGTTGTAGAAGTTTACGATGAAGGTTAGCGTCTTTTTTTTCAAAGAAAATCAATACGTTTAGGATTTCTGGACGTAACCTCAACTACCGTCTTCCGTCTACGAGAACGTCCTTCAAAGAAAGCTGAGAACTTACCATATTGGTTTCTAGGCATAGCTGTAAGAAGAAAGAAGTGATCACGAAGGAAGAAGAGGGCTCAGCGACAATGATGCGGAGGTAAATTTCTGTTGTAAGGCTTTTAAACATCCTGCTTTTAGATCAAAAGCTGACATCGATTGGATAGCTCCCGTCCTCTAACGATGCCAACAACTGAATGGTACTACACTTATACGATGCGATGTTCAGAGAGATGAGCTCTTCCATTGTCTATCAAAAACACAAACGGGATTCGATTTCTTCCGGTATGGAAGTCTTACTTAGCTTTCAGTAATACAAGTTTTAGGCGTCATAAGGAGAGAATTGTATCTGATGGCGCTTTCTTCAAAAACGATCGACGAGGTAACGGAACCCTATAATATTTTATTGATCCTCTTTAGATGTGCTTCATTCTGGTCGTTTCCAATAATTCGAACGATGGACTACAAGGACGCCTTTCAAACAAGCTGAGCACTTACCAAAACGGTTTCTAGGCATCACCTCATGGACAAGGAGCTTTCAAAAATCAAAAAGAACAGGCAAGAACTACTGCTGAACAGGTATAACTCCTAAGAAATTCGTTTTATCGAAATATTAGATCGCTAGTACAAAATCGACTACCCCCTTCAACAGCCAAGGATATCTACAGATCAACGGTACTACACTTGTGCAATCCTCGGTTCAGAGAGGTGATCTTCTGATGAATAGTTGATGGAATACAAAGAAAGCTACAAAGCGGTTAGAACTTGACTGGAGGTGAGCCATAGACTTTCTTTTAGATCACAGAATCTTTCAGTAACGTTTTGAATCTGGTGATGAACAACGAGGAGATCGTCGAAGACTGCAACATCCAACCGGTCACTCGTTTCCGCCAACTTGTGTTTAGCACTCCTCAACATCTGATGGCTGGTCCATTCACTGCAGCTGGATGCTGCACAGGTGCATTTCATTTGTAAATCAATCTAATTAGGTCGTTTAGAACACTTGTGCTTCTCCTAACGTCGCTTGATCCACTGAAATGACGGTCTATAAGGAACCTCTTCAAAGAAAGCTGAGCTCCTACCGAAATTGTTTCCAGGCGCCATTTTCACGAAGAACAGACGCTAGAGAATACAGAAGAAACGCTGGAAACACTGAAAAGCAGGTTGGGTTTCTAATTGAATGGATTTTACCAAACTTTACCTTTCTAGGCATTTTTTGTGTGGGCCAGTCAACGTTCCTCGATCGGGACACCTGCAATTAACCGGTACTACACTTACACACCACCGTGTTCAGGGCGACTGTGACTTCCGCAGCTTACTGAAGCAAACAAAGACGTCAAACCTAATTTCAAGGTATAGTAGTGCTTCTAATAATTTTATAATAAGTTTAGAAGCCAATAACTGTTTCCTATCTCTTGTGCTTATGGAATCCACAAGGATGCCTTCCAAAGAGCTGCCCAGGTCTTACGCAAATGGTTTCCAGGCTAAAACTCTTGAAAACTTCGATGGAATGAACAATGGGGGACAATTTTCTTTGGGTGGGAGGTAAATAAACTTTTTCATTGATTAGAAAGCCATTTTAGAAATTTTCGGGCTGGGAATGTCAACAACAAGGACATCAACACTCAACACGGTCAATCATTCCTCAAAAAATGTCTTTAGAGAGCCAGCCGCTTGATAATGATTGAACCGACGCATATTCTGTAGAACTGGGTACTATGAAGGTAGGAAAATTATTATTATTTTACTCTACATGTTCAGAACTACCATTTTTAAAGCTGATAGATACATGGGGCCGAAGTTCGACAAGGATCTCCTTCAAACAAAGCTGAGGCCTTACCAAAACTGTTTCTAGGCTAGAGGAGTCCAACTACAGCTTTCAACTCGGTGAAAAAGGTTGTACCCAGATAATTTGGCGTAGGTTAAAGTTCGCGTAGTTAAATTTGATTATTTTTAAGGTGATCCTGTGCTAACACTAACACCATGATAAACAACAACATGGTGCTCATGCCCACATCGACTTGAACGGTTATGAATTTCGTCAAAATTGTATTTAGAACAACCCATAATGTCGTGTCGATCTTCTCAAGTGTCATACTGAAAATACAGGTATCTAGCTCTGGCGTTAGCTGTTATCCAACATATTCAGGTGCTTTATCTTAAAAACTACTAGAGAACCTGGATTATTCTACAAAAAAGTGATTTCTAACTGTGATTTCTAGGCTAGCTTCTTGTATATAGGATAGTATCATTCATTTTGGAATGGCCCGTTGCGAGATCCCTAAGGTATGGTTATTACTTACATTTACGTCTATTTTTCAGGATAATTTCCTTCTTTCTGTTGCAATTTCATGGACTGAAACAAATCTGTTTGAACGAATTAATTCAGCGATCCTTAGGGCTGTCGCAACTTGTGTTAACTTGTAAGGATAACAGGTAAACAACTGGGGGGATCTAGTAAATAGTTCTTTTTTAGATTACTACGCATTACTAAGAAGATTTTCTACTGTCTCTTTAACGATACCGGTGATCTTTCAGGTTAAATTGTCTGTTAATGGAATAATAAACATTTTACCCTTCTGAACAGTCTACTGAAAAGAAGTACTTGCCTTTTATAAAAGTGTTTTCCTCCTCGAACACAGAAAAGGCGTCGATATCAGGGATGCTACGTCTAACTCGCTTGTTGGCCTGGTACATGAAGGATTTCAAAAAGCGAACTGAAAACATATGGAGTTCGAAAACGTCGAAAAAAAATTTCTGTTGCAGACCTTCTCCTTATTCAATCAAAACTGTCTACCAATTGCTACAAAAAAATTTACAAACAGTATTTATTAGAGTGTCGGAGACCAAACAAAAAATCAAGTTTCAGAGATCAAAGATAGTAACACGCTGAAAGCTCACATAAAGTCGCTAGGTATCACGGTGCTAACATAGTATTTGAATCACCGGAGAGATGGGTATCAGGGACTGTTTTCGTTTAGGTAGAATACACGAACAATGTGACCAACGTAGATGCTCCAAGTAATTCCGCTGGGCGTTGGAATCTCCAGACAGCGGGGTTTACCATCAGTTGCAGCCAAGCCAAGTTCACCGAGCATGCACTTCACATCGTCGCGTGGCATGAATTGATCACCGAAATCTACAGTACCACGGAAGATCTTGAGGCTCGGTGGAGCAGATAACAGGCTCTAGAAAGAAATCTGAGGTTGGAAAGGTTTACTGCTCCTACCATTAATACAGATCGAAGCGCGTCACTAGGGTTGAAAGTGGAGGAATACTTTGCGTCCATCTCTACATCTTCTAATTTATGAAACAATCTTGGGGTCACATCGGCTACATCTTTAGAGCTAAGGTCAACATGTATAGCTTTCTGAATATGCTCACAGGAATATAAGCTAGGAAGCAACGTACCAGATGTGTTGCTGGGAAAACAACTTCTATTTTGTCCGTGCCTTCGTTGTTGAACATGACCCATGATGGTTTTAGAAGGCCTAGAACATTGCCGAGCTGTGCTTTAGTGAATTCTCCCACGGTGTGCAATATCTTACACCGGAAACGATAATCCTTGAGGTATTTGATAATCTCCTCATAACAATTGGCTGAAAGTAACGAATCACGGTAAAATAGTCAATCAACATACCGTTAATCACCAGGGCGTCCAGGAGACTTGCACGGAACGTGTCAGCATTCATCATTTTTCGGTCCAGAGACAGCTGAGGTTCCTTTGAAGGATCGTTTGGATCAGCGACTAGGCGGAAGACTCCCCATTCTTGTTCGGAGCAACTGCTTTTGGCAATAATGAATTCATTCATGCCTTTACACGTCCGGCGAAGGCGGATGAAACTACGACGATTCACCTGCAACAACCGCGCGTATAAAATTAAATAAATTTAAAATAATACCTTTGCTGTGACTCTTTTCAACAAGTCGTGAGGTATTTCAGCCAGACGGAACCCGGTCATTTCGCTCGAGTGAAAACTAACTGAAAAAGGTTAATTTACATTTCATTGTAAAAATTATAGTTAAAATCAGGGGTACGATAGATAACTCTGTTTTCTATAAAGAAGTAAGCAAAGATGGAAAAAAGGTACGAGGCGTTTGAATTTCAAGACATCGCGATCGAAATTTTGCGTAGCTATTTTCGCATTGGACGCGTATGAATTTCAGCTTTTGAAAAGGAGAGCCCCGTGAAACTAACCATTAGTTTGGAACCGGGTCGCATCAGCTGTTTTGGTGTTATTAGCAGTTCATACTGAGAAGGGAAAAGCGCTTTACGCATTAAACAAGACAATATAATGAGAGAAATTTACTGAATCTATATAGCTATTTTCAAGTCGATTCGGTTTTATAAATGCCATAAAACGAGAAAGGAAGCATGTAAGCAGCGCTCTAATAAAGTTCCTTTTTAGAAAGCCATTTGGGATCAACCTTGCAGAAATGTAGCAAGAGGGCAGATATACCTCTGTTTATGCTTTACATGTAAAATAGGCAATAACTTTTATTTCAATTCTCAGTTATGTGTGAATAACAATGGCATAATAGCGAATATCATTCTCAATCGTCCAAATCGTCTTCGTTTGCAGAGTCCGGATCGCATACGGATCCTCTGAGGGAGCTTTGGCGTTCGTATCCACTCTCATAATTTATACTTATTGACTTCCCGTGTATGTCGGCATGGCAGCATAAAACATTGGGCAAATCCACAGTGTATAGTCTATGAATGCTACTACGCCCCTCGTTCACCTCTCAGCCAATGCCGCATCATCAAGGTGAGCCGTAAAAGCACAGTCCTCAAGATTGGGAGGCTGTGTATATAGAATCTGAAAGGATGATGTATTGGAATATGTCGGTATGCTTGGCCCCTTAAATAATAGTATCAGAAAAAAGTAATAGAGGATTTTCGTAGACGTGAGCCTACTTTCTGTATTAATTTTGAGCAATTGGGCAATCGACGGGATACGTAGACACTTTTTAACTGTTGTACAGGAATAAATGCGGTTTTTAATTGTGTACAAATATTTTGTCTCAAGCAAAATCGATAAAGCAACTTTTTCGGTATTATTGCAACTTTACTAATACTTTTCCAAAAATAATTCCTTTTCATTAAAGTATTTTCGACACTAAAAGAACACTAAAAACATTTTCTTGCGCACTGTAATGCGTGCAACAACGCTCCAATGAACGCGCGTAAACAGAGGTAACCTTTGTTCTGATCGAAAAAGGAGATCGGAAAAATGTGCAGAAAACTCAAATAGTCGCAGTATTTACAAATAGCAATGACAAGAAGATGAAATAAGTATTTTGTGAAATATTTACTTTCTAAAATAAAAAAATCGAAATGTTGAATGATTACCGGATTTTTACCTGAGCGCGATTACAGCACGAAATCTCTGACGAGAAGTACGGTCTATGTTTGAGCCGGGAAGTATTGCCTTCTGAATCTTTCTTGATGCTCTGTCCGAAGAGAACTAAAGAGGTCCGGATCGACATCCCCCATATTGTCAAGGGACGTCACGTGGTACATTGCCGGCTTGCCATTCTATAAATAAAAGATAGAAGATAAATAGAAAAGGAGACTATACGCTTGTTCTGCACATGGGGGACGGCACCTTGATGTTCCTTCCTCTTGCTATTACTGTCACTTTCTGCATTTCTTTCGGGGAAATCGGGGAAATTATCACAAACTGCTTCTTGTCCAAGTCGACAGCACTGATTATCCCTGAAAAAACAAGTAAAGTATTAAATAAAGTGATACCGAATCCATAGCAACGTAAAAGCGGGGTTGCAGCGTCGATCATGAACAACTGGGGCAGGTAGTCTCGTTGCAGAATTCGTCTGCCTGCCTATAAATATGTAGAATGAAGATTGACTAATGAAGTGAGCTTACCACGTGTTCTTCGGTAGAGCAGAGGGCGACCAATTGAACATTTAGCGTCGCTAGGAAGTAGCGGTCATCCACGGCTGCGAGATCTTCCGGCACGCCGATCTTAGCATCACTAAAGCATTTGTCTTTGCTTGTTTTAGTTGTTTAAATACTAACTGGAAGTTAATTTTGAATTTTCTTCCTTCGAGCACGTTTGCAAAGAATGGCTTTGTCATAACGTGGGAGAAGTAGCTAATTGTTCGAAGGTCGCGGTATTCTGCCGCCTTTAGAGAACGTGGATGGTAACTAGAAAGATTAGTAAAAGGAATTATAAATTAAATAGAACAAACTTTTTAAATTTATTCCCATTAGTCTTCAAAGGGTAGTCTTTCGTTATTTGATAACGTTGACATTCTGCCGGAAGACTCAAGGGCTGAAAATAGTCATGGAAAGCGTGCTCTATGTAGCTTACAACAAGTCGTTCCCTTCCACTCAATTCGAAAATGCAACTGGGTCCAGAACAATTGACGATATGTTGTAAGGCATCACGCCCAGCTCCTTCAACCCATCCCATGGTGTTGATAACCAAAACGGCGTCCGGCTCACTCTTCTCGTTGAAAGCATTTAACAGACGAACGGAGATGTTCTAAAAAGTTTGTATAAAATAGAAGCCCCGAGTAAAAGCAACCTTGTATTTGCTCATATTGTCTGCCGGATGAACATCGCTGTAAAAATAGCTGTGCTCGTATTCAGTTGCCTGATGGCACCACGCAACCTCAAGAAGTGGCTTAGTCACCTTCCAAAGGGACATACAACCAGCAGGTGTGTATTCTGTCTGTCCCAAATCAGCATCAATCATGAAAACTGTTAGTTTCCTGAAGAAAAAACGAATAATACTCTGTTTAAGGCATACATTGACAACAATCGATTAATCAGGATTCGGAGAAAGGTCGACTTTCCAGATCCCTTGCACCCATAAGGCAGTACTGTGGATTTAAGTCCAGACCCTGAAAATGTTAAAGGTTCGCAGACGTAGTCAAAATGGAAACAAACCGTTTCTTCTCTTTAGATGATCCAAAGCAGCATCCAAGGCGTGCCATGATTCTTTCCTATATATTTGCCAGGCGGAACTTTCCACCATATCCATCCTATCACCATACACATCTTGCTGTGAGAAATATAACGCATCCTGAATACATAAAAAAAAGTCAAAGGATTGTTCTCAAGTTACACACCTCATGTATTTGTGTAAAAAGTTCTACAGCAATCGGTGCCTTTCTGTAAATGAGCAGTATCGAGACGCCTTCATCTCTCCACTCATCCACTATTCTATCGTATTCTGGTGTCACCTAAACTTTAAAATGTATAGGGTGTAAACTAGCCTACCTCTTTTAAACGCAGCCTCAATCTTTTCTCTTTCAGGCTGGCTTTTTCTGGATTCGGTGTCCTTGATTCGAAGAAAGCCTGAAATGCACAGTATTTCCTAATACGGCGAGAATTTTGGGTAGAACAGTAGAACTAGCGGTTTAATTGAATAAATCCTTCTTTTTTTTTCAAGAAAAAAATGGAAATGCCTACCGGACGCCCATCACAAGCAGGAGCGCACACAGAAGTCATTGACTCCGGGTCTCCGTCAAAGCTACTAGCTTCCAACTCATAGCCGTCGATCCAAATTGACCCACCTGTTAAACAAAACATTAAAAGAACAATGAAATCACACTGACTGTAACAGATGACTCCACACCAGCCGAAGAAGAGATGTGGATGGCCATTTGGAATGATGATAATGCTATAGTACGGGTTCTGACAACTATACTTCCTACAAAATATATTATGAAATTAATTGAAGCACTCTACATCAGTTTAGAAGTACTGGAAGCAGAAGGACCCGGTGGGATAGCCGGCACCAAAGGTTGACCGAATATAGAAACCGTAGCTTCTTTTTTTGGGAATGTAGCCAATGGAATAGGCGGAGGGACGAAGGCGGGAAAGGGAATCATCCCATTGGACGTCGACGGTTGAAAGGCCTTCTGATTTAACAGGTTGCACGTGAAGTTGGGCCTTTTTGGTTCCCAACCGGCAGGTACTTCTGGCGCAGCTTTTCGCTTAAGTGTAGGATTTGTGTTATCCATCTGAAATTGTTAAATATCTTCGAAATCCAAGTTCACTCAAGGCAAAGCGAAAGAAAAAGAAAAACCACACGTATATTTCAGAGGAAAGCGAGATTTTTTTTACCCAAAAATGTTGTATTTTTGTTCTGACGCGCCCAGATTTCAAAGCTAAGCTGTAACCTTCGCGTCGCTTTTTCTTTTTTTTTTCATTTTCCATTTCAAGAAGAAGTGTGGTACTGTAAAAACTATCGTACTGTAATGAATGCCCTGATTACTGATTGTACGTTGTTCTCTTCGAATTCCCGAAACGAGTGCTCCCTAATCTTCTTTCTCTTTCAATCTATTTTCTCTCTAAGAAAAACGGCCGAAATCTTATAAATTCTGCTGACTAAACGACTGGAAAATCGAAGAAAAAAAACTTTTCGAAATGTAGAAAGTACTGTGGCACAGATTAGCCAGTATTGAGCATCGATTTTCGAAAATGGCGTTCCTTGATCGTTCCTTCCTTTCGTTGATCTATTTATTTATTTCTCTTAAAATTTACTTTGCTTATACTTATATTAGTAAAGATTTTAATAGTTTCTGTAATGTTTAACACTAAAATAGCAAAAAATATTAATATCGATTCGAGATGACCTGCTATGTCAATTTTTATCAAGGCGTTAGTATTGATTTTGAGTGGTCACTATAATTTCCTTCATTTCCAGCAATTCTTCTCTACTTCTCTTGATGGCTTCTTTATGTTATCAAACAAGCAGTTTAATTTTCAGGTAGTATTGCCAAAATGGAAACAAACGGAAATCAGTCGAATGGCTCAAATGGTATCGCAGCCGTCCGACCTTCTGCAGAAGTCTTTGTGGCTATGCCTGTTCTTCCACAAGCTGGAGAAGTAAGTTGTAATATTTGTTTTTTGTATTCCAGCAAAATTCTATTATATTTCGCAGACGTCGCCCTTTTCGAAATCGAATACCGGTTCGATTCGGTTCCATTTTTGAAAAGGGCACAGATTTCACTAATCTTCCGTTTATGCTATTTCATTTTTCAGGTATTTGTTGGGCCAGGATCAAAGAAGGAGGCGGAAATGCTTGGCCTCGGTCTCGCCAAACTCAGTAGCCGGCAGAAGGAAGACCTCGCCGCTGCAAAACGTTACGCCATGGATGTGTCTATTAAACAAATCATGATTAAACAACAGAAAGCACAACAAGAAAACGTAGGCCTTTATCAAATTAAAATTTTAAATAATATTTTTAGCAACAGAAGCAAGTTATGTATGCACAAGCACTGTCGTTGATGGCTAGAGTGTATGTAGGATCAGTATCGCCCGAAGTACGAGAAGAAAATATCAAGAAAGCATTTGAAGTATTTGGGCCAATCAAAGCCATCAATATGAGCTACGATGCCTCAACTGGAGTACGTTTTCCCGATTTACAAAAATAATCCCATTTTCAGCATCACAAAGGATTTGCCTTTATTGAATATGAAGTACCAGAAGCAGCTCATTTGGCACAGGAATCCATGAATGGACAACTAATGGGCGGAAGAAATCTCAAAGTTTGTTTTATTGTCCTTTATTTTAACAAGTTATTCATGATGATTTCTTTACCGATGTTTAGGTTTCACAGGTTGGTCGTTCGGCTAACACTCCTCAAGCTCAGCCTATCATTGAGATGCTACAAAACGACGCTAAAAGATATTACAGGCAAGTTATTCACAAACATGGGTTTTTAACATTAATTTTCTAGAGTATATGTTGCCAACGTTCACCCAGATGTCTCGGAATTGGATCTGAAGACAGTATTTGAGGCCTTTGGTGAAATTATAAAGTGTCAGTTAGCTCGGCAGAACAGTTATGGACAAGGAACTCACAGGTATTTTTATCGAGATTTCTTCTTATAGGACACGACAATTTCAGAGGATTTGGCTATATCGAATTCACCAACCGTAATGCAATGCAAGAAGCTATTGCCGGAATGAACATGTTCGACTTAGGAGGACAATTGTTGAGGGTTGGTTAATATCATTTACGGGGTAGTAATGTTTCTTTAGGTTGGTCGGAGTATTACTCCTCCGGACGCTCTTCAATATCTTCAGCCCACATCAGCACAAGCTATGCCTGCAGCAGCTGCTGCAGCTGCAGCCGCGATTACTGCTAAAGTTATGGCTGCACAAGCTAGCGGGGTACGGTGATTCATTCATATTTTGTTAAAATAACTCGATCTCTCACTAAAATGAATATTTGATGATAGTTCGCTTTCAACGGAAATGTTTTGCAATGTCTTTTAGCAACTTTCCAGACAAACGGAATTCCTCTCGAAGGAAAATTTGAATCTCTCTTAGGTTTCTGTTGGGAACGGACTATAATCAAAACTTCATAAAACGTGGAGACGGAAAAGAACTAACATCTGTTATTTTGTTATGAAGTTGGGGAGTCGGGCATCTTTTTAATCATAAACCTTAATATACAGTTAAAAAGTCAGAGATGCAACAGAAAATTTGTTCTCAACTGTCTTCATTTAGGGAGGAAAAGCGAGCAACTCGCCAAGGAATTCAAGTCCTGCTCCGTTGCCTAAGAATAACTCCCCTGCTCCGAGAATGGCTATCACAGAAGGACCCCGAACACCGCCGGGCTATGCGGCCTCTCCACCGGTTCAGGTAGTTCACATACATTTTATTTTTATACACCATTCACTTTCTAGGTACCGCTTCCCCCATCTCGTCTCGCTCTAACTTCTTCTGAACAATTTGCCCCGCCACCTCCTCCTCCGCAATTGCCTAATTCATTTCCAACAACGCCACCCGTTCCACCTGTACTGCCGACCGAGGTACTTTTATATCTAGTTTTACCAATATATTGTTTTAATCTTTAGAACACAGCCCCTTCTGGTGGTCGACGTGGTTTCGGTGGCTTTGCAGCTGATGTACCTCCACCTCCGTCGACTATGCCCCCTCCGGGAGTAATCCTTCCTGGCGGAGCGGTGCCTCAACCCGGCATAGTGGATCCTCTATCGGGAACAGTCCCCGCCGAAGCTGTGAAAGAGAAGGAGAAGAAGAAAAAGAAGAAGAAGAGAGTCGATGACCGATCTCTAGATCAGAAATTCCAAAAACTCTTCGATGAAAAGAAGAATCTTTGGGAGGAAAGTCTCATGGGACCGGCTAGTTTTGGTGTGACGGATGCAACTGTTCAGCCCAAAGAAGATGAAAATAAAGAGGAAAAACTAGGTAAATTTTCCATTTTTCCATTTTAATTCCCGTTTTTTAGCACAGTTAGCCATTACGGGTAATGTACAAAGCATGGCGTTGGCTATAATCGGCGATGGACAACTCGTAGCAGTGGGAAAAGCTAAAACCGTTGATCCAGACAAACCAGCCGCTCCTAAGCAGCAATGGAGAAGTAACCGAGTCAAAGATCCAAAGAAGATACAGCCCAAGGTATTTATATCCTTATTACTCTTTAGAAGCATATTAATTTATAGCTGAAAACAGCATCGCAAGTGGCTGCAGCGCATTCAGCCGGTGCACTGGCCGATGCTATCAGACAAGAAACCACATCTCAGGAGGATGCCAGTTTAGCCAGTCAGGAAGCCGTTCAAAGTATCAGGTTGGTTGTAATGTTCCCTTACGTTGTATCTCTCCTTTATAGAGGAAATGACGCCCGACATCTTCTCATGGTCAAGCTCATGCGTACGAACCGCTCTTCTGTTCTTATTCTTAGGAATATGGTTAGCCTTTTTTTTTGAAATATTAGAGTTTCCAGCGAACTGGCATACTCGCTTGCATTTAGCGTATTTTCACAAACATGTACACCAATTTTCAGGTTGGTCCAGAGGATATAGACGAATTTCTAGAAGAAGAAATACGTGAAGAATGTGGAAAATACGGAAAAATTGTGGATCTCCTTATTGCGAATGACGAATTCACAAAAGCTGTCAAAATCTTCGTGCGATACACAGAACCGGCTGAAGTCGATGCAGCCATTGCAGTGCTGAATGGTCGTTTCTTCGGTGGAAGGACGGTAAAGGCAGAAGTCTATGATCAAGCCCTTTACGATCACGGTGATCTCTCCGGATAGATGAAATTCCTGTATTGAATATTTATAAGAATAAATTGTTGTATGTTTATAGTTTACATTCCTTGATAAAGGGGCAGTCGTTATAGACCTGTCTAATTTTTTTACTCTGCTCAGATGTCATTCAAACCCCGGAGATAAGAAGATGCTGCTGAAGTTTTCCTCTCGTCCTCCCAGTCCTTTACTCAATCGGTTCTTTTCTATGAATAATTATCACCATTTTCATACTTTCATACATGATGTCTCTATCCTGATCGTATTCATCTGACTCCACTATCGACGTCTAAACTTAGATTAGCTATAATCGAAAGTAAATAAATGTATTTATGAATATTTCATTTGGTTTTCTGATCATCCTCTTCTGCCATCTTCGCCACTTCTTCCAGCCTGAAGATAATATGCTTAGTGAGTATCTTTCGTGTGATGGAAGATAATGAGAAACATACGATAAACCTCTCTTCTTATGAATAATGAGCATAACAGCGCCAACAATGAAGTAGACAGATCCCACAAGCCAGAACATCCTGTGGAGGAAAAAGTCCTCATTCCCGAACCAGGATGGTTGGAACAGGATGAAGGTCTTCCAAATTCGGCAGTTATCCACTCCCCAATCTGAAGAATGCTTTATAGAAAAAGAATAAAGAGCTTACTGTTATCAATGGTGAGCTCATAGTTCCCAACTGGAAGCATTCCCTTTGGATTGTTTCCAATCTGAACATCGGGGTGTATGTATCGGTAGATTTTGATGAAGTTCTCATTGATTTCAGGCCTCATCCAAACGATAAAATCTATGTTTTGAAAGCCATCCTTCAGTTGGGTTATGTGTTTCTTCCAATACCGCGGTTTGGCTGTGGCTGTATACTGCAATCCCTCTTGGCTTTTGATATCTCGATAAATTACCAATCTGCGGAAGTCTTTATGGCTGGAGCTCATGTGGAAAATCTTCTCAAAACGAGTCATTATTCCATCTTGAGAGAAGGGAATCGAAATTCTCTGCCCGTTGTCATAGGACAGATGGAAGGTGTCTGGAAAGAATAGAGGATGTCTAAAAGGTTGCTTCTCAGTGTAGCGTAGAGTTGTCAAAGGAAGTGCTCACCGTTGAACATCGAATTGGCCTTAGCACCCATAGGAGCGATGAACATTTTCGTCTTGGGATCCTTCACATCTTCATAGTTGATGTGTTCACTAAAATTGAAGAAGCGTTGCTGCCACCATTTGTTTATCTTGACCAGTCCAAAGAAGATACTTTCCGTCTCGATAAACTAGAAAATGTCTTTAGTTATTTACAGGTGGAAATGCACCGGCTCGCATTCAGTTCTCCAATTCTTCTCTCCCATCAGTTGTGCTTTACATTCATTCGATTGGAATCGTCTGTGGCTATTGGGGAAACCTCGAATACGGTAGAAAATACTTATAGGCCGGCCGATCTAAATTAATAGCAGAAGTTGCAAAGCTTTTTAATGAAAACGTACCGTCCAATTTTGCGTCAAATAGAATGTCAGTTTGCATTGCGAGCCTGCACAATTTGTATGATTATAACCCACTTCTACATATTTCACTGTAAATAATTGGTCTTACCCAGCAAGGTTACTGTATGGCCACTTACCGTCATAATTTGCACAATGTATTGCAAATCCGATTACAATGCAGAGAAAGGATAGGATGAACGTAGCCGGGAAGACTGTAACCGCTGAGGGAAGAGGGTATTTTCCTGGATAGGGATACTTTCCCCATATGTAATTATCTGTAAATTGATGAATAGATGGTATAGAGGAGAAAACTTACTAATTCTCGCCCAACACATTACTAGAAGGGCCCGCTATTATTGTAAAAAAGCGGCGGCGAATGGAAAAATTGAGTCATTTCCCGTAAGGCGATGACTTGTACAGTGTGTTGCATGTGAAAAAGGAGGGAAACCATCACATTAACCTTACTTCTCTTTAGAGAAGGCCCCTTTATTAGGATTTGAATTGCTGCTTTACTCACCACGTCTAGTTTAGTGAGAAGATGTGTAATGTGAGTTTCAAGAATGAGATTGGAGGCAAATTCTTGTACTTTTGAAAGACTATACTTTTGAATAATAAAAGCTGTAAAATAGTTATTAGAGATTTTGCGCGCTTCATTTGCAGAGTTTGTATTATTTTGTGGCTCCATCGTTCCAATCACAGAAACACCATGTTTTCATGCTAATTCCACAAACTTTCTACCCATCGCCAAACTATTTGGAGACAGGACAAACAACCCCTTTTCAGCCTTCTTACAACGGGCAGACGCTATTTTGGCACTATTGGACAAATACAATGTCGACGTGGGGGCATAAATAAAATAAAAGAAAAAAGCTAGAGAAAATAAACTATTTGCCACTGCTATTGTTCAGATATTGAAAATGACGAAGGATTTCAACAAAACCGTACATTTAAGTCGATCTTGGCAAAAATCTACTGGCTATTCATCTTGCCCCTTCCTTTTAGTTTTCCAGAAACATTTCCGATAGTAAAGAAAATCATTTTCTAATTCGTAACCCGGATGTATCAAACGGTCAAAATCTATCCGTTTTGCTTGCCACCTCTACCTGTCATTCCAACTACCAAAGATAAGGAGTCAGTGTTCATAGCCTGGGCGGCTTTTCGTCTTGTATGCCCCTTTTCCTAACATTTTGATACATTTGCGTTATTTGCAGGCTTCCATACATGATGATACTTCGGCTTTTCAACATCGAATTGCCTTACCAGTTAGCTTCTGGTTGGTATGCTGTCACTTTTAAAAGTTATTCGTTAATTTAGATTCCAGAAGGAAATAGGAGGAGAAAATAAATAAGTAATCCAAAAAAAGAATAAAATAAGGTTGATACGCAAACTCTACACCACAGTCTAGGTTAATCAAAACAGCGACCACCTCGTCATAGGTAAGTAACTAGCGTCTACTCCTTCAACCATAAAACTATACATATTTTTTTCAGTTTGCTTGGTAACAACTTAAACTTAAAACAAATGATTCGACAAATGTGCCAAAAGAAGAAATCTTTTTATAAACCCTTCTGGACAGATTTTTTCGTGATCTAAACTGTTGTTTTATTATCTTCTTTGTATTATGAGGAGCAAATAAAATGGTGTAGGATATGTACGCAGTTCAAGAATATACGGATTCGAATAAAATGTCGACGCGCTTTATGTATACGGTAACACGGCCAAACGATGATATCATCGACTCATGATATCCCTTTTTGCCGCTGTTCCTGTGTTGAAAAGGATGAGACCCACACTAGCCGCTTATGCGCCAGGCCCCGCTTGTGCGTCCTTTCGGTGCCAATTTTATAACAAAGCGTCTACAAAGGCTCATTATATTCATTTCTTCCATTGTTTCCTATTAGTTCCATGAGCAAACGAACAGTATCGATCAGATTTCACCTTTTTATATTTAATTCCAACAAGAAACATTTTCTTTCTCTTCTTAACTCTCGTGTGGTCTCTCTTATTGTTATTTAATTGTAGGTGCCAAAATGGATGTCACCTCTACAACAAGTACAAAAGATACGGGAGGAGGAAGCAGTGACACGGCTTCTACTAGCTATAATCCATGTGAGTTTTCAGTTTCCATATTGTTATAATTCTTTTTAGACCCAGAAATGAGCACAGAGCAGGAATATTTCCTCTATGAATTGGAAACAACCGACTCGGGTAGTATTGGCCTTGTTCTCCGGTAAGATTACCTTTTTTAATAAATTGTTTTCATTCACAGGGCTATCTATGATTGCGGCGATGTAAATAAGTTCAGCCGAGCTTTAGAACATCGTATCCATCAATACGACAAAAATATTCAAAAAGTCTGTTCCTATCACTACCAAGGATTTGTGGATTCTATGAAAGAACTCCTATCTCTGAAAGAAAAATGCGAAGAAGTCAAGGTATTTACCAATTTATTCACTGATTTTCCTTTTTTAAGCGTGACGCACTAGCAATCGATGACAACATCCAGCACGCAAGCGAAGATATCAAACGAAAGAGCAAGGAAATTGTGAAATATCGAAAGTTAATGAAGAATGCCTCTGCGGCCATCGATCAAATATCCATTTGCCTCCCCGTTTTGGAGAATTACACCAAGTTGCAGGACCTAATGGCTCAAAAGAAGTGAGTACTCCCCAATTATTTACGCTTATTTATGTTTTAATTTAGGTACTATCAAGCATTAAAGGTCTTAGAAGAACTAGAGCATACTCATTTCGCCCTGGTCGAGAAATATCGATTCTTCACGGCGCTGACAAAAAGCATGGCTCCTCTTCGAACTGAAATCAAGAGTAAAGCCTACTCGGAGTTTAAGGACTTCTTGGAAAACATAAAGAAGGTGGCTCTGAGGGTCGGGCGTCATGCTAGCAAAGATGTGAGTTCCTTAGTAGGTTATGTCTACAGCGAGAAGTTTAGGTAGCTGAGCAGCATTCCTTTGGTATTTCGGAAGCCGACAGAGCTAAGCGTTTCCATCAGGAGATGCGAAAGTCTCAAGGAGAATTAGAAGTTGCTCTCTCAGCTGATGGTGCTCTTGTTAAGAAGCCCCACAGCAATGCTCACAGTAGGAAGAGTACTATGTCTAGCAACGGAGAAGTAGAGGTAGCGCATTTTCTTATTTTTACGTAGTTTTTCAGGACGATGAGGAGAAACTGTCGGCTAAGGACCTGATAGACTACACACCTGTTCATCGTTGTTCCCAAATCTTTGCGGTCCTTGGAGCTCGTGAAGAATTTGAACAATATTACCGATCTCAAAGAAAGGAGCAGTGTAGACTGGTTATTGAAGCCCCAGCCAAGGTGAGTCCTGCCCTTTGCACGAAATACGTCTAGCAGTTCTTCCAGATGAGTTCCCTAAAACATTATTTGGATTATCTTGACCAAATTGTTGGCTTCTTTGTGGTTGAGGATTACATTATGGAATTTGAGCCAACTCTGGCTACTAAGGCTCATAAGGACGAGTTGTGGGAGATGGCTCTGAAGACAGTCATCAACACAATGAACACTCGCTTCGTACGTTATTTGTATTTCCTTTAAAATGTGGCAATGTTTAGGGAGGGTGTCCGGATGTCGAGATGATGCTGCGAATGAAGAAGGTTATCCTGCTCTTCGCATTAACTATGAAGTCATACAGCTATGGCATAGGGCCGCTGTATTCTCTTCTTCAAAACTTCAGGTATATTTAAGACTTATCGTTTTGCTAATAAGCACCTTTAGGGACCAATACAATGAGATTCTAATGACAGAGTACTGCGCCCAGTTTGAACGAGATCTCCAAAATGACAATTACACTCCAATTACTGTCAATACCCAGGAGGAATTTATGAGCGTCGTGAAGCAATTCAACTTCTATAAGAAGAGTATGGAGCAGCAACCATTCCCTCGACGTTTCCCCTTCTCCCGCTTCGTTATCTCTGTCTTCACCCAAGCTAAAAACTATCTGGTTGGATGCAAGAAATTCATGGAAGATTTGCAACTAACTCAATCAGAAGTGGACGACACTGTTCGACGATATGCTAACGTTTTGCTTTCCCGCTGGTCCGGCAGTCTCAGGGCTTTTGTAAGCAAGAGATTATCTCTAGTACAGGTGGGTCAATCCTTTTTTCATTACTGTTATTTGCTCCTTCAGCTTGTTCAAATAACAGTCAACATTGCCTATTTGGAGAAGTCGTGTGACTCTCTGGGACATTATATCACAAAGTTAACCAGCGGGGTAGATGGAATTGCGGCCACTTCCTCACATCAACTGGCTCTGAGTCAGCAAGTCTTCCAAGATGCCAGAAGTGAAGTCGAGCAGCAGATTGACGCCTTTATGAGGGATAAGATCGACGAGATGCTGGATCTGATGTCATATGATTGGGAGATTCCTATTCCTACTGGAAAAGCTTCGGACCAAATCAGCGATGTTATCAAGTTCTTGGAAACGACATTCATTTCCTTCACTAATCTTCCTTCTGGATTGGCTAAGCATGTTTGTATGCAGGTGAGCATTACGCATATTTTATTAAATACTGTTCCCTTTCAGTCATGTAAGCATCTTGCCCAGCGTCTTACCGAGGGCCTTCTTACTCAAGACTTCCGAATAATTTCTACCGGAGCTTTGGAGCAATTTAATCTAGATGTGCTCCAATGTGAGGTGTTTACAAGCAGATGCCCTGTACCTGGCTTTGACCAGCACACTCTTCCTATGACTTTCTCGACTTTGCGGTGAGCTCTTATTTTATTTTGTTTCGTAATAAAACTTTTCAGACAATTGCTGGATCTCACAATGCTCCCCGACTGGACAACATACTTTGCAGAGTACGGACAGGAAAGTGCTCGATACAATAGAGTTCAACCCCAGGCAGCCATGCTTCTGCTTGACAAGTGGGTTGCTCCAACTCCTAGTTTCGAATTTTTTCTAGACGGATTGAATTCGAGAAGAGAAGCGCCGGATTCTTTGGGATCAAGAGCGGCGATCGTAAGAAGCTGCTGGACACGATCATGAAACAACTCCGCCAACTGTCTGCTCAGTAAGGTCCATGTCTCTCTACATGGTACTGTTCTCTATCGCTCGCTTTATTTGTAACTTTTGTATTTGTGTAACTGTGATATGCCGACCAATGTTATTGAATAAGATGGAACGAGATCAATATTTATCAGCTAATAAACTTTATTTGTACAATGATCACTCTCTCTCTGAGGGAAGGGTCGAAACACATGCGGTAAGTACTCCGGGAACTACGCATCATCAACAGGTCTGTGTCTGGGGCATCTGACAAGGGGAACACTCGTTTGTGAAGGATATTTTCTTACAGCAGAGATCAACTTCTTACTGGTTTTTATTGTCACCGGTGGGAAAGAGGAGACTCCAGGCCTTTGGGGATGGGTTCTTCGGAACATGTCCGCTCTTGGCTATCTTATTACCCGCTGGTCTGGCTTCCGCCTTTCAAGCGTTTTTCATTTCATTGAGGCCTTCTTCCGGCATTTGTTTCATTTTCTTCGGCTTCTTTTTTCATTTTATTGAAGACAATGATCTCGTGTGAATAAGAGTAGAAACGGTCCATTGTGCTGAACAGAAACATAGCGCCATTGAATCACTCCGTTTCATCTGAAACCATTCCCGCCTAACTATTCTCTCGAAAATGTCTAACCGCCTCTAAATTATCTCCAAGATAACAGGAAAACATGATATCACCGAAAAAAGAAGTCATCTAAAACCAGCAGAGAGATCGCACGGCGAATGGTCACCACAGCGTGATCAGTTATTCTATCTCCCTGGAGGAAAACAATAATCCGCTCGCTTTACCATATAAAACACAGTGAAAAGCCCTTCTCCTCCACAGTGTCCATTCTCTTCTTCTCTAATTCCAATAATCGGTCGGTTTAGTCGGTGCCCTTTGTCCTTCAGCGCCCCTTCACTTTTCGATAATCATTACGGCCACCGCTGGACTGATTGGAACAGCACTCTATCACAAGCATGGGAGCTTCGGAAGAACGCAGTCTATCGCAAGTTTTATTACCTAAACCAAAGAGGGATGGACAGTTTAGTCCGACTTCGGCCCTACTCAATCTTTTCTGCGGGATGCTGGGTCCCGGATTCTTGTCTATTCCGTCAGCTTTTAAAAGCTCAGGGTTGTGGGTGAGTTTAGTTTTAGAAATCTCCCTAATATAGTTCTTTCAGGCTGGAATGACTTTAGTTTTTATGGTTGGAAGTTTTTGCCTCCTTTCGATGTATCGGCTGGTGTTGACCTCCCAAATCCTCACAAAACGGTAAGTTGGAATGTATTAATACAGTAAACAAAGCCAACATTTCAATTTAAAAAACACTTCTGAAATTCAAGGCTTTCATTTTTATCCCACCTAGACAATTCGCTTCCCTTGGTATCACTCACTGGAATCACTTTCCTCCATTGATAATCGCCTCTCCACGAAAGAGAAAGTGTTTTTTAAAAAACACAGTCAAAGACCAGACCGTTCCCGTGTAATACGCCTTCCCTAAATGGTCATCCCTTTCCCACGAAATGTATTCAAAATCCACCGCAGAGGTGGCCACACATGAAAACCCACAATTGCCATGCAAATGTAAAAATGTAGGGTTAAAGAACAGTTTCAGGAGTAAGGAGAAAGGCCTGACATGCTTGAGCTACAGTAACACAGCCGAGATGGCATTTCAAGAAGCCTCCCCGCATTTAGCCAAGGTTTCAAGGGTAGCCAAGTGAGAAGCATTTGTTCTTCTTCATCCGTGTGTTTAGATATGCCGTTGACGTTACAGTTTTCCTCTTTCAATTTGGAGTTCTGGTAGTCTCTTTTGTGTTCGTCGAGGAGCACTTGCCCGAGGTGAGCAGACTTCTATCCTTAACAGACGAAACTTTCAGCTGTTACCGGTAATTGGCATCCCGGCAGATAAAGCCAAATGGTTCATGCCTGTCTACTTTCTCTTCCAACTTGTTCTCTGTATTTCTGCTAGTATGAAAATCCTCACATTCTTGGCTATGTTGGGAAATTTCACTATTCTGGCCGTCTTGGGACTCATTACAAGTGTAAGGCTCTTCTCTTCCTTGCTGAACCTCTTTTAGGAAATGATTCACAAAGGTTTCTACCGTACAGCCGAACTGCCTGCTATTACAAGTCTTGGTGGTATTTCTCTAGCCGCGGGAAATCTTATTTATTCGATGGAAGGTCAGACAATGGCAAGTATTTTTGCATCCTTATTGTAGCCCCGGGAGTCTTTCAACTTTTGACGATAAGGAATTAGAAGACAATACTCTGATAAAGGGCAATTCCATTAGATTATTCGGCTAATCCTATGAGCACACGTAAACGTTTCCATTCGAATAAGCTGATCTTTGCAAACTTAAATGATAAAGGAAGTAGACTGTGAGGTAGCAAGAGCAAAATTTAACCGAAATGATGACAAATGGGATTTACCGTACGCTAGAGGACCAGCAGGAGTCATATAAAAAAGAATAATGTGGATTTTATAGATTCTGCCGCTAGAAAATCGACTAACCCACAAGAAGTCGATGCTAAGTCTGTGGGGAGTCCTCTGCACAGCAATCAACTTGGTTATTCTCCTTTATGCTGCCGTTGGTTTTTACGGGTACCTCTGTTTTGGAAACGATATCGAAGGCAGTATTTCCCTCAATCTTCCAAAGGATACGTAAGTTCTATCGGCTTTCATAATATCGGGATTCCTTTCAGGATATCCCACATTGTCCAACTCCTTCTTGTTTGTAAAATTTATGTCGGAACAGCGCTGCAGCTTCACGTTGTTACAGGTAGTGTGCTCCTTTTAACTAACTAACATCATGTAAAGATCTTGTCTGGCCGCCTGGAAAAGAAGAAACTAAAGGAACCCCCATTGCGAAGAGACTCTTTCCTCCTAGCGTTCTCCTGCTCGCATGTAAGGAATCCTCATTGGAAAATTAACTGCATCCCCCTTTCAGTCATTGGAGCGATTCTACTAGGACAACTCTCCTTCGTCATTCCTTTGATTGGTCTTACTACAGGTGTCATCCTTTCCCTCATCTACCCGCCCCTGCTTCACACCCTTGTCACAACTGTTGATGATTCCTCAATGCCTTACAAAATATTTGCATATTGTTCAAATGCGGCTATGATTTTAATAGGAAGTTACTTCTTAATCACGGGTACGATCGATTTGTTCTCTTAATTGAAATGTGTATTATAAAAGATCAGTGGTATGCATGTTTCCTTGAAGAAAGAGGAGATCAATGATTATATTATTTGATAAGAAAGATATAAACAGGTGGTAGTGGGGGAGAACAGTAGTATATAAACAGTAATTATTTCAACTCCAACGCTTTATTTTCCCCCCTCGCGTAGAAGGATGACGAAGACTCTTTCGACATATCCAATCTTTCGGACGAGGCAGCTTCAAATTCGGAGTACTAGTAAGAAAACAGCGCAACAGAGGATTCACTAATAAGCGAGGGCAGTTGCCCTGAGGGCTGACTACGTTATTACTACAATATACAATACTACTACAATATTGCCTTCCCCCTAAATTACTGGAATTGGGTCGTATACTCCATAAGATGAGGCCATCCCCATTTTGTCAAACCGGCCATATTTCTTCATTGGGACCTCTAATCAGCATGTATGTATCTGTTATTCTGGGAAACACCTCATCCTCATAGTTTTCATGAAAGTTTTATCTGAAATCTTCTCCCCTTTCTATACGAAAGCCGTTGCCTGTGAGAATTTTATCGGCGCTTTTTTTCTCATTTCCCACCAAAAACGGCCGTCTGTCTAGGAAAAATGGTGGGGACGGCTCGTGATCTGTGGTGAAATCCGCCAGGACTGTTGGAGATGATGAGGTTCTTTGACAATATGTAAATAATTAAAAGGAAAGGATAGGGGAATGTTGTAAGGAGGGTGAGAACACCAGTCGGCGGGGTGAGGGAGTCCACATCCATCCCGCTGCTCTTCTTGCTACTGCTGTTGTTAGCAGTCGTTAGTCGGTTAGGATTTGGAGTCCAGAAGAGCGTACGGCGCCAGTAGAAGGTGAAGTCGCGAACGTCCACAGCAATCGCGGGGTTTGGCGGCACAGAAATGGGAGTGGAAAGAAATATAATCTCCCTGACTGTTCCTTTTCCACTTTCCCTGTGGAGGGAGGTGGACAGCAAAGGCTATACCACCCCTCCTTTGATTATCCTGCACTTCCCGTCCTCGTCGCTATACAGTTTTCTTCTAAAGCCACGTGTACTAGTCTTTGTCTAGACGCTTTTTTCTTCTTCCCCCACAAAACGCCTTGTCCCCGCCCACTTTCTATATCTATATAAACCCTTTCTCTGCCTTTGAAGGCATACTATTCCGTTCCACCGTATACACACATTTCCTAGCAATATGATCTACACCCACACCAACAACGACTCGGAGACCAGTAAGTTTTGAAAATAAGAAAGAATCAAACATAACATTTAGAACCTCCCATTAAAGGGAAGTGAGGGGCCCCTGGAGGATGACCAATCAATGTGGCTCTACTGTTAAATAAATTATCGCCACTGATTCTTATTTGTTCTTTTCTTTGGGGAGGAGGAGGGGGGGGGGGGGGGCTTGGAAACAAGAAGTTAGGGGCTCCATCCTTTCCAGAACAGTCGTTGATCAGTGATCATAAATTTTCTTGATAAATCTCTTCCATGAAGAGGTTTGAACTTGTCGTCGGTACTTCTCGAAACTTGTCGAAACATGGCGAGGCCTCTCAAGACTAGACAACGCCTTTCGAAAGCTTTGTATCTGAAGCGGTGCGTTCAATTTGTGGCAATACTCTCACAAGAAGCTATGTTGACTCCGGTGTTTGAGAGAGTATTTGGGCCAGGTCCACCTATAAAATAATTTCCTTGAAGGTTTCGCTACAGGTAAGGTTAACAAGACGCCAATTTATTCCAATTGTTTCAGAATACTTCGATGCATTGAATGAGCTAACACAGGATTAACCGAGCTCAACGTCTTGTAGTAGTATATATCTTGAATATATGCATAATGAATATTAAGCCCGCTGTAATCTCTAAATAATATGGTTACGATGAGTTTTGGTGTCAACTCACCAGCAGGAGCATCCATTTAACCATGGCCTTGTTGCCCGAGAAGACTGCCCCACTGACGAGAGTATGGCCTTCACTTCCACCTCGATGGGGAATGCTCCTCGGCCCATTGTTGCGCATGGGGGGGGGGGGGGGGGGGGGGGCATTTGCAGGCTGTCTCCTACGAAAACGTCGGGGGGAACCCTTGGTCAAGCGGGAAGGATAATTCCGGCAAGTAGGATGCCTCACCACAAACCAGGGAGATGTCGAAGACGTATTTAAACAGCCCGTCTATCCCCAGGAGCTTGAGAAGAGACGATGGAGGTGATGATAAGGACGTTCGAGTTGAGTCTATTGTGGCCACTTTGAACTCTATATTTTCAAGTCATTTGAGGAGCTTGGTTGTTGGTCCATGTAAAATGTGAGAACCATAATGATCCACCTGGTAGCTTTCCGTTGCGAAGCAGTCACCTCTCTTCTACACCTGAAGTTTTACAAAAGATGCGGTTAGGCCTACCTTTTAGCGTCGATTGTACAGGAGCAGCAAATTATAGACAAGAAGTGAAGTGTATCTATGACACCTGAAACACTTGGAACGATACCATTTAGAGGTTAGTTTAAAACAAAACAATGTTACGAGAATGAAAAATTCCGGTGATAAGAGAATATATAGAAAGGATCGGAGATGCGATAAAGACGGCTTCGATGTAATATTGCCTATTGGATGAGACGGTCATGCCAAAATGATTCAACTGAACGAGCTGAGATGGCAACCGAGCTGAGGTGGCAACCGGGGGCTCATCTGAAACATTGTATAGCGACGTCCGAAACTGAATAGTTTCTATCAATTCACCAATGAATTCTTTCGAACCTCAGCAAACATATTGGTCCAAGAGGCAGTTGAAATAAGTCGCTTTGTTCATCACTGGAGAAGACAAACGATTCATGTGAACCTATAAAATAGGCCCAGGAAGCCCCTAGTTCAAGTGTCTATAAGACGATCTGAAAATCCTTTCTCACTGAATTTTATACGTAAATTATCCCAGGTAATCAAAGGAAAATAGTTTGAAAGAGTTCCAGTGCGTTTGTACATCCTATTCTTATTTCCCTGTTGGGTCTATGAAATTCTTCAAGATTTTCTGACCCCGTAAAGGCCAATCTGATTACAAAAGAGAGAAACATCTTGGCACGTCTCACATACAGAGACCGATCAGTCAGGGTTTAAATTATTTTCCAATAACACATTCCCTTAGGTTATTGCTATTACTTTTCCAGAGTAAGATTACTGTCTTTCTCGCGTAACAGGATGTTTTTCGAGGGAAGAGACAGCGGGTGTGCCTCTTTGGAAGCACTAAAAGCGAAGACATGAGAGTAGTCGAGCACCTGAATAGACCTTGATCAATGATGGACAAGCTTTTTGAGTCATAAGCGGAACGGAAAAAATCTGGCCCACTGTGGGGGTCGAACGATCAGTGCCGGCACTTTCTGTTCCTCGCAAACACTCTACGAAAAGGAAACTTGACCAGAAAAAGCAATTTGCAAATGACACTTCACAATTGAAGATCCTTTTTCACTTTCATTCTCACGGAGTAGCCCTTGATTTGTGTTCAGTTGCATAATTGAATGGCTCCTTTACTCTCTTGTTTACGTAGGTTCATTCGTCCTTGCGAAGGGTCGTCTCTTGCGGGAGAAACAGCGCATTCCGCCTGCCTTTTTCAACTCCCTTACAGCGAAATTGACCGTTTTTAGCTATGTCAATTAGAGACAAAGAGGTTCATGAAGGAATAGCTAGGGGGGAAAAGATGAAACGAGAAGAGAGAGAGAGAGAGAGGAAGAATCGAGGAAGAGGTTATAGCACCGGTAGAAGGAAAAGGAGAGAAAGAATACAAAAGATCATCAATGAGCCTTGAGTGGGAAGCTAGGGTCCTCGACAGATCCAGTGGAATCCGGGTGGAGGTGGCCTTATTTCAGAAAAGACCGAAGTCCTTCAGAAACCTATTTTGAACCTAAACCCCTTAGTTTTTTGATCACGACTTTGATCACAAGTTTTGACAAGATCTTCCCTTTCCGATGACCTGCGACTTCTTTCATGTTACCATTTATCTTGTTTAATTCGTATTTCGGCGCCCCTTCACCTTGAATACTGTTGTCGATAGAAACTCTTAGTGATAGTCAGATCTCATTTGCCCTGAGAAGAAGGAAGCCGCCTTTTTGAAATTCCCAGAAAAAGACACTTTCTCATTAGCCGAGGATAATGAAGACGAAGAAGAAAGTTGCAAATGATACATTCCTTACAAGATTACATGACGGACGATCTGGTCAGACCTAGCAGATGGGATCGCAACATTCATCAACCAGGAACTTTGAATCTTTCCGCCAGGTGTGGCCCTGTCTCCGACCCTGACGCAGTAAAAACGTTTCAAGGTTTCCTAAAATCAAATCAGTCGATCTCGCATCTTTCCGCGGTTGTTCTTTCCCCTCTCGGTCAGCTAATTGCCTAGCTTCGGGTGACCTACTCTTGCCAAGGTCACTATCAAGCCTTTACCTGACCAAGAACAACCACCCGGTTTGAGGAAAGCGAGCAAGTCGACCTGAAAACAAAAAGTGATTGAGCGAGGGCATTCAGAAAACCTGTTAGACAGCTATTGAAAAACAGGAGATGACACTTCAGGTGGTCAGATCTAGCGGCCGAGAAGGAAACCATAAGCCCCGTTTAGAGACGTGAAGTAGTCTTGGGTCTGTTGCAGGAGCGTTTTCCCTTTCAGGTGTTATTCGAAGAAGACGACAGCGGCTACAATAACAGGCTCCTCATTTCAACTTCTCTATGTGCACTGCTTATAGGTACAAACCAGAAGTCGTATATTTGACACGGCAATCTTTTTGTCTCACACGGAAAGCAGTCCTTTGTTCAGGCGGCAGTATAGCCAGATAATCAGAGGACATTGCGAGGAATGGGGTCTGGTTCCGGGTAACTGGGCCGAGATTGTAGCCTCTTCTTATTTCGAGAATAACCCTTGGAACCAGTAGAGTTGAATCTGGCAGTTTTTATAGATTATTATACCCTCTTGAAGCTGATTGCACCTGTCAAAAATTTTCGAACTAATTCCGGCGACCTTAGAAAAAGGGTGGAGTCTTAGGCTAGTAGATCGCGCGAAAGAGGAGGGCGCTGAGAGGGGCGGACCCACAGAAGGGACTATAAATGGGGTCCGGTGCGGAAGTCAAGCCAACAGCAATGTTCGAGGAGAAGCTCATCGTTGGGGTGGCCTCGGCCTGCTCAACCTTGGCCATTGTTGCCTGCCTGGTCGTCATTCCCCAGCTTTATACGGAGATCAATGAAGTTCACGATGAGGTACGCCTAACATCCTAACCTACAAAGTTGTTGTTCAGGTGCTCGATGGTGTCTCCGTCTTCCGTGTTGAGACCGATGCCGCTTGGACTGAGATGATGGACATTCAAATCACTGTCACCCCTCCTTCCAAGCCCAAGCAGAATCCATTCAACAGCATCTTCCGTCAGAAGAGGCAGAACTTTGCTGGTCTCCCGGCATGGTGCCAATGCGAGGTACGATTCTTATACTTCGGATAAATACTCCTGTTTAAGCCAACTAAGCCCCAATGTCCCAGAGGTCCCCCTGGACCGCCCGGACGACCGGGCCAGCCTGGAACCCCTGGCCAGCGTGGACCCCCTGGGTAAGTATTATGCTAACAGGCTGTGTGAATTCCGGTTTAGACAGGATAACTACCACGTTTACGCTCCGATCAGTTGTCCTCCGCAAGACACCAGCTGTGTTAAATGTAATTCAACACAACAACAGTCTAATGTGCTTACCATTCAGGCCCACAGGGACCACCCGGACCTCCTGGACCGACCGGATCGATGGGACGCCCCGGACCAGACGGACGCCCAGGAAACCCCGGAAACCGTGGAAACAATGGAGCCCCTGGAACACCCGGACCTGCTGGAAATGGTATTAACAGTGACCTTCCAATTTTAAACAAGTTTCAGCTGGACAACCTGGCCATCCCGGAAGACCCGGACAACCTGGCAGAAAGGGACAAGATGGAAGACGCGGACGTGGTCAGCCCGGCAGACCTGGATCCCCCGGGCCTATGGGACGCCCCGGAGAGCGCGGTAATTATGGTCGCAAAAGTGTAAATACAATAATTCTAGGACACGACGGTCGTCCTGGAAATCTCGGAACTCCCGGACCTATGGGCCCCCCAGGACGGGTAAAACAAATTAAAAAGATGCATTAAAAGTTAAAATTCCAGGCTGGAAACCCAGGACGTCCCGGTCTCGACGGACACCCGGGAACTCCAGGAGGAATTGGTTTGCCCGGAAACGATGCTGCCTACTGTAAATTGGCTGCTATTACAACAAATTGGTTTCTCTTTCAGGCCCATGCCCTCCAAGATCCTCCATGTACATGGCTGCTCGCCGTCGTCGCATCTAAGCGATCGAGCAATAAATGTTCTCTCAGTATTTCCTTGTTATAAGTTTCAAAAATCTTCATTGTCGGTATATGAAAATTTCGATAAAAGAAATGAACTGGTTTTACAACAAAAATATCTACAAAAAAAATTAAAAAAATAATATCTCCATTTGCGCTACAGTAACCCGGAAAACTAGCCCTTACTGTTCCTTTAATGGAGCGTGAGCCTGTTGTACAGCTGCAGTGGGGGCAACCTACATTGCCACATTTGTTGCTCCCTGATTGAGTTTTGTGCGATTTTTCTCGTCGAGATCATTCGCTTCTTTTTCACTTACCCACATCTCCTTTCCACGTTTCATTTTCTTATGGTAGTCGCATGCGATTTTCTCCAAATATAAATTTGCAGGCAGCATAAATCTGCCTCTGCTCGTTCAACACAGAATGCCTTCTCTCTCCGAGGATACTTCGTGGTGTGAAAGCAGCGCCCGTCAGAGTTAGACCAGAAAATCCTCCGAGCGCTGAACTTCCAATCAAGGTAGAGGTGGAGAGAATGTTCAGAGAGTCCGGAAGTTTACAGAATGAACAAAAACAATCCAGTGGGTCAAGTGAAACAATAACTCCATTAGCTTCCCCAGAAAGGACCAATGGCAACGAACACGAACTATATTACCTGCTCGACGTCTGGCGGAGTATTATTAGCTACCTTGTTGAGCCACGTCGGATGTTCCAAAGAATGAATCTCCGTGCAAGAAGTTATCTTACTATGGGCACTGCTTTACAATATCTGGAAAGTAACAGATGGCGGAAAGTTGGCCGTCATGCAGATTTGCGGATTCTGAGAAGCTAGAAGGAGTCCAACTCTGAATTTGGCGAAGGGATGTCCTTTCTCATAGTAAATACTGCTTAAGTATGCTTAAAATCGCACAAGTACCAGTAGAACAATAGAAAAAGACCGGAAACTGCGAAAATGTGCTCATAACCCGAAAAGTGTGACGATAGCCCGAACGCGATTTTGAGGGTATGCCCATAACCCGAAAAGGGTGACCATAGCCCTAAAGGAATTTTGGGGGTGTGACCATAGACCACTTTCGTTTTCAGGCTATGATCACTCCTCCCAAAATAATTGATCTCATAAAAATTTCGTGAGTTGCAAGACCAGTTGCTAAGGAGACCTTCGTGCGAACATCAATGGTATCATGGGGATTACGATAATTTAATGCATTGGGAACACAATTTTGTGCGAACTCTTTTAAACAATTTCTTGATCATTTCTTGCACGTAATTCTTGTAGGGTGTCGTGAAACAGATGACAGTAAGCACATGCATTGTAGTGAAGAAAGACGGAAGACTAAAGGCGAATGCGACGATAGTCAGCAAAACAGCATCCACTAGAAATTGACAAGAAGTTAGACAAAAACCGATAAAGCAGGGAAACATGATTTGTCTTACAGGGGGAATTTCTCACCAAGCGACATTACATCCGCCATGAATGACGGATTCATGTAACATTTACTTTTGTAGGGTAAAGCCGGGAATCAACACTTGGTGAAAACATCCCCTTATTTGGGAAAAATACCAGATGTGTCCTTCATTTTTCCCCTTAAAATTATTGCTTACTTTCTTCTATTCCTCCTAAATAGGGTGTTAATTTTCCTGCAAATATGTTCACAAGGACACTTGCAGATATAGGTAATGCGAAGAAAATAAGTGGAGCAATTGTCTGAAAAATAATGAAACTACAAGGGTCTAGGTGGAATAATGAGAAGAAAACAGGTTCACCGCCGTGTAACTTCTGTTACGTCTGTTAAATGTGAAGCAGTACCTGTAAAATTAAGGAACGAAAAAGCATTCGGTGAACTCGTAGTGTGCTCGGATGATGTCGGTTTTTCCTTCGGTACATAACAAATAATATCTGAGAATTCATTAAACAGTAAAGACAATGAAGCTCACCCGAATACTCGCCTTCGCAACATATGTGCTAGTTATCAAAAAGCAGAATAATGTATACTTCCACAATCCCATTAGGTTCCGCTCAGGTGGATAACCACAAAGCGCATAGTTTGGATTATAATATGAATTTACCTGAAAATATAGCCATTTAGTTTTTTGGAAGAAGTACAATCCCCTACTTTGTTTAAATACTCCTGTACTTCCGCTCCATCTGGTAGTGTTCTGTTAAAGACGATGAAGAATCCACCAAGGCTGAGAGCAACAACGATGAAATGAATAGAATGAAGGATTACTGATAATGGCGTAAATTTGAACGTAACAATGGTGTATTCCCTCCAAACGAAACTAAAAACTAATGCCAAGCCATTGAGCATAATACTTGCACAGTAGACCAGCTAAACATTCTTTTAAAAACTCAGTTTTTATAGGAAATTACTAGAAGACTGTTTCCATTATGGGGAAACAAAGAACCCAAAGGCCCAGAAAATTGTATTCCAGGCATTCGAGGCAGAGCCGTGGGGCTGAGCAAAGTCTGG
Organism: Oscheius dolichura; assembly: GCA_932521035.1. Classification (NCBI taxonomy): domain Eukaryota; kingdom Metazoa; phylum Nematoda; class Chromadorea; order Rhabditida; family Rhabditidae; genus Oscheius; species Oscheius dolichura. The sequence goes on along the minus strand of OW051497.1, from coordinate 8,852,777 downwards.
ACAACGTCAAATTGATAGAAAGATAGCTAATGAGTATCATAAGTGGGAGACGATCGACTTACGCTGAGGAATAATATAACATATTTATATCTTTTCATCGTTGCAGGACTCTTTCTCAAAACTATGTAAACTAACCATCCAATAAATACAGTAGAAATGAAGAACATTACAGGAACGACGATTCTGGGAGCACTGTCCTCCATGTCAAAATGCCCCATTGCGAATTTGTCGCTAAAGGACCTATTGGCTTTCTTTGGAAGCAATAACTTCTGTAAATCAGGGAATTTAACTCGAAATAATTGTAGTTATTTAAGTATGGGCAGTCAAAAGTGCTCGGCATTTTTAATGGAACAGGTCATAAATCTTCAAATAACGATTAGAAGAGAGAAAAACTCTAAGATTTCAAAAGTCCGAATCGCACCAAAAGGAGAGGACACTACAGGGCACAGTCCCTTGCTCCACTGCAGGTCCAGGTCAGTAAAAGGAGGTTTCCGACAGTGCCTTTAAGATGTCAGGAAACATGAGGGAAAGACTTCTGTTTTCCTTTAGCGAAGTGATCAAATTACAAACGAATTGTCACTCGTTAATTATATTTTCTCTAATAATAATGCAAGTTCCAAATTGTCAGAGGGCGCTACTGTCAGTACTAGAAAGGAAGCATTGTTCGCGAGGTGTGAACAGAACGCGTAAGTCAAAAATCAAAATCTTCATTTAGAACAATTCTAAGAAACTTTTGGTTTTTTCGACGGAAGGAGAGAAAACCTCGCTTGAACTCCGCTAATAGGAGCAACTAATCTCGTATGTGGGTACGTGGGCTGTGAGACCAATTTGTACCTAGTTTTTTTTCAATAGTTCGATGAAATCAACGGGAATTAACTTGCTTGGAAATATTTTTAACAAATGCCATGGAAAATTGTTTGACTTCTTGTACGATGTAGTGAACCAGATAATCGTTATTACGCATACCGGCTGCCGTACGCCGTAACTAAGTTCCGGTCTATTTTTTTCTTCCGTAACTAAGTTCCGGGTTAATTTTTCTTGGGTAACTAAGTTCTGCTGTGGATATTTAACCCATATTTAATACAATACACAATATACAACTAGTTGTTCAGTCATGGTCACGCGGTCTTCATCCCCCAATGCTGTAGGATAGAGACGTTTAAATAAAGCCCTTGTTTATCTTTAGGGAATAATTATATAAAGAAGGTGTGATGGAACCGTTTATATAAACAGACAAATTAGGCGAAAGCTTAAGTTTAATTCTCAGTTAACAATGAGAGCAAATTGGAAGAAATATTTAAAGGAACTGTCAGGAACTGGGGCAGATTACTGTAGTTGAGGTATATAGAAACATACGTACAGGCCAAATGTAGCTTTTTTATGAAAAATGGAAAGCACCATCGGAATCAGCGTCAAAAATCACATCGAAAGAGCTATATCCTCCATATAATAACAAGGCGGGCGCGCTATCGCTTCGGGACCCGTGAACGGAATCAGGCAATTTCGTGAACGAAACTCCCAGTCCCTGACAGTTCCTTTAACAGTTGTTCATATCATTCTCCACTTTTTTTTCATAAAATAAGACCGCTGCGGTTTCCACAATAATCGTCTTACATATGTAGACCCCGCGATCAGTGAAGTCCATCTTAACCGATCTCAGGGGTCCCATTTGTATCGAAGGCGAGAGGTGGCCATATTCTCTAATCATTTCACCCTGAGAAGGCAGATTCATTTTCTTGCAATAATATTCGAGCTTGAATGAACATTCGCCAAGAATCGACTGGCAACGTACCGTCTGAACAAAGGCAGGTGTTTTCTGTTATTTTTCTCCTTTTACCTCTATTATTGCTTGCCAGAAGGGATGAAACGGGGGAGACGCCACGCCTGGGTTAGTCGTGTCCATACTCGACACAGCCACTAACACTTTTGGAAATTTACCAAATAGCTTATTAGCAACATCCACTGCATTCTCCGGCTCCGGCAATGCTACAGTCACGTCATTCTAAACAAATGTTCAATATGAATGCCAAGCTGACCAGTGTGGTTGTACCCAAAATCGCTTCAAACATGTATGTATTAATGGGGACTAAATTTATCCGTAGAGGCTTTAAGGCTTTAAATAAGTCTTCAGCTATTTCCGGCGAAAAATTTTGGCAGTTTAACACAAACAGGAAACCGCACGTAATACGGTATTTAACCACATTTTCGTAGAAGCTTCTAGAACTTTCCGGATCCCATTCTGAATATTGATTTTAAAAAGAATAGAGAAGGTCCACTTACCCTGTGGGAAGTCAAGAACCTCGAGGCGAATTCCATAGATGCTCTCCGCATCTATATATTCTGGAACAGAGGCGATGTACACAACCGGGGAATAATATCCTCTACTATCTTTTAGCCATTTAATACACCAGCTGTCTCTGTCCTCAGAGACTTTTATATTTGGACTCGCACGAATAAATTCATTTACAATCCGGCAAGTCTGTTGCAGTCGGGCATAACTTTTCCACTGACACTAAGAATGGTTATGATTAGAAAAGAAGAAAAAAGCACGAGCCTTTGAAATTATTTCTTCTAGATTAACACGAGGAACTTCAAGTAGAGGAAACATTTTTTACTTGAGTTGAAAAGGAGGATGTCACTATGAGATCGATGCGTAAATTCGCTTTCGTATAAAGGAAAGCGAAGATTCACTGTCGCTTCTTAAAATGTGCGTTCGTTTTTGAGTTTGAATTGAACTAATTTGAAGCAAAGTAAAAGAAGGGGCAGCAACACTGTTATAGAAAAACGACGTTTAAGATTAAGATGTTTATAGCTTTTTTAGCAACCTGGCTTTATTGCTATGTTTAAATTTACAAAAAATTTTTTTTAAATTTTTTTTTTTGGCGTTTTTATTCCATTCCATATTCCATAAAATTGCCATTCCGCCCAGCCTTGCAAGACGAGCCGAGGCGGAATACAGCTTGTATTATACAGGGACTTCACGTCGACGTCACATAGACGTGGCCTAACGTCCCATGGTCGTAAACAGTGGGAACAAAGGAGAAAGAGATCGAGGGGCTCTCGAGGGACACCTCCATGATAAAATTTTATTCATTGATAACAAGTATGCTGAATATCACAATGTTGTTGCTGAGATTCGAATAAGCTCTTCTATTCTGAAAGATGTCTCGTTTTTAGGTTTCCTGTTTTCTTAGGATCTCCCAGACAGCCCTTCTGACCCCAACTTGCAAATAAAAGAATCCTAAGTACTCGCGAGAACCCAATTTACACTCCCTAGAGGTTTTTTGCTTACCTCAAATGAGCACCTCGGGTTGGCTGGCGGTAAGCAGGCGTCCTAATGTGTCCTTACACAGCTTGGAACGACCATTCTTTTCGGAGATAAGAACAGGAGGCCCAGGACCAACGCATTCGGCTTTGACACCTCTGTTACTGAAGTATTTCTTCATTGTGGCCGAAAAACTCGGGGAGAATGTGAAATATATCACGAAGTTGAAACTGAAATCGCATTATTCCATTATTTTGTTTGAGAAATGCTACCTGGAATTAAAGACGACCAGAAGATTGGATAAATCCACGATGTAGTTGATTTTGTTCCCTATTAATTCTTCTATATGACCTTCGAATGTGTTTAGGAGAAGAGCAGCCACATTACAAGCAATAAATAACAGCACCACAAGGATCTTAATATTCTCTGATTAATAGGAAGAGAAGGGAACTGACCAGTGAAATGGTATCACCTGCACTTCCTCCACCCGTTCCAAAAATTGAAGCTCCTGAAAGACGATGTTTTAGATTTTTCCTGGGGATGTTTTTAAAGGAAAAGCAGAGGAAGTAAACGTTGTTGTTGACTGTTAAAGGAGGAAGAAGAAGTTCACTCGAAGTTTACGTAGTGCTTGGAAAAAAGGCCATCTAGGGGGCACTTTTGCTTAGTTATGAGAGCTAGGCCCCTTGATTTTCTAACGATCATGTAATGAACTTGTTCAACATTTTTCCATCTACCCCAAAGACTAGTACTCTAAGAAGCACAGTTGTTCCGAGACCATTGTGCCAAAATCCCAGTTTTTTAATGGAAACAAGCAAAATAATTTGTGCTAATTTGTCAGGAGATTCTAGATCAAGAAAAGGATGTACTCACCAATGATAAAAGTATTCAAAACAACAAGAATTATAAGAGGTCCGACGGCCAAGAAGACGGCGTACATGTATTTATAATAGACTGTCTGGTACAGTTCATTAAACCTCATGGGCTCTGGACAGACTTCCCAAGACTTCCCTCCAAAGCCCTCATGATAGCAGTCTATGACTATTGCCTGAAAATTGTGTTCTCCACTTGTCGATCGAATCCCCTTACCTCAAAACAATGCGGAATATTGTAGATTATAGAAAAACAGATAACGAAGAGAATGGATCCCATTAGAACTTTCGGTTTGTTCATAAATCTCTTTGCCGGTTCCGGCAGACAGACCTGAAGATGAATTGTCTTTGGTCGCGTTATTTTAAAGTCATTATCCTCGGCAATGTCCTTTTTGCTAAACAGATACAGATGCCCCTGTCGCCTTTTCAAACAAATGGCGTTCTTCTTTCTTTCTTTCGCCTTGACTGACCTGAACAAAACAGTCTGCTCCCGCAAAGATTGTGAAATAAACAGAACATGTCTGAGCAGTCATTCCCATCGGATATACGACCGGAGAGAGGATCTGAAGTGTTTTGCATTTCAAGAGGTGAGAACGGATTTTCTTACCCCGAAGAGTCTTGTCAGATTTAGGGAGAATTTTCTCACGCTTTCGACGAAGAACAGAAAAATACCAGTGAAGATGACGGCACTGTCCGAGCAGCCCAGACAACACAGGTAAGTATTGGTGGAGCACCTCATCTCTGAAAAAGAACAGGAACATCCCTCGATTTGTCTCGGTGTTGTCATTATTTGTCTCTATTCCAGTCTTGGCTTGTCACACCAATGATAAACGAAGTTATGTCTCTGCCGGATCTAATTCTCTTGGGATATGTGGAAGGAACGCGCAAAAAGCTTTGTTCTCTGTTTTTTTCTCCCTCTCGTGGACTGTGGTGAAACAAGATTGGTTTTAAAGTAACAGCTGAGGTCATAGAAAAGGATTCGAACATCCATCACGATCACGCCAGGAAGAGAGATTTATAACCCAGGGGATCCAAGAATAACAGCGAAATGAATAGTCATCACTTACCGGGTCGGCTATAGACGAAAGCGGATAAACCATTCCCAATGAGGCCCAAAAATCCGATCAAGGGAAGAATAATTCCACTCAGGATCAGATTGTACATGACATAATGCTGCTCCTTCAAATTGTGTTCACATACTCCGCACTGGAAAATGATCAGTTGGTTATAAATAGTCGTTTATGACCTACCTGTGGCAGACAGCCCGTGAAATTGATAAATTCAATGATGCCGTTCTCGGTAAGCCTATCTAGTGACGGAGAAGATTCACATCCTTCGGGATATATGACGGTCATCGCGTATTCCACTTCCTCCAAGGCTTCATCCACTAAAAATATAACAGAAATAGCTTTGTTTAGGGAAAAAGGCACAGGAAGGAAAAAATCCCTCTTCGAAGAGAACCCATTAAGTCTGGGAAAAGGTAGGCCCTGCAGGGCGGCCTGTGGGAGGGTTCAGATTTTGATTGGGGATGAGCTGGCACACACCAAGAAGCATGCTTTTAAGAGAGGACAGACTAAACACCTACGGTGGCCATATGGACCAGGCTTTAATAAACAGTGCAACACGTGTTGTGGGGAAAGAAAAATCGGCCGATCACCGCCCTCGTTGGAGCATTAGATCAGATTGCTCCGCCTCTTCTTCCGGACCAGACACATCATCAATGATACTACACTGTAAGTCGAGTGGGTTTCCGGGGTCAATTGATCACTTCTGCGAATTTTTTATAGCGGCCCACGTAGAAGTAATAGCTGGTAAACGTCATGCAAGCTGGACCTTGTTAGGGTTCATCTGCTTTCAAAAGATCTTGCACTTTAGCGGATAAGAAAAGGAATTGCTATACATTTTAGAAGAACTGTTAGGGAACAAGGCAGTCGAACATTGGTCGCAAATGACGCGTGTTTAACAACTGGACGGATATTAACTGCGAACAAGCAATAATTTCGGGATCAGTGTACGAAACCCGCCGGTTTCTTTAAAGAAACTTTCAGGAATCTAGGAGGATTGCTGCATGATGCCACTTTTAAAGCAGGGGATCTTTTGCTAAAGAGGATACAACCCATTAGAGATTATCGAAGGAGGTTTTAAACAATCTCGGACTAGTATTTTAGAGTAAAGAAGTTTGAATAAACAGCAAAGAGCAGCAAATGCACTTACTTCTTTCCTCAGAAATCAAAGAAGGATAAGATACAAGAGAACTTCATCTATAACTAATCTTCGCCAGAGGGAGTCCCCGGAATTCATTGGTATTCAAGCGAAAAAAATTGAAAGAAACGATACGCACTGCTCATTGCGCTTGATTAGTTTTAGACTGGAGGGGGAGGGTGTCTCTGTACCCTGTAGAGTATACTAGACGACGGGTGTTAGGAGGAGGAAGGCGGAACCACGGAAAAGTCATTAGGAACTGCCACAATTTAAATGTACAATCAACAATGCCATGTTTTCACGATTTGACGTCTCTGAGGGCGGCCGGCCTCTCCTAACTGACGCCGTCAAAGCTTCGTTTCTTCTTCAAAACTGCTTTTTGTTTACCAATTAAAAGAAAAGTAGACGGGATGACCATTTGGCTCATTTTATGCGCGGCCGTGTCACTTCTGAGCTTCCGTGATCTCTTTATCGCTAGTGAAAGAGGGGAGAGGAAAGGACCAAGGGACCAGAGCAATCAAAAATAGTGGAGCAAATACAAAGTGTGTTGGTCAAAAGGATAAAAGAAGAGGGGAGGGGATCCCTCCAATTTCTGACTAATGAGAGGATTCTCGGAAGTGAGACTCCGGAGTTGCGGAGCTCTCCCCCAGCACCACCCCTACTTCACACTCTCTAACCTGGTTAGCTCGAGTCTTTTTTGACATAAGGGCCTACCATTAAGGGAGGCTGTATGAGACGAGGATGGGCATACGGCTTAATGGATAAAAACGCCGCGACACACGAAATAAGAACAATTCGTAACAAATGGCAAAGTAATTTTCCCGAAGACAATGGCGGATTTTAGAGGAGGTCGGGGCGAAGAGTTGCGACTATTTTGCGTGTGGTGGGGTCTTTGATAACGAGGTCCGAGGAAAGCGGCGATTGAGTAAGAGGGGAACTTCTCCTCTGGAACAAAAACCAAAATCAAACGGGTGGTCTATTTTCGCCAGCCAGAAAAAATGGTCCAAAATTAGGAGGAAGACGAGGGGGAAAGGGACCAATTCCAAAGGGCAGCTGCTGTTGCGCAGGGTGGGAGAGTGGTAGAGAGTTCGCTCCTATTTTGGTGTCAATTATTCGCACTCTTCACTAACTCTCCCCTCTCTCTCTCTCCTATTTCCAAAAAAGGAAAGGACCAACACGTCTGATTCCCATGTGGTCTTTGATAAGAGTGACACAAGCGTTGCGTGCTAGCAGCCCATCTTGAACTCATCTCATGCATTTCGACATAAAATAATCACGGCTTGAACTGGATCACTTACTCTTGTTCGTCTTATTAGTTCCTTGTGCTATTTCATACCAGTGGGGGATCTGAAACAGGTTATTGCAAGAGGTGCATTCAACCAAAAGAGGGAGTTAAGCTGGGAGACGGTAGGGTACGTGCAACATTCACAAGAGAAGGAAAACATAGGGAACGAGGACAAGGGATTATGAGAGGAATTTGAACGGAAAGGAAGTGTTCGTGTTCTGGAACTCGAGAAGGGCGTACGTAACTGGAGATGAGCTCTGAAAAAACCAGCAGCTCATGTCATTGAGAAGTGCTGTAAAAGATCTGAACATAGCATTTTGCCCCTGAATGCTACTGTAAAGGTTGGAAAGACTGTCAACATAGAAATCCTACAGGACACCAAGTGTGGCTCAAAACCCCGCTAGATGAATGATTTAAAAAATAACAGTTCTAATATACATTCAGAGAAGATAAAAGAAATCCAAAAACTAGAGTTCTTCCAAAAATTCTTTTAACGTCAAAAGTTTTAGGGTGTCGAAGTCATTTCAAGATTAGTAACAGGTCTTTTGATCATTTTACCGTTGCTGGAAGATAAGCACCCAGATTTGCATGAATAGCTGAGCTTGTATATCAAAGTTACAACATCTATTAAGACTATTTATGACGTAAAGGGGTTTAATAGAGGTTACTCTACTACTAGTATAAAATGACGGCAGATAATTCGCCGTGAGAGAGAGTAGATTAACCTAAAATTTAAATTTTGCGTGAGAATTTGCGTGGGAAGCACCGTATTCAAGAAGCTCTTAGACAAAACAACAATAACCTAATGTTCTTAGGAGCTTGGATTGAGTTAACGGGTCTGTTCTCCAAAAAACGTAATGAAAAAAAGTGAACACCCGACGGCGTTCTTCGCCGTGTTTTTCAGTGCCCTTAACGGGCGTAAATTTAACGTTTTCATTAAAACCAATAATTAGCTTCCGGTTTCTGTTTTAAATTGTTCTTTTTATCATTGTGTGGATATTTCCGGCTAGGACACAGTGCAGAACAATTAATCAGCACCTCGGCTGTTCATCTATCACCTCCAGTGCAGAGAGGGATCATAGAAGAGGACCAACACCTGTCAATAAATGAAATAGGAGACCGTTTTTGTTTATCTGGATTAAAAAAGGAAGGATATTTAAAGAAATGCACAAGCCTCTTAAAGGGAGCAAAACAGGCTTTAGATTAACGAGCAATGCTGTATTTATAATGAGAGTCATTTGAAAAATGCCCACCCACAATAAAGCACCTTCCACGGGGAAATAGACGACCCACATTGATCTCGCCTATTAAAATGATGATAATAGGAAGGCTTTTTTCAAAGAAGAGAGGGTTTGGAAATCTCAAAGATGAGGAGAACTGGAGTCATAACCGCTATAAGGAGGAAAATGAGAAGCAAGAGAACGAAAGTAGTCATTGGGCTCAAAAGAGAAAGCTCAAAATGTGTGGTCTGAATAATTTTCAGCACTAAATGTCGCGCGGTGATTAACGTCTCCCCTTAGGAAGTGCCTCCTGCCGAAAATCGAGATCGCCCTCTAGCGTTCCCACGAGAAAACTTCATCAATATATAGAGAAAGAAGTGAGTCTTTTTGACTTTGGGGTCCTCTTTTAGCCCCCTGTCCTGCCATATTTTCAAAAGTGCAATTTGAGACCTCCAGATATGTGGATCCTTTTATCGGCTGGGAGTGTTCCAAGGGAAAGAAAAAAAAGAGGAGGTGGATTGCGTCCTAATTGATAAAAACGGGAGGATGTTTTCGTTACATTTACAAAGAAAATTGCTATTGTTTCTAATCTTAACCCGGCTTACATTTGCCATATAGACAGCTACACACATAAGAGAACAAGATCAGTTGGGAAACATTCTCCCAAATGAGCACCAGAGGGGCAAAACGATTGGAACCAAGACCAAACAAGATTTGTTACGTAAAAATAAGCGAGAAACCAAACTAGGAAGTGCAACAATCCCAGTGGTTGCAGTGAATTGAAAATAGAGAGTCACAGATAGCTCCCCGGAGGACTGATTTTGAACTCTTGTCACGTAATCCCTCGTTCAAGTAAATGCTTGCTTTAATTAATCTATCCCTACACAGAATAGTAAACCGTAGATAGTAATATATTTTATTATAATTTATAACAATTTAAACTATCTGACTAGTACGGTAAAAATAAGGGAAAACAGAACAGAAACAATGGAAGTGCTCTTCGGCGTTGTGGGAGCATCCGTTTTAGGAGTAGCTGTTGTCGAGACCGTTTGTTGTGTTGTTGTCGAGACCGTTTGTTGTGTTGTTGTCACTGGAGCAGTTACGGGTTGGGTCACTGGGGGCTGAGTAGTGCCAGCAGGAGGAGCCGTTACTGGCGGCAAGGTGCTTGTTGGTCCTGCTGGGGGAGGAGCAACCGAAGTTGTTGCAACTGGAGGAACTGGCGGGGAAGAAGGCTGTGTAGTTGGAAGAGTCGCGGCTGTTGAAGACGTAGGAGGAGCCGGTGATGATCCGTCCCCATTATCTGCTGGCTGGCCTCCCACTTGCTAAAGTATATTATTCCTTCTTCTTTAAGAAATCTTCTTACCGTGAATTGGGGTAGCATCGGCTGCCTGGTCATATCAAAGGGTACAGTTGTGTTGAAGTTCTCCTGATGTTGTACGAAGTTGGAAATCAATTGAAGAGCAGGACCAGGTCTATCAGTAGGCACCATATGACCGGCTCCCTTGACAGTGGTGAGGTAGATCTTCATGGTGGCGTTTTGGGGAGTGTTCACGAAGGTTTTTGTATAACCAGCGATGACGCCGGCATACGTCCACGGACCTCGTTCGGTGTATAACTGAAAACCAGTCATTATGTCCCAGCTAGACGAAGAAGATCCCCCAGACACTTGCAGCGCGATCAATTGCTTCCCATTGTGACGTCTGTGCTTACCGAGAAGTTATTTGTGGTGGCAAACTGCTCAATAAACCACTCCGCCTCAAACATAGAACAAGCCGTGTCAGTGTCTCCGTTGTAGATCAAGACATTCAAGGGGTATTGACTATTCAGAATGCTCTGGAAGATGGGAGTAGTGTCGTTATATTGGTCAGTGTAGTTCAGGTCCCTAAAACATGATTAAATAATTAAAGAATGGGGAGTAAACTTACGCGCAGAGGGAGAACGGCTGTACAAAGTCAGGAACATGAAGAGCATCTCTGACATGAGACTGACGAAGATACCTCGTAGCAGCGTCGACCATGAAGCATTGGAAACCGCCAAAATTGTCAGTGGAAAGAGGATCCATCTGGCTGGGATTGGCCACGGACAACTGGCTCATCTGAGCGGCGAACTGTCGTCTCATGTTGATTCTGCCGTTGTAGCTCTTGAAATCTTCGTGCATAGAGAAGGAAGTTGGGTTGTAGACTCCGTTGGTCTTGGCATAGCAGTCCTGATAAAGATTGTAGACATCGTAGCCGGCCATCCAGTTCCTGTCAAAGGCCATCTGCTCCACGAGAAGGGCGCAATTTCTATTGTAAGCATTGGTAAAGTTCTTGGCAACGACGTTTCCGTATTGGTCGACGTTCACATAGTATTCGTAGTCACAATACAAGGCGGTGTTGTTATCCAGGTCAGAAGGACAGCAGTCATGAAGGGCATCCCAGTCTCTGAAAATTTAAATTAATATCCGTCTTTTAGTCGAAAGTTGTATGACTCAAGCCTTTAAAACTTACTGCTTTCCGTAGATACCATGGTAGTAGAGGAAGTCAGGAAGGGACCTGATCTACAATTTTAGAACAATTAAAAGTTAGGAAGGGTTGCCTACATCTTGAATAGTGCTGACCATTCCGTTTCCAATAGCCATTCCAACAAGGTTGATGTCCATCGTACCGGCTTGTATTTCTTTGATCAAGCCATCAACCAAGGCGGGGACGTAGACTCCGGCATACGATTCACCAGTTACTGTGAATTCTCTCTTCTTGAACTGAGGATATGTGTTGAAAAAGTCTTTCAAGGCCAGAATAGCGTCGCTCGTTGTCTGAACAATTCCAATAATGCAAGAAAGAGCTGTGCTTACCATCTGATCATTCCAATTAGGACTGGCATTGACATTAGGATCTTGGTAAGAGAATCCGACCATCCTAGGGCTCTCCATGTAGAGGACATTGGCTCCCTTGTTCCAGGAATATACATTCTCGAAGAGGGTCTGACCATCGGGGTTGGGATGGAAAGGCCCATTCTCCACAAGCATGCCTCCCAAGGAAGAGCAACCTAAATTGATAATAAGCAAAGTTCTAAATATTTAGAAAACCTGGTCCACCGTTGAGCCAGAGAATTAGAGGATCATTATAAGGATCATTTTGAGACTCCAGAAGCCAGTAGTGAAGGTAGTTTCCAGCCGAGGCCGACAGATATCCAGAATGGTGGTTGAAGTTGGGGGTATAGGTCAGACCAGGAAGATTGAAGACACGATCAGCTTCACGACGATTTACTGGAAACGAAAACATGAAACATTTCAGCTTCCCTTACCGTTAGGAGCAACCGTGGTGAAGTCAGCAAGCAGGGGCTTCCTTGCAACATTTTGAGACAATCCTGTGCTGTAATTCTGACCGCCTACGAAATTCTGTAACATTTGAAGAGCTGGTCCAGGTCTGTCAGTGGGCACGAAGTGGCCTCCTCCCTAGAAATCTCCATTATATCCTGCACTTTTCTGTTTTCACCTTGACAGTCAGCAGATCGAATGTAACTTGTCCATTATTGTAATTAAAGGTCTTGTAATATCCTCCAATCTGGGGGAGATATCCAGGGGACTGCGTAAAAAGCCATGGAGATCTCGTTGTAGCAGACATCTTGTTCCTCTGGGCGAGCTTCTCAATAAACCATTCGTCTCCCAAGAATTGGCAGGCCATATCTTAATAAAGAAAATAAGTTGTCCGTGTTTATCCTACCTGCATCTCCGTTGTAAATGAGGAACTTCAAGGGATACTTGGAAGCCAAAATGGCTTCGAATACATTGGTAGTGTCATTGTGCATCTGGACGTAGCGCTCGTTCATCGGATCATTGCAATCTTGCCAGAAGGGAACTCCAGTAGGGATATGAATGGCGGTTCTCACATCGGGAAGGTTCAAGTAAGACTGGGTAGCGTCTCCATTGTAGCAGGAGAATCCCATATTTGCGTCGGTGGACATCGTGTTGATTTTAGTGTTCTGATCAACGAAGGGAATGGAATTGGACAGAGGCTGAAGAGCTGATCTCTTGGCTCTTCTGTGCTGTTGCTCATTTGGTGGCATATTGGGTGGGGTGTTAGGAGCAGCATAACAGTCTTGGAAGGTGTTATAGACGTCGTTATCCGTTGTCCAGACGTCGAGGAATCCTTGTTGGACTACCAAATTTCCACAATAGGCAGCCAAGCTTCCGTCGTTGTACTTAGGCCAGGCGTTTCCAGCAGTGTCCAGGTAGTAGTACTGGGTCCAGTCGCAGTAGGTCAAAGGCTGGCTGCTTGCATTGCAACACTGATTGAGAGCATCGTATTGTGTCTTTCCTCGTTCTCCTCTCCAGTAGAGAAGCGACACAGCGGAGTTGATCTGCTGGATCTCGGACATTTCTCCATTTCCGATGGCTACTCCAACGAAGTTTACGTAAGACATAGTCTTGTCTTGGATCTTGGCGATCAGAGCTTGGGTCAAGGTTGGGACATAAACACCGCCATAGGATTCTCCAGTGATGTAGAAGCTGCGATTCTTGTATTCAGGATAACGGTCGAAGAACGAAGCCAAGGCTAGGACATTGTCACTAGCTGTCTGAAACAGAAAATGTTGAAAAGCAATGTTATGGGTTACCCACCTTGTCATCATTATAGTCATCATCAGCTGGCACGTCTTGAGAGCGGTATGAGAATCCGACGTCTCTCGGTGATTCCAAGAAAAGAACGTTTCCAACCTTGTTCCAGGAATAGACATTCTCAAAGAGAGTCTTTCCATCAGAATTGACGTGGAAGGGTCCTAATTCTTCAAACAGTCCTCCAAGAGAAGAACAACCTAAACAAAAGCGAGGTTAGAGCACATTAAACGGTATACCAGGCCCTCCATTGAGCCAAAGAATCAATGGATCAGTGGTTGGGTCTCCTTGAGATTCAACAAACCAATAGTGAAGATAGTTTCCGGCGGAGGCTGGCAAATAGCCGGAATAATGTTTGAATCCAGGGTTATAAGTCAATCCAGGAAGGTTTGTGATCTGATCAGTGGCTTTGCTCCCTGCTGGAGGAGGAGCAACAGCTATCGGAGCAGCGCGCTTTACTCTCTTTGGCTCATCGGATTGTTGTTGAGCACGGAGCACCTTTCTCTTCTTGATGGTTCTGCGATTCATTGGAGCAGCGTAGGATTGAGTATTGGTTGCTTCATCCATTGTGGCATTAGCTGCGTTGTTGGCGGCATTGTATTGTCCAACCTAAATCTCATTTTCAGTTTCGAGACTTTTTTACCTGTTGGGCAATGGAATACTGCGTGTTCAAAGCACTTGGGGTTGTCACGTAAGGTACAGGATTGGAGAAATCTTGGTTTCTTAGGAAGTTAGTAATCATCTGCAGGGCTGGGCCAGGTCTGTCAGCAGGAACCAGGTGACCAGCTCCTTTCACTGTCAGAAGGTCGATTGTTCCGGAACCATAGGTGAACTTCTTGGCGTAGCCAGCAATTTGGGTCATGTATCTGAAATCAAACCATACGACAAGAAGCAGGCAATTCCCACCTCCAGTCTTTGAAGTCATTGGTTACGGTCATTCTATGACGTTTGGCCACAGCCTCAATGAACCACTGATCTCCTAAAAATTGGCATGCCATATCTGAAAAACATAAGAGGTGAAAATTAGAAGCCCTTTATTACCGGTGTCTCCATTGTAGATCATCATCCTCAGAGGATAACCGGACTGGACAATATGGTCGAAAACTTTTCCCGTGTCATTGTGCTGCTGGATGTAGATGTGGTTGATGTTATCATTGCAGGAACTCCAATTTCCAGCCTGGGGTAAAATGTGCAGGGCTGCGCGGACATCAGCGGTGTTCAAGTATTGGGCAGCGGCATCAGAGGAGTAGCAGGAGAAACCTCCCTGGTTGTCGGTGGAATAGGAAGATACCTGAGCCTACAACGAGCATAACTATGATCTCGTTTCTCTCTTACTCCTTGGTCTACAAAAGAAGCAGCAAAAAGTTTCCTCTTATAGGCCAGCTTCAAGTCAGCCACACTAGCTGCGGGGCCAAATTTCGACGACTCCTGGTAGCAATCTTGGTAGATGTTGTAGACATAGTTGCTAAAATTCACTGCATATTAGACAGCAGGCATGACGTACATCGTTTCCCAAACTCTGGTGTAACCCATGGAGACAACCAAGGGTCCACAGACTCCGGTAGGGTCGATGGGATTAGCATCTCCAGACGAGTTCAAGTAGATGTACTTGGTGAAGTCACAATATTCGAACCACTTGGGGTCATTGGTAGTTGGGTCACAACATTGTTGAAGCTGATCCCATTCTCTAGAAACGACGTTTACTTTCTAAAGATGATAAACAAACTCTTTTCCATAAAGTCCGTGGAAGTATAGCATGTGGATAACTGAGTTGATCTGTTGAATAGCCGAGAGTTCTCCGTTCCCAACAGCCATTCCAACCAGATTGAGCTGAGGGAATCTGCCTGCTTGGATCTCGTCGATCAGGAGTGAAGTCAATGTTGGGACATAAACACCTCCATAGGATTCACCAGTAACGTAGAAGCTCCTTCCGCTGTATTCAGGATAAGCGGAGAAGAAGTCCTTGAGAGCAAGATAGACATCCCAAGCTGTCTTCTCGTCGTTGTAGATGGTGTCGTTGTTGACGCTTGTGTCCTGGACGGAGAATCCAACATTTCTGGGGCTTTCAATGAAGAGGATGTTAGCTCCTTTGTTCCAGCTGTAAGCATTATCAAAGAGAGTCTTTCCATCGGGGTTGGGGTGGAAGGGGCCGAGTTCACTCAACAGTCCCATAAGGGAAGAGCAGCCGGGTCCTCCGTTGAGCCAAAGAACCAGAGGATCACTGATAGGGTTACTCTGAGATTCCACAAGCCAGTAGTGGAGGTAGTTTCCAGGAACGCCAGTCAAGTATCCGGAATATTGGCGGAAGTTCAGGTTGTAAGTGAGTCCAGGCAGGCCCCAAATACGGTCGGATTGTTTCCTACTCATCTGGTTGGACTGAGCAGCAGTGTAAGAGGGAAGCATCGGTTGAGGAGATAGATTGTAGGGAATTGTTTTGTTATACGAGGCATCTTGACGGATGAAGTTGGTAATCATCTGGAGGGCGGGACCGGGACGGTCAGTGGGGACAAAGTGACCTCCTCCCTAAAGCTTCGTTAGTCCAAAACAGAAAGGGGGATTACCTTGACAGTCAACAGGTCAATTGAGAAATCGTTTCTGGAGGGAATTGCGAATCTTTGAACGAACCCAGCGACAACAGAGTCGAAGCCAGGTCGGGTGTAGCTCCATTCTACACGAGTTCCCATGGTCATCTGGATAAGTGAATGGGTAAGCATTTTTAAATACAAAGCTAACATTTTGAATTCCAGCTAAGTTGTAAATAAACCACTCGTCTCCAATACCGTTACAAGCCATGTCAACGTCTCCGTTATAAATCAACAGGCGAATGGGGTAGCCCGATCCGATGATGCTGTTGAAGACAGGCGTTGTGTCGTGGTTCTCCTGTTTGTAGTAATTCTCATTGATGGGAATACTGTAAGATAATTTGAAAGAAGAAAGGTAATTCCCTACTTGCAATCTTGCCAATAATTGACAAAGTCAGGGATATGGAGAGCTTTGCGAACATCGGGACGGTTCAGGTAAGCCTCCGTGGCGTCGTCCATGTAGCAGGCGAAGTTTTGCTCAGCATCGGTCGAATTAACGTAGAGCATGCTCTGCAATATTGAAGCTCAATTAGGAGAATTTTCGAATGAACTTACGCCGTAGTCCATGAAAGACGAAGAAATGGATGACATGAATGCGGCGCTCTCCCCGGTCATAGCCGAGGCTCTCATCGTCTTGGATCCCATTACGTGTTTCCATGTTCTCTTTGCAATAATAGCCTAAACTCTTCTGTTTTCCAATAAACCAAAATAACCTGGGTTGCAGGAGAAGTGCTGCTATAGTTATAGCAATCTTGATACGAGTTATAGACATCATTGGTAGTTCCCCAGACGTAATTCATTGCGTAGTCCACAACCTTGTTAGCGCACCAGGTCTTCGTTGTATCATTGTAGGTGTTAGGAACAAGATTTCCAAAGTCGTCGAAGGTTACAAATTGAGAGAAGTCGCAGTAGGTCAGAGCTTGGCCGAACTTGTCAGTACAGCAGACTTTCAATGCATCAAATTGCCTAAATTCATACATTTCCTAGGGCCCGTAAATAGTATTCACTGTTTTCCTAGCATTCCTCTAAAGTAGAGAAGATCAATTGCCGAATTTGTTTGCTGGTAAGCGCTCAATTCTCCATTTCCTACTGCCATTCCAACAAGTTTCACGTAGGGCATAGCTGGCTGCGTTTTGTTCTGTAATCCTTTTCAGTGACTCCCTCCCAAAAAAGGTTACCTGGATCATTTGAATGACAAGATTTGTAAGAGTCGGAACATAAACTCCTCCATATGACTCTCCAGAAATGTAGAAGTCTCTATTTTGGTATTCTGGGAATCGTTTAAAGAAGGACTGAAGAGCCAACGCGTTGTCCATCGCTGTCTAAAAGAAGCAGTTAAAAGGTGTAAGTTGGCGTTGCTTGCAAAGCTCAAAGTGAAGTGAAAGAACTTACCTTGGTATCCGTATAGTTGAGATCTGCTCCATAGGTGCTATTATCCCTGTAAGAGAAGCCAACTCCATGCGGCGCTTCCAAAAACAAGACGTTGGCTGCCTTATTCCATGTGTGAACATTCTCCACCAGGCTTGCACCTCCCCTTGTGGGATGGAATGGCCCCAATTCTGTCAGGAATCCTCCCAAAGATGAGCATCCGGGTCCCCCGTTCAACCACAGAACCAAAGGCGCCCATTCCGGACTCTGCTGGGCTTCTACTAACCTGAAACGTCTTTTTTATCTTTTCGTCATCAGCGCCACTGGACATAACCCTTTATTGTAATCCAGAGAACGTGGCTTCGGGAGATAAGATAAGCTGTCAAATTAGTGAATCATCTTTTGTTGCGGTTATTGCAATATGTGATGTATGTGACTGTTTCAGACATGGTATGATGCCCGATATGCCCCAGACAGAAACTCTCCGTTTGTAACACAGAGCACAGCTTAGGGGTTTAGTTCCTTTTAATCTTTGTTGTCACTAGTGAAACATGTTTTACGGCTTCTAAAATTTTTTTTCTAGTTTCTCAACAAAGATCTCCTGTAAAATCTTTGTCATTGCAAAGAGAGAACTATAACTTCTCGATCTTAGGTCAAAAAGCTTGCATTTATGGGGGTTATGCTATTATGCTTGGCTTTTCATGACGTGGAAGGGCAAACACGATCTATATTTTCAAAAATATGAGTCCGTAGAACAGTGCTTTCCGAGAATAAAAACGTGTTAATGTCAACAGTCGGAGAGTAACTAAAAGTGATAGGAAAGGAGCAAAACGCAAAGAAATTGACATTACTAGAAGGCCCGAAAGACGAAAAGGAAAACGAATTCAGATACCTTTTGAAAACCCTGGGGGATTGTTTCAACTTCCCCACTCAAGGGAAGCATCGACTACAAAAGGATACTTCTGTCGATCATTGCTAAATTGAAAAAGAACTGACCAGTAGTGAAGATGATTTCCCTGTGTAGCATCCAAAAACCCGGAATATTGTCTAAAAGTAGGAGTGAAAGAGAGACCAGGTAGATTGGTTATGAGATCGTCAGACTTTTGGTCGGCTAGTGCCGACGAGGCAATGAGGAGCACCGGTAGTAGCCGCAGCATGTTGCCTACCATCCCCAGGGCACTGCTTATCTCTCCTGGACAAGGCAGACTGGGGTTTGTCCTTTGAATGAAAAGAGGAAAAGTTCGCGGGGAAACAGAAAGGACTACATGATAGCATGCTCGTTTATCGGTTGAGGGTTACCGTTTGCTTACACGGAACAATGTGTAGGGTCAGGAACAGTGTTCGTAGTCGTGAAAGAGTCCAGTTGAAGAACAGAAGGGTTAAAATTAACCGCGGTCAATACCTTAAACTCACGTGCATTTTAATCTTACTTTCTTCCTGGTTCACATCCTGAAAACTGAGTTCACGGAGTGTCCTTTTGCCTCCGACATATTGTAGAAGACGACAAGCCGTGATGTCTGACAATACGACGCGGACAAGATGGATACAGTCACGGAATACAAATGAGGAAGTTTTAGTCCCCATTCAGCCTTTTTGTGAACAAGAGAAAACACTAAATTATGAATCGAGCCTACGCTTTCAACCAGAAAGTCTTTTTCCTCTCCTGGACATCAATATTCTCCTTCGTTTTTTAATCCCAACTACCCAATTCGTTCACCCAATTAATCTCCTTTCTTCCCTCCTTTCAAATGGCAGTAGTAACACCAATTAAAATCTTCGGGAGCCATGGTTACAACCCCGGATTATTTGAATGTCTACAATTGAGCCAGCCTGCTTACCTTATGATTATCTCACCCGCATATGGCACTCTCTGCTTGATTCCTTTCATATTTCCTCTTCCGTTTCCGCTTGCTTAGGAAACCTACTGAAGCAAGTTGTTGGCCCTTCTTGTTAAAATTTTAAGGCTTTGTTCGCGCTGAGAGTATTCTGTTGGAATCCCTTGTTTTAATTTAGTTGGTAATATTCAAAGACCTTTTCAGTGTTTTCTCCAGTTACATGACCTCGAATTTAATCTGATGACATGGAAAATCAACCTCTAGCTGCTGGACAAATTGACGCAATTCTTCAGACATTTTTGGTGAGCATAACATCATTTCTTTTAGTATCGTTTTAGAGAAAAGTTCAGGATGGAACAGTTGATCGCAATGGCCAGCTCCTTATCAAAGGGCATTTGCCCTTTCCTACAAATCTCCCCTCCTCTGTGACGACCTTTTTCTCAGCTCATGAGGAAGAATACGATGACTACTTTATTACCTTCCTCCCATCGGGCATTGAATATTTTTGTATCAACATGTGTAGGACCCTTATCAAAGGTTATCCATACATTAAAATGGACTACTTCCACACCACAAATTATTCCGATTTCACTCACAAATTTTGTAATACCGTAGGAATTCGAGAAGAACACTTGGATCACAATGGCGATCTGATGAAAAGTATTTATTGTTGGGGTTTCCCAAATAAATGAATATTCTCGAATGCTATCTTTGATGTACCACAAGTCTAAGCCTATTAATCGTGGCTACCTCTGAGGTTTTAATCCTATTAGGAAAAATTCCATTATCGCAATTTGGAGCCAACTCTTGTAGTGCAATAGAAACCATTGATAGTCTAGAGATAAAAGAGCCCTATCGCATCGATGCTAATCGAAAGTGTCAGCAACTGGGAGTGGCATCAGACGGAACCAGGGGTTGAATGTGGTTTAGTACCGCCGAAGGTAAGGTCTAAATATTTGAATAAAACATAAACAGCAAAAGACTTTACTATATGATCGGGCACTGCGAAATGGGACGACTCAAGACTCGTGGACTGTTCCAATATCTCAGTAGTGCTGGTCGTCGGGGGTCAATCCTTACGACCCTTCCCTCTTCCGAAAGTTTTTTTAGCCGATAAACGAAGTATAAACTGCTAGTTTAAATAAAAAGTAAGAGAGAAATAAAAACCGACCGACCTGGCCGACAGTAGGAAGAAGACTGAATTGACTGAATTAATCCTTTCAGCCAATGAATTAATCCGTCTTAACCAAATTTGTATTTTTCCCGAAGGTATCTCTCTCGATTACTCCTACTAATATGATAGAGGCAGACGTTTGTTCGGATGCGAATGGGGCAATAATATATACTGAGACAAACCGGTAGAGATTTTAGAAGGGGAGCTGTAACCATTTGCTGCTGGAGACAACCCAGGCAACCCAAATAGGCCAAAAATTCAGTAAACGAGACTTGATGAGATAGATTTTTATTGTCCAATCACAATGATCTAGTTTGCATGAAGCTCCTGAACTGTAGCAGTGTCTCCCTCGTGTTGATCAGTGGCCGACCGCTTCCTAGACGCTGCCTTCTGCGCCTTCTCGCTTTCCACTTCTTTTTCAATTGACCTAAAAGTGCAAGACAGAAGTATGCCCTTTCATTTTGGAATAAACCTTTGGATGGCGTCAGCGAGTTCATCTCCTTCCGGTTTCAATGCTAGCAGGAGCCACGCGGCCCCCGCCGCCACTGCTCGTACAACACAGCACGTTCGCCAAAAAAAGAGATCACCAGGAGTGAATCCTTTGTTCTCCTAGAGAAATATGTAACTGCGCCTGGTCGTTTCCTTACGGATAATTGTTCATCAAATCTCATACACAATAGTGAGCATATCAGGGAAGCTGTCCACAGAACTGCTCCCAGGAAGCCGCTATGACTTATTGTCCCGACTATTCCCCTCCAGGAAAAGTTGTAAATCCCTAGCCTGCAATCACAAAGAACACAGTAACTTGGATTTTTAAGTCATAAAACCGATCATATGCCGCTACGGCCGCAATGCTAAAAGCCACAACAAACGCGACATGAACAGGGAGACTGATGTGTTGATATGCATCTTGAAGGATTTTCTAAAATGGAATTGTTGTTCTTTGCGCCAAAAAGATTAAGTTTTCCTCCCCCACAATGTTTCCATTTTTGTGAAAGTAGTACGTTCTTTAATCTTTTGGAGGCGATCAAAAGAAGATATTCGAAAGGGTTTACCTCGTTGGCGAAGTAGATGGCAAATACGGCTTTTCCTAACGATAGACCAGAGAGATAACCTACAGGAGATATTTAAAAAGTACTGTACGGTACAATACCTTGGACTATTAGAGCAAAGTTATGAAATTGTTTTTGTACAGCATAAGCAACACCGGCATCACGGTACTTCACTCCAAACGATGCTAGTACGTCTTGTGATCGCTTTTTGATTTGGCTACGATGCTTTTTGGCGAAATAACCTTAAAATAATCAAAAACAGAATTCAGTTCCTTACCTCGTCTTTCAAAGTATAATGTATCATTTCCTGTAATAGCTACTCGATCCTTTAGTGATTCGTTAGTCCTTCTCTGAATAAAAGGTTCGAAAGAAAACAACCAAATCTCACTCTTAGGGTTTCATATAAAGCAGTAACCTTCTCGTCGTCCACCTCTCTCGGTGAGCTGTCAACCCTGTCGCCCTATAAAATTGTTCGCCTTCATTTTAAATCTGCCTACTATTGGTATACTGCTAGCTTCTTCTATTTGTGTGTTCGTATTCATCGAGGGCAGATCTCGTATTGATATACTACTTTCCTCTGTTACAAAATCCGCCTAAAAGAACGATCTCCAAATGTTAATCCAAATCGTTGCTGATCATCACCTTGGCTGATCCTTCTGGTCGCGAGACCATAGCATCTTTTTGTGATTGAGATCCTGATTTATTATGCCTAAAATATATATTTTCGTAAATCTTTGATCCTTAGACTAACTGAGGTGGGATCGGTTCCGCCGGTATAATACTAGAATCGTCTTCATCCTTTGAAATATCAAAGGTTGCTCCCGTGGGGCGAAGCGTTGGCAGAGGACGTGGCCTCTAAAATGGAATAATTTAAAGGAAATAATGGATAAAGGTTACCGCAAGTCTAGAAGAAACAACCCGAGTATTTGAGGACATTTGAGAAAGAGGAATTGCGTGGACCACCCTGCGTCACCATGGATACGGGTCCGCGGCTAATTTGCGCTAGAGGAGAACCAGATGGTACCGAAAGTCCTGGAGGCAAGAATATGGGATGGCTTTATTCCAATTTTGGAGAAATGAAAATTTTTATCCCATGGTACAGTTGCTCCCGCAATTGACTTCTGTAGCGTACAGTCAGCACTTTGTCCTAAGCTGCAGTTTTTCTCACACGTCCCGTGCCCTTTTAGCCCTCAAGTTATTTCTCACTGTTCCAAATAAAAACGTTTATTTACAGTGTTAAACAATGTTTTTGTACAGCCAAATAAAATTGAGTATATATTACAACTAACATTACCAAAACAATCAGACAAAAAAGCTACAAGCCATTATCCGAGGGAGAAATAGGATTATGCATATCAGAGGGGAGATCATGATGCTTAAGAATGTGGAACTGTTGTCGGATGGTTTCCGTCTTCATCGCAAAGTGGCTTAATTCGGCAAAATGGATATTCATATCCGAATAGGGAACTAATGATGTCTGCCGCCCATATGCCAAGTTTTTTCCCACTCCAATCACCTGGTCACCTGAAAAAAAGCGTCCGGTATGTTTTGATCTTTGTTAATTATTTACCGGAGCTCCACATGCTAGCTACGAAATTGGCGTCCTTTCCGTTCGAATTGAGTTGATCAAGGATTGTCGAGTATCCCTGGGAGAACGAATCACAAGAAGCCTCGGAAGTACAGGCAATGTTAATCTGGCAGGTTCCCGGATAGTAGCCGACGGTATTGTTGCAGGCCGGATATTGGGAGAGTCCCTCACAGAGACACATTCCATAGTTGGCAGAGGAGATGGAAATGAGGGTGTCGATCCGATCTACCAGGCTCTCTCCCAAATCACAGGTTTTCCCATTGAGTTCATACTGAAATGCGTGAATGAATACGCTGAAGGGGATTCTACCTCTCCTCCCTGGATAACAGCCCGGGCTATGGTAACCCCCATTGAGTGAGCAATAATGTTTAGTTTATGGCGCCCAGTGTATTTTAATATGGCTTCAGCAAATTTTCTATGTCCCAAGATGTCGTCGCAGTTAATTGACCTAATAAACTCGTAGATTAAGTACAAGCAGGTGGTACCTCATAAAGGAGTGAGACAGGATTCTGTCCCCATAGGTCAGACCGTACATCTCGGCAGAAGAGTAGCCGTGGCTGGAAAAGTAGGACAGCTGACGGTTCCAGCCAGAATTCGACTCCTGTCCAAAATCTAGGGCAGAGTCGCTGTTTCCATGGATGAAGAGAATTGGAACGTGGTTTGACTATAATTACAATTTGATGAATAGGAAGTACAGAGTTGGCTACCTCCTGATTATTGTCAACCTTTCCTCCAAAAGTTCCAGTAATACCGTAATTCCCGTAGGAATCAAGAGCATATTGATACTGGTCTTTATTCCTAAAAGGCACTGAGCGAGTCCTTTAACCAAGCTTACGTCTTCAAGAATTTAGCAAAATGCTCTGTAAAAGATCCGCCAACCTTCCCACCAAGGGTGGGGGTGTGATAATGGGCGCTCCGAGGATGGTGTCTCTTAGCCGCGGAGAGAGAAATCAAGGCAAAAGCCAGAAGAGCGAGGAGTTTCAGCATGCCAGCAACTGACTGAAAACCAGAAGCTGCCTTTCTTTTATAGCAGCTCTTCCCTTCTTTTTTCATACTCAAAAGTCTCTGCGTCTCACATTCTCTCAAGTCCTGGCCCCGCCCCTCAGGCGAGGTACAGTGCTCCGATGGGGATTTCAATATTTTAATAGGGAATTATAACATCAGACCAAAAATGACCAACAAGTGATTTTGTAATAAAAAAAAAGGGATTTCCTGTATCTTGCCCAATTGCAATTAACCCCTATTCCAATAGAATTCATACAAAGTTTTGTACTTTACGGATTAAAATCATCATTTTTGCGCATCTGGTGACTTAAAGCCCAGATGAGCTGCTCTAGCTGGGTCTGTGACTCAGCCGGTCCAAGATACTACTCAGCAGTTCTTCCCTGTCTACTTACAAAATCGTCTAAACGTCACTTTTATTCCAGTTGAACTATTTCATAGGGTTCAAGTTTCGCGGTCGTTGAAAGCAAGTTGTATCCGGCACGCTCATAGTACAATTTCATATACGGTGCAAACTTCGAGCATGAAAATATCGAAATCCTGTCAAGACGTGCAAACACGTAAAAAACCTTGAAATAACTCTTCAAGTGCTTCATTTCGGGTTTAGTCTGCACTAGGCTTCAACGTGGGTCGAAGGAACCAGGAAGGCCACGGGCTACACGTGAACATATCAGGTTATCAGAAGTGTCTGGGGACATTACGTAATTCTTATCCAGCCAGCTAGACCTATGGAATTTAAAACGGAATTATGCATACCGCCCTTGACCATAGGATTCTTGCAAAATCCTGAAAAAAAAGTCTGCAGCTGCAAAGCTAACGAATTCTCAAGGGAGGTCACGATTCATTTGAGATAACCTGATAATGTACTTTTCGCCCGTGGCTTGTCCTGCCATCGAGCGGCACGCGATTAAGAAAACATTACTCCCCGTAGAATACCGTAGAGATCAATGTTCTTCACCAATTACTTTTCTTACAGTATTCATACAACAGATTGGTTTTCTGTGCAGTATTATACACCTTCTATTAATATTTAATCCTTATAAGACAATTTCATGTACAAACAACTAAATTTATAGGCTATTCTATGTCAAAAAATAAAAAATTCCATTTCGTAGAAAGTTAAGCGAATGAATAATATATATTTATTTGCATGTACAGCGCTGATTTACGCTATATTTCAATTTGCCAGAGAATCCGTGTAGTTTTCATTTCTAACGTTCATTGGTGCACTGATCAAGGTAGATAGGCTCTTGCAGCTGGACCATAAATTGGAAATTTTGAACTGTGTTGTAGGCGAATCCGTAAATTTCAGATCTAGACGAGACATCCCTTCTTGGACACCAGCTGTCTCGACTATCCATTGCGCTATTGTAAATCTGTCAACCTGGCCAGACTACCCGGAAGGCAATTCCGCACACATTTGTAAATACAGTCTCTTTCTTAGAAAAACGCCCGAAAAGAATGAATAATTGATATAGTGTGGCCGAATTTCAAGAAAACAATCAGTTTGCGAAAACTATCCAGGGAAAGGAAAATAATATTTACCGAAGTACTATGTATACGGATTTCTTAATCAAACGCCACATGAAATTTTGCTTCTGTACTTCCCAACGGTTTGATTACCTCAGGAAATCGGCAGCGTGAGGTCTGGGGCGACCAAAATTGAGGGGCACCGCGAATGCACTGTTTCAACGATCGCAATGATACGACAGGGCCTGCCTTGCTCAATCTTCGAACCTTTAGATGGCTCTTTAGCAGACTGTGTATACTGACTTTCTTTATCAGCAAAAAGGGCGAATCCTCTAATCTCGTGGTTAAAAAGTGCCTGACTGGCACTTTAACTTGCGACCAAGACAGTCATCTTTATCAAAAAGTGTGCTGTGCTGACTGTATAATCCGTGTATATTTTGAAAGGATCACAATTTCAGTCCTGGCCTTTGTCCAGCGCCAAGCGTACTTTATGTATAGACACCTCCTACCACCGATCCAGTATTTCAGACATCTTCGGCTTTCTCGCCTAAGCGCGAGTTACTGGTCTCTCTATGAAGGAGCGAAACTTCCTGGGATAGTACATGTGTCCTTCGAGACTTTGTAAAATCCAGACGTAAAAATCTGCGCTTATCCGCATTAGAGGTTTTTAAGTTTTGACATTCTGCGCGATCAGTCAGTGGTTGGAATGAGACTATTTCTTAAACTGAAAAATCATATGAGAGGGGGAGTTAAGCAAAAACAATTTAATGCATACCGGCATATATCATATGTTTGACTTTTGTGGAATGATACAATTGAAAACACTTGTGATAGGCAAGCAGAGAACAGCAATGAGAGATAAATACAACCGTAATATTTACGAGAAACACCTAAAATAAATTAGGATCTATAATGCGGAGGGCATATGGACGTGTCGGGTACTGAAGCTCGTCCTTATTTTGGGAACGGAAGCTGCTTTAGTGAACCTAGCAGAGTTCTGTAATAAATCAGGTTACTGAAGAAGGGAAAGGGGGACTAACCGCTCTTGTCGTACTTATCAATGCCACACTGGCATCACAGCTGCTTCTTACTGTGAAGTTCTCTCTCATATCCATTTCGCTTACAATCCTACTGAAAATTAAATTTAAGAGACCCATGATAATTATCAACTAATGTTGTCAATATATTCCGTTTCCCTTTGAAAAAAATTGACCATTTTCTTAATTATCGCCCGCGAAGGTCGAGAAAGCAAACCAATTTCCCATTCTGCTCAGTCTGGTAATGAGTCAGACAGTGTTTTGATCTAATTTCCTAATGACTTATTCATTCCTTAAAAAAGCACGGCTGCCCCCGCCTGGTACTTTTAACGAAGCAATTAACCTTGAGCATGCAGAAGGTTGATTTGTTCTCGTTCTAATAAATTATCACAACTTTTTGCATTGGATATAAGCTCTTCGTTCAGTACATTGTAGTATTGCTTGCTATTGCAGGGATATCATGTCATCATTGACGGATGATGGCAGATACACGAGATTTAAAAGGGGTTTGCTCACGAGCGACTATACTCACGAGCTAGAGATCTGGAGGAGAATCCTTTGATTTTTGATAGAAATAGGGCAAGATTCAAAAACTCCTGCGGGGGATGGGATCTTTCGAAAGGGTTGGTTGTTCTGGACAGGAGTGTAAGGCGCTTTCTATATCTTTGATGCCCCAACAACTTTAGATTTACATTAGAAAATGTAACCTACTTTCCCGTTTTGAGCCATACATTCCATCGACTATTCCTTCCGCACAGCATCAAAACACACATTCGCCGGAACCGTGCTCCAAAAAGAGAATAGATTATAATATTAGATGCACTGAAGAAAAGGGTATTTGCACTCGGAAGTCTAGAAATACCTATTCAGACAGATGAGGAGATTGGCCAGCGGAACCATGTACCGATGCAAATCGTGGTCTATACTGATGTTGAATGATTCTAAGGCATTGTTCAAAGCGGAGAGAGCATTGAACATGACGAAGGTGGTGATCATACAGAGGGCCATCATCGTACACCTAAAGAACCGTCTAACCTGGAAAATAAGAGGGACTACCTTCGATCCCTTTCCTCTTGCCCTTTGCCGCCTTGAAGAGATTGCCGGAATTTATAAGCTTTATGCACAGCCAGGACGACGAAGGAGTTTAGGACCAGCATGATGCTCCAGGGGATTAGCAGTATCGCGAAGAGGTATCCGTAGTTTATGTAGAGCATGACGTAGAGGGGGCTGTCTCGAAGGAGTGTGGGTTGCAATTCACCACATTCATTGAGGGTGAGTTCGAAGAAGGAAGGAATCTTAAAGTTGATTCATTAGGGATCTGTCCAGCTCATTATCCACTTAATACTCATTACCATACAGGGGCCTACTGAAATTATTACTGTCCTCTTTCATTCTGAGAGTCTAACAAGGGCAGATACACCCTTTCCCAGAAACTGAGGGTCCGCTGCCTTTACAGGAAGCTCTAACGAGGTTATGAAGCTGTTTCAAAATTGGCTCTGCCCTATGTGCCCTAACACTCATAACAAAACATATTTTTAGGTCAATTTCATTGTCTTTGGGGTTAAGAATAGACCATGTTTATAGATGATTAGCTTGCCCCATAGAGGAATATTTCTCCAGTCTTTGTTGATCTAACTCTTCTCTGCGCCCACGTCATGTTTAGCTCCCCCTCCCTTTCGGGTGCAGCGTTCATGTCTAGGCATCATTAGGTCCTGCGGATGAATATAAGATTAATCTATGCACAGAGAGGACTCTTCTCAATATTTCATTATTCAAGCACCTCTCAGGTTCACATTACTCAGGTGTGGTTAAGGAAAAAGGATAAAGCTTACTCGATAAACCACACTCAAGATGGTGATAGTGCAGAGGATGCTGAAGGCTCGTTTTGGAGTGCACCAAATCTTGCTATGAAGGGGATAGGAAACGGCGAGGAAGCGGTCTACAGTAACCGACACACAGGTCCAGACACTGCCAGTTTGGGCTATCAATGACACAGGATATGTGACAAGGGTTGAGTACCAGAAGAAGTAACACACCGGAGTACCAGACCGGCCCTGAAACATTTTCCTCGTTAAATGGAATAGATTACAGTACCTGTTCGACGCATGTCTGCATTGGAGTGTAGATCATCAGGCTCATAATCAGTAGAACAAAGTCGAAGAAGGATAGCCCGGCGAGGTAGACGTTGAGAGACGATCTTAACCTGGAGCTAATTATAGGCAAGCTTATTGCATGCGCACAAGGCTATCCGGCAACATTCTACTTTTTATAACTTCCTTATTGTTTATGTCTGTTCCGTCCTAACCCCTAATTAGGTAGACACTACGTAGGCAAAAGTACTTCTGTGCTTTGTGCCATGAATACCCTCTGGGGTCAGATATTGTAGCCGCTGACGTCTATCCACGAAATACGTTTGTTACGTACCCCCGCAGTATACTTCCTCCAGGAAGAAAAAGAGGGTGTTAAGTAGGGATTTGCAAACAGCGGATATTTTGTTTTCGCACGTTTTTGGTCCAAAAGATGCTACAGTATCTTTTCAAAGGGGTAAACAACTGAAGGTAACAGATTTAGAAACGCTAGAGACTGAGTATGCAGGGAGCCCTCGATCGCTCATAAAATAGACTGTCAGGAGCATTAAAGTCATTAGTAAATTAAACACCAGCCGTTTCCCTCTCTAACCTAGAGTTCATTTCTAAAGAGCCTATTCTCAGAAGCGTTCGTAAAAGATTAAAGCTCATTCAAAAAATAAAGGAGCGAAAATCCGTTCAAAAATTCTGCAATTGTTTTGGGATCGAACTCCTTAACTGTTACTTGTATGTCTCATTTTAAAGTTATGCTCCCACGCTTTAGATAGATAGATGCATGCTAAGCGAGCTGTCTATACCACTACTAGCAAACAAGCACCATTAACAGTCCTACAGTCAAGCGCTACCATAACCAGCGACCCTATCTAGCCAATGAGTATTTCATATTCCGTGACACACCAGTAGTTCAAAAAACTCATTGCTCATTGGTTAGATAAAGTCACTCTTCTCTTAACTTCATGCTGCAGTTAATCAAGGTAATCTTGTTGCCGGATATAATAAACAGCGATCACTGACCTCATCTGCCTCTTAGAAAATACGACTATACAAAGAAGAGCAGCTAACGATCCGAAAATACAAATAGTCGGGATGATAAAAATATGAACACTGTGCAGCACCATGTCTCTTGGCGGATAGGATACAGTACGATTACAAAATACTACCGGTTCTTCCATCTTTTCTGAAAAGGAACATCTTATTAAATATGAACGAGTCAAGAGAGCAAGAGAATTGAAGCGTAAATAGGGGGCCAGATGAAAAGAACAATCTTTGGTAGGTCGGATACGTCAGTTTGGGGTTAAATCCACTGAGCGGAATATGAAATAAATACGAAAACAGGAAATTTAAGCAGGAGCAAATGATTTCTTTGCAAGTTGGAGAAGTGGAACGGAAAAGAACTCCAGGTCTCTGGGGCATATTAACGTTTAGTCTTGGGAACCTAAAGGCATGGCCCGGCTGTACAACTATGGCATGTGTTGAGTTCATGGAAGAGAGAGGGCGGTGACGGAGAAGAGGAGAATATTTTTGAAAGGAACAACTCTAAAATGTAGCCTTTCTTACTATTTTCTTTCTTTGTTTTGCATGTTTGGGCCGTCGATCCCCCTTGCCAAATTGAGCCAATGTGAAAGAGCATAATACATCCACGAACGGTTAATTACTCTCTTCTTCCAAAATTCTTACCTCATTTTCGTTTTATAATTTTTGAATTTTAACTACCCAGCCCACCTAATGATCTCTGTGCTAAACTATTTGAACCTGGGAGTAATTCAGGTCGGGAATTAGGCGGAGAACTTCTTTTTTCAGGGAAATTAGAACAAAAATGACAACGGAGTACGGAGCGAGGCGAGTACTAGAGATTGATCTGAACATGGAGGGATGCCATTATTTGGCTTGAAGTTATCTCTGCGGGGTTAAACTTCAACAAATTTCAGCATCTAATGAGTTTTGGGTGGGAATGATGGCGAAAACAATAAGGGTATTGAACCACAAACACTTTTTTTAGAAGAAGAAGAAGACATCCACAAACAATACTACACAAATATGGGAGCCGAGGGTAGGCAGGATGTGTGGAATATGATTAGACACAGGGCGGTGCTCTCTCCCCACAAGAATAAAGAAAGTGTACGTCTTCTTCTGTTTTCGGCTTAAGACACTTTTTTTTTATGATAGAAGCGGATAAAAAAACGTTACTTCCTTTTTTGTTACTGACTTGACTTATTTTTCAAAAAAGCACAGACAGCTTTTCACAAAATCAAAAGAATATGAAAGTAGCTGAAAATGGCCATCCCACAAAAACATTACTAATATCAAATGATCATAAATTACCTGGGGAGGACTTCTCTTGAATCTTTTATCGTCCACTCCATGCCCGCCTTGGATATTCTAAGAAAACGGTTGGTTGCATGGTAAAGGTAATACGTTGAGCTCTGGAGACGCCAACATCGACCGATGAATACTTAAATTTCCTGGGCACCCATAATATGAATGCTAATGAGTACTGGTCTTTTCTCGTGGCCCTTCTTCTTGGAGAGAGGGAAAGGGAGAGGTCCCTCTCCCTTCACAGACCAATTACAAGGCCTTTGCGGGAGAAAGAGACGAACCGGAAAGACTAAGAGGCGTCTGATCTTACCTAAGCCAAGAGGGGGAGACAATGAGGAACTGCCAATGCTTCCCAGTGTTGCAAGAAATTATGGAAAGTCTCGAGGTTTTGCAGAAAATCCCTGATTTTTGCACACTCGTTGCAAATTAACGGGATTTTCTCAGGGTTTCAGGTCACGAGATTGGCGGGAAACAGTAGCAACGGGTTAATGTTTAAAGATTGCGGTGTGGGACCCAAGATAAGGTTGTTTTGTACTGGGACGCAGGGTTAATAGAACAAAAAAATTAAGGAAAACGGCGTACGAATAAATTTCAGCTCTTTGTAATGTATAGACTAAAATGGAATTGTTTTCGACCTAAGATTAAGAAAATGGAAGGGAAGAGCACGTGTAAAATAAAGAAAAAAAGTGTAAAAAGTAAGATGTAATCCTAGGGATTCATTGCTGATTCGCTGGAATATGGAATCATTCGTCAGATAAATCGCTTGTTTTTCTCGCTATGTTCGCTTTGGATCCAGTTAAAACATGACATTGCCTCGTCGGTCTCCAGATGTTGGCAGACATTGTGTTAAACTTCGAAAAGCCAAATGTCTGGAGGCGAAGGAAGTAAGGCATAGCTCCTTTGTTTAAAAAAAGTTACCTTCATGCATTCGCAATGACGGTTTTTTCAACATGGAGACACAGGGGAAAATAAAGTTTGAAGAAGACGGATAACATCGCTATTTGTTTTTCGGAGGGTTGTCTTCAAATATATCATATACTCCTTTAAAATAAACGAACGGAATGGGAAACCCCACGTGGTAAAAACTGACTCGGTTGTGGTGGAAACAAAATAATCCTCTTAGACTAACGAAAAGGGTTCCATTGGGATCGCGTCAACTTTTTACTCCTTTGATCGTATCGGTCTCAGAATATTATTAGTTAAAAAAGGATATTCCACCCACTGTGAATATTACTATTATATGTACTTGATCCGGTCTACTCTAGAACAGATTAAACTTAGAGTTCATTGAGGGAGTGGCATTGTTGAGTTTCTAACCTTTAAAGGTGAACAAAGTCTTCGGTGAGAAGGATGGACCGCCTGAGCCCGCATGAATCACACTTTCCACCGACTTTCCTTCTTTTGGGAACATCGCATGTTGAATGGTAAATTAAGTCCCGAAAATCAAGAAACAGGTAAAGGACCTCCCTGCAGAGAAGGTCTGAATCCCTCCCCAATTCTGTGAACTTCAATGAACCCCGGAATAACCATCAACTAAAGCATAAAGGCGGAATTATATGGGCCTACAGGGAAATGAGCTGCTGCTGTCTGCTAGGGTTGAAAGGCAACTCTCTCACCACGACATACGCATCTATGAAACACATGGCCAAATAAGAGAAAAGCCAGAATTTGCTTCGCATGGCAGACTTTGGACTGAATGGGACGGAGTTCACGCGGAACTTCCCGATTGCAGTTCAGAGGTTTGTCCATAGGATGTACTAATGAAAAGTGAGTAGTACGGGATGAGAGGGCGTAAGAATCTCATTTTTCGAAGGCGTGTGGCCAATTAACAAGTCGCAACAGGCAGAAAATGATCCCCTCTTACGTAGATTTGTTGAAGTCCGATCTTGAACTAGGAGGGAAATTTATGGTCGCGTGAGTAGCCAACGGTGGTTGGTGTCGAGGAGAACACCGAATTTAAAAAGAAGCACGATCCCCATGGATTCTGGATTAGTACTGCTTGACATTATATTTCATCTCCATGGGGGCCGCGTGACTAAAGTTCAAAAGGATTAACCCTCAAATTTGGGGGCGAACAGACTAAGAGATGAGCAGACCAATTAAAACTCATAAGGAAGTATCCTAGGGCGGTAGGAGGACGCCCCAAGGGATGAAGGACTTTAACTGCAATCTCGCTGATCTACCTGCTTATAGGCAAAAGAGATGGAGAATATTACCTGGAATAATTTGGCTGCTCCCACCTAGAATTTCTTGTAGGTTAAGGGGGAGGATCTAAGGAAAGAAGGAAATGGAATAGTTCGCAACTACGTGACGAGACTGAATAACTCGATTACTCTCAGGACTCACTAAGTGGAAGGGTCGAAATCCTAATTGTTTTTAGTGGTCATGTCCTCTCTCATCCTAAATACCTTCATTCGTCTTAATATAGCCAGGGCGCATCATCGTATTTGCTAAAAATAAAACTAGGAGCAACGGGTACTTTTATCTGATGTGTCAAAATGTGACATGCCAGAGGTTCCTCCTTCGGGTCAAAAGTTGGTTAATGGTGAATGATCTCTTTGAAATAAGGGATCCCTAAACATAACATCTGCTTTAAAGTTGAGAGGGGTCGTCGTTCAGTCATCTTTGACATGTCTTTAAATGAGAACGCCTTTTCACCTTCACAAAAAGGTGTTGCCTTAAAGTGATGTCTATTTTACACTTTGTACACGTCTCTTTTGTTTAAATTGAATCTTTTGCTTAATTGCTTTCGCCACAATGGATTTGTTTAACGAGGATGAAATCAGAAAACAGGCGGACTTTCTGAGGCAATGATGGGCAGTGATTTAAGAAAATTGGAAAAAAAGATAACAAGGAACCTGGCCTATAAAGACGAGAGGTGTCCTTTCACAGAGGGAGAGGGACCCGGATCCTGTTTTAAAGGAGGAAGGGGGAAATGTATATGACCCTCGTGTCTGCTAGTTATGATGCTCCTTGTCAGTCCACTCCTTCCTTCTGATTGATGCCCGAATCGTCTGTCTGTGAATAACGAGTGATAATAAGCTATGAGTGACGCAAGAATGGTAAACGAATCTTGTAGAGGTAGAGGTATCTAAGGGGATTTCAATCTTCCCGTTATTTTCTTTGCTCTGTTTGACCTCTAAAGGAAATGAGAAGTCAAGCGAATGTTCAGCAATAGAACATCACTAATTAAAATGAGTTTGATTTGCAAGGGTTCCAAAATCAAAAGGAAAAAACGAAGTGTACGAAGAGAACTATAGCTGGTCTCTAGGCTTTCTGGTCGTTTTTAACTAATAGAAAGGAAAAAAGCACAACAAGGTATAGCCTAAACAAAACCATGAATTAAACATGGAAAAAAGAGCTCTGACTTTCCCCCATACTGGTAGTTCGACTCTCATCGGGTCTATAAAGAGTAAGGCCAGGACTCAGTCCGCCGTGAGCCCTCCTACTGACTTTGGAAACTATGGACTATTGTTTACGCCAGCGAAAATATTCAGGAGGAAGCAAACTTCGTCTGTACTCGGGTAAAGTAAATTTCCTTTCCGATTAACATAGATTTCCCCCTGACGAGCGTTCAAAAATCTTGAACATGCTATAAAAACCATGCAATTAGGCCCAAAGAGTCAACAATCTTTCCGAAAAGTGACTAAAAGTGGGCGAAGCTTATCCCAGACCAGGATCTGCTCTCCGGGGGACTGGCACTTTCTCGTTCGTTTAAATAGTTCTTGGATGTTTTCATTGAACGAGGTGCCTCATTTACTTGCTCTGTTTCAGGAAAGAAGTTCTCTTAACCTTTATTTCACTGAACTGGCCAAGTTCAAGCAAATAGAGGGGGATGTCTAGATTAGAAACTGTCTCGAGTTCAAAGGAGGAAGTCTCCATTCCCGAGACCAGCAAATAAGCAACACTGCCACAAGTTCAAAAACTCAGTTAGGTGCGTGTTGAAGTGGAAGATATGACAAATTGAGACGGAGATGTCTTCCCATCCCAAAAGTGAAGGGGGGAACGGGGCTTTACACAGAAAACGTTCTCTTATAAGTAGTTGCAGCGGATTACCTAGTTTACTTCAGAAATACCTCGCCTTGTCCAAGTGGTCTGAGCTCTAGACCTCGTCTGCGCTTTGCAATTTCAGGTATCATACCTTATCACGAGAAGGGAAGGGTCGGGATTAATATGAGTCATTGTTAGGAAGAATGTACATGTAAGATACAACCTCTATTCATCTACGTACCTCCCAATTAGGACCATTCTAGAGTCGCAACAGGATCAAAATGTCAGGTAACGAAGCAAATTTCTGCTTTTCGGCCAGGAAAAGATGTAATTTTTGGGTTACTTTCAGTTGAAACGGCAAAACATAGAAGAAAAGTTTGTTTGTCTTGGCTAAATGAATGTTTCCGTCATCGCCATCAATTGTAGGTTAAGAGAGGGCGGGGGACAGAGAGATAGATCCTCAAAAGGTTCCATCAAAAATGCAACAGAATCTGTGAACTGGAAAAACAACACTTGAATGGTTTAACAACAAAGTCTAGTCGGAGGAGGAGGAGGAGTAACAGGCTCTCATCCATATTTAGTCAGCATCTACGCAGCCGAAAGAGGAAGCTAATAGTTTACAGGAATTATTCCTGGCATTGCAGCTCCAAATTTTAATTTCTCGTAAGCAAAGAGGCTGCCCCATGTGAAAACAGTTACGCTTCTACAGGGAACGTTACGCAAGCGCTGTGAAAAGCCATGGGTATTCTAGTTTCTCTCCATTTTTCACTTTTAATGTATTCCTCTGACGTCTTAACAATTCGTGGGAATTACATAAACAGCGAGAACATCAGATACATCTATGATATGAAGAAAGGCCCTTTTAGTACGTTCTACTTTAATCCACACAAGTATAGTTAAAAATAACGTCCAGCGGATCTTTTTAAGAGGCTGTTAGGTCTCCTGTCGAAAAGAAAACATGAGCTTTCGACTGATGTTTCGGATTTCTAATAAACTGTACTGTAAAAATGACTGGAAATGACCGTTCAAAAAATCTCTATGGGGCAGACGAGCCGCGAACATCTCAGAAAGTAACACTCTGAATGATTGAGCAACTGCAAAAGGTTGATCAAAAATGTTGTTAATAGGCTGTTATTCCACCAGGACGGAAACTAATAAGGCCTTTTAAGATTTTCTATTTTAAGACGTTTCACAGCGAGGAAATGTGAGTCAGACTCTAATAAACGGCAGGAGGAACTATTATAAAGGATATAAAAGTGACATAACCCATATAGCATGTCTGTCAGAAATATTGTAGACGGACATCATCATCATCATCAGGGCCGGCGTGCTGGACTACATAGTTCCTCATAGTTGATTGCTAAATGGGCGTGTAGAGTGGCAGTCTTTCATTCTCTCTCGGGAAATGGTCTAGGTTTTGCAAGATGGAATAAATGACCTGAGACCTCTCTCGAGAGAGGAGAGTCACGCCTGGGGCATGATTGAGACCTCATTGACTTTTGCACTTTCCTCAATTATATAGGGGCACATCGTATTTGTAATCCCCCGTTGATTTCGCAGAATCTAAACAAGACGCTGCACTCTTATGAAAAAGCACTTGGCCGTGATTTTGAGAACTTTTGGCAATACGAAACAGTCAAAACACAATGAGGAGTGAAGGGTTTGCCGCAAGGGTGAGAATAATCAGAGTTCCCAGCGTGATTTAGTCCGGATTTGTACCGAGTGGAACCGTAATCCTCCTGCAGGGAGCATGATATGTGCGTGTTTGAAAGGCCTCGTCGGATATCAAAAACCACCCAGCTTACTCTAGTTTTTTAAATATTAAAGTGTACTGTGTTCAAAGAGTCCTAAACAATAGAAAAAATCTTGCTCGATCCAACATCAAAATGAAATGCAGCGAGTATAAATGCATCAAAGTTGAATTCGCATGGGTGCACCGGCTTCTTCTACAACATTGATGACGTTGTTCTCGTTTGTCTCAGCTATCTATAACCGTTATTAATCTCAACGATAGAGAAAAAACAAACATATTCGTCAAGTTCAATGAGATCGCCGTCTATCGGAGGAAACGGAACCGAATGCCACCAGCCTTGGGGAAGTTTCACTCCGTTTGTGAATCTGAGCAATTTTTAAAAACTAAGGAAATTGGGCATGCTTACTGTACGAAGAAGATTCTTTCCGGATCAGGGAGGTTGTCAGGGGTTGGCGCCGCCACTACCATATACAGGGTTTTATCCGTAACGATAGAGAAAGAACCGTCAGGTCGGCTCATAAGCAACTGAAAATTGTTGGATTTGTGGGAAAATGCTAAGAATTAGGTGCTCCTTTGAGATTAAAAGCATTGCCGAAGTCAAGTGCCTTTCTGATTCAAAGGAAATTAAAACCCTCAAAAGGTAATTAAAAGAACGCACATTTACCCTGATTTCCTTTTTCTTATTATCATAGACAACTCCTGGTCTACCTTGCTGTCCTTCCAACGTTCCGCTCAGCCCTGAACAATGAAAATTATTGAAAATATTGTTTAACCGTACCTTTGAACTCGATTTCATTAGGTTCCCCGACAATCCATTGCATTTGGAACTTTTGGTGAAGAATCCCCTTAGTTCCACGATCCGTGTCCATCTGAATGTTGAATAATTTAAATTATGCTAAAGGCTACCAGTGTGCTTCGTCCTCCATTTGGATCAGCAAAAGAATTTGTGATGGTATCTGCCGATCCCGTTAAAATAACATCTAAACCCAGAAATGTGGCTTCTCCAATGGGAATCTATATTTAAAAAAAATAAAAGAATAAAGGAAAGCAACTAAACTCACTTCTTTGGAGATAATCGTCTTCAACAATGTTGGTTTACAGGACATTTTTGAGTAGCGCAACCTTTACCGTGCACTGGCGTTATATCGATTGACCTTGATTGGGAGCCTTGTTACGGAGACAACCGCAACAACACAAAAATTGGAAAAGAGAGTTAGTCAGGGGCAGGAAAGTTGTTGTTTTCTTATTTTCGCTAGAGGGAGACCGCATGACCCTTTTCATGTTTGCTTTGACTGCTCGTCAACAACACCACGGCATCTCCCGGTTAGTGTCACTCGCTGTGGGGAAGGTATCTTTCTGGCAAATTGGCCATGACTGCTTTTGAGAAGCACAGAGACTAGTGTCCTTAATTCTCTAACAAGGGAACCTTTTCACTTTAGGTTGGACTCGTGAGACGAGACCTAGTGCATTAAAGAGCGTCAAAAACTATCCCAGAAACTGTGTTCCATTTTCCCAAAATGACTTGCGTTACGCAGTAGCACGCCAATTGAGTTTTACATGTTAAATTTGTCAAAACTGGTTTTCGCCGTTGTCTTCTAAAGATTGCAGTTTAAAAAATGTGAAGCGGTAGCCGAGTGGATAGTGCACTCGCTTGTAGAACTTTTTGCTTTTTTTCGGACCGAGTTCGAGTCTCTGTTGGAGCAATAGTCTTTTCTTATCCATCAAAAATCGTTTTTCTCGTGAAAATATAGAAGTAAAAGACGATTGCTCCAACAGGGACTCGAACTCGGCCAGAAAAAACGCAAAAATTCTGTAAGCGAGTGCACTATCCACTCGGCCACTGCTTCACATTTTTTAACTGCA
This sequence comes from Oscheius dolichura, assembly GCA_932521035.1. Lineage (NCBI taxonomy): Eukaryota > Metazoa > Nematoda > Chromadorea > Rhabditida > Rhabditidae > Oscheius > Oscheius dolichura. The sequence goes on along the minus strand of OW051497.1, from coordinate 8,814,225 downwards.
ATCTTTAGAATACAACGGCGAAAACCAGTTTTGACAAATTTAACATGTAAAACTCAATTAGCGTGCTACTGCGTAACGCGAGTCATTTTGGGAAAATGGCACACAGTTTCTGGGATAGTTTTTGACGCTCTTTCGAATGCACTAGATCTCGTCTCACGAGTCCAACCTAAAGTGAAAAAGTTCCCTTGTAAGGACTCTTCCTTCCTTCGAAGCAAAGCAAATGTGCTGAAAGGGGGATTCTCCATGTTCTAAGAGCTCTGTTAGTCCCCATTTTGTACTTCCATTGCCGTCTTCTCGTTGTTGTTCTGTTTCATATGAGTCTAATTAATGCGATGACGAAGAAGGTCTATTTTGTCTCATATTATTGTGAAACAATCGCTTCTACCGGTGTAAACAGTCATGCCTACGCAAGGGTGCCAGCACTATTCACGCGTCTGCACCCTAAAGCATATGCATCAGGGAAAAATTTATTAGTTACATACAAAGGCACGACAATGAATGTATAACAAATTCATATTCTCCTCATGGAGAGAACGAGATCGATCACTCTTATATTCGAGAAAATGGCAGAGTGAGAAAGAGCAACTCAACTGATCGTTGAGCCGCTGCACCCATCAAACCGTACATGTACTATATTGCAATGTGAAATAAAATTGAACTGGAATATGACACCACGTCAGGCTGACTACTAATAGCACCGGGAAATTATCAACTAGAGACTGAGTTATTCGGTCAGCTGCTCCCGTAGTCCACGACGATCCAGCGTTCCGATGAAGGAGTTTGTGTTGGTTTTGAAGGTAGACATTAGGGGAGCGCGGCCACCATCAGAGGAGACCTGGCTGTTTCGGGACGATCCTCCACAACGGATACCTTGGTCACTACCGTCGGTGCTGAAAGTGCGATCTTTTTAACGAAGTTATGAGGAAATCTTTCTGATTTCAAACGGCTAGTAAGTACAGTCACACCGGATGAGTAGATATAAAAGACTACTTACTGTGGATTGGAGGGTGATTCACAATTCCTAGTCACAACTACTCCGCTACTTGAAGTATCAGCGATCGAGGAGGCTGTTCCAGCCGGGGAATAGAGAAGAGAATCCGGGCATTTGTATGCACTAACCCGTTGAGGTGAACTGGTCATCTGAAGTATATACTTGTTTTCTTAAAAAAAACATAGGCTTACCAAGGGGGAAGGGTTAAACATGCTCCCTCTCATATTATTAGGAGTGTAGGGAACAATCATTTCGTGAGAAGTGCCACTATCTGGAGAGTAACATCGAGCAGTAGTGGTGTTGCCATAAATGCCACTTCCTCCTATTGCGCTACCACCTTTAATATTTTTATATACAAGATAATTAACAGCAATACCTAGCAATTTATTGGCCGAGACATAGTCCGATTCCTTTATCTCATTTCCGTCTCCCATATCATCCATATTCCCGTAAAGATTGGGCAGTCCGCCATTCACATTGGAACTGAATGCGAATTTAGCAGACGATAACGATCCGCGATCATCTGTCCTCTGAAAAATCCATGTTGACATCACCTCCACCACATGTGACAGCTCACCATTTTCAATGGCGAACATTCGTCAATATCCTCATGAACAAATAGATCATTATCGGGCAGACGGGATTTATGGACTTTTTGTTCGTTGAAGATTCGATAGGATGTGTCCAGGAACTTCCCATTGGCTTCTAAAAAAGGAATCTTATTGTTCTTCCTCCGGAAACACTTACTCTTGTTAGACGGCGCCCGAATATTGCACCAGACCACGCAGCAAATACAAACAACGATGACGGCGATCAGGACGGCCAAGATGGAAAGAAGAGCCGTATTACGAATGTTCGGAGGAATTCCTTCGAAGAGGGCCATCAGCGACATTTCAATGGCTGAAAAGTGCACAATACAGTACAGGAAGAGACAGAGTTTAAACAATGCTGCAAGTAGAAAAAAGAGAAAAGCCTGGTTCGCAGGCCGTCCTCTCTCGTAAAAGCCAAATAGTAAATAGTAATGGAGGGAAAAAGTTGTGGCAAAACAAAAGCTAGCCTCTTTCGCTTACCTGTTGTGTTCATCTCGACGATACCACTGGAGGGACTCCGGCCGGCGTAATTCTCAGCAACAATATGGAAGTAATAATGCTGGTCAGGCTTTAGACCATCAATTTCTGTCGTGTTCAGAGCGCCGTCAACTTTTGCCTAGAAAGAAACAATTGAATGGGAATAAATGGGCGGCGGATAGAGGGCAAATCAAGGGGGCAAGGGGATGAGAGGTTGACTCAGCAACACAGCTGACTAACCAAAGCGAAGCTGGAGTCTATCACATGTGTGGTGTAAAGGCAGAAAAAAGAGAAAGGAAGAAATGGATTCCCCAGGTGAGTCAGTTTCAAATTGTTGCGAATGCAGTCGCGTCTGGGGCCGTAAACGCAATCGTAAATGTGACCTACTTGGTGTGAGACCGAGTCCGAATCTGACTTGTAATGGACGTGGAAATTCCGGGCCTTCCCGTTTGGAAGAATAATAGGATGTGTCCAATCGACGCGAGCAGTCGTTGATGTTAACTGAGTGATTGCGGTGATCTAAACATTACAATATTTCATTGGGAAACGAAGAGAAAGAACTGACCGTCGGTGCCAGGGGAGGGATATCACCAGTGGGCATTTGGACCTTCATCCAGTCCGTCTCATTACTCATCAAGGAGGACCCATCCTCCCTGTGCAGGACAACCCGCAGCCGGTACTGGTTATTAGGCAGGAGGTCTTTAATCGTCGTTGCTCGAACATGACTGTCTACTCGATCCGCTTCAATCCAACTGCTATTGTCGCTCTTTCTCAGGATCTCGATCCTATAATACCCTCTTTAAAAGAGCCTAAAATAACCATATTTACCTAAAATTGGCGATTTTTGCCACTGCTGACACGTTGCCAAGAACGGACCACTGTAATCTAACACTGGTTCCCGTCACGAAGCCATGAACATTAGTCAGCTCAAGGTGCTCGTCCTTCTGGAAGTTTTTATTACACACACCGCAGCGTTGATTTATCACTCACTATTGGGATAATAAACGGCTCGGTGGTTGTAACAGGAGCGGTAGTGGTCGGTAACAAGACGGCTAAATAGGCTTTAGCCGAATTCCTTTGGTTCCTTTCTCCGGTTACTATACAAGTGTACCAGCCAGCATCTTTTAACTGGACATTGGATATTCTCAGGGTATTCGATCCAATGATTCTTGTCCTCTCGGTGCCGTAGATTTTCACAAATTCGTCGTCTAAAGAGGGCAATTAAAGGAATTTCGGCGGGTCTCACTCTTCATCCAATACTTGCTCTTCACTCTATGAATCAAACAAGGGAGTAGGACATCTTCTCCGACATAAACGGTAGTATTTTGAGGCCCCTGAAGTTTAAGTTCCATATTATCTATGGTAGTACTGCACCTGTTGGATAAGATTCCCCATTTGGTGCGTACTGGCTACAAAGATGTTCTGAGAAACACCTCTGTCTAAACCAGCTCCATAAATCTCCGCTTCATCCATAGCTGGACGTGATATGCACTGAATGCTTTCTATGACAGCCAAAAACAAGTAAGAAAAACCTGAACACTTCCACTAAAAGTATGTTTGACTTTCATCGTCGCGTTGATTGGATTCGTGAAGAAATTGGTCGAGGACGGTACACCCATTTGATCAATCGCATCCACCAAAGCTGTTCCATTTACGAAAGCCATTGGGATCTCATACTTGAGATTGGTAGCCAAACAGGACAGCTGTAAAAGACCCTACTCTACTAATAGGAGAAAAATGCTTACATCCCAGCTCTTGTCGTGAGGATTCTCACTTAATGTCAAGTTGACACTCGTTGGACCATGGACGACCAGGTTATAGTGCACCTTCTGATGACCTCCGGCCTCCAAATTGGGATTATCCACGAGAGGTGAGAGGCCATGACACGAGTAAACCCCGGAGTCGTCTTGTGTAACTTGTCTGATCATCAGATTGCCCCACACCTGGCGAACTCTCGCCTCTGGATCATTCAAAGATATTTGAGGAGTTGTATCGTTATGCTAAAATGAATCGTATCGTTAGCATCCCCAGGTGTAATCTTCACCTTCATCCAATAAATCTTGGCATTGGTAAAAACACACTCAAGAAGAATATCTTGTCCCTGGACGACGTCAATAATGACAGGCTTCTCCAAAGAAGCAATCTTCGTAGGAAACACTAAATCCGGCGGCGGTGGGGTATCATCCGCTAGAGGGATATTATCCGGTGGATTTACCTAAACCCATTTGCTCTATAGTACAGTGAAAAATGGCAACAAACCACAAGAATAACTGGTTTTGGCGATTTTCGAATCTGTTTTGTGAATTCGTTTTTGACCACACAGAAATAGTTCCCGTGGTGGGATTGCTGGACCATTGAAATCTGCATTCCAGAGCTGGTAGAGAGGAAGTTCCCATTGGCTTTCGGATCTGAACACGGTCTTTATTAGCCAGATATTACTGTAGTTTCCTACTTTTCTCTCCAAAGCATGTTCCTTCAATTCCTTCCTTCTCAAAACAGATTTCCGGCGGTCCGGGGATGACATCAGGCATTCCTGCACAAGGCAGACGGGCGACTTCTCCCTGCCTGACACTGACCATCTGAAAAATGGGCTATTCTCTCTGTCTAGCGGCATATCTGGTGTCTCCCCCGAGTCATTCGAGCCATTGTTTGAGAACTGTCTACGCTGTTGTGCTGACTCTATTGTCCATTCCGTATTGTACTCACATTACCGCCAGCTTGCACATAATGTGTTGGTGTGCGTATGCCAAAACGGGACAGAATATCTGTCAAAGAGACCGCCATCTGTGTCCTAATGTCTGATAGTAAATATGATCCTATTGCCCGAAACGAGCTGCTCAACAGATGTTCAAATACGGCGCTTCGGGGCACCAATTGACCCTTATGTTTGCTGATAAGCACAGCTCTCGAGGACAATGGCAAATACAAAAAGATGGTGATGCGCTGCTTCGAACTTTGCTTTGTAAGCGATCCCTCGGACGTTCTCAAACTGCGCTTTTTGAGACTAAAAATAAACCGAAATCCCCCTTTTTGTTTAACAATTTAGTCTCTATTTCTCCGTGTTTAGCAGTAGAGTCGCGTTGCAACCTTACTCTCGGAAAGAAAGAAGTACAGCTGGTTCCGAACCCCCTACCGCTCCTTTCGCTATGCATGAACTTGCGTGTCGGAATGCGAGGTTCCTTCCATACGCTCATCTGTCATAATTATCTTTCCTCCCCGGAGAAGACGAGCACTAATTGTAGACAGCAACAATATGATCTTCTAATGACTACACATACCACTTCCGTCCGGCTGACACACACTAATTGCAGGCTATAGGTCCCCAAAGACAGAAGGAGAAGACTGAAACTTACGTGTTCACTGATTTTGTCGAATTTTGTTATCCTGGCTCTTCTCAACTTCACCGGGGAGGAGACAAGCTTCGTGTTGACTTTTTGCCTGTTAGAGAGGGTGATGTTCATAACGTCGGAAAGACATTGGTAGTCTCCCTCGGTGTTGCTCTTTCCACCGATTACCGTCAACCTGAATAAAGGAAGTAGAAGTAAAAATACTTTAACCCACGTAGATCCGGAGGATTTAAACTCGTCGTCAGTGGAATTATAATCTAAAGGCTCTCCATTACGTAACCAAGTGATATTCGTTAAGATCGTCTAAAAAAGAAGCATAATCCCCTTGCTGAGAATAGAAAACATACACCACTCCACCCCGCACTAAGAGTACATGACAGATTTGTAGGCTGTTTTCTAATCAAATATGGCTGTTCTACTTCTATTGTAAGCGACGGCAACTCAAAGGTTTCTGAATATTGCTTTCTTGAAAAAAGAGATTATCCCTTTGGACTCACTCGACGGCAATTCTGCCCCGACGAAAGGGGATTGAAGTAAAAGCAAAAGAAACATTGACGTTACCGTAATCGCATATCAGGGCTGAAATAATAAGGAATTAAAAAGGTTAAGAGAGAGTGTTGAGATTACGGTAGAGCCGAAAGAGAGCCCATTTAAAGGTCAGATGGACGGTAACAATACCTATTGGCAAGCTCATCAGAATTGCAAGGTAATTGGCTATATGAGGTAACAAAAGGAATCATAGTCATTTTGGTGAGATAATGAGCTGTGGTAGGATAATTGAAGCCACTGAGCCAACTGGCCCTTCTGTGTCTCTGTGTGTGGTCTGCCTGTCTAAAGCCAGATGGTCTGACGCCAGGCGCGAAAAAATTAGCTCCTCTTACTTCGATAAAAAGTGCACCTCGTCCTTGGAACGTAAACTAATTTCTGAGAGAAAACAAGATATCAAAGAGAAAAAAAGGGATCTAAAAATGAAAGAAGGATAGCTATAGGACCCAAGCACGCACATAAGAGGTGAGCGTGTGGAAGACTCGATTAGAGCGAGAAATGAGGCAGAAAACAGCAAGGAGGTCTCCCTTTCTGCCGAAAATTACTAGAAGAATGTATCTTTTAGTCACAAAAACCTCTATTTTTGTGCAGAATTTGTCATCCTTTGTTTGCCTAATAAATTCAAAGTGAAAATCAGTGATATCGCAGGCGGATTATCATGACAGCGGAGTGATAGATTCGCGCCCAATTCTGGTTTCCTCTAATCCGATGAGTCGTTGTGCCTGAATTTCTCAACAAAACGGGGGAGATTGATAGTGGGAAAAGAGTGTATGTGTGTGAATAGTCTTCAAGGAGAAGAAATGACTCATGGAAGATGGCAGGGGAAGATTGTGCAAGGGGGGTAAGTGTACATAAAGGGAGGTTCATCTGAGACGACAAAACAGCTACACATTCCGTTCGATTCTATTCACTTTTGGCAGTTAGGGAACGGGAAAAGTGAGTGAAACTGTAAAAGAAGAGTCAAAAAGGAGGAAAGAAAATGACAAAGATCCTCCTGCCCTTGGAAATTCCACTTCTTTTTCTAAGCGAACCTCACGCACCGGCAGGTAATTTGCTGCCGTTCAAACCAATTAGAAGAGGAATCTCCCTCCGTCTCACCCGGGCAAGATTCAAAGTTCCTTTTTGATTTAAAACGTAAACGAGCGTCCCCCACACTTCATGCATACAAAACGAAAGAGATGATGTTGTTTGACAAACAACTATATATCCGTAAGCATTTCCCACACCCGTTGTACACAAATCTCACAGCTATTCAGCAGCTATTTTGTGTACCCAACGGGAGCTATGAGTAGTGGAATAGACGGAGAGAAGGGGACAGATTGAGAAAAGTAAGATTACTTTTTGGAAAGCGCATTATTACGCCCGGCTTGATATTGCATGTGCGAAGGGGATTTATAGAATGGAAATGATCCAAAAGAAAACAGATAAATGACCGGGACAATGTGTACTTTGGCAGCAAGGGTCTGCCGGGATTGCCGTTTCGGGTCAGCGGCCCCTTGAGGAGCACCGACTGTGTGGGTAAATAAGGCTGCCGGTCATCAAGTGCCCTCCACAGGTGTAACAAAGGATCAAAACAAGGATTTAATAGACTAATACGGAACCTCCAGCTGCGAAGAAGGAAAAGAGCCTTTTCCAGGGAAGAGAGAACCATAACGGTTGAGGGAAAGACAAAGACTAGGCTGAAAAACTAGGGGCAAAGGGGCGGGGAAGATGTAAGTAAGACCATCTGTAGAGAGGCAGTTTGTTAAAAGAAAGGGAGGGAGGGAAGAAAAAAAGGGAGAGCCAGGTGTGGGATCATTCATTGTGCCACAGAGAGGGCAGGGTGGGAAGAAGAACGACACTCCTCCGGAAACTAATTTTCAAATCGGGCGTCTGCACCCCGGCAATCAATCAGGCGACAAACCATTCGAGGTCACAAATTTCACACAAAATTAGGTAGAGAATCGCAAAACTGTATAGTTATCCTAATTGTTATGAGAAAGTGAATACCGTAGGGAATGGCCGGGGGAGTAATAATTGGGCAGCAAACAAGACGGGGGGACGGCGTGCGGTAGAGGGGGATAGTTATTGAGACCGAATGAGTAAGAGAATAGAACAGATGGTCACCATGGGTCAGAAGAATTTACAGGTGCCGACGGGCAGAGGGGGAGATTTGTCCCCAGCCCCCTGTATGCGGATTTATTTAATTGCTGCTTATGGGCAGATATGTTGGACAAGATCCTTTTGTACTCCCCGCCAGAAAGTAGCTATAAATCATAAGCCTTTCACACATACAAAGATAGGAAAAACAACTTGGACAATGGAAACTAGGCCGTTGGAACCGCTATCACGGGCCCGTTTATGGAGTGCACATATGCATGTGGCAGTGGTTGACTGCCGCAGCGAGGTCAGATGTTATCTCCTCACTGATTTTGCACTACAATAAGCGATATGCTAATGTCTCTCGAGGAGAAACTGACCGCCGTGAGTGATGCGCTCACTGCTAAATCGACTTCCAGAACACATCACGAAGCAACTGATTTACGGCCTCGATTGTCGTTGCTTCTCGTGGGACACATGTGTGTGGTAGTGAGCTTCATCATTATCTCGTCTTTGCCGAGAGAGAGAGCGCGAGTGACCACAAGTGCGAGCGCGGAAATAAACTATCCCATCCTGGGCGGGAATGAGCCCATACGCAAAGGGTTTCTGAGTGTTATAAAAGGAAATGCGAGGGGAAGAGGCAGTCATAGTAGTAGCGAGGAGGCTCTCTTGTCTTCGGGTACAATCACGATAAGTGGACAATAACACACTACAAGTGTGCCCTCTGGTACAATAGATTGCCCTATACAGAAGTCAAACCTATGCTTAGGCTATGCCCCTGGTAACGAAACAAAGGGAAGAGGACATTTTACAAGCAGGGGAAGGAGAGAACATGTTGATAGACGAATTGAAAAAAGGGGATGAGCACAGGAAAGAGATTTAAAATATGAATGAGAGCTAATTTCAATCGGAAGTTCTATATAATCAGACGTCGCTGCGCCTGCGTTCGGCATGATAAAATTGAAACGCGCTTTCCCGCAAACGTAGCTGTTGTCCTTGATTGAAAAACAATAGAGTGAAAGTGGACAAGATGGACGACCCACTCTCGTTAAGTGAATTCCGAACGAGTTTTTAGTAGAAGAAGACGATTCTAATCATTTGTTCTAGGCGAGAAATGAGCGGTTGAGAATACCCGGAGAGATTTAGCCAACCCAACCGGCAATAAACAAACGCCGAACCCAGGGGAACGAGTGTCCGTGTTCTGAGATTATTTTTACGTAAGAGACAGACAAGCGGCCTCTTCCTCCTCAAAATATATCAGAGGGAATCCAGAGATCTGAGAGACAAAGTGGGAAGAAGCATATGTGGAAGGGGGAGTATCAAATGACCGGGAGAGGGAAGAGAACGGAGAGTGGATTACGGACAGAGAACTAGGAGATCATGCAAATAAGATGGACTCAATCATTTAGGATGATGATGACAGCCGGCCAACCGTCCGTCCGTCTTCTTGAGGCGATAGGGTAAACATGGGCTTCAACACAAGTGGACATGCACAGGACCCTGCTTATGGATCCTATTTCTTTCGCTGATGGTGATGCCCGGTTTTTTACATCTACCAAAGAGCCTTTGGCTATTAGATTTCAGTCAACAATATACAGATGCACTTTTCTAAAAGGGGATATCGCTAGTAGTGGTGTATAAGATCGCGTGTCAAGTGTTTTGCACAGTTGGTTTGTACTAAATCTGGCTAGAAAGGGAGAAGGGAAATAGTAGATCCATAGGAAGCCGGTTTAGGTGGCCATAGCTGTATACCTCAACCATTTCTGGGGGATAAACACTCCCATAGTAATCTGATCGTTCTTCTGTAGTTATTTACATGAAAAACGTGTGGGAAATTACTTCTATGTCCCCGAAAAGGAGAAAATAGAACCCAAGAGCCGTAAAACATGTTATTTGAACAGAAAACTCAAATCAAGCATGAGGGAATTTGAGAAATGAGGACAGTCTGATGATGGTAGGCGATACGGATCTGACCGGCTGGAATCAAAAGAGGCCGGTGTGAGCAATTGCCTGGAAGGCTAATTTCCTCCTCAGAAGCACGCCGCGATGCACCGGTAATTGGAAGAGGGGTCAAGCTGGCACTTGAATAGGACCAGCTCTAAAATATCCGGCCACTGGTAGTCATTAATTTAATCACGGTTAAGATAATATTATTCTGTCGCTATTGTACGCATCCGCCCCCGCGGAAATCAAACCTGTTGAAAGTTAAGCATGGTGAGAGTGAAATTGAGAGAGAGAAAACGCAGCGAGGTGACCCTCTCGGAAAATAAAGCAAAGGGTGTGAAGTCGACCAAGCCCCCCGTCTCAAGGAAACGAGTGATCGTTAAAGAAAAAATATAGAGATTCGGCAACAGATGCTGGAATTCTTTCGCTCGTTCTCAGTTGGTTTAAAGGTGATCGACTTCAAGGTTACTGTCCCAAATCGAAGTGACAGCTCTGCTGTGAAATGTACTTTATGAAACATCAGCGGGAAGCCAACAGCAGAATGGAACGGAGGAAGATGTTTGAGCAGAAACCCGTGAAATTGGAGAAATGGAACACAGGCAGACAAAAGAGCGCACTCTACGCGAACTAACTCGAATCGTTTGCAGACGGCTTCAGGTAAGCAGAAGAAAGTTTAACAAGATGAAATGCAGTACGTGGCGGGTTTTGGCGGTGACCGGGGGACGGTCTCTGACTAAGAGTGAAGAACAGGCGCCGCCATAACTGCTGGGAACCAGTGCCCAAGCCTGGTTCGACCTTTTATTGTTGCCCTACGGCATTGCGGGCGTCTCTGTACTATTTTCGACACTTTTCTCTCGCTCTCGAAGGGATGGATGGAGGTGTGAAAGACCTGAAAATGTCTCTGAGACCTAGTTCGCAATTTAGGTTGTCGCTGATAGGCATCTAATGGATTTTAGGGAGTAATGGTGTTAATCTTGACGGGATCTTGGTATACGTTCGTGTGATTCAAAATTTGTGCGATATTCGATACACATGCACTTCTCGTAGCGTCACTTTTCCCGCGCATTCACGTATGCAAATTTCGAACAGCTGAAGAGGACTGTCACCTGTGGTCACGACGGCCACCCCCAGCCGTTCTATTTGTCGGCGCCAGATGGTCAAACAGCGTAGTGTATCAATCAGTCTTAACCAACACATTAGCATTCTATGCTTACCGCACCCAGCTTCTCGAGATGGAGATCTGAGCCTATAATCGTTTTGGGGGCGAGTTTTCTCTCTACTATTAGGACGGTTCTCTATGAATAGAAGTTTCTTTAACTGGGCGTGACGAGCGTGTATTGTTAGGACGTCCGTGGAAGCGGTTTGCCCCTTTTGAAGACGTAAATGCAGTTGGGGAGATTGAAAAGAGGGGAGAGGGGGATGAAGAAGAGCAGCCTAATGTGTCCAAGTTGCGCTACCTGGCTATAATTATTACATCCGCGTAGATTGATATATGAAGTTTAGAATGGCGTCTACGCAATGTGAGTCAGCAATTGGTCCATATGTCACCGCAGGTCCAGAGATTACACAGTGCCAATGGACAGCACTTTAGAACAAATTATTGTCAAATGACCTGACGGATGGCTTCCGTGGGAGACGGCAAAAAGCTGGGGAAGTTTTTAACCCGCTCGTAATACTGAGATTATGAGGCCTGTGTTTAGGCGATAATCCCCCATGGCGCCCTAAAACTAGAGGTTTTTAAGAGAGAAAAGTACAAAGCAGGAAACGGCTGCTAGACGACGACTACTACTACTTTGAGAAGTGTTATTACGGGACGTTTCCTCATGGATAAGAGAGGACTCAAAGCGAATCGGCGCCGCTCAGCAGCGGATCGGGGGGTTTCTTTAGACCGACGGTGAGTGAGCGCACTCGTATTAAGAGCAGCCAGAGATGCAATAAACTGCGACCAACAACCACCATCGAAACAAATTACTCTCACGTATTTTATCCTCCGCAAGCATTAAGCGGGTTGGATCCGTTTCCCCCAAAAATGGCGGGGAACAGTGGTTATTAATTTGGCGGCAACAGGTGACAGAGAGGGACGGTGCCAGGTGTTTTCGGCCTGACCACTAGGGGAGTGCCCTTTTTGCGGGGAGAGAGGCCGATTTCTAGCCGTCTGAGGAAAAAGGATAGAGTATAAAATGCTTAATTAGGAGTCAGATTAAGGAGATAACTTTGTGCCCGGATGTGAGAGAGCAACTGCCCGGGTATCGTATGACAGGGGGAGACTTTCTCTAATGACGCCTCTAAACAAACGATCCTCTCTAAATCTCGCATTATCACACCCTTGCAAAGAAGAGATCGTCTAATTAAAAAGAGTGATGAACGAGGGAGCATTTGCTCCTGAGGGGATAGTGGATTAGGCGAGAACATTGTGCAAGTAATGCTCACGAGAGAGGTCTGTTACACTCTGTGGGTCATAAAAAGATAGGAGTCGTTAGCCAGTAAACACACAAGAACATCATTTGTGGGTTATTTAAAGAATCGGGACAGAAATAAAGCAGGGACTAGCTTGGTGTCGTTTCCCAGGAGGAATCTCAAGTCAAATAGAGTTACCATTGACCCAGGGGGAGAAATAGTTTCTATGGGTAAATAGCAAACCCGGATGAACACTTCTTCACGCAAGGCGTTCAGATTTGATGAGGAGCAAATTGATACAGGAGGTTCGGTAAACAAATGCAGTCGACGGAACCCACAATTACCGCGACAGGCAAATGGCTCATCAACCAAGCACTATTATTACATGCTAACGAAATTAGGGGAAAGAGACCCGGTGGCCCCTGCGGGCAGAGGAAATTGGGTAATGTTTGAAAAAGAAAACGGAGATGAGATCGTACAGGAGAGATTACTCCGACGAGATGCTGGCGGACTCTTAGCGGGAGTTGTAAATCTGTATGGCTCTTTTTTGTACGCGGTATAAAGAAGCGGATATGGCATAGTTATTAGGGCGCCGACGAGGGTTTATTACTCTTTCTTTGTTTGTTGCTACGATGTTGATGGATGATGACTGGAGAGGTTCGAACGGTCCTGGGAAGGGTTCAGGTCAGGGAGACGGGTGTTCCGGACGGGTCCAGGGGGATGACTGCCTAAGACAGCTTATCGTGGGAATGACTTATTGAATGTCTTCATAGAGACCACCCGCCTAATTGCATACCACCCCCAGAAGCCAATTGGAATTCCATTTTAAACAGAGGGCTGAACAGCCGGAAGGATATGAATTTTGGCAGCTGGGTGGACAGCGTTCGTCGGAATGCTATTATCGCCGTCAATTAGGGACCTTAAGTTAGGATTGGAAAGTGAATTAGCTCACAATTTATGGCTTTCCCGGGGTCATCTTGTTAGAGCACATGGAGCGGAGAGTCCACACACATTTACATTACTGCCAACACTTGAAGCAACTTCTCATTAACCCGCCGGAAGTGTCTGGGCTAATGAGAAAACTCGAAAACGCATCAACGACACCATCACTAGCGCCCTAAAATGTGGTCGGGGCTTTTGTGACCGGTGAATAAATAAATCACCCAAAGACATAGGGCCGCACTACCGCTCTTTGTGTACTTCTCTGTCGTAAATGGCACTTTGTTCATCCTGCCCTTAGATGGAATAAAGACACATTAATCAGCAAAAGAACAGAAGGCAAAGACGACCAGGGATATAATTGGAACATCGACCTTATTTTATTAATTTTTTTTTTCGTATTTACAGCACACTATAGTCTGCGAAAAACGATAACTTTTCCCATAAACAGTTTACCATCACGCATATCGTAAGTTCAAATCCACAAAAGAACGGGGGTGCCAGTGTCCTTACACAGCAAATGTAATGAAGAGACGTTTACATCTCTTGACCCAATTTCAGAAAAGTGCTGCTGGAGACGGGCTCCAGTCCAATATTCTTCCAATTTTCGTTCAGCAGTCGGACCAAGCTTCTCATTTCCCGACAACGAGTCCCTCCAACTTCATCCCGTTTCATGGACCTAATTTGTAAAAGAGACTGCCGTTTTTTCTTCTTGTCATCTTGCTCCTATTACTTTTTTAATCCTGTCTGAGCTCATGTTACCACTTTCACAGCGACAATTAATTGTGAATCTTCCTCTTGCAGTATATAGCCTTGTTTCCCTCTGAGATCTTCCTTATTCAGGCAAAGCTCTCCTTCCAGGGCAGCGGGAGAGTAATTGAGAATGACATCTCGTATCATAGTCAGACAACCGAACCACGACGTCGATGCTCCTCCTATGAAAGTCTCTGAAAAGGTCGCAAAGGTCGTTTTATTTTCCCTTTTTTCGTAATAAATACAATTCAGTACATAATAGAAGCCCGTTGCACTGATAATGCTCTCTATTCGGCTGCTTTGGTTGCTAGTATATTCGTGATAATTCTACAAACTTTCCCTATTTTTATGAATAACTGGGTATTTCTTACGGAGCCTAGACCTTTGAACAAGACAAATGATAACGGAGAAGCTATTGTGAGTCCATTTTATTGGGACTACAGTAATCCTTTGTAGGAGTCTACATTTTTCTATAATATAGGCTATTTTAAAATATGTCGGTACTATCAATTAAACGAAACACATAGGCAATTTACGGAAGACGAACTCTCAGGTACGCATCGAAAGGCTCCATATTTCTTTCTTTCAGAGATGGTAGCCGAATACAGATGTTATTTCAACCCCATGCTTACTGGAGGAGACCTGACGGACTTCTCCCTTGCATCTTTAGCTGTTATTGGTTTGCTTCCCTTGTTTCATTACAAATTTATTCAGTGAGGCTTGGTGCACCTGCTCTTTTACATGTCTCCGGAGCTACTGTATGTTGCCTAGCTTTTGGACTGGGCATAGTCGGGCATCTTAGAAGAACAGTTTGCACCCTGATCTCAGCGATCTGCTATATATGTGGGAGTTAGTTTTTCTTTCCTTTGATTTATACAAGAAGTTTCACTTTATTCATTTCGATTTCATGCTGTAGTGCGTGTGAAAGAATTGAGCACTGTTTTCGCTTTCGGAACAGATGAAAATATCCAAAGGCATTGAAGCAAAGACGATTTTGAGAATCTGACGTTTGTTGACTGAATAGCTAATCAGTGATTATTTTTTAGTATTAGTAATCACAAGCTGGGCTAACAGACCTTAATCTACAGTTGGGGAAATCCACTATTTCTAATATTAGCCATACTTAGAGGGCGCTTCAGGTTTTTTGTAAAATTGGATCAACAGAAAACTATTCTAAACACTGTTCTTGCTATAAATTGAGCTATTTCAGGCATTGTGCTATCTACGGCCGTTTTGATGGTGGTCTGTGTAGTGGACGACGAATTGGCTCCCAGGATGAAACCTAATCCGGCCGGTGAGCCCAGTCAATTCAGCTACTATTATGGCAAGGAGGCAGTTGACTTCTAGACAAACACTTTACAGGATATCCATTCTTCTCGTCTGCTCTGTCATTCCTTCCTGTTCAAATTTGCGCTTGTTTTCAGGCGTTTCTCTATTTTCGGTAAGTGTTACAATTCTCGCTACTTCCCTGTCTATTTTATTCCCTATTTTAGGCGTTATAAATCCGTAGTAGACAAGTTAAAATTCGTTCCGGGCCTCGAAGCCAAATGTAAGATGTTTGTTGCGTTTACGGCTCAATTACTAATTTCAGTACGGCATGCTCAACTCGACAAAGAGCTCGGAATTCCTCCCGTTGACACTTTTAGAAGAGGCTCTTTAGCCACATATTTACCACAGCCAACACTGTTCATGACCTCTCGTCGTAGTTCCCGTCGCAGTAGTGATAATTCCTTTGCCAACCATTTGCTTTGCGTACAGGAAATATGATAAACTACAATAAAACATTTTACTGGAGATGATTGCAAGTTGCCATATCCGTTTTATTCAGCTTTTCAGACAGCTGATAAGTCGTGATAAGAGAGTGGACAAGAAGAAGAAAGTCGCCATTGACTCCTAACTTTTACACTTCTAGTATATTGCTTGTCAATCCCCGCGAAAAATGTTTTGAGTTTAATCTCCTGTAAAAAGGCATCAATGTGTCAACACCTGATCACTGCTTGACCCTCTTTTCCCCAGTTCTTTAAACCTTGCGACTACTGAAAGTTCAGAAAGGAAGGTCTTTGAATCATGTCCAGACCTCTTTTTGGGTGTCTCCAGTCATTTTCCGAGAACCTGTCTGATGTTAGATCTAGACATTCTTCTCTCGCAATATCCACTTCCTCCCTTTGACATTTAAAAAGGAAATAAATCTGCTTTAACCGGAACAAGCCGCTGAATTACTAAGGAGCAGAAGTCAGGTGGTATCTGTAATTTATTTCCGTTTCTGTCTCGGTTCTCGGTTAATCCAAGTCCAGAACAAGTCTCAGTCTAAAAAGTTCTAAAGCCATAAACAACTTTAAAGGCCAGTATCCGGCTGTTCTAAATTTGATTAAAAATCCTAACTAATTCGAAATTGAATCCTCTGTCGGAATTTAAAAGCAACCGGCAACGCGGCACGAGCTCATTTTCACTAAAACTGTTGTCTAGGTGAATAATGCCAAATCCCTCTTCAAATATAGCCTCTCCCTCTAAAATTACCGTAATTTGAAGGCCTTTGTTGCTTTCAAAGCAAGGTCTTTTCTGCAAATGCTCAATGAAGCCTATTTTCTAAGATACCACAGCAAAAACAGAGGAGTAGCCTCATTCTCTGTACTCATCATGCTAAGGGTTTCTCCAAATTCTGTTATGAAATGTTTGCCCTCCTCCGTCAAACATCAATTCTACCGGATGCCTGGCTTTTATTTTTGAATTTTAATTGCTCCACAGCAATCATGAGACTCCATGAAAAAGGGCAGAAGAAGAAGAATAATAAGTTTTTGCCTAGATTCTATTCCAAGTGCAGAGTCTCTGGTCCCTCGCTCTCTGTCTTTCTTGCAGGTGGTAATTACAAAAAATAACAGGGCTGCCTCCCCTCTAAGCAAGTTCTTCATCGCTAATCAGCAGAATATGAACTTTTGTGCGGGGTGCAAGCGGATAGCTGTCTGTCTCCAGCCAACCGGATGTTGTTTTGGCCATCGGATCCCTCGACTCCGGGTCGTTTGAGCTATTTTCATTGCACGCAACCGGGTTTTGCGTCATCCTGATCTGCTTCTCCTTTTTTGTTTATCCATCTTACCCTTCAGTGTTTTCATCTTTGGCGTTCCGTCCAAATGACCGTCCCCTTCTGAATTTCCTTCCCGAACCAACCCAAAACTTCTAAAAATGTGTTCCGTTTGAGCATCAAATTATGGAAATCTTGATGTCTTCGGGGAGATGGGTTTGAGTTCTTCGTCGTGCTCCTCCCCTACTGGGATAATTCTCTCTCTCTCGAAGCCACTTGACTCGCTATGCCGTTCAATTATCCCTCTGATACCTAAAGCTAACCGCGTGGAGCCACATGAGGCTCTTCAAATAGAACTGCTACTCATTTCACCCTCACACCCAGACGACGATCGACGCCCCCGTTGACAAATTCATTTCCGGGGTAATCACTTGGTTTCGGGTGTCTGTTTTGACTTCTTCTTATTTGTTTCTTGCCTTTGTTCTCCTCTACAACAGTTAGACAAAATAACAAGGAAATACAAAACAGCTCTGGGGTGTGCAATGTTATTGAGGGGGCACGGTTCCGGCAGGTGATTTTCGTCTTGAGAAACCGTTCCATGCTTTGCACTTCTAGGCAGCAGACACGTTTAAAAATAGCTCTTTTTTCCACTGGTTAGTATAAGGCCGATGTTATTCTTAACAGCTGTGCTGTCTACAGTGCGTTCTCCATCTTCAGAGGAGGAACATACAAAGTCTCCATGCTAATTACCTTTTCGAGAATGCGCATTTTGACCGCTGGCTATAAATCTTTCACGAAAACTAAGAAGCGACAACTTTTTAGTCTTCCACGCATCTTCCTCTGCTTCTTGAACAGATTGTGTGCTTGTCAAAGAACAATGCCTCTCTGAAAATACTCCTTTCCCTGCCCGTATTCCCATGCTTTCGCCCTTAGCCTAGAATAGGACGTCATAAAAGTTTCTTCTACTTCCCGACAGCTGTCTCATTCTGTGTGTTCGGAATGTTATTTATGCTCAGTGGAAAAACTTTTACACTCCCTGGGTTTCATGAGTACGAACACTTGACCGAGCAGTTATTTTTTCATCGTGTTTAACAATAACTTGCTTATAGTAACACTTTATTAACGGGAAAACCCCCTGTCTAGAGAAACAATCTCTGATGATTCTGTAAGGGTCAGAGGGTTTCCTCTGAAACCGGAAGCCTCAGCAGTCGGAGAAATCCGTCTCTCGCCTGACTGAGCCTACATTTTCAAAAATTAGGCATTTACCCGGCCGAATCCTTCCCGTTCGGGAGTGGTGCCCAGCTGGATGTTATAGCTTCTAGGGGTGTCAATCACTTGTCCTCCCAAAACAAAGTTTGAAGTGTGTGTGTGTGTACCTCTTCCCATTTCACTTTTATATCGTTTCCTTTTCTCTCTCGCTTTATATCCTATGCATTAATAAAAAGGTCGGCTTTTCAAGCTACTTTTCTACTTGCCCTCGGCCCCCCAATTAATATAGGTCAGAGAGCTGTTGCAGCATCTCTCTTCCAAGGTCAAGCTGACTGGCAATGACATCAGATTCTCTGCTCTCCTGTCCATCCCCCGCCGCTGAATGGCACACGCTACCGGGGGATGATGGCACTTTTGACGCGCCAATTGAAACCACCAATTGGGTTCATTCCACGGCGTCGTCCGAAAGGGGCCTTCTTTGTAAATCACACGCCGCTCGTCATTTGTGGTACAAGTGTCTTTCGTAACAGATCTGACTCATACAAAAAACCTCCTCTCGTTTTGCTAGTTATTAATTGACGTTACCCAGGGTGACAGAATGCCGTTAGGCAACGAGCTAAGCAGAAATCCAAGAAGCACGCGAGATCTCATGAGAGTACTTTTAACTTTTAATTTATCCCAACAGGGAAACACCCTTCTATTTCGGGGAGAGCGACCCGTCTCCCTTACGCATTTTGTTTTTTCCCGATGAGGTAGTAACTGACGTCATTACTATTGCGCGACTGCCGATGTGAGGGTGTTTCATCAGAAGGACTGAGTTTCATATTTCTAAAAAGAGAAACAATGTCATTATGATGCTAAAAGTGCCTGCCTGCTACTTAAAAGCCGCAAATTATTTATCCAGGTCAAAATATGTTGTTCCTTTCCGTCAAAAGACTTGAAGTAACAAGACATTGACAACGGAACCCCCTCTAGCTTTTGTGAGGGAGGGATAACTCGATCCGTCGGCCCCTCCCCGCAGGCAACGTCTCCTCCACGTCCAGCTCAGCTAGCTGTAGAAACGGAAACGACTATTTGATTTGACCACCAAAAGCATCAAAATGTTTGTTCTTCTCTTCATTTCCGTAGTAAGAGCAAGAACATGTGGTTTTGAGTCCATTCGGCATCGCGGGGGAGCACAATCTGGCCCCTTGTCCTACATCTTATGGGAAACTGCCTAAGATGATTGCCCCCGCCATTCTTAACCTTTTTAAATCTGTCCGGTTTCTTCTTTTGAAATCACCTCTTCCTCCCCCTGCCCTTTGCATCGTCCGACCTCTAAACAGGTGCGTTCTTTTTTCACCTGTTTCTAAGAACATATGAGATTTTGTTGTTTCTCTAACAGTCCACCGGAAGCCGGGTGCAAAGCAGGTCAACCCTTTTCAGGCGGCGGAAATAAAGCAAAAGTTCAACTTGTGTCCTTATAAAAAGCCCCGAATTGTTCTACTCCTGCATCAACTCGCGACGTGTTCTGATTTGCGTCAAGTGCACTTGATTATATATTGTGTTATCCGTGCTCTCCTTTTTTTCAATGGGGGTCTTGCATGTTCAACAAATCTTCCTGTCTGTGAGGCCTATTATTCAACCGCATCTCCTGCTCTCGTTCCCATGTCTTTTTCTAACCACATGCTTGTTTTGTATACACACATCTTCTCCTTCTCCTTTCTCATTCCCTTGCCTGCCATCTGTACTGCTTTATTATAATCCGATCCGACTCGCCAAGAGCCATTGCCGTAACAAACACACACATAGGCCGACTCTCTGCCCGTTCTCTCTCTATATCCGTGACATAATGGCTCATTTCATGTGCCGGTGCCTTAAGAACCCTCGATCTATTGCGAGTACTTCTCTCCCGTCAGTATTTTCCCTATTCCAGATATGTTTTCTCTTCTCTGATACAAATGCAGGAACATCACTGGAAGGCAGCTATCGGCTGTGCTTACGTCGTTCTTGGTCAGTTCAAAGACTTTTTCGTGACTGCGTGTAATTTTAACCTCGCCATTTGGTCTCTCTTTTTTGACGCCAACATCTGTGTCTAAATTGGTCATTCTAGGCGTTCTGGGAATTATATGCAATGGAGCAACGGTGATCATGATCTGCTCTAAGAGGGTTTTTCGTCTGTCTGCATATACCCTGATGGCTAATGTGGCACTGGCAGACAGTGTCATGATGATGGTAGCTGGTGTCTATTGTGGCACCCAGATCATTTGGCCGGAGGACCCTGAAATCCAATTGGTTCGTCTGCCAAGATCTTACGTCTTCTCTGGAGATAACCTTGTGGTAGGGAGTTAAATATCTTCTCTACAATAGCCTTTTAAGAAAATCCTGGAACCGTTAAATTCGACCCAGCGAGAACAGACACCCCTGGGTAGTTATATTGTCTCATTTGCCGACATCTGTTCCTGGACGGCGGGAGTGGTAGGCTTTCCCCTCTTGTTCTTCATTTAATTTTCCACCCAGTTACACCATAATCCCTTTCCATAAAATTGAATAAGCAAACGATGTCTTCTTTTTTCGGGGATCTGTCACCAATTTTTTGTTATAGATGAGCTACGCTTTGTTGGGTTTGAACCGATGCATCGCAATCTGCTACTATGGAACACGGGCGAAGTCTTTCAACCGCGTTTCCGTTGCTGTCGGAGGGTCAATTTTTACGTGGATTATTGGATGCATAGCAGGTGAATTTTGGAGTCAGAAAAACGGTCATTACAAGCAGTGCTAGAAAAAGTATAGAATGACTAATGGCCCACGGTTTTCAGCAGGCGTTGGCTCCTTTCCCAATCCGTTGATTGGCTTCCGGGAAGAGCTCTGGTCAATCAGTTTGAATTTTTTAGAGGATTCAAGAACAAGTAAGTTATAGATTATTAACATATACAATATAACATTTCAGCTGTCTTTGTGGTCTTCGTCCTCTTGTTGACCTTAAGCGCCGTAGCAGCTCAGTGGATCTGTTCCATCCTGGTTCTTCTCAAGATCCGCCAAGTAAAACAAAAGATCCATTGCAATAAATTGAATCAAAATAGTGCAAACCGCTTCCGGAAACAGGTGAAATAACTCTATTGTAAAGGAAGTTTCAATTATATTTGCAGGCCCGTCTGACGTTCCAATTCTTCTATCCGTCTCTACTTTGCACAATAACAACCATACTGTACTTAGCCAAGCCCTTCATGTTTACGAGCTATGTACCTTATGTCCCAGCCTGGCTGTTAATTATTTTCCATTTGGTGAGAAAATCTATCTTTAATTTACTAAAAAATCGTATAATTCTAGATTACACTACTGAACCATATGTGCAATCCGTTCATCTATGCTTATTTCAACGACAGGATGAGGCTCTCCTATAAGGAGATGATCACTTGTGCTGCATTGCGGTACAAGTTGAGAAAGAGGAAGAATGACAACTTCTTCCGCCATAATCAGAGGCATAATGTGTCCAGGTATACTCTATCAAATCTGAAAGAGTCTTAATTTACAGAAGATCCAATGGAGCTGGACTGAAGTCTAACAGAATGTCTGCCCGGTCAGTCAAGAGCTCCGGAAGGGATGGAATCGTCAGGAGCAGTTTGCAAATGCAGGTAAGGTTTTTATAAAGTGCTGGGAATATTGAATAACCTGTAATTTGAGCACGTATCGTTTTTCAGAGTCGAGACTTTGAGCAACTCTGCGAGTTCATCATGCGAGTGAACCCCTTGTATGACTCAAGCGAGGGCTGGAGAGAGAGCTCCGACGACGAGGTGTCTAATGAGGTAAGTTATCCCAAATGAACTCTTCTAGACTTTTTTAAAACAGGGGTTAACTGTGGACTACGTCTACAAGAAAAGAGTTTCCGTATCCAGATCACTGTAAATTTTTCCTTCCAATTTTTTTAAACTAATTTTTGCATGCTTGCAGTGCTTCCTTTAATCCTTCCCTTTGTTTTTCACTAACTGTCCAGGTTTTTTACACGGGTCAGGGTGTTGCTTCTGCCTTGTATTTTCTCCCCTTTACAGTATTTAATAGGATCCTTTTAGACCGGCAAGGGTTTGGAACCCATCAGAGAAGTGACGATGGGTAGTCGAGACGAGAGAGAGTCCAAGTCAATTGTTCTTGATTTGGGCAGACAAACTGTCGAACACTGGGTGAAATTTGCCAAGAAGGCAAGCATTTGATCTCTCATTTTATATGCAATATGTTTTTCCTCCTGGTGATATATCATAGCGGGATGATAGCGTCTATTTATATTCCCTTTTTATTCTATTTCTTTTTCATATCTTGGACTGATATGTGGTGGATCATGTGATAGAATAAATTTTATATGAAATGAGGAAGTGTGACTGCCTGATAGATGTGTGCAAAAGAGAGCAAACGTTATTTTAATTATTCTGGCGGAACCAGTTGATACAAAGAGGTGAAAAGGAACACAGTTCATCGGTTTGACGAGGAGGGGAACGAGGGACACGGGTCAGCAACATCCATAGCATTCTTTTCTTTGCAAAATGGCTAGGGAAATGGCTTAGTAAAGAAAACGGCGACCTTCTCAACTGCCCGTTGATTAAAAGGGGATTTGTCGTTTTTTTGGTTTCTTGGGTGAAGCAGTATTAGAATGATCAGTGGCATCTCACCTTAAAACCATTGTAGACAGTCAAGCATTATTGGTGAGTTGTTCCTGTGATAGCGAAGCATGAACTGTAAGCAGTCTATATCTCAAGGGGCAGGTTCTCTGCGGCAGTTTCAAAAACATCTCACTAGTAGAATATTAAAATTAGCCCGGTATGTTCCCCACCTACAGAATTTATCCTTGTTCCATGCTAAAAGATAAGCATCCGTACATTGTAGCCCTGATCTTTAACTTTCTAGGCATCCAGATTGACTGGCGTCATTGTGATAAGATCCTCCTACTCATCATGAACTTCTTCAGCTGAAAGACGTAATGAACGGATCAAGGATCTTTTTAGCAGAAGATGAGAAGTTTTTATTCAGAAAATAGTATGCTGCTAAATAATGATGTGAACGGTACATGTTTATGCGGAACTTTCTCGTCTGCGAGTAAATGATGGCACCTAAATACAATAATACCAGAAATAGATACAACAATGTTTCCCTACCTGTAGTGTTGGAGCATTTTCAGTACTTTGTGGTCGTGGAGCTGGCTGAGCAATTGATGAATGCTCTCCAACGCCCACAGACGTTGGTTCAATCACTAAAGAGGTTCGTATTTCTTTAAATTTGACTCCTTACCATTTATTTTTACGTCGGGCTCTGAGTCAAGGATGACTCGAAGGCAAGACGCACAACATCCCATATTCTAGAAAGAATAATTTAATAGAAATGAGAAGAACAGAAGAGCTAAAGAGGCCTTAAAACGAGGAACCCATTTACCATATGCAAATAACTCAATAATTTGTTTTTCATAACTAAATAATGACGTAGTTCACTAGCGCTTGATTAGTTCAGAAATACTATGGCTGTGAAAGACGGTAATGTTTTCCGCCCTGCATTTGAAAACAAAACAGACGGCAATTAGAGTTTATATTGGGAGAGAGGCGACCAGGATCCTGATAAAAGCAAGGGATTCGTAATTGGAAACACGAAGTAAGTTGTTAGGGCCCGTCACTTAATAAGCCTCTCCCTAGCTCATATAACCCCCAATTAATGCTAGTCTCTTTGATAAGTGCAGAACACTTAGTCTGCCTTTGAAGGAAGTAAGATGCTGAGAAATGGGAAATGAGGTTCAAGAAGTTTAAATAATCTCACACCTGCAACGAGAAAAGGCGAGTAACTATGGGAAAACAGACCGCTCGCACATGACCACCCTTCCTTCATAAATAAGAAGTCAGAAGATGGTTCATTAGCTCGAAAAGAGAGTCAAGCCCGGGCTTAAAACGGAATCTTTTGAAATCTTCTGGTAGGTGGAGGGTGTAGATTGCTCGGATAAAAAAGATTTAACTGAGAACTTTGAGCTTGAGCTAGAAAACATGGCGTAGACTTCTACATAAAAATTGGACAGGCACTTTCTTTAATGCAAAAGAAGCCAGAGAGCACGTCAAAATGCTTTTCAATCCTTGTGGGTGGACTGATCTCCTGATAGAGAACAAGTGTGACTCCTGAGAAACAAAATGAAAACTGAAAGATTTTGCAAGTTGTAGCTAGGAGAGAACCCATGCCATCTCTGTACTTTGTGACAGAATAATGATGGACACGTAATAAAGCTAATTTCCCGGGCGGTACTGTAGGAAATTGTGGTTTAGAAACCCCAGAGAGGAAATGTGTCTGACGTTAGTGTCATTCGAAGAATAGGGCGGGAAAAGAAAGCTTCGCATAGAATACCCACAAATTGGAACTGTCTCAAAAGGGCGTATACGGGGTAGGTTCTACGTTCTCAGGAATATTTTCACCTGTGAGAAGGGCAGCTACAGTAAATAAGCAGAAACAACCAATACGTTCGAGTTCTATCCAAGCAGAGGAAGGGTTTAAGAAGCATGTTTTGGACAGGGTTTTTTTTCAAGAGAATCCCCTCTTCCATTTGGAATGGGAACAGCCCGTTGATATCATTAGAGGAAAGGTTTCCCATGTGCCTAAGAGTGGACACTGGCGGGCAAGACAGAGCAGCATGTCTACAGGAGAACTCTATTATTCCTCTACTTGCCAGATAAAGCTGTACTAAAAGATTGCGGTAATAGTAGTTAAGCGAAAAATATGAACACGGAAAGGGGCTTTTTCCTGTGAAAAACGTAGATGGATATCAGGCCGAGTTGTCGCCGCTTCAACGAGTTTCGTTTCCATGACAGCCACAAAGGATAAGCTGTCAATTACCTGCGAATTTTCCTTGTAGCCCCAATTAGGTCAGTGCTATCATTGGCTGGTTAGAGGGAAATTGCAGGCTACTGATTGAGGGCTGCAAAAAGATGACGGGGTAGCTACCGTAAGCATCTCCTTATAACTCCGCTTCCTTCCTCTGATGAATTAAACATACGGATATTCATAGAAGATTCGAGATATTCTAAGGATAAAGCCAGAAATAGTCGACGGAAATCGGGAAAATGGTAAATAAGATCTTCAGGTGAAAAACTCCGCAAAATACCGCAGAAAATAATAATAGTTGTCATTTCCTGGTTCCTATCACTTCCAAGTATTTGCTGTACATTTCATGCCCATCATATCCTTTGATTGATGTCGACGTATTAGCGGATTTCTTTGAAAAAAAGAAATCAACGGTAATTGAATCTGCGTCACAATAAAATGTTGTCCCGTTCTCATCTGGCATATCTATCTGAAGATTTTCCATCTCTCTGAATTTCCAATGTCATCGGTTTCAATACGATCTCCCACATTTCCTTGAATCCTAAGCAATCAGTCTTATTCGACTTGAAGCCATCTTGTAGTGTGTAACTCACTGGTTAAAGACAGAAATTGGCTGGAAACCCTCGACATTACTATTTCTATATTAGCTGGTTATGTGCGCTCTCGTTTTATATAAAGGGAAGGCCATCGATAAGTTGTTCACCCCTTATTGCTTGTTCTAAGGTCTCTGACAGTTCCATTAAAGCTTTAAATTATTTCAATTAGGAACTGTGCTTATAAGTACCTCCTTTGTGTCACCTAACGATTTGGACATCCATCGGGATGTTAGCAGTTTATAAGGAGATTGCTCATGGGGTTACATTCGGATTCGCCTTGTTGTTTCAATTCAAATGAAAAACCCTAGCGCCGAATTCTCTTTTCGCGGTGGAACCTGCCCGTTCCCTCCCTTTAGAATGACAACGGTAGCTTATAAATGGGGCGCAATTCAATCGGTGTCTACTTCCTCCCGCAACCAGTTCTTACCTAATACAATGTAAAGATTGTTATTATTATTGGTCTAATGGGTCCACCTTAAAAATAGAAAGTCAATGACCATTAAAACACGATAAAAGATAAAGACAGGTTTATTATTATTTCCCAATAATCCCATATGTACAAAACACGCAAGGAAATAACTTAGAATTAAATATTAGGCCTGTTGAGAACGTTGACGTTTGATACCATCGGAGACTCGTTCAGGCTGTTTAACTTCTCTGTGAAGGGACTGATCGTGGACCAGGGAGGCGCGACCTAAAACGGTTGATGTTTCCTTTTCTCAACGTCTGAATTTACCCGAAGGATCCTGGTTAGCCTGCCACTTGGGAATCCACCTTCTAACCGTCAATGCAGCGCTGTCGCTGGGATATAACTCGTGGAATGTACGACGCATGAAGAAGGCTTCCTTGCTGTGGGGAGTATTGTGGGGGAACAGCACGGCAGCCTTGGCAAATTCTTCATCTGAGATCTGTTCAGCACAGTGGTTCATGAGGGTGTCGATCCAACTGTAGCCAACTCCGTCAGAGAACTGCTCCTTCTGGCGCCAGAGGATCTCTTCGGGAAGGTAGCTCTCCTTCTGGAAATTGTTATTGAATAAAGAGGTGAAATTGAATTTACCTCGACGTCAAAGGCCTTTCTCAGGACATATTTTTCAACATTTCTGCCACCAAATGGTTGAGGTTGCTTGTACTTGGCCTCGGTCAGAATACAGACGCTAAGAAACTCCTTGTCAAGGAATGGTACACGGACTTCAACAGAATGAGCCATAGTAGACTTGTCAGCCCTAAGACAATCAGCAGTGTACAGGTGAAGAACACGGTCGATGGTCTCCTGAAAAAGACAGATATGTTAGAAAAGAATTGAAAATTACCTTCTGGAACTCCTCTTCGTTGGGGGCATTATGGAAATAGAGGTAGCCGCCGAAGATCTCATCAGCACCCTCACCGGAGAGAACAACCTTGATGCCCATTTCCCGAATCTTCTGGGAGAGGAAGTACATAGGAGTGGAGGCTCGGATCGAGGTAACATCATAGGTCTCCAAGTGCCAGATGAGGTTCTTCAGATTGGCAATTCCCTCCTAAAATTTAACGAATGCTCATAAAACCTTAATAATCTTACTTGAACAGAAAAGTGGAATTCGTGGTGAAGAGTTCCAATGTGATCAGCTACCTTTCTGGCAGCAATAACATCAGGAGAAGTGTTATCAACACCAATGGAGAAAGAGTGGACATCCAGTCCGCGCCTCTTCATCTCTCGGGCGGCAATGGAGCTGACCAAGCTGGAATCCAATCCACCAGAGAGGAGAATTCCCATAGGGGCGTCAGACATTAGACGCTTGTGGACGGCGTTGATCAATGTGTCATGGATCAGTTTGAAATCCTGGTTGTGGGTGGCCAGTCGGTAGTCGAACCAGAGAGGCTGGTAGTAGCGGACGAAGCCGGTGTGGGGCTGCCAGAAGTGACCAGGGGGGAAGATTTTCAGCTCAGTCTCTCCACAGACGTCTTCGATGCATTTCATCTCATTTCTATAAGTTACACTTTCATGGAAAACAAGAAAACATTTGCTTACGCGAAGAAGAAGCGACCCTCCTTATCACGACCGTAGTACATTTGCTTTACTCCGATGGGGTCACGGGCAGCCAAGAACTTTCCGTCACAGCAAAGAGCAAATGCGAACACACCGTCCAATTGGTCGCAGAATTTTCCGTCTTGGGCCTTTTCATACATGAAGATAATCACCTAAATCGATTTGTTTTCTCTCTTCTCTATTAGAACTCGCCTCAGAATCGCAATGAGTCTTCATGGGCATCCCCTTCAATTCGTTTTCCCTCAGGCTCTGGTGGTTGTAGATCTCACCATTGTGGATAACCTAAACAATTGTTCGTGTTTTCTACAGGCTTTTTCTAAGCAGCAAACAACCGGGAAGAGAAAGAAAATAAACACTGCCACTAGACAAAACACACCTGGTGGTTGGCTGCGGATCCCTGGATCGGGTGGGTGATTCCCAGGTCCATGATGGCTAGACGCTCATGGCAGAGGATGTCTCCCGTCTGGGCATCTTGGTAGGAACCGTGGAAATCAGGTCCACGGTGAGTTTGGCGTCTGGATAGCTTTTGAGCCGTCTGTAAGTCGAAGGGCTTGCAGCCTTCTTGGCACTCTCCATGGCAGATAGCGAAGATTCCACACATTTTCTGAAAATGGGCAGGTGGAAAAGGGAAGAGCCAGGGTCTAAGGAAAAAGAGAGAAGGTCAGCAAGATAATGTATCTGCTCTCGGTATATATACAGGCGGAGGAGGAGGGGCGTGGCTTAGATCCCAATGGGGCAGTGTTTCCCCCACCCCTGCAAGAAAAACGGCAGGTGATCACGGAAGCAACACGATGAGTCTAGAGAGTATCTTGACTGGATAGAGAACAGGAAAGGGGGAGTGAGGAGAGTTAAAAATATTTGTACACCCAGAGAAAGACAAGAAAGTGCAGCAAAACAATATGTGCGAGAGAGAAGATTTCATTGAAAGAGTTCAGAGCCCAAAAATGAATTAGGGAGAAGGAAAAATAGAACTACCACCACGTTTTCTGTCTGGTCTAACATGTTATTATTGAGAATCAGACACAAAGTTTAAAATGTTGTCGTTGAGTACGAATGATCTCTATTCTAAGTCAACAACAGGCACAATTGCGAACGACTCTTTTACACTAGCTTGTGAGGGGACAGGAAGATCGTCTATTTATGTATTTCAGCCAATAATGTTTTGGTTTTTATCCAGCTATAAAAAGGATAGTACTATTGCATCATTTTGGTCAGCGGAGACGCCATTGCACAACGTGAGAACAACTGCCTATTCACGTGTCTATCACCTTCCGCCAGGATTAGTACAGATGGCAGATTTTGTGGAGGATGGCAAAAAGAGAGGGAGTGAAGAGGGGGATTGCAATACAGAGTAGACTAGTCCCTTAAATTAAGGTAACATGGCAGCAGAGAAGGTTAGGGGCCGAGTGACTTTCACAAGGAGAGATCCAGGGGGGTTTCCCCAAGTTTTGTAAGCTGCCTGTAAAAGTAAGTAAGCAGCCAGGGGGGTTTCTGGAAGAAGATAAGGGGCTCCAAGAACAACCGTTATTAACGTGGAAGAGTTAATAATGAACTATATAAAAATTAAAAATGCGATAAAGCTAAAAAATCTATCCTTTTATGGAAAAGAACGGGCAGTCCAGAAAGTGCCAATGGGTACTCTTGTCCTCGGTGGAGGGTGTGGAAGAATTTCCCGAGGCCGACTTTTATATACCCGACTATTATCAGCCCACATGGCTCTTTCAACGTCAGATTGTTTGAAAGAAAACTTATTGTTTTCTCCTCAGTCTGAGATCGAGATGATACAAACAATCTAAGGGAAGGGGGTTTTCCGTTTTTCCTTCTGATCTCTGTGGTTCCAAAACAAGTTTTGTCTCGTGGTTTATTTTAAGCCGTCTCCTGTGCTGTTTTAGAGTTTGTCTCGCGTTGGGGGACTCCCCCAGCGGTCACAAGATAACTTTAAAGATCACAGACCCATCAGTCACATGACGCGGATTGTTTTCTCCTAATGATACTACGATTAGACCGGCGAGAGAGGGGCTTCCCCCGGAGAGAGGCCCAAATAGTACAGATAACGTCTCTCGGGTGGCTGGCACATTGTGTTTCCTGGTCCTAAGAACAAATCGCCAGGGAGGCAGACAAGCATACTTTGATCATTTAGAGGTTTGTATCCATTTCTGACCACCCCACGTGGCGCATTCAGATAGTGATGATATACAGGATGCGAAAAGATCAAACGGGTATAGGGAAGGGATTCCCCAAACGTAACGCCACGCGATTATCCCGTTCTAGACTATTCCACAATGAATGATACACTAGAAGAAGGTCGTAGGAAAGCCGTGGCAAGGAAACCAGAAAATGGGATAGAAGTACAAGGGGAAGCCCATATATAGTGGTAGCTCAGACAGAATTAAAATTCCTCATAAAGTCATAAATGAGCACAAATTTGTAAAAGGTTCCGCTTTCCCCATTTCTTTTTATCGATGTCTCTGAATTTTAAAAAAAGATTACAGTTCTTTTGATCTCTCTAGGCACAAGGCCGTGCTCTTTGAAGGTATCCTGGGGAACAACGTTGTAAATAGATGTCTGTCAAAAAGAACGAAAGAACACCCTCCCGTGACCTAGTGACGCTCTCGGTCTACCCTCATCTCTGATCAGTACGTGTACTTTGCGCTTCCAGGTCCTCAGAATAAATGGTTAGTTTCCGTTTCAGTGTTCTCTGATTCCAAGGAATTTTTAAAGATTCTTGTTATCAGTCGATTCCCGCTCTAACTATTAGCTGAATTTCTCTTTTGTCCGGAAGGGGGCAATATTAACATGAATGTTTTGTCTCTGACTCTTCAAACATTCATAATTTCCTCGTTTTTGCTCCTATAAAAGTGGCGAAACAATGGCAATGCGCGAAAATGCTTCCGTATTTCCAAGCAGGAGTGTTGTTCTGTGTTCTTGCCAGCTTCGTCGCCGGCCAGTATGGAGCCCCAGCTGCTGACCCGTATGGAGGAGCTCCAATCCCATATGGACAGCCACCACAAGTAGTTACGATCCCCGTTCCAGGACCAATCGACTACAATGCGTGAGTTTCAACACCTCTTTAGAGTAATGATGATGCTTTAGACCGGCTTACACCAACGTCAGAGGAGGAAGACACCACGGCCCCTTCCTGGACGCTTTCGCCAACAACCACCGTCACCATCACGACCGCAGCGGAAGACGCCACAGGAAACACCACAAGGGACACAAGAGACACGGACGAAGAGGCAGCCGCTCAAGCCGGTCTAGATCTGACGACCGCTCTTAGGTCTATTAGAGACTGAAGAAAATTGGGTTTTATAAAAATTACGTTGCTTGATTTCCATTAATGGTGAAACGATCCTCCCGGCTTGCCCGAATTGTTTGTCAGGGAAGGGATGACTCGGTTGACCTATGAGAGGGCGCAGGTGACCATCTGGGAGCCTTTCAAACGCCCCCAGCTGTAACTCACAGACAGCAACGTTACATAACGGATTCATTTTAGCCGTCTTTTAGTCTTTTTGACAACGATATAGAGAGAAAGGGGACCCTTCCATTAAAAATAAAATGATCTTTGAATCTGAAAAAAAGAAAGAAAAATGAACCAGACAGTATCCGAATAGTTTTTAGAGGAGTGATTCAGGTGCCCTGCCTCGGAACTCTCAACACAGTTGTACACAACGCTCCAACTTTCTTCTCTTCCTTTCATCTTTTTTCTTCGTTTTGGCACTGACAAGAGACCCCTTCTCTCTATTTATTTAAAGCTCGTTTCCTTGAAAGCCCTACCATGTTTCGATTCTTCGTAAGGATCGTACTAACAATAATTGGATGAATCCTAGCATAGTAGCCTTGGTTATCCCCATGTTTCCTCCAATTGGGGTGGTTTTTTATTCAATTGAAGGCTTCACAGTCTAGAAGTACCAATACCACTGAGCGAATCTCGCTCCCATTAAAGGGACTGTCAGGGACCTTATTTGGTTACGGTAGGCGTGCGATCGAAATTGCACGAATTCGTACTATTTTTACGGAATGTGTCACCATAGACGTTCAGAAAATGTCAAAAAACGAAAAAAATTTAAAAATTCGTGTTCCGCCAAAGCGCGCCAAAGGCGGAGGACGCTAGCTAGTTCAGTCGCTGCAGGACCCGCTACCGAAAAAAAGGTTCCTGACAGTCCCTTACATTTTTCGAATTTAGGGACAGCTGTCGGAAGAAGTTGTTGAGAAGATTATCAAAGCCGCGAAGAGCTGCAACGGTCGAAAATTTGAAGTTGGAACACTGGAACTGTGAGGAGAAGACTTCGCTAAGCTCATCAAGACCAGTAGCTACCGTATTTTATGCGCTCGCTCTAGGGCTTCACCTAAAAAGAACCCATACAAGGGGAATGGTGAAAAATCCCCATTTTTGTGCCACCTATCCCTTCTTTTTGCTTGGATAATCGCATTTTTCACAATAATCTCCAGAAGTGATTAACAGAGCAACTAGTCATAATTGTTTGGGGCGTTATATGAAAACTTAACGCGTAAACACACATTATCAAGATAAAAATATCATTTGCTGGCCCTCAACCCCAAAACGTTGTCGTGCTATGGGCGCCTCCCCGAGTTCACCATGAATCTTTTGGGCCAGGTTTGACATCCATCCTTTTTTGTAAGTTTCCTATAGTTTGAGGCACTCGTCTTCAAGAGAGGCCTGAAAGGAAATCCTCTAAAACTGGTTCAGAAAACGCTCAGTATCGGAAATGGCAATGTAGATGGAACCATGGTTAATCACATCTTGATAGTAAAGATTGTTCTCATCATTGTTTCGAGCTCAAACTTTAGGATTGGGCTCGAGAAAGCAGATTTAGCTGTTCCAATTCAGTAATAGAGCAGGCTATGATGAGCGCGTCTTCGACAAAGTTAGGGATCGAATGGTTTCTCATAGCCGTAGGCACCCCCTGTACTACAGTTTGATCGATTACCTGTATCATACGTACTATATTCTATTTGGCGACCATTTTGACAGATTCCTGTATGTTACAATTTCCGTAACTCGTCACACCACTCTTATCTCCTTGGGGGACCCTTGGTAAAGCCTCTTTTCAAGTCATAATTGTATCAAATATAACAATTCGGCCGTTTATAGTTGTACTTCAATCAAACCCTCAATAAAATTCAGTAGTTTCAAAGGTTTTAAGTTTGAGGGCACTCTTATCAATTGAAAAGTAGTGAGCAATTTCACAAGACAGCCGTTTCTTCTTGTCGCCAATCTGACTCAATTCATTAATATGTTGTGTCTTCCAATAGTAGTCACCACACCTTGCGCACGTCGTATTCCCTATAAAAGACTCCGCTCCCAATTACATGCATCTTGTGATGTGGTCTCCTCTTCCTTTACTCTGCCTCGTGGGCCTGGCCTCCGTCTACGCCGACTACAGTGCCCCAGCCGCCGATCAGGCTGCTCCTGCCGCCGTTGTCCAAGTCCCCTACAGCGGTCCTCTTGACTATAACCAGTAAGATTGCAGATGAATCTGGAGAGTAACAACTTTCTAGGCCCGGGTATACCAATGTTCGCGGCGGAAACCACCACGGAGCATTCCTAGATGGATTCGTCAACAACTTCGACCACCACCGTCACGGCCGCAGAAGACATCATCGTCGTCATCACAGACACCACGGACATCACCCCGGAGGTTTCTTCCCAGGATATCCTGGCAGCTATGCCCCAGGGTGTAAGTTCTTCTCTCCACTGTCTGGCGAACATGAATATTTTCAGTCCCCGGCTACGGATACGGAGATGAGCCGCTCTCCAACCCCTTCTTCGTCCCCGAACGCCGCCACAGAAGACGCCATCACGGCCGTAAACACCGCAAGGACCGCCGCCGCAGTCACTCTCGCGACTCCCGCGATTCCCGCAGCTCCCGCGACTGGAGCGATTCCCGCGACTCCCGCGACTGGAGCGATGACCGATCCGACTAATCTTATAATAAAGCTTTGATTTTAACTTTCATCACGGAGGAAAGAACATGGAAAAGTAAACATAAAACCCTTAAAGTCTACACAGCCGTCTAATCATCTAGTAATCGTCTCCTTCTTCCTCCTCTTCAATTTCTTCTATTCTTGAATTTCTATTAGAGTTCATCCCATTTTTCTCCTCCTTTTCCTCATGCAACCACCTTTCAGCCCAGGAGAATAACCTAAAGTTTAGTAGTTTTACACAAAGGATTTTATTACTTATAAAAGCTGAGCTCATATGGTTGAATCCTCCTCTCTATTTCGTGCTGCATCACGGCGAAGCTGGCAGAGATCATGGCTAGTCCTATGAGACAGATTGCATACGGAACAAGCCCGCTGAAAAGGAGACTTCTATTAACCGCTGGAAAGAGTACTCACTGGAATTCGTTATCCTCTTCGCCTACAGTTGAAAACTGCAAGAATATGGAGAAGATAGCATCCATAAACGGCTGCAAATTATCGTTGACATCAAGCATCTGATGAGACTCACCACGTCGTCGTCACCTCCTTCAACTATATCGTAAACAACTGCAGAAAAGAAGACAAAACATGCAGTAGCTAGGAAAACGGATCGCCCCTGAATTACTCTTCCTATAAGAAATTAAAGGGGACACCTGACCTCCCAAATGGATGTTATCATTCTTCCGCATTGAGAAATTACATGTAAACAGAGAGGAGTACCAATTAGGGCGAAGAAAACGGCGAAAAGTTTACCAAAAGTGGAAAAGTCATCTATATCCAGAGGACCTAAAGAGATTAACTTGAAGGAAATGAGGGGAACTCTACCAATTGTTGTACAAAGAGCGAAGGCTTTCTGAAGAGAAGGATAGAACCCCTTCTCGTCGGAGTCTACTCGATAACCAAGGGAGGATAAAAGGGTCTAAACAGAGGAAGTAAGCAAGAACAGCTTTAAGATTTACCTTTTCATACATCTCCAGTTTTTGATTAGCCATCTCTGCCCAATCATTTTCAGTCTTGGCTATCGTCTCCGCCCAGAGGACATTTAATAATTCTACTCGTTTAGCATCTACTCGATCTCTAACCATAGAATTTCCCTGAAGATTAAACTATTCATAACAAGAAAAAAAATACTTACCTTTGTAAGGTTCCCCCTATTCAATACAGCTAAAACTAATGTGCCTAGTGCTATCCAAATACACACACATATTAAAAAGAATACAGTTCGTCGAAAGGCGAATTGAAATTTCGGCGGGAGATCAGCTCCCTTCATAATATTCGCCCTAAATTCCAGAAATAGAAATGAAAATGTCTAAAAATGAAGAGGGAAATCAATGAGGAGTTTTGAGTGCCAACGTGAACTGCGCTTTACACAACAACACATGGTTCGCTTGGCAGATTCCAAGTGTCTGCAGGTTTTACTGGAAGAATACCTCTCACTATTAACACAGTTAGTCTTTATTACATTACATAATGCTATAAATAATATGTGTTATATTGTACCATGCTTCCCCAATAATTAGTAAAAACAACCCGTACACATCACAAAAAGAGATGAAAAGTATAGATTAAGGCAAGATATAATTTCCTGATCCTTCGTAACTGTTGTAAGGGCCGTCGTGGCTGGCTCGGACTTTTTCTAGTAAGGAAGCTCTCATAATAGCGCGGAAGTTGGGTGGTGGTGGCACTGGGGTGGTATACATTCTTCTCCTAGGAACACATGTCTGCAGCTCTCGGAACGATACATAACGTTCGAACTTGATAAAATAGAAAGGTTTCCTCTTGACGCGGTAGATTGAGGGGTCTTGGAACCTTCCTCGACTGTTGAATCCTGAAAAGAAAAAAAAGATTAACGATCTTTTAAACAGGAAGTATCGCAGACTAGAGCCCCGAAAGCGCGGGTGTTCCTTGACTCTACGATACTTCGTTTTGGGATCACCTAGGTTGCTGACAGCAACTTTAAGGAATGGTTGTAATCAAGGTGGGCTATTTGTCACATAAAAAGGATAGCACACCGTGGGGTGGCGGTACTTCCGGCAGGGGTGACTAATTCCTTACAAGAGACGAGGGAAACGTAAGGATTCCTGAGTCATTCCCTCCCAAAACAAAGGCTCCCCTCCATCTTCCTGGGAAAACTTACCTAAATATAGTCCAGGCTCAGCGGCGGATTCCAATTCCGTGAAGCCGAGATCATTAATCCTCTCATAAAAATGGCATCGCGGACTCATTCCTGTCATCTGAAATTCGTATTTTGTTGCTCTTCCCCTGTCATATATTTCCCTCTTGTGTGCTAATGTGTTAATGGCAGCGGAACAGGACCTTCATTCGGCTACAAATCAACCTCATGGCCACAGTCCCTTGGCGCCTGTCTTTTGTCTCCGCGGGCGCTTCCGACAGCCAATGAAAAAGTCCCTCATCTTAGCCTCCTTTTCACGCGCCAGGGTTATTGTAAAGTTTTTGTCGGGATATAATGAGTAGGCTGTGGTGTGGCCTAGTAACATCACACCTGTACTATTTGTATCCAAAGGGGATAATATGGGGCTATTTGAAGTCGGGGGGAGAAGAGGGGGATGAGATGAAAAGGGGATTTAGATAAGGACTGACTCTGGCGGTAATTCTCCGACGCCGATTGAAACAGACGAAAGTATTTGTTTGTGCGTGGATAAGTTGAATCGCTCCAGACTGGCGGATTCGCACTTTATAGTCAGCTGAAATCAGTTGTTTCGAAAAATTAAAGGAGCAACTAACTGGCACACTTCTTATGACCTGATCCTCTCGCGTTGAGAGTTCCCATATAGTTTTGAAGATACCCCTCACTACAGTAGTTGTACAGCTGCCAATGTACTTCTCCTTCTTGAATAACCGGCCCCTGTGCACTGGGAGGAAGGAGAACTATAAGAATTAAGCTGAAACCTTTTATTGGGAGAATAGGGAAGGTGGTTACCTAAAGACAACAATCCTTTGCAGTAACCATCTGCTTTGGAGCATATTATAACTTCATCTGAACTGCTGGCAGTATTACTAGAGTCAAGCGAGGTACGAGAAAGATGTAAGCGAGGAGG
The DNA here is from genome assembly GCA_932521035.1 of Oscheius dolichura. NCBI lineage: Eukaryota > Metazoa > Nematoda > Chromadorea > Rhabditida > Rhabditidae > Oscheius > Oscheius dolichura. The sequence goes on along the minus strand of OW051497.1, from coordinate 8,777,491 downwards.
TATGATTCAGTTCCGTGACTCCTCCCGTACCACTCATGCGATTCTTTACAGAGACCCCTCTCGCGGTCAGATCTGTCATCATATCGTGGGAAGAGAAGCTTCTAGGTAGAGTGGTCAGGTTCTACCCTGTTCTGTTCTCCCTATCTTGACATGAATCTTTTTCAAACCGGGGGACCTACACGCCACTTGTGAGTACATCGCGGATCGGGGAGGCCGACTTGGCAGATGCTTATTTATGGACCACACCTGACCGTGAGAACCTCAGCGGAAGGCACACTTTTCAAAAGAAGACATAGAGCCTCACTTGAGGGCAGGTTAACTGGGCAATTTCGTCGGGGGTCAAGAGCTCAGAGATCTACATTTTTTTGAAGTCTTCAAGACTAAAAATTTATTATTTGAAAAATAGCAAAATTAAAAATAGAAGAAAATGGTGGAATGCTGCCTGACCAATTAGTGAAATAGCAAAAGAAAACTGTCCCGGAGAGGGAACCGGATAGGTGGGCCGATATGAGAAGGAAGATGATTGGATTGTGATTGCGAGAGGCGCCAATTCGGACACCTAAGGGCGGGGCAGCAAATACTGTGCAAAGGTAGACATGCTGAGAGGAGACAAACAATTATTACAGCTCGATCTGTATACTCGGTAATGAGATTCCTATGTATGGCAGTGGGACAGTTGTTTTACATTGGGAATAGATAGAAATTTCGGGGAAAGGGGAGTGAAAGAAGCAATGACAGTCGGAAAAGATGGAGAGGAAGACACACCAGCAAAAAGTCTACCCGAAAGGGATAATGCAGAAGAAGAGAACGGGGAGATCGGCCCTTAGGGGCAGAAGAATATTACAAAATTCTGAACAGTAGGAAGATTGAGGACAATAAACAGGGGATGAATGGGGATGCCGCAAGCAGAGGTTCGGATTCCCGGTAGGCGGAGGCGGTGCCAATTGAACCATTGTGGAAGGTGAGAGGATGGTGGTGGTCGTATTTGTGGGTAGTATGATGTTTGTGATGGTTTTTTCTGAAAACAGCAACAGTTACCAGGGGGCGACGAGGTTAGATGACTCAGACGAGGTTTGTAAATATTTTTTGATTCCCTGGGAACCTTTGTCTGACTTTCGTAAAGTAGAACACTCTCGGGCTGGACTATAACCCCTTTTGTCCATTATTTTCAAGGAGCGGCATTCACTTACTACTTCTCCAGTTGTTTTTACCCTCTTCAATAAACCAAGGCGCATTTTGGAACAAAAACGTCTGGACAACATTCAAAAGGGTTAATAATATGTAAATACTCCAAATTGGTCCTTACGAAAATAAATGGTCTAACTGAATAATCAAGATGACCCTATCCTTACCTCCTAACTGTTACAGGAGCAATAGTTGTAGGTCTCGTCGTGGTAGAAGCTGTCGTGGTTGTCACGGTAGGGCATTCGTTACATTCACATTGCTGTGTGGTGCTGTACTTGCACATTCCACCTTTTCCTAGCTGAAGTTAATTTCTTTCACGAGAAGAGGGAGTATAAATACCTGCAGGATGTCGTTGTCATCGATGTAGAACTGATCATAAGAGACACATCTTCCAATATGAGTTACCAAATTCCTAAGAATGAAGTTAGGAAGAAATCTGCCGCTGCCTTACTCTGTGTTCTCGTAGACATTCATGCAGAGGAAAAGAGAGGCAGGATCCCTATAGGCGCACTCGAGAACGTTGTCATAACAGTCAGGGGAGCTCGACCTGGAGTCCACGCAGTAATTACAGCTCTAAACTAGCTCCATTAAACCTCATCTCGTCTCATCCTCGGATTGTAAACCCATCCCCTCATTCAAACTAAGTGTTGCAATGTGTCTATCATTTTCCCATTGTTAACCATTCGTTTGGGAATAATGGCCGCCAGCGAGTTAGCCGGCTTTCTCTACGAATTTGTTGCCCATTGCTGTGAATAGGCCCACGCATTGAGTCCCTAGAGAATTTGGACACATAACAGGAATGAAGACGCCAGGCGGCTTGACGCATTCTCTTTCTGAGCATGTGTTTTTGCCATTTTAAGAAGAAATGTGATGCTCAACACAAGCCACCCCGGTCATTTGTAAGGCAATCATCCGTCTCTGGCTCAAAGACACTTCAAGAGCTACACATCATTGCGCAACTGGAATAATCGAACATTCGTCGCGACTTCGTTTTTTTTCTGTAGAAAGCACTGGATTATGGAGAAGGTGGAATTTAAACGAACGGGGAACACGGAACCAAACTAAAAATACTACCGTATACTCACCAAGGTGTCTGGTCCTTTAATAAAGTTTATGTAGGATGTGAGAAGACAGATTGTAGAGCAATTCATCCTTCCTGGAATGGCTCTTTTCACCAAATGGGACCAAGAAAGAGGAGGAGGAATGGCGGAAAGGGTAAAAAAGTTGGAAGGCAAACATTTGGACTTTGATTAAATCTAGAGAATAAGCGGAGGAAGGGGTATATTGGATTGTTCCTGCCGTATGAGGTTTGTTTTGGGCGTTCTTCTTCGTTTTAGAGAGCGTTTGTTAGAGCTAGAGCTTCCGCATAATCCACAATACCTCTTTTCATAAAGGCCGAAGAGCAGGAAAAAAACGAAGAGAGGAGAAAAATCGGCCCGATTGTTTGAAGAGAGACCCGTCAAAAATCACCAGAGGGGTCACTCTCACTCCGGACGGGATTTTGCTGGAAGCATATGGGCGGAATGATGTCCGTGAGTCAGTCACTCTGCAAGGCCATAGATAAATGCAGATGCTCCCGGACATCCTCACATAAACTGCCAGCGTAATAGTAGAAAAATGGTGCCAGGACAGGGTTGAGACAACTCCCGGCGAGAGTTGTTATGGCTGGTCAAAAGCTTTTATAAGAGGGCCGTTCATTTGTCAGGGACCATTCATGTGGTGGCCACAACTGTTCCCGGGTAGGTTAGAAATGAACTGACTCATCCTCTCCTCAACTACAGGGGTCATTTGTAAGGCCGAGTCACCTGGCGACGTAATTTAATGGGAGATAAATCAAGAGCAGGGGATTTCTAGATCAGACATAGGACAACGAAAAGTGACTAATGCTTTCTGTTAGTTTGCGGTGACTAGATTTAGGACGAATCTTCACAAGAGGCTAACAGTTAGTAAGGAACTAGAAGTAAGAGACTAATGATGTCTTCGAACAATTTAAACGATTAAAAGAGTCTATAAAACTTTTTACGTACTTATAAGAAGTAGAGCTCAAATCCCATATAAAATTAAAAAAGAGCCCATTCAGACACCTCTTAAAAATGAGCTGACGGAAGACACGTCAACTGGTAACAATACGAGTAACAGGCGATAAACAAGATTTCTCATATTATCACAAGGAGATTAATCATAAAAATGGTGTTTTTCAAAGTCAGAGGGAGAGTAGTTCTAGTACCCATTCGAAACAGACGGAAGATTGCAATTGCGTCGCTCTCTTTCCAACTTTTATGTCCTATTGCGGTTGTTCTCAACTGGTATTGGATACACCTGACCCGCGTGAAGTGAAACGACCGGAAAATAAAAAAGTTCTGTCCCAAAAAGTGAACAACACAGAACAATTAGCATGTGAAGAAGAAATTTGTGAAGAACCATGAGAGCGGTAATTGAGAATGAATGGAATAAATTAACGCGCATTCTTCCTACCATTATCTTCGCGCCTAGGAGAAAAGAGAAAGAGGGGAGAAGGTTATGGTAGAGGTGATTGGAGGTACCAGTCTGGACAACTTGGATATGTACGAGAGATGGCCACCGCATCTTGATATTAATGAGAACCACTACCACTACGGAGTGGGGTTGAAAGGTTAATGAGTTCCGCTGACCACCGGCTAGAGGTTGGGCAATTGAGGTGTCGGACAAAAGCGAGGCATCCAGATGGAAACAAATCACAATTTTGGAATATGACACCCTATGAACCTCGGGGATAGGACAAAGCTTAAAATGGGCGGGATTACGAGAGTATGCAAAATTTCTAGCGTAGAGAGTCGCGTAGAGGATACGGGTCACTATGGAATAGTAATTCATTGTCCAGTCATTCGGAGATCTGACATTTTCGGGGCATTTGTTTTTACTCTTTGCGTGGAAATCCAAACAATAGAGAGGAAGGAGAGAATTCGTCACGGGATACCGGAATGAGGAAGGCTTCTTCTTCTTGCGACTACGTGAGATTTTGCGCTAGCGAGTAGAAGTTTAAAGGCCGTAATCACCGAGTAGAAGAAGAACCGGAATGTCTTTGTGGCTGGTACGATAGAAATAAAAGGGCTTTGTTGGTGTACATACCGACTGGCAAAAGAAAACCGCGCGGGGGCACGTGCCACCCATTTGGATGGGAATATAGAATCCATATATCACCCCCCGGTGATGGTAATTTCAAGTCCGTTTCCACGAGGAGCCAGCTGTCTGTCCGTTTCAAATAGCTTCCTGTCCATTAGCACATCTCTCCCATTAGATACTTTACTTTAATTCATATGAATTCATACAACAACAGGCACTGCTTAATTTCTGCTCAAGTTCCGGGTTCAATACGGTCTGTAGCCCTGATAAGGTTGGTTATAAGGGTTGTAACCCGGCTGGTTATAATTAGGAGCGCCCTGCTGCTGGTAAGGGTTGTACATGGGATGCCCTACTGGGTAAGGTTGCTGAGGGATGACTCCGCTTCCAATTGGGACGTGGTTAGGCCCAACTCCTGCTCCTACTGGTGGGTAGGGAGCCACTTGTGGTACTCCGGTGTGATAAGTAGGAGGGGCACCAATTGGAGGAGGAACTACGTATGGCTGGGTGGTACCGATGACCGGGACAGGATTTACATGCTAAAATGGGTTGCTTATAACTGAGAATGGAAAATTCTTACCCCAACGTATGTTGTTGTATTGCACGGTCTCCCACAGTCGGAATCAGAACTGCTAGAAGAGGAGCTGGAACTGGAGCTGGACCGACGATGGCAGTACATTCTTCAGGTGGATTCTAAAAATCGACGAGTCACGAGAGCGGAAGAAGAACAGCCGTTTTGGTGAAAAGGGGAGGAAAGCTGGCACTGATAAGCCCTTCCCTTCGAAGAGATATCACAATGGATTGTGTCATCATTGTTTGCTCACACCAGCCAAACACAATTCCGAGGGCGTTCGGTTTTCCTCATAGATCGAGTTCAGAGACGAGTCAGAGGAAAAATATTTATTGTAAAATATATCATTTGAGCTCTGTAACACAGCTGCTTTAAAAATTCCTGGATAGATCGGAGAAGAGACCAAAAAAACGTGGAAGAATATGAGTATATAGAGGTAATAGAAGTGTTTCTCTGTACATTGAAATGCTAAGCGACCCGTTTTCACAGAAAATTAACTGTTGAACGAGATTAGCCCGCTGGTAATAAGTACATAGAGGTATTGGTTAAGGAATGTCCTGAAAAGGTAAAAAAGGAATCACATGTTAAATTAATGATAAGGCGGCTGGGTGAATTGTGGTGTGTGCCACTGTTGTTGCTGAGGGAGGTGTTGCTGCTGCGGTTGGTTCATGAAGTCGTTCTGCTGGGTTCCTTCGAACATCCTGCACTTTCTTAAGCGTTTCCATTCCCCGTTAGACAGATCCATCTATAAAATCCAATCTGTATCAGAGGGTAAAATCCTTCGTACTTGGAAGAACACTTCTACTCTTAATTTCGTCACCCGTCCATCGACCAAACCGTCTTCTATATTTTCTGATAATTTCAACGTCATGATATGTTCCATATTTGACGAGACGCCGTTGCCTTAAATTCCCATTAAAAATTAAAAAGAGCGACCCTTACATCTCAAAGCTCCTTTCATAAACTGTACGACCAGATTCCGACCTTGTTCATCCAGAGCATTAGCGGAATGCAAGATCTCCTGGCATTTCCTTGCCACGTCAAGATCTTGGAACTGCAAATGTCGTAATAGAAAAGATTTGATGTTTTTCCCTACATCAACAGTGTTTGATGGTGGCTGAGCAGCAACAATATAGCTTTGCTGTTGTTGTTGAGATGAACCAGGAATTTGTATAGCAGGCCCACCGGGATAATTCTATAAAAGGGCGTATGAAACGGTAATAAGAAAAATAAAATGTATGTATGTAAAAAAAAATAAATAAGGAGATATCCCACCTGTACAAGAACTGGGCGTTGAATATTCGGGTTATAGACTTGTTGAGGCTGTTGCTGCTGTTGTGGCTGATGGTGTTGTTGAGGTGCGCCGCCATACATAGGTTGAAGTATGACCGGCTGCTGCTGCTGTGGTTGAACTTGTGGACGTTGTTGCTGCTGCACCTGACGCTGCTGAGGATGGTGAAGGGGCTGTTGTTGAGTTGCCTGTTGCGCAGAAGGTTGTGATAGTTCCGGCATGTCCTGATGCTATAAACCGTCCTTTAAAATCAGAAACATCCCCACCGATAGCGGCTGCTGCTCCCTACTGAGTACAAAGGATTGTGGCTGTATATTAGTCCTTGGTCGAGTCGCTACCTGCGGTTCTGGTCTTGGAGGACGCTCGGGCTCTTTTTGATCAGTGGAATGCCGTTTGAGAGCATTCCCTTTGGGAGGAGGCTGCAATTCCAGAATATGAAAGTTATATGATTTTTATTTACCGATTTTAGCGGGTCAGTGCCCTTAGCAGCGGCCTGTTCCATTTTCTGCTTGCGTGCTTCCAAAGCCTTCTGTGCATCTTCCTTTGCTTTTTGCTGGGCCTCTCGTTTAGCCTCTATCATGGCCTTCTTCTCTTCTTCTTTGGCTATCCGTGCCTTTTCTTTTTCTTCTTTCGCTCGCCGCTGCTCATCTTCCCGCTCCGCTTGTCGTCGCTGTTTCAAGGACATCGGTAATTCGGCAATATCTGGTTTTCGTATTTCAAAGAAATGAAGCGGCAATCCTTACCTATCATCTTGGCTCCTCCTTCTCTTTTCAGTATTGGTCTTTGGAATTTCTTTGGTTCATTGGTGAATCCTTGGCTTAGTTTAACAGTATTTTGAGTGGGGATTCCTCGCATAGGTACTAAAGAATTCTATTAAAGTAAGCTAGCATAAAACTTACAAGCATTGTTAGCTTCTCTCCTAGTTGACCTAATTTTAATCGGCAAAGATCCTGATATGATAGCCTCTTTCTTATCCCGCTTTTGGTTGTGCAGATTATCACATTCTACAAATAACAAGCTTACGTTTTTAGATTCTGCTTACGCTTTTTAATTTCTTGCAGCAAAGCCTCTGACTTAGGCTTTTTTCGGAGAGCAAAATGTTGTTGATCTGCCGGTTCTTTCTCAAATAGTCCTTTAATAACTTCTGAACTACAAATATCCATTGACGGCGGGTCAGTTCGAAGATTTCCTGCTTCTTCATGTTCTGTTGCTGAAAAATTAAAGGAAATGGTACGATTAGATAAGTAAAAGCTCACCGATTTGTTTCAATTCATCTAACATTTTCTGATAACTGGAATGGCAATCAATTGCTGTTTTAGTTCCTCCACCCATTGGGATATCTCTGCAAAGAAGAAAATCAATAAGGTTAATGTGATGCTTACCTGAATAGCTCTGATATAACCTCAACCCAGTCGTCGGGATCTCCTCTGGCAATATTTAACAATCCAGTCAAGCTGTCCTTCCACTAAAAGCAGAATCAAATATGGAAATGAGCTTCATCTCACCTGTTTTGAATTTCTCGGGCCAATATACAAAAAGGAAAGTATAATTTTTAATCTTGTAGGATTTTCCACCGTCTAAATGAAGATATGAAGTAATAAACAGGGGACAACTCACACTGAAGCATGTCATGAGCTCTTCGACCATTTCCCTTGACACATACTGAACTCCATCTCGTCCAGCCCATTTTTCTCTATCTTGTAACTTATTTTGAAGCCATCGAACCTGGTGAAATTCAAAAAAGGAAGGAGAATACGGCTTACCAAGTCAGCATCCTTGAGCACGGCTCCTTGCGCCGCCGGGAGATGCGAAGCGCAGCTCGGCTGCGAGTAATTCATGTACTGCCCTCCGTCCTGAATTAGAATGTGTTAAAACATAGAAAATAAACGAATAAAGACGTGCCATTAAAAGAAATACAGCTGTTTGGCAAGTAGCCAAGGAGAGATTAGTGTCGACGGGGCGGGGTTACAAGTGTTGGTGATAAATTCATTTAAAAAACGAAACTATAATGTTCTGAGAAACATGACAATATAAAAAGAGCAATTGTATTTTAATATTACTTGTAATTAAACGTTTCAGAGGCATAAACAACATAATAACTCATATCTTTGAGTTTAGGGCCGTATTAGTGGGTTTATATAATTTCTTTATTGATAATTTACTATTAATATGTTCTTCAAGAATAATTAGAAGTGAAGAATGCTTAAAACACGGCAAAAAATGCCGTATGGCCTAGTTCCAGATACCATTTTTGACATGGCCAGACGAGGTCCTGCGGCGACACTCTACATATCTTTCATCGGGTACGATAACCACTGCTTTTTTCTGTGTTGTCTATTTGCTTAGAGACACTAATTTCTCATCTGTGGTCCAAATGTTAGAATTTTCTATTTCGGCTATCGCTTCGTTACAATTTTTCATTATATTATTATCTTTGGGGAAGAGTAAACGATTAGGAATGCGGGGATTTTGAGAGAACACTTGATTAACTGTTTTTCCTTTCACAGCCTGCATTTTATATATATATATATATATATTTGCTCCATACTAACATAACTGGGTAACTCCTAATCCTACAAAGTCGCTCATTTATCTATCGACAAAGCACTACGTCAGATGTCAAGACAGATCCTGGCGATTGCTACAGTTGTGATGAAAAAAGACTCTATGCATTTGTATCTGTTGCCTGTGATATTGCCATCTCATTTGAGTTTAAACAATACCACTAACTGCTAAGGAATTTAGCCTGTGGTAATATGGCCAATGGTTATTAGCAGAAATGTGTACAGTCCATTTAATAAACGTTAACCTACCCTTTGGCTTGGTTTCAACTGTTAATATCTTTCCAATCATAATTTCTCATCTTGGCTACAACTTCTAGCTCATCAAAGCTTCATTGTCCCCGAAAACTGTTCTAAATCTTATTCAAATGTCTGTTTGTGCGCCTGACCCCCGCTTCCTCTGTGTCCCTCTCCCTTGGCTTCACTCTTCTCTCTCACTTCTCTACCGTGACTTCAGTCTCCTCTTCCTCTCTGACCATTTAATAAAAAGACTATTTTTGCCGCTTTTGCCTGCCTCTCTGTGCCTATCTGGCAGATCGATTGCAGCACCGCCGTGCCCTGTAGCATCGATTATGCATAGGATGCGCAGACTCTTTTGCCGCGCAAACGTATCTTGTCAATGCTCTTGATCGCAACTCGTAGAAATATATCTGATAACAGCTATTGATAGTATCCTTTTCAGGGTAAACTCGCCATGTCGCGACGAGAGCCCCCAGGGGCTGTAGTTGTGGAAAGAGCAAATGCTACTCATCAGAACACTGTAATCCCTGGAGGAAGTCGGCCAATGCCTGCTGCTCAGGTAGCTACCGTACCGCCTATCAGGAAAGAGATTCCCCATGGTGGGCAAGGATCATCTGCCGTGCTAAAGCCAGCTGCATCTGTTCCACCTGTAACTGACCTAACCGCCGTGCAAGCTGGTTCTACAAACTCTACAGCTCAGAGTGAAGGAAGGGCCCCCCTTCTTGCCGGAGCTCATACTAATCTGAACCCAGGACTCCAGAAATTCATCAGGACCACGCGGGTTCCTCGAAATATTGCGCTAGCTGTAGCACTTTCCGCTGGACCTAGTAGTCGTCCAGATGCCCCGCTGCCGGATGTTCGCCTTCCTGTTGCCACTTGCCCCCCTTCTTTAAAACATGATGGACGTTCTTCTGTTGGCGCTCCTTGCCGTATTGGTCCAACTCCAAGTGATACTCGTCATTTGGTAACAGCACCTCACAAGCCGCCGACTACGATACTGAACAACCTTCAGTCATCGACAAACCAACGAACTTATCCTCCATATCATCCTCGAACAGTCCGTCGCCCTCTAGTTAGACCTCCACCTCCTGTGTATCGAAATGCGCCAAATCTAGCCCCTCCAGGCTATTATCCAGGCCCTCTTGACCCTCGCCTTGAATTACAAAACATGTAAGCTGACAATATGCTTCAGATTACAAAAAGAATTACAGAAACGCTACTAATCAGGCGCATTTACCTATAACTAACTATTACCGATATTATCAAGTGCTCGAAACGCCATCGACGACACGACTTTTGGGTAACTTTTTGGTGTGTATAAACAATAAACAAGACTTTATTGTTATATTTAGGTAAAAAACAACATTCCCCACGAAATAGCTGTATATCCTGTTCAATATCCTACTGTGCGAGAAGCTCTTGCCGAGCTCGAAGATCTCAAGGAGAAAATGAGAGGTGTGTGTGTGTTCTTAATGAAGGATCTATGCAAGTTTTAGCCAATCTTTACCAAGAGCGCATCTACCGCGATACCGAAATCAAATGTCTGAGAGGATTGATAGAGATATGTGTACAGCAGGCGAAAGATATAGAAGCACAGGTTGGAAGAGCTTGATTTATTTTTAAGTAACACATTTTCAGAGCAATAGTTTGACAGGCCTTGCCCATATAAATTTTATGAACAACAATCAAGGGTTTCTTCAATTTATCAAAGAAGTCAAGGATCGTGTGGAACAATGCTTTGCTAATGTTAAAACAGAGCTTACTATTCCAGTCGGCCTGGTTCGTTTTCTCCTTTTCTTTTCTGTCAATAAGTTGTTTACAGAAAGCGCCAATAAAGCCTGTTGTACCACGCAAACAGGCTCCCATTATTCGTCAAGTTCAGTTACAAAAGAGCAGGCCTGAAGATGGTGTAAGCGCAGAGGAGCTGATGAGGCAGTCGGAACTAGCGAGTGCACAGGCTGAAGCTGCTAGTAGAAAAGCGATAATGGAAAAGGAGCAGAGCTCGTGTGAAATGCCGGTACGCCTACTTTTTAAGCGGGGAATGTTTAAATGTTTTAGAAGTACTACCCTCTGCCTGGTCCTGCCTTACCGCCATCCGAACCCATTAGATCTCGTCGCAAACCACTAAAACCTGCACATATTCCAGTCGTCAACACTGTTAGACCTCAAAATAACCAGTGTATCACGCTCTTGTCGGATGTGCAGAAGAAGAATCTTCTGCAGCCACCGTCAGGATTTAGAGGGCCCCGATTCACACTGATAGACAAATTGGAGGCAACGATCAAGAAGGAAGAACCGGAAATCACCAAAAAGCCTGAAAGGGCAGACACTAACGAAGATCCCCTAGTAAATGGCAGAGATGAACCCGATGATATGGAAATTTTTGTGGATATTGAGGATGACCACGAGTCGGGTGCAATCTTCCCTCTTGCTCGACGACCTTCGTCACAAGCGAAGGTTCTAACTGCCCTTGTGTTTACACGTTTCTTTTCAGGCAACCCCGTCACCATGTGCATCTGTTCCTATGGTAGCTGGAAGTAGTAAAGACGTGCAAGCGCCTGAACTGAGTGGGATGGTTGTTCAAAATAAGCAGCACTCCAAGGTTGGAGCAAGAAATGGAGGAGAGCTTGCAGTAATCGTTAATTTGAGAGATTATATTAATGCCGCTCTTCAGATACCAGAGCGTGTTATACTTGCCTTGCAGTTGGGTATATCCTTTCTGAAATATTCCGACTTCGAATGGCTCAGAAGAGTGACTGATGTCACACTGAAGAAGGGGCTCAAGTCCCTCTATGACCAAATCGATTGGAAGGAGTATGTACGCCTGCACCGGATTGTGGAAAGACACGTATTATCTGGTTGGTTCATTGTTTTTCTTTCTATTCAACACGTCACTCTTTCAGGCAAAGTATTCACAGAACAGAGATTAAACACCTTCTTTGATCCTGAAATCCTTAGAATGAAACGCAGAGCTGCAGATCAGCCGCCCCCTGTAAATAACACTCATCATCCCAGCGACACGTATTCCGAACCGCAGACGTGCTCCAGCTCAGAAGTTTCCTTGAGTAACCAGTGGCAGGAGAGTGGTCCTCCTTCTCATACGGGATCAACGCCCTCGCCTCTCGGAACATCTTCTGTACCTATGTCAATCCAATCCATTTCAAGAATATCCAAGATGGCGGAAACTGCCCTTCGAATCAAATTTAATCAAGCCCTGCATCAGGCGAAGGGGGAAACTGTTGGAGACGCTTTCAATGGTCATCAACCTACGACTGCATTCAAACCTAACGCCTTTCCAAATACGGTAATCCTAAATCAAGTTGAGCTCTTGTACCTCCACTTCTTTTAGGTGCAAGATGAGCTAGTTGGTGAATTCACTGGTGGAAAGGTGATGTGTCAGATGTGTCACCGTATGACAACTATTTGTGATCTCAAGGACCTGATTAGACATGTAATATCTATCTACATATACTTTAATGCTTTCTTTCATTTTGTAGGCGTCTCTTCACGTTGAGAAAATGAAGGGCATGATGAGAGCAAATGTACAAGTCCGCTACAACGAATCAAAGATTAATAATTGGAGGCCTTTTGTCCAGCAGTGCTTTCCGGAAATTGCTGGCAAAATATTCCGCCAAGCTACAAAAAAAGTACAGTCTCATTCTTCGGGATTATGCTTTTAGACCTTGCTTGATCCTGCTGTATTGAATGAAAGGGGAGAATTGACTCAAGATCAGCTTGACCATCCTTATCCATGCCAGGAGTGTGGGGAGATCCTTAACATTCAACAAGGAGGTGATGTTGAGACGGTAGATATTTATAACCAGATTGTAAAATGTGCAGCTTCAGGTATGCGAACCATTGATAGCTCATCTCATTGAAAAACACCGTGATATCTGTACCCCGCATAAGTGTGAAGAGTGTAACTACATTAATATTCACCAGGCCCGTTTAACTGTAACTTTACAGACAACATTCTTATTTTAGTGGGTTGTTCGCCTGCATATCTCTATCCGCCACACCGACAAAGCATTGTCCCTGAACCCTGTTAAAGACACCGATGTGGAGAATATCAGCCTTTTCGTAAGGGAAATGTTCACTGGGATTGAAACAAGTTGGTCAATGTTTTTCCCCTTAATCATGAGCAACGTTTAGTTCTGGGAGAAAAAGTTGACGAAGAGGAGGAGGATATAACGGAAGGTATCGGCAATATCCAAAGGAACGGGCTCACAGAAGAAGGGCTACAAAAACCGCCTGGAGGTGAACGTAGAAGTGAGATACCCAAGCCGAAACCTGAACCCGAAGTGTCTACCACCGTTGTTCTTGAGGAAAGTACTGCTGACGTCGTTTCTGCACCGCCACCGGAGATCCCAGTGAATGAAGAAAACATAATCGGCTGCAAGGTGAATCGTCCCAATTTTCAGTTTCAAAAGCAAGTTCAGATGTGCAATAAGGCCTTCGATATAACTAGAGGCCACGCCCTTGATATTCTACAAAAACATGCAAAAAGTCATTTCCGGATAAAGCAATACGAATGCTCTTGTGGAGATTATGGCAACAGCTGGATAGGCTCTGTGAACAAACACGTCCTGGAGAAGGGCGACGGACACGAACTTCAAGTTCACAAGTACTATCCTACTGTATCCTGTTTACCATTTGTTTATAGCAATAGCTTCATGCACTACCATTGGCGCCAAATGATGAACGCCTGTTTTCCGAAACTCAAGTCAATTGCGCCTGAGTTCGCACTAGGAGAAGTTACTGTTTCAAACGAGGAATCGGCGAAGATTTTACTGAAGAGAACAGGCATTGCCTTATCTGCAACACATAGAAGATACTCGGCAAAGAGGCCTGCTCCAGAAACGGAAACTCCTCCTTCAAAAAAGGCTACTCCCGAGATGGTAGAACCCAAAACGTCGCCTTCAAAAGCTGCTGAACCTGAACCATCTCGACCTCGTCGATACCCCACAAGGAGAACGAATCAAACAACAGAGGTTAAAGAAGAACCTCTCGATGTTGAGTAATTCCTCATGTAATTTCCATATCAACGCCATATATCCCCCTGTATCTCCTCTTTTTATTTTATTTAAATTCTTGTTTTTTTTTCTTATATAGTTTATCTCACCTTGCCGTAACCAAAAAATAATAAGACAAAAAAGTACAAAAAACTGTTACCTTCCGTTTGTTACCTCACCGGTTTGCTTTACCTAAGCGACATACGTCTCAAACTGTGTATATCCTTCGTGTTTTCTTGAATATCCCAGTGTAAATTTCCATTGTTGTCGCATCTTTTCTTATACTATCTCTACCTTTCTTTCATCAGCAATGAATATTGAACTAGATTTTGTAAGAAATCCGTAATAGTGAAGATTAGAAAGTTCGTCTTTAGACGCAATTCCCCCTTTATTGTGCTGGTCGCCTTTGTTTCCAGATAAAAAACGAATCAAGTAACATTTATTGCTTTTTGTGGTCACTATTAGCCCACAGTAGATCCGTAACAAAATCAAGTTTGAATCGCAGCAGGCACCTTTTATAAAGGGTGCTGTACCTGTATTTTACTAACTCGTTCGAAGGGGAATGATATCTGTGCACAATAAAAGCTTCCGGATGAACAAGGAATTGCAGCCTGAAAAGGAGCTCGATTCTGGTGATGCAACGGACCTAACCTCTGCATTTTCATTTGATAAGCGTGTGTAACCTTATTCCATCCAAAGCCACCAAATCTCTCGTCGAATTTGGGGATTTCCGCCTTTCTTCCAACAATATAAGGTTCAAAATCTGGTTCCCATTCAATCTGGAATTACTCAATGAAGGAATTAGCAAAATTACTACCTGAAAAGGTTCAGTGGCATTGATCCAAGTGGCATACTGGGTGGCTTTATGCCCCTTTGGCCAAATGTTGTTCCGAAAGGGTGTGATCTGTAAAATAAAGGGTTAGAATGATATGGGGGCTTACAACCTTCTGTGTTTCCAACATCGAAACAATGGTAGACTTGTTCAACGCTGGCAATCTGTTTTCGTATACAGTTTCGGCATATTCAAATGCTGGAATGACCAGAACAGATTGAGGTTCCAGATCAATTACAACGGACGTTATTTCTTTTTCTGAAACGGCTATGCCATTTTTAAAGACGTTAATCACCTTGATAAATAAAAAAATCGACGTCTACGACAAATACGAAATCCGTTTCACAAACATCCAAAGCGGTATTCCTTAGATAATTGATGGGAAAGACTTTCTAAAGTCGCTGTTCTCTATAAGAGAAATAAACCTACTCCTTGTGAATATACACCGTGGAGTGCAATATTATGTCGATCGGGATATTTCAACAAGACGAAATTTAAAACGGAATTCTAGGAAGGTACAAATTAATGGGAAGTACTTACAATTTCTTTATCATTTCCGTAAACAGCCACAGAAATATCACCTGTCCAAGAGGACAACAGAGAGTCTAACATTGTCAGCCTGTCCCAAGACATCTGCGATACCAAAGTCACTTTGCTGTTATTCTAAGCAGAAATTTATAGAGGCAGTCATTTTCTCTTACCGTCGTGTTGTATGGTAACAGAAAAAGATGAGTTCGATAGGTCGGAAGAGGTTTGAAGACGCCACACTCATCCACTATCTCTTTGTTCGACAAATGATCCTAAAACAACTGATAAAGCCAAATTATCTAATATTCTTGCATGTATGTGATGATTACAAGAATATCTTGTTTGTTCGAAGACTGAGCCGTCCATATCTTCAAGAGAATCTCTCAATTTCATCAACTCCGGATAGACATTCAAAGATTTGTTTTTATTGTTCCAGTGGATTATCTGAAATTCCCATGGGGAAGATAATAACCGCTACAGATAGAGAGCAAATTCTTCGATCATGAAGGGGTTGCCTACCTGAGCGTCGTGGACGTGTTCTTTGGAAAGACTGGACTTCAATCCAATTTGAACATTGTATTCATAAGGTACAGGATATAGTGTCTCTGGATTACTAGCAATAAAAGCATTCAATATATCCTTAAGGAAACGTATTAAAAAAGAAGAAAAAGAGTAGAACCTGATCTGCGAGAAGTGTTTTACCCGTCAACAGCAAGTTTTCATTAGCAACTTCTCTCCATTGGCTCGCAAAATGGAACTCCCGCAACCCTTTCAGATCCATCAAAATTACTCCTGAGTTGTAGCCATTCCCCTAGACTCATTTCTTAAGAACACAAGTAGCAGATGGCCATACCAATGCTGGCCACTTGGGGGTCGTGACGTTTTGAGTGTACCAACCAGATAAATTGTCTGTCATTCCGAGGAATTCATGAGCAGCCATAAAATTTAAATGGCTCCAGAGCTCTACGATATCAGTAAGGACAACCAGATCCGTGTCCAATACGATAACCTAAAGCCAGATTTGAATGCCTAAAGGAGAAAAACCTTTTCAACGTCACTTGGAAGAATTTCCGGTACCAGTAATTTCATTAATCCGTAATTACCCGAATAGTGAGCATTTGGGATCCAGTCGACCCGATTGAGATAGGGTCCCATGTCGTAAAAACTCGCGGTCACTGTAACGGAAGATATCAAGATTTATGGAGATACATTTACCGCGAGGGAGGTTCCATGTGGAGAACAAGGTCTTGAGTATAAAATGAGATTTTTTATCCGTAATTAGGTGAAAATGGAGAGGATTTTGCGACTTGGCTAGAATACTTTTAACAAGAGTTGTAAAGTAACGATTGTGATTCTCTCCGCCAACTACAGATGCAATGTGAACTGTCTACAAAGAGAGGTTGGAATTAGTTGAACGGAAATTAACCGACTTCACAGTGAGTGCGATATTTAGACACGGTTATTTGAACTCCAAGGATATAAGTGACTGAAAAAGAAACTTCAAGGTAGATTATCCTTGCGAACCTCTTAGAAAATATAAAGCAAGAATACTGGTAGCAAAAGCCAAAAGGAGTAGAAATAATGCGAAGAGGATGCCGCTCCTCCGGTGGTGTAACCGCATCAGACCACGGCAGGAGCCGATTGAATTAGATCGTGAGGGCGTCTTCTTCATGAACCTTCCAGATTGAGAGACTACCACCTGCGGCTACGGCTTTCCCTAAAAGATTCCGAGATATCCAGACAATTTGCCCAGTCAACCAGAGCGAGAGAGACCTTAGTGAATGGGCAATTAACAGAAGCAATTGTTATTCATACGATGGGCGGCAGGGGTAAAAGAAGAAAAGCAAATCAAGCAGCGCTCTCTCAACATATGGAGATGTGAATTATGATGTGACATATCCATCAGAGAGGATCTGTCAGGCGTGAGGATTGCCTTAAAGAGCTAGAAAGAGAACCGGCAACAAGTAGTTGAAGAAAAGAAATTGGATATGGAGAGAGAGACACACATAAAACGCCTTGAAGGAGAGCCATGGCATTCACTTCGTTAATTAACCATGGCAGAATAGACACTGCCTCCCATAGATATATGAAGTTTTCGGGGGCATGATGCCAATAACCGGATTAAGTATTGCTTAGCAACAATAACGGATTTGGAAGCAAGTGTGTCGACAAGTAGTGACCCTTGTCTGACCCATTGGCGACTAAACAAATTGCGACTACCGCACCTATGGCCGTAAACAGTGAGGTAATGGCCCGAGCAGCAGCCAAAGCTGATGAATTGGAAGTAAATAACCATAACTTTTAGTGGGATTGGGGTAATATCGCGGAATGGCTTCCTAATTCGGAGATGAATGCTTATGGGGAAATTTGAATCAAGGAGACGTTATGTTATTTACGGAGGGGTCCAGATAAGTATATATTACTCTAGATTGCAGCAAATGTCTGTATGTAAGTCATTGTCATCAACTTGATGAATTGCGTAAAGTGCATATGTTATTACGCCACAGTTCTGACCACTACCTGAAGAGATAATGGTATTTCAGTAGGCTATATTCGAACTAAGCAATTCATACTTTTTCCCGAAGCAAAGTCTCACAATATCGGCCCCACAATATTGTCCGCTTCGTCTACAGCTTTCTGAGTAGTTGTAGATTGATCGCCCAGAAAGTTTTAGGATCAAATGCGCCACCTGGTTCAGTAAGGGTTGAAGGTTCGGATCTTCTGGCGGCAACATTTTTGTTGTTTTTTTTTGGGTTACATACTCTATAGGTATTAAGCAACGTTAAAAATATATTTGTGAACAGGAGCTACAGATTTTTATACAGTGCTATCCGCCCTTCCACAAATTGGTTCTTTTTCCAAAAACGTGGTTTCTGCGACGCCATTTATCGCAATCGTTTTAATGAGATCGAAGTCGCTAAAGATAACGTTTTACCTGCTTCATGTTGTCCTTGATTTCCGCAACTGAGTCTCCCTACATTGTTGTCACTTTTCCTGTCTGTGGAAGAAAAACTCTTTTCAGATGATGTTGCTGCTCATTTCTTGTTTTGTTGCTGCTGTTTTTGCTGAATGCCCATCTGGAACTGAATATGACTCTACTTTTAACAGGTCTGTCAAACTCCTAATCAATTAAGCAAATCCTTCAGATGTTATAAATTTGTTCCCGAACCGATAGCTTTTTTCCTGGCAGAGCAGAACTGCATCTCAATTGGGGGTCATTTAGGTTCCATCCAAAATGGCTTTGAAAATGCTCTCATCGCCGGTGAGACCCAGGAATAACCAATAAATTCCCTTAGAAACTGTATCCAATACCCCTGGCATGCAGAATACGAACTTCTGGATAGGAGCCAACTTGCTCATGTCAGCTAACTGGTCCTGGAGCGACGGAACAGCGTTCGCTTACAGTAGCTGGGCTGCTGGGCAGCCGAATAACACTAACCAATGTGGAACAGTAAATCCCTCTACGGGATTCTGGGAGTAAGATTTATGCGTTCTGTTCAGCGGCTTCTTCAGAACAACTCCTTGTGGGCAGCCAATGCCTTACATGTGTGTAATCCCAGGAGATGCTGCTCCTACCTCTCCACCTCCCTGCCCCACTCCTGGACGTATGCATGCATACAGCTTCAAATTAGTGTTTTATAGCTCATCCTGGTTATTGCCAATCCGGCTGGACTTATTTTGACAAGACTGATTCTTGTTACAAAGTTCTTCTTCAAGATAATTGGGAAAATGCCGAAGCCACTTGTGTTGCAGCCAATTCTCACTTGTCCTCAATCCACAGTGATGTTGAAAACACCTTTGTCGCCGGTAATCCTTTTTTCGGTATCGCAATAGGGCAATGTTCTTTAGACCTTGCCGCTACTGGAATGACAGTTGACTGGGACTACATGATTTGGATTGGAATGCACAAGGTTAATAACCAGTGGGCGAACTCTGACGGAACACCAGTTAGTTTTCGATACACCCTATCGGAACACTTCTTCAGGTGGATTACTACCACTGGTGCCCCAAAGAGCCTGACAATTCCGGAGGAGTAGAAAACTGCGTTCAGGTACTCATTGCTTGCTTTGCTTCAAAATTAAAAATTCTAGATGTGTTCTGATGAACTATCCGGAAAAGGGCATGACAACTACCGCACTGGCTGGAATGACATTAAGTGCACAGACAATATGAGAGCCTTTGTTTGTAAACGAGCTGCTCTCCATTAGAATAATAAATAAAATTTTATGAACATCTAGACGAATACGTTAACCAGTACTAGTATCACCACTGTTAGGTAAGACACAGATTGAGGGGCAATACTGGGTGTTGTTGTTGGGGTTGTTGGCTGGGTAGCATGGGTAGATGGTGTGGTGTGTGTCGTCGGTTGGTGTGTTGTTGTCGTAGTAGGAAGTGTGGGAGATGTAGTGGATGTTGTTGGCGGAGTTGCAGTAGTCGACGGCGTAGGAGCAAGGGAGGTTGTTGGTGACATGGCGAAAGTTGTAGTTGTTGGCCCAGCTGCCATTGTTGTTGCCGGTGGCATTGGAGTAGAACTGCTTGTTCCAGGCGCCGGTGTAGTCACAATAGGAGGCGGTGCTGTTGGGCCCTTTGTGGTAGTTATGACTGGCATTATTGTTGTTATAGCCGCTGTAGATGTCACCGCAGCAGTACTGCTGGCGGCTGTAGTAGAAGCAGCAGGAGTGGTCGACCCCGGCGTAGTCGTATGTTCCTCATACACTTCAAATAACCACTTCTTCATCATGGCGTAAGCTTGTCCTGGTCTGTCAAACGGAACTTCGTGTCCAGCTCCCTAAATTTCTTGTCTAATTAGCCTAGGATCAAATATACTCTGATAGTCATAACAACAACGTTGTTTTGATAACGCCTAGAGTACCCTCCAACCGCGTTTGTACCACTGGAAGTTGTCCAACTCCAAGGACTTCTTGGCTCGACGACCTAAACAACTTATTCTTGCTGACGGAAGGGAACTAACTCTGAGGTTCAGTGTTTCCTTGAACAAATGGTAAGTGAACCACTCTCCGCCTAGCCAGTTCTTCATCGTGTCGGCATCTCCATGGTAGAATAATATATTGAACTGTGCCTGTTTCGCATAGTTGCTTAAACACGGTTGAGCAAGGGAAAGAAAGAGGTCCACCTTTTCAAAATGTAGTTGATTAAATCACTAGTAGAGTTAGTCTGTTGGGTATAAGAGCCCATAATATTTCTATAAGTCTTTTTTTCTAACCAGGAACAAGGAAAACGTACGCGTCTTCCATCCAGTAACCAACTCCTCCAGGAATATTCAGAGCTGTTCTTACATTATCCTGGTTCAGATAATTGGTAAGAGCATCTCTGTACCAACACCAGTAAGCGCCATTTGGATCAGAAGACTCGTAGTTAATACCAGTCTGAAAACGGACTATGGCAGTGAGATATGAAACTAACCCATGTTTCTCCCACAGCTACCGTTTGATTTCCTGATGGGTCTATCAGTTCATAACATTGTTCGTACATATTATAAGGATCGAAAGAATTGACCAGGACGTCAGTAGCCATACTCATTAGCTACAATAAAATGAAAACTTGAAAGTTGCTATCCTCCTACTTCAATATAACAAGGGTCACTTTGGTTTCCTTGATAGTAAGGGTTGTTGAAATCGGTGAAATGGGAAGAGTAATCACAAGTCATCTCATCAGCAACACCAGCACAGCAGAGTTGATTTATCTTTTGGTATCTCCTGGAATCATGGATATTCTACAACTTAACACCTTTACGAGAAGGGTATTCCGCCTCGGTAGAACTCAGAATGTGGCATGGAGTTCAAATCCACAGCTTTGTCGAGAACACCATTTCCAATTGCCATTCCCTAAAAATAATTTAAAAGATCCCCATGCTCTTACCATAAAGTTTATTGGGAAATCAGTCATTCCGTCTATAATCAGCTTTGAAAGCATAGGAATGTAGACTCCGCCATATGATTCACCAGTTACAAAGAATGGTCTCTTCTGGTATTCAGGATAAATGGCGAAGAAGTCCTTCAAAGCAGCATACGCCTCGGCTGCTGTCTGTAAAGGAATTTAGTTTATATTTCTCAATAAAATTACATTGTCATCACTCCAAACAGGTGTCTTTCCATTGGAGGTGTAAGAGAAGCCAACCCCTACAGGAGATTCAAGATACAACATGGCGGCAAAGTCCTATAATTAGTATGTTTCCTACTTTTGTGTTCCTTACCCAAGCATATGGATTCTTACTCAGCGTTTTACCATCTCTGTTTACCCGGTACAGTCCGTTCTCCATGAATAAGCCATCGAGTGAGCTCGTTCCAGGCCCACCATTGAGCCATAGAAGAACTGGGGTTTCAGCTGTTGATGTTGCAGAATCGTACATCCTAAAGGCGCGATAAGGAGCAAAGAATGACTACTGTACCAGTAGTGAAGGAAATGTGTGTCTGAAGCCTTCAAAAAGCCGGAATACTGTACAGTATTGGCGAGTTGAGAATAATCAACACCCGGAAGACTCAGAATACGATGGGAATCCTTAAACGTATGGTGTTCCAAGCTTGGCCGCTTACCTTTTTTGTGCAGGTACTGCTGACATTATTCTGATATTGAGGTAGAAGTGGAGTGCGGTCGATATTTATCTTTAAAAATCTTAGGTTGCTTAGAAAAGATCATAGGCTTACGCCCGAGGGAGCACTGTAGTTGTTATTGCCAATCAAGAAGTTAGTGATCATTTGCAAAGCAGGTCCCGGCCTATCCATAGGTACCAGATGTCCAGCACCTTTTACAGTCATTTGCACAAAGTTTTGTGAGAATGTCTTCACGTAGCCGGCCAAAATGGAATTATAATTATCGCCGTTCTTTTGTTTATAGTACCACGGTTCTCGGTTACTGAGCACCTGAGGACTTTGCCTACTTTCAAAAACGAGTCTCCCTTACTGTCATACTCCTGTTAGCAATTAGCCTTTCTGCCCACCACTGATCTCCCAAAAATTGACAAATTGTATCCGCATCGCCGTTGTAGAGCATGACTCTCATGTTGTTGCTGGTGTAGTATGGATGGTTCATGATCTGGTTCATGACGTCAGACATATCATAATATTTTGATTGCCTAATGTATATCACATCTCTATAATTTAGGCGTCATGCTACGACTCCTACTAGATAGCTTACGAGCAATCTGTCCATTCTCTTCCAAGATATCGCTTAGCATGAATAGCAGTAAACACTTCTTTCCTATTCAGGTACATTGCCAGCTGATCGTCATTGTAGCAGACCAGTCCGAGGAATGGATCTGTTGAGCCATACCACGCTCCGTCCTAAAGATTTTCAAAATTCGAGGAAGAAATGGAAAGGTTACATTATTATTAACGAAAGGCTGACTCGAAGTGTCCGAGGCAAAATTTTGATGCTTAGCTCTTGCTAATAGTTCTCTTGCGGCTGGATTGGCGCTGGTCGTAATGTTGGGTATGGGCTTCTCAATAAAGTCATAGCAATCGGCGTAGATGTCATAGGGATCACTGTAAAGGGTCTGTTTTTTTAAAGAAACGGTTTTACGTAAATGTTGCGTCAAAATATCCACTGGAGATGCTGGTAGCTTGAAGAGAACATCTACTCAAGATTGACTGTCCGTTGTAATCGTAGTAAATCGGATTAGAAGTATTTCCACCGCAGTTCTTTTTCAACGTGTTCCATTCACTAAACCCTTATTTTAAAAAAGTAACCTGGTACATACTCTACTCCATTGAAGCCGTGACCATATTGAAAGGTGAATTCCGAATTGAACTGGTCCTTGTGCGAGAAATATCCATTTCCAACAGCGATGCCTTTGAAATTAATAGTCAGGGTACCGTTCGCAATCATCGTCAATAGGTTTAAACTAAGAGTTGGTATATAGACACCTGCAACGAGAATAAATAGAATATAAGAACTGTTCTAATCCCTCGCCTCCATAACTTTCACCGGCTATGTAGAATTCATTCTTGGCATACTGAGGGAACTTCACTTCAAAGAAATATTTTAGGGCGCCAGCATTATTCGCAGCTGTCTGTAGAGAGAAATAACTGTTAGTTCTGTCGTAATACTTACCGAGTCGTCATTCACTTTTGTTAAAAATGTAGGATCCGTTGAATACGAAAACCCAACTCCAACAGGTGTTTCCAAGAAAATGACATTAGCTTTCTGAAGTAAGGTTCAAATTAAAGTGCTCCATATTTACCTTGTTCCAGGAGAAAACGTTCTCATACAAGGTCGAGCCATTATCGTTGTTATTGTGGAAAGGGCCCAGCTCTTCAAAGAATCCTCCCAAGGAACTGCAGCCGGGTCCACCATTCAGCCAGAGTAAGACAGGATCATTTGCCGGGTCATTCTGAGATTCGAGGAACCAGTAGAAAAGGTTATTCTTTGGGAAATCAGGAGACACTAGGTAACCACTGAACATTTTGTATGGAACGTTGAACGTGAGTCCTGGCAAGCTTGTTATCTGATCTTGCAACGATTCATTCGTATAAGCGGCGAGAGTCTCAAAACGAAAATGACCTAAAAAAGAAAGTAAAACCTCGTCCTGAGAGACAGGAGGATATGCAGATGGAGCTGGGTTTGACGTTGGAGTGCATGGCGGCAAGCTATTGTAGTCACTTCTCAAAAGAGCTGGTGTAAGGTCAACTTGAGTTCTATTCAGGAACATTCCAGAAGTTCGGTTCTATAACAACTGAGTAAATGGTATCAGAATGGTGGTTACATTGACAAAGTTGTACATCATTTGAAGAGTTGGGGCTGGTCGATCCATAGCAACACTGTGACCTGCTCCCTTCACATTGGCAAGAGTTATTCTCTCTGCGAATCTCTGGTACATTACTGTAACTGTTATGGAATGAAACAAACTTTGCTGTAGCCAGCAGTTGACCGTCTCGATTTCAGTTGTCCAGGAATTTGGTAAAGCCATTCTATTCTCTTTTCAACTACCTGGAAATCATATATATTCAATGGGCCTAGTTTTGATAACCTTCAGTGCAAGTTGAGCTGCTAAGGCTTCAATGAACCATTGGTTCCCGAGATGATTGTTTATCATATCAATGTCTCCGTTGTAGAACAACATCCGAACTTGGTTACTCTAATTAAGAATCTGTTTCAACAAGGTGGGAGGAATACCTTATAGATCGGATGTTGAATAACGGCTAGGAGAGCGTTAGTAAGCTCTGGATTTTGCCGTGTGTAGGAATTATTAGCACTAAATACTTATATTATCAAAGGTTATCTTGCCTTACTTGTTAACGTGCCAATCAGCTACCCCGTCAGGAATGTGCAGAGCAGTTCTCACACTGGGGAGATTCATATAATTCTGAGTAGCTTGATCCTTCCAGCAAGGGAGACCGTTGAAGGGATCTGTTGAGTCGATGTTGATCATTGACTAAAATGGAATTTTGGGATTAGAAAAAGTCTGTACAGCGTAATCTTTGAACACATTGTCTTTCGGCAAGATGTTTGGAGATGATTTTCCATTGAAATAACAATCCTGGTAAAGATTGGGTGCCTGCACGCTTGAGGTAACGTAGTTTAGTGTCTAAAACGACGGTAGCGTTTAAATCCTTCTTTTACTTGTAGACTGCAGGTATTGTTCGTCCCAGGTTTAATTCCATAGGCGCCGGATTCGTCAACGGTTAGGTACATGGAGTACCAATCGCACAAAGTTGGATCCATCTGATCGCAGCAAGTACTAGTGAAGTTATCGTATTCCCTGTAAGAGTAGTTAGAAAAGGGACGACTTCTTACGTCTGTCCTATCAAGCCATAGGAATATTTCTGGAAGATGATGGAATTCGCTTGCTGTGCAGCAGACAGCGCTCCGTTTCCAATGCTGACGCCCTGGTAACATAGTTACATTGTCAAAAGATTAGAAACCTTGAGATTCATAGTAATGTTGTTTGCTTGGATACCATCCAACAAGAGTTTTGCTAAAGTTGAAGCATAAACTGCGCCATAACCTTCTCCTGCAATGAACCACTGCCCGTTATATTCAGGGAAACTGTTGGTGAAATCTTGTAGAGCTTTGAAGTTCATTGCAGCGGTCTATAATTATTTTTGAAGAGAAAAGGTGGGCCTTACAGTATCGTCATTCAGAGCTATATTTGTTAGATCTCCGTAGGAGTAGCCAACCTGTGGTGGTCCTTCCAAGTAGAGTAGATGAGCAAACTAAAAGATAGTTACAGGGAGGAATTGAGAAGGTTACCTTATTCCAGGAGTAATAATTCTCATTGAGAGATCCGCCATCCTTATTTGGGCGGAAGGGACCGTTCTCATTCAACATGCCTCTCAAAGCGCTGTCTCCTGGATAATTTCCAAGCCAGAGGATTACAGGAGCGGAGGGATCCATCCTTTGCGATTCAACAAACCAATAATGCAGACGAGTTCCATTTCCGCCATCGAGGTAGCCAGAATACTGCTTCCACTGGGCTTGGAAAGTTAGTCCAGGAAGAGTGGTGACCTATACTTTATATAACGCTGGATAATTTTTTTACCAAGTCAGCTTGCTGTCTGCGTGGAGGAGCAGCCATGGACTGATATTGAGGAAGAAGAGGCTGCGCTTGTTTATTAACTGCTGCTAGACAGTTATTAAAACCGAATCCTCTGACAAAATCCCTGACGATTTGCAAAACTTGGGAGGGTCTGTTGATGGCTGCCTTATATCCTCCTCCCTGGGAGTGTCATTAAATAATTCCCCTTTTATCCTTACTCTTATCGTGAGTAAGAACAATCGATCGGTATATTCAGTCCTTAGTCCTCCATCCGTGTCATTGTAAACCCCCCTCATATAGTTTGCTCTCCATGGCTCGTCCATTGTCATCTAAATTATGGAAATACTCTGAATTGGGTGGAGTTTACATCCATTCCTCGTGCAATTGCTATCTGTGTTGTAAACTTTCGGGAGCTGATAAAGTTGAAGGTTGTATCCACGTCTCCGTTGTAAAAAAGAATCTAGAAATGTAGCGAACTCTGATATCAATTGTCAATTACGGAGATATTTGTTGCCGAATAGTTTCCATTGTTCATAAATCCGACTATATCGTTTGTTAGATCCTGTGTTTGTACGGAATACAATTGGCTACAAGGGCTGGTCAAAATCAGAGGGTTCCTCACCTGCAAACGCTGAAATCGCCGGTTTGTGCCGTAATATGAAGAGCAGCTCGAACGTCTGCCCTTGCCAAATAGGTCTGAATAGCCTGCCCGGCCAGACAAGGATACCCATTGAAAGGATCAGTTGAATTTTGGATGTTGTCCTGCATTGCGGCCATATTCATGTAACAATCCTTGTAGATGTCAGCCTTATCAATTCTGGAAAAACACTAAAATCGGAATAAAAAGTAGAGTATACAATGGGCTCATCCAGGTGGTACTAGCTGCTTGTGAAGCATTCCGGCAGGTAAGATCGGTCGAGGACAAATAGGAGCAATTGTAAGGGGATTGGTTCTTGCAACAGGCGGATTGAAGACTGTCCCACTGGCTGAAATTTCCAAGAAACTTTTAAAGTAAGAGATTGTCTCACTCTTTTCCAGCGAAGCCGTGCATGTAAGCATAAGAGAAGAACGAGTCGAACTGCAGATTCTGGCTGAGGTGTCCATTGGCAATTATCAATCCCTAAAATTAAGAAAACATAAATATCTGAATGTATCTGTCACCTTGAACGATAGATTCACATTTTGGGCAGAAGGATGAGTCATAAAATATGAAGCAAGCTTAGTTGCATAGACAGAGGCGTATCCTTGTCCAGCTACGAAGAGGCCATTTGCTTGAAGGGCTTGGAAACTGTTGAGGAAATCCAAAATAGCATTTTCTAACTCTGTCACTATCTAGAACACGTATGCCGAAAAGTAGGAGTAATTTTTACCGTATCATCTGAAAGAGTATTAGGTTGTGTGATTACAGATGGAGTATATCCAATTCCCTGAGAGTCAATGAAAAGAAGGTTTGCCATCTAAACCTATGGTAGCGGTGCTTGTGATACACACCTTATTCCAAGAGAAGACATTTTCATAGATACTGTTCCCGCCTGGATAGAGTTTGAATGGACCGATCTCTTCCAAAGAGGCGTAGACAGAGCTGCAGCCAGGACCTCCTGCTATGAAGACAATAAGAGGATCAGTCGTCACGTTATTCTGCGACTCGTAGTACCTACAGATAGGAACTGTTGAACAAGTTTACATAAACCTCTACCAATAGTGTGTTTTCCCATTGCTCAAATATCCAGAGAAATGCCGGAAATTGACTTGGAAAGTGGCATTTGGCAGGCTGGTAACTAGATCGGCGGTCTTTTCTCCATTATTGAGTTGAACTAGAATCAGTAGGAGAAAGAGAAGCCTCATTCCAAGTCCACTGATTGGAAGGAATGATTAAAGGTGCGGTAAAAACTAATCGTATAATCTTTGTGCAGATAGAGCCTGATAGCAACGTGGACGCATAGAAGATGTTTGAAATTTGTAAAACGAAAGTGATTCAGCTAGGATTTATAGATAAAACAACAATAACGTCAGGAACTTTTGAACTCCAGGGAAGTTAGGTAATTATTGAGTTGAACTCTAACTTCCTCTGATAGATTCCTAGTTGTCTGCGATATTGGTCGCCCATAAGACTGAAAAAGAACGAATATTTATTTAATGTTATTACATCTACAATAAATTAAAAACAACAGAAGCAATCATAACAACAATAAAGGATAACATTGATGAGCTTTGCGGGGTGGTAGGTGGTTGGGTTGGATTCGTAGGGATCGTCGCAGCCGTTGTTGTCCCAAGAGGATTTGTGACCGGTAGACTCTGAGTGCTAGATGCTCCTGGCTGAGGTGTTCCTCCAGTTCCTGGTGCGTTAGTTGTTCCGGTCCCTGGAGGGTTAGTTGGCCCAGTTCCAGCCGTCAGAGTAGTACCCGGTGCCTATAGACAATAGTATTTTGTATGCTACAGCAAGAACAAACCGGTGTTGTAGTTGAGCTATTACCTATTGCACTTCCTTCGACGTAGGGTTGG
This sequence comes from Oscheius dolichura, assembly GCA_932521035.1. Classification (NCBI taxonomy): domain Eukaryota; kingdom Metazoa; phylum Nematoda; class Chromadorea; order Rhabditida; family Rhabditidae; genus Oscheius; species Oscheius dolichura. Next base: position 8,749,175 of record OW051497.1, on the reverse strand, counting down.
TTATAGTCAAGCTTGAGCAACCAATTGTAGATCATCTGCTGCGCCTGGGCTGGTCGATCCAAGGGCACAAAGTGCCCAGCTCCCTTGACGGTCAAAACGTCAACGTTGGTTGCGTAGCGCTTGACGTATCCTCCTTGGGTTGGCGCATAGCTCCTGTCGACTTGGTAAGTCCAGGGCTGTCTTGTTTGCTGGATCTAAAACGGGCCTTCTTATTACATTCTGAATGTTCATACCGGTAGACCCAGAGCATTTTTGAAGATACCATTGGTGAACCATTCAGCTCCTAGCCAATTGCACTCCTCATCTACGTCTCCGTTATAATACAGGAGGGAGAATTGCCCATTTTGGTAGTATTGACTTGAAATGATACTTCTTACTCGTAGTCTGTAAAGTTACCTTGTAAGAATCCTCTGAATAATGGGTCCAGTCGAGTTGTACTGTTGTTGATAGGGGAAGATGATGTTCGTATCTCCAACCCATTGGCCTGTTCCGTCTGGGATATTCAGTGCTCTTCTAACGGCGGGGAGATTCATGTAGTTGGACAATGCGGCGTCCATGTAACACCAGTAGCCACCGTTGGGGTCGGAGGAATCGTAGTTTATACCAGTCTGGAGTAGTTCCTTTATTTTAGCAAAAGTTGATTATACCCATGTGTCACCGACAGGAACAGGCTGTGCTCCGGGTTTCAGGTTTGTCCAGCATTGTTCATACAAGTTGTAGGGGTCGAAGTCCAGAGCCAAGAATTGAACACCAACAGAGACAATCTAGAACATTTTTAAGGGGGGTTTGATTGAATTATACCTTCTGGTAGCATGGATCAGTGACGTTGCCGGAGTATACCATGGGATTGAAATCGGTGATATGGTCGGAATAGGGACAGTTGAGTTCATCCGGATAGCCAGAACAGCAGAGCTTGTTAATCTCGAGGTAGTCACTGTAAGGCAGATTTGCCCTGTAGTATTCAGTGTGGAGGAGCGTATTGGAAAGGATGGCTTTGTCAACAACTCCATTTCCAATTGCGGTTCCCTAGAATCGTAGGATAAACGAAGAAGTTCTTTTCCTTACCATGAAATTAACAACAAAGGTCTGGTTCTGAATTCCGTTTATGAGTCTCTCTGTCAACATCGGGAGATAAATTCCGGCATAAGATTCTCCTGTCAGGTAGAAAGGTCTCGTCAGGTATTCAGGATAAATGCTGAAGAAGTCTTGAAGAGCAGCATAGTTTTCATCGGCTGTCTAAAAAGATAGTCATTATCACATGCTTTTAGGCAAGGTACCAAGTCATCGCTCCAAGCTGGCGTCTGCCCGTCAGTAGTGTAAGAATATCCAACTCCAACAGGAGACTCCAGGTAGAGGACATTGGCAAACTTCGTCCAGGAATAGTGATTCAGCTGCAGAGTGGCGCCATCCTTGTTAAGCCGGTAGGGGCCATGTTCTTCGAAGAGACCTTCCATCGAGCTCGAGCCGGGACCTCCATTCAACCACAAGAGAAGTGGGGCAGTGTCGGGGCTGTATTCAGCTTGGATAAGCCTGTAACCCTCTCATTATGTAGAAGAAACACAACTTTACCAATAGTGAAGGAAGTGCGTAGGAGAGGACTGCAAGAAACCGGAGAACTGTTTGAAAGAAAGGGACTTTGGTAGTCCGGGAAGGGCTAGGATGCGGTCGCTGTCCTTTCTACTGCAGGTAAGAGTATTTGGAGCAGGGTCAGTGTAGTTAGAGAGATTTGGCTGTGGAGTAAGATCGATCTAAAATGCTTTTCAGAGCTTGTCGTGTCTTTTTCTACTTGAACAGGTGTACTGAAGTTAGCGCTATTTGCCAAAAAGTTTGTAATCATTTGAAGAGCATAGGCAGGTCTATCCATGGGAACCATATGTCCTGCTCCTTTGACGGTCAACTGGACGAAGTTCTGGTTCCAGGCCTTGGCGTAACCGGCGATATTGAATGGAGAAGTGGGTGTCTGCTGGTAGAACCAGGGCTGTCTATCATAGAGGACCTGAAATTGTTACTTTTCCTTGTCAAAGCTATATTTACAGTCATGTTTCTGTCCTTAATCAGAGCTTCAGCGAACCACTGATCTCCCAAGAACTGGCAAACAGTGTCGATGTCTCCGTTGTAGAGCATAATCCTCATGTTGTTATCAGTGTACCACTTGGAGTCCATGATGTTATGGAAAGTGGCGCTCATGTCGTAGTACATTGCGTTGTCATGGTAGGGGTAATGCCTCCTACTGAAGCATTCTTCCCATTGCTTTCCGGGTTCCATGTAGGCGTGTATTGCGGATATGACCTCTGGTCTATTCAAGTAGTCCATGATGTTGTCGTTGTAGCAAGCAAATCCGTGGAAAGGATCAGTTGAACCGTACCAAGAGGCTCCCTAAATGCCCTTGATATTTAGTACTGCTGGTAATTTACGTTGTTATCAACAAATGGCTTGTTAGCTGCAAGACTTTGACGTCTTTTCAGCTTCCTAGCAGCGATGGTCTTTTCCAGGCGAGACTTTGGTGTGGGTTCGCTTTCAAACGAGGAAGAAGCAGAGTAAGCGTAGCAGTCCTGGTAGATGTTGTATGGATCTCTATAAAATGCATTTGTATATCAGTCTGTATATGTCTACTGTAAAGTAACTTACACATCCTGGTCTGCCATGAAGATATCGATATAGTGATTTTGGAAACGATCGCAGTGTGATCCCTCAGGAGCACTGGAGTAGTCGTAGTAAAGTGGATTGGTATCATTTCCTCCGCAATCGGCTTTCAGTTGATTCCAATCACTAAAAATCATTGTTTTATATTTTTTTCATTCAGTAATGTTACTCGATTCCATTGAATCCTCTTCCATATTGCAGAACAATTTCGGAATTTTGTTGGAGGAACTCACTCAGGATACCGTTCCCAATTCCCATTCCCTGGAAGATAGGTTAGAAATAAAAAGGAGAAACAAACCTTGAAGTTGAGCTTCAGCTTTCCAGCTTCGATGAGGTTGATCAAGTTGTAACTCAGAGTCGGTACATAGACTCCACCGTAACTTTCTCCAGTAACGTAGAATTCATGCGAAGCGTATTCGGGGAAGACCGATTGGAAGAAGTATTTGATTGCGTACGCGTTCCTCTCAGCGGTCTAAAAATCTCTCTTTTATCTTTTCAAATATAGAGCTACCGTAACATCATTCCAAGTGTAGTTGGTGTCCTTGGTGTACGAGAATCCGACCTCTACCGGTGCTTCCAAGAAGATAACATTAGCTTTTCTATTCCAAGCGAAGACGTTCTCGTAGAGCGTTTGGCCACCGTCATCATTGGTGTGGAAGGGGCCTAATTCAGTGAAGAATCCCACTGGAAATATTGTACTTTCAAAATCAGGTGCTAAACTTACAAAGAGAACTGCACCCTGGGCCTCCGTTGAGCCAAAGAACGACGGGATCATTCTGAGGATCACCCTGGCTCTCAATAAACCAGTAGAAGAGGAAATCCAGAGGGAATTCGGGAGGGTTCAAATAGCCGGAGAACTGTCTGTAGGGCGGTGTGAAAGTCAATCCAGGGATGGGTCCAGTAATCTGATCTTGCTGAGCTTTTGCTGTCAAGTTGGAGGCAGTTGGTGGGGGAGTGGGAGGTGCAGTAGCAGACGGGGTAGTGCCACTTACAGCATCCTCAGCCTGGAGGAATCAGAATGACGTCGAGTCTTAGAGAATCTTACTTCTACAGCCTCATTTGGCGGAATGTTGAAAGTAGGAACGGCAATTGGTGGCAATGCAGAAGCGGCTGCTTGTGGTACAGGTTGACAAGAAGTCAATCCGGCGTAGTCAGGTCTCATCGGAGCGGGATTCAGGTTCAAAGAGAGTCCCACGCCAATATCTTGGTTCTAAAACATCCCTATTTTTTTCTTATCAGTGTCTCCTACCATAACGAAGTTGTACATCATCTGAAGAGCTGGTCCAGGTCTGTCAAGCGGCACCAAATGACCAGATCCTTTTACAGTAACCAGTCGGATGTTCTTAGAGAAGACCTTGATAAATCCGGCTAAAGAGGTCTGTAATCCCGGTTGCATCCTGTACCTCCACTTGGCTCTTGCTCCGTTAGCCTTAAAGTTTTCAGTAAAAAGTGAAGATGATTAATTCTCACGGTCAAGTTATTCTTTGCGGCAAAGTTCTCAATAAACCACTGATCTCCCAAATGGTTACAGACTAGATCAGCATCTCCGTTGTAGATCAGCATCCTCATGTTATTCGACTATAAGCAAACAGATTTTTAATCCGTAGATTCTCTTACGTAGTAGATGTAGTTGTTGATGATGTAAGAAAGCACGTCATCCAGCTCGAAATACTGCCTGTTGTAGTAGTTGGCATTCATGTCTTGGCTAAAAAGCGAAATTAGTATTTGTTCAGTTTAGACTGTCACTTAAAAGTCTGCCAGGTGGTGATGTTTCCCATAACGGCGAAGCTATCAGGGATATGAAGAGCTTTTCTTACAGCGGGTAGGTTCATGTAAACCGTAGCTGCGTCGTCTCCCCAACAGGGGAAGCCGTTGAACGGATCTGTTGATCCGAGGTTCAGCAGGTTCTAATAAAATATATTTTCAACCTGTCGCCTATTTACCTTCTGATCTTTAAAGGCCAGACTTGAAGTCTTTCTTGTTGCTCGCTTGACTCCTTCTGTAGCATTTGCAGCAGTTTGTGGGTAATTGAAGCAGTCTTGATAAACATTGTAGGGGTCATTTTGGGTGTTCCAGACCATGTCGTTGACAATGCTGATGATCTAGGATAGGAATAATTAGACAAAGGTGACAAAAACAATTACGGTAGTAGCACACCAGTCATCGGCTCCATCCTTCTTGACATAGTTTCCGTGATTATCGAAAACAATGAAGGGAGTATAGAAGTCACACTGCGTGGGATCAGTCACGTTGCAGCAGCGGTTGGTAAGCTGGTCGTACTCTCTAAAACAGATTCTTTGACGTAGTACGTATCCTTACATTTTTCCAAGGACACCATAGCTGTATAATTGGAAGATGACGGAGTTGACTTGGTATTTGGTGGTAAGTTCAGCGTTTCCAATAGCAATACCCTAAAAGAGGTGAGTCATTTTTTCGAAGTTTCTATCTAATACCTGGAAGTTGACAGTAATATCCTGGCTGTACATTCCATCCAGAAGTCGTTTGCTCAAAGTTGGAATGTAAACACCGCCATAGGATTCTCCAGTGATGAAGAACTGCCTTGTTCTGTATTCAGGGAACACATTGAAGAAGTCTTTCAAAGCTTGGTAGTTATCCTCAGCTGTCTGTAACCGACTATTCTATATTGCAGCGGCTCAACTATACCGAATTGTCATCCCATCCCGTTTCGTTAGGATCAGTTGAGTAGGAATATCCAACGCCGTACGGTGCCTCCAAGTAGAGCACATTAGCAAACTTGTTCCAAGAGTAAGGGTTTTCATACAGGGTATTGCCGTCAGCATTCGGGCGGAAAGGTCCGTTTTCAGTTAGCATTCCCCAAACGGAGCTGGATCCTGGACCTCCGTTTAGCCAAAGAAGGAGGGGAGCCTGTCTGGAGTTCGTCTGAGCTTCAACCAGCCAGTAGTGCAAGAAATGTTTGTCTGATCCTTTCAGATAGCCGGAGTATTGGTTAAACGTTGTTTCGAAAGTGAGTCCAGGCAGGTCATAGATCTGAAAACTGGCGTCAGTGAATACTCGACAGTTGTTACCAAATCGGCGTCTTTTCGAGATTGTTGGTTGTTCAGGTATTGGAAGTGTGGTAGAAGAGGTTGGGCTCCGAGAGGAACATCTTTCAGACAGGTGTGAAAGTCTTGCCCAAGGACAAAGTTCCTCACTAGCTGAAGGGTCTGAGCTGGACGATCTTGGGGAGCGAAGTGTCCGCCGCCCTATAAAAGGTCCATTGACTATTTTCTGACGATAGCCTCTACCCTAATCGAAGCGATGTGTAGGCTAGTGTTGTAGATTTGCATCAATCCTCCTTCCATGGGATAGTAGACGGGGCAATTGTAACTGAAGTTCCAGTGGCCATCACTGACTATCTAGAATATTTAATCTCACAAAGTTCTTCCTTTCAGCGTACACTGCCCGAAGACAACTGAGCCGCGAATAGTTGACCTCCAACAAAGGGGGCTGTACTATCCAGATCTCCGTTGTAGAGGATGATCTTCATGTTCTGAGCGGCATAACTCGCATGGTTCATGAATGATGAAATATCAATCGACAGGTCAGTCGTCAGTTTTCCGTAGTTTAGCATTCTATGTGTAATCGTGGTCTTTATCTCCTAATGAACTTACGTGCAAGTGTTAAAAGTGGGAGCAGACCCGTAGACTGTGGAATTCACGTGAAGAGCTGCCTTCACTTCGCCCTCATTGAGATATGATTGTGTTTCGAATTCGGTGTAGCAAGGGTATCCGTTGAGATTGTCAGTGGAGTTAATTAGAGGCCACACTATGCCCAAGAATTCAGCCGTTCTCTGGAGCATGATTGGGTTTCTGTAGCAGTCCTGGTACACATTGAAGGGGTTGTTTCTAAAAAAGTGAGGATGTGCTAGAACAGTTGGAAATGTACTTACACTGGTACTTTAATCCAATTATTTATAGCATTCTGGGCCTTGGCCTGGCAGTCAGGAGATCCGGAGCTGTAGTCACAAGTTAGGGTGGATTGGTTTTGGCAGCAGACACTTCGAAGGTCATCCCACTCGCTGGAATACTCATTAGAGATGAAGAGATGATTACTCACTCTTTCCCAGCAAAGCCATGCATGTAGGCAAAGGCCATAAAGGTGTTGAACTGAACGTTCTGGTTCAGCATTCCATTTCCAATGAGGACACCCTAAAGTCTTCAATTGTTATTAGAAGCCATTCAGACCTTTAGATTTCCCTTTGTAGTTCTTCTAACTTGGACCATGTTAGCCACCTTGGTAGCATAAACGGAGCCATAGCCTTCACCAGCGATGAAGAGGGGATTGCTTTGTCTCTCGGGGAAGACATTCACAACAAAATCAGACAGGGCGTCTTCGAGGTAAGAAGCCACCTAAAGAAGAGTTCCTTTCGTATATTCACAACCAATTTACATCAACATCCTGAAGTGTAAAGTTGTACATTGGAGAGTATCCAACTCCGGGTCCGTCTATCACTAGTACATTAGCCATCTGAAATCATTTCCGTTTGAATTGCAACACTTCCGTTCTTTGTCCCGATTTTACTGTCCTAATTATCGGAAGGACCATCACCTTATCACCGTCATTTCATCATTTTAGTATGATTACAATCATCAATTTTGAGCTAAATCAGAACGGCTCTCACCTTATTCCAAGAGAAGACATTCTCGTAGAGAGTACGACTGTCCGAGTAAACACGGAATGGACCAATTTCTTCCATCATTCCAAAGACTGAACTGCATCCGGGGCCTCCGTTAAGGAAGAGGATGAGAGGATCGGTAGACACATTGTTTTGAGATTCAATATACCTAAAAAGCTAAGTTCAAAAGTGGGAAGTTCCGAGGGATAAAGATTATCAACTTGTTTACTTTAAAGGAGCCCTCATTTAAAAGTCAAAAAAGAGTAAATACTGACCAGTAATGAAGATACCCGCTAGCAGCTGCTGTATTATATTTGAGGTAGCCGGAATATTGATTAAAGCTGACGGTAAAGGTTGTCCCAGGTAGTCCATATTGCATGAAGTCATTGTCAGATCTGTTGGTGGCTGATACTCCACCAAGAAGGACGGCGCATAAAAACGCCAAGAGCATCGTGGACTCCGCACCTGTGCTGACCAGCAGTCCTGTCCAAGTAGAACTTGATTAGGGATCTCTCTTCAACCGAGATAAGGCCGCTACGTGGTGGAATCGTAAAACGGTTGCCAAAAGATTCCGCTGGACAGGCGAGAACTGGGTGTTGCCCCGAGTACATTTTTAGTAGTTGGTAGCTCTTTTAACGGTGGCTAAGAACTGTTGTAATCTTTATAATCCCTGATAAGGATGATTCTCTGCAGACAGGGTGAAAAATGTACTTTTCTGAGGCTGATACTCCTATTTAATAAGTCCGCTAGAAAAACTCCATGACCCGTATTAAACCGGAATTTGAGGAGATGCTCAGAACTCTAAAAAATTTTATTTTTCTCTTCAGGATATTATCATATTATCAGGGCGCTCCACACCCATTCAAAAAGACTCACTCCCTCCAGAAGGCTTGCGGCTTGCATACAAAACCATCAGCGTGGCATTCTTTGACAGTTGTATATTTTAAAAACAAGAATTTGTGTATTTGTTAAATTATTGGCTACAGGGAGAACAATGTACTGTCTCGCACAATTCTTCTGATAGTAGGCCGAACCCTTTTTTGACTACTGGGGATCAAAGATTGCTCAATTTTGTGAAATTTGCAGTCGACAGAGCGTCATCCCTGATAGCGGATCAAAATAATTAAGTGATTCATCTCGGGCGCTCAAACTCCAATGTTTGATGTGCCTTTATCTGATGGAATGTACCCATAGTTTCCTTCTAATACAATCCGAATGGCCCAATATTTCAGAGGGGGCCGTTTTAACGGTCAAGTGAACTGTGGTGACGAAGATCTTCTTCAAAACTATTCTTACTTTTTCAGGTTACTCACCTCGTGCACTTTCCTAATGAGCATCGACATCCTCCCCGATATTCCCTGCACATTGCTGTCGAGTTGCTTATCTCTCCCCGATCTGGCTGGCAACAATGCGTGGCTGCTCTCGACTTTATCTCCATCTATCTCGCCTCACCAAGCGAATATATCTGTTACAAATTGGCGGGGTAGACACCACGCGCTATTACCATATCCGCTGGGCAGCTGTCTGAATATTTCGAGAGCAGTCTACTTGACAAACTGAGCTGCATTTGCATTCGTCAAAGCTTCGTGTCAAGACTGATGACACTTTTTCCCTTGGGGCAGATAGCAACAACCAGTGGAATATCATAAGACGAAATACCAAGTGATCCATCTTCTTTTGGGGAAGCGTACATGTTCCGACGACCGTCTAGTTGTAGTAATCTCCGGGTTTTCTGTGGTAGCTTCTTAGAGTGACTAAAATTCATGTTTTAAATGACAAAACCCCTTAAATTAGGCTCAGGCTCACGTTTGTCACATGGAAATACAGCTAGCGGACTTTTGTCAGGGTTAACTAACCGCTAGCCAGTGTCTAATAGACGACATTAGCCAAAAACTACTACCTTTGACGTGTTTCTCAATCCCTAAAAAGTTTTAGAGAAAAACCGATGTCATCATGTTCTCGTAATACCAATTATCCTACGCCTATCGCCGGAAAACATGTAAAAACTTCTATTTACCGAGTACTCTCGTGTATCTCGAAATACGGCTTCCGGAAGTTATTATACAATTTCGAAAAGCTAAATTTACTACTCGAGAAATAAGGTAAAAGGTAGAAAAGAGAGAACGAGGCGGGGTGCCTACGGCCTCCAGGGAACACACGGCGCACATATCCTAGTGGTAATGAAAAACGCTTGATGAAGCCGTCGGGCTGCGTCCCCATATGCTTCCTAGCTTTCCATCTATTTGCGTCTTCTGTAACTAAATTTTAACTCAAAAGTACTGTTCTCTATGGTTCTTTTAAGGAAAAACGGTTACTGTGGCCGTCTGCGTTTGGTTTTCTATGAAGAGAGCCTTTTTTCATAAGAGACAACTCTTTGAAAAGCCTTCAGGGAGACTGGGGACTCATTTGTTCTTTGCTCAAACTCTAATGAACTGCTTCTTCCACTTACCACGCGTCTTCTTCATCGTCGTATGGTCGTTTGGCTGTTTTTCGACTTCAATTTCCACCACTAAACACACTCCAGGGACTGGGCCAACTTCGGATGTTGCTTCAACATGAACATTCTGAGGCTTCTATGCTTAATTGTTACATCGATTGGTCTACTGTAGAAAGGGGCTTTGCGCTTATTGGGCTATGTAGAGCTGGGCGGAGCTGTGGGCAATTCCCCCGGATTGGCCTCTAATGAAGGCACCTCCCGAGGGGCCAGCCATGTTCTTCTCTGATGGTTCTACCTTACTTCGTTCCATAAAAGACGAGAGCATAAGGAATACGTGGCCTCCTTCCTTGATCGATACATCCAACGGCAGGTAACGACTTTTATAAGAAGTTTCTTCTTTTTCTCCGGCTTAATTTGACCTCATTAGACCTTTCTCACATTATTTTTCCCTGTTTTTCGCTTAGATCTTCTTTTACTGACCATTAAGAGCTCTCGTTAATTGAACAGGTCACAAAAGTTTTTAATCTCGCGCCTCACAGCTCCCGCGGGGTATCGTCCCCAGGTCCCTCTAGTGGGACGTCGACGCACACCGAGCCCTCCCATAATGAGTTTGTGCTCCATCCCCTCATTGCTGCTCTCAAATATATTTTTATAAAACGTTTTGAAGCGATTCCTCGCACCTTTGCAGAGTTTTTAGGGGCAAAAACGCGTCCCTTGAGCCTAGAAAGACGACAAGTAGCCAGAATTCTCTTGTTTCTCTCTTCCGCGTTAGACTTTTACCATTCCAATTGGTTTATTTCAACAGCAATTGATGTTCAGTTACAGTTGTCATGTTGCTCGAGCTCATTTTGAGAAGCATCCTCCCAACAACCTCAGGAAGTCCAACTTCTTCCACTTTGTCATTGCCTTGTATGACAGAAACAACCAGCCCATTGAAATTGAAAGAACACAGGTAAGGATATGGCAAAGAGCGTATAACCAGAGAACTTGCAGTTTGCTGGTTTTGTTGAGAATGAAAAGGAAGTAGACGGTCAGGATACCAAGAATGGGATTCACTACAAACTGGCCCTGATGTTTCAAAATGGTAGGAGTATGCTCAGTCTAGACAATTTTGAGGGTTTTAGGAATCCGAGCAGAGCAGGATCTGTACGTTAGACTGGTGGATAGCCAAACAAAGCAGGTTAGTATAAATTCCTCTAAAGGAATGCCTCCCTATCCCTATTCTACTCATTGTTTGCCCCATTATTTCCCAAAATTTGGTCTACGGCTTTTTGATCAACCCATTTTCTGACCTTTTCCACATTTCCTCATGACTGCATTAACGACAAACCCTTATGCATCTAATTTCATTCCTTTCCTTATTAAGAGTTCCTGTTAATTGCGACAGGATAGGGCCCCTATACTTTCTTAGTTTTTCTGCAGACAAGGCTGCAGGAATAGGTGGTCTAGAGGCCCTTTTTTAGTCGCATTGAGTTTGGAGCCGGCCAAATAAGGCTACGGTAGGAAATCAATGGCTTCCGCTAGCTGGCAATGCATCATAGCCTATCCTAAAATCTAGGAGCGACAACTTTGGACGGATGTCGTAACCAAAAATATCACGAGACGCAACAGATTTCTGAAATTTTAGGCAATCGCATATGAGGGGCAGGATAAGAATCCAGAGATGTGTCGAGTCCTTCTTACGCATGAGGTCATGTGCAGGTGAGAAACTACTGTCTGGGAATTGAAAGGTCCAATTTTAGTCGTTGTTGTGAGAAGAAAAGCTGTGGAAATCGTAACGAGACCCCGAGCGATCCAGTCATCATCGACCGGTAAGTCGTCGCCTCCCGTTTCGGATGCTCCTAGTGCAGCTTCCAATTATGCAAGATACTATCGAGCAGCTGGCAGCCGTTGCGTTACGCCATTAAAACTGTTTGACCGGCCATAAAATGCCCATAAACCAACATCTCATCTAGTTAATTAAGAATAGCCGACGCAGTAAGAAGGCTAAAAGAAATCTGTGCCTTTTGCGGGTGTTTCCCTCATTTTCACTTTTTCTTTCAAGACTGATTCCGTTAGAAAACAGTAGTCATTTGAAGTTGAGGGAAATTTCATCCAGTCCAGGATGGATCCGATCCTATTGGATTAGTGCGCGAGATGGGATATAATGAAGTAATGACGGGTTCTCGTCATTGCCGGAGATGGCGTTCCTTTCAAGTTGCTAAGAGAACAGATAGACTGCCATCTGTGAAGCTGTCGAGGGGAGAACAAGCAAAAATCAATCTCTTTTCAGATATTTCCTCAAGTTCTTCTTGAAATGCAACCAGAACTGCCTCAAAAATGCCGGAAATCCTCGAGATATGCGACGATTCCAGGTCAGTTCATTTACAGTTGGCGGGGATAGTTCCTAAAAGACTTAATCAATCATCCAAGGCGCCAACCAGGTGGTGGCTCTATTGTTCGCTTGTGACCCTCGTATTGCTCGTATAAACTGACCAAGCCCAAGCTGTTCCCCCGCAAAAAAACTGAGTACCGCCAAAGACTGTAGAGTCGTAAATGTGACTAGATCATATGGTTCACGCTGGGGTAAAGAAGAGTGGCAAAGTTCGACCACAGGGGCTATTTTTATATTTCAGGTAGTTCTCAGCACCTCAGCCAGGCTTGATGGCCAACTGTTAGCCATGTCGGAGAACATGTTCGTCCACAACAATTCCAAACATGGCAGAAGAGCCAAGCGGAGTGAAGTTAATGATGGTAGGTTCTTTGAAAATAGGAGCAGCTTGACCTCGCGCCTCTTCCTAATGAACTTGCAACATAATGAATAACAGACGGATGAGCTTGTAATGCGCAACGAGTCTATTAGCGCCCAACAAGGGCTCCGTAACAATTAAAGGGGTCAGTTCCGGGCAGCCCCTCTAACACAGCTAGGGTTTCCATTTCCAGTTCTGTCTTTTGGAAATGCGCGTACGACCTTTAAAGAGCGACAATCGGGACATTCCGTTACACTTTAAGACCAATTCTATTTTTGACAGCGATAAGGGGAATTCTTAGAAACGGCAGGTGCGTGATCTGTGTTCCATGCTTGATGATGGTTCCTCTCTCGGAGACAGCCGGCAGATCAGCTGCGCCTATCATAAGCATAATTGGGCGCATCTATAAAAACGTCAGATATGCAAATTGTCCTGCGCGGAAGGGACGGCACTGGCAAGACAAATGGCTTGCCACTTGAGCCAACAAGTGTTGCTTTGGCCGGGGATCCGGGGATCTTAGGGGGGGCACCGCTTCCGGTAGAATCCAGAAAGGAAAATGTTTTTCTTCTTCCAACTTTGAAACATAACGTTTGAACTCATAAATTTCATTGAAAGTTATGGTACCATGTTTACGATTTCTGGCGATTTTTTCCTTCACGGCCCTATATTTTTCACACGAGCGATCGTCGGTTGATAAAGACCACTCTTGTTTGCGTCAGCCCTACCAGCGTTGAAAAAGATGGGAGCTCTTCGAAACATTTTTACAATCTTGTTAAGTTGAACACGAAGGACTTCGGGAAAGGTCGAGATAAGATAAGATGAGATGGTCAGTTCTTGCAAAACTAGTAGAAGTAGGCAAAGAAATTCGGAAACCATTTCGTAGATCAGCACTTCATTGAAACAAAAGGGCAAAAATTCCTATCTGTTTTCCTTGCAGATTTTTCGGAACTCTCGGACGTCTCTCTAGGTAATGCAGTACCCGTAATAAAAGCAGTTTGTCCCTCTGAGGGATGGGTCCAAGGAGGGCAGCAGGTTGTGATAATTGGAGAGAACTTCTTCGAAGGATTACAAGTAGCCTTTGGAGTGACTACAGTATGGAACGACGTGAGAAGACCAGCAAAACTTAGGGTAGTATTAGCCAATTCAGATACAAATAGTCACCCCGAATGCCATGAGAGTAACGACCCCTCCGAGGCATAATGCCGGGGTCGTTGAAGTCACCCTACAGTATAAGAGTAAAAGTTTCTCTCGTGGACAACCTGTCAGATTCGCTTATGTTTGTGAGTTGTTATCTCCAATTCCAGAAGATTCTCAAATGTTTTGCAGCACTGACAGAACCCAGTATCGATTTTGGCTTTCAACGTCTCCAGAAGCTGCTGCCCAAGTACCCCGGTGACCCTGAACGCCTTCCAAAGGAACAGATTCTCAAGAGGGCTGCAGAACTAGCAGAAGCCCTTTACAACAGGTTGGCCGTGATGACCAAGTCTGATGTAAGATTTATCTTTTAGAACATCAGGAGCCGATCAGTTGAATGCCTACTATGCCGGTTTTGACACGACTACAGGTAGCGTCGAAGGAGGATTACGTCAGAAAATGAAATGATTTCAGATTACACTGGACGAACTCATAATTCTCCAAGAAGTCTGACCTATGGGCCGAGTTCTCAGACTCTTCAGTCGGCTGTGTATAACTCAGGGTATCCAAATGTGACAGCTTCACCGGCCACGAACTTCTTAAATGCCCCAACCGGTACGCCTTCTACCTTGCTCTTTCGTAGTCTTTGCTAAGGTTGCAAGCTCTGGAAAAGCAAGAACATTTAGATAAGAGCTAAAAAGAGCAAATGATAACATTTTTCGCCGCGTGGTTATTACCGGCCTTTCGTGGAAGAAAATAAAAAAGATAGATGTTGCTAAAACTAGAAGGTAGAGTGATCAGCGGGGAAAGGTCAATGAGATCAGGCAACGAAACTTTCCTTTTTCTATTTCTCGGACCTCCAGTCAAATGAAATTTATGGGGTATGAACTTTTGATGAGGGAGAGGTGTTATTGGGGGTGTCTCCCACACTTCCATGCCGTTGAAAACAGGCGCCCTTAGAATAGACTGTGTCTTTGAAATACGTGGGGTACAAACACGGAGTATAGTGAAAAATACCTGAGTCAATTACAGGTTTCGCCCCGTTTGGAGGGATGAACGCGTTCACAGCTGCCACCCTTCAGTCCACAACAAGATTGACTTAAAGAAAGACAATATACTCCCCTACCGTATGCCCTGTAGCAGCAATATGCAACAATCTGGTCCTGCTCTAAAAGTCTTCACTTCCCGGTCCCCTTGCTACCTCACAGATAAAAAGCAAGCCAGTCGATCTCTTTATGTCTCCGTGTCATTAATCCCTATAATCCCCACTACTGTATTTTTATAATTTTCGTATATATACACTTAATCTGATGCAATATTGCCACATACCGTAATAAATAAATTAATGTTATCGTCGCTGGCCAACGACTTCCTTCTCTTTTGTAGTACACAGCGTATACGGAAGCCAGATAGGAATTGTCGCCAAAAATCACTCCTGAGAGAAAGAGAACAGAATGACTTTAAAGATCATCATGACCGCAATATGACGTGCCGGTAGCGATAGTTTTGTTTACATTCTAAAATCAGACCGAGAACTCGCTAATAATAACACGTTTGCCCGATTAGTCGCCACTGAACCATCATTCTCTCATGGCAATCGAATGGTCGTGTGACGTAGTAAGAGACGGTTTAGAACGGGAGAACTTTCCCTTGGGGAACGGATGCGGGCGTGATTATTATCGTCTGACAGAGATCTCAAAACGTCATATTCGCCGGAAATGATAATACAGTCACTCTCTCTTTTTCTACAGTACGCCTAGTTAAGCAAACTTGAGTTCTGAAAGGTCTTCACCAGAAGCGGAAAGAAGTGCCTATTTACCGGGGAGAATTAGTATTTTCAGTTCCCGAATTCTTGAAACTTTTCACAGAGGGCTACAGTAACCACGTGGCGGCTGGTTGTTTCACCCAGCCTAATCTATCTTCTCCGTACCTTGCACTGCCTGACATTGGGAATTTGGCTTGCAGAAAGATTCAACAATAGCGAAAATCATGATAAAATATCTTTTGTGGTGGTCTGATCGCAGATGCCTTATCAAGTTTTTTCAGGAGTGATAAGTTATGAGCATCCTGGAAAACCTAGAAAAATAACCAATGATCCGTGGTAAAAAGTGAAACCAAACAAACAGCCCCTCTCTCCCGTTTTTCCATCAGTGTTGCTATGGTTGTACACGTTCCCCTGATGATCTTGGTGTTTGCTTCAAAACCTTCACACGTATGGAGATCGTAAATTGATGGGACAAGTTTATGGTCCCAACCTGATAAAATCAGTGTAGTCTCCATATGAAGAAAAAGGAACGAGACATTCCTATCCCCACGTGACCATGTCGACATCACAATTCAGGAAGCCTCATGATGCCGGAAGTCTTCCTCTTCCTCCACTGATTAGATCAGCCTCTCTTCCGTCTAGAACCGATACCTGTGACGAGAGAGTATCGGCGACGGACATCAGTTTAGACCTCGAACAGTTTTTGTGCTCATTACATTCTATGACCGGACGGGAAAAAGCCGAGAAAAAGGTCATTACATTCGTTTTGAACAGAGCGATCGGGGCAACGATCGAGCCATAAATTTCGAGTAGCATCTCTCTCTCGTCGGTGGAGAACGGAGAGAAAATATTTTCTTTGACGAGTGTATACATTCTCTTCGCTAGCCGGTATCCTTCGTCGACAACGGAATCTTGTCACCTCTGCGTCGTCTCTCCCTATCATGTATACTATTGTCACTGTCAGGCTCTTTCGTCTCTCTTCGTCTCCCTGACTCTTTTCTGGCCGCCTCGTGGGTTTCGTTGACACCTCATTGCTGGGCCGTTGGCCAAAGCATCAACACGTGCGTCTACCGAATCGGGAGATTGAGCGCAAATCATCGGGGTGGCGGTTGGGAGCGGGAGAGAGAGAAGAGACGACAGAGAAAAAGAGCCACGTGGGGAGACAATTCCTTAGATTTTATGATATTATTCAGGAAATAAATAATGGCAACCTCATAACAAATCACTTAAAAACAAAAAAGATTGTCTTTTTCACCATGTGACGTTGTTTTTTTTCCTTCTTGACACAAATAACATTTGTGGGCTGTCTGTCACCTAATTGCCGAAAAGAATCAAAAACACAGAACGTGAGAATCGGCAAAAGAAAGTTTGACCTCAGCATAAAGATCGAGGGCTCTCGTATCCAAACTACAGTATCCGGAAAAGGCCTGGAAGCAATCCCGATCAGGAAAGATCGCGTTCTAGAATCTTCTCGACCTATGGGTGCCAAGGTGACGGGACCCGCGGTAACATCAACAATCAACTTTCAAACTACAGTATCCGGAAAAGGGGCCACTTCTGTGATGCTCCTTTTATTACTCTTCTTCTTTTTTCGGTTATCGGCCGTGGGAACGGCCCCCGAAATAGAACCTCATAAACCCAGATACTTGAAAGGGTCAGGATTTCGTGGAACTGGTCGAAGCTGATGCAATAGCCAGTCGGTCGCGCCCCGCAGAGTAGAGTAATTATAGATCTTATCCTATAGTAAATATGTTATTACCATCCACTAGTAGTGCTTTGTAGTCTCGTGGCTACCAAAGATTATGGGAAAAGTCAGGCTACAATAGTCAATCTAGGCGATAGCCCCACAAATAACGGAAAACGGTAGATAATAAATAATACTGTTATCTCCTCACATGGCTTCTAAAACAAGAAACATTGGTTTCAGGTTAGGGGTTAGAACTATCGTATAAATATGCATTGTCCGTTCTGATAACCTCATTCTTTCATAGACGCGCTGTTCTTCCCAGATAAAACACACCTGTCTGTCTCTTCTGTATGATTTCAACGCAAAACTGGGGTTTATCTGCGAGCTGCTGGCTCTAAAAATGAAAAAAAAATATAAGCTTCTCTTCATCTTTGGGCTCGTTTTGCTTTTGTTCTCAATTTGGCGGTCGTTTCCGGCTCATATTTGGTCAAACTGATCAGATAGCTGTCATCTTCCCCGTACAATCATACCGGAAGTGTCAAAACAGGAACGTTTATCTATTTTTATGATTGATGACGTTGTGTACTTTCCCACGTGTCCGATGACCACCCCCAGAAGTAACGGCTTTGGTGAACCGGTCATCGGTTGTCATGCCGCCGCTACTATTTCATCAGCATTATCGCGTGGTCCTTCTTGGCGCCGAAACGATAGGGGGTGGGGCGAAGCGTCGGTTGTATATAAGGAACACGCGCACCTTCCCAAGCTAACTAATTTCCCAGATCTCATATCTTCAGAGCTTAATAACAAAGCGTACAGTTGAAGCTAACACACTTGTTTTGACTCCTCTTCAAATTACCTCTTGTCAAGCCGAGCATTTAAAGATAATGGCTGTTTTCAGTTCAACGAAGATGACTTTCGATATTCTTGAATCCGCCCACCAGATAACTCCCGAGGAGATCACTTGCCAGCTTCACAACTTCGAGAAAGCTGTCCTTGAGATGGTGAGTCCAATCTTTCTCTCTTGCGAGCTGACCTAGTTTAAAGAGGACATGGCGCCATTTAGATAAGATGTAGTTAATGAGGGAGCCTAAATTAGCTTATCAACCCAACTTTTTCAGAAGCACGCCAAACGTGTGAAAGGAAAGCAATGGGAGATGGCTCCAGTCTCTCTCCACGCTACCAACACTGTCAACCCCATCCGAAAAATAGCCGATGCCATGAACGTGCCAACAAACCCCGCCAAAAGTGTGATTCGGCTGAATCTAGGAGATCCTACTATAACGGGGAAACTACCTCCTAGTGAGGTTGCCATGCAAGCAATGTCGGAATCTATGCTCTCTCACAAGTGAGTTGACAATAGTGGCATCTTTAACCAAACGAAACTTTAGACACGACGGATATGGACCATCAGTTGGAGAACTCGCTGCCCGCCAAGCCGTTGTCGACAAATTCTCCACACCCGCTGCCCCTTTCCAAGCTGAAGATGTCATCCTTGCCAGCGGAGCTTCTCACGCTCTCCAGATCGCCATCGAAGCTATGGCTGACTTCGGAGACAACATCCTCGTCCCCCATCCCGGCTTCCCTCTCTACTCCACTCTCTGCCGCCCTCAAGGAATCGAAGACAGAGCCTACAAACTGGACATGAAGAGAGGTGGACTGATCGACTTGGAACAGCTCGAGTCCCTCATCGATGAACGCACTAGAGCCATCATCATCAACAACCCCGGAAACCCCACCGGAGTTGTCTTCCCTAAGGAGCATTTGATGGAAATCCTCAAGGTAATATTTTTTCCTGTCTGATCAAGACCTCTCATCATCTGTACAAGACTAATTGCCGCTTTTCAGATTGCCGAGCGCAACCACGTGTCCATCATCGCTGATGAGATCTATGGTGACTTGGTCTATGGAGGAGCTCAGTTCCATCCCATCGCCAGCCTGGCCCCGAAGGTGCCCGTTGTTACCTGCGATGGTCTCGCCAAGAGATGGATGGTTCCCGGCTGGAGATTGGGCTGGCTCATCATCCACAACAGATTCGGTGTCCTGAACAACGTCAAGAATGGAATGATCGCCCTTTCTCAAAAGATCGTCGGACCCTGTGCCCTGATCCAAGGAGCCCTTCCCAAGATCCTCAAAGAGACGCCAGAGACGTACTTCCAATACAACCGAAATGTCATCGCCCGCAACGCCGAGGTGATCTACGACATCCTCAAGGACGTTCCCGGCCTTACACCCTTGAAGCCCCAAGGAGCCATGTACATGATGATCGGCGTTGACAAGAACTTCTACGGCGACGACGTTTCCTTCGTCCAGGAGGTTATCAAGGTTGGTTTGTCAATTCCTTTACAATCAGTTTCTATCAAACTTCCCCAAATTGACACATGATTAATGGTTTATTTTTCAGCAAGAATCTGTGATTGCTTTCCCTGGCTCTGCTTTCTCTGCTCCCGGTTGGATCCGTCTCGTGATTACCCATCCCGAGGACACCATGGCCGAAGCCGCCACAAGGATAAGCAGTTTCTGCAACAAAGTGTACGGTACCATTTGCCTCGATTCCTCATCCGAATCCAGTGATGAGGGCTGCGACTTGGCCAGCTCAGAATCCGACTTCTAGGTTCTCTTTTTTAAATCTGCCCCTCTACCCCATGTTTTTCGCAATTAACTTTAACCAAGTTCTCAACTTGGCCAATGTCTCCCAATATCTCATATTTGATCCCGCGTGACCATATCAGACTTTAATAATTTTATATTCATGTTTTTGTACATACTTGTCCAGAACCTAATATATGGGTTGTATTGTTTCTCAGTATATCTCAGAAATAAAATATATTTCAATATACAATATTCTACTTGTTCTTCTGTCTCCCCCGGTAGTAAGGGTAGTTGGGAGAACGAAGACATATTGTACAGCGACTGTGGCGACTTCGACTTCTTTATAGACTATAGAACAGCAGTTCTTTTTTACTAACAAGGCGTTCAACAATTAGCCCGCGCGAATAAGGGGCGAACAGATTGCAACGAAATGTGACCGCGCGATCGCGGGCGTCATGTTTGAAGGCTGGTTCTCTCTTTACTTCTCTGGTAGTTGCTGGAGAGAGCTGCTTCATCCTAAGTAGTGATAAACTTGAAGCTGACTCTATTTCCAAACTTCTAACCGGTTTTTCTCACTACCGTTGGAATGTTTCTGTGAATTCTTCCTGGCCACGCCACGCGTGTTAGAAGCTTCCAACTGTCAGTTCCTTGCAGAAGCTGATTTATAAGGTCGAGTGTTTTTCTCCGAGAACTGAACTCTCTAATGCACCCTATCGCTGTTTGTAGATCTATGTTGTCACTAAATTTTTGAGTAGGCTAAGCTTTTCCCAAGATAGCAACAACTGTCAATCTTGGACCGCTGATGCGGAGGAAATAAAAGTTTATTGGCTACCAAAGGAACCGGGTCATTTTAGGGATCAAGTATAAAGTAAGAATAGTCAGTGAGAAAGTTACTTTAAAACCACTGTCTGGTCTCTGTGAAAGTAAGTAAACAATAAACATAGAAAGGAAAAAATAAAGAAATGACGTCGGTTTCTCAGAGTAGACTTCTATTTTCCGCAAGGGCCTGTGGACAGTAAAAATGATCTAAAGGGATTTAATCCTAGGTTTTGAATTTTAGAGAAGGAAAACTTCTGCAGTACGCATTAAAGATCCTGAATGACAAACGGGGGCATAAAATGGAAATGAGCTCCTATCTAGAACTCGGGGTCTATTGTCTTCGGAATGGGGAAGAGGTTTTGGGTGAAACGAATCATACCGACACTGGAAGCTAGCAGCTACACATTTCGCCGTGCAGAACCATTACGGTATACCGTATTCTTTAATTGAATATGTGGTAGGCACTAAGGGTCAAGTCGTCGTTTCTGATACCTCCCAAAGTAACGATGCACTGTAACGAGCAGAGGGCACAACACAACAAAAGCTAAATCGTAAAGCTTACTAGATCTAGAGCGTTTGTTCTTAATTACAAATGGTGTTTACGGCCCCGATGTTGTGCAAAACAACTCGGAAATAGACCTGAAATACGGAGTAAAAAGATTAAGTTCAAAAGGTACCCAATAAACATCCGCGCTCTGAAAAACAAACAATGACGATGAGAGGAGCTTGAGTAAGACCTATTTACAGATTAAAAGTTTCCTTCTACGTCTTCCTTTCAATTATCCCTTGATTGAAGAGAAGAATTTGCCCAGAATTCTCTCATTCCGAGCTTTGGAGTTGAGTCTTCTTTTTTTTCAGTCGTTAAATGCTCATTTTGAGAGCCGTTCTTCGAAGTAGATCTGTCCTTTCTCGTTACCTCCAATTCCCCGTCCAATCTGGCAGTGACCAATTTCATCAAACTAACACAAAGGAGGTAATCACTTCCACGAAGCTTTTCCTCCGCTCAACTCCCTCCTGTCTTCTTTTCAATCCTACGCAAGACTCATCTTAATCTTCTTGAAAGTTTCTCTTTTTCTTCTCCGTGTCGACCAGTATGGTTTTTGTTCTAACCTGATGTGACACATTGTCCTGTCTGATATAATACTGTAAAAATAGATATCTCGTTTGAAAAGCCTTCGTGCATTCGTTCAACTGCAATAGGGGAAGAACGCCTGTTAGTTCATTGAAACCATTGATTATTGGAACCGATTGGCGTTAAAACTTTAGGGCAGGGCGTCTTGTAGAAAACATGTAGTTTAGCAACTTTTCTCTTCTTTCCCGTCTTTTCTGCAATGGTAAGTCTTCATGGCATCTTTTGATTCGCGGAGACGAGAGATTTTACTAGTTTGGATCGTATTCTAGGTTGTTTTGCAAATGGAGACGAATCAGCCTCCTCCCCCGCGCCTCATCTAGTTCTTAAATTTGCCGCAGTCTATTATTAGTATCTAGAAATCCATTAGGTTCAGGTTATCGGTCGTCTTCCGATTGTCGTCTATCTGTAGTTGAACTAGCAACAGAAGGGTCCTTGACTGCCTCTTGTCTATGAGTCAAACACAGCTGCACAAGATTTTACTTCACTTTCCATTAGTCTAAACCGTTTATCAGCTCTCCGTAAGCCCCCGATTTCTTGGTTAACCGACTCTATTTGATTGGGCTAGAGGGAGAACGAGTTCTTAAGGAAGTAGGGGGACACGGAGGGGTACCCCATGGTATCACGGTCGGCTGGCCTTTGAATTAGGTCCAAAAAAGGAATCTCCCGCTCTCTCGGTGCCAATCTCCTCAAAGAGAATGATTCTCGAAGCTGGATACAGCCCCCCTGAACAATATCCGTCCAATCTCCGTAATGCCGATCATATCCACTATCGCCGACATCATCCCGTTAGAAAGGTAGGCTCATCCTATATTCTGGGAAGGCTACAAATTGCTTATGACAAAAAAAAGGGAAAAAAGAGGTTGTCAGACTGGGGGATTACAGACCTATTCTATTTATCAAAAACGGCATCAGTAGAAATGCGAGAAGGTCCGCTAATGACAGATGGGGGCTACGTGCCGCTCATCTTGCGCAGTTTCCAATAATTTCCGTTTATTTTCAATTCCTTGTCTACTTTATACTCCGCTTTGTGCAAGGACCTGCGGCATAGGAAACGTTGCTTATAGGGGGGCTCGGAGAAAAAGGCATCCCCCTCCCCTGGCTAAGCTTTCAAAAAGCAATCCTTGGGGAGGATTAAGGCCGCCTGAAGATGTTCTCCCTTTCTCGAATTAATAGATGTTCTTTTAACTTTAAGAGCCATATGTTGTCTTCGAGAGTCACGGGCTCTACGTCAGTGAGTTTGACTCTAGTGCTAAGCTACTAAATGAAGAACGCAGATAGACGGAGTGAGGCAGTGAAGCGTATGTCCAGACATCGGTCTTCTAAGAAAATGAGTTGATAAAATGTTTTTCCGGAGATTTTTAACCGACAAAGATCTTAAGACTCAGATAGCAGGCAATAAAATTACTTTAAGGATAGTCTCTGACTTCTCTGAGAAAGCCTATTAACCGCCCGTATTTATGGCACTCTATCCACGACGAGGAGGAGTGTATGCCTGCTCTTAGAGTAGAGGGGGCCGCCGCTCATCATTCTCCCTGGAGAAGATTTTATTCCTATCCCAGTCATTTCATTTCTGCCTCCCGTCATAGTACCTCCCATCCTCTTGTCCAACAGCTGACAGGATGCTTAAGCCTCTTTTTCCATTAATGGTATACCTCCCGATGAGTATGCGTTCTGCAAGTAGGATTCTTCACTTTACGCTCATTTAAAGCTGCACAGATTGCAGAAATACTTATTAAATTAATCTTAAAAACCACCTGCACACTGCTCAATCAAAATAAAGGGCAATATGCGAACGTAACCTTTTTCCAGCTGCGGTTAAGGGGTTTCAATTATACTTTCTCGATTTCCCCAACTGTTTCTCTTGCCTATTTTTGGCTATTTTGACAGGATAGCGTCATTTGCCTTAAAGATAAGGAAATTTATGACGATCCCATAGCCGGCGAACTGCCATTAGTCACGACGATTTTCAACACCCTGGGGCATACTTAACCCTCAACTCTCTGGTACAATGATTGTAAACAGCAAACAACGCCCTGTTAGAGTGCACCCGGCACGGATATAGAGTCCAAGGAGATGCAATCCAAGCTGCTTGGGAACTTAGGAGCCGTTTTTGCCACTCACTGCCACCCTCTTTCAGATCAAAAGGCCTTCCTTCCAAGTTATTAATCCGTACCGGGACGTAGAAATGGATACTTTGCTCTTTTCTCTCAATTTTATTCTAATTTTCTCACAAAAGCAACGGAAAAAGTCTAAACCCGCTTCCTGATTGTTTACGTTTTCCCGTTTCGATCTCATCAACTTGGTGTGAAGATTTCCCATCAAGTAACCCCACTGAGAGAGCAAGCATACCTACTTCACAGGAAGAGGGAGGGCGGCTTGGCCGTCCCCTACGATATGAGCTCATTTTAGCAAAGCAAAACACTACGCTTCGACAAGGGGGTGTATTAGCTATGTGTCACAATTTTCTTGCCGCTTGGATTATCCCTGACTTAAATCGGTTTCACCTACCTGGATTGGTTCTCCTTTTTTTCCTGCTGTTTGGCCTTTTCTAATATTGTTTATTAGCGGAGTTTCGTATTTTAACGGCCAGATAGAAGGCAACTTATTTTGGCTGTCTCTTCTTCGTCTATAACTGAATAGAGGAACTTCAAAAACTGAGGAAATTCCTTTTTTCAGCACGGACGAGTATTTACCTCCGGTTGTGGAGCTATTTGTTTAAAATCCCATCATATATCTTCCTCTGCATTTCTCACGTACTTCAAGCAATTCATTTAGCTTAAAATATTTGGCTTCGCTTCCACCTCTCGCGAAAAACAAATCTGTTTCAAAGAGGGGAGAGTGGCTACCTACATACCTACCCCTATCTACTTTTATTTCCCTCTCCACGCTTTCCGAAAATGTTGTTCCCTTCTGAAAAAATAGCTGCCTCATTTATTATAGCAACGTTTAAAGCCGTGTACTATGACTTGTTTCCTCTTCTTGAGATTGATGAGCATACCTTTCTAGGCAATATCATTTTGGGGTTTCTTCTCCTGACTGAGAGTGTATTTCCAAACCAGACAAATGAATTAGTATCGAGGAAGAGGCGAATTTCACCTAAAAACAAACCGTTGTTTCACAAATCTTTGTTTTTGGAGGAACATAGGTTAGAAAGTACATCGACCAGACTTTTAATCAGGCTAGACTTATCATAGCTCTTGTTTTGGTAGAAAAGTATTCCTCACCTATCCGCCTGAGAGACACTACTCAAAAAATTTGATTTGCCCTTCTGAAGATTAACCCTCTCTCTCGCTCTTCTACGCAGTAGATATCATGCGAAAAACACATCAAATAAAAGGCTTCTCATATCCTCAAAGGGAGTCATCTATGCTCAACCTGTCTTAACCAGCTGTGGCTTAATTTTCTTGAGGGAAGTGTTCCTGCTGCTGGATTGCTCTCGCTCTTATTTATCTTCTGCTACCCTTCATTTTCTCTCTTATTCATATGGATCAGGTTGCAAAAAGTTGAGGGGGTATGCTGCCCTCCCTACTCCTGGATATCGCTACTCATTTGATCTTTCCTTTAAATCTTTTCTTCTTTTCTTCCCTATAAAACAGAATGTCATATGCATAAGGCGGGGATTTCCCTCCTAGTAATTGTTTCCGTTCCCGTTCTTCCCCTATTAAATGAGAAAGCGAGTGGAAAATAGATACTTGATTGAGTTTTCAGTCTTGGTTGGAAAATGTTCTCTTCATCAAGGACTCTATTGATATGAATGAGTTGGCTATCAGGTAAGCACGTCGTGACGCCCCTTTTTTCAATAGACGACAATTTCAGATGTGGGCCCAGCTCGCCGGAGGGATTCAATGAAACGGTCATAAAACAAGCTCAAGCATGTGTCTTCAAGCCAGGCGGTAGGACATTTCCCTTATGATGTAATGCTTTTCTTAAGAGGTGTTAAATTTTTACGATGGTTGTAAACATCGCTGCATTACCGGGGCCATGATTCTTCCGCTTTCGCATTATGAAGACTTGGAACAGACTGTTTATGGCCAGATATTTCCTATTATTGTGCTCCTGGCTGTTTTGGCCAACTTGGCAGTGGCTGCTGTACTTTCTCAGCGGCATATGGTCACTCCGACGAATGTTGTGCTCCGTTATATGGCCATTGCCGAGTTGTTAGTGGGGCTTATCCCCCTTCCCTGGACAATATTCTTCTTCACAATGGGGTAGGACTCACTAATTATAGAAAATGAGAGTTCTAGATATCATGACAGGATGAATGAGCTACAATTATGGTGGTGCTATCTACATAAATACAGTATGGACGCGCTGCCTCCAATCTTTCATAATATAGCCATGTGGCTTACTGTACTCCTTGCCGGTCAACGGTATCCTCTCAAAGTAGTACTACTGTAATGTACGGAGTTTAGATACGTGTCAATCAGCAATCCTCTTCATTCTCGGGCCACATGCAATGTTCGAAATGTTAGATATGCGACGGTTGTTATTGGGGTACTTCCGACCAATTGCTGACATTAGATATAATTCAGGCTTTCTCTGTGATATGCGGTTTACCCAAATCATTTGACTATTTCCTGGGTACGGTAGAAGGATGGGTCTATACAGGTCATGCTGAATGGAAATACATCAAGTAAGTTATTTTTTGATCGAAGCTCTTCCACGTTCTTGGAAATATTTAATCTTTCGAAGGATTAATCCTTGAAATCCCGCTATGTTCAAAAAATGACTAATCAAGGGATTTGCAGAGCGTGTACCGTCTCGCCGACTCCTCTCCTACAAGTGACCGGGCAGACGGTCTTCTTCAACATGTATTTCTGGACCCGAACCATTGGATTCATCATCCTGCCAAGTGTCCTTCTAGTGATTTTAAATGTCCTCTTAATCAAGGAGATTCGAAAAGCACAACGGAGAAAACAGCGTCTCTTACGGTGAGCCCTGCGTAATTCATACTGTACTATGCTCTATCGCTCTTTTTCTCGTTTTTTTCGCCTGTCCATAGTGGATAAAATTTAGAAAGACACAAGAACAAGTGTCCGCGATTCTTCTTTTTATGCCGAATATAAGGTATATTGTATCTGCTCGTGGTTGTGGTTTTGTCTGTAGCTTCCGCCTTCTTGTTTTTATTTTTAATGGCGTTTTTCCACCCCCTTCCAAAGTTGTGCTTACCCCTGCAATTCTCCTCCTATTTATCCTCCTTAGATAGTAGTGGTAGATGAAAAAAATACTGTAGCTGGGAGGAGATCGTGTGACGGACGTAGAGCAATCATTAAAATTGGAACTAATCTCATTTTAATTATTCTAGAGAGAAGAGAAGCGAAGAAGCCGCGAGACAGCGAGACTCAAATTCGACCAGTCTTATGCTAGTAGCGATTGTGTCCTTATTCTTGGTAGGAGTCATCATTTTTGTCCTTTAAAGTGAGATTTTAGGTAGTGAACCTGCCTCAGGCCGCATTCATGGCATTACTCTGTGTTTGTGAGACCTTCAATATCCGACTGACTCTCCTTGAGGGCATGTTTCCGGCTGTCTTTCTCCTGGCGAGTAATATGCTTGTCATGGTGAGTTACACCCCCACCCATCATGTTCAAAAGACTATTATTTTAGGCTACCTACCCCATAAATTTTAGTATTTATTGCTTTATGTCTAGCAGCTTCCGACAAACATTTAAAGCTTTATTTATCAAGTAGGCTTCTTTTCCTCTCGCTTTAACATTTCTTTTAATCCTTAGATCTATTAGAAAGGAAAGCTACAATCGTCGTGAGTTGAATACGATCATCACATCCCGGAGATCAGAGTACTGTACTCAATTAGTCAATATGGGTACAGATTCCGAGGTGACGATTGAGGGAAGCGGGAGGACGTCCATCTCGCGAATGGAACTGCATCCCTGCTCCAGCATCTAACCTTCAGCTCAACAACGTGTGTATCTAATGTTTTAATGATGTTCAGAGAACGAGATTTCATTGGCTGTTATAGTATTATTTCTTTTTTTGCGGTGGACCGTCTAGGTTCTTAATAAATGTCTCAAAAAGCATATTGTTTAATGGCTAGAGTAGATGTTTTAGAGGGTGTTTAACGATTTCTGAGCGTTCATAAAAGATGACCAACACATTAATTCCTAAAGAACAAATTTCCTGCGTTTTACAAAGCTTTGTACATGACCGCTTTTCAATAGCCAATTAGACAAAAGGCACCTCATTTGTGTCTGCTGTCTCCTTGCTGCCACCGGACGTTTCTATTTCTTTGGATGATTGTATGTCCGGCATTCATTTTGCAACCAAAACTATATATAACCGTCCTTCCGTATCTCTCTGGCGTTGCCTTTATATTGAATCCCTATGTCATTTACTGCATAATATGGAGATCTACTTCACACATGAGGATCTACCGATGGTTTCTCCTCTACCATCAGATTCTAACATTTCTAACAGACATTTCAGTAAACTCCTGTGTCTCTTCTAAAATCAAAGTCTTTTAGATAAGTTTTCTAATAAAGCCTGTCATCTTGCTACCTCTTCCCATGGGTTATATGACCGGTTATTTGAGAGGAATCCTACCTAATAAGGTTATCCTGGGATCATTCCAAATTCTCATCTTCCTGTCTTTTGGCAGTATTCTTCACTTATTCTGCTATCGTTACGAAGTAGCCAGAGGGACGAAGAGACTATTGCCTCTCTATATTGCCCCTATCATGGTTGTTGGTTATGGGACTTCTTTAATTGGTTCAATATCTATTTTTATGGCTCAACAACGAGATTCCAAAGTCGCTGAAATGCTTCATCTTGTGAGTTTAAACACATCCTTGGTAACAATGGGCAGATTGGAGCATACCTTGGTATTTTATACGTTCTATTACCGATGATTTAGACCTATAGCTGCGTAAACAAAGAGATTCTATCCGTAGAAGATATGATAATCTATGCTTATGGTTCGGTTGTCTTGTTCGGTGCTATTCCACTAGTTATTTTGATTATCCTCTTCACCACGGTCAATATGTCCCTTCTCTACTTATCGTTTAAAGAAACTAGTGCACTTGTCATGTCACAAAAGTTAAAAAAACTACAGCATCGCTTTCTACTTCAGCTGGGTCTACAGTCTTTTATACCTCTTCTTCTCGTCAGTATACCGGTACTTTTGGCGATAGTCGCTTTCAGTTTGGAAATATTCGGAACGGCTTGTAAGTGTCTGTATTGACCAGTGTAAAATGGTCCCCAGATCTGGTTGATATGATATTTATTGTTTTATCTGCTTTCGGCTCCATTGGAGGAACCGTGTTGATTGCGATGACTCCCGCCTACTACAACTGGATCTACTATTTTCAATCTTCTTCGCGCGTACCTACCGTATCGTCAATAATACTGAACACAAGCGTAAGAACGAATCGATAATAAAGACTCTCGTTTCCGACTAATTTTCCCCAGTCTCTGTAGATGGTCAGGCGGAACAGCAGGCGTGGCAATCTGCTCGTTCCGCCATTATAAAACAGCCTTTCCGGCTGATAAACAGATTATGTGGGCGAACCGGTATTTCTGATCAACGAACACATCAAAACAAACTTCATCTGTTTGCATCCGTTATCGGAAATTGTAAAGTCTGTGACGGTTCCACCCTGTTACAGTTTTTTTTCTTACTGGTGGTCCGTAACGCATGTAATTTTAGAGCCCTACATCGCACCGATCCGAAACCAACAATGCCTTTTGCCTTTGACCATTTATTTCAAAAGGTGGATAAAAAATGCCACAGCCATGCGAAGACTACCAAGAAAACGCTGTCAGAGAGACAAGCGCTTCACAAAAATGGCATATATACAGGGATATTGACAGATAAGGGAAAGGGGGAAGGTTAAAAGTGCACACCCAACTCATTCATCAGCTTCTTGAGAACGTTCACCTCGCTCTCCATAGAGGACAGTTGTTTTTTAAGCTCATCGTTACGTGTTAGCAGCTCACCGATCTGAGACATTTTCTCTTCTTTCTCTTTTCGTTTCTTTTCTCTATATCGAGTGGCTGCAAGGCGGTTTTGGGCCTAAAAGCAGCAGATAGCAAAACGAAGAACGGGACACGAATACCTTCTTTCTCTCCTTCCTAACAGGATTACGGAATGGACCAGGAGAGTCTGTAGTTTCGTACTCATCCGAGGAGGGCCAGGGCTAGAAAAGGAGGAAGATAATATAGGAGTTAGATGCTTTCTTACATAAATAGGAGAACTACTACTGCTGTTGGAAGGAGAGCTGCGACGCTCGATGGCTTCGCACTCACGAACGATTTCTTGGAAGATCTCAGCCTGTAAACAGTTATATTTTAACCCGCACTGTAACATTTTCGTAATATTTCCGCCTCTCAAAGCCCAGGAAGCTTTTTCGATAAGCTTGCAGGTCACTGTCCACGTGCCGCGCACATCGCCGAACAAAGTTCTTTCTCCCATCCGTCAGGGTCTGCTTTTAGTGTCCTTTCGTCACAGACAGAGTTTGATAGGGGTTCATAGGTATTAGAAAAACTACCGACTACCGTAACCCACCTGTTCTTGTACTGGCGAATCTTGTGGAGAAAGGCGGGCAACGTTGATGGCGATCTCAGGAAGCTCAGATGAATCTTGGGGTGCAATAGGGGATTGGTCATAATATTGTTGGGGAACGGGAGCGGGTTGGCTATACTGTGGGTAGGCATAAGAGTTTTGGGGGATATATGAATTCTCAGAATAAGATGGGTAATATGGGTATTCGGCGAAGTTGTGTCCGACAGCGTTTCCTGTAGGCTCAACAAACACAGCACGTGGCTTCCTACAATAGTTAAATCAGCATACAGACAACAGGATAGAACTTACTGTATAATTGGGGGTGGTCAAAGAGTTGGGGTGCATGATGTGCTTATAGCCACCTCTAGGAGAGCTGTTCTAAAATAAAAGGATTAGCTTCTAATTTTTTTAACGTTTCCTGTTTGCTTAGCGAACTGGTACTGAGCGAGAACCAACATAGGTTAACAGCTGAGTATTTTTCATTTATACGTATGGCTTACCAACAGCAAAATATTTCGCGGCTTTGAATTAGAGCATCGCAAGCAACGTATAGGCCGTTGCTTAATTATTAAAATATTAAAATTACCTGGAAGAGTTGGAATTGGAAGGACATGGTTAGATCAATAGGCACGGTCGAAGGGGGCTGACTGAAGAGACGTGTGGCGGGTTCTGCGTCTCTCGATCACACACTCTCTAATGGGAGAGGCCTCACTGAACGAACAATTGTCAGCAAAAAGCGATTTCATGATCAATGATAACGAAAAAAGATGGGGATACCCTATGCTCAGGAATGGAGCCATGCACCCGGAGGAGAGTCTGGGGTGCACAGTTCAGCAGGAAAATTTCCCTGAAGTCGAGAAGAGATCATAGCGCGCTTTACGAAATTTCAAACATTAGCGCAGAAAATGGGCAAGGAAATTAGTATCCGGAAAATGTACTCAGGCGCATAATATGCCGTTGGCTCCTATACCTCAACCCCTTTTTACTTTTGAAGCTTTCTATAAGGAACTCCACCTAGATGAGGTAACCCTAATCTCATTTCAGCTTTAAATTAACATTAGGCAGTGGAAGACGTTCTCGCCGACCTAGAATATCATTATTCCTTGCTGAAGACCCTCACAGATGGATACAAAATCTTCCCAGGAAGGCATAAACAATTTCTAGCGTCAAAATTGTCTAATGTCATCCCCCAATGTAAAGAAAAATTTTTGACCTTTTATCAAGGTTGGTCACATTCGCTACTTAAAAATAGAGGTACTGTATTGTCATCGTCTGCTACTGGGGCAAAAATAACTGCGTTTTTTTTAGGGGAAACACCTTTTTTCAGAATTGGAAGAACATGTAAAGGATATGGAAAAGGAGGTGGATATCATAGCACTCTGTGAGAAGAAGGACCACCTCGACAAAAAGCTAAAACAATGGAAATGTAACACTGGCGTGGTAAGCGTGACGTCATGAGGCTGATGCAATCCTTGACCGCCTCGTAGTAAGCCGCTGATTTTTTCGTGGAAATCTCCCCCTGTCTGGTCTTGCTACGATTGGAGCAAAGAGCAGAGGACAGGGAATTCCCCAGGAATGAGAGAAACTTTTTCAGGAAGACGCCATTTTGGGGGATACAACTCTCGTAAAGAAGAGGAACTCCGAAATGTTGAGGAGAATACATCCACATACACAAGAATTCTGTTTGCGGGTAATGTCTGCGGCTGAGGATATGAGGGGTTTGTTTGAGCATAGAAGGCGTTTATTGCCATTTAGAGAACAACAGATTCTTCTCAGGGAAGATAGAAGACCTCGTCACTGTCGCGAAGACAGACCTTCAGCGCATAGCCGTAAGGAAATTCCAAGAGGGAAGAGTTGAAAAGTTAAGGGAACTTTGTAGAAAACTGCAAGCGGAGGTAGAACGCCTCTAAGTGTGCCCAACATTATTCCAACGTTCAGGCTAGCGTAGAGTTTACGTCAAAGATGATCAACTATAAGGACATTGCGGAAAAGTTGCGCTTCGCCCAAGAGAGAGCCTACCTACGCGAAACAAAAAGAGATCGCCTGCTGGTGGAACTTCGAATTCTCCCAGATCAAAACAATAGAACTTTGGAAAGGTTAGCAGAAAGAACTGATCGTCAAAAAATGAAGGTGAAACAGAGTAAACCTATAGACCAAACGCTTATAGCTGGTCAAATTGGAAGCGAGATCGTTAGAAATCGATACAAAAAACAAGACAGACGCGAGCAGTGTGCAAGAGGAAAAACAGAAATTACTGTCCGAGAGGAGCAGGTTGCAGTCACTGTTGGCCAAGGAGAAGGCATATCTTTGTCAGATTGTGAAGCATTGTAAAATTCATGGTTTTGATATTGTGGTCCCTGACCAAAACATATGTGTTGACTGATATGTTCATAGCTAAACAATCACTAGAGCTTATAGTGTTAGAGAGCGGGAAAATGTGACGTCTGATAGCGTCTGCTGTTGAAAAATAGAGCTTCGTCTTCATTTATGAACTTAGATGCTGGCAAACTGAAAACAAAGACGGAAAGAGAGGTTTCTATCTGAAGCAAAAGAAACTATCATCCTCCCAGCCCCCTCATTCTTGGTCGAGCCAGGTGAAAACATAGTAGACCGTTCATTTCATTGGAATTGTCGATATACCCAGGTAAAGACCAATTTGAAATACAAACGTCACAAAATACAACTTGAAAGCTTTAAAAGTTTGATGCGAAAGGATTGGTAGAAGAAATTGGTGGCATTTGAGATGGTGTAAGGGACTGAGGGAACGGGCTAATAGGTGGAGTAGGGTAGGACTGATTTTGGGCCCTCAACTCGTTCAATGTTGGCGTTCTCTTCATCTCGGCGTTTGCTGCCAGAAAAGGATTGGAGGCTAAAATAATCCATAAAGAAAAATAGAAAGGAACGGCCTACTTCCAATATTATCCAATGAAACCAAGTTGTGGATGTTACTGTTCCCATCTGTCCTCAAGAACTTCGAACTCTGCTCATCATTGACACTGTTCTGGTTGTCATAATCCTGAAAATTCATTAAGCTTAAGATTTTTGCGACTTACCACTAGCGTGTCATAAGGATTAGCGGAAAACGGATCAGCGTATGAGTGCCCATAGTTAGCCACTGATGGAGGTGGAATCGAAGCATTATCGTAGATCGAATATGGAGCATAGTTAGCCACTGGCTGCTGTGGATTCCAAGGGTCATGGTCGATGCCTATAATAATTGAATTTACTCAAAGAATAAGTGAAACTAGCGTACCTGGAAGTTGAGTAGGAGGAGCTGTTTGAGCAATGGACGTCGCTAGGAAGGACGAAGGAGAAGCAGGAGCAGATAGTTCACGCGTATTGAAAGTGAACGGATCGTTGGCGCCATTGTACCATGCTAAGGAAGAAGACGATGGCTGCGTATTTATATTCAGCTGGAATTATAGAATATTGAAGAAAGAAAAAAGTTCTCCCTACATCTCCTAGAGAAAGCAGATCGTCCACATTACTCTTCGGCTTTCCCGTAAGTTCGAAACTCTGTGGCTTCTCTGCCAGGATAGCCTTTGTCTTTTCAGCTTCCCTTTTACTCTCTTCAATAGCTTGCTGAAATATATAAGTTTTAATTAAACACGGTAGAAATAAACCTGGAGTCTGACTTCGTAATCGTCTTTTAAACTGACGGTCTTCTGCTGCTCCTGAAGGGATAACTCCATTGCTATCCTCAACTGATCCTCTTCCTCTGACATATTAGTAGGCCTAGAGATAGGTTCTGTACGTGGCTGTGCCCGAATTGCATCTGCAAGACGTGAGTTCGTTTGAATACCGCGATGTCGTCATGGGAATGTTTTCTCTGCTGACTCATCCCCTTGTCCTTACACCCTGACCACAAACTGAGTAACCGACCTGACGATGAACCTGCTCCATCTTGGCTTGCCCTTCCGTTTGCCAACAAAGCAGCCAGCTGTTTAGCCTTATCTCGAATGTGTATTCCCTATAAGGATGTTTGAACGTATTAATCATAAAGGGCTGGAAAGTACCTGGTCGCGTCCTTCTTCCACGTGTTGGAAGTCTCTCAAAGTTTCAATAGCGTAAAGATTACCTCTACAGAGGATAGCAACCTAAACCAAAAAAAGAGATTGTGTCAATAGAAACCGGCTGTTCAAACGTACACGTTCATTGCCGGCTTTTATCAGGAAGTCAAGCACACATAAACTCTTAAAAACGTGTCTCCAATTCTTTCCAGAATCATTTAAGCGCTTCCAAAGAACTCCCATGACCTCATCGAAACCCTAAAAGGAACGAATGATTAGTTTCGATGTTGACGTACCACAGGATCTCTCATATAGTCTGCAATTGTAACCATCTGGGAAGTGGTAGGACCCCATGGACTGTTGCTAAACGAGAATATGTGACTAGAGAAATGGAGAAACAGTACCTAGTGGCTTCCCTGACGGCTTTCTGAGCTTCAGAATAGTTATAAGCAAAGTTTTTAGCGCTCCGCCTGAGGCTTTGCATGGTAGTGAAAAGGAGTACGAGGGTGCCTGAAGATCAACACGAGTAAGTGAGGGGGCGGCTAGGTGATAAGGATCAAATGAAGAATGGAATCGGAAATAAAGGCAGCTGTATGGGGGTGGAAAGCGGCTGGAGTCCGTATCAAGAATCGATCGGTGAGCACAGTCGGCATTTCTGATATGTCGTGTGGCCCCTCTCCTCTTCTTTATTGATAAGTAAAAATCGCTTGCGCTTTCCGCGGAATAGGGTTTTCTCTAGGTTATGTTTACCGCAACGAACTTTCTTAGGTCGTAAACAATCAACATGTTTTTAAAAAGCGCTGGGAAAGAGGAAGTTGAGGCAAGAAATTGAACCAGGTCTAGACTAGTATTGCAGTTTTACGCAAATTCAAAAGATTAGCGCCCAAAAAGGGGGCGGGCAGCCGCGATGATGTGTACAAGTACCGCCCGCCAAAGCACTATCATTTAAACAAACAAGTTTTTTTAACAAAATTGAAAGATTACAAGAGATTTCATTTTACACGATCAAAGATGACAATAGAGAAAAGCCGAACTACAAAAAAAAAAGAAAAACAAAAAGGTCACTTTACATACGGGTTGGGAAAAGGGAACCATATACTCGTCCTACACACTTATGCGGCGAAAAGAAGGGAGAAGAAGGAAATCCAGCTATTACATGTGCAGAAGATTTTGACACCTTATAGAGCTCGGCTATGGCTACGATCTTACGCACCAAGAAATATCGCGATTGTACAGAAAATGAAAGGTGGACTTGACTTCGTGAAGAGTGAAAGAGGAGCCCAACTTTTGAAAAAATAGAAAATGAAGATTCAAGTATCACATAGGTTACGAGCAGCGCCGTGAATAATTTAAAAAGAAAAAGGAGCAGACTAGCACAGTGAATATGCTCTGTTGTGCAAGTGTATAAGATATTAACCACATTGGAGGAAGAGGAGGGGAAATAACATAGTGAAATGGATTAATTTACCGCGCCGATGCCATATGACTACACGCTTTGAAATACAACAAAGGATCTTTTGAAAATAACCGATAGGTCAGCATAATTAGAGCATGATTAGATTAGAAGGGATTGGCAAAGGGATTAGCTTGGGTTGGCTGAAGAGGCTGAGCCATTCCTACACGTGGCCCGGCGGAGGGCAAAGGTGGGGCTTGTTGAGCTGCTCTCATTTCATTGAGAGTCGGAGATTTTCGCTGGGCAGCAGTGAAAGGATTGACGGGAGCTGCAGTCGATCCCAACATGAACGGGTTGACGCCTAAAATAATGGCATAAAATCAAAATACACAGTGAACGACTACCTCCATTGGTTGGAGTGCTGCTACCCAAGAGATTGTCCAAGTTGACCAGGTTGCTGTTCTCCCCAAGGAAGTTCTCGGGAGTCTTTCTGTTTCCGTTGGTAGCTTGAGAATTGGTAGTCATTGGGGTCAATGCAGGGGTCGGCTCAAGAGCTTGTTCCCAAGCGGCGAATGGATCAGGAGTCGGTTCGGGTTTCACAGAGGCTCCCCCCGTAGTGATTCCGGCAGAAGCGGTGCTAGTAGGAGCCCATGGGTCATTTCCAAGCTGAGCTAAAAGGAAAATGTAAGAAAAACTAATAAAAGCTGAATTACCTCCTGGATAAACGGGTGGAGCGGTTTGGGGAGTCTGAACTGGCTGTGGCAGCGCCCAGGGATCGTTCATTTGAGAAGTCCAGTTGCTAGAAGAAGAGGCAGAAATATGTTGTTGCTGTTGCTGCGGTACGTGCTGTTCAGTCATCACGAGCTGCAAGAAATCCTTTTATAAAAATGTATTTTTTTCACCAACCTCTCCAACTCCCAATGACAGCAGATCATCAAGAGCGCTCTGAGTCAACTGACCGCTGTTTACGGTTCCCTGTGTCTTATTAGCCATTTTCTCTGCTTCTGCACGCGATTCTTCCAAAGCCAACTATTATTTATTTAATTAAAATAAAACAGAAATAATCTTACCTGCAGACGGACCTCGTCGCTCTTCCTCATCTCATCGGCCTTTTCGCTTTCTTCCCTCGAAAGAGCCAAAGCAATCTGGAGCTGCATCTCCTCCTCGCCGATGGATCCGGGTCTAGCCTCCTCCATCTCGGGATCAATGTTGGAATCCGCTCGCTGTCGCTGACGGTCGATATGGTTGGATGAGGACGGGTTGGTTGTCTGTTTGAATCTGTAAACATAAACAGTGCGTCTCTATATAAGGGCGGGCTCACTTGTTCCTCGTCAGCATGAAACGCGTCCTCTCGTTGGTCAGTCGCTCCTCGTCTGACAGCAGAGTAGTGATTTGTTTAGCCTTTTCTCTTATATTCAGCCCTTGATCTCTATTTTCCTCAATGTGTTGGAAATCTTTCAACGTTTCAATAGTGAAAATGTTCTCCCTACATTGTTGAGCAACCTAAACCGGACAAAAATCAATATTATGTTTGAACCTTGTGCAAACCTTTTCGTTTCCGCATTTGATCAGGAAATCCAAAAGCACCAAAGATTTATAAACATGTCGCCAATTCTTCCCGGAATCGTTTAGCCTTTTCCAGATGATAGACATAATTTCAGTGAAAGCCTATAAAAGGGAACGGGGTAAACAATTCCAATAAATAATTTACCATAGGGTTATTGGTCAAATCGGCGATTTCCGACATCAGGGCGGTTGACGGTCCCCAGGGGTCATTACTCGTCGCTTCTCGCACTTTCACCTGTGCATCCGAGAAGTTATACGCCACATTCTTGACCTGTCGTCGAATTGTGGAGATGGACATCTTTCCTTCACCTAAAACGATTAGAATTAATTTCAAGGCGCGGGGGAAGAACGAAGGAAAAGAGAGAGGTTAGCGGACCATATGATGCCGAAAGTAGCCCATCCGACAAATCGATGGTTAGGACAACAACCCACGTCTGCGATGAATCAGCCGGGTGTGTTTCATAACATCCTTAATGCAAACATTTGAGCTTTTGACAAAAGCTCCCCTATAGAATATCTAAGCGAGCCCTAGAAAGCGATCAGCTGTTCATGAACATGAGCGCAGTGCACAAGATCGATAGAGGCCGACAAAAGTTTTGCATATTTTTCTCTCCCGCTGGGCCGACACCTGATGGTAATCATAAATATGTTATCATTCATTTTCTGTTTGCTGATTGAATGAGTCCGCTCCTGGCGGACAAATGCTCTAACAAGATTTACGTTTTAGCTAATTTGCTGAGCGAAAGTTGAGCTTGGGAGGGAAATATGAGATCAGCTGAGAACCCATTAGGTCACACTACTGATAAGCAGCGGGGGGTTATAATTGTTTTAGAAAACGTGATGTTTTCCGGGTTTTTTTATTTTGCAACTGAATTCTGTCCACACCTAAAATGGGCAAAAATCAAATTTGGTCAAATAATAAACAACGGGGTAAAGTCATCTACAATGCGGTGAAAAAGACAAGCCTAATTTGAACGAGAAAAACTGCTGTTCGTTTTGTCGAAGTCCGGGATAAAGCTAGAAATATCGAAAGCGAAAATGGAACGGATAAGGTCGAGGCGTCGATCGCGGCTGCTGAGGTCAGCCGTCATTTAATGAGCTTCTGGATTAGGCCATATGGTACCAAAAGCAGTAAATTGCGGCTTCGATAAGATAAAAGACAAATTATCTCGGGCTGATTCATTGTTAAGAAGGTACGCGTGTTCTGCAAAATAGCATTTTCTTGGCGATAGTTTTAAATAAAGGGGAACACGGGGTCTTTTCTCACTTTATCAAACTCTTAAATTACGATATGAGTCACATTTATTTTAGTAGCATTAAATATAAAAAGTTAAACACATCTTCTTCTCCTATTCTTGATACTGATATCAATATATTTGCTTTTCAAAGGAAAAATTGATTTTTTTGCATGTTTGAAACCACTAAAAATATTCGCAAAAATTGTTAAAAAAGAAATTTTCTCAAAAATATTTTCTTAAATGTTTTTTTCCCTTCTCAATGGCCACCTCAGTCTCCCTAGCAACCGGCCAACAAGCCGCCGCATCTGAGTTCTTATCTCGGGTTTAATGGGGAAATTATAAACAGAGTGTCATCAGCGTCATCAGCAATTGTATACAGTTCATTTTAGGTATGGGAACGGAAAAGAGAATCAACCGAGGTCGGGTACGCAGAGGGAGATCGGGCGCCCAGGCCCGTGTGACTCCCTCAATACTCCACACTCTCTGACACTCTAGCTGTCGATCCCTCTCCCCTCCGGACGGGCTGTCTCTCGCCTACCTCAGCCATTGAGGCACTATTTCTTGCGCTGTCCCTCTCCCGTCCACTATTTGTGCCTGTGGCTTATCCTTGTGTTTCGAGAGAAGAGGGCCAGTTTTGAAAAAGCCACTTTTTACCGGGCGATAATCCCTAATACCTTGTTAAATTTTGCAGGTTTTTAATTTCATAAAAAAAAGAAGGAATAAAAATGATGACGTAGAAAGACGGAGGAAAGTGTATTGATCAGACCCGTAAGGGATCTCCATCGGCGATTGGGGATGCGAAGAGAAACTGGTTTTCCAGGATGGGGGCCCGGGCACTTCTTCTGTCAAGAGAAGAAAACTCGGCTTCTTATTCCCGACATAGGGCTGCGGTCTACCCGCTCATACAAGGCTGTCCTAAGAGGGCAAGTGAATAGAAGCCGACGAACCAAATGGGTCATTCTGGGAGAGGGGAAGGAGGCCTGAACGGCTCTAATGATGATGAATTTGGGAAGGGAACGGGGGACGGGAGAGATTCCCAAAAAGATGTGAGTGGACAGGTACGACCGACCAACTGCCCGTTGCCCTCCAAAGCTCCTATTGTTTTAGGGAAGGCCACACCTGTCCGTGCTGGTTTCAGTCAGCAAAGGCGAATAAATTCAAACCAGACGGAAGTATTAGGGGAAGTTCTAGATAAATAACTTAGATAAACGTTTCTGGAACTAGTTTGGATGCTTTTCCAAGTGGCACTCACAATACTGCACAGTGGTCGTAAGGCTAGCAGTGGGTGAACCAACAACCAGGGTATTTCGCAGGGGAAGCTGTGAAACGGACCAGAAAAGGAAGTGGTGTCTGGAATCCAATTGTCCCTTCGGGAGTCAGAGGGATAAAGCAAAGACAGCCGGTTGCATCTTAGCAGTGTCATTTTCATGCGCATGTTTTGGGAATTCGATAGAAAGCAGCAGCCATCTCCGTCTTTACGCTTTTCCTTCTTTCGTCTTTGGTGCCTAATTAACAGGTTGATTCTTGCACATGTGCAATTCCATAAACTATGCGGTTCCGGCCGTTCCTGGCCCCTAGAAATGGGAGTAGCGTTTTCAAGTTGAGGGGGGGGGGGGATGATTGAATGGGCATGAATGGTCTTGCATTCGCTTTAAAACTGCGAACATGTCCTGAGAGTTCCAACATGTTCAAAAATAACACGATCAAGCGCAGGAGATTGCGGCCACGGAGACTTCAAAAACGAATGCTCCAATGGAATTCCCTTCCATTTCCCACGCTCATCGAAACAGCCGCCTGACAGCTTCTCCCTTGCAGATTGCACTGGTGCGCCTTTTCTAAAGAAAAATTGACTAAGGAAATGAAAACCCGTCAGCCCAAATTGTTGTTGTGACCTCGCACCTCAACCGGTGTGTTTTCCTCAGCCTCCAAAAGTTCTTAATATGAGATGATACGATCTAGAAAGGGACACATGACAGCATCTCTCGGCAACATTGATTTCGGGAGGGTAAAAAGTGTCGACTACCTCCACAGTTTCCACTTTCAACTGGTCGCGTCCCACTCTATTCAAAGACCTCAAGGTTGTTCATATTATTTCTTTACAAAGTCATTCTAGGAAATTGCTATACCAAATCTCTTGTGAAAATCAGCGCTGCCTTCTGTTTCTATATAAGCCCATGAGAATGGAAACCACAGTAACAAGTCGGATAGAGCAAGACAATCTTTTTTGTGAATAACGGCGCCAGTTTGAAAGCGACAAGCGAAGCCACATTAGGCATACTGCTCAAAAGCTATAGCTTTTTGGAAAAGCTGCTTTTCCTCATACTTAATTGAATAGGGCAATGTAGACATTAGCTTGTATTACTGTGTTTTAAAAGGTTTCCTAGTAACAAAAGAGTTTCCTAGGCCTTCAAATAAGGACTCCACTCTGATCCCTTTTGCTCTTCAAGGCAACAGTTTTCTACCGTTCTATGCTCTCACGCATAAGACAGTGACCTTTTTCTTGTAGAACTGTTATCTCTAACATATTCCCTGATATTGTTCCCTATCTCTCGCACTCTATAGACGCAACGACACCCTAACGACTACTTGCCATGTCTCTTTTCCCAGCTTTAACCCTTTCTAGCTGCGTTCTCTTTCCAATCCCCCTAACGCCTGACGTATTTTGCCCCCTATTGCTAAAGAGGAAGTATATCCTTAATTAGAAAAATCACTAGGCGTCTCCTATTACACTAAAATTAGTCTGCACTACTGCACTACTCCAGGCTAAATTTAATTTGCTAGATTTACGAGCCAGAGAGAACGATAAGTGTCTGCTTAATCTCAAATTGAATATAGTGATTAGACTATAAAGTCATGGGAACGGATGGAATTCTCTCAAAACAGGCAATTAAGAGGGGGAGATACGGGGAATTAGTCGAAAGGTACTCACACTGCTTCAAATTGCCATTATTACAAATGTTAGTCGATTGAAATGATCACTTTGCCGCTGAAAATGGCTAAACTAACGTGGCGCGCTTTCGACTATGCCACTCTTTTGTTTGTAGCCCTTAGATACACAATCTCTCACTCAAAATGGTAGTTTGTTCATTTGCCGCCAGACTCATTAGAACCGAAAAATGTTCGTGACGTGATATTCAGCCATATTTCATAAACCGCAAGCTTTTTCGGCGTGGAGGGTTGGCAATTCCTTTTCGAAGTTATTAGAAATAAACTGAGGAACCTTATTTTCACTTTTTGACGGATTTGCAAAGAAGTAGAATAACAATCAACTTCTTTCAGGGAAATGGCAGATTTGATGAGTTTTGACGCTGTACTTCCATTGACGGATTCCAAGAAGTGTGAAGAAGAAGCAAAGAATCTGATAGCCAAGATTAAACCTGACTGGAATGTGGAAGAGATCAAATTTGAGGTTTGTCTCCTTCTTCAGTAACGTAAACCTCTTCCAGACATTCACAGCTGGCATAACGAATAAGATCTTTTCTGCTCAAGTAACGGACAACGATAGGTTGATATTCCGAGTTTTTGGAAAGAATACAGAGAAAGTTATCGACAGGTGAGCATTTGCTTCATTTTCCAGAATCAGTAGACTTTCAGGCCACACGAATTAGAGAGTTGGGCTCTGCTGGCGGAACGAGGCCTGGCAGCAAAGTTGTACGCGAAATTCACGAACGGATTAATCTGTGGTTATCTTCCAGGAAAAAGCCTAACCACTGAAGAGGTTAAGGAGCCATTTATAAGAAAGTCAGTTGTTTATTTCCCTCATTATTAGGCCGCAAATTACAGGGAAATCTGTCGATCCATGGCGAACATGCATAATATTCCTGTAGGAGAAAATTCATCCCCTTGTCTTATTTCGAAGACTTGGGAATTCCACAAGAATTTGGATCTTCCGTTCCACGAAGAAGCGCACCAGGTGCCCAAGCGTTTGATCCAAAGGGACGATGGTTTTAAGAAAAGATTCGAAGGTCACTTTGATCGGTCGCTGAAAGAAGAAATCAAAGAATTGATCGAGTTAGTGAAGAAATCGGACGAGGATGTTGGTTTTGCACACAATGATCTCCTCATTCATAATATCCTTTTCGACAAGGAGAAAAGTAAGTGTTTACTTTCAGGAACTGCCCTAGCCTCTGCGGGTCCTAGTTATTGTTTGCCATTTTCTTTTAATACTGGAATATACAGCTGTGGTCCCTGACAGATCTTTTTATCTAACAGATTTCTTCTATCCCGACTATTTTAAAGTCGTCTCTTTTAAAAAGTAGGAGACTATTCCTGTATAAGCTGTAAAAGATCCCTAGCTTATGACCTCAAATTGTAGAAAATGCTTGTATTTACGTTTGGTCCCGTTGTACACAAAATCGGGCGTCGACATAATAATCCCTGAGCATTTCCCATTCATCGTAAGGCTTCAAATAATGGACGTTTGATGACCAGAAAAGAAAATATTTATCCCTGAGAACAGTGTTTGTTATGAACTAGTGGGGGAAACCTATACGATGACATTATCACGTAGGTGCAGGAGGTCCAGAGGGGATCACTTACCCTTTGGGAAATTGGTATCGCAAATAGCATCGCTTAGTAAAGTGCTTTATCTGGACTTACGAGTAAAAATATCTTTTAGACCACTGTAAAAGTTTTTATCATTTCCACCCTTGAGAAATGGGCAAAATCCCTATTATGCTTTATATGCTTTATACATTCAGCATGGACTGAGAGGTACGTCAAACCGCCTTTTCGTAAAGTAAATGCTCTTATGTTTAACTAAAACCCGGTCCAGCTGAATTAATTCGTTGGCATCAAACAGTAAGATAAAGAACTTAAGCAGTGGTTTCAGAAATCTCTGGTTCTATGAAAAATAACTCACAATGGGAAAATTTTGGATCCAGAAAACAACAGTAGCGATGATATTTCAGACAAAGTGAGCTTTATCGACTACGAATATGCAGATACGAATTACAACCTCTTCGATATAGCCAACCATTTCAATGAATATGCTGGTATGTTCAGGTCCTCTTCAAATTGAACCCCTCGTTTTATTTCAGGAGTAGAAGACACGGACTACACCCTCTGCCCATCCTCGGAAGACAAGAAAGTAGGTCTCCGTTCCCCTCTCACTACTATTCCCATGTTCACCACTTCCTCCCATCCCTAATTTCCTCATGTATGTGCGTAACAGGAAGGGAAGAG
This sequence comes from Oscheius dolichura, assembly GCA_932521035.1. Lineage (NCBI taxonomy): Eukaryota > Metazoa > Nematoda > Chromadorea > Rhabditida > Rhabditidae > Oscheius > Oscheius dolichura. The sequence goes on along the minus strand of OW051497.1, from coordinate 8,705,697 downwards.
GCTGATCTTTCCCCTATTCTGTGTTAAATTAGTAGCGCTTACATCTCATTACTGAGATATGGGAAGACACGCTTTCCGGAAATAGTCACGCAACGAGCCAAAAATAATCCCTTTTGACATCGCGATTGGCTTACGTACTTCGAGTGGGAATCACTAAAGTTTTCTTTTCAGCAATTCATCCAAGATTATCTTCAGTTCCGATTTAACCACGTGGAAGAGACGAGTCTAGAGAGAATGTGTAGGAATGCTCCCCTCTTTGAAGCGGTTAGTCTGGTTCGAGAAAGAAAATCAACCCCCCGTGACACACCTCATACTTAGTTCCATTTTCTCACAAGATTCAAAAAGTGCACGGATGAGAATATAGGTAGAAGAGTGTGACGTTCTTCTCCATGCTCTTTACTTTTCTCCTAATGAGCCCCTGTTGGTTGCTGAACTTTTGACGTAATATCGTCAAATACCACAGATCTTCTGTTTGAAAGGAACCCTGGGCACGTGAAAGTCCTGCAGAACTGATCCTGAGAATTTACCGTATACTAAAGAACACAAAGAAAGCTTTCGGAAGAATCAGAAGAATACCCACTGTGACGATTATCTTTGTTGAAATAAGAGTGAGAGCCTCTCTCTGGCTTAGAGGGTGGGTGATGGTGGGTGGGTGATGGTGCGTGGGTGATGGTGGGTGGATGGTCACTTTACTGTCACCCTTTATGCCTTTTTTGTTAATATTTGGAAGTGCTGGATAACTGGAAGAGGATATGTCTGGTTTATCACTTCCAGAGAGTGCTGTAAATTGGAATCGGGTTAAAAAGCACCAAAGCTTCCGCTATCTTCAAGTACCTGGTGGGGAAAACCGGGGATAAGCCCCCTGACTGTAGTTGAGCTCACTTCTGACACTACATCCTGGTACTATTAGAGTGCAACAGGATTTGGGCGCAATCCCAGCTTTTCCGTTCTTAGCATACTAGTTTGGTCTACCTTTCATCCCCCTAAAGCTCCGTTCCAAACAAATTCCAATTTTCCGCGACCCCAAACTTGGCAATGCCATTTACAGCCCCCCGGTGGGTGGCAAGTGCCCCCTCCCCCGCGTATAGCCGGAAGGGAAGTCTACCTGCAGATAGAGCTAGCATACATGATGATGACGAATGTCTGCAAATGAATATGTATGTGAGTCACATCAATGTGTTTATCTTCACGGGGTAGGGAAGTATTTTGTGTCATTCCACCTGATCAACACCGTGTAAATAGTTTAATTAATGTAAACAAACGGCATGTCACATCGAATTGAGGCTTTCTTTAAATTAGTAGTATAGCAGAGACGGTTCTCCTCCCTTGACATATGATAAACGAGATTAGCCGTCCCTCAAAATGTCTACTAAACATGATTTGATCTCACCCGAACTATAAGTAAATTTTGTTTGCAGGCGTCGCATCTTTTCTGGTCCATCTGGGCACTCGTACAAGCGCAGAACTCCCTGATTGAATTCGACTACCTTGGGTATGTTTTTATTTATCTTCGGATTATAACTCGAGGAATTAACTCGTCCCAGATGTAAAAATATTTGTTCCAGATACGCGATCAGTCGGCATGAACAGTATAAGAAGCGTCTTCAGAAGTTTTTAGCCCAATAGGAAACGAGTACAAAGAAGAACACAATACTATTAAAGGGAGTACGGTACTTCCTACCCATTCTTGCCTATTACCCTTCATTCCCAGTGTGCCTTGACATTTCACTTGCTAGCTAGGCTGAATAAATTTTCTATATATAGGTGTTTCCTAAGCAAGACGACTACCAAGAAACGATCTCAGTTTTACCCCGTACGCCATTCTCTTTAGTAAGGGTGAATAATAAAATATGTACAGCTCCGCCAATGGTTAAACTTCAAAATGTGAAAAAAAAACCATATTCTTGCCGATTCTGTTGATTCACACGCACGAAATAGCAAGATTTGCTGTCGTTAGCAGACAAGGGATCGAAATTGAAAAAAACGAGCTTCTTTGAACTTTACTTATGAAAGAGGGAAGAGATTAACATGAGATGGATTTCAAGAGTTCCTCACCAACCCCACTTCTTTTTTGTGAAACAGCTTTTGTCCTCTGGCGTTCACTTTGGAAAGCTACTTCTCTGATATTGCCTACTTACTCATCTTCCTTTGAAAAGCGCTTCAATCGACGGATAAGTCAGATAAACCGTTTTCCTGTGCTGAACATATTGTTTGTCAGCTTCTATACCGGATTTTCCAGCTCTTTTCTACTCGACGGAGTAGTCACATATCAGGCATTCTTTTACTAATTTCGGGCACTTCCAATTATTACACGGACAATGTGCAGTGTTCTGATCTCAACACGTTCTTCTGTGCCGATTGAACCCACTTAGTCTGTGGGCGAAGTTTCTGGTAGGATCAAGGCTTCCAACTCCGTTTTAGGCTAGTGATAATGTTTGCAGTGACGTAAATCCTGAGAGGCTTCATACGGGGGAAATATCCCCCTAAATAGAGAACGCTCTCACACATTCTTCAATAGGGTCCACGCTTTCTTCCGCGACTATTTTAACTGCCCGAGGATGACCTTTCACGTCACATTTCATCCAATTAGCTCAAGCCAAATTACAATGTGAGCTGGTGATCTGACATCACAAACTAGATTAACGGGGAGCCGCTAGGAGGCTAAGAAGATGCCAAGTTCATTATGCAGGTTGAATAATAAAGACGGGAGAAGATACACAGGAAAAAATCATGATGCCATCATCGGGAAAAGGTCAAAATAGGAAGCACACTAGTAGTAGTAGGAGCTCGCTGATTGGAGCCTCCTTTCCTGCTTTTCCAGTAAACTTCTATTTTTATACGGTCATCAAAAAGAAGGAGAGATAAACAAAATCCCGACTAATATTCCTTCTAATTAACATTGGTTCAAAGGGTTCCCAGGAGGTATTTCCAAAGAGCTCGGTCATGGCAACCCTTCCCGGTTGAAGTCAACACATTCCCCTGTTTCTGCCTAGTTTCCCGCCATAAAGCTAAGGGAGACATTTGTCACACCCAGCTCAAATGACGCATTGTGGGTCATGTTTTAAAGAGCAGTAGGGGGTGGGGTGGTGTTGGTTCCCCTTCCTTCTGTGTTGACATTGCTCTAAGGCAGAATTTAGATCTGCAGTTCTTTTTCTGCAAATATGATATGATCCCCCACAATTGGAAACAGACCCGGTGATGCGGAGTGACTTGACTTGTTTCGATGGTAGTATTTCCCACGCTGATCCTCTCACTGAGTTGTTGTCTTCTCCTCCAAAACACACCGATCACCAGCTAATGTTATCCAAAAAATCCCTGTGTTCTCTACGTAAGGGACCATGGATCGCCGCTTCATTTCCTCGTGATCTTACATTTTCGACTGTTTAGTATGCATTCGGTTTTAACGAGGCGAGACAGTGGCTCATCATCATCACCGCTCCCATTTTTTCTCTCATTTTCTTGGCACTTCATTACCCGTCTACGGGTCATTATTTCCACTTCCTGTTAATTGTTCGAAAACAATGACGTTCCTTTTAGTGTCTACTTAAAGTTCAACCCGGAATGGGAATTGTCGGACCCACAAGTGGGCGGGAGCAACCCAGTGTTCCGCGCCCCGCCCCTACTAGTAGCCAGAACAACGTCGCGATGGCTCAAGCAGCAAGGAATATGCTCCAGCGCAAGTCTATCATGGAACTGGCCGAAGATTCTGGCCTCTTTGCCATCAACCCTTCCGACTTGGTCTACGAGATGAACCTAGCCAGTGGTCCCTCCTATTATGATTTTGTTTTATCCTGTTCCGCAGCTGGTCCTTCCAAGAGGGACGGCTGCTGTCTTTATCTAGCCAAGCTAGATTCAAAAGTGAGTTTTACTTTACTCGTTCTCTAGTTTCCTTGATCTTCTGAGGGTTCTATCCCAATTATATTGCAAAATTTTGTGTCCATTGCGTAGGCGCTAAAGAATATTAGAGCGGTTGCTCTGCTCTTTTCATAGAGAGCAATAATGAGAGTGAGCTGGCAAACTATCGCCTCCTCAAAACCTAATTATAACTTCTATCCCTCTACTCATCTTCTGGTTTCTAGGTAAACCTCGAGACCTTTGAGTCCGTACGTGTTCCCGGAACCCTCTTCGACGAGGGTCTACCCGAGAGTGACATCGCCCTTATGACGCTGGGAATTCTCACGTGGCGTGAGCAGATAGCCAAGAGCCGAGTATTGTGCCTGGTTCGTACAATCGAGGTGGGTTCACGCGGGTCGTTCCGAATTCATAGTCATCTTTAGGACGACTGCTCGTCTGCCCTGGAAGCGCTGAAGAAGGCCGCAAATAAATATCGCTGTCAACATCATGTGCAAGCTACAGTTCGACGCGATTCGACCTCCAGTACCTCCAGTACAGGGAGCACTAAGTCACGTACATCCGAAGGGATGAGAATGCGAATCCTACTATGTCAGGAGCGATCAGTGAGTTTTTATGAGAATTGGACCGGAAAGCGGGGGATCATCCGAAATAGTGAGCTGATCGTAGCGCGCGCTTTTGCTAGAAACCAGCAATGGAAAATAAAATTTTCTATGCCAGATTCCTAAGAGATTGTCAAAATTGAAAAAGAAGCGTTATTTTGATATTATTATTACAATTTCAAATGACTACTATTTCAGGTCCTTGATGAAATTCCATCTCATGCCATTCGGGATACGAAGGCTCTACTGAATCCTTCTAGCAACATGCTGGCCTGTGTCTGCTTCAACATGCCCAATTGGTACGTTCTTGATCTTGTTCTGTCTATCTATATCCATTTGTATACTTTTGGCTGATAATTTATTCGGCTGACTTCTTTTCTTTTTGCATTATTAATAGACTTCATTTCAGGCTGAATATATAATCACGTGGCAGTCTAAGACGTGTAGATAGATCTCTTACTTACTGGGTCCTGTCCAGATGGTCATTCTCTTTCCCGGTGTTACATATTATTTATTCACATTCTTTTGTACAGGTGTCTCGGGTCTAGTCCCCCTTTTTCGTGATTCATATTTATTTATTCCTTTGATTACGGTGTCTCTTCTGTTATTTGATCAGATGTTCATAATGAATGATATGTTCAGCATCTCCGTCATAATTACTATAGCTAGTCATCTGCAGAGAGGATCTAAAAACATAAGAACGGGGAGAATCCTTTTGCTCGCTAGCTGTGGGGGAATCCTATTTATCAAGGAAGACTGGCTTTAATCTATCTTTAAACAAAGCTAATTTTTCGTCAGAGTTCATCTTTTTTCCTTCTTCTTGGCTCAACTTGGCGTGGGAGGAAAGACTATTCCCTCCAGTCGCGGATGTCTAATTATGAAATCCTTAATCCAAAGTCTAGAGGTCTCTTTGCATTTCTCAGCAGCAATTAGAGCATTTTTATTTGCGACCTGTCTGCCTATCGGACAAAAACAAGCTACCCAATTGTGGATAAAAATAGAAAATCCGACGACAATATTCAGTAATCGTATTTGAAGTTTGAGAGAGCGAGACGAGTTGAAGAAGGGTTTATTAAGAGGAAATAGAAGACACACACACAATCAGTTTGACTATATACACATGTTGTGACTGGGGAAATCTCCCTTCAATCCACCCTTCAACCCATACACACAAATATACACAACACTGCGTAGTATAGCAAGGCTGTAAGGGCGCCCGCTAATAATAGAAGGAAGAGTGAAGCCGTGTGCTGAATTGCTTTTGATTATGCTGTGCAGTAGCGAAAACGAAAGAAGATTGCGTAAGAACTACGTTTTTTTGGTATCCCGTGAATTTTGATAGAAAGCTGGAAGGGTGGAAGGCTACTGTAGGTGGGAGAGTTATCCTTTGGAGATGGGGCAGCAGATACGGTAGGTACTGTCGGCAGAGACGAAGCAGTCAGTTCCAACGGGGCAGCGGTTCGGAACCCAGATGTCCAGCTCTCCTCCACAGGCCACTACCATATTCCGTTCGTCTCGGATCGCGATGTCTTTTGTACAGAATGTCAGTACTGAAAAGGTTTCTAGGATATCGTGGAACCTTCTCGTAACCCATATTTTTGGTCGGTTTATGACTTCTCCGTGATCCATTAAAGGAATCTATGCTTTTAGCTATAGTAACCAGCCCCCGACCAATTGAATGCCCGTAGTTCCGTTGTTAGCAACCCACAAACATTTTTTGATAGAGATGAGGAGGATTCGTATAGTATGTGTACTAAATTGGAATGGGAGCATTTGTTTTCCGTGGTGCCGTTCCAAGTCTGTGTGAGTTATATCTCCTCGCCTCTATAATGGCCATACTTCCGTCTGCTCCCCCTCCGCAAATGCCTCGAAAAAAAAGCTTCCACGCTAACGTACCCTTTTCTTTCTTTGGCGGTTTTGGCCTTGGAGTATGGTAGAAGTTGGCGGGATCATATTCCGTGGTCGTCGTGGTTGCTTTTGTTGTGAATTCCGTGGATGGGTCTGTTGACTCGGACGATGATGTGGATCTTGATGTCGTCGTGTCTTCCGCAAAGGTGTCCTAAAGTGCAATAACTTGTTTTTAGTTGTTGGAAATGAGCTGCAAATAGCTCATGTGCTGCTTTCAACGAACATTAAGCGACTCTCCCCGTCTACCCTATTTTGCACTTGGCAATTAGCTCATTATATAATTGGCTATTGGTCGTCGCCCATCTTCTGGGGGTGGTGACGAGAGATGACAATTTCATATTTGACAAAAGATTTTGAGAAAATTGGATTGTCACGCGATTTTAGAACGCGTGGTATATTTTGCCATTTGTCTTCCTCTATCTTAAAAATCTGAGATGAGCCTAACCGGGGAGGAGGTGGCAAAGGTCGAAGATGGGGTGGGTTCGACCGAAGAAGAAGAAACAGCCATAGATCCAAAGAATTGCTGTGACATCATGGGGACAAGAGCCTCTGAAAACATTGTTGCTAGTCCAGTATTTTTATGACTGCGGGGGTGGTTAGCTGCCCCTTGAAACCATTGGCAAACAACTCCAAGAGGGCCACCCCGAATTACTTATGAGGTTACCTGTTTTAGCTGGTTGTCCCTTCTGTTCTTTGTACTTGTTGTCAAAAATAACTAGGTCTGCAAAAAAGCGTTGTTTATCACTGTATTAAATGAAGAAAACTTACCATTTAGCGGAATTGCTCCCTCATTTTCCTTTCGTCTGTGAGTCTTTACTCCATCCTTCGTCTGTCTAGCTTGGCCTGAAATAACTTTTACGTATTTATGAGTATTTTAGAAATTGTAATATTTCTGCAAATGCTTCTTTTTAGCCTTTCCATTCATGTCAGTTCAAGCGCGATGGTGTGGAAATAAAAAGTAACGCCGTTTGCATTCGAGTTTATCACAATGGGTACGGAAATAGATCAGGATGGTCCGACCGAGGAGAGCATGTGTTCCACTTCAGACTAATTTTCTACAAGGGGAGTCCAGTCAAAAGGGGGTCACTGGACCCGGCTTTACATCTTTAGAGAAGCTGTCCACACTGCGAGCACGTGCTACCTAAGAACCCATCAGTACCTGTCTTCTCCGCCTGACTTTCGGCCGGCTCGGAATTCTTAACAGGGGCTCTTCGAATCGCTTCCGGATGCAGTGACAGTCGATTAATTACATCCTCAATGTCCACATCTTCTTGGAAGTTGATTCTGTCATAGACAGAAGCTTTATTTTTAGGCGTTGCCTGAAATAGAAACCAACATAGTAGAGTACTACTAAATATAGAATAAATAAGCCCAGTTAAATGTCAGACATTCTAACATACACCTAGAGAATTTAAACAGCCATCCGACACCGGGACGCCCCACACTAGAGGAAGGAAACTAGAGGACGAGGACCGCACCTGAACCGGAGCGTCGAAGGGACTGCTCACCGTTTCCTCATCCACAAAGCGAGCGTTATCAATCAGTTGTGGGACAGCGTTAGGTTGGGGTTTACCAGCTGGGAGATCCTGACGCGCTCCTGGTGGCAGCCTTCTGCTATCTTCCTTCCTAAACTGTTTATTTTAAAGGATTCTTGCTGTGTGACTCATGCTTTGTTTTATCGTCAAAAATGGCTAATGCTGCATTAAATGAAACTAACAAGTAAAGAGTTTCCCGTTCGGGAATAGCATTCTTCATCATATTTTGCACAAGCGCCTCCTTGGATACATCAGACATCTGAATTTGCTCATTTTCATAGCCAAATTATGCTGTTTACAGAAACGTCCTCCTTGCTTTCCGTCGGCAGGCGATGAGCTCTAGTGACTTTACGTCTGACCTAAAATAAAGCATTTCCCACGGCGGCCTGCTTTTGACCTTTCTCTCGGCAGATGTAAATCCCATTTGGCCGTACATCTCCGCCATTTCATTGTCATCATCATCCCAAAGGTTCTGTAATCAGTGTACATTAATTTTTCCTTCATTAGGCGAGAAAGCGGAGTTAGTGACGTATCCAGGAGACACCGATCCCTTATGTGTTCCCATGTAAGGGATCGACGATTATCCTCGGTTGTATTAGATTCAAAAAGATGCAGCTGGGTGAATCGGGACTAATCATCCTTGCACAACAATAAGCTATTAGAAAAGAGACGTCGGTATATCAAAGACTGATCGTTGTTGTTAGTTCTCGGGAGATGATCCCTCTCTGCGAAATGTGCAAGGTTATCTGGACGAAAGACTTTATTAAAATGGCACAACAATAAGGCACAGAGGATGGTAGGACAAGTACAGTGAAGCTATCTGTTAGGTGCGACAGTGGGTTCAGTCTTGGAAGAGAAACGAGTGGCTCACAATGTGTGGACGGTAAGTGCGGACCGGGGAGCGGCGAACTCCGTCACTGTTTATCCGGGGAAGGAAGACAAATTCACTCTCTGCTGAGGATCCAGGTCGACGGGGCTGCAATATCTCTATTTATTTTAATGTTAGACAACTACCAATTGGTTCTTGGTGAACATCTTTCCAGGAACAACCAGTTTCTTCTGATCAGCCTTGGGGAAATCCTCATTATTGAATGTCATTCGAGAGAGGTCACGATCAACTGGAAAGAAAAATACAAAGAAAATGTTTTTCACATACTCATAGTGATATCTTCCACCGATTTGGAGGGTGGACGTGCTGTTGTCGTGGTTTCTGTGCCTTTGATGTTTATAATAATGAATGATTACCTTCAACTGGTTCCCGAACAGGGTCGGGTATTTCAGGCTCAAACATTTCCATCGAATCTTCCACGGAATTCCTAAACGGCACAGTTGATTGTAGACAGTATACTCACTTAGGCTCTGGAGGAGGAGCTGTTGTCCTTTCTGTAGTTGTTGTCGCTTCTGTAGTAGTTGTTCTACGTGTTGTCTTAACTCTTCGTGTGGTTGTGGGTCTTGGAGTGGTAGTGGTTGTGGTAGTCGTCGTAGTTGTAGTGGTAGTGCTCTTGGTGGTCGGTTCCTCTGTAGTGGTAGAAGGAGTAGTTCGCTCCGTGGTTGCCTCGGTGGTTGTCTCAGTCGTTGTTGGAGCTTCCGTAGTAGTTGTAGGTCTTGTAGGAGGGTCTGTCCTTAGAGTAGGCACTTCATTGATCCTAGCCATTTGTGGAGATTCAGTTGGAGTGTATTTGGGGACTTGCCCTCCAAAGGCATCCAACGATGGGAGAATTTCAGGCAACTAAACATTGTATTATGCTCCCTTTGTAGCTTTCGTTACCCTGGCGTCATCAGAAATTTGCGGGATTAGAGTAGTGTGCTTCAAGTAAGGGTTTGACGAAGTTTTCGTCACTTTGACAAGTTTTCTGAAATGTTGTACTTCTAATTGTAAACAGTTGGGACTTACAAGCTCTCCTTCCTGGTAGTAGCCGGCCGCTCTGTTGTTGTTTTAACGTCCTCGTAGATGTCAGCTTTAAAATACAGAACATTTTTAAAATCAATTAAGTTAGTTTAGCAGAATAATGTAAGGTTTTCGCCTTTAGGACAGACTATTTCATAAAAAGAAGAAAACCTACAAATGTTCCTTGGAGCGAGATCGCAGAACCTGACAATGTATCCACGGTCGTTTACACGAACGGCATTGATCAGCTGATTATCACTTCTTAAGTGAAATTATGAATGAAGGGAAATAAAGCAAACTCTATGGTACTGCTGCGGCTGAGACCAATAGGCTTATTAAACTGCGTTTCATGACAGTTGAATTCCGTCCGGGACCTTAGTCGACAGCAAAGAACTTGTATCCTAAATGTGTCTAATTATGAAGAGGAAGATTGCGGCCTACCTGGTGTCAGTAAGTCTTGTAATGCCGGCAAAGTATTCCCTATTCTTACATGAGAAAGTAGTCTCCTCGTCTAGGATAGGATCAAACATTGCCGAATAGTAACAGTCCTCTCTTTCCATTTCCAATATCCCAACTGGGATATTCACCCAAGGGTACATCTGACGAGTTCATGAGACCAGAGTACAAAACTTACTTCTTCGATGCTGTCACATCCCATGTCGAACACAATGTCTTGCCTTTTCGCTCCCACTGATTCTACCATCCTTACCGACAATTCAGTTGCTCCGGACTGAAACGTTCCCTTGTATAACATTCCTGAAAGAGAGAACATACCTTCTTTGGGCATTCTATCCTGAAATTGTCAAAGGGAGAAGAGACAAAAATGTTCTTTGCGACTATTAGTGACGGTAATAGAATGACGAGGGAGAGCCGCCTCATCTCCTGAAAAAAAAATTCCCATTGTAAAAGAAGTGAAGACGGAGGAGGGATGATTGGGCAATTCGAAATCATTGATAAGGAACGGATTGCGCGAGATCTGTCGTTCGGTGAGTTTCAGTTATCATGAAAGTGAAATAGTCGGGCGGGCGTAGAGAATTCGGTCAGTGGACCGCACTACTGTCAGCAACAGTCCACTGATTACGGCTTAGATCTTAACAGTCGTTTCAAATTTGATTGAACCCAGCAATTAGATAATTCTTTTCCACCGGGAGGATAAGAATGTTAAAAACTGGACTGTAAACTACTGTGATCAGTGATCCGCGGAGAAATATGTCCCGAGGTGGACGACGAGCGACAGACACCCGGAGGTGACACGGGAAGAACAACTGCAGATAGTTTTTTGGAGGCTTGGGTGTCGACGGCGTTCCGCAAGAGCGATCCACGGGATGCAAACCGCCCTCTCTCAGGTTATCTGTCAGGCTCCTGTTATGTTTTTGTTGAAGACGGACATAAGACATTTATCCGACCTGATTCTCGGCGGAGAAAGTAAGGAGAAAGGATCCGGAGGTGAACCCGCTAATTGAAAGCAAATCGGCAGCATTAAAAAGTGGGGGTGGGTAAAGAAAACCTAGCACTGCATAATGAAATATGGACTTTTTCAGACAAAGATGATGATCTATCTTGCTTGGGCTGTCAATGGAGAACTTTAAAAGAAACGGCGAATCCATTATTGGAAGTTGTTGCAGCCAATACGATCCAGCTTTTGTGGAATGACGTCGAAAAGAGACGAATACCTTTCGCTATGAATTCTACAATAAAGCGAACTCACGAGTGTGTTTCCGCTTGCCTATGTTAGATCCATTTTAATAAAACCATCGTTTATTCAGACAATAATTAGAACGGAGTTGGGTCGGAGTAGTTGTTTCCCTTGATGAAGTTGTAGATCATCTGGAGGGATTCCTTCGGCTTGTCCCGGGGCACATAGTGGCCACTTCCTCTCACAGTCAAGAAGTCCAAGTCTAAAGAAATGTTATCTAGTAGACCAGGCAATCATACTTCCAGAGTACTGGGTCATGAACCCGGCGACCTTCGGTTTCTCGTTCTTGTATGTCCACGGTTGGTTGACGCTTATAATGCCCAGAACAGTCTTATTAAGACCGGCCACAAATTGCATGTTCATTACATGGTTGCATACCTAGAATATAAAAAGAGTGAACCTATAATTTTAATTTACTGTGTCCGCGTCACCATTGTAGATCAGGATCTAAAATATAGGTGCTCACTATAAGAGGGAGGGCCAACCTTGACTTCAGCTGACGAAATGTTCTGGATATGTTTTGCCATATTGGGGTACTTCTCGGTGTAGTTGAGGCTGACCTCTTTACTGTATATTCAAAATTTTGAAGGTGTTATGTACCCTATACCTGCAAAACGCCCATTTATGAACGGAAGAAGGAATGTGAAGGGCAGTGCGGACATCAGCTCTATTCATATACCTGTAGGTGTTGCTAGTTTGGGCACAGAGAGGGGTTGCCTGAAAAAACCAACTTTTGCTTACACTCGTTTCCATCCTACGGTTGTGTTATTGGCAGCGATCGACGTCTTTTTCTCTAGCGGAGCCAGTCCCATCCGCTTCATGTTAGAATTCACAATAAATTCTTCCTTACTCTGAAGCTGGACTCCATCGAGGTAGCAAGCGCCATAAAGATTGTAGCGATCCAAAATCTTGGCTGATCCCATGGCATCTTTGATCATAACCGTACAGTTGGGGTCATGGAGCTCGGCTCGCACATTACACGTCTCAATATTCCCGTTACAACAGTCAGATCGTAAGCGGGTGTACAGTCTGTTGTTATGGGGATTACGGTAGGGTCCAAAACAAGGTGTCCTACTCGTCTCTGATCAGGCCATGATAGTATAAGAGAGGGATAAGGGTCCTGTAGTATATAGACGAATGTTCCAGCAAGCCGTTTCCAATAGCCATTCCCTTTATAATTATTACATCGATTGGGACCAACCTAAGCCAACCTTAAAGTTAGGGAAATTGGCTTTGTCACTGAGAAGGTGCAGCGCCAGAGTCGGAAGATAAACCCCGGCATAGCTTTCCCCTGTGATGAAGAAGTCTCTTCCTTTATATTCCGGGAACTTCTTTAAAAAGTCCAACTAAATGAATAGAATGGGAGATAGCAAGTTGAGAAGAAAATACCAGGGCATTATAGTTATCTATAGCTACTTGGTCGTCTCCTGTGGCTATGACGCCTTTGGTAGAATAAGAATATCCGACGCCGGCAGGAGTCTCGAGGAAGAGCACGTTAGCAAACTTATTCCAAGCATATTTGTTGAGATAAACCGTGTTCCCGAAGTCTGCCACATGGAACGGACCATTCTCTTCAATCAGTCCTAGATATTGGATAAGGCGGAAAGAATATACAGGCTCACCCCCAACAGAAGAGCATCCTGGTCCGCCATTGAGCCAGAGAAGGAGAGGATCAGTGGAAGGGGTCTGCATCGACTCCGTTAGCCTGGATTTATGTCTCTGAGAAAGGGAAGACCTACCAATAGTGGAAAAACTTGGTCGAATTGGGTTGAACATAACCAGAATAATGTTTGAAAGTGAGGGTGAAATTAGCTCCAGGTAGATTTTTAACAAGGTCTGGAGCATACGCCGCCAGTGCGGTGGATACAGCAAAGAGTAACAATAACATTATGCGGTAACTTTCGCGTGCTTTTACTGGAAGGGCTCACCTTATAAAGGAAGCCCAGACAGATAAATGATTCAGAATGATGTTAAACGTCATTTTATGTATTGTTCAAAACAGACCAATATTCTTCCCCATTCATAGATCCTTGCACAGTCAAACCAAACAATGACAAGCTGGAAATCTACGATTTATGGGCTTATCACCGTTCTATTTTTACATGAGAGCTCTAGTTATACCTTGCTATGTCAGCTAATTATGAACATGCGCCATCACTGTTTACTAGATATCCTCTTCAGCTACTGTAAAAGTTTTGCCATAAAATTACCCCTCTCTTCTCTCAAGCCGCGGCTCTGTGCCATTGCGTATATCCCGCAAAACGGGCAGTTTTGCAAAAGATGGTAATAAACTGAAATTCAGGAGGTTTCCCATGTTTTAACGTACAAAGATTTTTCAATTCAATAGGGCAACCCAGGGAAATTGTTTGTATGCTTTCTTAACATCCACAACATGCCTAATCAAAAACGGAATTCAAGCCAGGGTTACAGTATATCCATTTCTTTTGTACGCGTTCACTTTTCTCCATAATTAGTACATTCCTTCTTGAGCAATATTTAGAAATATGTCATCAGAAAATTTCTCAAAATGGTCTTTGTCGCAAATTATTGGGATTTTTCTATTTCGGCCAGTGGTTTATGTGAAATCTCTTGGTTCTAAGGGAGTCTGGACAGCACAGGAAAATTAACATTTGCCTTTAATGAATTATCAGACATTTTCGCCGAAATAGTTTTTGTATTTAATGATTCCTTATTTTCATATTTGCTTTTAAAAATTCCTCTTGAAATTTTGGCGGTCAGCTGCGAGCGGTCGCGACGCGGTTACGTTGGCGCCAGTCCAATTTCTACCCCTGTGAAGCTGTTTTTAGAGCACCTCAGGGCACACGTTCACGTGACCATTTGAATTGTCCACTTTCCTACCAGCTGTTGCTCACATGTTTGCTTTGAGATAGGAACGGGGGTCCACTGAAACCGGAAAGAGGCTAAGACCATTCTGTGAACAATTTCAACCTCTTATTTTCATCCTTTCCGACTTTCGCATGTTCTTCCGTTGTTCTTATGAGAAATCTCAGCTTGTAACATTTCGTTCGCCGTGTTCGGCTTTATTTACGATACACGTAACTGATTGATACCACGGACAGGGGGCACTACTGCCTTGTGTGTCTTTCGCGCCTAATCGAACACGTTTAATGTTGCCAATTCCTTACCACGCATTTAATTACGATTTCATTAAGTTTCTTTTTACAGAAATAACAGCTGTTGGGATTTTAGCGACGTGTTCGTTTCACAATGAGGTGTCAGGTCGTTTTTACAATTTACCGCTCTTTCGCAATATTCTCCTGCTCCCACTGCCTTGATAAAACAAACCCGCTGAATTTTGGTCCATTTCCGGCAAGGCAAAGATTAATTTTGCGTGTATTTGCTTTTTGAAACAGTGACAGCCTAGTTAGTGCACCGTCGACAGGCCACCCCGTCCCGCCTGAGCCTTTCTACGTGGCATTTTTCGCTCGTTTCCATAGACATATTCAACGTGTTGCCATTTTCACCGCTAATTTCTATTATCCCGCGTAATTTCTAATCGTTTTCGTTGCTTTATTTTTTATCTCATTCTCTTCGCCCTTTATCAAGAAAAAGGCATAATAGGGTTTCTTCACATATCGATTTTGGCCCTAGTATCTTCCAAATCTGCACAAATCTTGTCTGTTCCAGAGATCTGCTTGTTAATTCCAGTTTCTCTTGAGATTCTATCTAAAGCTCTCCAAATTATCCCTGGTGACCCCTACATTCCTTCCTTTTATTCATCTGCCTTCCTTCACACCCTATTTAAAAATATCTCTACCTACACGCTGATACACACGTTTCCCCTTAAACCCCTGCCTCCTCCCCATTTAGCCATATGACAGTGTTTGCCGGTCTTTTGAACTGAACTAACTGCCTCTGTGTCTCGCCTTTCAAACCAGCACCCTGCCAAAGACAAGCGTTCGTCTAATCTCTAAAACATGATTGTTATGTTGTTTACTGTTGTCCCCATGTTCCTTTCCTTAAAGAAAACCAGATTTCGTAAAAGCAAACGTTGTGCTTGCGCATTTCCGGCAAAAAATCAATTACGGTTCGCTTTCTATGCCTAGAGCCTCGTTCAGGAACGCGATGGGGTAATATTTTCCCTATCGTCTGATCACCGTATTGACATCAAAGGGGCGGGGGCCAGATCTTTCGGTCCTTATTGTTTATCCCATTAATACAGTCTTTTTTCTATTGTAATCTGTCACACGCAATGCTTTTGTTCTCGAATCGGATAGTCGTTTGTAATACCTTTCCATCTCCTGAACCTTATCCGGTGGGCGTCTGTTTTCGTGGAGGCTTATTGTACTCCCTGGAAGAGAAACAGCCCCATAAGACCTCTGTGTAAACGTCATGGAACAGTTAGCTGGCATTGTCACCTGCTCCTTTTGGCAACAATTACCGCCAATGCGACTTTCAAAAAGATTTGATTGCGATGTTTTAACACAGTTTTAACCTTCTTATTTATCATTACGCCTCTTTTGAAAGGACTGTTGAGGATAATTAAAACTCGTGACCCGAAGAGGGCATCTATCTCATAGCGTTCGAATTCCTTCGTTCTCAACAGTATCTTGAATAGCCTGAGACCTCAGCTTCCGCTCCCTTGCTTCGACGTTCTCGGGCTACGTTCAAGCTCAGATAAAAAACCTAGCCTCCTTTCTGCTAAAAGCTTCATATAAAGAGTCCCGTTCTCACAGTTTTAATGGATTCTCTCTTACAGTAACGTTCCTATGTCTCTGACAGTCCTTTAAAGCAATTGCAACGTGTTCAATCCCATCGATACCACATTGAACACATCACAAGAATACACAGAGTAGCACATGTGTATGTTGGTATCAATTACGTGTGATTCTAGAGCCATCCATAGCTATTATCATGCCGCCCCACATTTTTTGCAAATTAATAGAGGCGAGATGATTGAGACTGGCACAGCCCGCATTTCACTGCATCCAACACACCAATTTTCTTGCAAGAGTTCTGAAGTTCAGGAAATAAAGCCCGAGCAGATGGGTATTGCCTTGTTATTGTTTTCTTTCCTTTTATCCTCAAAACAACCCGCCCTATTTTCAAACTGGAGTCATAAGTTAACTGGAAAGTCTTGGGATTCAACCTTGCCCCCTCGGCCATCAGCTGGTCCCTCCCATCCATAGTTCCCCGTTTGCCTCCTCCTTGTTCCCGTTTGACGTCAACTGGCCAGCCGACCATCAGCTGCTAGGGTCACTTTCACTCTCCTCTCTTAGTTCCAGCTTTTTTGCATCTTGTGACTCATTACCGATTGTTACATTTTCAGGTTATTGGATCGAATGCACCGTCAGCAATGGCACAAGGAGTCGTCCTAGAGGTTAGTTGTTATTCCCTTTTATGGGTGGTCTGCCATAGACAATTGTGTAAGCAGACTAGGCAGAACGCACAATGTGCAATGACTCGCGGATACACGGTCGGTCAGCGATAATAAACTGTGAGAAAGACCGTCGTGAATCGTATTATTTGTCACCACAACGACTCATTATGCATCTCTCTGCCTGAGAACGTCAGTTACAACAGCCCACAACTACAGCTCCTCGTCTTTCACTTCTTGCCCTTCTCTACAATTGGATACTTCCAGAGAGAGCCGTTTTGCATTTGTTATCCTCATCGATCACCTTTTAATGCGAGAGAAAAAGCCGGTGGTACTAGGTCCCCGCGTCGTTTCTCAAAGGTGCTCTCCTTTCTTTTCATAGCCACATTTTCTGCTTGACTAAATGCCCTTGAGAGAGAGAGAGGGAGAGGGCTCAATTGATACGTTTCATTTCCTATAAGGTTTCAATCACAGCATATTAGTCTTCGCATCATCTCGCGAATTACCAGATGCCAGCTTTGGATTTATGATTACATGTAGCTACTCCTGCAGAGCCAGGCAGGCACAATATCCCCACGCAGTTCGGCCTCTTTTCTCCCTCCCTCAAATAGTTACGGTGTCATCAAGCAGCCGAGGTAGGAGTTTCTGGCGGGAACGCCCGAGCTCTCTTCTCGTTTTAAAGTAATAAATCATGGCCTAAATTTGATACTCGTCTAAAAACGCCTGGTCCAATGCCCACCGCGTCCTCCTTCCCACTCTCCCCGTCCAGTAAACAGCCATTTGAAAGTACCTACTAAAATGTGCCACCGCCATCATCATCATCATCCTCCCGCCGTTGTAATTGTTAGTCTCATCAGGGAAAACCAACATCTCTGTCTTTCACACACGGCCGCTTCTATTTTTTTCTTTCCCTTGGCCTAGCGAGTAAAAAGAACCGCTCTTTTTGACTCATTGCTGAGACGGCTGGTCGGCTGGTGCCCTCGACTGCTATCTAACCTTTTCCCTCCACATTTCTTTATCACTGGCCTGGTCTCAAACAAACCAAGAGTGTGCCGCTACAATTTTTGTGAAGAGAAGGTTAATTAGATTGTTAGACGTCAGAGGAGGGGGGAGGAGGAGGATACAATCCTCGTTTCTGAGTCCACATATCCAATTCTTCTCTCAATCCGCCCTTCTCTTTTCCTCCCCAGCCCTTAGTTTTGAATCAGAACGCTTGATTTTAGATGTGCCTATAAATCTCTAAACAAGCTGTCATTTGCCACCAAATATCGTTGCCGCCAGCAACAGTGCAGCCCGAGTCATATAGGCTTTTTTTGCCCGGGTCATCTATAAATCCCCCCTCCGCGTCCGTTCAGTCGTTTTCTCTTCCTCCATGCGCTTCTCGTTTTTTTAATTTTTCCAATAGTCTCTCGCACCCGCGAGAATGGGAAAGAGAATATTAGCCCAAAAAGTAGACGGGGCTTATAATACGTCAAGGGGGAACACTGACTGAAATGCCCCTACTATACGGCCCCATAGAGAAGCGAAAAAAGCTGCCTGGAAAGTGATAATCAGTAGGGAGACTTGGAAGCGAGAGACAGGAGGGAAAAGCGTATGCTGTTTTGTCATGGCGCATGCCAATTATCCACGTACTTCTTTTGCCAATGTCTCATTCGCTTCACTTCGTTATCCCGCATGCTCGTCCACATTCTCTTTTTTGGGTTTTTTTTTCCTATCGGCTTCCTAATGGGAGGAGCTTACTCTCTCGACATCGTGAGCGTTACTTGCCCTCATATTTTGTCACCTTATATAATCTTCCTCCACCTACCTCCTCCTCATCCTCGTCCCCCACTCTCTACTTAAATCAAATGACACTAGGCATTTAGATTGAGACAAACACATATGAGTCCTCCTCGTCGTCGCAAGTCCTCTTTTATTCGAATTGCTCCCCGCAACGGAAAGAAAAGGCGGGAACGTCCGATAAAGATGGAACCAATAGACCTCGAGGAAATTGAGACGGATCAACAGTCTTATGACTTCGACGCGGATATGATGCGAATGGCTTTGTCCATCTGGGACATCAATCGATATGCTCAATATGATGCACCTATAAGTCTCCCGTCACCTCCACAGACCCCTTCACCGAAGCGACAAAAAGTTCTACCATCGATTGAAGAAGCCTTTCCTCAACTCGTGCCGGTATATAAATTGCTATTGCCGAAGATTATACAATGGGGTACAACCTGTCGCCCTAGCAACATCTTCTTGTTCCACACAAGTGGTTATAAATGCACGGGGGCGGTGTTAAAATCAGAGGATGACGAGTAGACGAAGCTCATTTTTCAGGATCCTACTCGTGCCTATAATCAGCAGCACATGAGCACAGCCAGCACTGGCTATGACCTCCTGGGTCATCAGCCGAGAAGAGTCGACCACCAGTGGAATCCTGGCCTGTTCGTGAACCCGCATAGCTATAGTCAGGACACAGAAACGGTCGGTTTCCCACGCCGGGCCAGACCAAGGAAAAAATATGCACTTTCGTCCTTTGGCCAATGCTTTCCGAATGTGTACTATGGGTCAGGAACAGCACGTCTATCCAACAGCTGGGAGACACCTGGGGTCAAAAGAAATTGGATAAAACGAAGTGGAGGCCGAGGCGAAAAAAATGCGTCGCAGGCCGGAGAAGATCGCGGATTTGTTCGCAGCGGACTATTTTCAAAAAGAGGGAACAAAAATAAAACCATGGGGAAATTTTGCAGAATCACCCGGGTGACATCCCCGCGGTGTCAGGGCTTTTCACCTTTACTCTTTCGCCTTCCCACCGCGTTAGCTATTTTCAAGACCGGGGGGTAGCTCAAAATGACCCCAGGAACGCTGTCTAACCTTTATCAGATGCAAAAAAGATGATAAGAACACTTCAGATTTCGGACGTGTCTGCCTATCCTTACTACACAACACAGCCGTCAATGACTGATACTTTCGGGTATTGTTCTAATCTTTTCTCCCAAAACGGAGAGGAATTCAGACTATCTGGAAACGATTATACAGCGACTGACAATCAGTATGAACATAATCAGCAGCAGCCAATCAACCCCTTCTATCAATCCAATGAGGCAATGGTTGGTTATAATGTTTACGCGAAAAGTCCCCCAGCTGATCAGGGAGAGGGCGGCAGCGGGGGCTATCATTTTCCCATCGGGAGTACAGTTGATCAGGACGGTCTATTCTTCGCTCTCCTTCGTCTGTTGATGCCTTTTTAATTGTTATTCCTAGTGCGACCCTAACGCTTGATATTACTTCCTCTAAAAACAAAAGGTCCCCGTCTAACGCCTTCTGATGCGAGTAGCCGAGCCCCTGAGATCCCTAACGTCAATCATCTGTTGCTCTAGTCCTTTTTTGCGATGCAATTACTTCTAATCGTCGGGCAACTAGTAGTACATTTGCATGCCGATCTATTCAACAGAGCACGAACGTAAATGTTGTCTAATTTGACGTCCCTTCCCCGTTCTCTATTAGCTGGCATCCTTTGGAGGGGGAACACTGTTTGCCATTTGGACCGTTCGAGTTTAGGAGCACTCTTGTTGACCAGAGAGATCAGCTTCCGCTTGTCCACCTCATTGCAACAGGACGTGTTATGACTATACTCCCTTCTTGACGGGAAAACTTGAAAAGATAATTGAAAGGGTCCCCTCTGAACGAGTGAGGCGTTCGCTTTGCGTTGATCTCCTCGACAGCGGCCTCGGCAGTTCTGCGAATCTGCTATGTTACACTGGCGTGTCCTGTGCCTTTAAGCCGGTCACTCTCGCTCACTCTGTTGCAGCAGCAGTCAGTTGCCTTAGAATCTCCCCTTTCATCCCTTTTTATACGTCTAGCTAATAGAAGCAGCTTCCAGCCACTCCGGGGCACAATGCACGTGGAAACATGAACACCACCCAGTGTGTGGAAAAAACTAGTTTTGAAGGAGCTTCCCCTCCTGGGTGCAAATACGCAACGCAACAAGTTTGCCCTTGCGTACTTCGCACTTTTTTGCGGAAGCCACTGTTAATCTTTTTCAAGTTGAAATTTCATTGTTTGTTTTTGTTTGCGGAAAGAGTAGTAGCCGGTTTCCGTTTTATGGACAGTTAACAATCTTCGCCTAAACAAATAAAATTGAATAGGAGGCAGAGGCCAATCCCCCAGCGAACACCTGAGACTAATCGAATTCATTCCATGCCATTGACCTTCAAAACCTGCGAACGATTATAACCGTGTCGGACTAAAAAACCTCTTTTGGCGTTGGACGTAGACACTAGACGTCTCTCGTCTCCCGATCCTGTTTTGATATGGGACTGACTTTTCTCCTCCTGTCTCACATTGCAACCTGATCTCTTTCCCGTATGTGTGTTACAATTGCCTCATTCCTTACCTCTTTATGAGACGTCCTAAAAAGGGCCTCTACACATATACGAGGTCAGCTGTACGGGCCGCGGCTAGCGTACTCTCCCTGTCTATCGATTGATCGACGCCCAACCACCTTTTTAGTCTGCCTAATTGCTCACGCGGCGGGCTCTTTCCCTCATTATATATATTAAATACTAATCTTTATTTCAATCTGATTAGTTTCCCTTAACATTTTCCTGTTCAGCGTCTTTGTACGATATGAATCAATTTATGAGTCGAAAATTTGAAAGGGCGGGCGGACGAGGCTTCTAAAACAAAAATAGGCGAGAAATTCCTGAATTCTTTCGGGGGGAATGGTATTCCCCAAAATAAACCGGTTGGGGCTACTTTGTCCTATAAAAATGATGTCATAGTAGATTATAAATGATTTTTCCATTCCGTATCCTGCTCTCCTCTCCTTTTCCACTCTTTCCCGTCTTCGGATTACGGCGGGCAATCCTTACCACGCTCTCTATGGCAGGACGATGACGTTAAAGCCCTTCTAACATGCCCACTTATCCTAGAGGGAAACTAGCTTAGTTATTTTTCGCTACCGTATTCTTTCTTTTAGTACGAGAGCGGGATATATAGCGCTGTAAGGATATCAAATGGCCATATTCTTTGTCTTTCCATTCCCTGTTGCTGTTTTTTTCTAAAGGGCATCCAAAATACCAACAAGATCAATAGAAATTTCTTGATAGTGGACGATAAAATGAATCAGCTGATAGTGACCCGAAAACTAAACACAAACTGAAATTAAATTGTTTTTCCACTGCCCAAAAACGTACGAGAAAGTTTGAATGTAGAGCGATGATTAAGTCGAGAAACTTACGACTCATCCCAGTTCAAAGTGTAATATCTCTCCGTGCTCCTTCCTGCCGCTTGTGTTTGCATGTAGAGCCCCCTCGGTGCTTGCCGCCGATCGTCTAGCTTGCTTCCGCACAGTTTGTGTGTGGATATTGATTAAATATTTGAAACCACGTGTTATTCACTCACCTCTCATGTCTCTCTCTCGCTCGATTCCGATCTAATGTTCACGAGGTTAGACAGGTCAGCCCCGAGAGATAGAGACTGAGAGTGGGGGGCCGCCTGGTGTTTATGTTTGTTAGACCACACACATGTTCCTTTCCTTTACTTAAAAACATCAGTCTCTCTTTCTATTCAGTTGACGCTTTCTTGTTCTTCAGGATCTCCTCTCATATTCAAGTCCCTGGCCAAAAATCTGTTCGTTTTTAGCTTGGCTAAGACTAAGACCCAAGGCGCCTTTTCAAAAATGTCCATTAGTAAAATGCGCTGCTCAAAACCCTTCGTCTAAAAACACGGGATGTGATCCAGGGCGTATTCCCTTTCATAACCGGACTTCCTCCTTAGCCCCCCTTAAACCATCCAAACAGCTGGTTAAGTTTCGTAATTAAGCCAGTCACCGCTGCTTCCTCTGATCCATGCCCCTTTCTATGTTTAGAATATTCTCTTTGTTTAGAACTTGACGTTCTACGACAACGGGGAGATGACCTCTGAGCATTCTCGCTCCATGGGAGCAAAAGCAGACGAAGAACGGAGACGGCAAAAGAGCCAGGTGCAGCAGGGAGGAAACCCTTCCACTTCACAAGCAGCTATTCCACCGATGAATAACGTGATAATGTTGCAGCCAGGGCAGAACAGTAAGTTCATTTTCTCTTCTCTTTCCATCTCTTCTTCATTTTTGGTCAGCGGGAATCCGGCAAAATTGCAATTAAGCTTATTGACCAACACGTTTGCAAGCGTCAATTTAAGAAGATGTCTGGAAAAATGAGTCTAGATATGATTTTTGCAGATATCGTACTCGATGCACATGGAGCCGAAGTCCAATTCCGTGATCAATCCAACGCTCCCGTCCGCAAATTAACGGTTGACCTTATAAAAACCTACAAGACTATTAACGACGTGAGTTAATGCGCCTCTCGTGTGGGGATACGCCGTTCTGCACATATATTCTGTGAATGCGTTTGCTTTGCTCGACGTGTTCTCCCTTTTGAAATACCGCCTGTTTACTTCATCCCGCCCCTCCTCGAATTGAGCGCTGCCGCATAATCTCGCTTGTGCCTTTCCTTCATTCGTGTTCCCTTGAAGGCGCCAACTTTTTGTTGACTGCCTTTTATGAAGAATGTGCAGAGTGGAATGTCCTGGTTTATCCGAATCGTGGTATTGAGAGTTCAAGATGCCTGGATTAAAGTCTTCCCGTTTCAGTCTTTCTATATGCGCAAGGCTCAACGTCGTCTGGAACACGAGGCCAACGTCAATGCTGCCGCTAGACAACAGCAAGTGGCTGCAGCTCCGGCTCCTAACCAGGTAGCGTTTCATTCATTCCATTCAATTTAAAGGCCTTTTTTGTGTCAAGAATCGGATTTCGAGGGGGTTACGCCGTCTGTTGTCCTAATGTCGGCAGCAGAGAGCATAATTTAATGCGTTTTTCAGAACGTGACTACGACGGCTACTGCAGCACCCGCTCAGTCGTCACTTCCTGGCCCGTCGGAATATGTGAACGCCAACAGCCAGCAGCCTAAAACGTGAGTTTTTCCCTCTTGCACTTCCTTTCCATTGTTGGGGTTCGATGTCTCTCTTTCTCTGCGTTCACACTTTCTCAAAAACATGAGCATGCCTGCTTCAGAGAATTGAGTGCTTCCTTCATGGTTGTTTTTATATTCCCACAGCAGGGGCCAGCCGTTTTGCGAGCACGTTTTAACTAGCATTCCGCTGGATAATAAAGAATAACTTCGGCGATATAAATCCATGATTTTATAGGCTCCCTCAGTTTGATACAAATGCCCCGCCAACTTCACAGATGGTAGTACCTGCCATGCAGCAACATGACGTGGAGGCACAGA
The DNA here is from genome assembly GCA_932521035.1 of Oscheius dolichura. NCBI lineage: Eukaryota > Metazoa > Nematoda > Chromadorea > Rhabditida > Rhabditidae > Oscheius > Oscheius dolichura. The sequence goes on along the minus strand of OW051497.1, from coordinate 8,681,616 downwards.
AGAAACTTCAACGATCTGGCAGGTACGTGGGAGCAGGAGGGGATATGACTCAGAAAAATACACTAAGAACAGCTGGAAGGGATAAAGTATAAGAATGTTTGTTTTTTCAGTTTCCGTGGAGGACCACATAACAACGGCTATGACGATCAAAACTATGACTACATCCTGAAAGATGGCGAGATGTTCAACGAACGGTTAGAGCCGTCTGGGCTCCAGACTGAGCACATGTTTTCAGTTATGTGATTCTGGCTGACAAGCCAATTGGCAAGGGATCATTCGGACAAGTGACGAGGGCTTTCGACACTGTTAACAAAGAAGACGTGGCTATCAAGATTATTAAAAACAAGAAGACCTTCTATGACCAGGCACAGATAGAAATTCGCCTGCTTGAAATGATGAATGCCCATGATAACGAGAATAAGTACAACGTTGGTGAGTTTTAACCCTTTAAAGCGCAACCAAACGCACGTTTCAGTCAGGTTGAAGGGCCACTTTACCCACAAGAGCCATCTCTGTCTCGTTTTTGAACTTCTGTCTTTCAATCTCTATGATCTTCTTCGTAACACTAACTTCAGAGGAGTCTCCTTGAATCTTACACGCAAATTTGCTGTTCAAGTAAGATTTACTTCCTTAAAAACACAATTTATCTCTTTTAGCTGACGAAGACGCTTCTCTTCTTGTCTGCTCCTGAGCTCTCCATCATCCATTGCGATCTGAAGCCGGAGAATGTTCTCCTCGTCAATCCTAAGCGCTCACAAATCAAGATCATTGACTTTGGTTCTTCATGCCAAATTGGCCATAGAATCTACCAATACATCCAATCCAGGTAAGCGAACTCAGAGAGTGTTTAGAAGTGATTGAACGTTTAGGTTTTACCGCTCCCCAGAGGTTCTACTCGGTATTGCTTATGACACGAAGATTGACATGTGGAGTTTGGGTTGCATTCTTGTTGAAATGCATACGGGAGAGCCTCTCTTTGCTGGATCTTCCGAAATTGACCAGATGATGAAGATTGTCGAGGTCTTGGGAATGCCGCCTCGGGAACTCTTGGACCAAGGACCAAAGACCTACAAATTCTTCGATAAAACAGAAGGTAGCCTACCATCTTCCTCTTTTCAATCTCTCTAATTTGTAGATGGTGTATACTTCTGTAAAAAGACGCGTGATGGCTACAATAAGACTTACAAAGCTCCTGGACATCGCAAACTTCACGACATTCTTGGAGTTTCTTCCGGCGGTCCCGGGGGACGTCGAATTGGGGAAGCCGGTCATAGTATGGAAGAGTACAGCAAGTTCAAGGTTTGAAATACAGCTTAATTGGTTCAAATTGAATTTGTCCAGGACCTTGTTAAGCGGATGCTTCATTATGATCCCAAGACACGAATAACTCCCTACTACGCAATGCGTCATCCCTTCATGAAGCAAAAGGAATCCACCTCATCAATAGCAGACGCTACGCCGTCAACTTCCGCCAATGGACAACCAGCTTCTTTCTCTTACCATATGCACCAAGTTCCGGGAACCTCTGGAGTCAACAGGTACAATTTTCCATTTGTACGTACAGTAGAATTCATTTTTAGTGGCTGGAGCCAGCAGAATATGGACTACAGTAACGGAGAGAACTACCCTGCCCATAGCCAGCCTCACAACGGAGAGAATAGGCCCTTCATGGGCGGCGGCTTCGTTCAGCACCAGCAGCATCCCGATGACCAGGCCGCCTTTGGTGGTCACTATTCACATTCCACGAGCGACGTCTTCCGGCAACCTGGTGTAAGTCTCGCTCTTTTCTTGTAGTCATAGGCTCCTTTCTGATAACCCAACCGCAAATATAGTTTTCAGGGAAGTTCGCAGGCTCCGCACAGGAATCAAAGCTTTGATGGGCTGCAGCAAGGTCGTCAACTGCGTCCCGCTCCTGGTCAATCGCAACATGCTCAACCCGTCCCCCCTCCAGCTGGTTTCGGCTACACTACTGTCCCCCAGCATCAAAATCCCCAATACAATTAACTCTGTTCATACTCTAATCCCTCTCAAATACCAAAAATAACAAGCAAAAAAATATCATATAACAACCTGGTGACGATGACGGCTGTTAACGACCGTGTCCGGTTGTGAGGGTTTTAGTCCTTCTCTTTTCTTTACGTGTCTATGGGATTATATTTCATTTTTGTTGTAGTTCTCCAAGCAAAACCACATGACACCCGATTTACAGGGTCCTTTTCATAGTAGATTATGATGTCTCTTGTATTTTTGGTTGTAAAAGTGTATCATTCCCTTCTTGTTTAATGAGAAACGAAGAATATGGCAAGTGCATCTTTGCTGCTGTGGAGGCTTGCTCATATTTTGCCATAGCTCTCAACACCCACAAAAGTTTTCCTTGGAACTCAGTTTTGTCTTATTCGAGCAATATTTGTATAATTGAAGAGATTAAAAATAAATCTAATTGAATCATTTTCCTGAAAACTAGGAACATGAATTGAAAAAAACCAGAATTTATAACAGGGTGCCTCGATCCACTGTACGACTTCTAGGTGCCCAGGTCTACAGCTAAAGGGGTCCTGGCTCTTATAAGACTGCCTCTAGTGGCCTACAGGTACCAACTGTTGTCCTAAGCTTTCGGGCAGCTTCCAGAAATTCGACCAACTATTTTTCCCAGTAAACGGTTGAGTTTCTGCGTGAAAAGATAGCCGGCATTGTTGTCGTGAAGCAGTTCCACCAACATCCTTGACAGCTATATTTTTCGGTGGATAAGTGTTTATGAGACCCTTCACTTTTCGCCTCAAAATAGTTTCCGAGAAGTACACAACATAATTTAGAAAGTTTATTCCATTTAAAATTAAAAAAGAAAGTTCTAAACAAAATACAAAGTGCAGAACTGGAAGAATCAACGCACATTTATTTAATACGGGGGACTGGGCTCACTGTCTCAAAATATACACAGAGAGAAAACAGGGAAGTTTATGGCTGAAGCGGAACGATAATCAAAAAAATACTAGTTACGTTTAGCTGCGCATCGCGTATAATAATCAATTGTCGAACGAAGAATGGAATCATTCCATGGGCGCGAATATAAACCACCCCACAGAACGTTACCACGTCGCCATCTTAAAATATTAATTTGAATAAAACAAAGGGATTCAAACCTTTCAGAACTGGGTAGCCCAGTCGCGTGCAAATCCAGAGTATAGGCGATTGAGCGCCGTGGCCGAAGGACTTCTGCCATACTGTTCGAAGGTGTTATGGGGCTAAAAGGATGCGTATTAGATGTGTAGCTGAAACTGATCCTCAATCGGATCATACCTTGCTTGCGGGGGAAGAATAGTGCTCCAAGTTAACAGAAAGGATGTGTTAATAACATTTATCGCATCTATTTACAAAAAGAATAGACATTTAGCGGTTGTTTGTAGAGAAGGAGCATCCCAGGATGATACATCCTGTGCGAAGGATGCTTTAAATTGTAAAAGCGCTACCGGAGCGTAGTTTCGGGCGGTTATAAAAGACAAAAAGAAGAAAAGAATAGAGGCACACATATTCCTAAGCATGCTAACTAGATAATTTTTCCTTTTTTTTCTCTCCTAAAGGGGGTTTTCTTAGCCTAAAGGAATTTTAGGTGTATAGAATTTGAACATTTTTTTGTATTTTTTTCAGTGCTTTGGGAAGAAGAAATGTGGATAGGATAATCAATAGTATGGATAGAAGTGGGTGTAGACGCTCGTGCGAGGCTGAGAAGAGGATCGCATGCTCGAGTACGACTGAGACCTCAGCAGTTCCATTTGTCGGCAGGCTTGGTCTAACTTGCTGGACAGTTGATGATACTCCGTACGCAGCTATAAAAACTTTTGTCAACTCTTGTTTTCTTCCTGTGTTCCAGGGAGGGAAAAAATCAAAACAAAATCAACGGCAGACTAAAAGACTAAACTACTGCGGCGGAAAAAAAACTAAAAGCAACTATTGGCAAAATACTCCAGGAATATGATACATTTCGAAGTTTTTGGATTATACTGTAAGCTATTAGGAAGCAACTAGTATAGATAGTGTTATTTGAGCACACAGCTCACCCGGTCCTTGTTGAGTTTCTCTCGTGAAAGAGACCTCTCCAAGTGGCCAATTCGTCCCTGAAACAGTTGATTAACATGCGAAGCGACAGTATTTAAAAGTGACTTGGACATTAGGAGATGTACTGTACTTTGAATAGACCGGGACGAGGACACGGTTATCGGTGGTTACAGTAGGTCTTCTCTGCGAGATTTAGCAGAATCTAAACACTACCTCATACATGCTCCTAACCATCGTGGGGGTTACATCGTCTCGGTATCGTTTCATTCGGCGGGTGCTTTCGGTCTCAACATAGGACGGAGATGTCGTGTAACTCTGAGGAAATTTCTTTAAAACAAATATAGTTCTGTTAGGTAGTTGCCTCACCCTACGGAATAGTCGTTTTTTACTAAATAGATACATAGTATCAATGGAGTAAGACGCCCGGCGGCTCGTTCGTTCGGAAAAAGAGAACAAGGGCCGTTTTCGCGCGGTAAGGAAGCTGGATGCATCCGTGTTTGAGCTGCGCGCCCCCTAGACACACACACAATATTAAGTGCTATGCACCCCCACTAGTTTTAGCCCAGAAAGAAAGGATCATCGATCTTGTAAAAACCCCTCACAAGAAACGAGCGGACTCAAACATCCAGCCACTTTTTTTTGCGTGGGATTCGGGAAAATGACGAGAAGCTTCAGCTATTTCCAGTCCCTTCCAAGCGAACGAAAAAGCAAGCACACTTAAAAATAGCTAAAAGAAGCACTAACAGTAGGCATTTTCCAAACCATGGACTGGACAGACGCGAAGGATTAGGACGAAAAGGTGGGAAATGCGATACTTAAGCGATATCGTCCCACCCAGGTTTGCTCTCTTCATTCGGGGATGAAGGATCAAATAAGGAGAAAAAGGATAAACTCACGGTGTAGCCATTAATAGAAGAATATCCAAGACCGGAGCGAGACGATGATCGATATCGTTCGTAAGTGGAGGGAACTTCATACTCGTAGGGGGTGTGGATATCCCTCACGTAGCTATCCACGCGAGAAAGACGACCTCCAGTGAGGTACAGGTCGACGTTGCCTCGGGAGCTGAACATTCTCTTCTGGTAGTTGAAGGGTCGCCTTACCTGCTGCGGGAGAGGCTGTCGTAGATGGAGGAGCGGGAAGCGGCGCGACTGAGCTCGCCGTTCTTGGCGCCGCTGTATTCCATGAAAGAGATGAAAGATCCGCTGCGGCTGGGAGGACGACTGATGGCGTGGGATGGAGGTGTGCTGTATTCGCGAGCGCGAGTAGGAGTGGGATATTGGGAAGCGTATCTGAAAAAAGCAGTTCATTTCAGTTGCACGCGTTGCTAATGGAAACAAGCAATGTTTCTTAAGCAAGCGTTATCACTCGCTCCTTGTGATACAATGCTCAAGTTAACAAGCTTAGACCTATCCTAAAGAACTCAAAAAACGAAAAGGATTACGTCGTTTTAGCGTCGAGGAGGTACCTGCAGTTAGGCAACTTATACAAAACAAGGAAAACGGTTAAAACGAAAAAAAGAGCTCACTTGTAGTAGTTGCTGGCCGAACGCTGGGAGCGCATAGCTTGACGACGTTCGCGGGTACGACTGCGGGAGCGTTCGATGAGCCTGGTGGTGGAATAGAGGGCAGAGGAGAAAGGCCCTATACTCCCAGTCTTCAGTTTTAGAGAGGACTCTTACCTGTGCTGACCATGTCGTCGAAAATGTTGGTGTAGACGTGATTGGGCCTGTAGTTGCTGGCGGCGGTGTACTCGTTCTTGTACTTGTTGGGGTTGGTGACGAAAGGCCTAAATCAGTCAGTGTCATGTTATAACAACTGCTTACGAAATGGGAGTGTAGGAGCTTTTGTCTGGCGGGGACCAGGAGCTGAAGCTGGTTGCCGTAGGAATGCGTGGAGGGGGAACTTGACGGAAAGAATCTTGGTCATAGCTGACGTGGTCACGAGGAGCTGACTCTTTGGCCTCTCTAGGCTCCCTAGCAGCACGACGTTCAGGAGAAGGAGACTGGGCTCGTCTGCGAGCAGGAGGAGGAGAGGGGGAGACAACCCGAGCAGTTCTTCTTGGCCGCTCCTCTTCAGTTACTGGAGCTTCCTCCTGCTGAAAAATGAGACGGAAACGTGGACAAGCAAATTTAAAAAAAAAGTACCTTGGCAGGCTCTTCCTCAGTAGCTGCCTCAGGGGCAGCTTCCTCCTGAGGTTCCTCAGCTTCCTGAGGCTCTTCAGCAGCTTCGGGCTCAGCCTCGGGAGCAGCCTCCTCGGCAACTGGTTCAGCCTCGGGTTCAGCAGCAGGCTCAGCTTCTGGCTCTGGTTCAGGTTCGGGCTCAGCAGCTGGTTCGGGTTCCGCCTCGGCAACCGGTTCCGGCTCTGGTTCGGCGGCTTTAGCCTTGGGAGTGCGAGGCGTCCTAGGGGTGCGGGGAGTTCTGGGTGTCTTGGGAGTGGCCGCAGAGCTCAACGCATCCTCGAATCCAACAGTGCTGTCAGCTTTAGGTGTAGCTGGAGTCTCCTCAAAGTTGAAAGCAGTCTGGCTCTTGGGAGTTCCAGTTTGCTTAGGTGTAGAGGCAGCTGGAGTAGCCAGGGGACTGAAATTTGCAATTACACATATTCCCAGTAAAAACTAACGTTTCGTTTTTAACAGATTCAGGCACAGCAGATCTGGGAGTGCCGGGAATGCTTCCATTCACCAGACTACCATTACCCACAGCAGATTTAGGGGTAGAGGGAGCAGCAGATCTGGGTGTAGGAGGAACCTCTGAAGGAGCTTTGGAGGACTTCGGGGTGGAGGGAACTGCTGAGCGTGGTGTAGCAGGAACCGAGGGAGGTTTCTCTATAAGTTAAAATGAACTTTGATAATATGTGAAAATGTACCAGATGTAGTTGTTTTTGGTGTGGCAGGAACCTCAGCTGGGGTCTCCGCAGCATCATGGAACTCCTCATCATCTTGAGGAGCATCCAGCTCGTTAGGAGTCCTAGGCCTCTTTCCCTCTGGAGGAGCCTGAAGCTCGAACTCCTTAGACTCTTCAGCAGCAGGTTCCTCTACTGGAGCAGCCTAAAAGTTAATCATTGTTGTTTGAAAGTATGAAGGACAGCTGTTTGAACATCGATTTCGCTAACAACATACTTCCTCAGCAGCTGGCTCCTCCTCAGCTGGAGCCGGCTCTTCCGGAGCGGGTTCTTCTGCAGCTGGCTCTTCGGCAGGGGCAGCCTCCTCTTGGGGTTCTTCAGCAGGGGCAGGTTCCTCTGCTGGGGCCTCTTCAGCTGGAGCGGCTTCCGGCTCAGGTTCGGGCTCAGCTGCTGGTGCTTCCTCTGCTGGAGGGGCCTCCTCAGCAAGGGCAGCTTCCTCGGGGGCGGCTTCTTCTGGAGCAGCCTCCTCTTGTGGAGCTTCAGCGGCTTCCTATTAAAATCACTTTGCAGAATAAATGTGAATAAAGAACCTCAGCGGCTGGTTCAGCTTCTTCAGCTGCAGGTTCCTCTGGGATGGGTTCTTCGGGCTAAACAGAAGGGTATTGTTGTCCCCCGTCACGTGCAAGGACTTTGTCTCTCTCTAGTCTAGTTTTTTTTACAAAAAAATAAGGATTAAAGTTCAAGAGCAAAAAGCTGTTGGAAAGGTCAAAAAGCTGCAACACCTGTTCCTCCTCCGTTTCCTGAGGTTCTTGATGTTCCACAAATTCCATTTGATCTGGTAGATAATTAGAGTCGTCTCCTCCTTCCTCGTCCTCCTCATAGATGGTATCACCCAGCTCATCCTTTCAAATAAGTATATCTATTCTATCATGCAAAGTTACAGTAGGAAATAATAATACTTAAGATGGGTAAAGTGTTACCGTAAGCGTGAAGCGGGAAAATTTAGCAAGTAGAAACGAACTATGGAAGATTGCTTTACCTGGGCTTCTTCATTCTGAGGGAGGTCTTCAATTCCGTCCATGCTGGTAGTCATAGGATCGATGGCTTCTGTTCCTGTGATATCTGGTACCTGAAATCAAACAATCAAAAAAAGGAGCTGCTGGGCCGGAAGAAACCAGAGTAAGCAGATAGAAAACAGTTGATCACGCACGGCTGCAGCTCGTTTAGCCTTCGGCAAAAAGTCGCGAAAGTGGGTGGATGTGGGCGCCGCGAGCAAAGATTTCTTGAGGTAAAGGGTTTTGTGAGGTTTTTCTGTTGTTTGGACAGGTTACTGTATTTTTTCTCAGATGTCATACCTTAAATGATTGTATTGTGTATTCCTGTCCACTTATGGCTGGTAAAAATGGGATCATAATGAATGTAATCTGCCAAAATAGAAGCTTCTTGTAGGAAGAGAGAAAGGGTTGGGGAAAGACTAATGGTTGATATCCTAGAGATTCCCAGAGATTAGTGGCGGGACTGTTGAAAGTTTGCAGAAAACGAGTCAAGTCTATCCGTTCGAGCAAACAGTTCCCTTTGCCAATGACAAATCTTTATAGCCTGGTTAACTGTTCGCTTCTTTACTTTATTTTTGGTTACTTAAAAGTTCTTTTAAAGCAGTTAGCTGTTTTCATTATTGTCGCCGTTTTCTGCCGTTATATTGACTTGTGCACGGCTGGCATTACTGCGCCGGTGCATGTGTTCAAAGTGGCAACTGCTCTCTCTAAGAGAGTGTAAGGGAAGACGAGTAGTAACTTGAATAAAATGAGAAAACATCTGCTAGGCAGGTTTAGAAAGTTTACCTGATCTTCTGTACGGTCATCGTCACCCGGTTGAGCGCTGGCTGGCTGGGCGCTGGCCTCCTCCTCAGGGGCAGCCTCATCTGCTTCTCCAGCACCCTCAGCCGATTCTGTAGATCAACCAGTTAGTTCTAAAGAAGAGCATACCTTGGACTTCAACGGTCAATTCTTTATTGACTAGAGCTGTATCCTCTTCCACTTCGGCCACTTCCTGTGGCTGCTGGTCTTCCGTGTCAGACATCTTAATATTCACATTGATTATTACACTAGCAGTTAGTTAAAAACTATGCGTGAGAAACAGAAATAAGCAGAAGTCTAAACGACAAAATTCAAAACAGTTCTAGAAGCTAATTCTAGACAGTACTTACAAGTGAAGTCCAAGAAAGGAATAGATGCTCTCTAAAGGAGAAGTTTAACTTTTTCAGAAAAGAATTTCTGATAGAAGAGAGAAGAAGGAAATAGTGATCTTTGTCTACAGAGCACCTCCCTAATGGTCCAAAACACGAACAGAAAAATGGGAGGCAGTGTGAGGCTGTTGCGTGGGTGGCACTTGATCAGTGGTAGCTTAGCCGGAGGCAAAAAAATACCCAAGCTTTCAAAAGAGAACTCCAGTAAGAGTAGAAGAGAGAAGATGGCACTGTCTAAGGAGCAGCAACGTGTGAATGAATCGAAGTTCGTTGTTGACAAGTGCAAGGTGGCGGGTGGGATGATGGAGGGAAAAAGCCTGCCGACGAGCGACGTGGGTGGATCACACAGGTTTGGCCTGAAATCCGCGAACAACATGGCACGCCTGATGGATGGAGTCGACGGAAAACATGGTCACTAGGTGGGGAGGAAAATTCTTAGGCAGACGGAAGGAGTACATAGGTACAAAGGCCAGAAAGTACCGGGACTCCTAGCGCGGATCAACGTGTCACTGGATATTAGGGCAAACAGTGTTCTCGCACAAAAAACTGAAGTGAGATGGAAGAAACTTGCCGCGTCTTCACCCGATGCATAAAAAACACAAGGAACTCATTGCGCAACAAACCTTATTTATTGAGCAGAAGATGAACGTTCGAAATTTTAACTTGAGACGTTTTTGCATAGTAATAATTAGGTGTTTTAGTATCTTTCACGACAAGGGCATTGGAAGTATAATAGATGAAGAATCACCTATTTTGTCCGCTAATCACGATAATAAAATAACTATTTCCTATTTGAGGGTAGAACCACATGAAAAGAGCCAGACGGACACATTTTTGGAAAGAAAACTGGTTTTTCTAACGAGAAGAAAGAATTTGGCTTCTATTGTAGAAGAACGCGAATACTACAAGGAATCTCCAGTGTATACCACCTGGACGGCGGTATGCACATCTTGATAGACATTGTCAAGGCGCACATTTTAATGACACCAAGAGTGTTCGAAGGATTCGGCAAGGTGAGAGCTGGTGTAATGAAGGGAGATCATTCTCCCAGCCACTGGACGGAGACCATATGCTCGGTCTCTTGAAACAATAAAAACACCCAATTTAACGACTTAGTAAAGTTGACAAGCGTAGTTCACGCGGATCAACTCGTTCTTGATTCAATATTATGGAAAGTTACACAGAAATAAAGAAAATTACAGTGTTTTGCGCAATGTAAGAGCTGACATGGCTGACTAACCGTGTGCGCTATTGGGTTTAGTATTTTACAGTATACTCTAGACATGGCACCTATGAAGTGTCTTTTTTGGGGAAAATTTCGTCTGCAAAATGATCTACGTACCCGGCTACAAGTGGAAGAGCTACCTTTCTTGACTTAATTCTATAAACGGACAACTTGATCTTATTAAACAGAAGAAAGTAAATCAAATTTGGAAATATTGATAGTTCAACTTTAAAAAATGAGATAAGCGAAAAACAGCTACCGTGCCACAGCTGATTAGCAACATTGTTTGTGGGAGGGCCACCGCAGCCGTTGCCGCAAAGGCACCGTGTATTTTCGGCCCGCAGTGTAAGAGTAGGCGCTGATGAATCAAGCATCAGGGAAAGGTGCCCTTGAAGCCGCATCGTATATCATTTCATTTTCAGGAGAGGCACAAAAGACAACTGTTATCTTTTTCTACTATCAATGAGGTGGTAATAAATGGGGTCGGCTGCGGAGACCACCGAATTTTTAGCTGCAAAATACACAGAAGTAGGAAGAACTCTATAAGTTTGGAAGATTGGCTTGAACAGCTGTTTCGGAAGTAGCCCACAGGGTGATTACTTACTCCTTGAGATACCGTAGAAACCAGTAGAAACATTAAATTCCACCTAAACATTGTGAACAAGGAAGAGTAGCACCCCGTTCATAGCGCTTCTTCCATCCCACACACTATCCGTTGCTAGATTTTAGTATCTTCCGACGAGTCATGTAAATTTATGCACGTTACACAACAATTTAGTAGGCAATATTTTCCAATTGCGGAGTCGGAAGGGAGTCAGTGTAAACCGAGCGGGCATGTCTCTGTCTCTGTAAATCAGACTGAGCTGGGCTCTCTCCTCAGTTGACGCGACTTGTCTTTTTCGCGGGCACGAGGGATTTTCTTCTCTTTTTCTACAGGATCAGGTTACTTTGCGAGCTCAGATAGGGTAAAAAACATAGATCATAATATTTTTTTATTGGAAAGACGGAATGTGTACATAAAATTGGAAGAAGAACTAAGTAATAGGGATAGATTCAAATATGCGTGTATTCTGAAAAAGTCCCCAATTTTTCAGGGTGTATTTTATTTTTCCGATGAGTTAGGGAGAAGATTGTTGGTAAATTCGTCATCGCTTCTTCCACCTGAAAATATTATTCGTTTCAAAGGAAATGACCATACCTCAGCAGCATTTTTGTTTTTAGTTTCTGGTAGATAAAAGTATAGGTATACTATGGAAACAGCCACCGGTGCTACAAACAAAACAAGATAGGCATAGGAATGGATTTGATTTTTGATTGGCGTGTAGCTGGCGACTAAGATGAATCGACTGCAAAGTGACGAATTATTTTGGGAGAGATGTCTGCCTTACCAAAGCATCTGGACAACACTAGCCCAACTCTGTGAGGCGCTCCTGGCCGACTGCCCCACCAGCTCGGCATTGATGAAATAGCAGAGAGGTCCTGGTCCAATGGCAAAGAAGATTATAAAAATGCATATCACAAAGATTAGACAGAAGCCTAGGGCGCTGTACTGGAAATGATTTTTGGATCAGAAAGATGGGAGCGCTCGACTCACGCCATATTTATCGAAGGTGAACATCAGTCCGAAGATTATAAAGTTGCAAAGGAGACATCCCACAAAGGCTACAAGTAGCAGCGGCCGTCTTCCAAATTTGTCCACTACCGTGGAGGCAATGACGATAGCGAACTGAAAGCAGAAACTATAAGGACCACAAGAGGCAAAGATCATACCACGCTGACGAGGGCTATTCCAATGTTTCCCAGGGAAGCGCCGAGATTGGATAGTCCTGTATCTTTTAAGATATCGTACGCGTAGGCGTTGATAACTGTAAACAGTCAGTTATTGTTTGATTAGGTGCTACCGGCTATTCCACTGAAAGACATGGCAAAGGTGACGACCATTCCGATTGCCACCTTCTTCCTTAGGGAGGTCTTCTTAACAATGTCTAGCATTCCATATTGCTTCTTGGCCTTCTGCTTCTCTTCCTACAATTTCTGTTTAAGAGTTGGCAAAATATAGATTTACCTTAATTACATCAAGGATTCCCTCGGCGTCCTTCTCACCGCAAATATGGAAATACATGACAGCCTTCTTGGCAAGTTCATCAGCCCCTTTTTGAACCAAATAGCTACATTTAGAAGAACGTTATAATTGTGTACTGTTTTCTTACCCAGGAGATTCAGGAAGGATAGGCAACATTACGAAGAATACCAACATCATGGAGACTTCGACAACGTAGATAAGGTACCATTCATCAGCTGTTCCAAAAAGTTGGGGCATGGCGACGACGGAGCCGACAACAGTACCCACTTGTACACAGACCCCGGTAATCATTCCAATAGAACCGCGACATTCTTTCGGACTGAAAGAAACTTTTTTGACCTGTGAACTACGACCCCGTTGCGATTTTCAACGCGAGGCACGAGTTGAGATAACTAGGTGCTAGAAGCTGATAATGGGCACTGGATCGGACAATCGGCAACACATGAGCGAGACGTCAGATGGAATTACCTGGCTTCTGAGAGGTATAGGGCGGAGAGACCAAGACTCATAGAAACAGAGACGCCCATAGTTATACGGGAGACTACATAGACTATAAAAGATGGAATCTAGAAAGGGTTATTCACATAAAATTTTATAAGACCCTACAAAGAAGGCCAGGATGGATGCTCCTCCGGACACCATTCCGAGACCGATGGACAAATATAATCCTCTTTTCCTTCCAATTATGTCTGCTGTTATACTTATGAGGAAAGATCCACACAGAGCTCCGAGAAAGACAATAGCCACCACAAAACTCCATACAGTCTGAAAGTTGCTGAATTGTTGCATTCAAAAAGTTCTATTTTAGAACCCCGCCTTTGTTTTCTTTAATCGAGGACCAAGCAAACAACTTATCAGCACTTTAGGGAGGTTTACAATACCCAACCCATTGTAAAAGACAACAGTTTACAAGCTCACCTGGAGGGTGTGCTCACTCAAGCCATCGTCATAATTGGAAGCCAGGGTCTTGTTTAAAAATTCGATAAAGGCTTCTTCAGAAGAGTTCGTCAAAGTCAATTGGAATCCGAAATGTAGCGATCCTCCCAGCGAGGTGATCAAAGCCACCATAACCATACGTAAACTTGGCATACGCTTCGACATTCTGAAAGACCAATATTCGACACTGAATTGCAAGAAAAAGGAACAATCTTATCTCTCCTGGAATAGGATTACTGACTCCGGAGATGATTATCACCCTATACGTAAAACAAAGAGGGCAAGGGGCTTGTACCCACCCCCGACTTAAAAAGAAACAAAGATAGGAATGTTTGCGATCGAAAAGAGCTTTTATGTTGGGTTATTCGTGTTCTTCTTTTCATTTATTTGGTTTCAGTGAATCTTATCAATATTCGATGTTTCTGACGTCAATAGTTGAAACTGTAAGTATTGTGACAGAGCGCTTTTCTTTGAGTTTGGGTGGGAGAGAAAGCATGCCACCCGATAGGGCTGAAACCGGTGAAATCATCTTCTTGTAAAAATGATATGAAGCGATAAACAAAGCTGTGCTACCTTTCCCAAGGAAAGATTTTGATTACATTTGGTACTGAAAAGTCAACAGTACGGAAGAATGGGCCCATTAATGTCAGACTACAGTAGCAACTGTCAAAAAGTCAAAGAATAGTTTGCTGAAATGACACGGACACAATAAGAGATACAGCAAAAGAGCGATGGAGATGAGCGAAAGTCTCTAGGAAAAGTCAAAAATTGTTGGACCCTTTTTGGAATCTGAACAAGCGTAGAGCAGCATCGTTTCCTTTTCCGATAGGTAAATTTTTCCCCGACAGGCTCAAAAGGGGGCGAAGCTGATTGTGTTGTGTCACAGGGCAGACAGTGGCTTATCAGTGGGAGAGCTAAACTAACGTCTGTGATAGAGAAGCGAGGTTGACACCCACAAACTTCCAAGAACACTATTCTGGAAAAGACTAGATACGAGCCCAGAAGTCATTGTGTGCATACCGGTTTCTTTCAGACGAACCTTTTCTTTTTGTCGCCAAGTAGTGGAGTGACCTCCGACAGTTGGTAACCTGAATCAGTGGTGCTGTCGCTATTGCTGGGAGCTCCAGCCATCTCTGAAAAGGAAGGCGGGAGGAGGCCACATTGATGACCAGCGATTAATAAAACACAGTTGTAAACGCGTACTGTTATCAATCTTATTATTGCCTTGTGATTTCTAAGAACATCGGAAGCCCCCGTGCCATGTGTACATTCGGTCTGGTTCCTTCTGACATCACTGGAAAACACCACTTTTGGGTTTTCCCTCTTTTCTTCCCCTTGTGACTTTCCGTACAGTTCATATGACTAAGCATTATGTCATTTATCAACAACAAGTTTATTTTGCCATTATCAGTGTGGCTTCGGTCTGAACAAAATGTCCTGTGGCGAGTCAGCATCCCTTTTCTTGTCATACAGCCACGAATAGTATTGTTGCGCCGGAGTATGAGTTTCTCCGACGAAAGGCGCCTAAAATGGATTTATTATTTCTTCCTCCTGGCATAAAACGAAGAGGATCAAGTATGACCTCTTCTTGAGTAGCAAGTGCTAGAATATAGACCCACAGGCTGCGCAGGGTAGTTGGGGTTATAGGGCTTCGTTGGATCGGTGAGCGGTCTCTTCTCCTAAAAGTCCTTTTACTTCAATTCCATTGTCGTTTACCTCATTGGCTGGAATTGGAACGGGTCGGTCAACATAGACGATCTTTTCCTTCTCAATCACATTCAATTCCCTTTCTGGACACATCATGTACATTTTCTTCAAACCAGAAGAGGCTCCCCACTTTCTGCACGTCTAAAAGTAGAGGTTATCGTAATCCAAATAGAATCTCTTACATTAACGTGACAGTAGGTATGAGCAACAAAAATGACAGGCCCAAAGATGACGCAAAGGACGATTGAAAGAATGAACAGGTAGAGAAGCTGCTCATCTCCGGCATGCATAACCATCAGCCAAATACTCAGGATTAGGAAAGAAACAAGAACAAGGGATTTGGCAGATTTCTTTGCCCAGTAGCACTGTCTCTGGTCCTGCTCTTTGGTGGTCATATCACAAGCAAGGCAAGCCAACTGGGATTGGAAAGTGGCTGCACAAATGAGCACCCAGACAGGGATGATGAATCCCCACATCATGTCTTGAGTCAGGACGGCGAAGCAACTGAAACGCTGTTTTAAGGCTTTTCATTCTTTGGATTACTGTAAGAGCGTGGTTCCATAGTTATCCTTCTGGAAGTAATAGGTCAAACCAGCCGGGAGGGCGGCCAAGATGATGGGGAAGATGTAGTTCAGAAACGCTGGAATGCATCCATTCTTCTTCGGTTTTCCGTGAACCATTCTGAAACGTCTATTACACAGCAGATAAGTTACTCTACGATTTAGCAAAGGTTGCTTCAAAGAAGAACGCCGCGGCTACTAAAGCCATGAAGAAGTGGGCACAGATGGCCACAATCTTGCAGATATTCTGTTGTGAATACGTATCGAACATAAAGTTCAACACTCCAATACATATCATTAATATTATTATTCCCAGTTCCTCATACAGATGGATGTAACGGTGATGGCCACTGTTTCTGAAAAGGGGTCAATTATCCTATGAGAGGCTGTTTACTTATGACATATGTTAATGAGAATGCAGAGAACTATCCAAACTATGATCCAAACGGTTCCAAATATCATCCCATACTGGAAGTCTTTGGTTAAAACGGAGACGAGAGATCTTTACCTTCGTATTATCACTCATACTAGTTGTCATCGTCTGATTGTAACATCTCAGCGATTGAGCATACTCGAGGTAGTCACACACGCCGTTGGCATTCACATCGGTACAGCTCGAAGTTGTAGTCGTAGGAACAAAAATAGTAGTGGTAGTTGGGATAAAAGTGCAGTAAGCCGGGCTGCCCTCAAAAGTAGCGGTCAGGTTAACTACAAGTGTAAAGGTGGTATTCTTACAGAGGCACCCAGTTAGATTGGCAGTGTTGTTATTTGTATCCAGCTAAATCTTAATCACAATTCTTTAGAATCTTCAGCTTACATCAAAGGTACAGTTGGTGGTTGTGGTATTTGTGGTGGTAACATCACAAGTGCAATTGTAAGCATAGGAATAGCAGACAGCTCCAACAAGAAATAAGAAGAATGTCAGCTCGAGCCGAAGCCGACTCATTGTGTGGTGAAAATGGCTGCGTCCTCACATGAGCAATGGTAGGATGCCTGGTGATGTTCTGCTGCTAGGCAGTGCTTTTCTTTCCCCTTACATTATTCAAGATGCGGGGCCATCTTTGACCAGTCTAACGATGTCACATTGCAACTGTAGACATATTGCGAAATAGCTAACGTCGTGTTGAACTTCCTCGTTAAAATTTCTATAAACAAAAAGGTCTGCACTTAAAATTGAAAGGTTAACAAAGACTCCCGATAACTTCTCCCAGACCCCATGTGTTCCAGGTCCTGGAGAGCAGAGCAAATGTTATTCTGACTTCTTTCACCCCAATGTTCCTGCCAGAGGGGCATGAGGCAGCTCTTTTATTTTAGCAAGCTGGCCGCCGGCTGTCGGCACAGCATATTAAACTGTGGGGGAACGCTGCCTTACAACACCGCGACTCACTCGACTCAGCCCAGGTAAATTTCCGCTTCAAAAGTCGATATTTGGTAACAATCGATATATGTTAAGAGAGGAGATAGTACTTTTAAAGGAAAACAATAGTTTGTGCAGGGCTGTGAAGCCTGATCCGGTCTATGATTAAGTTTTAAGGAAGCCGCCAACAAATATTTCAAAATGCCAAATGTACTAATGATTGTCCCTGTTTCACGCGTTATAGGAAGTTCCAAATTTCCTCACGGCGAACACTATTTATCTAGCTCTTGTCTTCCTGTTGTCGGTCAAAACTGTCCGGATTTCCCATAGAAGCCGCGAGCCATTCCTTCCTAATCTTTTCCTTTCATGTCTTCCACTTTGAGCTTCTCTTTTCTTAACAATTCGCGTTCAATTAATCTTGCCGCCTTTTCCCTGTTAGCTGCCACGTTGTGTGCCCCAGGAAGTTGAACAGCTGACACAGTTGTCAGTCAGTAGACGACTTGCTTAATCCATTTTGAGGATCTGTTAAATGTGCCTGGTCAGCAAATATTTAGGTACTTTTGGCGTTTTTACTGAAACGTAAACTCGTGGCGGCCCCCTCGGCATCTCACAACTGTTGCGTCTCCCATTTCGCATCTTTGACGCTCAGAGATTGACAATTTTTTCTTACTCAAGGTATTCATTTAATTTATATCTACTGTAAATTACTGTAAACAATTACTGACAATTTATCCACTCCTCAACTTTCGGCCCTTCAAGCTAAACTTTTCTAGAACTCCCTTTGAATAGAAGACTGAGTACCCATAAAACTAAGGACATATTCTATTAAGCTAGCTAAGATTTCCGCTTCCCATGCTAACAGCTTTACTAACAACAAAATTCTCCAGCCATTAAAGTGTCATTATATCATATAGCGTTGAGTACTCCAGTTTTTTCTTTGTGGATACACAAATCCCCTCACATTCTGTCTCTCGCTCCCTTGGTGACTGTATTTAACTTATCCCTCCCGCCGTCGCTGTGGCTGAACACATTTCTTCAGTATTTTTTTATTTACTTGTCTTACCCCCATCCAGCTTACCAAATAAATCAAAGACCAGCCGATTTCCTGGATGCCTCCTCATCACAGCTTTGAAATATGTCAAGTCACTGTGTGAGAGAAATGTTTGACTACGCGCCTCGGGAAGATATTTGCTCTGGTTGGGCGCCCGATACTGTGCTCAATCAGTGGTGCATTTTCCCCCATTCTACCTACCTGCCTGGCTGTCTATTCACATCCGTTTAAATCTGACCGACCAGACAACGAGCGACAACTTATGACTTCTTCTCGGACTAGTTCTAGTACCCGACCACTTTCCTACATCTCTGCGAGCGATTCTATCTCTAAATCCCCGTCAGCCTCTACAGTAACAGTGCCCAAATGGAAACAACATATGATCAAACTACAGGCCAAGTCCAAATTAGTTCAAAGCCAAGTGACTAACCTGCCTGAACAGTTCCAGCAAGGGGCCTTGACGGCGTTCATTATAGCTATTAGTCTAGGATGTGTGTATTTAATAGCTCTAGTTTATACTAGCCCTACAAGTATATATTATATTAAAGGCGAGTATTTCATAAATTTAATGTTTAAAAATTCAAATGTCCAAGCTTCCCGCCTTCAGAGATAAATAATCTTTTTCAGTGCTCTTCCGTGTTGTCACGGACATGCTGTGGCTGCTCCTTTCATGGGGCATCGTCGCTGGAATATGTTATTATGCTCTGAACTATCTTGGAGTTCAATCTATAGAAGATGCTAATAATTTATCCAGCGGTACATCTGGCTACTCAGCTGGTAGCACGTAAGAGATGTGTAACAATAATAGTCGTACCTTTATTTTTAGAAATTTCGAATGGACGAACGAATTTTTGGCTTGGATGTACAATAACTTTCATAGAGTCCCAGAACCGTTAGACGCCTGGATACGATCATTAAATGAGATTGCAAAGAAGGTAACATCACCTGTGAGTTTTTCCCGTTTTTGAATCTATTAAACATAATACTTTTCCTAAAGGCTTGCTATTTCTCTTCGGACCCAAATGGTAATTTTTACACATTTTCGATAACTTTCCAATGAACTGCTGTTCTCGGCTAGACTTCCACTTGAGTCCCCTGAAAAACCTATAAAAAGCTACCACTCTCACGTGCAAAAACGGTTTTTTCCCTCTTGTCGGAACAACTTTCGTCTGAAAACCTAGACTATTTTCACTCCTAGACACAATTGTTGCAGGCAAAGTGCGAGGTGCTCTTCGAGAGTTTCGGCGACCACTCGAATGTGGTTAGACCGCCTAAGATCACGGATATCAAGGCAGTTAAAGGACCGAGAGACCATATTGTAAACCGTTCTTTATTCCTTAATTTATGATTTTTAGACCATCTATGCCAATGTGCATTTTCCGTGTATTAAGTTGAAACTGATATCTTCGCAGAGGGTAGGAGACCGATTGGTCGTTAGTAACTTGGATGGAAATATCATTGATCTAAGAGGAGAAGTAAGTCCATGTTTCATCGTGTACATTTATTGCTTTCTTCAGGTCGAATGTCGTGTCGCTTGTATCGCTAACCAATTTTATATTGTGGTATGCTTCAAAGGAAGACCTGAAATGGATATTGAATTGGCCTATTCGGACCCCAAAACGGTTTTGTTACCATTTCTTTCCTCTGAAAACTGCCCTCCCTTCAGCAACAGCAGGCAATTTCTTTTGGCCTTGTGGAAGAGAGCATCCGGCGCTGCCTGTTGTCCGCTGTCACCCACATAAACCTCTCGGATTGCTGGCCGGCTGTAAATTTTGAGGAAGATCAGCGTGCTGGGGAACATTTAAACAAGAATGCACAGGTATGAAGCAAAGAAAAGCGTTTGAAAAGGGTTGAAGGTCTTCTCGTCGATGTATTCCAATTCCATGGAGAGAAAGAGAAACGATACGTACGATACTTTTATACAACCTGGGAACAGGAGATCAACTGAGAAACCTATGGATCTATTGGATATGAACAAACTGAACGCAGAATACAATCACTCCTTTGAGAAGCAGAGAACGCCGTTGACTCAGAATTACACTGCTAACGATTATGACCATGTTGCTGAGACAATTTCGAGCGGGCGTGGCCCATCTGAAAATGGAACTATTGCCAGTTCGACTGAGGTTCCAGAGATGTTTAGAAAGCTCAACGATAGTCATGTAAGGGGGCCTTTCTCTTAAAAACGATAATTTCTAGCTTGTCGCCCCTACCTCAAATTCCAGTACAGTACCGAACAAATTGAGGGTCAAAATAATCAAAGCAAATCGACTTGGAAGACATCACAGTAACCTGAACTGATATTTTGGTGTAAGATGGTTTAGAAATTACCGTACAACAACCTTATGTGGATATTGAAATGGACGAACCTTCTCAAAAACACACTACAAGTAAAGGAATCAACGCTAATCCTTATTGGGAGGAGACCTTCGCTTTGTAAGAACCTGGAGAAAGTTTAAATTTATTTTTACAGTGATCTGACTCCCGCTTCTGAAGAAATCCTATTTGAAGTTTACGACGCTGCTCGCCAGAAGCATGGCCATGATACTCAGAACAAGGACGACGACAGTTTCTTAGGATTGAGCCTCGTAAACTTCGAAGACATCCGGAGAAGTGGAGAGGTTTGACTGTTTTCAGTATATGTGCTAACTGATTAATTCCCACATTATGTCCACATACTAATGGCTAACTAGCGTCAACATTTTTCAGTACTATTTGCAGCAATTGCATGTGTTGAAGCTCCAGGGGACGCCATACAAACGGGATGACATCACAGGAGAGCTCACTGTTCAGGTAGAAAGAAATTTCTTGAGAGTAAAGCTCCATTTTAGTTTGACTTCTACTATGATCCCACAACGACAACAGTTGGTAAATTTGTGGACACTGTAAAGATCAGAGACAAGGGGGGAAATGAGTTCAGGGAGACGGTTACCGTTCAACGGAGAGCGCTGTATGACCCTCACGGTGAGATAAGCCAGAAAGACTTAGGTTATATTCTAATATTCCAGATAATTTCGACGTTAATGACATAACGCCAACGAAGACAACAACCGTCTTGGTAAAAACAGTCTCGAAGGAGTTGAAGGAGAAACCGCACATTCAATCTGTCCATGGCTCGTTGGAGAATGCCATTGACCCCACTACTCAGCGAATTTTGGAGGAACAGATTAGAAACAGCAATGATCCTAAGCTGCAACAATTGGAAGCTAAATTACAAAAAGTTGAGTCTCAGAGAAGAGCTGTAGAAGACGAACGGTTGGCGCGGTCCTTCAGTACTGAAAATGCCCCTAATCCTGCTCAAAATATTGAAAATAGAGGAAGAGGTCTGTCTTATCAAGGTCCGTGCACAAAAGATTGTTATAGACAGAACGAAGAAGAACGGACTTGCTCCCGGAGAAAAGAGGGAAAGGTCCTTCTTTGGGGAACTTAGGGACAGACTCAGTGGAAGGCGGAAAAGTCAGAAGAGGTAGGACAACAGCAGAAATCACCCCCAGATGGACATTCTAGGTCAAAAAGTGTGGATGTTAACACTCCTGAAATAGAAGAAGCCGTCTCGCTTCCCCCTAGCAGAGATGCTAGCCGTACCCGTTATGCAGGTAGTCCGGAACTGCTGCTTCATTAATCCTAGCTTAGTATCGCATGGTGGAAGTGGCTACCTAGAGACACAATCTGTCGGTGGTCTTTCAGGAGAATCAACCAAAAGCTTATACCAACATTCCACATTAATATTAGAAGTGGATGAAGATAAACAGAAAAAGTGGACTCTTCTCTTCCTCATTAACAGTTCACTTTTTTTTAGATATTTCCTGATCCCTCCCTCAATATTAACAGAACCTGCAGCTGTCCGCCTGATGAAAAAAGGACGAAAACTCCACATTTATAATGACCACACTTTTGTGGCAGTAAAAATCAGAGGGTGAGTACACTGGTCACTCGTCACTTTTCTGTTTCCTTACTGTTTCGTCAGCACCTAACTGCTTGTTGTTTAATTGTTTGCACACTTAAGATGTTGTAGCGGTATTAACTGTCACGTATGCCAGCACAGGATCAAGAGCAGCTTCTCTAAACAAGCCTATCAGTGTCGAGGTAAGGCCCAACTTGTACTTCCCTTTATAAAATGTTCAGATTGTAAATTGGTTTGCCACAAATCATGCCACTATAAAACGGATGCCTTCTGTACGAAGAGTACGGTATCCAAGTTACACATGTAAGGGTATTCCATGTCAGAGGAATTCCACCTTTTCAGCGCCAAAGACATCGACTGGGCTCATTTCCTCAGCCACTATCAATTGGAAGAATTCATCTCACTCGAAGGAGTCTAAATATATCTACCCCCTCTTATCTCTCCCCCCTACTGCCATCTCTCTTGCGGCCGGTCTTGCCTTTGAAAGTTATTTGCATACATCTGGACAGCCAATCTCATTAGAACAGATGTATAATGATAGTTTTAAGCTTTTCTATGCTATATCTCGGTGTTCAAATGGAAACTATAATATTAATAAATATATTATCAATAAATTTGGGATACTGTATCATCTGGACAGCCAGGAAAACAGAGATTGTGAAGGACCTCTCTGTTTAGGTCAGAAATTTGCTCCTTCATGTCGCAGGTACCTGTTGAAACTGACAGAATTACTTCGTTCAAAGGGCGTTTCACTTCATGGAAAATGAGCTGTGTGACGAGCATGGCTTCCATGAACTATTCACTAGATTACCTTTGATAACAAAAAAGATCCATTATTAGTGAGAGAGCTTTCCGGATGAGCGCGTAGCGGTTTCATAAAACCAACATCAAAATGGCGCCTCCTTTGTGATTTAGATTTTCGAGCAGGCTACAACAGAATGAGGGCCACCCAGTTAGTGGAACTCGTGGCAGCTATTCTGGCTACCATTCTCAATCTCATTCTGATCCCTATCATCGTAACAAAGTCGTCGATCAGAATGGGTGCTTATAAATATTTCCTTCTGGCTTATACCATCACTGCTGCGATCTATTCCTACTGTGTCAGTACGGCGCTTTTTGTAGGTTGTTCAATCGTTCAAATGAGCGCAAACTCTAGACTTGGTTCCTGCCCAAAAATGGATTTCTGTTCATCTGTACTGCAGAAACCTTTCCAAGATGGTTTGAAGGGGTACAAATGATGTTGTTCGACGTCTGCTACCTCAATACAATTATAATTCTGGTTGGGAGCTTTATTTACCGTCTCTATGCTCTTCAAAAGTAAGTGGATATAAGGGAAAAGAGAAAACTTTTGGTATTTTAGCGCTTCACATTCGATAACGAAGCGTCGTTTTATTACCCTCACAATAGCTGCACTTACCTTTCCGAACATTTTAACTATCGGCTGTTTTATGTATATGACACCATCTGAAAAGTCAGAGAAGGCATTTAGAGAAGAGGTGTTAATAGAACTGGGCTTAGATCTTAGTACAGTCTTCTATGTTGGAGGACCGTTCACTGTAGAATTTGAGTAATGCTTCAGAGACAAGTTTCAGATTGACGGGCATCTCAACCTTCAAATGATTTTGCTACTTGCAATGATTACAGTTATCTTTACAACTGGTATAATAATTTGCAACGTGTGCTGGTTCAGAATTGGTTCCAAGCTCAAAGAACTTCGGATACTGACCAACTCGTCGTACAAATATCACCACAACTTTTATATTTTGCTAACGTTACAGGTCTTTATTTCTTCTTGGTATACAAATCTAGCATTCAGGCATGTCTACCGTTAGTTTTCTATGCTGTGCCTATAACTATCCTTATAATAATGGGAATCACCCAAGTTTCGATCGATGGTTTCTCTTACATCTGTGGGATGTGCCTGTCTTTTGCACAAGTGCTGGATCCATTGCTGATTATTTATTTTATCTCAGATTATAAGCGGTTCTTATTACGAAAAAAGGCGCACGTGAGTTTGCACCAGACTCCCGCTTTACCCTCTGGTTTTTCAGATGCTGAATTATCTTGGAATAACCTCCCATTCAGTCCATATTTTCAATTCAGGATCCACTGGAATCATCAGACCGTGAAAAATAAAGATCCTTTCTTCGTATCATAGTTCACATCAGAGGTACCAGAAGTCCAAATGGAAAGAACTACGATCAGACTTCACTCTTCATGAAAATCAGGACAGCTATTCGTTCAAGCAAAAAACGACAATTTTTGAAAAGTGGCCATACCTTGAATACGTTCTTGAATACGCTCGCCTTTTTAGGGTAACTGACCTAAACATTAAGTTCTTCTTTATCATAACAGTCTCAACACATTGGAACAGTAGCTTATCAGTTGTCGGGCATCATGAGATCCGGTTTTAGTTTAAAACAACATACAGTTCGTTTTTATGGTTTGACTGAAGAGTATCCGGAGGATCCTGGATCCATTGCCAAGAATATGGACTATATACAAGATCAAATCAACTTCTTTACTGTGAAATCAGATCCTCCGAGAGCAACAGCTTTGATTTCCTCGCCGTTTAGAATTATCTTGTTTTCAAATTGTTTATTCCCTGTTAGTAAAGGATAGTAGACCAACGAGTTATTAATTGAGGTCGATGTGTATCGCGTAAATCTAACGATTCCGCTGCAGATAATCGGAGAAGTAGTAATAAAATCCAGCTTGCGTGTTTCGTTCTCCTTTCCCCGAAATTTTCCTGAAAATACTATGAAATGTTGGCTATTGATCGCCATTTTGGGTTTTATACAGGCTGATGTCAGAGTGATAAATGTTTTGGACCCCGGTAGATGCTTCGCCTTTCTTTTTTCAACCCCTAGTTTAGATACATGCCCTCCCCAACTGGACATCGCTTTTCTTTTGGACACGTCGGGCGGTGTTGATGACGTTTACTCTGAAGAGATTCACTGGATCAAAGCTATAGTTAACAATCTCCCAGTACATCAGGATGCTGTCAGAGTAGCGCTTTTACAGTAAGCATTTCTACTTAAATTCTCCTGATATTCTTCAGATACTCTACTACTCCAATAGTAGAGTTCAGTTTGGATAGTAATGATGATAAAACAGAAGCCATAAAGAAGGTAGACCTAATCGAATTCCATTCAGGAGTAGCTAAAACAGGAGCTGCTTTGAACCAAGCAGAAATTGAACTCTTCTCGGCAATGAAAGGAGCGAGGTTTTAATACCCATCACTCTTCTTGAATACTTTTATTCAGAGCTAATGCTTCCAAAATTATTGTGCTCTTTACGGATGGCCTGTCGATAGATGATCCTAATGTGCCTTCCAGCAGACTCCGAGATGTGAAAGGAGTGAATATCTACGTTATCAGTGTCGGGACGAATGGATTCGTCCCAGAAATGCAGAAGATCGCAGGAGATGCAGATAACGTCTTCGGGTAAGTGAACACAAAACATAGGAGCGTTTTTCCCGGATTTAGCCCCGCTGATTTGTATCGGTTCAACGAACATCTTACAATGGATGTCGAAGCTTCGAGGAAATGCACAGTAAGCTATTGTACGAATCCTCTGACGATGAAATTCACAGGGCTTGATAGAAAATGACTTTGAAACGACCACAATAGTTACCGTAACTGAACATCCCGAGACCATAGAAATGAAGGTACCTGTGAAGAGCAAACAGAAAAGAAGAAGGATTAGAGTTGTGCGACGAAAGGGCAAAGGTGGAGCTATAGTCAAAGAAGAAATCGTTAGTTTCCTTCTGAATTAATTTACTATTAGTATACAGATAACCAGGCCCGATGGAAAGAAAGTGAGGAGAATCGTTAGGAGAAGGAAGTCTACGACTACATCCAGCACCAGTTCCACTACTGCGCCACCTACCGTCAGCATCAGATCATCGTCAATGGAAGTGGTAGAAGAAGCAACGACAAACCGAGCCCCGCCACCTAGAAAGAGATTCAAGGTTCTTGGAAAAGTAAGCCCAGGTTGTATTTTGAATAATGTTTGTTTGGAAGACAGCTCCTGCAATAAATGGGTTGGCCGTGACAACAACTCAAGTAAATCTATCAACAACGTCACCTGTGCCCACTAGAAGTGAACCACCTTCTACAGTGACGGTGTCTACTCGAGTGACATCTAAGTCCCATACAACAGCGACAAACGCGCCGAAATCAAGAACAACTACTCTTACAAAGTTATTCCAAGAAACAACAGCAAGAGGGTTCGCGTTCAACAATAAAGGTAACAACTTCCATTTTAGTACTTTCCCCTTGCAGCCAATTCTAACAGTTCCGGTTGTCCAATGGATATCCTCTTTGTTGTTGATAGTTCCGGTTCCATTGGGACCGTTTACGAAAAACAGAAGGTACTCTACCGTTACATCAATACTAACCGATATCTAGGACTTTCTCTCGTCTATCCTTGGCAGTGTCAGTCTGCAGGAACAGTTCCATAGAGTAGCATTTATACAATTTGCTGGAGCAAAGTTACAAAAGATGGAGCGCGACTTTGCGAGTTTCAAACATAATGAAGAGATCATAAAGGCGTTTAACAGTCTGAGGCATTTTACAGGTTATAACAAAAAAGGAAGAAATGAGACGTGTTTAGGGACGACTTATATTGGTAGTGCTTTGGAGATGGTGTTGCTTCAACTGGAAACGAGAAGGAAGAGTGTTCCAACTATTGTTATCGTCTTGAGCGATGGGTATTTCACTAATAAGTCGGCACGCAATCTTATAGCTTTTCCCATGATGCTGTACGTGAACCTGCCGCGAACATACGAGCCCAACATAATGTGGAGGTGTTTGTCGCCAGCTTGGCCCACTTGAGCAACATGTAATTGTTGGCATTAAAAGGCAAACTGTTGTATTTTTTAGCCCGACCCTTTTGGAAGTTGCTGGAGACGAATCCCATCTTTATATTGCCGAAGAAGAAGTAGAAGTGTTAAAAAGGAAGCTCCTTAACCGGCTCCAATGTCGCTAACTCCCTCCCCGTGGTCATGTGTAATAGATAAAATAAAGCCAAGTTTCATTAAAACCGAATTTTACATAATTATCTACAATACTACTGCACAATTTTTTGTTTCAACAACACCGGCAAAACGAGTAATGACACGATGATAGGTTTTTTGTTTTTTAATACTAAAACCTGGCTCGGTCTAAACGGGGAGAGAGAGAGAAAATAAAATGAGCAATTTGGCAATTGGGCAAAAACCCGATATAGATGGAGGGGAAGGAGGGGAGAAAAAAACAAGAACTTTGGTGTTTACTACAGATTTAAGGGAGATATGAGAACAGGGGGAAAGAGAAAGCAACAAAGTCTAGGTCACAGGCTGGATGGAGGGGGTCCGTTGGCGTTTGGTCATCAATTTACGTTCCATTGGGTCTCCAGAATACTCTGTTAGAGTTTCCTCACTTACAGAACGGTCTCTTTGACCTGTCTCGAGCAGCTCCTAAAGGGTTAATTTATCTAGTCCTTTCATAAGGGAGTTTTGCCTTGTAGTGGTAGACCTGTTGCCGTAAAGCAGCGACTTCATTTTGTTGATCCAGGATCACTTGCATTAAAGCCTTGAGATGATTCATAAGAGGAGCAGCAATAGCAGTAAGCTGAAAATACTTTTGTTAAGCGGGTGCGCTTATTTCTACCTTATAGCAGGGAACACCGGGAAGGTGACGCTCGTTGTCATCTAAAACGAGAACGGCTTGACCGGAGTTCGTGTCATCTGATTCCTTATGGGCCTTCATTGCGTTGTTGATGGAGTCCAATAGCCGATTTCCGTGCACAATTGCAGACATGGCTAACTCCTTCGAGTCACGCTGCTTCAAGTCAGCTACGGCTAGGCCGCCAAGGAGCTCCGTCAGCTTCTCAAGCTCGTCAGTCTTTCCTTTCTAAAAGATGTTGAAGGTTGGACAACTAACAGAAAAGGCTTACCTTGTCACCTGCCAGGAATTCGGCGAGGATTTTCTCTTTCATCAGAAGAGCCTGAAGAATGGCATCATCACTTCTCTTCAATCGCTCGATGGGCGTCAGCACAGGCTGTGCATGTTCCAAGACAGTCGGCTGTTGTATTGTGATCTCCGAAGCGTTGACAAGCCGCGGATGTGTCAGAACATGAACCTTGGCCATTCCGTCAGAATTATCCGTAGTATTCGTCGTCACTTCAAATGGAGTTCTATAAAATCGGCAATAAACCTCAATAAAAGCAAGGAGAACTCACTCATAGCCTTGACGTTGATGTTTCTTATCATTTTCAATCTGATCGGACATCAACTTGAACCATCTGAAATATAAACTCGTCATAAAAATAGAGGTCTCAATCTCTAAAAAAGCAGCATTAGGGCAGCGACCAAGATGCGCCGGAAGGCAGCGAAGAGCGGACCCGGGGGACCCCGCGTGGGGGAGGCAAACGGCAGCATGATTTGTTAGGCCATATAAGGGCAGAACAATGGGGCAAAATAAGCAAAATGGATAGGTGAATCGATAAGAGTCCTGAAGGCAAAAACATACGTTTTTCGTTCAGTAGCTGTAGCCGCGACGAGTTCGAAGATTTGAGCACCGTTGTTATTATTCCAGACTAGGAAGAAGGCCCTCTTGTCATTCGCTTTCTCCTTTGCTATTAATGGGGCAAGGCGGACAATTGGCGACCATTTTTGTTCTTTAGTCGGCTCGAGAGACTGAAAAAGATTTAACTTGTTTGGCAAAAATTCGTATTCACCTTGAGGAGGAGTCTCGTTCCATCGCTGGCTTTCGTCAGGAAAATTAAGTACTGTTCCAGGAGGATGACGTGAAATTCCACTGTCTTGCTCTTATTGAATCGACACGTCAGGGGGCCATCATGGATCAGCTGATACTTTGTCAAATCGAATGGGAGCAGGTCATGGTTAAGATTTTCTCTCTCAAATGGCGTCGTGTCCATCTTCCTTTGCAATTCTTCCAGCCGTCGGAGATTCTCCGCATTGCGTTTAGCAGTATTCACAGCAATAAGCGTCCTTTTAGCAGCAGTTACGGCTCTCAGAATACATTCAAGCTCCTAAATACTGTTTATATAAACAACGAGAAGAAATGGTCACTTCGCTTGGCTCATTTGTATACTTTGCAATGCCTTCCAAGAGCAGGGGATACTTCACAAGCCGTTGCATTTCAACAGGAATCATATCTTTTAATTGGAGTTTTCTACAGATTGGATGAGATTCGGCTTCGGCTAGGAAACGACTCAAACTGTCTTCTTTGTCTTTCTTTTGCCTTTAACAATGATTGTTATGGGAAATAATTAAGGCGGCTTACTCTATTTTGGATCGAAGAATCTCCAATGCATGCTGTTGATGTTGGCAAAAGACGGAGGTCACTTGCATCAGGCGATCTCCTTCCTCTCCCAAAAACATGCCCTCCACCATCGAGCCGATGTCTCCAAATGGTCCATGAAGTGTAGGATCCCTCTTGAACATCTCACAGGCTTCCCTCATCTTTCTGCTCATTTTACTATGTACATCAATCAGTTGCTCCAAGTTGGCGAATAACAACGAGAGCACTTCGGGCGAAACGACATTGTTTGTCAACATCGGCTTGTAGAATAGCTTCATGAGGATTTTCAGATTCCGGACGTGGGTTCGTTCCGTATGGAAGAGTTCATTTATGAAGTCCTGCCTCTTCTTCTCTTTGGGCTTTAGGTGTTTTACAACATCCCAGCCAACCAGTTGATCCAAAGCGGGAGTTTCACTCTCGACCTCCATATCGCTGTCTCCTTCAGCAATAGCTTGGGCGTTTATCCTCTCCACCATCCGCTTCACCTCACTCTCCGGCATACTGTGATGGGAAAGTTGGGATATCCCCGAACTGCCGCTGATACTTTGCAAATCCGATGACATGAATCTACTATTCCCTTCAAAGGATCTAAAATTATTATTGGCCAACTTAGAAAATAACAATTTTACCTGGCTTCAGAGCGACCATCAATAGAGCGCTTACGGATTCCGACTCCTCGAACAGAGTAGTCCTCTTCCTCTTCTGCCAGCGGGAGATCGTTACCCCATGTGGTTGCGTGTCGAGACTTCTGTGGGGTTCTTTGTTCGTCTGGATGGGACATCATTTGCTGGAAAAAAAAGTTGAAGAGAGGAATATTTTATAAGACGAACCTTCATGCTTTGAGATCTACCAACCGTTGTTTTGTCGTGGATATCCTGTCCAATTCCACTATCTGAACTCGTTGACTTGGCTCCATGATCCAGCCGGGAGTCGTCATCATCGTGGTCGGATTTTCCCAACAACTTCCGTCCTTTCAGGACTCCTTTCGACTTCCCTTGACTCACAGGGTAACATGCATCTGCTAGAGATGACGTACACTGAGCGTGAACCTTCACGTCACAATCTAAATTAATTTTATGCAGGGGAAATATGTAAAACACTTACTATTACAAAAGTAGCACCATGGTAGCAAGCCCCAAACGGCATCCCTGCATTGGTAGCAGTAATGTACAGTGTTTATTTGATTAAATACAAAGGAGTGTCCTTTCACCTGAAAAAAAACTATAAATTGTATGTCTTCCTTTTTACCTGGGTCTTTGTCTTGATACTACTTGGTGGTTTTCTTGGTTTCCCACTCCGATCTTTCTGCAAAAGCTGGGGATACCGATCCAGTAGTTTGTCCCAGGTAGAGCTAGATGGCTTTCCAATTATTAGCTGAAATAAGCACGATGTGAATGAACATAATTTTTAATTTACCCTTATTATTGTAGCGAGGGTAGCGATCGTAGCCTGGGTCTTCAAATCGCAACTGTCAAAGTCGGAAGAAGAACCGGCAATATTCTCCAATGCACGGAAGAGGATCTGTTCACCCGCCTGAAATTTTTAAATCGAATTTTCAAATTATGCGTTTGCATACTTTAGTCTCTGCTGCTGCATCACCTCTGGCCAACGTTGACAACTGGTTAGCGTCGAATACAGTACCCAGACCTAAATGATGTCATCGTGTTCAATTTTCTCAGCTGACACGGGCAAAAAAGCAGACGGCAACTATGCTCACTTGTTCTAGCTAGCGCAGTTGAATGCTGACCTAACTGAAGCTTCTGCCGGAAGTCGTTTAGATGTTCGTTGATGTCTTGCACTGCTCGGTTTCTGCCCGGGACGAATACCCGCTTCAAAGTTTCAATGTCAGAGTCCGTAATGTGGTCCATTGTCGTGGATAAGACCTAAAGGAATCACTTTTAGAGGACCTTCCGGATGTCAAGTACCTTATCGATGGGCTGGATTATACTCTGATCCGAGTTGGGAATGCACATAGGAGAATTAGGGATGATGAAGGTCGTGAAGATCTCAAAGGCCCACCGTCGATATTCTTTCGCATTGCCCTGGGCTGTTTGTGTGAACCCGTCTGTGATGATATAATAAAACTAAAGATGGTTCATTATCCTTGGTCCAAATCAGCCCTTACCAAGCTGTTAGGGCTGGCATTATTGAGGAGATGGTTGATGAAGACGGCCATATGGGCCGGGTGCTCCTTCAACTTGGCCAAATTGGCAAATGGCCCGCTATTCTCATTCTGAAACTCGAGATCAACAAGTTGACTTCAACCACGTCTATTCCGTTTTTATCGCGGTTTATAATCTTTTTCTGTTCAAAAATTATCAATCATCTTTTTCTAATAGAAGCACCGAAATTCCCCTGACACCTATGGATCACTAAACATCGCTCCCACTTTCAAAACATTAAAATTTCCTGGAGGTCTAGGAAGGAAAAGGGGACTATCGCTCACCGGAACCATGTACTCATTTTCCTCGTCCTCGCTGTCAAGGTCCATGGCTGTCGACGGCTAAAAAAGAGGTGTCCGGATTGACAGAACGCATATAATAAACCTGGTTCCAGCGACCTTCTTCCTCGACGTTTCGCAGTTGACTTTGGAGGGAGACGATGCGACTCCGGGACTTTTCTATCTTCTCCCCGTTTTCACTGGATGTTCGAAGATCCTAGAAACAAAGGAACTTGTTGGATCACAAAAAATAAGCAATTGTTTATAATTGTCTGTTTTTCATCCGAACGAGGAAGCGCTTCTCAAGCTGCAAAAGTGGCCAGCTGTATAGAATTAGCAATTATTTGACAATGGAAAGGCCACGGCTAATATCTAGCTAGTATAAGTAGTAAAAATGGGGTTTTGTTCATGTAAACCAACTTCCACTGGTATATTGTATATAACGTCTCTAGATGATGCTAATTGCCCCAAAACGGAATTTTCCTAATGGAAGTTAGTTTTAAAGGGGGGTGTCTAATTTTTTAAGAACGTAAAAGGCAACCTGTCCACTTCTCCAGAATTGGAAACAGCGGAATACGAATGGTCTGACAAATGAGTCCATCGTATAGCCGACTGTCCGTAAAGGGGAATAATATGAATTCATTATCAATACAGCTTTCTTAAATTTGTCGCCTGACGGTGGTCGGATGGTTGCCGTTGAATTACAATGGCCCCGGGGGTTCATTTGCCGGCAGGAGATTGAGATTGTAATTGTAAATTCTACAGGGGTGGGTGGACAAGCAATATATCAAAAATTGGGAGAGGAAGAAGATATGAGAAGGCTGTCTGAGTCTAGAGAACGAGGATGTCTCACTGGCCGTGTTTGACTTTCCCTGCTCGGACAAAGAGACTAATCAGTTTGCGGCTAGAAAAACCACTCTCGGAGCTACTTCTTTTTTCCTTTTTGATTCTATCGTTTGGTCTTGTGGTGGCTGATTAATTTCAATGAACCATTTATCCCCCGTGTGTAATTTGGGTATGGTCAAAAAACCAGGAAGAAGAATTGCAAACGGAAGATGGGTTAGTGGAAGAGATGACTGGATGATGAGGGTCGTTCTATGGACACTAGCACGGTGTCACATATTTGGGAGGGGGGAAGAACAGCAGCAAAAGCGACAGACGAGAGAATACCCCGGGGAAGTTGAGGAGTGTGGGTGTCGCGAGGATTCGGGGTCTCCCGGCCGCATAGTAAATCTGAGCTGTGTTAACAAGCAGCGTCGAACGAAGAAACGAGCAAAATTAGGGGGATTATGGCGGTCGCGCGGGCTAGTCTGTTTGGCAGCATCGCATTGATTTCAGACAGAAGTCTGTTGGTATCCCTGGATTTGGATGGGATATCCCCCCATTCAAGTTTTTGAATTGCCCACTGGGAGGTCTCGCCGGCGTCGAGGTGGACGCGCTGTCTGCTTTTTGTTTTAAAATCAGGAGAGGAAAAAGCCAATGAAGGAGACGAAATAGGCAGAAGGAGAGCCCAAATGTGTCAGTTTATAAAAGCAGCTCCTCCCAAGAAACAAACTAACTTCGACATGTCGCCTCTCATCGTCTAGCATCTGACCCAGCAGTTCTTTCCGTCTCCTCTTCCAATCATCCTTGCCTCCCTGCAAAGAGAATTTTTTTGTATATGGTGGTCTTATGAAATGTAATCCCTTAAAGACACAAAACACAAAAAGGAGGAAGGAGACGTTTCACACTTACTTCGAACTGATTATCTGGAGAGAGTTTAGTGTCTGTTGGAAGATCAGGAGCATTGAAGAAGGGTAAACTCTCCAGCGGTTTGCCCAGCAACGTGAGGACGACATTCTGACCCCCTGAAACCCGTTCATGTCTAGACGACTTCATTATTTTATCAGAATGACCCTCAGATTTCCAAAACCGTCATCTTGTTGTGTCGCCGCCGTGACACAACCCTTAGCCCCGCTGCGCCGGAGTCATCAATTCGAGCTGCCGGCTAAGGATAAATATTCCAATTGCCAGGGGAGATCTGAGTGATAGTATCTGCACCAAAGATACAACCACTTGACGAATACGGCGCCCCTGGGTCTTACCTGAGATCATTCGGACGACTTCTTGCTGATTGCTGGCCGTCACCGGCATGCCATTTACCTAAAAATAAGCATTTATTCTCGTTTTAATCTGTTCTTCGTCTGGGGCTTGAGACAATTTAGATTGTTCTTTTCTTCTGGGCAAGACCATTAATGAACATTTGTAATCTGTTTTTCCGGATGGAGTTGGCCCCATAAAACTAAAGAATTCGACACGAGATGCTACCAAGCTCTCATTTTTCTTCCTTCCCTTTCAAAAGCGAAAAATAAACAAACAGGGAAATAGGTCGGATATAGAACATAAGGTGTGGGAGGCCGGAAACAGGCGGGAAAATAATACCTTTAAGATGCGATCTCCTTGCCGGACACCGGCGCAATGTGCAGGTCCATTAGGCTTGATCATCTGTACATAAACAGGATTCTCTCCAGTAACCGTAAAGCCGTAGCCCTCTGTAGTTCGGTGGACTACGACACATCGTTCCACCATAGCCCTTCCAATGGAAGCTGAAATAGGCAGATGAAAGTTAAACTAATAAGGAGGGGGAACACCGGGGGGATCTCCAATCATTGGATCTTCTTTGTGCGTCCGAAATGGACGTTTTTTCCCGATAAATTAAGAAAATCAGCTGGAGATAATGGGATTACAGGGAAGACCCGGAGCCAAATATTCATGAAAACAACGAACACATGCCCATGGACTACATGGAAGACAATCGAGACGAAACCAAATTTGTGACATTAGGCGCGACTAGTAGCGTCGTCAATCCGAGTTTTCAGCTCAAAGGGCACAAAAAAGGACTCCAGCATATGTTATCATTTGCGGGAGGTCACTGCCTCGTTTCCTTTTTAAGACTTCAGTTCATTTTTTAACCCCAAAGGCAAATTAGACCCTCAGAATATTCTGGTTAATATCCAATTGTGACGAATGTCTTCCGGGTGGAGAAGACAAAAGATGAATAAGGGGGAAGGGAAGAAATTGCCGATCCGATGCGTCAGGGATTTGGCAGTAATGATTGTTAGTATTCAGGCAATACGACTCTTACATGGACCCGTCAAGGCCGTACCATAGTCTTCTTCAACTGGAGAGCTGAGAACCCGTAGTAAAAAAGTTTTAACGCCTTTTAGAAAAGAATAGAAAAGGTCTAGAAGGGCAAAGGACTCGAAAGTGGATAGAAAGTGGACGGGAGAAGACTAACGCGAACATCTGTCGTGGCGGTCAAAAAAGCTACGAGAGATCTGTCCATTTAAGTAGGATAATTAAAAATACGAGAGGGAGAGAAGTTGAACGAGTCAGAAACGGAGAAGACATTAAAGATGGACACTATTAGCATTGAAGTGTATGAGAAAATAGGGATTGACAGCAGCCCGTAGGCGAATTTGCGTGAGACCGAGAGGTCAAGTCATTTGAAGGTTAACAAATGGAGGTAAAGCCTTTTAAAGGTTCCAGGAACAAGGTGAGCTCAACAATTACTTGATTACAGCAGCTTTGGAGTCTAAAAGTCACATTTCAAAGAAACACGTTTTAACCTCTCTCGTAGCAGGACTATTTTGCCAGGTAAAGAGAATAAAAGGAGAAAGTGTTCTAAAATTTTTGAGGTCAAGCGATAACAACAAAAACACCCCAAATTCTCAAGAGGATAGCCGAGATCCGCCAGCTGAGAAGAGGAGGCGTTAATCTCGAAGAGCAACAAGAGATAAGGAAGTATGAAAGGAGCGAGATGGAAATGGAGGTCATCAATTAGATTCTCCCTACTTAATGGTCTATTGTAAGTGATGGAAGTGGCAGTAGGGGGCGGCTGCGTTTTGTTGTGGACAATTAAGGCGGTTTATGTGCTTTCCGCTGTGAAACATGCAAGGCACTTCATTGTTCCTCCGGAATTATCTTTTACTGTGTCACTTGTGTGAGTGATAGGTTAGACACCGCTTTCTACAAACTGAATCTGTGAGGTGACAACAACATTTAAGGAGTAGAGTTAAGCGTGGGAATGTGTTTAAATAAAACAAATCATACCTTTGACATGAGGCGAGAGGGGAGGACTTGTCCGCACCAAAGCCACATCCTCGAGGGCAAGGACGCGGTGCTCGTCGAGGCGAAGTGGAGTATTGGTAACAAAATCGTAGGCCCTCATCCGGGACATTCGAAGAACATCACAGGGCTCTCCTCCTGTTAGATCCAAAAGGGTTAGAGTTGTCCGAGGGAGAGACAGCTGAGAAAGCAGCTGTGACAGCCGGTAGCCAAGGACAGAAAAGACGGTAAGAAGGAGGCGGGAAGCAGGTAAAGAGAAAGGCAAGTGTTGGAGGAGATGAGGCTCAGATATCAGAATACCAGTAAGGGAAGGAGCGCAGCGTCAGGGATGGCTAGAGCATCGATTACGAGCATATTCTTATAGCCGGCGCACTTTCAAATATCTTGGGAAAGTGCCGTGTAAACAACTCATTCAATTAGGGGTTACAATTAGCGCCGTTATAGGTGACCAAAATCTGTTGTGAAGCACATAAATAACTCATGGCTTATGAGACGAGGCGAGGATGCGCGGGAGGGGGGTGATAGTGGGATGGCAATCCCCTACACCCGGCTCAGTAGAAATCGGTCCCTGGAGTCGTGGCTTCTTTGTGACCCAGGAGCAACTTAAATCGTCAAAAGAATACAAGACTTCTGGCCGGGAGAGCCACTCTTTTTTTCTCAGACACGGATTTTAGTTAGAGTAAACAAACACAGTCACAGCGTGCCTTATGGGCAAGACTGCTGACGTTTCAAATTTCTCTTTTATTTCACGGGTGGTGTCAAAGAGAAGGAGAGAAAAAGAAGCAGAAGAAGAAGAGAAGAAGAAAATATGAGAGTGGAACACAGGAAAACGATTGATATCACATGCAGCAGAAAACGGTGCAAACATACATGCACAGGCAATAGGCGGCAGATGTTTCCCTTCTTCTCGGTCCAAATAAGGCGCCAAGCCACGTGTTGACAGTAACATAACGGGGGGCAGGAGATGGTACGGAGAAAAACAGTCTGGATTTTTACGATAAGCCGCGAAAACGTAAATCTTCCCAGAGTCATGCAAAGAAAACCTGTTGGCGTCCATCAGGTGTCCATCGTGTGTGGAGTGGGATGTCATTTTGGAAATCATTTACCCCCCTTCTCCTAGCTGTAACAAAAAAGTAGTGATGCCATGGAGGAGTGTATCAACTGCAAGAAGCCCGGCAAATTCAAAGACGAGCGTAATGAGGCAAACTGGAAGAAAGGGGGGAGAGCTCGGTCCCTCTGACTATGACGCACTCTTTTGGCGAAGATTTCAAATTCAAAACAAAAAGGGACACCGCGGACACCTTCCCTTCCTGACCACCTTTTTATCAGACACACGCTCTGCCGACACGGGCACTGACTAGGATGGGAAGAGGACGGTGGGAAATTTCAGTCCAAACAACCGACGGTAAAGAGCATGGGAAAGGGTGTGACCTCCCCCGCGGTGAAGAGGATTTCCAAGATTACGATAGGATCTTACTAATTGGGAAAGCATAGGTCAAACCCGGGTGGGTAAACAGAATCTCAGGAATCTTTGCGCCATCTTTGACCAAAGATTTGTTTCTTTTTCCACTTAAATTCTTATTATGGTGTGCTGAGTGGGGGTAGAATAGAATATAGGCTCGAATAGAAAAGCACTTGAGGTGAGAGAGAAGATCTCCTTCACAGTGGGAATCCACGGAATCGGGGGACCCGAAAGTGGCTAAGAGGCATATGCGCAACAGGGCGCAAAGGAGCCTTTTCGGATCAGTGGCGCAAACTTTTGATGACACTCTTTTCTTAGGGGGGCATGGAAAAGACAAGGGGCCAACCTGTGGAAAGAGGTTTGCAGTGCATGGTGATCCCACTGTGTAAGAGTAGCCCCCAAATGGCCAGACAAGCTGATCAAACACAATTGCACGCACACCTTATGGGATGGAGTTAAGCGAGAGAAGGGAGGAAGGAGAAGAAATAGAGATTCTTGTTTGTAGCGTGTGAGTACAACATATGAAATAGGAGTAGAAGAAAATATAAACAAGAGATGATGACAGTCAGCGAGAAATGGGCTATTAGAGGCGTAAGCTGCTCATAGGAAGCATCTACCGGCCATATGGCATCCACCCTTAGAAAAGAGACATCGCCGCCACAAGGGGGCTCTCTGCTATTTGCGTCACAGGGCGAATATCGTGCCATTAATCATGTAAAACATTCGTACTGTGGGAATCATCATGTCGTCGGGGGGCATTAGGAGCCGCTCTTGACAGGGATTAGAAGGTAACAGGGCCTGGTGGTTGACCAAAGAGAGAACGCAGCAGCAGCATTTAACGAACATCAAAAGGACACTGTGCCTGATGGGAGCGGGGCCGTAAATCACACCCTCTGTCAGGTTATATTGACGCGGTAATTTGAACGATAAGTTTAATGGTTTCCTGTCAAATCAATTTGAACACTGCAATGAATCCCCCTCCAAATATATGGGAAAGTGGGAAGCTAGATATGATAGTTCTCATGCAATAGGCATTTTTAACATATAAGAAAACTTACTTTGCTTGTGTCGGCGCCAAATTAGTCACCGACGCTAAAAGAGCAGAGTGGCGTATGAAGAGAATGATCGATTATGTGATCAGGGGAGAGGTCAGCCGAGGCGAGCGCACAATCCGACCTCAGCCCGTCTTTAATAATACTCCGTATAGGGCAGGACTACCGGTAGATCCTGGCGCACCGGTAGATCCTGGCGCATTGGATTAGCCCCTAGACTTCTGGGCACTTCTTAAGACCCTTGGCAATCAACGAGGGAGAACGAGGAACTTCAAAAAGGGGGACTGTAAGTACCTAATTTGAGCTAAGCCAAAGAATGAAGAGATTAACCGCCCTGTAAAACCAGATGGGTTAAGAGAGGAAATTTACGCGACAGCGTGGCGTGTTCACTCCAT
Source organism: Oscheius dolichura (assembly GCA_932521035.1). NCBI lineage: Eukaryota > Metazoa > Nematoda > Chromadorea > Rhabditida > Rhabditidae > Oscheius > Oscheius dolichura. The sequence continues at coordinate 8,642,887 of OW051497.1, read as the reverse complement.
CTGCTCTCCACATAAAGAAGATCATAAAGCTAATGAAGATGGAGCAAAAAATTACGCTTGCCTTCGCTTTTTGTTTGCGAGAATTTTTGATAACTTTCTGAAAGGAGGAAGGGAATAACAAAAACAATAACTGCATTTTCATAAGGATAGGGAATAACAGGGGGATGGTCACCTTCTAAACAATACACCCACTTACCCATGCGGCCTTTCCTACTGGGCGTAAAAAGATTTCTGAACTCATGCACACATGCAACGGGTTGAAAAAGTTTGGAATTGAATACATTAGAGACTATAGGAGGATGCTGTTAGCTACATCTGTGACCCATACGGCGGACATGCATCATTCTGAAGGCAATTGGCACCCCGCGATCATCTGTTGGCAATTCTTAGGAAAACGTTTTGACAAAAAACAAGGATAGGCTGAACTCCGATTGTTGGGAAACCCATGGGAAACGGACGGGAAAAATGGGGGTACTGGTTGACTAGGGAGACGGTTTCCTCGCGGTTTGTTGGGCGGAAGACAGTTATCGGAACAGGGTCAAGAATGATTGGGAGGTAGTTTTTCCCCGCTCATTTAGTCACCTAGACAATTCGTCTTTAAATGGTCGCCTCCTTCTCCCGCCAGCACCCCATAACGAGGAAATGAGAATGTGCTTCTGAAAAAGTGAAAAGAAGGGAAAACTAGGTTTCGGTCACACCCGGCAGACTCCCGCCGAGTGCTAAGGCTAATAGGAAAAACGAAGGAAGGGGGCTTGCAAATATCGCAAAATTAATGACTTCTTAGAAAAAAACTTCTTGTTATTGGTAGAGGCGAAAGACAAGGACGACTGTTCCAATTTGCGAAAAGAGTTCTTAGGCTTAACCAGCGCATAACAAAACGCTGGGAGGAACAACTGACTGACCCTTTTAGTTAGGAGGAACAGGGCTTTAAAAGGGGAAGCCCACTTAGACAGCTACCGAAATGGATTCTTATTTTTAGAAGGGAGATGTTTTAAGGCGATATGATGTCAATTCGTCTCGCTCTCTTCCGCCTTGTGTTTGTGACGGGAAGCTAAATCACTTTTAATAGAGAATTCCCGATTTCGTATCCACAGAAGAGGGCAAATACCATGGATAAAGGAAAGGGATTGTAAAGCTGCCCTGTCCATCTTTTCGAAACCCTTCCTTGATAGGAATAGTTCCATTTTTATTGCTGGAATGCTAGCTAGACGGACGGTACCCATTCCGGTGCGTGGGATCATGAACCAGCGGAAATAGTGTCAAAGGTCATCTTCCCTTCTTCCGCTTTCCTTGTTGTTTTAGACTTATAATCCCGTCTCTGTCTTCAAAGAAGCTTGAACTTTCATGAAGTAGGACACAAATTTCGTTCATTGCTCGAAGGAGCGTTCATTTTAATTAAGTTTACTCAATCTCAAAAAAATATACATGTCTTAAGTGTTAATCCCAAGCTGTTTTTAGTTTTTAAGAAGCCAAATCAATCGGATTAACTGAGGAATTATTCATTCACGACATATATCGTGTCCAAAGCGATTGAAGCAGCAATTGTCATGCTAACTACTAAAGTAGAGCTTGAAATTGAAGAGGCGACTGAAAAAAAGACGAAAATGAAAGGAAAACTGAAGACTGTTTATTCAAAGACTGACGTATCTTGGTTTATGACAAGGGTTGAATAATCGCAGACTGGGCGCTGCCCAAGAAGAAACAAGCTTGTACATAAATACATCTACACGAGTGATAAGGAGTATGGCCAGTCTTCTTTTTTCTCAGTTAAAATTGGGTTTTCTTCAATTTTTCTGTAATAGGCGCTTCTGGTGATTCTGCTGATTCGGAAGTTAGGGAGTCCTCATGGCTTAATCGGTGCACGGGAGCCATACATAGCACCACTGGCCGATCAGTGGTTTTGATCTGGAAATTGGTCTTTTAGCAGGAGCTTTGCTATTCTGACGGGACAGCCCCGATTCCTATGTCTCCGCCAAAAATTGCCTTTTGCTGCTATTTTAAGACCCGTACGGAGCCGTGTCATCGTTCAAAATCAGCTTGTCGGCTTCTTAAAAGAGGTGTCAAATTTGATTGGGCACCGTGTTGTGTTCTAGGCGACCAGAATAGAGCCATTAAGAGGTTTGAGGGTTGAACTCTGCAGTCACGACAAGTTGGAAGGAATTCCCCCGTAGTTCCCAGCTGACAATGTTTCGAAATGTTTAGACAACATAGTTTTCTCTTAAAGATATTATCTTGGGTGAAACCTTCGGTCATCATCCATAAGATCTTTTTCAGATAAAGGTAAGTAACGGCGTCGCGGGCATAATTCCCAAATTGTTAGATCTCTGTTTATTTAAAAGTAGGAAATAAACTTACAGTTGCCGGCATCCCCAGCGTGGTACTGATTAAAGGAAGGTTATTATCACTGGCCATGGGGTGAACCATATCCATGCATTCGATGTCCTCCGAACCAGGGGAAGATGTACGCGCCACCAGGCAAGAAGACATCTTTCTGGAAGAATGAATACTTCTATGGAATCAGTCTCCCGTAAAGCAATGAATGAACACGTTCATCAGGGACACCCCACGCACGAAAAAAAGATAAAGGAAGAAGTAGGTCAGAAATTAGTCGAGGAGAGAGGAATTGTATAGTAGTAGCCCGCAAACGGAAGATGGCAGGGATTGGATGGTGTGATTTGTTGTTTTGTTTTCCATCTGGCGGTCAAAATAAAATGTCAGAACATAGGGAATCTTCCCTCCGGCCCATATGACCTATCATTTCTCAAGGATCAGGGACCACCTCTTTTTATCTTGGCGGCAGACATTCAGGGGACGAAACAGCAAAAAAAGGTAGACACAAAAGGCTACTTCCAGATGAACACTTCCGCTCGAGAGTTAGCTTTTTAGGGTAAAAGGAAATGCAGACGGTCATTGCTAGGGGATTGGGGATGGACTGCCCGCCCCCCTAACGACCTCAACCCGTTCAATGCATGTGACTGGCAATCACATTTGGAGCCAACTAATTTAACAGGCTCAATCACGAATTGGCTAGAAAAAATGGCGTGTCCAAGCTGGTGAGACAACGGCCTCCTCCAACTTAAAAGAAGAAAAAAAGGGCTCTCGAGCCGTCTAAGCGGGTTTGGGAATGGCGCTCCTTTCCCCTCCCTAACAATTGGGTCATTTATTTGAAGATTCTTGGGGAAAAAAGTTTAAGAAGTGCGAATAGACTAATTGAAGCGCGGGGGATGTGGTGGGGGATCACTGGGACCCCGTATTTAAAGGGACAGCTTCATTCTGGTCCCCGTTTACGTGTCCCTAGAGGGTGAGATAAAGAGTGGACGCCTTCTAGGCTTTACGTCAAAGAACAACAAAAAGAAAGATTTGAAAGACACCCATGGCGGCAGAGGAGAAGTCATGCATCCTTGTCAGAGAAGGGTGTTCTTGCCAAACCCCTGGGATGAACTCAAGTAAACTAAAGGACAGGCAGATAGAAGTTTATAAGTTAGCAATATCACAGAGAGCAAGCATCGTTTTCGATTAATATGAGGATCATTGGATACACGTATAGACAGAACTAGTGCTGTTGAGCGATTTCCGAAAACATCTTGAGCACTTCCTCAACTGAGACTTCGAGGTCAATTGAAGCACCGGGGTAGCATTCTTTCAATATTTTCTGATACTCTTGAAGTTGATTGATGAATTGTTCCTGAAAGAGTAATCGTAGTTCAATGAATACTGTATATAAATTTCATGGAACCGCTTGGACCCGGGATGACGCGTTAGAGAGTCCAGTGCGTTTATCGCTCCGTTACAAGTTCACATTTAGAACTAGACTTTGCACTAAAAATCGCGTACTTTCTCATTTTTCAAGCAAGATGTGAGCAGTCCCTTGGAGACTTGTGAACCCGAAGATCTGGTCTCTGATCCTTTTACATGGTATCAGTCTCTGCATACAAGAATTGTTGGGCCACTTCCCGACCAAAGCATTTGTGTTGACCAGGAACACAGCAATAAAAACCCGGAACAGATTAGAATGCAGCTGAACCATCTTTACGATGCGCACTAATCCCTGGAGAGCACTCAACTGCATTTTGTAAAGTTAAAAAAGCCTACCTGCATCTCTCTCCAGACAACTTGAAGTAGAGAAGAGTTCTCTAGCAAATGTTTCTCCACCTTCTTATACAATTGTTCCAGACCTTTCTTCACTTCCTTGGCCGGATACTGAGAAATAACCTGAACATGACATGTTCGCCTAAATAGAAACAAACACCGCCCACCTTTTTTAATTCCACTCGACTGAACTGCTGCTGGAAGGATATCTCCTCCGGTTTGATTCCTCGATTGTTCGCAATTGTTCCTTGAATGGCGTCGAAGAAGTTTTGCACTTTTTCCAGAGGTTTACCAAGAGATTCCTTGACATAGACAGAAATGTTTTCATCTCTCAGTCTCTTCGCGTCTTTCCTTTGCATATCCAAACTTGAAACTTTGAGTTCATATAGGGTTGCTGAAAAAACAGTTGGTGCATTCCGGTAAATCCAGTGAACTAACAATGAAGTTGGTGGAAGTTTTCGAAGCAGACAACCGCTGGAGGAGATTTGCTATACGGGCTGTTAGCTGCTTTATTTATTCCGTCGGACAAATGACGGTAGAAGTGGGCATACCTTCAAGTAATTTCATTTAAAATGGGGTATTAAAATCGTACCATTTCTCCAGATCAGTCCTCCTTTCAGCTTTTCCAAAGACCCTTTCTGAGTTTCTGATCAAATCAGCGAATTGTTGTACTTGAGGGATGATTCCTATTCTCATTCGTTTGGGCAATCTCACATCAGCAAGCGCCTTTCCTTCAGTGTCCTACAGTAGGTAAACGTTTGACGAAAAGAACATCGAAACCAACCATGTAAACATCAAATTGCCTCTTGATGAGAACAACCAAGGTACCGAAGGTAACCGAGAAGTACGATCCAGCATCAGTTGGCGAGAGGATCTTCTTGGATAAGATCACAAACAAGATCAGCACGTTGCTTGGATTCTGCTTGCAGATGTTCTCCGCAAATTTCTTAAGATGGTCATTCACAGAGTCCATCAAAGGAGCCATCACATTACGCACTTGCTCGTTCATAAACTTCTCGGCGCTTTTACCACCTGAAACAATATTTATTTAGGAAATAAGTGAGTCAACCAACCCATAGACGAACTGTCTCCTGAACCAGTCGATGCCGTTTCAGCTTGCGCCAGCAATTCTGAATTGATATGGAAGAATCTTATACAGAATTTCTGTTCCATTTCCACGATAGGCCCCAGCTCTCCTAACACCGTTTCGATCAACTGAAAATAGATAATATTTTAACTCAAGTCAATTATTACATTAGAAATCTGCTCCGTCTCATGTGCAACATCGGCAGAAGCTCGATCTCCCATGTTTTTATGCGATAGTGTGCTCGCTTTCCGTTCCTGGCCGAGTTTCACGACTTCTTGATTAATTGCAGCAAAGAATTGATCAAATAGTCTTTTGTAAAGATTCTTCGTGGCGTCTACATATCGCTGGATAGCTGCTTGATATGGCCCTGGTCTAAGCATTCGATATAAAATAGAGTTATTATTACATACCGATTTATTTTTAGCCAATTCATTAATTCAGCCAGTGGAGATAAAGCTCTGAAGCGTTGGGATTGTTTAGGAATAGAGAGTTTGTGCCAATCTTGGGCGGAAGTTAGTTCGTTCTGCAAAATAAATAATAACAACGGTATCTAACTGTAAACTACCAAGTTGTTGAATAATGCAGTGAAGTGAGAGATGAGTCGATCAACGAAGAGGTCAATAATATCCAGTCTCTTGTTTCTATCCTGGTAGGCTTTCATTTGAAGCATAGACTTGGGCACTTGGCCATGCCAGAAGTGAGACACAGCCCGGGCAGCTTCTGCACAGCGAGCAATGCTAAATATTCACCAAATTAATGAAAAAGGAAAGGCAATACCTTGCAGGATCGTCTAACCTCGCTTCCTCCAAAGTTTTAATATGCTGGTCAGTAACGGCGTCCATTGCACCAACGAAGGTTTTCAACTGTGCTCGAAGTTTCTCTTTATTCTTCCTTTCGACAACCGAGAGCGAATCTTTCTCCTCAATTAATTCCACGCTATTTCGGACTGTCTACAAATTGTCGGGTATAGTCAAAACATAGACGTTGCTTACGGAAAGTATTGTGTCGCAGGAATCGACCTGCTTTTCCAGCTGTCCAATATGTTCCAAAGCTGAGTCAATGGTCGACAGTATTTGATTTACAGCCATTTCACTTCCTAACATGGATTGAATGTTAGCACCGTCAAGAGACTGTAGTTGGGCTGTTAACATCTGAGGAAATTCAAGCTAATCTATTTCGGGACCAACCTCCGCGAACTTGTCAGCGTCTCCTATACCAATTTCAGCTTTGGCTAATAATTTACGAAAATCTGCTTCTTCTTTAGCAGAAATAGGCTAAAAATAAACAAAATATGTAGAAAATAGAACGAACACTCTACCTGATATTCTGTGTGAACCTCTTCAGCCGGAATATTGTCCACTTCAATTGTAACAATAGCCGATTCTCTATTGTCTATTGGCAAGGATACATTGCAGAAATCAGGCATTTGGACAGGAAGGTACTGAGAGGACAGCTGAATTTAATGAAATATTAAATAAATTAGGAGACAACTAACTTTGTACAGCTCTCGTATAAATTCATCTTTCTCCTCTGGACTAGCAGCCGAAATCAAAAGACGTTGGTCACCTACAGTTATCCGAAAATCTGTTGAAACCTGGAAGACCTTTTTTTGAACTTAAATATGAAGCTCAGACCTTTTTTGGATTAATTCCGTCAACTTCTTTAATATCTCTCAAATTGTGCTTCTCCTTCTTTTTATAAACATCATCTCTTTCTCCTTTTACAACATATAATCTGACGGATATTGGATGTTCCAGAGTAACTAAAAAGAATCACGTAAAAATCAATAGGAAAATACAAACCTGCTAGACAAAAGAACGTCGGTCTTTTCTTTTTTCTTCCATCAATTTTAACCGCATGAACTATGGCTTGCAGCCGTTCGTCATCCGTTTGGAAGAGGCTTCGTTCCACACCTTTTCTCAGGATCGACATTCTATTAGAAAGCTTCAAAACATGAAAAGGGAACGAAAGCGATGAACAAGGCGCGTCCTCGATAAAGCCCCATTGCAGCCAGGGAGACGTTTTCAGTTACACGGCGTTGCTCCCCTACTGTAACCATATTCTGTAAAATGACATATAAACTCGTCCTTGGGGTAACAAAGGATAAATTAGAGGTTGGAAGATGATAAAGAGCCACTAAGCTTCATGCTCACTTTAATTGGGTGTCAATTAAGTAATAATTATTAAACAAAAATGAATGCTTTTGAGGCAGACAGTTAAAAATTTCACAGGAATAGCACAAACTACTCTTTCTGTTTATGAACAACAGAAATATTGATAAATAAAGAGAGATGGTGGCCACGCCCGCCTCCGTTTGGAAGCGGTGAGGCAGTGGCCAGTTGCAGAAGAAGGTCGACAACAAGGAGTCGCATATTCACATTTGCTCATCTTAGAGAACACACCGGGATAAGTAACAGATAAAGTTAGAAAAGGCCGAACCACGGCCCCCGACAACAAGGAAATTCAAATATTGGACCCGGGAAGAGAACACCCTAGCCAGCTCGGGTCGGAAAGGGCCATCGGCCAGCTGCAGAAGGCCCTCAACGACAGGGAATGGCAAATTCACATGTTTGTGAAGGCGTGGGAAACAATTAACAAATTGACTGCTCCGTCGAATCCTCCACCTTGTGTGCCTGGCATTGCCACAAATCCTTCTCCAGAGCTTGACAAAAGTATTTAATAACAATTCCATAACCGAACGGCAAAACTCCCGTTATCAGGGGTCTTCCTTGATTGTTTTGTTCATAAAACAAAATTTCTACCCTATATCATTTATTGCAAGAGATCAAATTTATTATACAGAGAGCAATAGAGATCGTAAGTACAAGAATGTAAAAATGAAATCAATAAATTAACAATAAGACTCATACCGGTAAATACAACTAGGAGTACATGTACAGTCTAGACACGTTATTATTTGTCGTCATCAATTCGTAATTCCCGCACAACGGGTAGCAGGTGATCTTCCGGGAGTACTGGATAGACATCCTGCCCCGGAAAATACTCGTCAATTAGTTTACAAGCCGCTTTGTTGAGCTCAAAAGCACAGCGGTAATACTCCGTGTCGTTCGCGTTAAAGCTGTAGCAGTTGCTGAAAATTCGGCAAAGATCGGCTAGGAAGAGGCGTTGATGGATATAGTAGCCACTTTGGATTCGTTTGTCCATTGTTTCAAAGTCAGACGGATATTTGACATAGTCGCGGTACTCAGGAACCTGAATTAATGGAATTTATACAAAATGGCAATTAAATCATACCTCTTCCTCAGTTACCGGGTTCAGAAAAGGCCAGGCATTATCGTTCTCCCTCAATTTGTACAAGACCCTCTTCATTCTATACACCAGATCGGGAATCTGGGCATCTTTACTTTCCCTTTCGACTTTAGCTTCCTGAGACTTCTCCATACCAGGAATTTCTTTTAGTGGGATCCGCTTGCCTTCTAAACATTAATTTTCAATAAAATAAAATCAACAAGATCCTACTATTTAAAGTTTTGTTGATAACATTATTAGGAATCCCGTAATACGTTTTCGTCCTTAAAGGATTCATTGCAGAATGGATGGCGACATTCATGTCACGGCAGGCTTTGATATAGGAAGCGAATGTTATATACCGTATGCTGAAAAAGAAAATTTGACTATATAAAGGAAAATGGAGCATACTCTGGATGAAGTTGACAAGCCATCAGCGTCGCGCCTTCGTACTCCTTGATAAATCCTTGGTACAACAGGTTGGAGTAGCCTATCTCACTGGTAAAACCTTGCTTTCTAATAGGATAAAATGTTGCTTATGCTCGGGGGTATAACATACTTGAAATAACCAGTAGCATAAGAGTCAGCAAATGTCAAAAGGACCATCATCCCTCGTCTAACAGCATAGTCCTTCATGTAGTTCATAACGATGGTACCATATCCCTTGATCTGATCATGACTGCTAACAGCCAGGAAGACAATCTCAATGAACCTTCTCTCCGGGAAAGGGCGGAAACAGCACCCACCAATAACTCTGCCTAAACATGAATTGTTAACTAGTCCCTTCTCTCTGTCCTACAATTTCTTATGAGAGCCAAGTTATGGTGGTTGTGGTCAAAGACTAATCTGGCGATGTAATCTGCTCCCATTTTTGGCAATTGTGCATTGAATAGGGTTTTCAACTGAACAAGCCAGCCCAAATCAGCATGGCTTACTGCCCCCGGATCACTAATGTCGTTCTTTACAAAGACAAATCTGAATAACGGATGAAAATGAAAATGATTACAATTTCTATGTACCTGACAAGGCCGGCTTCCACTTCCTGCTTGACTATTTCCGCTTTCGCAACATCTGCGCTGAATTTATCCTCGCCGAATCTGTCCGTCGCAAAGATGTCACTCCTCTCCAATTCAACAATTCTCGCGAGAAGGGAGACCATTTGTTCATGTGAGAATATGCCTTCGTTAGTCTCAGAACCGGATAACGTTCGACGAGGTTTGAAAAAGGGAGAGTCTTTGGGCTTTTCGTGGTGGTCAGCGTGCTTCCAAAATCTGTTAAAAAATATGAACTATACTATTGTAGTACTCACTTTATTTTATTAATAATTTCCTGTTTTGGTATCTCTCCAACTTCTGCTACTTTCGTTAGACTTTCTCGATGAGTATGCAATAGATTAGCCATTATGAGAATTGGATCCTTTTTCTGAAGTCAATTAAATTACAAATATTAATATTACAAGCTTACAATTTGCTTTTCTGTTTTTCCAGCAATATGATGTTTGATAAAAAGTTGCAGCGTCCTTACTCCATAAATTTCGGGCATTTCATATTGCTGTATTAATGTTAACTTCTTCGGAAGGAAGATTCTCAAGTACCATTGCGAATAAAATAATTGATAAGCGATGGGAGTTATTCTATTAGCTGAAAATGTTTGTATTTTCTAATTCCGGTAGTCTATGTACAGCAATATTCGAAGAGCTCCGGTCGCGGCGGTTCCCATTGATTAAACACGGATAAAAAACTCTCAGAGAGCCTGTAGAGTCGCCTTCGTTCACTGAAAATTGTTACACTCTTTCACAACTGATTTTGTTTTCTTACTCTTCGTTTTCTGTAAGTGCTCTGATGAAACTGACGAGAACTTCGATTACATTTGGCCGGGTGTGGGGAATATCCTCCGGCTCTGCGTATAATAACAATCTTTCCGAACTACCTGTCGCTTTTTTTAATGTTATAATGAATGTTTTATAAATATCAGCAATAATCTAAAAAAATAAGGGCTCAAAACAAAAATAAAGTACTACCTTAGTTTTGTCCATTGTCGGTTCATTATTCAGCATTTGATTCAGTATAAACGCCTCGTAAACCATCAGACCGTAATATTCGACATCTTCCTTATTCATAGTGACTATATAGGGAGTATGTTCTCCTAAAGACTCCGTTGAATCAGAGGTAAAGAGTCAAAGATCCTACTGAGTTCGTGGTCACATGATCTACATCGTTCGAGGAGCTGATAGCTGTCATAGTTGAAGAGATCAAACTAAAGGGCATCTTTACTTCGAGTTTGTTCATTGAACTAACGTAGAATATCCCGTACTGTTTCTCGAAATTAGTTGGGAGACCGTCTATCCATGGACGGAAGCCGTCACACCGGCAGCGGGAGTCAGCACAATTTGCAAAAAGGGCAAGACGCTTTACGGCTACTGATTCCAACCATTCATCTCTCTTCATGATCTCGCTCTCTAAAATTTATTTTTTTCAACCATTACAGACAATAACAAGAAGCGAAAAAGAATATTCTACGAGAGACAGCAAATGGCATTAAACATGAGTAGAGTAAGAGAACGAGGGGCGGGGAAAATATCGAGGATAAAAGTTATAACGTCCATTAGTTGTGTAGTAGCTGTTGTTGTACATGAGATTCAATCCTCACACCATGCATTTTCACGGCGGATCTGCTCCTCTTCCTCGGGAGTGAAATCATTCTTGATGTTGAAAGTTCGGCGTATCTCCTCGGGAGTCTTGCCCTTGATCATGTTGGCTACGGTCTTGCAGGTTACATCAAGAAGACCCTTAATGTCGAGGTAGTTGGCGGCCAGGATCAGCTCGAATAGCGTCCCCTGGTCGACCTTCAAGAACTCCACATCCCAGGAGGGGATATCGTCGGTCCGCTTCTCACGGTTGTCGTCATCCGCACTGGGAGGATCGTCCTTGTGAGAAGTACACCATAGTAGGACCTTGCGAAGGATTGGCCCGGCCACATTCTGTAGGGGAACAGCGTCCATTTCGGCGTCAGCATTGTCCAGTCCTAAGTCCATCATCATGGTGTTCAGAGTCGTAGAAAGGGCAATTACATCGCGTTCGACCTCAAAGGTCTCACCGTCTGAGCTTGTCAGACGGACTTTGCGTTGGCCTTGCTCCATTACTGAAGAGGGGGATAAAACTGGACGAGGGAGGGAAATCGATTAACGAGAAAAGAAATGCAAACGCCAGGAATATATGCGGCCTCTTCGCCAATCGATTAAGTTCTATTTCAAAAGTGGTAATTTTAAGTTGTAATAGATGGAAATAGACAAGAAACTGTAAATTTTGTTGTTGTTTAATTTTAGAAATGATTTTAAAATGGGGTTTCCCTATAAACGCTGCTCACTAGCAGGCCAAGAAAACTGAAAGGGGTTTCTCCCGAAAATAACTTTTCAAGCGCCTCAACCTAGTATAATATGACGCCAATGAATTAGGAGATTCTATAAACATAACTGAAATTGAGTCAAAAGCGACGCGCTCGAAAGAAATAGAAGATGAAGGATGTAACAGCTGATGGAATCGTCTAGTTGTGTGCAGTGGTGCTAGGCAAGCACGAGCGCGGCGACTTAGCTTCGCTGCGAGACCAATTTCTTCCGGATGGCCTTTGAGGTCACCTCGTATAGCAGATGCAACCGAGAACTTTGCTCACCTTTGACAAAAAGTAACAATATTAGGCTTAAAATAGGCGATAAATAGAGGCAAACAAGGCAGGTACAAAAGGTTGGCCATAAGAAATCAGGAAAATAGGAAAAATATGAGTTAACCTTAAATTTAAACGTCTATAAATGAAATCTGGTAACTTTTGGGGTATAAATCGTAAAAATGATGTAAAAGGGGATCAATAGTATCATGGGCATAAGTAGCCTGCCATTCGATTCAAAAACGGCCTGATTACTTCAGGTTGATTGACCTCGTAATACGGAAGACACTCCCATTAAGCGGATTGCTCTCTATTTACGGTGAAATAGGCACATTTACGGGGCTGTACAGTGCATTCCGGCAACTGCTCCTTGTGTGCCATGAGATTACAGGACCTAGGGTTTCTTTAGCTTACTCCAGTAATAGAGACAATGCCGCCTCCCTACTATTTGTTTTCCTTGGGTTACCCCATTTTCTTAAAGCAGCATAGGCTTTTAACAAGGTGTTCCAGTAAACAGAGGACCGAATTCAAATCTAGCTCAAGGTCCCCAGTCGCGGAGGATATTTGTTTCCTACCGCTAGCCACCAAAACAACGATAATTTTTCTTAGATGGATTCCCATAGTATCTTTTATAGCGTGAGCCACGCACCAGACTATAAAACAGTTTCTTTCACTATACAGAATGTTTTTTTCAAACAGTGTTCTTCCAGTGCATTCAGCTGCCTCCGTTGGTCGGCCCTTTCTTTGTTTCTCTTTTTGATTTGCTTGGTTATTATTCATCTTGAGCACTTCTTTGACAAGTTCGGAGATCTTTCCTAATGCCCTAGGCACTTCCTCCTCTTACCGCAAGTGTCACCCGCCTCTCCCTAAATCTTATCCCCGACTCCCTGGAGAACCCTCGTCAACTCTCCCCTGACCCCCTGAATCTTAAATCCCAACATTTCGATTTTTCTCCATTGGCCATATTTGGCAAGGATTCACTGCTTCTCCTCAGATTAATGGCTTTCATTCTTCCAGCCATTAGTGTTGCATTGCCCTTCCAGACGTTCTCATTTGGGGTCGGGGTTGCTGCTGCTGTACTAGAGAGAAGGGGGAGGGCACCCCTACTGCGCATTGGATCTCTTTCCGGCTTCCAATTTTTATGCTTTGCTAACACGAAATCGATCATGTGGAGCGTATTGTTGGAAAGGGCTAACGCGCGAATCAAAACGTTTCTCTTCCGTCAACTGGTCTCTCTGCCACTCACTCGAAATCCCAGAGAGTTTACTCTCTGCGCCTACCTACATTACCACGAAACCTCGCCGCCCAACAAGTTTTATTTGTGCAGTCTTCAGAGTCGCAGTCAACTTTCTTGATTACTTTCAATTTCCCCGAGCTACTTTCATTCGCCTGCAGTTCCCAAGGCTATATACAATGCCACGCAATTAGTCCATTTTATTGAATACGTGGTTTTATCTCCTCCGACGGGGAGGGTGCCGACCTCAGAGTGATAAAATTCCTTTCCCACAGTTTTTTACGACTAGGAGAGGCTATCGAAACCCACTCTCTGCCATACGGAGAGGGACCAAGCGCTCTAGAGCCCTTCCAGTTCTGCGAGAGCAACAATTAGAGAGTCCAAACTCTGAAAATCCTAGGATTGACCTTCTTTTTAGTCAGCCCACTTTGTCCACTTCTCACGCCCTCCTTTGAGCAAAATTGTGGCAATTTCGAGTGTGAACTATGTCATATTTCTTTTGACACAGGGGAGGTGGAAGAAAATAGCAGCAGTCACTTCCTGACAGCTATGCACTGCAGGTGTTTTGCAGTTGGCTTTCCTTGTTATTCCAACGTACAAATTCATAAATTCTATTTTCTGCTAGAGGTTGAAGGGGCAAGGGCGAGTCGGTACAACAGATCCCAGCGCCCGAACAATTACGTGTTGATGCGCGCGGCAGCGTAGACAACAAAAATACAGACAAGCGACAAAAAAAGCCTGTCATCTTTTTTCTCTTTTAGAAAGCGTTTTCACTTTGCTTGCCATTTGTTTTCCTTTTCCGCCTATATCTTATCAAGCCCCGGTTGATTGCTGAAACCCAGATGATAAAGTGATTAGACAGCTACTGTAAAAAAACCAAAATTGATAAGAGAATAGGAAGAGGACTTCCCCGTTGACCTTCAGACTTAATTTTATAATGGATATGAACAAGTTTTACGCTTATTCACGTTCTTTTTAGCAGGTGAGGCTATTGAACGCGGCCGCTCGGGCCAGTGTTATTGGAAACAGCTCTATTGATCGGCGCATTCTCTCTGCCCTCTCGTTGCGCACAGGCATGGGTAAGTTCAATATGACTTTTTTTTGTTTACGAGATATTGAGATAAACAGAAATGATTTATCAGAATGATGTAAATAAATAATCAATTACAGTAGGCAGCTGATAACTGTAGTTACACATTACTGGTTACGGTTTTAGCTTATCTTTTGTTTATTTTCGTTTCCAATCGGTGTAATATGACTCATTTTATCCAAAAAATACTCGAACGCTTTGCCACATCGGAATTGCGTAAAATACCAAACAAAAGCGCACTCAAGGAGTCTGCGTTTGGCGTTCAGCAAACAGATAGAAACGCGTGGAATTTATTTAGAACCACGACTTTATCGTGCCGATTTTTCTAAACTTATAGGATACTTTATATTTCCAGGTAAAAAGTGTGAGGTATGCCGGAAAAAATGCTCCGGAGATGTTCTGAAGGATAAGGACAAGTATTTCCACATTCAGTGCTTCAAATGTGCAAGTGAGTCATTTTTGGGACGGTGACGCATATGAATTACTTCTCATTGTTTGCTTAGGCAAATTTCTAATCACGAATTATTCAAAACCACCGGTATTTGTGTGCATTTATAACGCTTTTCGATTGTCTTGCCATTGATTTTTTGCCTTGCATTCATTTCCGCGAAAAGTAGTATTTTCTTTCTTTTAAAAATTCCTCGAACGCCTTTTGAAGATAGTATCTTGTCGCTTTCTTAAGTGAATTATTGCAAATGTATAAGCAGCGTCTGTTAGTGTAATTGGAGAGCACAACCATCTGGATGGCGCTGCAAGATGGGCCTCCACACGGTTTCACACATAGCGAGGTCATAAATGAGTCGACAACATGATTTTTCAGAATGTGCGAGACCTTTAAATGAATCCGGCTACTACACAACATCCGACAATGTCTATCTCTGTCCAGAAGATTATCGAAGCGAGGGCAAGGAGCTTAAGATCCACAGCATGTCACCGAGCAAATCTCCGACACCGGCACAGACGTTGTCCCGGCAGACGAACGGCCACTCCGCGCCGACCGTGGATACCAGCATGTCGATGATGACCACCTCCCAAGTCTCTCCATTGGGATCTCCTACGAGTGAGCGCGACCTTTTTCCACAAATTAGGGTCGGACAGGTAGCTTGCGCTGCAGGTGGCAGCTGCGCCTAAGTGTAAAAGGGAGTTGTGAGAAGCCCTTGCCTATAAACACAGCCCGGGACATACGGATCCTCGCTAGACCTTTGCCCGAGGGGAAAGAGAATCTTTGAACACTTGCTGACCACTGCCTCTGCCATTTTACGTTGTTACAACAAAAAATTGGCGGATATGGATTATGATATATTAATATTTGAAAATCATAACGCGTGATTCGCAAATTAGATTAGCAAATATTTACTCAAGCCTCGCGTTTCGAATTCTTTCAATTTGTTCAATTCGGAGGGTGCCACTTGTCAAAATTTTCGGGGTGCCCCCTCTTCCAGAAGGAGAGAGAGACTTTTAGTATCGAATATTCCCTCTGGAAAGACACAAACCACAACGAGACGGCTCCGGGGTTGACTATTGACTTCCACTTTTTGTCATTGCTTCCCTTTCGAGTTTTCGAGAAGAGGCAGAGAGACGAGAGATGGCCCGGCCCATGTTAATGGAATCGGCACAGACAATAGGCAGCGCAGTAATCGCTGCAGACTACTGGGTGAAGAGGGGGGCAATGCCGGAAGCTAAGAGATTCGGCACCCAGATAGGGCCCCCAGAAATATATAGACCACTGATGTACGAACAATAACGCGGGGATATTGCAGCCTGTGCCGCCTGTGACCAACCGCTCTCCACGGGGCAAGTTCTCCTCGCCTTGGGTCTGCCATGGCACGTCTACTGCTTCAAGTGCAGGTAATTCCACTCAAGTCTTACTGTATACGTATCCATTTCTTCAGCGAATGTGCAGCCGTTCTCCACGGCGAGTATATGTCACACGAAGGAAAGCCTTTATGTTTACGGGACTACAACGAGCGATATGGAGTGCGCTGTTATGAATGTCAGAAATTTATTGCTGGACGCGTTCTTCAGGTAAGCGACGGAGGCGACTAGAGAGCGCGCAGAAGATTATTTTCTGCCCATATATGCGGAGAAAGACGATGCTACTTCTTGTTGACACGGTCGGGTGCGAGTAGTATCATCTATCTCTACTCGGGGACAAATAGAAGACAGACAGAACTTCTTTACCTTCCAGCTGATTCTCAGCTGTTTAACCGATAAAAATAGTCTCATTTCAGGCGGGTAACTACAAATTCCATCCGACGTGTGCAAGATGTTCACGCTGTGGATCACATTTCGGCGACGGAGAAGAGATGTTCATGCAGGGAGATGAAATTTGGCACCCATCGTGTGAACACTCGAGAACGACGGAAAATATCGCGGTAAGGAGACGAGCGGAAGACAGAGGGGGGATGGAAGGCAGAGGTGTTAAGCGGCTTACTTTGCCCCGCCGGGTCATATTATTTGATAGGGGGCACTCTTAACGGGGTAACAAGCTCGCTCGCTGGGGCGCTCCGTGGCACATCCTTTGGTCAAACAGCCTTCAGTTGTCCCAATGCCATCCTCTTTTCACCTCTCACATTCGCATCATTTAAACATTAATAGTTAAAAAAAGGAGACAGTTTATAGCTAGCCAGATTGGTTTTCTTTTGTTGACAGCCGTTGTACAGAATACCACTAGGCGATAGTTATATGTGTCCTCTTATCAGCAGTCTCTGGTGGTATAATCGCGCTTGCCAGTATATTCCTTTCGCGGAAGGCTATTTGTCTTAAGGCGGCTGTACACGATTCTCTCTTTAATTCTCTACAAAATTGCCATTTTATAGGTCACCGCAAAGGGAGGAACTGTCGCTTCAAGGAAGGAGCCAAAGTATCACACAACTTTCGGGCAGCATCTGACATACATGTACCTTCTGCCAGAAGTCGAGACAACCTACTTGAGGCATCCCACAAGCAATGCCAAGGAGCCAAATGCACCACAATATCATATTCCTCAGGGTGAGGTGCTTCCATTGTGTTCTTATCACTTTGTTTAGGTCCCATAAGGGTTAGAAAATCGAGATTCGCTTGTTTGAAGACGGGAATGCAGAGACTTAGTGAGTTTCAGTTATGAAACACTCACACAAAATATATTTTAGCTGAGGATTTGGAGAAAGAGATGCCTAGGCCGAAATCGCCTCATATGGATAATGAGGAACCTATTGAGATGGCACACTTCCCGGCTGCCCATGCTCCTGATCCAAATGCTGTGAGTCATCCTCTTCCGCTTAACTAATCTCTCCTTCCTATTTTTAGTTGCCACCAATCGAGAGAGAAGATTTCCCGGCACCGCCATTCCCATACGCTGTAGAGGAGCTAAAACGGCGATTATCCACGTCATCCATTGAAAATGAGATTTCTGACGATGAGCTTTCTGAATCTGAACGGGTAGATGAAGATAAACTGAAGAAGGTACCGTCTTTCCTATTGTTCTCACTGAGTGTTTATTTACAGACAGTAGAGACCTTAGAAAAATACGATGACTCTTCCATTGCTCATGTAATCAAACAAAATATTGAAGACAGCCACCGAAAACAGCGAATGCCCCTCCACTGGGACCCTAGAAACGCTAGCCGGACACCTTCAGCCAAGAAGATGCCACATCTTAGGTTTAGATACGATGTGCCAATCAATGCCTGTAAGTGGAGAAAGTCTATCCCTTACGTTTACATAAATTAAGCTCCATCTCGTCATATGAGCCGGCCTAAACCGTGGACACAGTGGGAAGGAGGACTGCCAAGGAACCAGGGCAACACGTTGCCTTGTTTCCATATCCCAGACAGTAGAGGTATACATCTAACGGAACGAGGTTTGAGTAATATCCCCTTCTAGCTAATACATTGCGTGCTAACACTCTCCCAACTGGATATCCTTACGGCTCGATGGAGAACTTAGATACTACCATTAGCAGTCATTACTCAGAACGTTAGTATTATTTCTTCTATTCTTTTATAGTTCTTATTATTATTTTAATATTGTTATTCGACCACAACTGTTCCCTGCGGAAGAATACGTTTCTGGCTAATCAATAGATTACTGATTTGACTTCGAGTGTATAAGGAACTTTTTAGATTCGTTGTCCAATTCTCTTGGAATGAGGCCAGCTGGGGAAATGAGATCCGCTTTGAGGTCGTCTCTCCCGGATATGAGCAAACCGGCAAAGATCTACAACCTGACTGATCTACAGACAAGCAACGTTTCAAAGAAATTTCCTGAGGATGTTGACAGGTAAATAGAGAGAAAGAGATCTGTTTGTATTTCAAAGAGGGATGAGGTTACGATGTCAAAAGCAAGATACGAGTTTAAAACGGCTTACCTGTGAGGGGACGAAATGACACATTTGAAGTCAGACGGTCGATCGATCGGGGCAGCGGTAGCAGAAGAAGGCCCAGTGCGTATATTGTGCGATAGGCAATGGCGAAGAATATTAGCAGAATGAAACAAGACGTGTCGCGTGACCAGAACTGTAGGCAATTTGAGCCCAGATGGCCACAGCTGGGATAAAAGGATGAGAAAAAAACAATTTCTCACCTGTTGTGTTGGGGAATTAGGCAGATCCAGGCCATTTTGCGAATAATTAGGTAGAGGCTCTTCTTCAGACGGGGAAGAGCAGCAATAATATACCTGTGACGGCGGGAATAGACACGCTGAGTGTCACAATGACAGCGAAAACACGCCCTTTAGGGGCTATGTTATTTTGAGCGTAATTCTGTGCCCAGACGACCACAGTAAGCTTTATTCTGCATCCAGGAAGGGCGTTTTAGGTTCCTTTTAAAGGAACTGTCAGGGACCACGTGAAAGTGATCATTTGACCCTGAGCAATCGAGTCCCAAGCGACTGAATGCATATGGGGCCTATTCTCTATCCAACTTTTCGTTTCGGGGTCTTTTGTGCGTATTTTACGAATCATGTTGCGTTCTCCGCATTTCCTCTTTCAAAACAGCTCGCAAACTAACTCAATATAGGCTTAGAAAATTTGCCGTTTTCTCCTGATCAAGATGATATATTTATTTTTCCATATGGACATTGCAATCACCAGAAAATGGCGTTTTTATCCCAAAGTAAATGGCGTTTTTATCCCAAAGTCATAAATGCATTCCATTTCCGTGATCACGATCGTTGCGGGACACCATAAAGGTCTTGCAACGATCATCATAAATGTGTATTTTTCTCGTGATACAGGCGTATGCAAAAATAAATAGACCACCGTGATCAGGAGAAAAAGGCGAATTTTTTAAGTACAAGTTGTTTTTGGTCCCTGACAGTTCCTTTAAAGCCTACATACTGAGAATGCGAGTAGCAGTCAAGTCTTTTGTTGCTAACTACCACCTTTCAGAATGCACCTCGAGCGCCATCTCTGCCGAGATGAGTTCGAGAAAGTCTTCGAGATGAGCCCCATCGAATTCTACAAGCTTCCCGAATGGAAACGCATCAACCTGAAGCGCAAGGCTAAACTTTTCTAAGCAGATATTATATCTTTTTAATGTTTTTTGCCTGCCCTGTCGCTACTCGCCATCCCCGTGGCTTTTTTTGCCTTTCATATAACTCTCCAGCTAACATTTTGACGGTTATATTCTAAGAAAAGTGCAGTTTTTAGGAGTATTTTTCCTAGACTCATATTGTTTTATTATGCGTTGTTTTATAGGTCTTATAATATAGACAACGTGCCTCGTTGTCGTAGGAACACATTTGGCCAGTTCGGTCAAAGTAGAGGTAGACCTCCTTTCCCTGTCCCCTTTCCCCCGACCCTATCTATCTTCTCCTATTCTCCGAGAACTTCTCCCTACCCTTTTCCGCTATTTTCTGCAGTGCTCTATGCATCTTCCCCCTTGTTATGATCATTATTATACAGTAAGCAACAATCATCCAAATGCCTACCCCCTTTCACGAGCTCCTAGCTTCTACTAGTATATAGTTATTTTTGTTTTTTTTTGTCGTGTGCGCTTTGAATATTATGATTTATAGCTTCTAAAGTGGATCATGTCTTTGCAAAAATAAAGATTAAAATGCTAATAAAAATACTATTACGGGAGATGTTCTGAGGAGCCTCTTAGCCGTCAGAAAACGTACTCCATTAAAGAAATGATGAGATGATTCGAAGAACCGGCCTCGTTTTTAGATCTTTCTGGAAGCAGGTGGGCCTCCTTCTTCTGGTCCCTTCCGCCCTTTCCTATAGCAATAATTCTCCATTAAGCGGATATAATAAAACTAACGACGCCTAGTTCATCCATCGTAGTAGATCGGCTTTGACGATAAGAGACGAGACATTTCTCAATTGGTCCACCCCATCCTCTTAGTAGCTCTTCTTCAACATTGACGATGATTGCTGCATTTCGAGGAGGAACATTGTTATGCCCCGGCTAGATTGGCTCTCACTCCTGTTCGATTCAACCTAAGCGGACTCCATTTGGCCAACTTCATATCGGGCAGTAGACGCGTTTCCGTTCGCTACATCTTTCTTCCAAATAACTCCAAATGCGTTTCTATATATCCTCCTCAGACCACAAACTTCTCTACTTCCTCTTTCCGAGTCTCTCCAGCTACATTATAAACAATTTTAATGGCAAACCATTGTCCTTTGGCTGTCCTAAGAACTATGAGGCTTGAACTCACGTCAAAGGAATTCATACAAGTAGCTAATGGTTAGAATAATGATGAGATACGTCGTCAGAAGCTTATTAGAACACCCTTTTCTAAGGATCTTTTCTCTCCGTCGGCTAATTCACACCCAATTGATCTCTGAGAATTGTTAATGTAATAACTATGTGCCGTAAGAAGCTCCCATTAGTCAGCAAAGA
Organism: Oscheius dolichura; assembly: GCA_932521035.1. Classification (NCBI taxonomy): domain Eukaryota; kingdom Metazoa; phylum Nematoda; class Chromadorea; order Rhabditida; family Rhabditidae; genus Oscheius; species Oscheius dolichura. Next base: position 8,621,648 of record OW051497.1, on the reverse strand, counting down.
TCAAGCGTTTCCTTCCTCCAGTAGGAGAAGACGGCCTAATGATTTCATGTCATATCCAACTCCCACTGCCTGCCCTTTATGCTAATGTATCAGTATTTTGTTTGTTATGAACATTACATGCTCCCCCTTTACTGAAGAATAAGGTCTCAACAGGATTTCTTTCTTCTCCTAATTTGATAGCAAACAACTTCTTCCGAAGGGTTATGTTTCACTCCTGCCGGAACGCACTTAATCACGTTTGCTTGTTGGACAACGGCTGTGAACAGCCGGGTCTCTCGCTGCCAAGTTTTCAACGCCGCTGGCATCCAACTCACAGCTGTCTTTCTGTTTATGTTTACGAAATATGTGTCCTCCCAATTGAATCCGAGAAAAATCCTCTCACCCCCTGGTAATATCTCTTCGTTCGGTCGTATTAGGGCAGTTCCATTTGTCAAATAGTGACCCTCTTTTTCCACCCAGTCATTTTTCTCTAAGCCATCTTGAGGGGCAGTCGCAAACCTTCCAGCCATTTTTCAACAGGAAGATATTTCTTTTCTGCATCTGCTTTTGCTCCCGTTGTTTGCTTGATTTTTCCTCCAAGCACGATAACAAACCAATCAAGCGTCACCCACCACTAACTTGCATCCGTTCATCCGCTTATATTCATTTTTCCTCGTGGTTTCCAATCTTTAATCTCTTTTTTTAGTACATGAAGATGTCGGAGCCTCCTGAAGAGCGGGAAGCGTTCGTTGATGAAATCATCGAAGCCCATAACCGACGGAGGAGAGCGGTTGGTCATTCTCTTCATTTCCTTTTCCCATTGTCGCCATTTGCAACTTGTTCAACTCAATAATGTTGTTGTTTGTTGATAGTTTGATCACTATAAGAACCAATAAGGTAGACTTCGGGGGATTCTAAGAAGATACCCCAAATCGAATAGTCCGCAATTGGACTGGCGGCTATTCATTGCTGGGGGTTAGCCCTTTTCGCTAACGAAGTCTTAAAGGGGTTCCCCTCTCTTCCTCATGAAATCTATTTCAAGTGACACCTTTGGGAGAAACACGAACTGGTGTCTGAGCAAGGGATAAGTTGCCTCATTGCAGCATGGATCGGCAGACCTTCGACACAGCAATGAATTGGACAAATTGGCACAACACTGGGCAGAACGGCTGGCTGATCAGGCTCATCTTTCATATAGCGAACTAAGCGGGGTCGGAGAAAATATTACATTTTTTCCCAAGAACTTAGACCCGGATAAAAGTGGGAATACAAATGTTACTGTTACTGTGACTTTAGTGGTCGAGCATTGGTACGAAGAACACGAGAAATATGAATATGACACTCCTGGTTGGCAAAGAGGAACCAACTATTTTACTCAAGTTGTGTGGAAAGGAACTGAAGAGGTAAGTCCTTCTTTAGAAAAGTGTGAGAGGTTTCTGTGCAAGTCTTTTCGGGATTCCATTTTGTACATTTATAATGACACCTGCTCTTAAAATAAAACACCAAACCAACACTTTTATGGTCAGCAGTAGTCACGGTGTTCCTTGACAGTCTCAATAACAATTTCAATCCGTAAAGGTTTGGAACTCACGATTGCGACGGGGCATAATGGTTGTTTGCTTCCAGATCGGAGTTGGAAGAGCCTTCATTAACCCGGATTCTTATGAAATTGATAGGAAGCATAAACCGTAAGCAATTATTGGACTCTTCGTCCTATTTTTAATTCTTTAGCAATGGAAATATTGAAGCTCCGTTGGAACAAGTAGTTGTCGCCTTCTATAAACCAGCTGGCAACAACAACAGATCTGGGCAGTTTGCTGTTAACGTGGTTAAACCACAGCTTACGGGTAGCTGATATCTAACACTTTATAGACCTTGAAAAGCAATAAATTTTGTCAATTTGTAATCGTTTTCTATGTTAGATAGTACCGGGAGGGGGTAAAAACATTAGCGATCCACCCGGAAGCAGAAGAACTTCCAGAATCCTTCTAATCCACCAGTTCGAAGTCCCTCTTTTGGCATTCCCTTGTTCCAGAAGCTATATCGGCTATGGCACTTGCTCCTATCTCCTCTAAGCGCGTGCAACTGTTAGCGGATTTTCCAAGGGTCGCAACCGAAAGTCGGCCGCCATTTCATATTGTCCTTCTGGCAGTTACCCGCTGTTAAAGGACATTGCATTCTAAGTGCCCTGAGAAACTAATCATTCTAGCTAATACACCTAAACAGGACGAATATTAGACCCCCCATGAGAGAAAATTTCGGAAGTATAACAGTACTCTTTAGAACAAACTCCTCAATTTTTAAGAATGGATTTAATGCCAATCTTGTCCTTGTCAAGTAGAGATCTGTGACAACAGCCGGTCCCTGGCATCGCCCGATTTGTTGGGCGCTCGGCTCGGCTTCAAAAAGGCCAGCCACATCTGCAAAATTGTTTATACAAGACGTCATTGCGCAGTGACCCTAAACGTGATACGGCGCAGTAAACTTTTGACCTAGCGGCAAATCTCCACATTTAAATTATTAAGGGGCCAACCCATTTCTAAGATAGGTTCACTTTTCACACAGTTTGATTCTTCAAGTAGCAGGTGAAGAACGTTATATGTAGACAGCACCGGGACCTTCTATCTTACAATTCTTTTTGGTTTTGGAAAACAAAATGCTTAAGATTACGCAAGAGGTTAAGAAAGGTTACCATACGCTTAAAGTGGTAGGCACCTAGACCTCTCATGGCATCAATCAATCCTCACAAGGCACTTCTCTCCCGTCGCCATGGTTATAATCCGGTGCGGAGCCGGGAGAATCATTATGACGGCTTTCTCCTGCCGCTTCGCTTGCTAAATAGAAACGGTGTAATATCGCCTTTGTTATAATAGTTACATCCCTGAAATATTTCTTTATCCCCTTATATGTTTATTCAGCCTTCTGGCATTCTTGTTGCCCTTAGGGCAAAGCGCGTGAAAGCCCAGCTGTATAGTACCGTACACTAATAAACTGAGCGAATTCCGAATGACCTGATTAGTAATCAGCTATTATCCTCGGTGATTAAATATTTATCTATCTGAAGCCCTACCCTGACCTTCTATCCTTGGCCATCCTTGCCGTTGCTAATCGCACGGCGCAGTCTCTTTCGGGTATCCGCTACTCTCGGTCTCTAGCTCTTTTTGTAATTCTGACTACGTAAACAGGGTGGGGCGATACCCATACTCCGTATTGATTGCGCAACGCAACTCTACCCGACAGTGCTCGCTAACGAGGGGCCGGTGGTGTTCGATTGATTGACGAGCCCACATTTGTCGTTGATCACGTAAGGAAGAGACTTTACGTGTGCAAATCAAACAAGGAGATACTCTTCCCGTTTGAATTTGTTTGCCTGGTTCACGCCCCTGAGCGTAAGAAATTAGAAGCGATTTTGATAATCGAATTCACGTTCTCGCGCGTACGTAGTTCCCGCCAAGAACAGCTGACGCTCTGCGTACGTACCGCAAATTTTGCCATTTTACCAGGAAAGGAACGAATTATTATGGACTATTATAACGGATTATAGCATTACATCTTTTGACCCCCCTTTATTACAAGCATTGGTCTTTTTTCTTTTTAACGTGAATAGCGCGTTCCTTGTTCATGCTTCTCTGTTCATGCTTCGTTAATGTTGCACTTATTTTCTAATTGTTCTTTCTCCCGCTTCTTTAAAAACCTAATATAAACGGCAATATTTCGTTTCAATTGCCGTCCCACCGCTGGCGTACCGTAGCCGTGCTTATTGATTAACAACGCCGCCGCTCCACGTCTTTTTTTTTGGGGGATAGCGCCATATCACACCTATTACCCTTCGTCCAAATCTCAATTTTGTTCCTTTTTTTAACATACAAATTTTTTTAAATAGTTTAGGTTATCATATCTATGACAATCTGAAATGGTGAGAGCCCTTGGAGATGTACCGAAGCAGCTGGAAAAGGCTACCGGTTGTACTTCTGAGGTAGGGTTTTGAATTAAAAAAAAAGAATGTTTCAATCTTTTAGGAGTCGCTGGATTGGGAGACGTACATACGTACTAAAAATGGAGTGCTAGCTCCCTACGATGCCTTCTTTCAAGAAGTGGTCAATGTGGGCAAGAATAAGTTCAGTGCAGGTGATCTCCTTCTGTACAAGGATAAATCGGGTAAATCTGTTCTCTTATCACCCTAATAAACAATTTTGCAGCGGAGGATTTTGCCCTTGTGGAAGTTGTCGATGTGAGGTTCGTATGGATACTTGTGAAGTTGGTTGGCTGTGCAAAAACAGACGTTAGATGGGTGCCATTCAACGATCTCAACCTAAAACCAATGTGAGTCATAGCTTCCGTTTTAAGTTTATTTTTGTTTTCTATTCAGAGAGAGTGAAGAATCTGCGGCCGAAGGTACCTACCGCGGTGCGACTGAACCTGTGCAATTTCTCAAGTATAATTGGCAGAGGTGGATCAGGAAAGAGCTGGAAGCACATGCGGATAAAATTGCTGACCCGGCGAAGTTCTATACGGTACGCCTTTGTTTTTCTTTGACAAGCTCTGCTTTTATTTCGGTTACTGTCTAATTTAGCCAGCCATATGGGTTTCTCTACTTGAATTTTTCATTATCGTTGTCGAAATTACTTTTAACAATTTAGAAGGCCAAGTTTTCGACTTGAAATCAAAACAGCGATTGAAAATGTGATAAATTACTGAAAAAAACTTTATCGGCCGGCTGAAAATTTAATTGACTGGCCCGGAATGTCATTGAAGTAGGCCAGAACCCTAATTTTTTAAACAAGAACAGTCGAACTTTGCTCTAAATCAAAGAATTTTCAGATAGACGAGTCTTGGAGGCCTACAAAGTGGAAAATCGAAGTAGGACAATGCTGTTTGGCTTATGATGACGGTGGATTCAATGGAGTCTTATGCCCAATGACTATTAGTGCAATTGACAAAAACGTGAGTACAGTTATGTTACGCTTTTTTATTTATTTTTAGACAAACGAGGTGACGCTGCAGTATGATGGTTACGCCGATCGACACGTCTTGAGGTTGGATTATTTCAACACCAGACTGATCTACTCATATGAGATGGCTCACCATATGGGATTGCATATTGGCCCTCCTCTCTTTCACAGTAGGCATTTACCTTTCTTTTTAAAGTAGACTTATATTTAAGCGGGTAATATGGTTCCCTTCCGCTACCGGTTAACCTTGCGAACGATGGATGCCGAAGAAATTACCCTCAGCGATACTCCACCGGCTAACTTCGTCTTCCAAACGGCGCCGGAATCGACAAGAGCCGGTGATACGGACACTCCAAGCGAGGAAACTGTGAGACGGCTCAACAAGCGTGTGAATGAGATGCCTTCGGAGTATCGAAGTGCTGCTATCCCACCGCCTCCAGTTCAAAGGCCACCGAGTCTTCAACAGCGCTCAGTTCTCAACGTTGAGAATAACCGCCAAGATCCATTTGATGAGGAAGAAGAGAATAATCAGCCACAGAGGTCCCCGCTTGAAGATGCAACGGATACCTCATCGGAGGGAGAAGCTGACACACCCCCTATTGTGCCGAGGTCTGTACCACGACCTCCAATGCAGAACGTCGTTGGGCCCATCTCTTCCACGGCTCCAAGACTTCTAGTCCAAGCTACAGGAAGCACGTTCTCCCTGACTTCTCTGCAATCAGGCCAGAATACCGGTCTCAGCTCAGTCTCTGCCCCGCGGATCCAGCCAGCCCCGATCATCAGTCGCAATGTAATTTCAACCAATCGAATTCTGCTCCAGTCAAGCCTGAGCGCTGGTCCCAGTTCGGCTTCTGCTCCGCGAACCCAGCCAATCCCGATCATCATCTCCCATGGATCGTCAACTTCTCAGATCCAGTCACAACCAAGCCAGAAAGCTGACTCAAACTTGCCTGGCCCCAGCCGTACATCCCACACCGCGAAGAGGGAGAAGAACTTGGTAGAGAAGGAGAAAAAATCTGGAGTAGCAGCCAAAGTTATGGACCATTTGAATCTAGCCAGAGCAAAAATCGAAGAGACTGAAGCTGCTGCCAAGAAAGCCTCTCCACCTGCTGCCCAAATGCCGAAGACCCCTTACAAGATTGTCGGAAGAGTTGCAGGAGCCGCAGGTTCTCCTACGAAATCCAGTCAGAAGGCCACCGAAAGCGTCCCAGAAAAGCCTCCTACAGTGCTTCCACAGAACGTTCAAGGAAGAGCTCCCCCGACTGTTGCTGCCAAAGTTCCTGAAAGAGCCTGCGTTCCTGTAAAACTAACACCGAAAGCTTCAGAAAAGCTTTCCAATGAACCTGCTCAAAAGGTACACAGTTTATATAAGTAATTAATAAAGTACCGTTTTCAGGCTGCAACCCTTCTTCCGGTAAAGCGGCTCCATCTTGTTCGGACGGCAACATACCAACCAGCCAAGAGGGCAAAAGAACCGTCAGCATCTGCTGCCCAATCAGCGTTCATTAGTCGTTTCACTGCTGCTCTTTTGTCTGAACAAGCTCCTACTGCTGCGCAGTCGGCTGTTCAGTCTGCAAGTGTCATGGTCAAACCGGTTGCTCGAATTCCTTCTGAAACTACGGCCCGATCAGCTGCTCATGCTGGAGTTTCTACTCCTTCTGCTCCGGCAAATAGCTCTTCTGGATCTGAGACTGACGCGTTGACAGCTTTCAGCTGCCAGATTACAGTTCAAGAGCTAAACACATCTAAAGCAAGCGCAAACCAGATTAACCCGGTAATCATTCTTAGCAATCATTCATTAATATTTAATTTTTAGCATAGACCCAACCCAAACAAATGGATATCCTCGCCTGAATATGTTACGATGCGAATAGTAAGTCTTTTAAATTAATTTTTTTGATTTTTGCATCTTAGAAAGAAAATGCATCGAAAAGAAATCTCCCTGCACAATCTATTGGGTATGGGGCAACACAACAAAAGAAGACTGCTCCTTCGGGCCTCGGAGCTGTATCTGACGCTTCTACTGCTAGGAAGAAAGCTGAGACGACAGTGGATTCTGCTTCGTCAAACCAGCCAATTGCCAAGTATGAATTCATTTTAAATTTAATTCAAAGTGTTCAGGAGATCCCAGTCCGCCACTGGTGCTTCAAGCCGTTTACAGAATGGTGCCGATCAGTCTCAGAAAACTTCAGAGGAGAGAACTGTTGAAGTGAGCCAAACTTTCCATTTGAACATTTTAAGCTTTTCAGAAAGACATGCTTTTGATCCTTGCGCCTTCTACGTCCCGTGCTCCTGCTGTGATCCCAAGACGTTCGTCTCGAAGAATTGCTGGTGACGAGCCTCCCAAAAAGATAAAGAAGGAAGACGAGCCAACATCTTCTAAAGCTCTTCACACAGCATCAGATACCGGCCCCTCTTCAAAACTGAAGGATCCCACAGCGATTGTTGAATCAATGTTGGCCGAAACGGTCCGAAACAACGAGCCACCTCAAGCGGCCCTGCAGCCGCCCCTTTTGGGGGATCTGAGAGCCCTTGGTGAGATCTTCAAGCCTTCCCACTTCACTACAACAGGGATCAACAGCCACGCTATCGATAAATGTATGTTTTTTAAAATATTTGTTTCGAAGATATTCATTGCAGTCCACGTCAACGTGAGATTCAAATGTAGAATAGGTCTGCATCTCAACAGAAGCAAGGTCGAGTCTATCATGAAGACTCAGTACCGCGGAACCGATTTCTGCGAGACACTCCAGCGCCTGATGCAGGATTTGGTCCATTGTGTGCCTCATGAAAAGTTGGCCAACTTCTTAAAAATTTTCGGAGCCTTCGATGGCTATGAAAGAAGAGATAGGCCCGCTTTCGAGCTCCAAAGTTTGTCCTTATGCAGTATTCAATTTAAATCGAGTTATTTTCAGTTTATGGGCAATACGGGCACTTCAAAAAATATGTAGAGCTGCCCAGCTCAATTTTCCATGGCTACCTATGGCTCAAGGACAAACTTCAGCGGGTGAGGTTTTAGTCTATCTCCTTTTGATACTCTTTTTTCAGCTCAACTGCTGCCCGCATTTTATTCGATATGCCGGGCCTCAGTGTCAGGATTGCGGGATCCAATACGAGCGAAACCCGCCCAAATGGAACAAAGAATTTAAAGGTTAGCATTCCCAGCACATAGTGAATACCATGGACTTTCAGGTGAGACCGAAATACTAGAGGAAGAACTGGTACCTCTGCCGCCGCCAGTGGAAATCTCTCACTATTTCCACTCAAGACTCGGAAAGGATAGTAAGAATATCGCCAAAATTCTTTTGGAGCACGTTAGTTTATTTAGTTATACTGAATTAGTTTATCGTTTTCAGGAAGTAAATTATTCGCTGATGTGTCAGATGACGGAAGAAATCCTCCATTTATTCATCTTTAACTTATCGAAAGCTGAAGCTTTAAAGATAATGGCCTTGTCGTTCGAGTTAAGAAAAAGTATTTATGAAATACTCCCCGAAGATAAAAGGGATAACGAGAACTTGATGCCCTGGTTCTAATCATGTAAGAATTTCATATTTGATGTATCCTTCTGTTCCTGCTAGAGTTAATCTTGCAAATATTCCTTATCTCTATTGACTACACCTTATCCCAGGCTCGCTTCTCATGACCGCGTCGTATCTCAAGTTACTTGTTCCTTATTTCACTTTCACTTGATATATTCCAAGTTCAAAGCCCGTTATCCTCATTACCTTGCTTTACGAACTATTCTCATCATTTGAAAATGTTCTTGCCATTATAGATTCGGTTCTATAACCTACTTGGCCCGCTTACCCAGTTATTATGATGCTCATATTCATTTCTTGCGCAAGACCAAATTTTGGCTGCCATATCCAGTTGACTTCCCTACAACTGATTGTGTTCACATTCAAATGTCTGATTAAATTCCGTTTCCGTATTGCCGATTGATCCCGTCATATGGGGGAAACTTTCCCCGGGAAAGTGCATGTCTCTTCGAAATGTTGTAACCCATTTATTCTTGAACTCCATTGAGATCAACGTTCCGCTCACATTTATTTTGTTCTGATGTTTATCACTTGTTCCCAAAGTGGCGGTGAATTAACTCGCTATATTTATACATCCCATCAGCACAACGAACCCCCACAAACGTGTCAGCGTGCATAGTGCCTTTTGCCCCTAACAACGTTTAACTATTGGATATTTCTTGTTCGTCTTGCTCGAATAAATGGTTTTCATTTTGTTAGAGATAAAGGGCGGGTTAGGATTAGCCATCTGAACAAGGTGGCAAGGGAGGAAGACGACAGATTCTCTTGTTTTGGACGGTGGACAGGCAGAGAGACAGAAAACCCGGGTCCGGACTTCTTCGAGAAGTGGAGCTGAAACTCTTTTTGTAGTGGGCTTCGTTGTTTACTTGGGAATTGTTGTAAGTTATAAGAGCTGCATCCTTAGCTACTGAACCATTTAATCGGCAGGACTGGGAGTTCAGCTGTTCGAGACAGATGACCCGATAGACGTATAATTCCAGCTCTAACAACTGAAAAGTATTGTACTACACCTACCAGGAGCTCATTACCTTTGCAATGTCCTTGTGTTTAGCGAGTATTTCGGGACTTGCGAAGAGGTAGACACCATGTCGGATTAACTGGGTAACAGTAGAAATTAAAGGGAATACCGGGACGAGCCTGTTTAGCCATCTCCGGAAGGGACATCTTCTTGTGGTGAAGACACCGCAACTTGGAGAATTCGTCTCCAGTTTGAGTTTCCAAGTACAAAATATGGTTCTAAATTCTGAATATTATTAAACAGTGGTTAACCTCTATAATGAAGCTGAGTTCAACAGAATGGGAGTGCAATTTGTAAAGAATTGAATCTTCACGAAAGTCAATGCTCCACTTCCGGTAAGGATAGTGGAAATCCGTTGTTTGGAAGAGTGCCACCTTTCCCAACTTGGAGAGCCGCGTACTCATAACGAAAGAATCTAAAAAGATTGTTGCTTTATTGTTCATTGCCCACTTTGATCAAATTGAGTATGAGTAGTGAAGACTCCTTTCTTCCATTCATTCGATCCTTCTTCGCAATACGCGATAATAGGCTCGCTTGGTGATATGAAGACGTTCTCTACAGGCACCTTTAGAGTAATATTCAAGTGTTTTCCTTCCAGATGTGTTTCAACCAGATCCGTTTCTAGGAATTGTTGCCTCAGTTCGCTATTAATCTACCTGTGTACATTAACCAAGCACCACATTGCTTTGGCTTCTTGCCGGCATCAAAAACTGTGATGTGATATACCGGCCCAAGGAAAGCTTCCTCGTTGAAGTCTACCAAATGTTCTCCTGTGCTTTCTTTCGGTGTTTCTGAATGGCGCTGTGGTGGAAGAAGGTTTTAATACCTTGTAATCCATTGTTCTTGTATACCTTCGGACTATTGCCTGTTGCAGTATGAAGAGACTTTGGATAACGAGCGGGGGACCGTGAAGGAGCTTTCTGGAAAATTTTGAACAAACGATAACGACTCTCGTACCACAGGTTTCTTATGTTGAGTTGTCTGCTTCACCAGCTCGTCAAAATTTTTCCTAAAAGGGATAATAACTATTATTTCTTTAGTAAAGTACGCCAGTTGGGTTCTATTTTTCCTTTCCGGTTTCTTCTTGGCTTTCTTTTCCCGCACTTTAATCACAGGCGCAACAGGCAGCCGTTCTTCGTATTCTCCAGAAGAATCGTCCTCTATCTCTATTTGGGCTTCGAACAGGTATCCTATAACGTGGAAAGCGCCTTGAATATCCTCACCTATGTCGTATTGTCGCAGTTTCAATATCACCGCGTCCATCTGTTCAATGTATTCTTTCCAAACATAAAGAGTGTTGAGGAACGGCATCACCTCTACTTGGATTCCAGGTAAGAAGATCAACTTATTTCTGAAAGAAATAGAATGACGTTGAAGTAGACCAACCGTCGCTCATAGGATAGCCGCCAAAAGGCCAACATCCCCTCAGGGTGAATGAACACATTGTCATTTCTTGTCTCCGAGGTTCCGCAAATGTTAAAAGCTAGATTATTCCACTGATGTCGGAGAATGTGGATACATTGTTGTAGGACCTCTTGTACCTGAAAAAGCCATCCGTTTTAGAGGATGTCGCTACGTATTACAGCTGCTATTTTGGCGGACCATTCCTCAGAAATGTTCTCAAAGGACTCTTCCAAAATGTCGTGTAGGATCTGTAAGAAACCCACATTATTATAAATGATCTAGGGACTTCCAGCAATTTGAGAAGGATATCCTCTATTTCCCCGATGTTCCATGTTTTAATATTCTGTTCAATCCACGAGTGAATGTCATTGCACCGCCTAACATCATGTAGATCCGAAAGCAAACTCCCAGAGACGTAGCGTGACCACTGAACTTTCAACAAGTTAATTATAACGAAAATAGGAAACACCTCCTGCTCCTTCCAAAATTGAGCATAGGTTTTACGGAGTTCGGCAGGAGAAGCAAGCATAATATGACATGAAAACGGAAATATGCGCGTTTCCTCTTGTGAATTCATGTAGAAGATCCGTCGCTTTAATCTAATGTCCATTCAAAATCTTTATTTCCATAAGAATGCCATTCGAAACCTTAAAGCTTTTGTAAGTCCCTGGGGAAACGTCTCGACAAGCAATTACTGCGGTCATCACAAGTCACCTTTCAGGTGGCAACACACGCAGAGCAGAGAGAGCTCCGTTAATCCGACCGGCTGGCGACCCCGGTTAGCCTTAATTGCGTCGGTCCTATCCCCTCTGGCACGGTGGGAGTTACGAGCATCGGATTGTGGATCAGATTCTTTAGAAAGCAGCGGCTACAGATCGATGCCTTCCTGAATATTTCTTAGAAGAAGTCAGGGATCATAGAAAGAACGGAACTGCCGCTGAGCTGACGAAGAAGAGCTCTCTATTTTTCAATTTGGTATACAAAGCTGTGCTCGCTCCATTCCCTCGTCCAACAGCACAGGATCTTCAGGATTTCCAATCATCTTGTGTATGTAGGAGGCAACTGTAGTTGCCCTACAATTGCCACAATATTGCCTGGCTAACGTCTTAGGGTGACTGTGTTGGCGGGAATCGAACACTGTATGTGGCAGTGTAATATTAGGTTGTAACATAAGTCTTGTCCCTGGTTTTCCCACAAATCCCCGTGCTCCAATTCTTTTTCCGTTATATTCTACGCCTCGTTTTATGGTTATCCACCAATTTTCAGTTCATTTGCATGTCATCGTGAATTTTGACAACCGAAAAAAAGGCGCCAAACCTTGGGTGACTAGGTCAATTTCGCTTCCAAAAACTCTGATTTTGGTACCATTCGACTCCTCGCAATGAGACAAATCCAGTGAGGCAAAAATCATCTCGATCGGAAACGATTTGACGGGGTTACACCCTTCCGAAATTTGAACTCGACCTCCCCGTTGTGATACATATGGCTCAATGCGATGTCGGTTGCGCGGCGTCTACTTTCCTCTTTTCTTACTCGTTTTGTTTTGATTTTTTTCATAAACATGTCATATCAGCTGTTAAATAAATGCAAAAATGTTTTGCCAGCGGCGGGAGTCGAACTCGGAAGTGATAGTAAAGTTTGTAGCTGCCAGAGGTAGCTACTGAGACAGTTGCAAGAATCAGAAACAATCCCCAGTTTGTTGTCCATCTCATTCTGTATATTTCAGGTGTGTAAAACAGCAGATAGAATTCAACTGGACGACATCCATGCAGCTCCACTCCTCGGATAAGGGTGCAAGTTAATTTAGCAACTATTCTGTTGAAACAGCCGCTGATTATTGAAGACTACTGCTCTTGAACCACTGAGGACTGAAGACATTTTCTTACAAATAAAAGCAGTTTCTTCAAAATATCCCTATAAAATAGAAGGAGTGGTAGGCTGCTTGCACCGACTCAACATCATCATCTGTTCGCGCACTGTCGTTGCGTAACCTCGGATCAGAGTCCCTCAGCACTGTGCCTTCCAGACAGTGGTTCGATCGAGCATATGTAGCTGTTCTACCCAAAACCTCCAAACAGGTTTTCCCACCTTTTCCTTCTGTTCCTTCGTGTTCTAGTGGGCGACCGAAGGCCCATGGACTTTGGAGCCCGCCTGTTTTTTCTCGTACTCTCCTTGAGATATTATTCTTTACCAGTAACTGATAGTGGCTTTTCTAGAAAGTTGGGCATTCTCTATCCTGTCGCTATTCTATTCAAATGGACCGACGTCGTGCATCCGCCAGCAACGCATCTAGAGCAGCCGGAGAGCCACCCCGGAAGGTAATTTTCTTTATTTTAATTTAGTAATCGTCTTATTTTTAGAGAAGAGCGACGGCGACACCGATTCAAAGCGTCGAAGTCGTCCGGCTGGCAATGCGGATGGGAAGGAATGAGGCTGCACACAGGTCGCAGATGAAGAAGCAGGCTCAACGAGCAGAGCAGAAGACTAGGGTGAGTCAAGCTAAATTAATCACTTAGGGAAGTGGACAAGTAGAACAAGAAACTGAGACCTTTACGTAGAACATTTCAGAAACTTGGCCTCCTTGCAGCCGCGAAATTGGAGAAAATCACTAAAGAACGAGATGAATTAAAGGTAATAGATACAGGGAAAATGACAAGTACCCCATTTTAGAAGCAAGTTAACGAGAGAAGTGAAGGACTGAAGGAGACTGAGCAGATCTCCGAAGAACTGCAGAACGACAGCGGACAGAAGGTTGGTGAACTGACTACTGAACATAGAAAAAAGATGAAAGATGCAACGAGAACGGCACGTTTTTTTGTTTCGCGCTAGGGGTATTGCTGTAGAAGCTTCTTGTGTTAAAGGGAGCTACCGGCAGTAGATTTCGCGCCTACAGTACGCCTGCCGACATTTTACGGGTGCGGCGGCGGCGCATTACATAGCCTGGGATTTCTTCTATTTAATCCGTTTTTGAATCTACTTTCTTATTTTACAATAATTTTTTGTGCTATATTTATTAAAAACATCACATCAGATATCACAGAAGCGTAGCAGGCGTTTCTTGGGCAAGCTGTAGCCTCCTTTCCTTCTTCGTTCAATTCTGAAAACAACACAACAAAATAATAATTTTCAACAAATAAACTGACCTCAAAAATAATCCACATCGTTCTCCGAGTCGAGGATACGCTTATCCTAAAAAAGAAATATTAGAAAACATCAAGGAAAGCAAAAATAGCAAAATAATTACAAGTTCTGAACGCAAAAAAAATTTGCGCGGACCTCTATTTGGGGTAATTCGACATATAAAAACACAACAGAAGCTGTAAAACAGCTTTATAACAATACGTACAAGATCTAAACAAAAGGATAACCATTGAAAATAAACTTACTAGAAGTTTCGTCTAATGTCCTGCGGAGAGCTCTTGCTGCTCAATCCGCTTATTCTCTTTCTATCTATCTAAAAATAATGTATTATCAATTAGAAATAATAGAGAACAAAATAGAAATGATAAAACAACAATCGAAAGCAATACAATACAAAATTTGTTTTTTACTTCTTGTAGGGCATGTCACATGTTCAGTGATACTGCAAAAGAACCGCTAGAAATAAATAAATTTGTCGGTGAAACGATTTTTTTCAGAAAAAGGATGCTAACAATAAATGCTGCCCGCGAAAAAAGATAATAGACATTTTCGACCGTATTTTCTACTGCCGGTAGCTCCCTTTAAAAGATCTGCTAAAAAATTAGTCTAATTGGTGAGCACGGTTCCACAACACTCGATAATGGGTGACCTTCAAATCTTGCAGTTGGCGCACGATTCTTCCTACCTATTCCCAAGTCCATCGTATTTAATTCATTGTCTGTTTGTAAAATAAAATTTCCAGAATAAAACTAAGTTGGAAGCAGCTATGGCGAGGATAAAGGCATTGGAAAAGGAACGAGACAAGGAGGCGCGGGAGAGAGCCAATGCTGTAGAGGAAAAGGAGGCTCTCATGAAGAACCACGGGGAGCAGTTGAAGAAGATCACGAACGAGTGCCGGGAGCTGCGGGACAAGCAGGCGGAGGCCTTTCAAGAATATCAAAAAACTGTCGAAGACGAAGTTTTAAAGCAGAAAAGGATGCTCGCGGAGAAAACCGCCGTGCTGGAGATCGAAGCCAAGATGAATATTTTGGCTGTAATGAAGAATAACGTCGAGAGCCTGTTCCTTCCCCCACAATAGAATTGTTCTTCTTTTATAAGTGAATTTGACCCTCTTTTGCATTGTCTACAAGCCATACGTGTTGCCGTTTACCTCTTGCCGCGTGTCCTTTGCCAATTACTAAAATCCATGTGTTAAATAAACATTTTTGTGTTCACTTTGTTTATGATCACGAGCGGGAAAGGATAAGCCATCAGAGCGGGAACGGGGAAAGGCGACAGATAATTTTGAGCGGTGAACCGAAGAGGGAGTTCCGCTAACTCCCTCCTGTGAACTCATCTGTAGGCAGATAAAGATCGGAAGGAGAAGCGGTGAAAGTCAAAAGACATACTAGAGGGGTCACCTCATTTGTTTATTGACCCCGAAGAAGAACGAGCTAGCCATCCTTGTGGAGACTTATCACAGAAGTGAGACCGCCCCAACAACGGCATGTGTTCGTGTACCGCAGGTCTCCCGCAACACCCGATCAGGGCCCCTCTGCACTTGCCTTGCTTCCAATGGCCCGATCGATGTGCCATTTTCAAACCTCAGCTAGCCGATCAGGTAACTTATCGCATTCTCATTTTCTCCTCTTCTACACATATTTGCACATGTTTTGGGGACAACTGGCTGCCGATTTCTAGGATTCCAATTCAATCTTTATTCCATAAAACTATAAACACCTATTGATTCAAATAGTTGATTAATTCCCACTTACTAATCTCCATTAAAACTATCCTACCCTAATAATGGGCAGATCTCTGTGTGTCTGTCCGTATGACCTGTCGTTTGTTCGGATCAACAGGTCAAATACGAGAGAAGCAGAACGTTTCGACCTCTTGACCTTATCCGACGGTCAACTGTTGTTCAACCGTCAAATTTTGATCCGACAAGAAAATGACTAGAGACCGGTGCAACATCGTCTCGCTGGACAGGAGGGCGGCTCGGAAGGGGAATACGGCGCTGGAGGAGGAAGAGACAGCGCTGGGAAAGGAGAGCCGGCGTTAGGGAAGGGGAGTTGGCACTGGGGGAAGGAGAGCCAAGCACGGTCAAGCCGAGGGCGCCCGTTACGGCTTGTAAAAGAATACAAGGCTCTGCAATTCACAACCTCCAGAAGAAAACTCCCTTATTCTCTTTTTTTGACGGGGTTTCGACACCCTCGAAGAGTTCACACTTATCTCTTTTTCTCTCCTTTCCATAAAATTTTAGTCTATTTCAATGAGAAAAGCCAACGTACCAAGGTATATAAATAAATCCCCACAGTTTAATCGCTTCTCCCCTCCCTCGCGTGCCTTCACCTCGAGCTCTCCTTTCCCACCGCTTATCTCCCGAGTCCTCGCCTCTCCCTAACATGCCTGCTTCTCCACCTCTCCTCCGCCGGTATAACGTCTTTCCCTCGAGTTGCCCTCCCCCGTGTAACGCCTTTACTCTCCAGATCTCCTTACCCGTGGAATGCCTTCTCTCCTCTATACCACCGAACGCCCGCTCCTCGAGCTGTTGTCCCCGTAGAACGCTCTCTCCTCGAGCTCTCCTTCCTTCACACTGAACGTCCTCTCCTAGGGCTCTCCTCGAGCTCTTTTTGCCCGTAGAGCGCCTTTTCCTCGAGCTCTCCTCTCCCTAGAAGCGTCATTTTCCCTTTTTTTTTCTCGTTCACTCCGATTCCATTCAGTGGTCGACCTTATTTCATAATCTTTAGAACAAAATCTATCCACATCTTGAAAGATATTCGGACCGTTATTCGCTGTTTCGGTGGTTCTGAAGGCAGACTTCCACTATATTCTCAATCCTCGACGACATCAATTATGGAAGAAGAATTAAGGAATCCTGAGCTCTTTACCAGTGATGATTCGTCTCCAAGAGCTGTATCCAGCCAAGCGTCGTTCGCCGAAGCAGATACAAACAGTTCTTCGAGTTCCGTGAGTAGTCCTTTGGACCGTGCATATTCCTCATTGGTTGCTGTGTCAATGAAAGTAAGAATATTAATATTTTTTAAGAACTATTTCATATTTAGCGGAAGGCACATGATGACTTGGAGCTGCAGCGCTGCGGACGGGGCAATCAAATGGATCCAAGACAGATCAAAACCAGTAATCGCCCGGAGAAGCAGGTAAAACAGATTGAGGGGCATCAAACAAGCAGTTGACAATTTTTATATAACTGTTTTGGTTAATATATAATTTGAAAACCGGATTATTTCGAATATTCGGAAAAAAAATTAAAACTTACTGACCAGCTTTCTTCACTGTCGTATGTAATAAGTTAAATCTTTTTGAAACGGCTCTGGCCGGAAAAGAAAGACAAATCATGGTGATGAAGAATAACTACGGAAAGTGAAAAGTAACGTTTCAGGCAGTCGTCAATGCTCATAGCAGCAGTCAACAAGCAAATACAGAGGTTAGCAGCCGGTACGAAAAAGAGATGCTCGATGCACAAAACCAGCTGACGGAGAAGACAAGAGAAATACTTCGCTTGCAAATTAAGAATGAAGATCTCCGCCATCAGCTCAGAGAACAAGATGAAGGCAACATTCAGAAAGAGCAGCAGGAAAAAATCGAGAATCTGGAAAAAGAAGGAACTGATATGAAACAAATGCTAGCCGAGTTGGAGAAACAAATGGACGCCCTGAAGGAAGACGTGAGGTTTATAGTCGGTTGGGGCGGGAGTTACCACCCATTTCCTCTTCTAAGCATTACAAATTTGCTCTTTCCTATTTAAAGAAACTTATGATCTTCCTTGCATAGGTATTCTAACTTAAAATGGGAGCGAAGAAGGACTTTGGGGAGTCTAATGCTATTATTTCTGGCAAATCTGGCAAATCTTTTATTTTCAGAAAAAAAAGAAAGAAAATAAGTTGGTTGTCACCCACAAAATGGTAAAAACGTTCCAGCTGAAGAATCACAAGGTGATCCGAGTTATTCTCTCTTCCGGTACAAACTTATTTTTAAGAACAAGAGAGCGCTGAATGAAGCAAGGAATAAGATCATGAGGACCGTTCCCGCCTACAGACAGATGAAAAGGAGTCGCGATGAGAAAAAGAAAGAGATCGAGGAACTGAAGCACGCTGTGAAGAAGTTGCAGGAGGCCGACAAGACTGTAAGTTCGGTTCGCTTACTGATTATAAGGGGCAACTTGATTTGAACATGGGGATCGACTTCAGAACAGGGGTATCCTACGATGTATCTACTGTTTCCTAAACATGAACTTTTCAGAGATCATCGGAATTAGAGGCAGCCGCCGTCCTGATAAGAACAATAAGTGCGGAAAGAGACTCTGGGATTGAAAAGGAGAAAAGGAAGGCTGAGGAATGTGACCGAATGATCCGGAATTCTATTCAACTTGTGGTCAACGTGGAAATGCAGAAGGACGCGCTCATGAAGAAGCACAAGGATGAAATTAACGACATGGTTAAGAAATTTGGTAAGAACCAAAAAGATACACTTTAAAAAGAACCAAAACGTTCTAGAGAAAGAGAAGACCGAGCTGTGTGAGGAAAAGGCTCGGGAGACTACCGAATTGGCTCAGGAGAACGAAAACTTGAAGCACCAAATGGAAAAACAGTATAAGCTTATAGCAGAAGTGCGGAAGGAGGAAACGAAGAGCAATGAAAGCCTTATGAAGAAATTGGATTCCTTAATGCGCCGAGATTGAAATGTTTTGTAATTCGTATTTCTTCAGTTACTGTTCCAATCTTTCAGCTTGCTCTTTTTTACCGATGAACCCATATATTACTCATTTGCATTTATTGAACAGGTCAAATAAAGACTTTTGTAATCATTTTGTCACGGCTAATAGGAGAGTAGCGAGCAGCTATCTATACACAGGGTGGCAACGGAGGAAGAGATCAGATTGCTTAGAGGGAACTCTTATTCCTTTTGTAAAGCTCGAAAGCCAAAAGGGCACACCAATTGTTTAATGAGCCATTAAAAGTCATTAATAATGACCTCGGAGAAGAACGAGCAACCTACACAATCCTAGGAAGTGGGAGGGTCCTCACAGAAGTGGGACCGCCCCACCAGCAGCATGTGTTTGCGTACCGCAGCTCTCTCGCAACACCCGATCAGGGCCCCTCTGCATTTTCCCGGCTTCCAGTGGCCCGATCGATCCCATGTTGTCATTTTCAAACCTCGGCTACCCGATCGGGTCAACTTATCGCTTCTCCAACTTTCTCCTCATTTGCACATATTTGCATATTTCTGGAGGCAAAAGACTGCTGATTTCTAGGATTTTGGTTCAACCTTTAATCCACAAAACTATTAATACTTTTTGATTCATATATTTGATCCATTTCCCCCACTTACTGCTGTTCGGGATTTTCCCCATGTCTGTGTTATTACTGCAATACACCGGTCTGCAATTAACACGCTTCTCAAGAACAATTAGCCCCCAAAATAAATCTGGGAACGTTTACGAAATTTCTCGCTGCAAAAACTCACGCTACTCACTACGCCGACTCGTCCCCTCGCTCACAGGTCGTCTTCTCCCGGCGCTCCCCTCAGCCGAATACCGCAGAGTCTCTCGTCTATTAAATCATTCGTCCCGAGTTTTCTTTGCCTGTAGAATCTCCATACACTGTCGATTCTACCCTCAGCATTTTCCACACATCGTTTTTAGCCAAACTTCGGCACCTCGAAGGGCATCCAGCTCTGTATCTATTTTTCCACCCTTTTCAGACGTCTCTACCTGCTTTTTTTTGAAAATCCAATGCATAGCATTCCCAATTCAAGATTTTCCAGCAAAACTCTTGTAAAACACATTTATATTCCAACCGTTCATTAATTTTTGCCACTTTTTAGTGTCGTCGTGGTATCCTTATTATTGGATTTGTAATAAAAAATATTTCAAGTTTCAAATTTCAAGTTTTATTCCCATAATCAACCCATATCACGTGAGGGAGGCCTCTTGTCCTTTGTTGTTGCGCGAGTTCTTGAACTGCTACAGCGGGACGGCGAGGTGGTAGGCCGGCACTCTCCCAGGGGGGTTTGAAGTTCAAGGAGTGAGGAGCAAGAGAGTTTTTAAATTTCTTCTTCCAGTTCCAATAGACCGGAAAAGTTGCGTCGTCGAAATGACAAGATTTTGTTTTTGTCTAAATTGGATTTTGACAGTTTCCTAATTGAGAATGACGGATATGAAAAAAGTGCAAAGGAACCGAAACATTGGACGCCCGCTTTTTTTTTTCTAGTCCTGGGTACACTATAAAAAAACAAAAATATTTCGAGCAGGATGAGATTCGAACTCACGCGGGGAAACCCCAACGGCTTAGCAGGCCGTCGCCTTAACCACTCGGCCACCTGCTCCCTGGTTCGAACAAGATAGGAACATTGAACAAGACGGGCTATTGTGGAATGACACCCGATCAACTTGAATTCATCTATGGGAATGAATATCCCTCTAAATGTGCATCAATATGGCGGGGAAGCAAGAGCAAACCGTTGAAAACACTATCCGCAACCTAGCCACAGAGATCTCTCTGTTTTTCCTCCACCCCACAAGGGCTGCCCCTCTCCCTTATATAACCCCGGAGACTCTTCTCTTCCGTAGAACGTTTTCTTTTCGACTGCTGTTCTTATGCAACCCCAGGCCAGTGCCCTTTCGCACTTGGCTGGCTGCCAGTGGCTCGACCTATCATATGTTGACGATGATATCGCTCCTCTCTTTTCCTCTCTTTTTCAAACATGTTTGCTTATCCTTCCTGAGTTCAAACAGCAAGTAAATCAACCGTTTTGATCATTTCAAACTTACTCCTCATTAGGATTTGTAATACAAAGGAGAAGCACAGAAAAGAATGCCAACTAAAGACTATTTATTACTAAAATTATTCTGTAAGTGCTTGTGAATACTTCCTGCTTCGAAATATGGTTGAAATTTGTTTAAAGGAACTGTAGGTAAATGTTGCTTGCGGGTTCCGACGCTACTGAACGAGTTAGCTTCACCAGGCCATCTAATATATTCGCGAACTGTGCCTCTTCAGTTCTTCTTTCGATGCCTCTTTTGTCCCGTTATCACCTATAAAGACCCGCCATTGCTCGGCTAGGCCGACTCATAACCTTGTGTCAACATTGAGTGCTTGGTTTAAACTATTGCTACTGTGTAGATAGTCCTTTTTTGTCTCTCTATCAATTTAACTATACAGGAACCGGAAATTTATTTTTATATTACTATAAGTGGGCCCCGGGGTATGTATTTTTCGCCTTCTCAGACATGCCAAGGATAGAGCTGAAATTGACGCGAAACTCGTCACATCGATAGGGCCCTCGATTGGCAAAATAAGTGCACTTTTGAGGCTGCCGAGATGTTGCGTCGCTACCAAAACCTTTATTACACTGAAAAAACCCGTGCTCTTTTCTGAGCAAGGCCATTGCCACTTTTTTCTCGCTTCCAAACTCTCTTCCTTTCCACTTTTCTATGGTTAATTCAATATGTACAGTCATTTGCAACAAGAATGAAGCGCAAACAAGATATTTTGGACATGTTGCCCTCGACTAGTGAAGAAAGCGTGCTCCGTAGAGTAAGTCTTCCGGCTTCATTCATGTTTCTTCCTTTCGTTCAGATTGGCCACCTCGTCCCGAAGTTACACTACCCCATTCCCAGCTTCAGAGAAGTCCAAACAGATAGTTTTGACCATTTCCAAACAAAATTGAGCTCCGTAGAAGGATTACAGAATATTTTTGGACGGCAAATTTATTACCATGTGAGTATAGCTACATAATTTTGATCTATTCAAACGGCTAACTCTAAATCGAGGAAAAAAAGCCATGTGTGGTTCTGCCCGTGCCCGGTTTCGAACTCTCTAAAATATAGACAATCAGGATATTTTGCAGATCAGTACTCATCCTCTTTTGAGCCACATCCAACAAAAACTGGAAGAATACCAGAACGGCTTCAGTTTGGCTGAAATAGCCAGGGAAATTGAGAATCAACTGCCGAAGGACCACAAGTATGCCATTTTTCTTTATATTTCACCGATATTTGTTTCAGAAATGAACCGTTAGAAGGAAGTCAAATTGCAACATTGATTGAAGTTTTGGGAAAGAAATGCATTCCGGATTGGGTCTGCCCAAAGGACCAGGTATGCTTTCTCTTGTTTTGTTTGTTTCATTACATTTGAACAGACTATCCGCAGAGCAGGAATACCTTTTCAAGTGGTTTTGCTTAAAAACATAAGTAATCTATATTAAAACACGTTTATGAAGTCATAAACCATTCTTCCAAACGGGTTTCAGAAAAAAAGTTTTTTTGCGTATTTACATAGTAAAAAAGTAATGCGGCCTATACGAAAGCTACTGTAAAATTGAGCGGTTCTTCTGGCGAAAAAGAATACTGAGGAGACTATTAAAAACTAATAGGGATTTTGAGATCCTGAACATTAAAAATATATTACAGCCCCCCGCCGTAGCATTTCAATTAGCAGATGTGATTAAGAACAAACAAAAGTTTGAAGAATTCGTCGCCAAGAATACCTTCGACAACTTTGCTTTCGGTACAGTTAATTAGACAATTTTAACGGGTTTTGCTATTTTTAGAACCATTGGCAAAATATCTGGAGAAAGCGAGGAGCCAGAGGCACCCAATTCTTGATGTTGAAAATGACTGCGGCGCAAATATTACTAGGAGCATCCTTCTCAAGGCACTCTCCCGTTGCCTGGGTCCTTTCTTCATTCGTTGTTTGCTGTACGCCTTCCGGTGGGTAATGATTTCTTCTACTATTTTTAAACATTTTGTTAGTTCATACAATCTCAGAAAAGGGGAAAAGCTTTACTCATACCTCCTCCTATAACAGTAATTCATACTGTTCTTATAGGAAATTCGTCGTTGTCTCTGTCGACGGATGGAACTGCCGATATTCGATTGACGTAGAGAGCATCCGGTATTACGCAAACGGTCAGCTGAACTCTCTTCATGACGGCAGTAGACCGAATGCAACAGGCTTTTCTCCTCCAACTACAGTCTCCCATCAAACGACCACACTAAATGTGGAAGAACTGATATCGTTCCGCCGTCCACAACCTGCTAGCAATTTTGCGTCGCCACGCCCGGGAGCAATTCCCACCAGATCGTGGTCATCGGAAGGAGGGTCAGACGCTTCTTCGCTTCCTGGAAGTACCCCAGAAGACCTCCCATCTCCTCAGCCAGGAGCTGTTTTTAATCGAAACGCATTCAGCCTGGACGGTACAGCACCTGCAGTAGCTCCTCTTAGCCCAGGACTTTGTCGCTTTCCTCTCCGTTCTCATATCCCCAATCCGACTTTTGGGCTGCTGCCTTCTGGAATTAAGCGTCGTGCAGTGACAGCAAATGGAGAGCCAGTCTACAAGGTACTTTACTCTTTTTTAACATTAGTAATCAATCCATTTTTAGAGAAACGCGAATGAAGCAGGCAGGCAACAGCGGCTGATCAACAAGCTACAGGAGCAGCAGAAAAAAAGGATCGAAGAAGTCTCCACGCTGCACAACGCTTTGCAAAAGAGAGCAGTACAAGTAAAAGAGATGCAAATCCAAGAAGAGAAAGCGGCGGCTGCGATGAAGGAGACTAGCGAGAAGATGAGAGCGATGGAAGCGGAGATGGAACAGAACAACGCGGCCCACAGGAGCCAGATGCGGCTGCTCGAAGAGCAAGCTCAACAAGCTGCTGAAAAGATAAAGGTGATCTAAACGAGTGCCATTACTAAAGGAAGGGAAGGGGGTGCAGACAGAGTAGAACAAAAAGCATTATTTTAGGCAGAATAACTGCTTAATGGGGTTCTGAAGGGGCATTATGAATAGGACTAGATGTAGAAAGGTTGCTATGGAAATATCAGAGGGGCGCGCGATAGGCAAAAATACTTAAAAAGAAAAAGTTATTTAGATAGACTAACTAAATCTTATTTTTCAGAAGCTGGAAGAAGCTCTCGCGGCTGCTGCAGGCAATCAGGTCGACCCCGAAGTTATTCAGGGTTACGAGACGAATAGCAATTGTTTGAAGAAGCAGTTGGCTGTGCGGATCAGTGACATCGCTACCCTTCAACGGGAGAGAGAAGAACTTCGCAACGAGAACAAGCTTCTCGGGGAGAGGTACCGCGATGGACCGCTGAGGGAGGTAGCCAATCTGAAGGAAATTGCTAGACTACAAGGTGAAATGAAAATTGTGAACCAGAGACTCGCGGAATCAGAAGCCAAAAATCAAGAAAAGGTATAGTGAACTGGATAGTTCTTGATAAAAATGTGTTTATAGATCGAAGAGAACGATAGCCTGGAGAAGCAGTTTCACACGGCCCAGAAGCAGATGCTTCAGGAAATGAAGAGAGCTAACGAAGAAATGAAACAGTGTCAAGCTGAGCGAGAGAAGAAGAAAGAGATGGAGGACCGCCTGAGGGAGAGGCATCGAGTGGCTGAAGCGAAAGAAACCGAATTGAAAGCAAGGATGGAAAACTTGGAGAAGGAATTAGCGACCAATGCTGAGGTGGGTTTTCTAGTTAGATGTGCGCCCATTAGGAGGAAAAATTGTCGGTGCATACAAAAAGAGAGCGTTTCCTCGTTCCATTTTTTAATAAAAATTCGCCTTTTCAGCAAGGAGATTCCCCTCTCGCCCTTCAACGTATCACTGCTGAGTTGCAAAAGATCACTAAAGAACGAGACGAACTAAAGGTAATAGACAATAACGAAAAGAGAAAGTAAGCCCATTTCAGAAGGAGGTAAATGAAAAACGGGAGGAACTCAAGAAGACAGAAGAGATCTTCGAAGGAATGGAGAACCTTCTGGAAACGGCAAGGAAAGATCAAGAGGAGCTTGAAAAGAAAATAACCTCTGAAACGAAGATACGAGAAGAAACAGAGAAAAAGGTGAGCTTGTGTTTGTTGTTTTTGCATTAGAAGTAAGGGTCACCTAAAAAGAACATTTTCAGCATAAAAAAGAAATAGAAGCAGCTACTGTGAAGATAAAGAAACTTGAGAAACAAATAGAGAACGAGGGTCAGGAGAGAACCAAAGCTGTAGAGGCGGCCCGAGTGGAACAGGGCGGGAGAAAGACAGCCGAATTGGTGGAGAACATTCAACGGTACCAGACAGCCGTGGAGGACGAAATGGAGAAGCAGAAAAAGAACTTCATGGAGAAAATGGGTCTGTTGGAGTCCGAGGTAAGACAACAAGTCTTAAATGCTATAAAGACTAACCTCTACAAGGTGTTCCCTCCCCCGGAGTAGAGATCCCCCTTGAGTTCATTATTGTCTAGGTGTCATTAGTTTCCCTTTGTTGTTTTGTTATTGTATATACCGTTTAGAGACATGCCACATGTCTTGCCTTTCCCCCTTGTCTTTCCCCCTTACCTTTGCCCCTTGCCTTTTTCCCCTTGCCCTTCACTACTTGCCAAAGACGAAGTTATAGACGGTGTATAGGAAACTACCTTTACTTTATGATCTGATTAATGTTTATTCTTTTGAAGTTAATGCAACCCAAAGTATTTCATTCTAAGAGCTCATCAGGGTGTCACTTACGCGAGTTCCCTTGGCAATTGAAATGATATATGTCTTACTTCCTTCATCGTTGTTGCCTATTTTTAATCTCATACTTGTTACTCTCGCCAAATGGTACGCCAGAAGGCCTCCACAACTTGGATAATAAATGGAATATCAAAGTTGTTTTGTTAATGTTCTGTTACTGTACTCCTCGACTGCATAGATAGCTTATTGATTCGGGTAATCAAGAACAAATTAACACATAAAGAACTTCTTCGATTCTAGTGTAAATATATCTCAAAAACGGTTGAGATCACGGGGACTACGACGACAGATAATTGGACGACAGACGATTGGACGACAGACGATTGGACGACAGAAAGATTGAGCTGACTGGAGTGACCTTCATTTGAAGTATCTGAAGGGTCGCTAAAATTATATACTTTTAGTTTTTCATACCTGTCTTACGGCGTTTTTGTAGTCGTTAACCAATAGCATAATGCAGATGGGATCCAATACCTGAGCAAAGCTAAGGAGGGCTCCAAAGGTGAGCATGTAGTCTCCGACATAAAATTTACAAACGGAGAATATGAACGTCATCAGGACTGGGGTCGAGTTAAAGACAATAGGGAAGATTGTCTGTAGAGTCAGGAGGATATAGATTTTACGGTGGAAGTGTTGGGCAGCTTTGGATTGCATGGCGTTTAGAGCGCGTCGAATCTTCACCCAACAGCAGATTACGAAAATGTTAACAGCTGTATAGTAACTGCCGTGGGTAAGGAGGCATAACGCAACAGAAAAGTTGAAGCTGTCGTCTTTCCACTGCAATATATCAACCAAGGTGCTTGAAACACAAACTTACAAAAAACGGTGCTCCTATGTATCCAACATCACTGACTTCACTGCCAGTAACGTTGAGTATCATGTCGGCAAAAAAATCATCTGTCGCTGGAGTCGGATGTATTGCCACGTCGGTGTATGTACTCATTGACCAAATACAGAAACTCACAAGGATTAAGATAAACATCCTTTGTTTGCTTTTAAATAGACTTGACCTAAACGAGTGGGGCATATGATTACAGTAAAAGACCTCTTACTCGCTGACAATGGAAAGCCGATAGAGGAAACTCCAACAGACGATGAGCAAATTTATATCGTAGCTCGCAACAAAAGATGTCAGAATCCAGGTTTGGACAGTTTTCGGGACGATAGTGAGGGTGGCGAAGGAGATGAAGGCAGGGGAAGAAGAAACTTCCGGAATATAAAAGTTCTGAAATGGGATACACTAATTCTGAAGCATATAACTGGGAGTCTGGGCGAAAAAGTCGAATAATGATATTTTCCCCTGATGGTGACAAATACTCACCGTAAGAATTAGAAATTCGGCGGAGCAATAGTACACGGCATTCAGGGTGTAGGCGAAAAGGAAATGCTTGTAAACGCCGATTTTATCAGAAGAACATTTGAGGATTATACCAAGGAGAAGACCATTGAGGAGAAAGGCGGTGACAGTTGCCGTGCCACCGATCAAGTGATGGAAACTTGGCATCCTCCAAGTGGTAGGTCAATGAGCAGGATGAAAGTAAGTTGTGTACAAGATAGCACCTGCTAGACTATTTCTTGCTAATCATGCCCCGTCGTGGATTCTTAGTAGCAGAACAAATGTGTGACAGAATACGCACGAATTACATGTACAGCATGAATTAAACACAACCAACAATGTTATAATTATTATTATCCAGGTGTTGTCTGCCCCTCACCAGCTGACGCGAATTTCCAATTAGACAAAGTGCAAATTGTACAAAATAAGAATCTGGACTTTTTTTTACTTGTAATAGACAGTTCCAGTATCTTTTTTGCAAAATCTTTTTTGAAAAGCATTTCGATCTTCTTAATTCCTTCACGTTGTGACTTTCTCTGCCACCAAAGCAGCCAACCCCCGGTTACCGTTGACTTCAACTCGCGCTGCTGCTCGTTCGCCGTGACAAAGGACAGAATCTCGATCCTTAAGCCGGACTGGAGTACCGCGAGGCCGTACAATCTACTGGATTCCAAATCCTTGCTGACCACCGACTTCTACCAACAAGAGCAATGGCTATGGATGTGGATCCCTCTCCCCGTCGACTTGGCCACCTGGGAGAGTCCCGGTCAGCCACCTCGTCGTCCAGCTGTAGCGGTTCAAGAACTCGGGCAGCAACATGGGAGAAGATGCTTCCCTCGCATGATAGGCTGATTATGGGAACAAATTGTAAAGTGTAAATTCTTTCCTGCTAGATATTTTTTTTTATTTTGCATAGAATGTGATTCTATTTGAAGCACTGTTGTCCCTAATCGAATCAGCTTCAGATCAAAACGCAATCTCACTATGAGGGAGCATCAAAATTTCATTAAGCCCCTTTGCTCTGTTAGGTTTAAAAGTAGAGGGTGGTTTTAATCTTTTATTACATAAAGATCAGCTAAGCGTTGTTTCAAAACGATGTGATGGTGAGTAGATCGTAGTACAAGTGAACTGAGAGAAAGGGAAAAGTACAAAATAATAATAAAAAGTGGATATGATGTTAAAACGTGGGAGAATGTCTCTATGACGGGGTAGACAACTAGCATAATAAGGCCAACAAACCGCTAGACGTTTTTACCTGTATTTCGGAAGTACAACATACAAATTTATCCTTTTGTTTAGCTAAAAAAAAGTGAGCGTCAGCGTTAACAATAAATAAAGAAGATAATGACACAAAATCACAGAATCAATTCGTCCTTCCGGATTTCATTGAAGCCCGTCCGCTAGGAGCACTGCAAACCGTGTTTCAACTACTGTGCATTGAACGGTCCTACTTTGATATGTCTATGGCTGAGGTTCCGAGTTTCAGCGAAAGATCTTCTCCATAATCTTCCTCTCGGTACGTTTCGATGCGTTCGTTCAATGGCTGCAGCTCTTCCGCCTTGACTGGTAGGATACTGTTCCTCCTCTTTTCGTCTTCAATCAGCTTCTGCTCTACTTCGATCAGTTCTTTCTCCAGGGTGGCTAACGCCTTGTCTTGGACCGACCACTCTATCGCCTTCTCCTTTTCTATCGGTTCCTCCCCTTCTTCCAATTTTAAGACTTCTACTTCTGATGCATTAGGATCTAAACACAGACACTGGTTAGGTAAGGGGAGAAGTGTACCCGGCTCATTTTCTGCATCTCGCTTATTACTCTCCTCAAGATGTTTCATCAAGACAGCCACGACGACGTTCACCAGGACGAATTGGGAGATGAGAACGAAAATAACAAAGAAACAAGGAGCTAGGATAGGATCCACACAGCAGTTTGTTTCACAATGGTCCGAGGAGTCGCAGTCATCTCTCAAAGCATCCTGAATAAACACATTATTGATGTTCTGAGTCTAAAATTAACCTTCATGATACCGTTCCAATTATCTCCCGTGGCTATCCTGAATAAGGTGAGAAAGGCCATCCCGAAGTTCTTAAAATGCGCATGTTCACCAAGACCGTCGCAAGGATGATCTTCTGAGCATTCCAACTTTCCAAAGAGTTCGACTCCCAAGGCAGCAAATATGAAGAACAACAGGAAGAAGAGAGATCCCAAGTTTCCGACCTAATCAATGTTGATCTATGGTAATATCTTATTTACCTGAGGCAGGGCTTCTCCTACGGTATCCAACAAAGAACGTATCCCTTTGGCCATTTTCAGCAGCTTAAGAACTCGAGCAATTCGTAGCACTCTCATCACTCGGATAATCGTTGGATTTATAGGCAGCTCTAATGCCTCGAATTCTTCAAAGATTATACCAGCAATGGATAGGAAAACAATGAACATATCCAGCCTGTTCCACCTTTAAACATTTGATCTTGTCGCCTCCTGTTCAGTCCCTACCTTTCTTTAAAGAATCTCTTAAACCCGAGAGCTGAGAGCTTCATTCCTGCTTCGAGTGTAAAGACTGCCGTGAAGAAATAGTTCAAAGCTCTGAGAACATATTTCAAGCCAATGGGCATCATGTAGAACTCCATAGCCATTGAGATAACGTTAATGCCTATACTTTCTATTGGAAAAAGGAGGGAGATTTATGGACTCACCGATGACAGCTGCTATGGCTAGGTCAAAATACTTGGAAGTGACTACACCATGAAGAAAAAGTCTTGTTGGTCCATACCGATGCCAGTAGGGCTGACTTTTGGCTACTGTGAAGCATCACTATACGCTATGAAACGGTAAACGAACTTTTCTTTTTCCTCCCAGCCATGCTCTCTTCAAATTTCTGTCTCTTCAGCTGCCTCTGTAGTCTCTTCTCTTTTTCTTTCTCTCTAATTTCCTAAGATACTCGAGTATTTAAACATAGCCATGATTGCCAACCTTCTCCAGTGCTTCTTTGCATTTGTGAAAGTTTTCCACTACGACTCCGACGAACATGTTCAAAACAAAGAATCCGACCAAGAGGAGAAAAGAGATGAAGTAGATCATCCTCCACTCGTTGAAGTTCTCAATCGGTTGCATGTCAACACCAACGGCGTCTATGCCCTGGTACATGATGGATACCCAGCCGTCTTTGCTGGACAAAACGAAGAGAGACATTAGAGCCTAGAACTATACTTAACCTTTAAAGTGAAAGGTTTTACCTGTCCGAGGTTGTCAAAGTTGTAGCGGTGGTTCACCCATTTGTTCTTCGGGTCCATTTTACAGTCTGTTTTGGTGGTTACATTACCAAGCTCTGGTCCAACACAGTGGTACATCATTCCCTAATACTGCCATAAACTGTGAAACGCGAGGGCTCACTTTGAATAGTTGCACTCCCAAGATACCGAAGATGATAAAAAAAGTACAACAAATCAAGACAATGTTTCCAATAGGCTTGAGACTGGATATCAAGGTCATAACCACGAGTTTCACTCCTGGAGCGCGATTAATGACTCGAAGAGGTCGGAGAGCTCGAAGAAGTCGTAAGACTCGAATTACTCCAAAGATCTTGGGAGAATCTGGAAACAGAAATACCAAATTAAACAAGATATCCTACCGCCAGTTGCAAACATTTCAAAGAGAACATTAACCAGAGAGATTATGACCAGTATTCCATCCAATATGTTCCAACCATCTTTGAAATAAGCCCCTTTTCCAAAGAAACATCCATTTGCAACTACCTAAATATTTGATTCATGGTGTTCCAAATTGTTGCAGATCCCCACCTTCATGGCCATTTCCAGCGTAAAAATAACAGTGAAGATGTAACCCGATATCGTAAGGAACTTCCTTTCAATGCTCTGCGGAGGGATTGACGGCCTCTCCATTGCAAGAGTAATGCAGTTGATTCCAATAAACACCAGAATAGAATAGTCGAACCATTTCTTCCTGGTCAATTGGAGACATTTAATTCGGAAGAGGTTTTTAGGGGAGAAGACGAAGAGGGAATAATTCGTACGGTTAGCCAAACAAGTCTTCCGAAACAATTTCCTAGCTAGGGTGTTCTGCTTCTTCTCGTTCTTCTTCTCTTCCTCTGCCAGGGCTTGCTTCAACTCTTGGCTGGCTTCCAGGAACTTTTCCCTCGCGTAGCTCTCTATCAAAGCTCTTCTTCCGTGAACCGGACAATTGGGATTGAAGTGATGGCAAATCCCACCCCAGCTGTGTACTCTCTGTCTATGAGTTGGACCCTGTTGACCGGAAATAACCAGGGAGGTATGACGATTCAGCCTAAGGTGTTGCACGGGAGGCTATACTAAAAACCAACCTGCTTTTTCCGCTATTTGAATTTGCGTCGAGTAACTTCCGCTTATTATCATAGGCATCGTCATCCGTCGCCAGCCGTTGGTAGCCATTACTCCCCGGTACAGGAAGCTCCATGTAGTCGTCGTCCATCGTCTGCTGGTTTTTGATTGGAGCGCAGGTACATTCAGCAATCACTGCTCCATTTGAAAAGGCCATAGAGTTCGATTTAGCTATTAGCATCTCTAGTTCTCGTTTCCTTGCATGTTCTTCATCAATAGCTTGTTGCTTGGCTTCTTCTTCCTAATTTTTATGGTCTCTGGTAAAACTAAGAGGCCTACCTGTTGTCGTTTCTCTTCTTCCTTACTTTCTTGGAACCCTTCGACTAAGATAGCTACCAATAAATTGAAGAGCACATAATTTCCAAATGTCATCAGAGCCACGAAGTAAAGCGCTGCCCAAGGATTGGTTTGAGCCATACCGTTGAACAAGACCATGTTCCAGTCTTCTTGCGTAAGAATCTGTATTAACATTATATTTTTTGTTGGGGTACGGTAGAACGAAGACGACAAACACCCACAAAACTGAGCGACACAGGTATTCGAACATATAAAGAAAGCCGACAACTGACTTGGAACACGGTAGTTGTCGCATGTAGAAATGAATCGAAATTGGTGCGATCACAGTCACACAGTTGAGTATTTCGAATCTCGTAACAGCTACAGATTTCGCCGGTTTCTTTATGGTTGCAGAATTTGCAGCCGAACAGAACCATTCCTAATACACTGAAACGAGACAACACAACATTTATAGGCAGAGGAAGTACTCTAGATTACATGCAGAACTCAAATGTTAAAATGGAAGTCAGTCACAATCATGCTCATGCTCACATTCCCGGTTAAAACTCACTTGAAAGACGGTTATTAGGGCCCAAAGAAGAGTGTCAAAATTCTTGCGTTCACATTTCTTTGCAGGACCTCCTAGTATACGTTCCTCATATTTGCAAAACTTGCATCCAAAAAGGTTCATGCCAAGAATGCTGTAAAAGGATTGTGAAGGGAGAAAGAGGGGATTCATTCAGTGTGTGTGAGCGGAAAAAAGCAGGAATAAGTGATACCTGAATATGAATATAAACAGAACTAGGAGACCAAAGAAGACGGTGACATTGTCCATTGTCCGGAGCATTACTACCAATTGGTATCGGAGGGCAGGCATGAAGCGGACGAGTTTGAGAATACGAAGCAGACGAAAGGTACGCAGGACGGAGAGACCTCCTTTGCCTTCTTGGAAGAGTTCAAGAACACTAAAAAGGAGAGCTTGTAATTGAATATGAAGAGAAAGACTACCTCAGGGCTACAATTCCTCCATCGAAGAGATTGAACCCATCGGAGAGATAACCAAAAAACCCGTCGGCAATGATCTTGAGAAGCATTTCAAAGGCAAAGAGTCCTGTGAAGAAAAGATTCGAATATTCCAACAAGGTTGTAAGAAATTCAGGCTAAAGGTAACCATGTTTACAGTAAGTATTAATTGGCCTACCTGCTGATGGTATTCTACTCCCATGGATAAAGTATTTACAAGGATAGCAACCAGAATTCCTCTTGTGAAATGGTCACAAACGACAAATTGTCGAATCTTTCCTCTCAACCAACTGACTTTCACTTCTTTCTTCTTTTTCCTTTTCTAAAAAAAGATTATTAAATTCTACTTTATAGAACTAACTGGTTTGGTTTTCTCGTCTTCTGACCATTCACTCTCCGTCGGTTCTTCCTCCTCAGAGCCGGATAGTATCTTCGGAAGGGAATAGTGACCATTTCCCAACTCCGTAAATTCCCCGATGGTTACTCTTCTCTTTCTGGGGCCAGGAGAGCATTTCGTCACTTTCTGTTCCTCTTGTTCATCTTCGTCTTCCTCTTCAACCCTCTCCTCTATCCTGGATAAAGTCGCCATGTTATCTAATTTGGACTTTCGCTGGGAGCCATCTTTCTTCAACTGTCTTTGTTCTCTCCTTCTTTTCATGTAGATGTCGAATTTCTGGAATTGTGGATCTCTTAGGAATAACGCAGATAAAGTACCCTTCTTAGAAACCTCTTCGTTCTTCGAAATGTTTGTGAAATCAGCCTGACAATTGCCGCATAGACGCTGTCACCGCCTCCTGTTTCGTTTCCTGATGCCCCACCAGCTTCACTACCCGTTGCCGAGATGGAATCCCTCGCTTGCATCCTCTTCCTCTCTTGTAGCATTCTTTCCGTTTCCCGTCTTTTGGTTTCAGCAAATTGTGTGGCAATGACAACAAGGCAGAGATTAATCATGAAGAAAGCACCAATCTAAGAGGGTTAGTAAGAACCAGGAAGTGTTGGGGGGAAACATACCACAATGAGCAAAACAAAATATATCCAGTTCCAGAATGAATGAGCATCTTGTACATAGTACATAATATCTGTCCAGCCTTCTAGGGAAATAACCTGAACTTTTTAATTATAAATATAATGAAAAGTACTCACAAGAAAGATAGCTACCCATGCAAAACCGATATTGTCGAAGGAAACTGAGCCTTGAAATGGATTCCTTTGCATAACCTAAAAAGGACTTTTATAAAACTCTCCGGGACACTAAAGTGGCCTGGCAGTATGACTACCATTTTCTTTATTGAAAAATGACCCACTTGACACTCGTTGTAGTACACATTCCAATTGATACACGAATCATTGGAAACGTATTCGTACTCATCGATTGTCAGGTTACACTTGATTCCGTTAACCGTATAAGGTGGAAGATTACCACATGTATGTAGCCCATTGGCGTCCGATTGACTGCATATATATTCCATTGATGTGTCTTCCGGGATGTAATACCTAGAAACAGGAAAATAATAGGTGCTACGATGCATTGGGAAGAAGCAATCTGGGGCAGGCGGAGGAAAAACAACAAGTTCAACTGGACACTCTCACCTTGTAAGCTTAATATCTTGAAACAACGCTGACTGATTCTCTGATATTGTTTTTGGTAGATTTATAACACACCGATTTCTAAAAAAAATCATGTATATTCTATTGAAGCAAAATTAACCTGAGTAGACCCGCCCAGAGTTGAACGCCGACTATACCAAAAATGAAGAAAACGAAAAAACATAATAATAACACGTTTCCTAACATGGGTAACGTATCCAGAAGAAGGTTAACTGCAAGGAGAATACGGTATTCTGTAAATAAAAACGACTCACCAAGAATTCTCATGGAAGGTATCCTATTCACAGCGCGGAGTGGTCGCAACACTCGAACCGTTCGAATAGCTGTTAAGTTGATATTCCCTCCAAGATATTCTTGCAAGATAAATTCAAGGATTCCCGCAATAACAATAAAAAAATCTAGTCGGTTCCAGGTATCGGATAAATACGCCGACGGGCCAATGAAACCAAGTGCTATTACTTTTATCACCTGAAACGACAATTTAAACGGCTTAAAGGGAAAGGAGTTACCATTTCAGCAGCGAAATACATGAAGATCACGTGGTCTATCCATCCCAGTACGAGACAGCGATATGTTGTACAGTTGGGACCGTCGTCACAAGGTCGATACATCCCTGATTACGGTAGATACACTCGTTTTAATGTGACTTACCTAATGTTATACAATTTATAACAATTACAGCCATTGTTATTCGATCGAACCATGGACTCATAACCATTTTTAGACACCAGGATCGGGGTGGCGTGAGCTGACTGAGGCAGTGTAGCACCGGCTCTCCAAATCTGAACATCTCCTTTAAACAGGAGAACGGTGTCCATTACCCAGGATAGGGCAGATTGGACTCTTCGATTTCTTCAAATTCACCCCATTCCACTCCCTTTTCCCATTTGCTGGGGGAAGCTTCAATGGAACAAGCCTATAAATGTCGGCCATTACAGAGAGGCCGAGCTCTCTTACCCTTCCGGTTTCATTAAGATGCAGTGTTTCTTTCGAACCACTCGCCGAGCCGGGGCCATCATGCTCGTCGTATTTTTTCTTCGAAGTCGATGGTCTTCTAACTGCCACATTGGACGTCCTACGCCCCAGTACTGATCTAAAATAATAATGGTTGTAGTGTACTTCCTAAATTTTCAAAACTTTCTACGCAATTCTACGCAAAAGCAATTGTCCTTGTTAGACTGGACAAGGGCGGAAGGGAATCCCTAACCCAATTGGGAGCCGCTCTGTTTCCCATTGGATGACAACAAAACATCATTCCCCTGGTCTTTCCATGGGAAAAGGACAGAAAATTAAATTAACATACCGTGGTCCCCCTGCATATTTAGACAGCGACTGGAAGCTTCGAAGTTCGGGGACAGGCTGTTGCAACATTCTAAGTTACGGGGTCGAAGTGATGTACCATTCAGAATAAGCTCCGGTTATTCTCAGGTCTGAAATAGATTTCTAGGAACGAGGAAATAGTGAAAAAGAACTAAAAGTTCGAAAGGCATTTGAAGCCATAGATTATGAACATGTCAACGGACATGTGAGTCAGTCAGTGGAGGCGAACATTATGGATGTTAGAGAGAGGGAGACGAAAGAGAAAGGTTTGAAGATTCGTTTAGAACATTTGTCAAGAGAGAAGGAGGTGAAAAATGGACTGGAACAAGGGAAAAAACAGCTGATCAAAATTCAAAAAATGAAGAGGAGAAGGCGAAGAACACTTTTCCATGGAAAATGAAAGGGGAAAGGGGGAGGAACATCTTGTTAGGGGTAAATATAGTTATCGGAAATCATAAAAAGGGCAAAAAGATGACGTTTCTTTGGGGGAGAAAAGAGTTCAATTCATATTATGCCGTCTACGCCAAGTTTCAAAGCTTTTTGCAGATTAACGATAACGTCGTTATCAACAAACAGCTAATAGTTTTGACTAGCGCGGGAAAGGTATTACATTAAAGGAACAATGACACCGAGGAAAAACTTGTACACAGTTGTGCACACTTCCCGGCAAAACTTTCGCTGCGTAGTCAAAGCTTTTTTTCGTTTTTCACTATTTTCTCGTTTATACCACATTCATTTCTTCAATTTTTCTGCTGCTAATACTATTTACATGTATTACAATATGTTGTAACAAAAAGAAATGAGTTATAACGATAAATTTGCAGAAAAACGAAAATAGCTCTCTTGGCTTGTGAGTATCATGATTTTCAAAAAAACTGAATGCGCGCCACGATTTGACGCGCTTTCTACCGTTTTTAAAATTCTCGATGTCACTGTTCCTTTAACATTTATGAAAAAGTAGAAAAACAATTTAGAAGATTAAGGGGGAGAAGGGTTGACCAGTGGATTGAACCTCAGAAAGGGATTAGCATTCTAAGGAGGGCGAAGAAGCCGCGAGGGAAGGCGTAAGCGGATTTTGTTTCGAACTCAATGAATAGAAAAGGCCTGATATTCTGTGGAGGAGTTGTTTTCGGAATTAGAAGCGACGAGGCAAAGAGTCTCCACAATCGTGGCACATCGGGAAGTCATTAATAATCCAACCTCCAACACGCCACATCACATCTCCCTGTCAAAGGGGGGAGGGCATTTGTTGGGTAAAAAGAGAGGGAGGAAGAACCGGCAAAAGAGAAGTGCAGTTCAAAATTAGCCAGACGGATATGTTCGGAACGGAGACAACATGCTAATATTGATTTTTATGTGATGTTGGGGGTCCAGGTAAACTAGCCCTTTCTCAGTTATTAATGGACAGCCGCGGAAGTCAAATCCAGGAACCAGGGGAGAGAGATTTGGGAGTGTGGCCAACAAGGGATCACATCACTTTCCATGAATGCGTGGTGAAGGTGTTGAGCCCTTTTACGGAAAAAGCTTATTATTTAAGCGAGTGGGAAGAGCAAATCAGCCGGTAAACTGGCTAGTCAAAAACAAAAGATTCTCTAGGTCCTACCACGAGAAGAAGAAAGGAAAGAAGAAGGATTACCGTATATATTTTGAGAAAAAAGGAGCGACTAATCCCTGAACCCCTGGAGAGCCGAGAACACGAGCAGTCTAAAGTGAGCAAGTACCCTCCAATTTTCTTGTCATCAGAACATGATAGTATATTTCCATAAATCGCTTAGCGCTTGTCACATGGGCAACACGACCGGGATCTCTCTCTCTCCCTTTTCTAATTTCTTCCTCCTCCCCCAGCTTTACTCAGAAAAACGGAAGAAGGAAGCAATAAGATTGTGCTCGAGAGGGGAAAAGAACTTAATTCTATCTTAATTAGTCCAGCAATATTTCATTGAAATGTGGGCGATAGTGGGCGAGAGTTGGGACAGGTCTGCCATCGAGTGCCCGAAATTGGATACGGCCGCGTTCTTCAATTGCTTCACAAAATATAAATGCATTTCTTAGAAAATGGATGACATCCTAGTTCAATCCCAAGTCCAAAAAGTTTCAACAAAGGGAGTATAAAGTCAATCAATCGTCACCAGAGACAAATGTCGTTGATAGGGTAAAAAGGTTGAGACGTGTCAGAAAGTGAAAGACGATCTTTTTACAAAAATACTTCCACTAGGCAAGAAAGCGACGTGTCCTTTTGATTAAGAGGGTGATAAACAGAAAATAATTTAATTGGCATTATGGCCGATCGAGAGCCGCGCACCTGGCGTCCATTGTAAAGGATGCGCGAGGGGAGGTCAGCCCCACGTCAAGAGAAGAGCAACAACTGAGTAAAATAGAGGCAGCTGGAAGGAAAACTCGTCCAAGGGTCATTCGGATTGAGGGTGGATGCAAGCGGGAAGAGGTATTGCTGTCCGCATTACAATCGTCTCTCTCCCTCTCGGACAGGAGCTTGTGCGTGTCGCCAAAATGAATAATGTTCGCAATATCTTAAAAGAGAAGAAGCACACAAGATCTTTAGTAAGAACATCAGACGAAAAAAAGGCGGAGGTCTAGTCCCCCTAACTCACTCTTTATCTAATTCTTTTTTACATCGTTTGTGGCACCCCGGTACCAATTGCGCCGCCCTCATTTATGGCATTATTCCACCGGGAATTCTGGCCCCTGCGATTGTGCACCGCGTTTATCACGTTTGAAAAAGACAGCTTACAGCACCTCGTACTTTCATGTTTTCTCGCTTCTTCCCCTAGTTTCCTGGCACATTTGAAAGCAATAGACTGACCTCGTAATCAGTCAGATCATTGACACCGGATGAACAAGTGTAGAGCAGCCGTTTTACCTTGTCAGCTGGCAACTCTCGCAACAAATTTTCACGTGGTCCTTCAAAGGTCAATAATGCGGAAATTTGAGCGGGACCAGCCAAGAGTGAAGCCAATGAGGGTGGAGGATACAAAGAGAAAGACAAGTATTTCGATATAAAGATAGAAAAAAGGAAGAGGATCGATGGACTCTCCTGATGCGCCTGCTTGGCTAGGAGCTAAGCTTCAACACCAACGAAATATAAGCCGAGACTCCTTTTGCCCAGTTCCGCATGCAAAACCGCCGCAGACAACGATGCGTGGCTCGGACTCTCTCGCCTTCCCAGCAGCCTGGATTCTACGCCCGCGGCGGCGGCGTAGCAACGATGAGTTGTGAGAAGGCGAAAAGTTGCGAGGGAGGCTAAAAGTGTCAGCTCAATTATTCAACTCACAAGTGGACCAGGAGGGGGCTTTTTACGAAAATAAAAAGAGAGGCATGGGACAGGACTAGTGCGAAATGTGTGTGTGATGCTAACTTTATGCGATATAACGGATATAAGGAAGGAATCCGAAGAAGTGTAATGAAGAATCGCAAACACGTTGTCGCCGGTGATACGAAACTCTCAACAAATGGCGACAACAGCCGGGCGGGCCGGAAATTCCTGGAGAATTTTTCTACCGGTGTGTAGCGAGTTTACTGAGTCCGCCTGTTCTTTTAAACGTTCGACAAGAAAAAAGAAAATGGAAAAAACGCCAACCACCACCATTGTCCTAATTTGGTTATTTTATGGCCTTGCTCCTGCAAACACCCCCTCCTCCACTTCCAGTCCCCCTAGCTCGTCATAAAAGCGACTAACCTCGTTTGCACTTTCCGTGCCATTGAGAAATGTTCACTTTATATATCTCCCGCTCTACGTATGTGTTTGTATGAGTGTGTTTTTTGCCCGGATGGTTTACATATGCACCAGATGTTCGCAATGAATTCATGGGTGGATGAGAGGATATTGAACATAAGAATCACCTCTCTCTGGTGGAATGAAAGCGAGGAAAGCAGACGGATAGATGGTAAAAACGGAGCACGAAAGCCATTTTGAGGAGTAGATAACTATCCAATAAATTGGTTAGGAATAGGAAAGTCAATAGAAAATTTGGCGAAAAGGGCACGGATAAGTTTGTATCCTGCCCCGCTCTTATAATCTCTTAACCTCGACCATATATGGAAAATATGAGAAGAGACTGCAACAAGATTTGACTTTAGCCAAAGTTTTACAAATTTAAATGGAGCAGGGAAGGAAGAAAAGCCAACTGGGTTAAAACTATTAGCGAGGAAGAATACTAAACAGATGCGTTCATTTCATCCCAATTCAAAGACTTTTTCTAGACTGTTTTCCCATGAGAGGAACACGCTTAAAAAGGCTTCTGATGGAGGGAAGTTGTTTGCTGGGTGGAGGGTGGTGGGTACATTAGCAGCCGAGGGAGATGGCAACTAGTAATTCATTGAAATGGAATGAAGAGCTCTGCATATCTTTTTAGCAAGGGAGCAAGAAAATGCGTGGCTACATATTTTCTGACGTGTTCAACCCTTAAAACACATTATGAAAACGTTATGAGTCCGTTCTTTGGCGTTGAAAACAGGGAGAAACGACTATAACACATCGGAACATAGTGATACAAACAATATGTGAAGAGGGATTGAAATGGCGGGAAATATGAAAGCCTGATTAGAAAACAATGAGAAGACAGCCCATTGATCAGGAAAGGGCAATGGTCTGCTGATGTGTGAATGTCTTTGTAAGAAGTAATTAGAGGTGCTTTTGCCCCGTCATTATTCCCCATGTATTAGGGGGCCGACCTGTGTTGTCCATGCATTATTGAGCATGTCTATGATTTGACGAGAGAAAGCCGTTTCCAGTCATTTACTTCACATAAAAAGTGTTGTTTATTTCCACATCAGTCATTCCCCTCCCCGTTTTCTAGTTTTTCTCGGCTAATTCCATGACGTGTGGCAGCCATTTTACAAGCTCATTTGCAACTGGTGAACGAGGGGGCAGAGAGAGCAAAGTAATCAAAAAAAGATACGCAAGAGTTGTGTTGGAATAACCACCACCACGCAAGCTTCCAATAAAACATCCGGCACGAACTCTGTAATTCTGAATATTACTACCGAGGGAATACGTCGAGAGAGCGCAAAGAATTGACGAACTCTCCTTCTTTCGAAGGCGGTTTACAAAAACAGAAAGGAAGAAGGGAAGATAATGGACTCTAGTGCAGGAGGAAGCCGACAAACTGATTTGCACTCCCTCGGCCAAAATGTTGAGATGCAAAAAAGAGTTTATCTTAAAGTCTTTAGTCTTTAGACTCTCTGAAACGTGGGAGTTCGAAGGTAGCCACGTGTGAAACATCATTCCCTCTGGAGGGATCACGTGGATTTCTTACTAGCTTTTTTACATGGGCTGCTCATAAACGCGAGGACGCATTCCTTACGTACTAATCTTTTCCCCTTGTTTTTCGCGAGCTTATTAATTAATCCTGCATTTTTCGCGTGGGGTAAAAACATCTTAAAACCTCGGATGATAAAATGGGATAGGTTATTAATAGGAATGTGAATCTTATTAAGAACGACGTCAACACAATGATCTCTGAAGTGGATGGTGTTTTCCCGGAGGAGAAAAAGGAATTTCCAAGTATAAATGGCAGCAACGAGGACGGAGCTATAGTTACAGTAGATTAAAACAAATGGGCAAGATCCCCAGCAATACATTTCAATTTTCTCGATGGACTGTGAGCCGGCACGAAAGCCATCATGGATTGGGAGCTTAGACGGGCACGAAGGTATAAGAAAGGAGGAAAACAACTACTCGCCTTGTGCACAAATTCAGAATAAATTGATATTGAAAATAACAAGGCTAGATTTAAAGCGACGATGCTCTAGGAACGCTTTGCTGAAATATGTTAATGTGACACGAGACATCTGGACGTGGACCGTCGTCGGCATAGTGAGAATATTAATGTAGGCGATCGCTAGATCGCATCATTCAATAGAAAAAAAGAAAAGTGTTGGAGAGCGAAGGCGAGGGAGGGGAGAGAAAGGAAGAGATATCCAGTCTGCTTTTTGACAGCAGCTGGGATCGCTTGTAAAACAACATCGCGTGAAATAAATGGCCGAACGTGTGTGTATGTGTGTGCTGACATGTCTATGAACTTCTCCCAGCCTCAAATTCTTCCTCTTTGCCCCCTTATTTTAGCCGCCACGTGGGTAGACTAAGAATTATTAGAGACAATCAGCATCCGGCAAAGGTGTACGCGTATGTAGGCGGAAGAAAACACACACAGCCCCCCGTAAAGCTTTGCCTGAGGGGGAGAAAAGTTTATTCACACTGCTATAAACCATTTTGCAAACATAAACTTGGGAACGGATAAGTGGCAGACGAAAAAAGGGGAGGACTTCCTAAATCCGGGGGAAATCCTTAACCAAAGACTGAGAAGAGGCCAGGGAATTATAGAAGCTTTTAGGGATATTATTTAAGTATGTAGCCGAGACGGGCTAAACCATCGCAAGCAGTAGATAATGTCAAATGAAGAGAAGTCACGGGAAAGAACAAACAGACACTCGGACCTTTTCATCAGAGGAAAATAGACAAAATCAGCAGTTATTGTCTAAGGCTAGTATCGAAACTGTTGTCTAAGGCTAGTATCGAAACTCTCTTGTTGTCTAAGGCTAGTATCGAAACTCCCAAAACAAATTACTTATTCATTCATGTCTGCCCCCATCATACCCGGCTGTTAACTGCTGTCAAGGTCTTTTTGAATAGGAAACGAACACTCCGGGCATTCCATTTATCCCCTTTTCACTTCCATCATTTCTGAAAAACCAACCGCGTCCAGGAAGTCCTCCCTAAAATTGCCAACTTTCAACAAAGAGAGAGCCAGAGCTTCAGAACAGAAGTTCGTCAAGTTCAAAATTGAATTCAGCGCACGAACTACCACTTAGACTTTTTTTATTATTGCTTCGACACCAACCACATTGGTCCAGAAGTCAAGTTTTGTTGTGATGTCCAGTAGATAAAAAATGACGAAAACTGGCAGCTGAGTGGGCCATAATGTGAGTACAACTGGAGGAAGCCAGCACTTAGCCAGCCAGAGCCGTTTATCTGGCCATGCGTGAACCCATTACCCATCATGTTAGTTTGCTAATGTTCTCCATAGAGCAGCCGACAAATGTTTGTGTTCTGAGGTCTTCACATTGCCATTAAATGAAAAGAGAGCCGAAGAGGTGTGAGCTAAAGAAACGAAAAGGTCCTGTGCCTCTCGAAAGAGATCAGATGTTCTTGAAAGCAAAGCAATAAAGAAGAGTAAATATGAACAGTGTGGAATAAGATTTCTGACCAATTTCATTATGAGAATTTGTCCGTCCCAAAAACACAATGAGCCTGGATTATTGGAACAATAAAACTGGCTGCTATAGCCATCCGTTTGTTAAAAAAGAGATGAATCTCAATAAAAAGAGTGATTTGGGAGACTGTACAAAAAGGGAACAATAGAGAAGACCCTCAAAGACACAACAAAAGCCTAAAGCCTACGCCAAAAGGTAGCCCGTAGTTTTCCCAGTTTTCGGTTGTCCTTTGGTAGATTTCACAAAATTGGCAAAAAAAAACATTGCGCTCTTTGAAGAATCAAAATAAGCCACAGCGAGAATGCCCCACGTCTGTTTGATGTTGTGGCTTTTGGATTTTTCAGCCAACTTTCATGAAAATTAGTACCAAGGGGTAAAAGACCATTCCGAATAAGATAGCCATGTCAAACTTTCAAAATTCTCTAGCCGAAAAGGGCTACCGAAACAAACATGAAAAAATATGTTTGATGTTATAGCTCTGAAACTAACCGGGCTACCCAATTTTTTTCATTACATATTCAGAATCAGCGTAAAAAACTGTACATATACCTGTTTTTTGAAAGTTTTTGAATGGGAACAAAAAGTTTTGGAAAAAAAGCCACAGCGGAAAGCGCCACAGCGAGCGGACGCAGACGGCGGACGGCGCCACTTTTCAAAACACGTTTGTAGTCGTAGCTCATCTATTTTTTGGGCAAATTTCATGAAAATTGGCCCCTAGGGGCAATCAACTAAGAGAAAAACGATGACAAAGTCAGATTTTTTATATCTCTTAACTGAAAGAAGTTATGCCATCAAAATCAAAAAAAGGGCTTGGCATGTGCATTTGAGTAAACACAAATCACCAATTTCCCATTTGGGACAAAAAAATGGTAGTATGGCCGATGAAGTTGGAAATTTCGTTCCCGAGGACCTTTCGACGTTTGTTAACTTTAAAAGTTACAGTAGAAAGCATTATGGTAACCACTGTAATCGGGAAAGACTCGTGGGTAAAAGATTATTTGACTAGAGGTTCAAGTTCTGTAGTCCATTATTTGACACTACATCCCTCGATTGCCGGTAGTACTACAGTTGAAGTGTCCCTAATCTGTGAATCCTCGCTGAGCACTAATCTTTTGTCGGTAAAGTTCTAAGAAACGAAAGCTGAGAGAAAAAGCCACCGGCCGTCGACTGTTCAAGTGCTACTGTATTTATTAACCACTTCACACCAACCCCACGATGTGGAATGATACTCGCAGCCCTAATGTTGATTCCCTGCAAGGGTCTAGATTATCAGGTGCCGATCAGGGTAAATACATTAGATACCGAGGAGAAAAGGAGGGGGAGATCAAATGATGACTAGTATAAGAGACTAGTCTGACCTACGAAGGTTATTTTTGAGGGACAATACGGGCAGGCAGGAGCCATGACCAGGGCCCGGCGGCCGGAAGCAATTGTAGAGCGAATGAGCCGATATTGAGCCCTAGGCGTGGATAAGAGCGGATTTCTCAAGATCTGCTTAAGTAAATGTTGTTAGCAACCTGCTGGAATTGGGTGATTCATAGCCAGCGAGAAGAGATGAGAAGGAGGAAAAAACGACTGGCTAGAGAAACAAATTAGGCGGGGGAGGGTCGCCATCTTCCCCACCATCCAGCCCAAATGGCAGTATTTAATTTGGCAGCCGGATAATATAGAGATAGACAGACGAAGAACTTAATGAACTGTAGAGCAGTTGTCGGCACAGCCGCTTTTGTAAAGAAAAGCGACTGTGAACTAAGATGTCAAGTGGCCACTTTGCTCTGACTTGACGCACCCG
Organism: Oscheius dolichura; assembly: GCA_932521035.1. Taxonomy (NCBI): domain Eukaryota; kingdom Metazoa; phylum Nematoda; class Chromadorea; order Rhabditida; family Rhabditidae; genus Oscheius; species Oscheius dolichura. The sequence goes on along the minus strand of OW051497.1, from coordinate 8,577,150 downwards.
TGTCTCAAATCTTTTTTCTTACCGGGTAGACAAAACAATTTTCAAACGATGGGTGGTACTTCACTTTACTTTCGTGTTTATCTTACTCCAGACACAAGTCAAGCCGTTTTCTCTTAAATTTTCCCTGTCGTACATGTTGACTTTTGACTTTTTCTATCTTGTCCTCTCAGTAGAAACGAAGATCAGAAAGGGAATAACTCACTTAACATTCGTATACCGAGCACCATGGCCAAAGTACATCTGGCCCCATTCAATTTTCACCCCCTCCATTTTATGAGCAATATATTGGAAGGATGGCCTAAATAAAAATGGACGGGCCCCGATCGGCACATTGTTTAGTACAATTTTCCGTAGACAGAAACAGCGATGATTCACAATATAACGATCGAAATTGTAAGAAATGCGTACTGTATTGTATTTCATACAAAAACGAGCAAAGAATTGGTTCCCAGGATATACCGTAATAAATGTGGTAACCTACTACGAAAGGCGTAGGTTCTTCTCCCTAAAGAAGAAGAAAAAAAGCTTTATGAACCCGATTTCGAGATCAGTCCAACCAGCCAGTCCCCACTCGTATAAATTTCCTAAAACCTAGAGGTTCCCCCTCTCCAAATAAATGTCATTTATCTTGCACACCATGAATGGGCATTTTCAAATCAAGGGGCGTTGTTCTAATGTCACGACGATGAGCCATCTATGCGAGGCATATAAGACCCCTCTGCCGACAGTTCTATTCGTCATTCATTCGGCAACCGGCACAGCTACGGCTTGGTCGTCCTTCTATAGAATATCGTCACCCACCAGCTACAAAAGCACATCCCCCTCTACTTTCTTTCCAGCCATGGGTCATGTGTTTGCATGCTAGTGAGTGAGATGATAAGTCTTACTGGCCTGCATACACTTGGCTCAGACTGTGAAACAGCAAGAATTGACCCCGATACCCTGGTGAAGTAGATAGGATTAGAGTTTCATAACAGGACATTACATGTAGACTGTAATGCCCTTATGAAGCTCAGACCCACTACTCTCAAAACCGAAACTAATTTCCCCCTGTGCCAGGTTCTCCTACTTACTTTGATTACTCCCGGATTCAACTAAAGTGCTCCCGTTTTGTTGGAAGTCACCCGTTGGTTGTAATCTATCTGGTTTCCCGGCCCCAAAAGTTTAAAAGGTGACAAGAAGCCCTTTACTCATGTTTGTTGATGCTTTGTGACCGGATGACCTATGCGTGACTCCTCCCTGCCTACACACAAAACTTGTGAAAGTGTGAACTTCTGTGTAAAGCATGGCTGGGGTCTTTCAAGGGGCGGGACGTCTTCTTTCTGTTTCTGGTTAAAATGGTGGAACATCAGCACCCATACACTCACAATGGCCAGCTTCCTTTCCCAAAACTAACGCCTTTTTTTACTTAGTTGGCTCATTTTCATGATCAATTTTTTCCTATTGTTCCCATTTAAATGATATAATAGTCGGGGTAAAATTGCCTATTGTTTAGAGGGGAGAAAAAAAGCTGGGGGGAGCACACTTATCTATGACAGAATATTGATCCAGCCGCCTGGCTGTGGCGGTCAAAAGCACACGTAAAAATTGGGTGGGTTGCGGGGAGATAATCACTGTCTTTTTCCAAGAAAATGCAGTCGAACGGGCGGGGGAATTTTTGGGGGAGAGGGAAGAAGGAAAAGTTGTAGTTGTGTTGTTTGCCTGCGTACACTTTGAGCTGCTATTTGATACATTCTCTCTCTGAAATTTTCCCACGTCTCTGCATTTTACTTATATTTGTTTTTCCTCCATTAATTTTTTCCTGGTTCCGTCTGACCTTATGTAAACAATTTGTTTCGTATTTTTCAGAACTTTTGAGGTTTGTCTGACAAACAGAATTCATCTCTCCGTTTTGAAATATGTTTATGCAGTTCCGGGGGAAGCCTAACAGTGCAGACAGGTGAAAAATACCAACACGTTTCACCCATATAGGAGGTGGGGGAAAGAGGGTGACCCGTGACCCTAGCCGCGTCCTTTTTAATCTGGCTGTCTGACCGGGCTGGGCTCTGTCATCCGGACAGCTGACCCTTTACTCTAACCCGTCCGGTGGAGACGGGAGGACCGTTGCAATTCTCACGTGATTTGTGTACTTTTTGATTTTTGGTGGGAAAGGGATTATTTCTGGTTAAAGAAGTGTCTGTTGCCCGGACTTTGATATCACTCGCTGTCTCCTTAGGGGGCCAATTGAACTCTTCCCTTCCGCTTTGATATTCCCGGCCATCTGCCCCTCCATTTGCTTGTCCTCTTTTTTTGCGCTCATTGAGCATTATTTTGGGCAACACCTGCCCTTCTAGCAACGCCTGCCATTATATGCAAATCTTAATGACTTTTTAATTTTTCAGACGAAGTATGGAACCCGCTCCGGATGGTGGACCAAAGGGCGATCGCGTCTGGGTAGACGGATGGTGAGTCGACCTATCCGGCCGTAAAATCGTTCCAGTTATGATATGGTGCATTATGGTCATGCAAATCAGCTCCGACAGAGTAAGAAGTTTGGAAATAAGCTGATTGTTGGAGTTCACACCGATGAGGAGGTAGATTTCTTTCCCTTTTCGTAATATTGGTGGCATTTAGATTTCTATTCACAAAGGACCGCCCGTATTCTGTCAGGAGGATCGTTATCGCATGGTTCGAGGAATTAAATGGGTTGATGAGGTGATTGAGGCTGCACCATACTCGACTACAGTTGCTACTCTGGACAAATATAATTGCGACTTTTGCGTACACGGAGGTGAAGAGCACCCAGTGAGGTTAACTCCAGAATTTTCAGATGATATTACTCTGACTGCTGATGGTAAAGATACCTACGAAGAGGTAAAGAAGGCTGGCCGCTACAGGGAATGTAAGCGAACTCCTGGAGTCTCTACTACTGATCTCGTGGGCCGTATGCTGCTCCTGACCAAGAGTCATCATGAAAACGAGGAACAGATGGAACATCATCGCGAGAGGACCCGGACCCTGAGCACTGTGAGTAGCTAGTAGTAGTTGTTGTCCAGTGGTCAGGGGAAGGAATTTATCGACGCTGGAGCAGTTGCTACAAGTTTCCTGTCAAATGATCGATCTTGACAATGACGATCTTAATGGGTTTCTTCCTTCCGTCACAGCTGTTCCCAGTCTCCCGGGCCCGTATAACCCCAACATATTCAAGGCCTCCCTCTGTCAGCTAAAACAGATGCTGCTGCTGGCTGCAGGCTGCTGCCGAGAGGCAGCACTTCTTTCGACTACCCTTTGTTTATGAGATTGATGCGCTCTAATGCACACCTCCTGCCAGCTATCAGCTTTTCTCCTCACTTATTTTATTCTTCCAGGACAGTGTGGCCCAGTCGCCATGGACTCGGGTCTCCCGCTTCGTGGCAACCACCCAGACAATCATTGAATTCTCCGAAGGCAAGCCACCAAAACCCGGCGACAAGGCAAGCAGACAGATTGACTGGATTAAAATACCAATTTAGATTGTTTACGTTTGCGGTGCCTTTGATCTCTTCCATATTGGTCACCTTCAATTCCTCGAGGAAGCGGCAAAACTCGGTGATTACTTGATGGTCGGAATTCTTAGCGATCACGTGAGTATTCTGTTTGAATTACCATCATGTGGAGTGGTTTCCGCGTTACTTTTTCATGTTTTCGATGACTGTGTCTGATGCCAGCCAGCAAACACTTTCAATTCCTTCTCATACCCGAGAAATTCAACAAAAACGAAATTGAAAACGTTATTTTCAGACTGTGAACGAATATATGGGCAGCAATCATCCTATCATGTCTTTGCACGAGAGGGTCCTTTCCGTTCTGTCATACCGGGTACAAACTCCACTACCACGCAATTTAAACAGAATATTTTAGCCTGTGAATGAGGTCATCATTGGAGCCCCGTATGATGTGACCAAGGAAATGATTGACCACTTCAATATCTCCTTCGTGGTCAATGGATCCCGAGTGGTTCACCACGATCATTACGGTCAGGACTTGTTCGCTGTGCCCAAGAAGCTCGGCATCTATCGAGAAGTGGATTCCGGCAGCGATACCACTACCCAGGACATCATCGAGCGTATCATCTCCCACAGGAGGGTGTACGAGACCCGTAACAAACAGAAGATCAAGAAGGAAGTTGCCGCTTCGAAAGCTCTCGAGCAGCTCAAGCTCACCGATGACGATAGCTCGGACCCAGTGACCATCCCAAAGTAGATGTGGTAGGATTAGCTGTCCCTCTTGCCAATACCTTGTGCCTTTCTGAGTTGTCACATTTACTTTTGTGTACAGTGTGTGCCTTGTATATTTCTCCGCAAAATCTAATCTTTACTTAATTGCAATGCTACGGACACCGCTCTGAGTCCTACCCGCCCGCGCCACATTGGTATTCCTGAACTATTTTGAGCTCCTAAGACCTTTACTAATGTAATTTATCCCCCCTCACTTGGGAGAGTTCTCTGAGCGTCTGTCCAATTACAGTTGTGAGACTACGTTGTGTTTAAAAGGTTGCCTGAAATGTTGTTGTCTAGTAGAAGAATTGTACCACTTATTCCATTCTCTTCATTTAAAATAAACACTTCCCTTTTTACTAGAACGTTTTTGAACTGCACCACACCCACAGGTTCATTTATTAAAGATCAGATCAGCGAATGCATTTCCAGCTGCGGTAATCAAATGTTTAAGGTTTTAATTGAATATATATATACAGCGAAACTAAAACGGACTAAAGTATGTTGGTCATTGCTGTTGCACAAATCTTTCGTCTTACCTTTTTCTTTGATTCATACATTTTCCCCGGCTTGCCGAACCTCTTTGGGGATCGCTATGATTACATTCCGCATATTACAGTAGCCTGGAGTTGACATGACCTAAACTTAGCCTTTTCTCCTCATTTGAACAATAAAAATGACGACGGTTATTACCGGAGACCATATAAATCCGTCTGAGCCGGGTAATGGGTATTATTGCGAAAACGTCGACACACTGTACCCGTATTAACCAGACATTCATGTGACGTCTAAAAGTTTGCCTTATAAGCGAACAAAAGAGCTATAGATACCAGAGACCCATGCGAATGGTACTCGTGTACTTCGCCGCCCCCTACCTCTTTGTTATCTTTTGGTTTCGCTTAAAATGTACCCCGAAGCCATTGCGCATTCCTTATACCGGGAATGTCAAGCCTCGCAGACTTCCACCTTCCACCCTCATTCTATTAAATAATTTTCCACCTTCGCACTGAACCTCCTAATATATCTGTAGCACCTGCTTTTGGCGAAAAATGTGCGTCAAAGACATGCCGGCAGGTGGAACTTTAAAAAGTATTTATTCGCAGTTTCTTGTCCGTTCCACTGAGATAGTACAAGTTCTTTATTTTTCCTCGACTCAGTTGATGTAGTTCACGCGTATGCAGCTTTTGGAGCCGACATTGTAAAAGTGTTCTCACGTCATCAGTAAAACGTCTTCGCTCAACACCCTTTTTCGAAAATTGCATAAAGTAACCGGAAGTTCGATATTTCTCTTGTATCCTCCATGTTGCAAGGCTAGTTTTCTAACAGCAAGCTCAAAGGGTTATGCTATAACCAGATCCGCTTATAAGAGTCTAGGACTGACTTAGATATCATTGTAAAGCCTGCAGGCGTGCGCTCTTAAAAGTGCTTGAAGTCATAATTTTCTAGACAACAAGTCGTTACAAATCTTCATTAGAGGAAGCTAAAAATGGAGTAGCTTTCAAACTTGACATCACCTCAAACTAATAACTCTGCCGGTTTCTTATGCTCTTGGTGATAAACGGCTGCCAATCAGTACGATCCAAAATATCAGTGCCTTTCAAAAACTCGAAAATGCCCACTAGTCGGACTATTCGGGTGATTCATTTTTCTTAAAATGCTTCCTTCCTTCAATAGATGAAATCTGAAATCTCTTGTTTTGGATCCAGCTTAGGCGGGATTTTGCGGAGTACATTTTTGGCTTATGTTTCTCACGAAGCAGACATTTGACTGTTTTGTTGTAAGTGTATTGTGATCAAAGCCGCTGCTAATATTATCTGTTATCTCCCCGCCAGACCAGCTTAAGCCGTATTTTTTCACGTCATCTACCAGTGGGAGTATTGTTGAGACAGGGAGTCTCTTCTTCGTTTCAAAGCTTGAGGAGAAAGTCTTTTCTTCGTTTCAAAAATTGAGGAGAAGATCTCTTCTTCGCTTCGAAGTTGTTTTTCAGTGGCTGTATTCATAGTAAGATCCAGAAGTCTCTTAGTTCTACTATCTTAGTTACACTTTTGTTTTTAATCATATGATGTATTCTTGGGAAAGGACCAGAAGCTCTGATGATGATCCTTTCTTCTGATCACTTCAGTGAGCAGCACACTCTTCCTTTTACTACCGTTATGGGAAACACACTTACGACTAGCATCTGTCAACGTGCAACAGACGGGGTTTCCCTCCTTGAGACCCACTAGGGCAAAGACTCTTCCTTTTGACGTTTTGAGAACGTTTTCTTCCTTACCTTCTGCTCTCCCGTCACCTCCTTACAGTATCCCTTTTCAGGTAACACATTTATTCACCTAATGGTGCGTTCACTCTTTTTCTTCTCTCTCTATTTTGTACTTGTATCCTGTCAAGCAAACCGACTGGCAGAGTGTGCTGCCCTGTGTGGTAATAGAATGACATTGGAATGCTGCGAGTGCATTGGTTGTCATCAGGGTAAGTTGTAATTCCTTACGGGGGAGTAATTCCATTGTTTTAGGAATGAGGTTTGGAAAAAGGTCAGCTGCTCCTGTAAAATCGGAGAAACTCAATGACGAACACGAAGAAGTCGTGGCATACGAAAAGTTGCCAAGATCCTCCCTCTACGTGCTGAGGAGGAGACTCTCTCCAGAAGAAGAAGCGGCCTTTCGGATAACGGACGGCTATGTGCGGTATTAAGCAGATACATATGGATTGTCACCGGTTCTACAGTCAGATCTCACTTTTAACTGGTTACCAGTAAAGTTGCATGTTAACCTATTCTCCAGATTGCTAATTGTGTCCCCCTGCATTGTTCAAAGAATGGTAAATCTCTCTGGCGAATGTGATACGTCCCAATTGTTTGGTTTTCCGCCTTGCTCACAGTGTTTAAGCAACGTAATCGTCAAGAAAACTGATCAGCGGCACTATTGACATACATGAACCAACAGTTCCTGTAGCCAGAACTCTTGAGATTAATGTGAACAAAACCGGGTCATTTTGATTGGTTTAAGGGGTTTTTCCGAACAGATGATGCAGGAGACAACATCCCCTTAGTACAAGCTGGTTCCCTGAATAACTGACGAAATAAATGAGGGCAAGGGTTCAAGTGGCGAGGATCAAGATAGGTCAGCTCCGATAAATCAAACATATTATCACATGAGTGCCGGATTTACAAGAAAGTTAAGTGGATCGAAAAAGTGCAGGGTGCACGGTACCCTGTTCTGAGAAAAAAAACTGTTCATTGCTCCTGAAAAAATCTAAAATAGTCTAGTACTCTAAAAAACTGAAAATGGTGAGATTATTTGGAAATAGCTCTTCCAATAAGTATTACTGCAATATATGATATGAATCGTTTCGGGAGGCGCCTTTTATGGCTCTCTTTGTTTACCTTGTCCACCCGATCCCACCACTTCATTAACTCAATCTGACCGTCCCCACTGTCTACTCCTGGACAGCTATCTGTTGATGTTAATCGCTCATCAAACAGCTCTGCCAATCTCGACCCTCTCCCGCCCCCGACAATCCCCCCGAACCGCGCCGCTGCACTGGTGAGTTTTTCCACCGAAAATCTGTTCTAATAGTATATTGGGGGCTTTAAAGGGAAAAAGTAGGCTTAATATTCCAAATAGCATAAACACACGTCACAGCACATAACAGTACTTTCCGGGGGAATGCTCGGGGAGGTACAGAGACATATATCTATCTATTTGTGGCTAACATCTGCTTGTCTTTTTGTTTGTCAGAGTGTGCTGTTAACTATCGTCCAGCTTATTATGGTAGCCAACGTCACGCTACAGGTCTGTGGACCAATCATCCTGTGGAGTACCTCCGTGCTCAAAAATAGACACAGGTGAAATCTTCAATTGCATTATACTAACTGACACACACACATAAACAAAACTACATGTCATAAACTTCATCGGGCAATACTTTAGTAGGAAAAAGGGAAATGAGTTGTTCGTTTTGGCCGTAAAGTTTTGGTGTGATATCACTGCCGCAGGGCTATCATGTGTGGGAAGTGTAAGAGAATATCTGCATGATGGATTGTGTACAACGTAGACAGGGGATTTTCGACCAGGGAAGTCTCTTGAGTTCCTAAAATAGTTTACGCCTTCCAGAAATATGTCATGATTCGGTTAAGCGGAACTAATTCTCTATGTTTTTTAGCTCAGAAATCTGAGAAGATCAAAATATTGTTGTTTTTGTCGGTGTATGCAAAAAAATCTCCTTGGGGGACTATTTAGATCAGCCCGTTCTTTATCATAAGGAGTAAATAATGCTCAGGCTTTTGCAGCAGGGAAGGGGCCTTTTTCTTCCTTATTCGCCAGAGAAACTAGGAGAGATATAAATTACAGTGTAGTTAACCAAGAATAGTTGCACTATTGAGCATGCTCGCTTTTTGGTGCGGCCTTACAATTTGAGCGCTTCTTCTCAACGATTTATGACAATGCTCTTCGAATTCCAGGGTTTCACGGCTACCTTAGCTGTATTTTTCTCCAGTTATCCAGTTGTTTTTCCTATAGCTCCTTCAGAAGGTGCCTTCCCTCCGTGGTTTCGAAATCTACCGAAATTTTGATCTTTTGAAGATGCCCGTTTTCTTCCTAGACGATTGATTCATTTTCTGTTTATGTCCGGACATTACATTTCTCCAGCTGTGATCAGTACCCCTTTCTAGTCATGTGTAGGCGGAAAACGAAGAAAACGATAAACCATTTTTATTTTCTATTAACTGCCATCTTCGTTTCCTTGTTTACCATTCCCGTCACATATTCTCCGTGTCCCAAATACCTTTCCATTGCCATGATCCTTTCAGACGTTCGAACCAGTTGTTCTCTTTTAGCCCTGGCACCCATGACTCTTCATAATAATTCAAGTTGGTAATATAACCTGATAGGTAGCGCAGCTCCCTTAGAGCAATTCATCACGGTTATCATGGCGGTGACCTCTAGCAAGCAGCCTATCTCTGTCTAGTTTGCAGAAATCGAAAGTTCTAATCAGACAGAAGAATTTTGGCAGCTGAGCTCAAAGTTGAAAGGTCCAGCTGAGGGTCGTAAATAGCGGTTTAAATTCAATTACATGCGCCGTTTATTTGACACATTGGGCAGCAGTTGGAGAGAGTCTTTCCGGTTCTGTCCATTGCAACATTGACTGCCCCCATGCCAACACCTGGTTTTCGAACGTTTTGGAAACTTAGTTCGCGCCAACATTGGCTTGCGCAAACATTGTTCCCCGCCGGGGCCTAAAAATCTTACCCTTTTTTTACCAGCCACTTCAAACAGTTTTCTTCTTGTATTTACGGAAGCTTTTCTCACACTATTCTCTGCCACCTTTTGTCTTACCGTCGATCTTCTCTAACAGCTGGATAAATCCAGCATAGCTCATTGTTCGAAGCCCCTCCGAAAAAGTGAAACGAGCGTGAAAGCTGGCAGCTGTCTGGTCTGACCTTGCCGGTGCCATATGTGTAATTAGAGTTGAGGGTGGCGAGGCAGAGCAGGCACTTTCTATAGTAGCAACAGTCCAAACAAACAAATCGATGGGACAATATTTCGAATATTTCAGCGAAGTGAGAGTGATTTGCAGGGGGGCTGTGGTCGGCAAGTGCTGCTGCGACACATGTTCACCCCTCGCGGCATGCTTCGTTTCTCTTTTTACCTCGTAGATATGTCTAGCTTCTAGACATCCCCTTTTCTCTTTTACGACAGGAGTTATTTCCCGCCATTTTTGAACAAGTAGCACGCGGGTTGCGGTCCTTGTAAAACAAACAAGAGCTGCTGATAACCGTGTTGGAGACTGCTGTATGATTCAAAAGAAGGAATAGTGGCGTACTGTTTTTGGGATTACTGTAACCCGGAGGAAAACACGCATAGGGCTCACGTTTTCGATCAATTGAGAGGAAGAGCTGCCGAACAGTTTTAGGAATGTCCCAAAATGCCCCGTCATTTCCGATTTCTTCCAGCGGCAGCGGTCTTTTGCAATAATGGGCTTCCTTCAGAATGAGTCAGAAGGTGCCCACCGAAATGATTCACTCGATTCAAGCTTTTCCCCCAATTTTATGACCCCTCACTCTCGCCGATCATAGAATTCGTCTTTCAGTTTGTTTGTTGTGGAATTCCTGGCGCCGGATAGACATATGACTAAAGGTCCTCACTGGAAGCAAGCACACATTATTCCAGTAGATTTTAAGATCGTCACTGGCGCCACACGTGTCGTCCGGGGGTACAAGTGACAAGCGCTAAAAAAACTTTTAGTGTTTATATTACGGGCGCGGAATGCACTCCCTCTCTTCTGTGGAGAAAACACTTGAGTACTCAGCTGATAAGACTCCACTGAGGGTGAAGTTACCTGGCACAGGTTGGCTGGTCGATTAAGTAAGAGGTGTCCCCCAGCCCGGCTAAATTTATGAGATTCGGAGACGCATGCCCTTGTGTTGGTGATCGTCAAGGGTTTCCCGCCTAAATGGCTGTGTTTGGGGAGGTCTGTTTTGTTGGAAGAGGGGCAGACAGACAGTTAGCCATTACACCCACCCACACACACACACCATCACGACCTATCATCCTTTTAGCAACTGTGGGTCTTATCACTTCTTGTCTGTGCGTTTAATTTCTTTTCCGGAGTGGGCGACGTTGTCCAGGTATTTGATACCTCCTCCGCGCTGTAACACATGAAGGGCCATGCTGCCTAGACAGAGAGAAGAACGTGAAAGTGCAAAGCGCGCTTTAAAGCGATTCCGAATTTCAGTGTTCATTTTTTGTTGACTTATCTCGGGACGAAAAATGTTGCAAATAGAGGCGTCGTCCCGGAAAGGGTGAAAGCGGTAGAGATAAGCATCATCAGCTGTTTTAACGACTGGTTGTTTGTTAACTTATCGGCCAACTTTACAGTCCTTTGAAGAGGCTGCTCACGTGGCATCTGGATTGGATAGCTATCAAATACGAGTCGTATCCTCTTCGCTACTTTTCGTAGGATTTTTTCCTTCTCTTCATTACCCGTTGTTTACCGGCGAAAGTCAAAAATATGTGTGGTTCCAATTAGGATCTCTCCCGCTCTTGCTTTTAATGAGATCATTAGTAGAAAGCTGATAGTCGGCCGAAGTGTCATCTTCACCACCTACGGCTATTAATTTCTAAGATAAACGATCAAACCGGCAGCCTTTATGGTCTTCCTTTTACCCGTCACCATTGATGTAAAGATGGATGATCGTATTTGAAAAACCATCGCTTTCTATCATTTTTTTTGTCTCGCGCCCCGTGGTCAACGACCCTGAAGAATTTCGGCATTCTTCGGCACCCAATTTAGCCATTTCTTTTCCTTCTTTTCCCCGCTCAATGGACTAAACAGATGGGACTGTTCGCGTCCATACCGTATCCTCTAAGGGAATGTTATTTTTGAGGAGCACGGGTTGTCTTTGTTATGCACACTGAGGGGGTCAATGGGTGTAGCCAAGTGAGGAGGAGCATGAAGACTCAATGATGACCACCAGCGGGGCAGTTTCTTGACAATTAAAGATGTCGGGAGGGTCAAATTCTCGTGCTACTGCTGCCAACTCTAAATCGCTGCCATCCAAGGCCACTCAACCCGTTCTTACCTACTACTTGTGTTCATTGCCGTGTGTTGCGTGACCTACCAAAATTAGATTCCGCCTCTCTCGCTCTTGTTAAAAAATACCGAAAACAAGAGCTAATTTGCATTTTTGAATCTCCCTCTCGAACACGGCGAACGGCTGTTTACGTGCAATGATTCTATTTGTGTGTTGGGAATGTGTGCCGGGTCTTTCCCAGCTGCAGCGACGCCAATATTGCCCTTTAGAAAGAGAGGACGCATTCAAAACGACCCGGGCCCGCCTGGACGATTCTAGAAAAAGAACTGCACTCTTTTTGAAGTTGCCGTCTCCGTGTGAGGCAGTCCGTCTTTTTTACAGGTATCCTGCCACATTACTATTGACCTCGCCAAACCTTAGGGAAACCTTAGAAGGGAACCAAAATTCTCCATCAATTGTTCGTTCTTCCCATCCCAGCTGATACGTGTTGTCTTCTTGTTTTTCATTGCGATGTCCTCACAAAGGACCATTGATTGCGCCCGTTAATATCTATAAAACACCCCCCTCAAAGCTAGTAAATAGTCTCAGAGGGAAATCGAAAGAGACATCCGCCCCTCATGAATTCGAGATTTTCCCTGAATTATGACACACCACACACTATTTCGTTATGTTGTTGACATGCTGCACTGAGGTTTCCAGGGGGAACCTTCTCTCCCCCTCTCTTTTCCGATCAATGCCTCCTCCTGCCGCTTTTTATCCCATCATTTCACTCGTTTTTGCAACAGTTGCTTGCTTTCTTTTGCTGAAAAATCACGAGGAGAACGCCGACATCTGTTTTTTTGTTGTTTCCGCTCACTTTCCCCACACGTAATAATAGAAGAAGCAACACTGATAAGCCAACAAGATAACTTTTTTTGATTGCATTGCAACACACACGCGAATGGAATCTATTGATCTCGATTCAAACGTCTCGGCAAAGCTCTTCAAACATGCGTTCCACATAAAAAACGGTCCTCTCTTCTTCCTCCATCCCGCGAGCCTGTTTTTTACTCTCCTTCACAGATGTTGATTACTCATCCGCACCTGCACCATTTGCGCAAACACATTCCTTGTTCCTCCTGGTTTCGATTCAGGGATTTGAATATTATTATTACTTACCAGCAGATTCCACAAATAGCAATATAAACATGTTTTTTTTCAGCTTATCGAATACAAGTGAATCACCGTATCCACGCCAAAAGATGAGGTCTCCACTAGCCGTGAACAGACCTCATACGAACCAACAAGCAGTGAATTGGCGAAAGGGGCGCGGAAAAGCTACTAAGAATGCTATTAGACGAATGCACGAATGGTCAGTCCAGTGGTGGTTAAAAGATTAATTAGTTTCGTTTTAGGCTAAAGAGTGCCGTATTGGTTGACCCTATTGCTGACAAGAGACGCGAAGTTTTGCAGCATTTAGACGTTTTCCAGGTTGAAGCTTCTTCTCAGGAGGTATGGGTGGTAACTTGATCTCTAAAAGTAGGGTTGGTTTTAGGTCTCCGAGGAAGAAAAAGCTCGCCGAGCTGCTGACTTGAAGAGAGCTAAGCAAGAAAGAGACGCCAAGGAGAGAGCCCGTAAAGAAGCCCAGAAGAAGGCTAATGAGGTGAAAACAATGATATTGTGCTCTTACAGCATATGTCTTTTAGGAAAAGGCTCGCCTGCGCGAGGAACAAGAAAAGCAGAAAAAAGATGCTGCTGAAGAAGAGCATCGTAACTGGCAGGAGCAGGTCCGTCAACAAGAGGAACAGGACAAGAAGAAGAAGGTAGAAGAAGAGCGCTTGAAGAAGGAGAAAAAGGCTCAGGCTGCTAAGGAGGAGAAGGCCAAACAGGAAAAGGCCGCAGAGGTACGAACTATTCCGTGACATTTTACAAATTGCGTGTAGGAGAAGGCCCGCAAACGTGAGGAGGAAGAAAAGAACCGCAAGGCTGCTGAAGAAGCAGAGCAAAAGAGGAAGGCTGATGAGGAGGAAGAAAATAGAGTGAAACAGGAACAGGCCAAGAAGGAGAAGGACGAGGAACGACACCAACGCGACGAGGAGAAGAAGAAGGCCGCTCACGCTGCTGAAGAGAAGAAAAAACAGGAAAAGGACTCCAAGAAGAAGGACAAGGTATCATTTTTTCCCCATTCTCTCAAAAAATTCGTATCCATTTTGAACAAGGAAGATGCGTTATCTTTAAAATTTCTATTGCCATCACATGAGCATTTTGGAGCATAATTTTAGCATTATCTTGGGTACTTTTTATATGAAAACGTGATGAAGGCGGAATTTTCTGTGACAGATCACGACAATAAAAACTTAGCTATTGTCAATAAAGTTAGACAATTCCGGCTTGCTCCCTTGTTTCAATAGTGCTTGCCTCCCCGTTGATCCGACTACTGATTCCTTGATCAGTGTCGCATGCTGTCACTTTTCTGAAGTCACAAGGGTTTCCGCCCACTTTCCCCCGTTCCGCCCCTAAGATGAAACAGCTGAGTTTTGAGAGAGTTCAGTACTTGACTTGCCTATCCATCAAACATTGTCATACAATCCCCCTTAGCCACCTACTGTCTCTGCTTTATAGAAATCCAAGAACAAGGAGATGAGCGAGGAGCATGGCCAAGCTGTCCATGTCGACGAGCCTGAAGTCGTCCTCAAGCAACACGTTGAAGAAGCCGCTGCTCCTGATCTCCATGTAAAAGTACTGCCTTTCATTCTTCTTTGATTAATCGGCTCCAGAGTGAAAGTGAATCCGCCGCCACAGTTCAAGACGTTCCCCTCCAAGCCGCCTCTCCTGAAGAGTCGAAGGTTGGTTTCCTCTTCTTTACTCGTTGACCTCTTATCAATTTAGTCTTCGAAGAAGAATAAAAAGAATAAGAGACATTCCGAGAACGAACACGTTGACGAACCCAAGAAAGAATCTGTCGTCGAGTCTACTCCTCCTGCCTCTATTGAAGAAGCCCCCGTCCATACTGAGGATCGCGTTTTAGAGACTCCTGTTGCTGAACATGTATAACACTTTTCTTTTTAGTTTCCACTCCGCATTTCAGTCTGACAAGAAGTCCAAGAAAGACAAGAAGAACAAGAAGCACTCTGAGAGTGAGCAGCATGTTGCTCAGGCTCAGCTGGAAACTACTGTCGAATCTGCTCCTCCTGCTCCAGAATTTCAAGCTCCAGAACATGTCGAAGAACGTGTCGTAGAGGCTCCTGCAGCTGACCACGTGAGAACCTGTATTTTCCGTTAAATTACTCTTTTTAGCATGACAAAAAGTCCAAGAAGGACAAGAAGCAAAAGAGACACTCTGAAAGTGAACAACGCGTTGTGGAAGCCCCCCAGGAATCTGCAGCCCACATTGAATCCCCTCAGGAACCTGCATCCCACGTCGAGGCGGAAACCGCTCCTCCCACTGAAGAGGCGCATGCTGAGGAACACGTAAGAAAGGCGGGTAAATATTAATACAAACTATTTTTAGTCTGGTAAGAAGCACAGACATCATAAGAAGAACAAGAAACACTCCGAGAGCGATCGCGTTGTTGAAGCCCTTGAAGCCCAAGGAGTTGCTACAGTGGAGACCGCCACTGAGGCTACCGAAGACCTGGGAGCTGGCGGAGAATGGGAAGAGGTTCACGACAAGAAGCACAAGAAGCACGGCAAGAAGGACAAGAGACAGTCCGAGAGCGAACCTCCGGCTGAAGAGAGGAAGGACACCATTGTTGAAGCCACCCCTCCTCCTCCTGAATTGGAATACATTCCACCAACTTCTGCACAAGGACAAGAGCCTGCAGAAGTTCAGCATCATCACGAGGAGAAGGCAGGCCTTTAAATTAGGCTGTAACAATTACTTTTACAGCACGATAAGAAGTCGAAGAAGAACAAGAACAAGAGACACTCCGAGAGCGAGAAGCACGTTGAGGCTGAGGAAGCTCATGTTGCCCCAGCAGTACCTGCCGCCACAGAGGAAGCTCACGTTGCTGAGCATGTTGAGGAGCATGTAAGAAAAATTGACAACTTTAACATTATTCTAATTCCAGCATGATAAGAAGGGCAGAAACAAAAAGAACAAGAACAAGAAGCACTCCGAGAGCGAAACTTCCCACCATGAAGAGTCCAAACCCGCTGAAGAGGAGCCCGCCGTTGCCATCATCCTGCCGACTACTCAACAGGAACAGTCACATGAAGCCATTCCTGAGAGCCCCGTGCACGAAGAACACGCAGCTCACGAGGAAAAGGTTATCAATGTTCCAGCTGACAGCTCATGCAAACATTTACAGCACGGAAAGAAGAATAAAAACAAGAACAAGAAACACGGCGAGAGCAAGGCGAACGGCCACGTGCCGGTGAGTCCCCGCGTCATTCTCAACGATCAACTTTTTTTGTAGAACGGCGGTCCCGTCAGCAACGCTCATGAAATTGAAACGACAGCTGTTGAATCCAAGGAATCTGCCCAGGTAATTCTTGATTCTTGTACCCATTGCACCAAAAATAACCACCACATGGCAATGGACACCGCTGCTTTAGACACACGCACAACCCCACAAAATGATGACAGTTTGAATTTCCCCGATTGTGTCAATCGTAAGGTCGATAAAATAGAAGAACCAGTACCTATCCCGACTGCATACCCCTTGCTTCTCATTATCAACTGGCCTGTTAACAATGCATCCCTTCAGGCTGCCGCACCTCAACATCAAACCGGCGATAGTCCTGACTTATTGGATTATGTTTCTCCAAAGTCTGGGGAGCCAGCTACTCCCACTTCTACTGAATCTGAGAACCATGTTGAAAAACACGAGGCAGCTAAAGCTGAACAAGCTCCCGCCCAGCCTGCACCTGGCTACTCCAAAGTAGAGGACAGCCTTGACTTTTTGGATTTCGTCGGCGGAAATGATGCAGCTCCGGCTTCTAAGGAAGAGGCTCCCGTTCCTAAGGCTGAAGTCAATGATGCTAAACCGACTCCTGGTTATGCTACTGCTGGAGATAGTCTCGACTTTTTGGATTTCGTTGGCGGAAATGAAGCAGCCCCAGCTCCTAAGACTGAGGCTCCTGCGGCTCCAGGCTATTCTAAAGTCGAAGACAGCCTTGACTTCTTGGACTTTGTTGGAGGCAACTCTGAGGTGCCTGCTCCTAAGAATGAGGCCCCTGCTGCTCAACCGACTCCCGGCTATTCGAAAGTCGATGACAGTCTAGACTTCTTGGACTTCGTTGGCGGTAATGATGCCCCTACTCCACAACACGATGTAAGTAGGAGGGGGCTTCTCAGTTTCTTCTGTACTCCTATTGCTATCCAAATCCTTATTAGTCTCTGTACGCATTCCCTGCTTTAGACCCCTGCTTCTTCAACACAACCGGTGAACCCCTCCGATGTCGTTTCTTCTAATGATAACACCCAGGCTATTTCCGCCTCTCTCTCCGTAAGCTTTTCTCTTCTAAGGGGGGATACTGTATCTCTTGGTTGCGGTGCTCAACCTGGGTGTGCACAGACTAATATTTTCTATTATTATTTTTTGCTCGACGTTCATGTTACGTCCTGTGTCCAAAGTGAGACCTAGATATGTGCAGCTAGTAGGAAACGAATCGAGCATGGGGTTCTGATTTTTGCTTTCCTGTCGTGGAGCTATCTCTATCTCCCTGTGTCTACCATGCATCATATTTTTCTTTGTACAGGCTACCCTCATGTCCAAGCCGTCTCTCTTCGGTCACTCAGCTGAAAAACCTCAGAATGATGTCATGGTTGAAAACACATACGATAGCGTGAGTGTTAACACCTGGCTAGCTAAAAATAGGATCTAACCCAAAACATCTTTATAATAATTTGAATGATGGTTGCACCTAAAGCATGCTAGATTATTATTTTACCACCAAAACAATTATCTATTTTCAGGCTGACAAGAACGCTCCCGAAAGCGGCCACCACCACCATCAGGTAGGCATTTAATCAAAACTCACTTTGCATGAGCACCGCATGCTGCACAACAACAAGTTAGACTGGAAAAGGATTGGATTAAACACGCGTGAAATTACAATATAGCTAGAGAGGAAAATAGGGTAGAATAATAATTGTATGAGAGTGTGATACTACAAAAAATTAAACAAAAACTAAAAGTAAAAATACTATTCAAATGTATAGGAGAGAGAAACAAGTGAGCAGGAACCTCTTCCGGAACTTATTTCTGAGGAAGGGGCAGAGAAAGAGGTGACTCATATAAACGAGAGGTTTACAAGAATCTGTAGACTGTTGCACCCGTTTCTGAACCCAGTGACACTTCAGTTGCACAAATCAGTGATGTTGGAATTGAGGAGCCTGTTAATGATGCTCATAGTGGAGAGCATGTTGATAATAAGGGCGAGGTAGTGTGTGTCTGTGTCGTTTTTATGTTGTCCGTAGACTGAAGCACCTGTGGTGTCAGAGCACGTGAAGGAGCAGCATGTCGCATCTACAGAGTCCGTAGACCACAAGGAAGAAGGTCAAGCACCTGAGACCGTTGCTGAGGAGGTTCCAGAAACTGCGGCTGCCCCGGATACTGCCACCGAACATTTTTCAGAGGTAGTTGAGAGTCAGGAAGTGCCCGAGGTATTCCCTGTGTGTTTCTATTTATGTCTCTGTTAGACTGTGCCCCCCTCCACCTCCGAACAAAAGGATGACAGTGTTGAACATCCCCAAACAGAGAGTCATGATCATGTTGCACATACCGAGGAACAAGCCTCAGAACACCAACAAGGAGAGGAACATCCCATCCAAGAAGAACAGTCTTCTGTTTCAACGCTTGAAGAGCATCCCGCACATGGTGCGGAGCAGCAACATTCAGCACCTGTTCATGGAGAGGAGACTCCATTAGAGCCTATCCATGGAGAGGAACAGGCCGCTGAACATCATGCAGTGGAACATCCTTCTGATGCTGTCGAGGGAGAGGAGCACCCCTCTCGTGAAGTGGAACACACCTCAGATCGCCACGATGTAGAGGAACATAGCTCAGAGGCTACTCATGGAGAGGAACAAGCTCCAGTAGTAAGTCACGACGTGGAACCTAATGTGGAGTCCATCCATGTGAAGCAACAGACCGCCGAACATCATCCAGTGGAACAGAGCTCGGAGTCAATCCAAGAAGAGGAGCAGATCCCAGCTCCCACGCATGAAGCAGAACTTACATCTGAGCCCACACAAGGAGAGGAGCTGCCTTCAGATGAACCTACAGTACCACATGGAGAGGAACACGCAGTGCCAGAACATGTGGAGGAACAACATGCTACACCAACGGAATCCGGCGTACAACATGAACCTACAGATGAGCATGGAGTTGAGCATCCTTCACATGTGGAGGAACTGTTTTCTGAACCCGCTCCCGGAGAGCAGGATGTTTCAGGACAATCACACGAGGAGGAGCAACAGACTTCAGCATCCAAACATGATGAGAGTACTTCTGAAGCTTTTCAACCAGGCGAACACGTCCCTCATGCCGAGGAGCTGACCTCAGAACATTCTCAAGGAGTGGAGCAGCCTTCTGAAGAACAGCATACGGACGAGCAGGTCTCAGTGGCCAAGCATGAAGTGGAGGAGACTTCGCAGCATCCCGCTGGAAAGGAACACACCGCAGAGGCTACACATAAAGAGGACGACGTGGTGTCAGAGCATGTGGAGAAACAACATGTGGCGCCTACAGAATCTGTAGAAGTTCATCATGCCCCTGCTAAACATGCCCCAGTCGAGAGTCAGGAAGTACATGAGGTATTCCCTGCGTGTTTTAAAATATGTCCCTGTTAGACTGAGACCCCCTCTACGTCCGAGCAAAAGGAAGATATCGTTGCACATACTGAAACTGTTCATGTTGCCCATGAGGAGGAAGGGCATGTTGGAGAATCTGAAATTGTCCCTAATCAGCACGAGGTACTGTGTGTCTCTGTCCATTTCGTACAATCACTGTAGACTGATGCACATGCCCAGGAGTTCCAAGAGCCTGAAGTGGCTCCTTCCTCTGATATTGGTGAGACCCATCCGGTTGAGGAGAGCGTGCACGCAGTTACCAATAAGGGTGTAGATGAGGTAGTCTATATGTGCGTCCGTCTTGTATGCCAGTTGTAGAGTGAAACACCTGTGGAGCATGCAGAAACTGTTCACCAGCAGGAGGAATCCCATCACGGTGTTTCTGCCGAAGAGACACAAAATGCAGAAAACGAGGTTACTAAAAATGAGACAGTGAGAGAGGTAGCGTGTGGCCGTCTCTTTTGTATGTCCCCTGCACAGACTGAAACAGCCGCACCTGTACATAACGAGGAGCACCCTATTATTGTAGAGCCAGCAGTTTCCCAACAATTACCTGAAGAATCAATTCATGAAAGTGTGACAGAGGTAGCGAACGGTTTTTTTAGAATTTAATCAGGGCTATAGGAAAATGTAACGGCTGAGGAAAACTCAACGGATGATGGCCAGATTTCTTTCGAAAATATTGGCAATATTGAACAACAGCCAGCTGAACCTGAGCCTTCAACCAGCCATGATGTTCCACCTCAAGAAGAGCAGCCTCAAACTCACGAGGCTCTATTGGACGCAGCTGCCCAAGATGTTCCATTAGCTACACCTGATCTACAGCAGAGCACCCAGGAAACCCCCACTGCTGCTGAATCCCAGCATGATAACGTTTCTGAAAACCCGGTCGATGTTAGTGTAATTAGCGAGCCTGGTGTGGAAGGAGAGAGCGAGAAGCACAGTGTGAAAGAGGTATTCCAAGGAGTTTCATTGTGACGTTGTATAGAACGAACAGCTTGGTGTGTCTTCCGAGCAGCCAGATGATGACTGGGCTGATGCGTCAGAGTCGTTTGAGAACGTTTCAGCTGACTTTGAAAATGGACCCGAAATGCATGAACATAATTTCTCAGCTGAAGAATCGACAGTGAGAGAGGTATTGCCTGTTTGAGAACAATTTATCTCGTGCTCAGGACGACCACTCCACACACTACGAAGCTGATGCTGAACCAGTAGTTCTTTCAGATATTAATGAGAATGAGAATGCGAATGAAAATGAAAATGGCGAATGGGAGATTGTGAGCGAGGTATAACAAGTGGCTTTTGTTTTGAACTGTCTGTAGGACGCCGACACAGTCAAGGACGAACTCTCGGAGAGCCCTAAGGAGGAGAAAGCTGAGCAGGTGATCGCGAGTGAGGATCAGAAAAGAGAGCATAACGAGGATGTGAAAGTTGATGAGGGTGAGACAGCGGTCGAGGTAGAGAACTTTGTTAGACAACATATGTTTTCTGTAGACTGAAGAACCGTCAACGGCCAAAGTCATTGAGGAATTATCCATTACTCCTCATTCCCCAGAGTCCCAAGTGCAAGAGATACCCCAGCCTTCTGAGGCAGCACCCTCAGCAGCTGGAGTAACCCCATCTCCCAGTGACGAGGTTCAGGCATCGGAGCCCACTGGAGAGAGTGCCCCTGTTTCAGCAGAACAAAGTGTGACAGAGGTTAGGCGTATGGTTTATTGTAACAGATAATGTAGAATACCCATGAAAATATTGACACACCAGTTTCTGGACAACTTCATTGTGTTCCCGAGATTACCAATTTGGATCAAGCGTCAGATGATACCGGTGTTTATGTGAATGAGAGTTTGGCCGCGGAGACCAGCATTCATGAGGAGCCTCGCACAGAGGAAACCTTGGTAGAGGGACATCACAGAAAAGAAGATCATGCGGAGGAAACCTCTTCCGACGCTCATCCCGAAGACACTCGCGTGGAGGAGCATCCTGTAGAAGAACTCCCTGTAGAGGAGGCAGCCACTTCCGTTCACACCGAGGAAGTTCATGCTGAACAACCCCTTGCTGAGGAATCTCACACAGCGGATCCTCATACAGAGCAGACCATTTCTGAAGTTCACGAGGAAGAACCCCACGCAGAAGTATCTCATGCAGAGGAGGCAACTTCCAGCGCTCATGCTGAAGAATCTCATAAAGAGAAAGATCATGCAGATGAACACCCTGTGGAGGAAGCAGCCGTTTCCGTTCATGTAAAAGAAGTTCAAGCAGAGCAGTCCCAATCAAAAGAACCTCACGTGGTGGAACCTCATGCTGAGAAAATTCCAGCAGGAGAAGTTGTATCTAATGATCACGCAGAGGAACTCCACGGAGAGGGTCACCACACAGAGGAGCCTCAAGCAGAGCAACCTCATCTAGAGGAGCCTGCAACCGATGAGAAATCCCACACAGAATTTCATCACCGTGAGGATATCACAGCTACATCTCATTCGGAGGACCCCCAAGCGCATCACCCCCATGGAGAAGAAACCGCCTCCAGTGCCCACGTACAGGAAATTCATGAGGAGAAACACCATACCGAGCAACACTCTGTTGAAGACTCCCATGCAGAAGGCGCTCCAGCTGAGCAAAAGGCTGTTGAGGAATCCACAACAGAAGATGGTCATGCCCATGAGCAACACACGGGAGAGCCAGCTCCTACTGCTCAAGCAGAGGAAACCGTTGGTGATCAATCCCAAGAACCCCATGTAGAGGAATCGCATGAAGAGGGTCATCATACCACTGAACCACACGCGGAAGAGACACATCCAGTTGAACAGCCTATAGAAGAACCTGCTGAGACCGCCAGAGAACCGTCCCATACAGAGGAAATTCATACGGAAGAACTTCATGCAGAAGATACTGCTACTAGTGCCCATGCAGAAGAATCTCCTTCAGTTGAACATCAGACAGAAGAGGCAGTTTTCACTGATCAGGCAGAGGAACACCATGAAGAGCAGCCCCATGCTAAGGAACTTCCTGTGGAAGAGGCAGCCCCTATCATCCATGTCGAAGGAGTTCATTTGGAGAATCCTCATGCAGAGGAACACCAGGCCGAATCGCATGGCGAGATAAGTCATGCAGAGCCATCACATTCTGAGGAAGATCAGCATGTAGAGGAATCTTCTTCAATTGATCACCAGAAGGAAGAGGCAGCGTCTATCGCTCAAGAGGAAAGCCACGTACAGCAGCCCCATGCGGAGGAGCATCCCGTAGAGGAGACGTTCACTAGCATTCATGTAGAAGGAGTTCATGCGAACCACCCTCACGTAGAGCAACATCAGCCCGTCGAATCACACGGAGAGGAGAGCCATGCAGAACTACCACATGCTGAGGAATCTCATAAAGAAGAGCATCACGTAGACGATGCCGCTTCGCATGCTCAAGCGGAAGAAGCTCATGCAAGGAAAAGCCATGCAGAGGAAGCTGTACATACGCCTCTCGAAGAGGAACGTCATAAGGAGGGGCGTCAATCAGAACAACTCCATAGGGAGGAAGCTCATGCTGAGCAATCACATGATGAGGCCGCTCTCACGGAGGAAACGCATGCAGGCCATGCTCCTACGGAAACATCAGCCGCCAGTTCTCACGCAGAAGAACCTCTGCTAGAAGAACCCCCCGCAGAGAAGATCCACGTAGAGCCATTCCAAGGAGAAGAACATCATGCTGAGGGACCTCATGCAGAGCATCACAGAGAAGACAAGGTTTCTAAAGAGGCAGGAGAAGAATCTCAGTCAATGCAACACCCTGAGTACACTCATGAGGAGAAGCAACATACCGAAGAACTATCTGAAGAAGCAGCCACATCCGTTCATGTTGAGACAGTTCATGCTGGGCAACCTACCGAGGAATCTCATCCAGACCATACCGCTACCGAAACTAGCAGTGACCATGAAGTGGTTGACCAGAGTGGAGGTAGCGCACCGGAGGAGGCCATATCCAGTACTCGTGCTGAACCCCATCCCGACTCAACAACTGAAAACGATCATTTAGAGAGTCAGAGTACGAGCGAGGTATTGCATGATTAAAAATAACTATAAAACTTGCATGTAGAATGTTGAGGAGGTTCCTATGGTGCACAGTGTGACAGACACACACGTGGATGATAAGCAGGAACATGAAGTGGTTGACCAGAGTGGCGAAAATCAGGTTGAGAGAGAGGTAGTCCCCGTGTATGTCCGATTTCAATCAATTTTAGCCCGAAGCTTCTGCACATGTTGAGAGTGAACAGCACACTGCACCCCCTGAAAATATCGAAATCCCCGCAATAGAAGGTGTTAAAATTATTGGTGGAGAGGCTCACGCTGAGCAGAGTGAGAGTGGAGCACACCATGACGAGGTAGAACATCATTCTTTTGCTATAGTGCATGATATGCAGGTTGTTGAACCTGAAGAGTGGGATCATGAGAAGCTTGAATCCGGCCGAGCGGAATACACTCCTCCTGGAGGAGAGACTGTCACGGAAACAACCGTATCAGCGGCTGAAGCTACACCAGGCCCTGAATTTGACGCTGCCGCTGCCGCTACGGCTGAACCCATCCCAGAGATCTCCGAACCAGGAGATGCCACGGCTGAACAGGCAGATGCAGTCAAGGTATTGTCTATTCTTTTTGCGTGGTAATGTTTCGATTGTTAGACCGCAACCCCGTGGCTGACTGAGATTCCTGTAAAATATGTGGAATCAGAAACTGAGAGTATGGTTGTGCACACCTCTGATGGAAGCGAAACCGAAGAGAAGCGGGATATCAAGGTATCGAATGAGAGTGGTAGTTCATACAGGTTATTGTCAGACTGAGAATGCTCAATCCGACGATTGGATTGTTGAAATTCCTGTAATACACGAAGTTAAAGAGGTTGAGGTACACGATGAAGTGCCTGAAAAGAAAGAGGTTGTGGATCAGTTGAACGTTAGCGAAAGAGAGAAAGAGGTAGATTGAGAGGGGAATTTGCTATTGTTTCATTGTCAGCCCGTTGCTTCACATACATTTGCTGAGGCGGACAGCTCTACCGATCAAGGCCGATCAGTAGGAGCGGTAGCTGAGCATCCTGAGGAGAAAGAAGGAGAGCCTGCACAAGAGGCCCATGTCCTTGAGCAAGCGACAGAATCGAATGAGAATGAGGTTTCAGTAAACGAGCAAGAGGTATTGTGAGAGAGTGTGTGAAACAAGTTTTACCTACAGAATGAGACTCCCACCACCTCCCAAAATGCACCCGAACCCTATGACTTCCCTGAAAATGAAATAGATCTATCCGAACCCAATGTTCAAGCACCTGAACTCCCTATCGAGGTCGTCTTCCAAGGTGTGGAAGAGGTATGGAGGCTGACTGAGATTTTATGTTGCTTATACAGACTTCCCAACACGACAGTCACAATGCACCCGAGGAACAGTATGTGTGTATTTCTCCCAGTTTCGAACAAGCAAACAGTGGTGTGAATCTGGCGAGAACCAATGAAAGTCACCTGGAATTTGTGTATAATGACCATGGAAAGAGTGAGACCGTCAGTCAGGAGTACGATACCGTTGTGACTGTGATTGTGACCGAGGTACAATCGTTTTTTATTCTTGCACCACTATTTCTTGTATAGGCCGAACCTGAGCCTGAACACGCTTCTGTTGCACCTCTTTCCGCACCTGAGCATGCTCCTATCATTAGTGATGGTGAAGTGAGTATTCACTTTGTGGACATTCCTCTTCCTTTTTGCACCGAAAAAGACCATTTTAAGGAACCCGCATTCACAAAGGTACACACTGATGTAGTTGACGCCGCTGCGCCCACCAGAGAAGACATTATCCACAAGGAAGAGGCTGACACCACCCACGGAAAGAGCAAAAACAAGAAGAAGAACAAGAAGAACCGCAACAGCAAGTCCATTACGGAAACGAATCCCCCGGAGATCACCATTTCTGACTCGGATAAGCACGCTGACGCTGAAGTAGCTGCTGTGAATGCCGGCAACGCCAGCCCTCCGATCCAGGTACACGAGATCAGCAGCACCGAGGAGAAAGCTAGCAATGGACACACAGGTCGCTTTCTCTATGAATCTTCAACTAATTTATATTTTTAGACGTTAAGACCACTGTTGAGACCATCATTGCCAGCCAGCAAGTGAACCAGAAGGATGTGTCGCCTACTCGATTTGCCCAGAACGTCCAGAGCCTTGTGGAGAAGACCCTAAAGCAGGCTCACCCAGGGGTCGAAATTGACCCTAACGTGGTAAAAGACCCTTTATTCCCCGTGAACAAATACTCATATCAGAAAATGCAAATCGACGTCCAACTACAGAGATTGGCCGAGCGCCGACCTGTCGTGGAAGCCCGCAACGTTATCACCCCCCTACCCTTGGAGGTCCACTTCTCTCGCCCAACCGTGAGTACACTTTTCCCTTTCGCACCTTCACTTTTACAGGTAGTACAATCTAAAATCATAGGGAAAATCCAACAAAACCCTGTAAGCACAGTTGACAATCCTTTTTTGGTTAAAACTAACATTTTGTTTTTGTGGCATTTTGCTCTGGCTTTGAACAAACACTCTTAGTATTCAAAATAATCTTTTAGCTCGTCCTGGAGGAACCACGCGCAATAGTAAGCCAATTTTTGAGTAGTCTTGTGTTTGTTTGCACTCATAATAGTCAAATAGATCATAATTTGAACACCGCCACTCTTTCGAATGGAATACCCGGTCTTCTCAAACTCTTGTCCGTAAAAGGGTTCATTCGAAAGAACACGGTATCTCGTGTCGTAACGTCACGTTGCCTCCCTTTTTTGGCGTACACATTTATTTATCGCGAGCTCTTAGTTTTCTTTCCTTTTCCTAAGAGTTTCTAACATTTAGACGCCCATGAACCGCGAGCGTCAGTACAAACTCCTCCCCAAGGATATCATCTTCTGCTCCGGATTAATCGACGCCCATGGAGAAAACTTCAGCGTCTGCTTTGTTCTCACTTTGTAATGAAACTTAATTTTAGGCTATGGCTGCCGATCCCCGCAACACTTACCGAGAAAATGCCAGGGGACTGCAGCGAAAGATCCGTATCTTCAAGGTAAAATCTGTCCCGGAAAAAGCGAACAGTCTAATGTTAAGGAATCTCCCCACTACCAGACATACCTGAAGGCAAAGGAGGAAGGAGTCACCGTGGAAACTCTATTGGCAACCGAAGCCCACTAAACCCAGTCTGCTGATAACGAGTATACCCATCAACCCGTCCCTATTAGTTGATGCTTTCCCCACGGTCTCTTTTCGGCATTTATACTCTTTCTCACCCCTCGGTTATTTGATCTTTTGCTGGTACGGCGACAAGTTAGCCAACAACCTATAGATCGATTTTGATGATAAACAGACATTCATTTATATCCCACAGCATGTCTACTACGCTTTCCCCCTTTTCTTCGTCTGTCTTACGAGTCTCTGTGCTCCATTTTAGCCGGTTTTCCCTTGGCCTTTGTAGAATATCGTTTGATCTTCTCTACGTATCGTAAGCCCTAGCATATTTTGTTGAAAACCTCTTAATGATCCTTGACTATTGTTATTTTCCCGCGTTGCTCCTTCGCTTCGCTTCTGTCAAGAGACATTAACAATAAACTTGTTTCTTATGAAATCTTATTAATTGAAATCACAGAAACACATCACAGGAGCACAATACTAACCGGAATTGGAAACGATCACTGGTTTATAGAAATAGTCTCTCTTTCCACCGGTTTTGGAAACAAGTCGAATGTTATGGATAACCATCTCGGATGACACTGCTTTACACATATCGTAGACTGTCAGAGCTGCTATCTGCATCAAATGGAGAATTTTATTTGAATCGTTGAAAACTTACAGAAACAGCCGTCAAGGCTTCCATCTCAATGCCAGTAGGAGCTGTTGTCTTCGCTGAGCTCGTTATTTTTAACTCGCATAACTCCTAAGTAAAAGTTAGCACAGTATATTGTTATCCACCTCATCCAGCTCAAAATCGGTGCTGACAACATTTATAGGAACATTATGGCATAGAGGAATCAACGTGGAGGTTTGCTTAGCGCCCATGATACTGGCTAGCCGAGCGACGTTGAGAACATCACCCTTTTTAGCTTGATTATGCTTTATTTGTTGAACAATAAGTGGGGTTAACTGAAAATAAATATATAAAGTTTATAACAATGGTGCTTTACCTTGACAAAGCCTTGAGCAACCGCTACTCTATGTGTGTGTGCTTTATCCGAAACATCGACTTGTTTGGGAGAACCGTCGGCAGCAATATGACTTAATTTATTCTCGCCGGAGACATCTGAGCAATGTAACTTTACAATAGCCTAATGAAATGCTAACTTACTTGTACAAAATAATCTAACAAAAGATCTAGACGAAGTGAATGTTTGAAGCAGATGAAGAGGAACAGGAGCTATCCTCCTATGAGAATCATAGGTCTGTTTGGGAGGTTCTTCAAGTTTTCCATGCCTGAATCCTAGGCTATATTCAAAGCACTTTTTAAGAGATACTAACCGGCATGTTGTTTCTTTTTTCTAAAGACGGCCGCTCGAATGACTTCCGCTATTTCTTCATCGTTTGCTCCACTTCGCAACAGATCACGCATACTTACTTCTTTATTTCCATGGAGACATACCTAGACATTTTAATATTCTTAAACGCAAGCTCTGCTTACCTTCAGGTTTCCATCGGCCGTAATCCTTAGTCTGTTACAGGTTCCGCAGAAGTGTTCGGACATAGAAGTGATGAATCCGAACTGCCCCTCATAGCCTTTAATCTTGTAGGCCTGTAACAAACACACTCGTGAGGTTTAACTGTAGTTCTTACCTTTGTCGTGTCGTGAGGGTCATCTTCTAGCCGAATAATGTCATCACCAAAGTAGGATGTGACCCGTTCCATCATCTCCTTATAGCCGACAAATTTCTCAGTATCGAAAGCATTGCCGCCAAATGGCATATATTCGATGAAACGAACGTCCAGTCGCTGAAGAAAGGAATAGTGAAAACAGGACGAAGTGACTCACTCTGTTTTTGGTCCATTCAATAAAACTCAACATCTCGACGTAGTTTTCGTTTCTCATTATTACATTGTTTATCTGTAAAGGCTTATCCTTCGTTAAATCTGGGGGTTTCCCACCTTGACCATGGGGTAGACATCCTCTGCAGCCGCTATGCTTCTAAGGACCAAATGTAGGCCTTTTCTCCTTGTCATTCTTAGAAATTTGTCTTCTTTCAATGTATCCAGACTAATATTTATCTAAAACAGCGACTAACGAGTTAGAAAAATTATACAAACCTTATCCAACCCTGCTTTTCTCAATTCCTTCACATTTCTATGTAAGGTTATTCCGTTTGATGTCATTCCAAGACTTTTAATTCCAGAAACTGACTTAATTCGGTCTAGCAATATCGATCAGGGGAAAGAAAAAAGGAGCTTACAAATAATATCCAATAGATCTTTCCGTATTGTCGGCTCTCCTCCAGTCACTCTCACTTTATCAATACCATTTTGTGCAAAGACATTGACCAAATGGACTATTTCTTCGGTTGTAAGCAAGCGCTCTTTCGGTGTAAGGGGTACACCATCTTCTGGCATACAATACGTACCTTAACAATGTAAAAAAAGGAACATGAAAAAACTTACATCTTAAATTACACCGTTCGGTTAAAGAAATCCTCAAATAGTTGTGTATCCTCCCAAAAGTATCATAAAATGGCTGGTGAATAGAAGAAGACGCTTGTGCTTCTTTCTTACGATTAAGATTAGAGCATAAATTAATTGCTTACCTTTAATATGGCTTCCTGTATTAGTTCTTTCTTCTGCGCGGCAAGTTCAGATGCTTTTCGAATTGGATTTTGAGTAATCCTTGATAAAGAGGAAAGCAGTTGACGAGATTGCATTCACCTGAACAGAAGAAAGATTGGCAAATGGAATGGAGGAGGGAGCTGCAATCATTGTTAAAATAGAAACGGGTGAGACAAGACGCAATGACTGAATGGTCTAGTGATTACAAAAGAAGAAAATCGATAGGAATAACAAATAGGCCAGATGTTGAATGTGACCTGGGCCCCGCTAGAAACTCGTGCAGAAACAGTGAGGACAATTTGAAATGCGCAGTTTATAAGAAGGAGAAGGTCACAGACAAACAGATGAGAGTTCACCTAGACGTGACGTAGAGTGAAATGTATTCTTTCTTTGATCGATGGACGATCACGCTCTAAACCGGAAATAGTCTCGTTACAAACTTGGGAATTGACCAGACCCGGTTCCATAAAAAGAACAAGAGAATAGGCAGAAATGGTTTTAAAAAACTGGGAGCTGTTTGTAATCAACGGATGCTTATCACTAATAAACATCTGCAAAGCGGACCTCAGCTATTGACCGTCAACAGCTGACTCGCTTGTGGTCAGGCGATATATTGAAGTGACCCCATTCGAATATGCTTGGCATCCAGTATATTTTTACTTAATAGGGCTCTTAAGTTATTAGACCAACTCATCCCATTATTCACCTCTTAGGGGAGGTTATAATCAGGGCGGGGTTGGAGATAAGACAGGGTGCTCTGTCCTACATTTGGAATACGAGCGGGGTTCTAGTGCATATCTTTCTAATATTCTAATCTCAAAGACTTCCATGCTTTTCTAAAGACGCGGATTGACTCATTCCATTTTCCCTTACAAAAGTCTAATAACTTAAGAGCCCTATCTTTTATGATTCTCCGCTTTTTATGGAGAAAACTCTCATAGATGATGATAGTGTACGCAAACAGTGTAGAATACTAAAGAATTTTCGAGATGACTACACCACATGGGCAAGTAGATCATGTTTTTCAAGCGCTGAACAACCTCTTCTGCCTATATGTTTGCTATTGATAAAAGAACGTATTAGGCCCAGTCAGGGGGTTTAGCAAGACAGATTGATAGCAAAATCTGCATTATTTTTCTGTATTCCTCTCTTTGCTCCCTCTCTAGCAAGTAGGGGTTTAGTCACCGGCCTTTTCCACTATAGCCAGCGTTTATTATCGCCTAGATCGATTCGGATAGAATGCCAAGGAACAGACTGTCAACAGCAGTGCATACCCTTTATCCCTAAATCTCATTGTAATGGGGATATTTTGATATCTTCAAATTCTTCCCCTCTACAAGCTGGAGAGAGCCAAAAGGTCTTCGGCGCCACGTTTACTTATCACTGTCGCTTGGGTTCTTATCGCCAGCTTCGACTTGCTTTCTATTGCTCTTCGTGTCCTCCTTCGATCCTTGTTAACATCCATAAATTTGTTTATTTTAGTCAAATTTAGACTATGGCTCGGGAAGAACGGACTTCAACGCACGTCTCTTCTCAAACCCCTTTGACGCAGGCACACAAGATTCCCCCAGAGGTCCATCAACAGTTACTGAAGGAGTTTGTGCCTGGTAGGATTTATTGACTATTCTCCTTCCCATTTTCGTTTTAGTTGTTAAGGAGACGGCTCTAGCTGGACAGGAGCTTCTTCGAAATTACCAAGGTAAGAATAAGATTTTCACTCTTTTATTGAATAACCTATTTCAGCTCTTGAGAAGTCTTCTCAGACATATGCCACCTGCTTGGAAAACCTTGCTAAGAGTTCACAAGGCGCAGACATTAAGGCCCAGGAGCATGGCAAAGAGCTCCACGTAATTGTTCAGGATTACAAGAAATACGTTGAGTACCACAAAGAATGCGTTAGTTCTTCTCCACGATCTCTTCATTGATCCTTTTCAGATTAAGGAATTGACAGGAATTGTTGCCAAGACAACTATTTACAGCACTGAGGAGAAGGAGACGCTGAAGGCTATGTTCGCTACTTACCAAAAAGATGAAAAAGACATTCTCAAGGCCCAAAGGAAGGGATTAAAGGTACGATCTTTAAGAATTCCTTGGGAAACTTGTAAAAATTTTATTCCTCATTCGTTTGTTTGCGTAGACAGGCGTTATCTCACGACCCATAAGTGAATGCTTCAAATATTTCGTGGAGGGTTGACTCACAAAAGAGGGCAAGCCTAAAAATGGGTGGGAGACCCTCGCCCCCGGTGATTAATCAGACTCCCAGCCCATCAATAGAACTTGTCAGATTATCAACTACCGGCGATGATTCATGGCTTTACAGAAACAATCCGAGGTGGACGCCTTCTACGACGCGTCAGCTAGACAATTCTTGCGGCAACAAGAACTACGCTACAAATTCTTCCTGGATAAACACAAGCGCTGGTTTGCAAAGTAAGCTGTGACTTTTTGTTCTTCTTTCGCGTAAAGAGCGCAATTTCCAGTTGATAAGAGAAAATCCAGCGATCGTTGCACCCAACGATCTTACGAATTCCTTCCTGCAGGGTATAAAGAAGTTACCATTCTTTTGCAGATATTGGGACCTGCTGGAGAAGGTTCAAACAGAAAAAGGCGTTCCTGCACCAAATGGGCATGTCACTGTGCTAGCTGTAAGCAAGCCTTCTTTCACATGAATAGTCACTTCAGGGAGTGGAGGCGGTTGTTCCTCCCGAAGTTAAGGAGGAAGAACATCCTATTCCAAATGGAGTAGTTGTAGCTGAAACTCCCGTACACGAGGAGGCCAGGCCAGCGATGGTTCCTATAGTTGCTAAAGTTATCCATGAGAACGGCGTCCACAATGATGATGTACTTTGCTCAATCTTTTCTTTGATGTAAACTAATTTACAGCCACCGTTCTTGCACACGGGAAATTCTTCTCCAAGAAGCTCTATCTCTTCTATGGATCAAATTCCCAGTCGGCGAGGAACTAACGTAAGACTATTTCCCTGAATTTAAACGCTGTATCTGGCTGTCCAACCCGTGTGCTTGGCCGTGTATGTACCTTGTTCTTTTAAAAGCTTGGGTGGGAGTCCCTAAACGGCTCCATGAAAGGAAGCTCTGTTAAAGGAATAGACAAGTTTCTGAGCTAATGTACCTGAAAAGAGCAAACTGTTTCTTTAAAAGGGCTGCATTATGTCTCGAACCTCTGTACAGCTTGTGCTTTTTTTCGAGAAGCATGAACATGGTTATAGGAACACATCCCTGGAGTCATGCTGGTCCACAACGAACGACGGTATTCCGTAAACAAAGTCAGTTTTAGTTGTGCACTTTCAGACCATATGAAGATCACCACCATACCACATCACCACTCGTAAATAAGGTCGCTTTTTGAACCAATTAGTCGACTTTTATTCATGTTCATTAGTTTTAATCGCTTGGGTGCTTTTCTATTGCTTTCTTGTTACTACCATTCGATCACTTTTCGCCCCTTCTTCCAACCCCGTAAACATGAGATTAATTACAGTTCGTTGAAGTTCCTGTAGCTGCTCCGATCCCCGCACCCGTCACGACAACATCCGCGGCGGTTCAAGCGGAACTTCCTACTCCTCTTGCACGGGAGGAGATACGTCAGGAGATGCCACTTCCGGTCATTGAACAGGCTCCACCTCCCACACGTAAATATGAATATCGTGGCCCAATAATTATGCCGGCTCCTGTGCCGCGTACCCGTGAGCCAGAAATCATCAAACAAAGAGTGAGCTGGGTCATCTGTTGCAAAGGAAGCACTAATTGCAGGAAGCCCCATTGGTTGTCCCGCGCACCGTCGACGCTCCAGTTTATGTTCAACCAAAGCCCAACAACTATGTAAGGAGGAATCGGGAGACTCAAACGAATAGTTCTTACAGTATGCTGCTCCCCCTCAGGAGAGACCTCACTACCACGTGGAAGCCGAGTACAATCCGACGGTGTCCCCCGCTCATCGGCCAGTTTCTCAAAATTTCGCTAAGCCTGCCCAAGAACGTATTTCATTTTCCTAGATTGTGGGATGAAAAGCAATTTTCTAGAGCTTGTTGTGCCTTCAGTGTTTAACGCCAGCGACTACGGTAGAACCCTAACAGTGACTCAAGACTTCAACGCGACTTCAGGAGAACAGATGACTGTCAACCGGGGAGATAGAGTAATACCTCCTTTGAAGATGTTATAATTGCTTATTTTCCAGGTAATTCTGATCAAGAGTGGCTCCAGAGGATGGATATTTATACAGGATCAAGCAACTCAAAGGTAGACAAATAAATAATACAGACAAAATATAATACGATTTAGAACTGGATGGATTCCGGCTCCGTTTGTCTCCTACTAATAAATATATGCACTATTCGTGACTTTTTAACAAATATATACTGTATTTTTTTGATTTCTATGAATATTTTCTATTCATTTTTTGGCAAA
Organism: Oscheius dolichura; assembly: GCA_932521035.1. NCBI lineage: Eukaryota > Metazoa > Nematoda > Chromadorea > Rhabditida > Rhabditidae > Oscheius > Oscheius dolichura. The sequence goes on along the minus strand of OW051497.1, from coordinate 8,543,381 downwards.
TTGTCTGTGGGCTCATATCACAAGCAAAATAAAGATGCAAACGTACAAACAATGAGGGAAAGGAGTTTAGAGATGAGTAGAGTTCTGCTCATTATGCATGGTCAGGTAGTAACGGAAGCTGCGAGCCTTGGAGCGGGCGAGGCCTGAAACATCTTAAGTGGACTCCCAGTTTCACTGGTCATTTCAAAGCGTTCTAAGATTTTGGACAAAAGTCAGTAGGACTCTTGCTTGAGGGTGAGTGTGAATGTGCTCGCGAACCGTTAAATATCAAGTTCAAGCACCGAGCAGTCCGTTGTTATCCTCCTCCTTGCAGTTGCGCATGGCCTCCTCCAGGAATCCTAAATGGTCATTTGTCTCTCTACAGAAATCCCAAAAATACCTTTCTTCATCTCTCTGACGATTACAGTCATCAGTTTGTTCCATCCCAATCGGGCTAAGCAGTTCTCGCCACTGTATGGATTAGTGAGCGCTTGGAGAGCATTATCGTGGGCCTAGACAGAGTTCATCTGTTATTATTAAAGAAATCTTACTTCTGCAGGAGTAAGACCTTCAAGCAGATTAGTTGTTCCATTTTCTTTGGGACTTTCCAACGCCTGACTGTCGCTTGTTCCGGTCGTGACCTGGTCGACAGTCACCTTCTTGAAGACGAGCCAGTTATCAGCGCCAAAGTTGACTCCCCTAAAACAGTCCACTCTAAATAAGTTGACCTTTACCTGTAGAAATGAATCTGTCCAATTCTGTGGGCCATATCGTAGACACTGGAGATGGGGCAAAAGCCAAGTGATCCGACCGCAGTGTCTAAGAAGTTTTGAATCCTATGCGCCTGGAAACACTTGGCCATTATTTAGGAGCGCACTAACCTGTAGATGAAACTCTTTACTTTGATTCAACTCTTTGATGTCTAAGGAATCACTTTGAATACCAAAATATTCAGCAAATTTAGGTCTTTTCTCGATCAGGGTCTGAAGGATCTTCTTACCAACATTATTATTCTTAGCCCTAAAAGATTATTAGGGCGGTATGGATGTCTACCCACTTCACCCAAACTTCACGAATTGCGCTAACTTCCTCTTCAGACAATTCAGTCGACTCGTTTTTCTTAGAAGAACAGAGTCCCATGTTTCTAAAGAACCGTTGAATTGAGAAAGTCAGGCGAAAAAGGGCAAATTGAGGTAGATCTTTGTACCGTTTGGAAGAAGTCGAAAAGATTCTAAAGGTTTTCCTCCATGACAGAGATCTTTTTATACGCAAATAAACAATTGAAAGAAAGTTGTGGAGTGAAAATAATTTGACTGGAGCCTGCTAGCTGTTGAAATAATGAGGATTGGCGATAAAACTAGGCATTAGGTGGAGGCTGTTTCCTGTTTTTCTCACTGCCAATTAGCTGTAAGATTTCTACACGTAAAAATAAGGAAATCCGGTGAATAGTTTACCATGGTAGGGGGAGGAAGAGCAGGACAAATATCTACTTGTCCCCTCCTCCAAATTTGTACTCAAAGTTATTTAAAGCAAATAGGAGTGGGAGTCTTGTTTGGGGTCAGCTGCATATGGCGGAAGAGACTTCTAACAAGTCGAGGCTCTTCCGACTCAAAGAGAAGAAGATGGGGAGGGGCGAAACAGGCGGAAAATTGCCCAAGGAGGCAATGAAAACGTAAATGATCGCAGCTATCGTTCAGATTAAGATGGCTTGTGGGCATAATTGGTAAGGGGGTTAACTTAAGCACTGGAAAGGCAGTATACGGGAAATTGGCAGATTACGGCAGTCACATTAATTAGACGAGGAGACTGTGACGTCGCCACTCTAGGAATCTCAGTCAGGTCTAAATTGAAGAAGGAAAGAGAGATGGCTTCAGGAGACAAAATACTGGGTCACATGTGGAAAGAGATGTGTGTTGGCTTAAAAATAGACGAAGACAGGGTCCACCACACGGCAACGACAATTAATAATAACCAGTCAGGGAAGATGCTTGGTTCCTTGCTTTTTGTCTGCAGGAGATAGAGAAATTAATGATGTGAACCAGGTCTAAAAAGTCTCGAAGAGCAAAATCTTAGACTTATGAAATTCCCTGCAAGGCGATAGAAAGGGAAATAATCAAAACTTTTAAATGAGAACTAATTAAGATTTACCCTTATCTTATGAAAAGCATAGGATTGTTTACATTCACATCTTAGAAGAACAGGAAAAATGCCTTTCTATAGAGTATGGTCAGATATCAGAAAACGCTCTGTTCCGCTTTTATTTATTGCCTGAAACTGCTTTCATTGTCGTCTACTATTATATTCTGTTGTTGTCAGGGAGAAAGAAGATGGAAAATAAGTGACAGGAGCAAACGATGCTCTCGCGATATCAGTCATCCTTGCAATGTGAATAACGTAATCCGGATATGCAAATATAGTGGTGTTAGAGAAGAAGAGGGAGCAAAATTTTGTTCGTGGGATAAGTTTAGCCGCCACTTACCGCTCGTGTTAAACTTATATCTGCAAAGGGATAAACTAGTCCTTTTAGCCAGAACGAAGATAACAGAGTATGATATTCCACAAATTATTATTAGCACTAAGAAATAGAAGCAGAGCAGTTTAATAATTAGAATGTCCTTGTTTTCAGCAACAAAAAAGCAAACTATAAGCAACAAGCTCCATCATGTTCGCGCGATCTGGAGCATATCGTTATTTCTAAAATGCTATATATTTTCAGGTTTATAAGTGAAGTCACTCTCAATTGCATTGTAACGCCTTTTGTAAGCAACATAAATGTTTAGAGCTTGAAATTAGCAACATTTATGGAACACGATACAGTCTTTTACGCAATATAGCAATGGATGAAGTTTGTTTAGTTAGTTTTTCCTAGTTTATGTTCCATCCTCTTCCAATTGACAGTAGGAAGCAACTGTCAACAGATTCTTCCCATAAACGGAGGGGTTCGTAGGGGAGGTGGCACTCAGACTTCACACCTCTTGACCGCAGACCTCAGACTCCGTCACTGCGTTGAATAATAAGAGCACTTAACATCTAACGTGTCGTTTCCTGAAGCCCTAAACAGAATCTTTTTTTCTTGAAACCTGAAGCAGCTGATTGATTTGAGAACATCACCGACCCCCACACATTTTTCACTTCAGCAATTGTTTTGAGAGGGACCATGTTGATAAATGACGGCAAGTGTAGCTAATTAAAGCATACATTTTCATAAAAACAAACAGGCTGACGCAGCAGAATATACAAGAGAAAGTAGGATAAACGTGTGCAGAATTTGCAGAATTTGCTAAATTTGGAAGAAATTTCATACTAGAAATGGAATAGAATCCATCGATATTTCGAACAAAAGAACATGAATTGAATCGAATTTCCCTGATTAACATTAAACGCAAATCGACTTCAGCATTTATTAGCCAGTTTGGAGATATTTTTTATGTTTAGCATCGTTTCTTGACGACGATTTCCAAAATAGTCATGTCAACGGTAACTGATAATTCTCTTTAGATTCTCTTTACAAATAAAGAAACTCTAAACATTGTGCTACATTCTTTTTGTTTGGTTTTACCTTTTTTTAGGGGGTTACAGTATACACGCGACGGCCATCTGCGTATCTAGTTAATTGTTTCGGACATGTTATGGAAGGGGAAGAGTACTTTCAGTAAGAATTTTATTCGATCATCTGCCATCTATGTCTTTTACTTATCATACCCACCACGGTAAAAGTCATAAAATTAAACCACAACTTAAAAATCCATTTGTAACGCATTTGTTTGCTGCAATTAATGACTACGGTAGCTTGGCGTCGGTGTGTTGGGCACGTTGCCAAGCATTGTATTTTCTCCCGCACACTTTTGTTTGTGCTTGGGTTCGTATTGTTTCCTCCTTTTCTTTCTTGTTTTTAATGTAATTTCTTTCAGAATGCCTCCAAAAGGCAGGGGCAGTAAAAGGGCTCCAGTGGTGAAGGAAGAACCGCAGGAGACGACCTTCCATGTGGTTTCTGCTCCGTTTGGTGAACCGGTGGACATTGGTGACGACAAAGACTTGCCTCCTATTGATGTACATGAATATGAATGTAAAATGTACGATTTTTTAAGAAACACGGGAAGAAAATTCTACATTGCAGGACCTCGAACATTAGGAAAATTATAGCCGCTGAAGCACAATTTAATAAAACTATGGGATTGTTGAAAGAAGCCAAATTAGAATCCGTAAGTATTTTTTAATTTCGTGTGTCTGTGTTTATCTTTTATAGTACAATTTTAACTTAATAATTTTCAGTTACGTAAAAAACGATTAGAAGTATTGGAAGGTACAGCGGAAGAATTCCTAGAGAGAGCAAAATATGTTGATGAAGAAAGGGACAGAAAAGCAGCTGTAAGTAGTTTTTCTTCTTTATTTTTACGCTAATATTTTTTCCGCTGTTTCTATGAGTTTATTTTTTCAGGTTCTCAAAAAATGGTTCGATTTACACGTTGACCGCTGTAAAAGGAAATTGGAGGCGGCTGAGCATTATTCTATGTCGAGTCAAATGGATAACTTAATTAATGTACAGGTGCGTAACAAATTAAAGCTTTTTAAAACTGTTACCTTTTGCAGGAAAGACTAGTCGAAAAATTAAGAGAGCAGGAAAGGAAGGAATTGGAGGCACTCCGAAGCGCGAAACTGGTTGCGGGGCAAATGATATGTGAGATTTTTGTTGGATTCGATTTTTCATTGTTATATTTGCAGATGAAGTAGAAAACAACCGAGGAAAAACGATGAAGGACGTTGAAGAATGGGAACGCGAGCCGAACTATCACAAGCTCAATTGCTATCGAAGGTTGTTGGAGTATCCAATCATCGTCTACAATCTCAAGAAGACGGACATCCAAAAGGACCTGGCCTTCTGTGAAAGAGCTATCTTAGAAGCCGAGGTTCGGGAGACTCTATCAGATGAGAAGAACCTGAACGGATTGGCCGACGGTGATCCTGAGGCGAGGATGAAGATGGGCCTGTTCTGGGAGCCGATTGAAGTGACAAAGAGGTGGAGAGAAGAGATGGAGGCCAGGGAAATGAAAAATAAGAAGAAGCTGGAGAGGAAGACGACTGTTGTGAAGGAACAAATAACAAAGAAGCGGCTATCTACCGAGAAGATGGAAGTGGATCAGCAGATAAAGGAGCAGGCTCCGAAGAAACTATCAAAAGAGAAGGTCATAAAAAAGGTGGAGACAACTGTGATACAGAAGAAGACGATGGTCAAGAAAACAAAGAAGAAGGCGACGAAGACTGCCGAACAGAAGAAACTTCAAAAAACAGCGAAGCCAACGTTCACAGAAGCTGACCTTGCCCATCTTCCACCCTACTTGGCCGATGTTATCAAAGTTTCCAAGAAGAAGATGAAACCAAAGAAGTTGATTGTCACTACTTCAAAGGGATGGAACGCCCTCAAACGGATTAGAGCCCTCCGCCGAACCAGGAAAGCGTACCGATTGAAGCTGAAGGCTGTAAGAAGGAAGAAACTGGCAGTAGCAAGGGAAAAACTATTGAAGAAGAGGAAGTTGAAAGAAGAGAAGAAAGTCCAACCTGTGAAAAGTGTAAAGAAGTAACTTTATTCTTTTTGTATGTATGTATGATTGGTGTTTCACGTTTTCTCTGATACCCGTTGACGGAACTGGTTTCATAAATGTTTCTATACAGCACTGGGTGAAAAGTCTTGATGGTAATAGGCTCCGTTGGAGTAGGCCAAAAGTTGGGACTCGTTTGTCTAAAAATGAAAGATGATGCTTCTGATTAATGATCCTATAGAAGCCGAACAATCTCATAATTGAATTCGTGCTTCTAGAAATATTAATAGAAGACGGTACCTTGAGATCATAAGAGTAGATGGAGACAGCTGTAGAACTTCGAGAGATGTCACTGTCCGAGTAGCCCAATATGGCCGGCATATGGATGATAGAACATCTAAAAAGTTCGTGTATTTTCTGATCTCTTCGGTGATCCCCAAATTTGCAAAAAGTAAATTGAGTTATAGCAGTTCAAAAGATTATGCCTTGCTTTTTTTCTTGTGCCAGATTAGCAGCACAAGTAGAATTGGAGATGAAATCAAAGAGGCCAATCATCGCAATGTGTACCACCTCCGCAAAACGTAAAATAAATAACAGATTTTGGCACACTTCCTCATTATAAAAATGACCAAGAAGAGCACTTCACGGCCATTTTGTGCCATTTTGTGCCATTATTCAATTTGCTGGTCTCTGGGAGCCCAGATCTTTGGGAGCTGGGGTACTGGAAACTGAACATACCGGATAAACACCATGATCAGAATGAGGAAAAGGATGATAGCGATGATTCCTCCGAGTAGGTAGAGGTCATATCCGGGAGCACGCTCCATAAAGCTGTAGGGCTAAAAAAGACAAATGAATGGAGTTGAAAAGCAAATGTTGTTTCGGGTCTTTCTTTAGAAATTGGAACTTCAAAAGAGGACGCTAGGCCAAACATAGGCGTTCTTTTAAAGTTCACAAGACCTCAGCAACGGACAAAGAGGATTTCTAATGAATGAATGAATGAAGTACACTTTCTTGCCCCTTTTCTGCTTCACATCGTTCCTGTGAGAAAAACAAAAAGAAAAGGTAAGATGATTTCAAAGAGCAATTAAGACGTTACGGTATTTAAGGAAAGCTAAACTGCAAAATTATTTCCAAAAAGTGCACTGATAGGATAGGTTGTCGGCACAGCCGTCCAGGCCAGCGCACGAGCTATTGTTACAGGCGGAAAGGGATGTTTGTCTAGGAAAAAAGCAATATATTGGCAGAAAGGTTCTTCGGCGGTATTTTCTCACCCGTTCTGCAAAAAGAGAAAACCCAATTAAAGAGAGAATACTCAAGTTACTTCTCTTTCTCTCTCACTCTCTCTCTCTCTTCATAAAAGTTTCAGATTATGACGACGGCACCCAGCTATAAAAACTCACCCGGGCAAGACTCGCCGAGTTCAAATAGAAGGCTAGTGTGCGGTTGTTGAAGTGGTGTGGAATCATTTCTGCCTGTAAAAGACGCAATCCTTGAGACATAGAGGATGAGAGAAGAAGCCATGAAAAACCTAATTGAGCAGTGAATTGTGGGAGGATTGAGGAGGGCTATTCATGAGCGACGACGGGCTAGCACTTTTTTCTTTTTTTCTCTGCCCTAATAAGGCGAAAGCAGTGGAAGGAAATGCGCTGCTAATGGAAATCAGAGGTGCCAAAGAAAAAGACGGGAGAAGTCATAATCCCCATCGGGGAATAAGCTGACATAGTGGCATCCGGAAGTGGGTTCTAAGAGAAATGTGATTGAGAGCAGTACTCCGAATGGGAGAAAGGATAAGAGGAGCAGATAGAACGGGAAAAGTTTTGGGAGCGGCGTGGAGTGAAATATTCATGCATGACCTTTTTGTGTGATGCTAACAAAGGAATGGCTGAAGGAGGGGGGATTATCTTTTACCGGGGATAAGACAGCTATAGGTCTTCTTTCTCTTCTCGTTATCAGTTTTGGTGGAAGATGAACAAAGATCCACCCAGCGAGACGAAAGAGACCGTGGTTAATTATATTAATTCTTAGATGGGGTGAACCAGACCGTTCATACCTTGGAAAAGCGCTGTCGAACCGGAAGTAGATTGAGAAGACCAAGTGTCATCGAGATCGTCATCCTGCAAGATTATCTCTAACTGGCAGAGGACCATACGGAGTTTGTTAAACCAGCAACCAACAACATGATCTAACGTGACATATAAAGTAAAGAGAAGTTTATAGGCTCTTTACACGGACTACCCGAAATCGGTATTGCAAAAGTATGGCCAAAAAAGATTTGAAAAAGTACATATGACACAATGTTCTGAAAAGTGTTTGAGAAAGCTAAGCTGAAGTTTCTTTAAACCGCAAATTGCCGCCAACGGAGTGAGTCGCGCACTACTTACGAGGTGCAAACTGGAGGTTAGGACAGTTTCCTCAAATAGACAGTCAACTAAAAATGTTACCCCTCGTCCATCAGACTCCACATCATTTTCTTCTCCTCTAAGGTGTGATTCAAACGCCGAATGTGTGAGAGACAGACTCGACTGCACACAAATTAATTCTCAGTCCAACTGGCCCATAAATTGTGAGAGAATGTGAGCTCTCCCCGTCTTTGGATACGTCTGTCTAATAAAATGGTCATAGCCCGATGGAAAACTGAGGAAAAAAAATCTACACCCTTTCTATTGAATCCTACGCAGTCTGACATATGCAATTTACTAATGGCAATGGTCACACTGGTATCATTCTTTCTTCCTTTTTAGAACTGAGAAATTCTGCGAAATATGGGCAATGTCACCCTCGTCATTTGGTGTCAATTTTTTCTCTCCCCTCCTTTTCTTAGCCACTATTATTCCGCCAACCATAACAATAGCCAATTTTCACAATAATACATCGCCGCGATGCGTTTTCTTCCCTTTTTAAAAGGAAATCTTATATTTCTTAAATTTAATTAGAAAATGAGGTTTATTAGCCGCTTTAAAGTAACCTAAAGAAGCAACACGTCTAGGAAACTTTTAAAGAATAATGTGTATGTATAGTGACCGGGACTGCCAGGCTGAAGGTTATATATTGAGAAAAAAGTGAATCGCTCCTATCCCGGATGAGCAAGACTACTTCCCCATTCCTATTGCGAGCGAAGATGCTCAGCAAGTTATCTCAATTCGCGATAGTGCTTTTCTATCAGCTGCTACGTAACAATCCCGACTTTGACAAGTTTTTCCAATTTAAAAGAAACGTTTCAAAGCGACCAGTCATTTTTGCATCGCTATCTTAAAATGTTGCAGCCTTATTGGCGATATCAGGGGATCATTCGTTTAATCGACGCCTCTTGTTTCCCTAACGGTTTCCCTCCCCTTTTTACAACCCTTCCCGAACCCACAATTGCTATGTTCTTCTTTAATTTTAGGAATTTTTAGTATTTGTCGGCTAACAGTACGGCACAGTCAGTAGGGATAAAAACAGTCTCCCTGTGTAATAGACAATGGGGGAGGGAGTGTTAAGAGACGCATTTCGGTTTCATGGTTATGAATAAGAACAGTGTGTTTGTTTACGATTCAATGTTTCTCGATGGACAATCGCTGTTCGACGGGGCTAATTGCAGTAGCCTCTATTGGCAATTGAGACCGTGCCGCGGGTGGCCAATGCTGCCTCCGCCTGGTCACCCCGGGAGAGGAGATTTTCCTTCGTGTTCCCATTTTGGAACGCATTTTTCTCACCTGGCCCACCATGTTTTCCTATATTTTTTCTGGAAGCATCCTATTGTCTAGCATTTTGATTCATAAGCAAGTAATGGATGTGCAATAGGTAATGCACAAAGAACTTCTGCTTGGTACCTGGTTTTCTCCTGAAGACATGGAACCAATTATCCCCTCCGTATAGTGCATCAGACACTGAGGAGTTGCCCTCAAAACTCCCACGAATACAATTTTATTGAGACCTTGATACGAATGGCCGTGCATTTGTCGTGGCAACAAGATGTGCGCCTTTTTGTCGGCGAGTTCATCCTGTAATTGCGCCGGACCAGTCACCGGTTTTTCCGATCTATCGTCTTCTCTCGCGTATGTCTGACGACAGCTTGAAGTCTCTTGTCTTGTGTCGCTTGTCTTTCCCTCACCCTCTTTCTCTCTGCCGCCGGTTTCTCACCCGGTTTGATGATGGCAATGGATTTGGTCTATGCAAATCAGCAGGCAGAGAGAGAGAGAGAGTCCGCCAGTCAGCCAACAGATTGACCCTCTTTTAGATGCTCGTCTCAGTGGCTTATTCCTCCGTCGATTAACGGGAGGGGGATTTCTTTCTTTCTATTCTGGGAGGAACGTTTCCTCGTGAGATAACTTTAATATCCATTTGTCTGCCCTTTCCAAAATGTTTACAGAAAGACATAAGGGAAGGGAAAAGCTATCCGTCCAAATGACTTTGTCTCCCCCCGTAAGGTTAGCCCCCCTAATTTCACATCCTAGAAACCTGTCTCTACGCATCCCGCACATAGAAGTTTTGGATCCGGCCAGCCACCCATCTTGGCTAGCAGTAGTAGCCAGTAATTATCCCTTAAAATCGCTTGACAGGAATGCTAACAGATTGATTTCTGCGTCCTCCCCGAGATTAATCACTTCTTCTCTACTGTTCAAACTCAGTCCACACTTCTCACCCGCTGTTTTTCAATGACTCCTGTCCATTTGTCCTCTGAATTTCCATATCCGATATTAGATCCTCCAGAGAGTGGGGTTATCTGCATTCATCTCCACCGGCACTTCCGATCTAATCTGTTGCGGAAGCATTGTTCTCGGCGTCTTTTTTCTACATCCCTTCCTCTAATAAAGATATACAAATTATTTTTAGACGTATGTCTCGAGAAGGGGGAATTTCTACCTCTGTGAAGGAGCGGCGGTGCTACTTTGAGACCCTTGGAGGATATGGAGCGCTGACGGCACAGGTGAGATATACCGATATTCACGCATACGACCTCAAAAAGGCTGTCTGCCGGGCCTGACCAATGCCTTCCGGGTTGCAAGTTATTACTCAAGAAGGGACCAATTCCTTCATGTAGCTGCGTTGAGATTCTTTACATAGGAACCATTCCCCGTATTTTAGAAAGAAATGTGATTCCAAACTTTTGCTCATAATTTCTGAAGGGAGAGGAAATGTGGGCACTCCATTTACTTGAGTGCATTTAGTAGAATAGATTCTTTTAAGGATAAACCTTTTTTCCGTTATGAGTAAGCGCTGATATCAAAACGAATAGTTCGCCCCCCTTGGCTTCAGACCGTTAAAATCCTCGTGGAATCGCTGTGAGCCGTATTGACCATTGTTTTCCTCCTGATCTCGACAAATAAATCTGTGCAAATCAAAAATTGAATGGAATAGGCAGATGATACTGCCTATTTCTGACTATTAGTCACACTCTATTCTCATTCATATATGCAAATCTCTTGTTTCGGCAACAATCTCTCCTCATTTCAGAACTGTGACGCTGTCATCAAACCGCGGCCCTTATCAGAAGCTGCTGTTATTGTAGCGTTGGTTTCTCTTACTTGTTAGGTTCAGTTTCTTTTGTTTATAGCCCGCTGTCTAAGATACCTCCACAAAAACCAAAAAGAACCTTCGAACACAACATCTACCTGGAGTCCAAACTGAAAACAACATGTGAGTGTATCCATAAGGACCGGTTCAATAGTTCTCCTTTTTCAGTTGGATCATTGTCAGCGAATACTAGGCTAGCCGGCTCCAGACCTCCAATCATGCCAAAAGTAAGAATTAAGAAAGCTTTTCATTGGAAAAGGGTCATAAAACGAGCAAATTACAGTTGATAATTATTTGCCGGGACGGATAATGACGGTTTTCTCGATTATACGGGGTCCTCCGCCAAATCCTCCACGTCCACCAAATCCTCCTCTTCCTCCGTAGGGTTGGTTGAAGCCTCCTCCTCCGTAAGGACGGCCTCCGAAACCTCCAAACTGCCTCTTCTCACGAACGTCGGCACTACAAATTAACCAATAATTAAAAAGGGGCAAGATAACTCACGATACGACAGAAAGGATAGCAAGGACGGCAAGAAGAAGAGCAGCTAGAACCTTCATGATGACTGTAGGGGGAGACTGAACTCTCTACCGCGCACCCGTCGTTTTATAGGAGATTGCCGCGGTCAGTTTCTTACACTGCGTCTACCTCTAGAAAAGAGAGTTTGCTGAGTAGCTGACAAAGACCGTGAACAGTCAAATGACGTTGCTATTTCGGCTTTCTTCACATTGTAATGATCGGAAGTTATGATAAGTTCCACGAGGGCTATAAACAGCCGCTTACTTGTATGCTTCTTTTTTCAAAGATCGGTATCTCGCGGGTTTGATGACATTGGTTCCACTTCGAACCCTTTTTCGGAAACGAAAACACTGTTACGTTATTCGGATAAGAGTAAAAACAGAGCATAAATTAACGGAGTAGCCTGGCTTTACGGTTTCCGTGCACAGGCTCAAAGGCTTAGATCAACAGGGGGAGTTTTGATGTATGAGCCATAACATGGCATAGAGGCCTCCTCCTGCGACGAGAGCTGGTTTTTTAGACTCAGCTCGATGAGGCGGTTCGAATGGGCCCATATTCGGATCTCCTACCTTCTTTTCCAAGAACTGCCCCATTTCATTGAGTATTCCTCTACAGAATACCTATGCTTTTCCTCTTGTCTTTCGAATTCGCCTGTTCAAAGCCATTAAAATATGAAAGATATTCCTTATATAGTGTGGAACTGGTATTCATTCTCCAGAATTTTGAATATAGGAGAGACTCATGGCCCATAGCATAGTTTGTTCAATGGTCTCTCGTGTTATCTAACATGTATGTACTTTCTTGACCAGCGAGATCATCAAAGACAATCTTTTTTTGACACGTCTAGGTTTTTCGGAACATCACAAGTTCAATGGCAACAACTTGTAATATATCGGTGACCGAGAAGACAGAGCTCATTACTTCCGCATTCCCCTTCCAAGTCTGCTATCATAGCGCACGTCAAGAAGTGATGGCTTTTAGGTCAAGATCACTAGCAGGAAACGCAGTGATGGACTATCCTATTGAAAACAGTTTACAAATATATTGGATATGTTTATTGAAAGATCGTTTTTAAAGTGTTCAACCGCGGATGATAGTCTCCTTGACAATTGTGCGGCCACCTCCTGGTCCGTAGTTGTTTCCAAAACCGGGGCCTCCATTTCCAAATCCTCCACCGCGTCCACCCGCACCGCCAAATCCTCCGGGTCCGTAGTTATTTCCAAGTCCGGGTCGGGCGCCGAAGCCTCCACCGCCTCCTCCGTAGCCTGGTCCACCGAATCCTGGCCCGCCACGATTAATTATGGTCTTCTCAATAATCCTTTGCCTCTTGACACGAGGAAGAGCTCTAAAAAGAAGTAGATTAGGATAGGAGAGATCAAAGAACTCACGCTACGACAGCCATAAGAACAACGAGGCACACGAGAAGCTTCATGGCTAACTGTCTTCCGCAATGTCTCGGCTACTTTTATAGCTGTTTTGCTGTCATCTCATTGAGCGGGAGCGGTGACCCCAAAACAGGTTGACATGATCTTTACGAGATGACCTCGACTCGAAGTAACGGAAAGTCCTTACTTAAAATGACACCAGACATCATACCAGGAGTGGTAAAAATGGTATTACCGGGTTTCTGTTATCTCATTTTCGAACCTACAACAATTTCTTCGCAAGGAAAGGATTACTACTACTCACACTTTGATCCGTTCCAGATCCCGGAAAGTTTTTCTTCAAGGAAAAATTCTTCCCTTTCCCTGCGATGAGTGAAGGTTCACCGTGTTCTCTTCCTTAGGTCACTGTCCTTAAGTTCGTTTGCACCTGTCTGTACAAGATCTGATGCCCTCCATCTGTACTGATACTGGTCCTAGAGGCCTTTGATCCTCTAATTCGCAGATCAAGATCTATGACGATGCCATTTCATTTTGATCAGTTGTTTTACCCCTTCCGTTTCCGGGAATAGACAGTTCAGCCACCTCGGGGAAAGATCACCGCCACTACATTTGGCGAAACGCCGATAGCCAGTTCAGATGAGGTGGTTCGGGTAAATCAGCATTGCGTCATCTTGTTTTCCTAATTAGCTAGTTGTGTTTTTAACATTTTGAAATAGTGTTGTTCTAGGATTTTGGGTCAAACGGTCAGGATTATTGGATTGAAAAAACCACACCCATTTGAGTTTTTCTTGTTCGCTGGTTAGAATAGTTGTCTGAATATCCACGTTTCCAATCGTTCTTTGAAGGAAAATGATCAAACATTCGCTAGCAAGAAGTGATCTAACTTAACTTTTAGCCTTTATGATATTGAACTCTTCCGGTTCTGTGATTCAGAGGATAGAGAGTAACGAATAACACATAACATGGAAAAAGGTTTTATTACTGCATGAGTAGACCACAACACAATAAGCAAGGGTGAAAGAAATCTACATCAGTCTATAATGTATCTGTTAAAGTCAAATCTTGATGAAGCGTCGAGTAAAGATTTTGATGTCGTGGTTGGTAACAGTCTTCTAATTGATATAAGGGTCTCCCAATTCCACTGAGGGTACTTCGCGCTTGTGTCCTCCTCTACGTCCATGGCCTCCACTGAAAAAGACGACATGAAGGATCAGATCGCGAAACTTACGCAGAGACAGATAAAATAGCCAGGATGGCGAAAAGCAGAACAGCTAGAAGTCTCATAACTGCAGTAGTTTACTTTTTTCCAGCGCATGTTGCGTTTTATAGTGTGACAATTGACCTCGGTTCAGTTTCTAGCTTCTTCTGATAAGAAGTCACACGGGTTGGCATAGTATTGTAGTAGAGATGGTTTCAAAGAAAAAATAGAGATAGTGTGAGAATTACTCAGGTGGTCATTGTTGGAGGAAGGTCGTGTTACAATTCATATAACTGGAAATCGGTGGAATGCCAAGGATTGCAACCATTCATCGAAGAATAATATAGACAATATTACATTAAAAGAAGTTATAGTTAAAAAGCAGAACCCGAAGAGAATGTAGAGATACTGTTATTCTTGTTGACGACGTTGAGAGGAGACCAGTAAATGCCGGGGATGGGGAAAATATGCAGGGGAGGGGGGCCTCTTCCACTTAGGGTAGCAACAGATCCACCACTCATTTTCTGTTCTCTCCTGTGGATCAGATAATTGCCACTTTTCTTGACGCTTTCGAATCTGAAGAGAAAAACATTAGTCATGAGCGAGAGTAAGACACTGACCGTTCGTCATCGTCGCATAAAACACAATGCATAAAGACGAAGAACAGAATAAGAAGCTTCCACATAGCGGGCAAAGAGTTTATAGAGTTGCTTCTGCTTATATTAGGGAGACGAGGCGTGTTCAGCCTCGGGTGGGGAATCCGGTACAAGATGGAACACAGACACAGCTTGATTACGCCATAACAAGACCACTGTGAACGGCAGGATTAATCAATCTAAGATCAAGAAAAAAAACACAGCATTAACACAGGGGGAAACGATTCACGTTCCTCTGGAATCTTACGAGGACGCCGAAACCTGGCATCCCTTATAACAGCCATAATTTTCAGCCTCCTACTATTGAAGAAGAAAACAACAACCACAAGACAATCTCCCCTAAGGTATGCTTCCTAGCTGATTCAATTAAAATCATCTGAAATCCAGTTCCCAAAAGTCACGGACGTCACGTATTACGCAGTCAGCCCCCTCCCATTACGTCGCACTCAAAGCCATGAGGAACTGTATGCTGTACCCATCGCTGACAGTGGAAGAACGCCAGAAGTAGCTTTTCTGTTTATCCCAAATGTGAGACATTTCAGCCGACTGCTGCAAAACATCATGGGAAACTATATTATGCTTCTGTTAGTGTCAGAGAAGGACAACACCATAACACAAAAGAAATTGACCGTTCAACCCTGCTTCGTAAATACGCTTTCAAGTATGTTAATATTGGGTGTATGTTCTTTTTTTTCTGTTTGTTTGCTTTTCCATTGAACACTGTGTGACGCCTTGGTAGAAACTTTCATATGAGAATAGCAGAATTTGTTAAATTCTTCATTTTTCGGACAAATTTTTGCGCCGAGTGAGCCAATTGAAAACGCGGTACAATGGACTGTTTTCTCCAAAAATGGTTCCCGCTGTGTCTGCACTCAATCTTACCCCTTCCGTTTCTGGAACTATCATACGACCTTATTGCTAATGATTCACTTGTCCCCTCCGGCGGCCCTTGTGATTTCTTAGACGAGACGCCATTTCTTGGAGCTGATAAGATTGCGCACATTGAACTCCTTCCTTATGCCTTTCCTCCCTGTTCCCCGCCCCAGTTACCATAGTCCCAAATGGTTTATCTCCGTATTGTTTATGGCTTTGAGTGTACAGTTGTTTCATCGTGAACTGCCTATGCCCATGGTCGGGGGACTGACGCATGCCCGTGAATGGCCTCCCCTCCAATCAATCTGTACATCATTTCCTTCCCATCCATAAAAAGACTGGATATCGCTTTCGTGTCGGCTTTTCTTTTGCACCGGGTGGAGGGGGGCTGCCGCTTCCAGGCAAAAAGAGTTAAGCTCCTCCACTCTCAGAGGGAGCCGCCGCTGTCCCTTTTCCTTTTATTTACCAAAGGCAGATGAACTGTATTTTTTTGCTGCCCTGCCGCTCGCCAGTTACTGTTTGCCTTAGTCGAAGAGCCCCCTCGCTGTGTGAGCTTTTTGAAACATACAGCCGAGAGATAACGATTAGTCCCAGCCATTATTGTATGTGTCTATGGAACGGCCTCTCTCTCTCTCACAGGCACATGCACGTATATTTTGTGTCTCTCCGCCCACCCGATTGACTATTACATTTGCCTGTCCCCCCTCAATGGACATATAAGCCCTGTCGATTAATGTCTATTTTAGAAAACAGAAGAAGCATAAGTCCCACGGAAGGTGTGAGATAGCCCCGTCAAAACTTCACGACGCACGAGGGGTACAGTCATTCATTTACAAGAAAACAGTGTCTCGTTTAGGTGAAATTTGACTTGGACCGTAGATCATCGAGAGCCCAACTTGTACGCCGAACCACCCTGATTCATAAAGCCAAAGTGGAAGAATTCTGTGGACAGCAAAATCCTCGACTCTTTGAGGCTGCTTTTATCATTGGTTTACAAGAACAGTTAGTCTTTTCTCCTCTTTATAATGTCTCATTTGCGTTTTAGGTTAGATCCGCTCACTGGCAAGCAAAAACCGTATCCAGTAACACAGTATGCTTTTCCGGAAAAGATGGAAAAAGGTTTGTCCCTTTCCGGTCTGTCCACTGTAAATGGTTCATTCAGAATCCCTCTATGCAAAAACAGCTGTCCTATTCTACCCTGACTACAGCCACCAGCAAAAGGTTGGACCGGATGAATTCTGGGCAGGAGATGAAGAATTCATGGTTGCTATAACTGATCTAGACGGGTCACGAAAGTATGCCTATTGTGTACGATTCCTTCCTTCTCTGGCCACTATTGAGGAAGACAAATTGGGTAAATATTTACGCTATCAATTGATCACACCCACGTTTCAGACCATGAGATCTACCCACAGGTTCTGACAGTGATCTCGCCGATTCGTAACTCTATATTTTACATGGACCTGGTTAGGAATATGTATTCCTATGCGAAAAAGGGAACCGATCTGCTCGATGGATTTTTACAGTCTGTTCATAGGAATGCTTACTCTGCAAAGGAAGGCAAGTAAATTTGTCGCATTTTTCATTTCGCTCTTAATTTTAAGGCTGGAGTCTGAAGGTTGTAGAGAAATTGGCAAATGGTATTGTAAGGAACATCGAAATCAAAAATTACGGCCAGTCTCTTGGAAAATCAGGCAGCGCTGCCATTATCTCTAGGTTTTCTCATCGCTTTCGTCATTTAATGGGGAACATTCAGGCTTACTCCGGAAGTTACAGTCTGCCTAGTGGCTGCCCTTCTTGGAGAACAGCGAATCCTCATCGCTGGCAATTCAGTAGGAGAAACGGAAATCATCCACCCCATGATTCGGCTACCATCCGCAAAACATGTAAGCGTATAGTATTTGTTTATACAGCCTTTTTTTCGCCAGATTGCCTGTTCGACAACCAGGGTCGTACAAATGTTAGAAGCTCTAATTAGGCCGCTCTCCTGGCCTCACACATTCATACCTATAGTTCCTGACAACTTGCTCGACCTTTGCGATAACCCAACGCCCTATCTTATGGGTATACTAAGGTCGAATCTGAATAAAGTCAAAGAGCTCATCATTGAAAACAAAGAGGATATCGACAGACGGCAGGTGAGGCAACAGTCCGGTTATTTGTACAATCCACCTATGCAGATGGACTTCGTTTTTGTGGATATCGATGCAGGGGTCGTTGTGCCCGCTCCCGAGACAGCACCCACGGCTGGTAATCTGGACGGTTGGAGATACGACGTAACATACATTATTTCCTTTCATTTTTTATTTTAGAATGCTGTCAAATTCTGCGAGAAAATGGGCTGGTCCCGAAAGATGTGCACTTCCATGATAAAAGGTTTCCGGGAAGCTGTTCTTGTTGAACCAGCGGCAGCAGCAGACCTTCGCGTCGAAAATGTGAGACATTCGAATGTTTTCTCTATGAGTAAGCATCGTTTAGGTTATGCTAAATTGGTATGCTGAGCTGTTCGGCCACTATCGCTTTGTGGGGGCCCACCAGTTGTGGAACAATGAATCAAAGGAGCTGTTAGTCAGCGGCCAGCCAAACAAAGACTATCGTCCCTTTCTGAAATACCTCACGGAGACAGTCATGTTCGAAGATTGGATCCTCAGCAGGGTTGGTCCCTGTCATTCCATTAAATATGATTATTTCCAGTCACCAAAAGAGAAATCGAACGGAACAGTCAGAATAGAAGAAGAGCCTTTACCAAGTAGCGAGGACGATTTGAACAGGAGGATAGACAAATATTGGATGACGGATTTCAACTCCTTTACTCCAAAAGAAATGAGAAGACTAGCTCATCGGGTGGCGAACATATTCGGCCGTATTAAGAAATTATGACACGGAGAAGACTACGCTTTACACAGCTACAAATAATTGTTGATCTCAGTTGTAACTATTGTCATCTCACGGGATTTTATCTTCACAAAAGCTTATTATTTTAGTTGCCGGTAGATTTCTTTATTTAAAACAGATTTTTTTCTTCTTTTAGAATAAACTTTATTTGAACGAATCTTTGGGGAAAAGAATACTATGTTCATTCAAAATTGCGCCGCCGTTCGGTTTTGATGACTGGGGAAGAAATTCACCTCTTCGGGCTTCAGTCACCGTTGCACGTTTTGAAGGTTACGAAATAGCATTTTATCAACATGGCTTGTAATATTAGGAAATCTTCTTGAAATCTTCTGTTTATTTGAATTACTAGCAGGTGATTACAGTTTGACACCATTCTGTTTCCCAAGAGTATGTAAACGGTTCAGCAGTGTGGCAATCCGCATGAGACAATCAGAGCAATTGGCCTTTCCTCGATCCCACAATCGATTAACAAC
The DNA here is from genome assembly GCA_932521035.1 of Oscheius dolichura. NCBI lineage: Eukaryota > Metazoa > Nematoda > Chromadorea > Rhabditida > Rhabditidae > Oscheius > Oscheius dolichura. The sequence continues at coordinate 8,524,370 of OW051497.1, read as the reverse complement.
TATATTGCATCGATAAACAGTGTTGGCCCCGATGCACCCATGACGCGTGGGGAGCCCTAGCGCGTTTCCGCACACCCGCTTTGCTTTCGTAAACAACTGCCCCTATAAGATCACGACAACTTTTTTTGATAAAATTTTCTCGTGAGTCCATTATGTCCTCTTTCGAAAATAGGAAACAGCTTTATTTCTTCATATCCTATTTATGTAAAAAACACTTTCAGCATATGGCTAGGGTAGTTCTATGTTTTTTCGCTCTAGTTCTATTGGTCGACGCGGTGCGGAACGATCAGCTGGTCAAATCCCACAACGCTACTTGGGGAGAGACTTATAAAAATAAAACAAAACAGGATTCACAGTGCACATATCAATTATTCGCACAAAATGTAATGTTCAACTTTTAAAAAAAGATTTCCACTATTTTAGGGAACTGTCGGCCGGATAGAAATCATTCTAGATGAAAAGGAACTGGATGTCCCGTTATTGGTTGTTCTTCGTCAACCAACTGGAGTTATCAGCTTTGCTGTCAGTCTTTTATTTTGAATTTTCACCTTTTGTTGGATTTCAGGTCCCAGTGATCATCGAAGGGCTTTCCTATAACTCAACGGCCCGTACAATTGAACCGTTCACCATTGATCACAACATCACCATCGAGTTTAGCAGCTATAAACCAGTAAACTTCAGATTCCATCCATATCTACTTGACGATAGTTTCAATTTACCGTAAGTCGGCGTTTTTAAAAACATTTGAAGATTTACAGATTGGATAAGTCTGTGGTGCTGAACGCGGGAATAGCTCATTCTATCTACAATTCCTTTACCATGCCAAATGATACGGACAGTGTTACCGTGAGGGTGGATTCCATATCGCCAGCATGCATGACGGTGTCTGTTCAACCTGTCGGGGTGAGAGTTTACAAATTACTTTTTGATTAGCTGTTTTTACAGATCCCCGTCTCTGATCTTTCCAGCAATGTAGTTTCTCAAGGAATGTACCAAACAATGACAAAATCCGCTTCGATCGTCGTTAGAGTTAGTCTATATCCGTTTCCCCCTCAAATAGTTCTTATAGAGAAAGGATTATCCTGAGTTCTACGTAGTTTTTGTGTTAAAAACGGATGGGGACCAATGCTCTCAAATGATGAAAATAAGACCGGCAAAGCCTCATGGAAAGAAAGCTGCTTTGATAATCTCAAAGTCATTTAATGTGACTATTGAGAGTAAAATGAATCGTAGGTTGGCTAAGCTGATTTGTAAACCTTCTTTAGAGTCTGAATACCTTGCCCCAATTGCAATAATGGTTCTGATCCTTCTGGTCATCTTTATTGTTTCAACGTACTACATGAGATTTGAGATGTTCTACGATAACTCCGACTCAGAACGGTTTCGCGAGTTTAGAGGTAAGAAATTTCCATGTGTATTTAATTTCTTGAGAAACTTTAGACGATATGTCAGTCAGAGAAGAGCAACATTACCCTGATCCTCAAGATGATCATTCCATTGGAAGTTACGATATTCTGGAAGACGCAAACGATAGAGAAGTAGTCAGAGCGAAGCCTCACTTGATGGTATCGGACCTTGCGATGAAAACATACGAGCAAAGACATGAGAAATACAACAAATACGTCTTGTAAGGAATTCTGAACAAATATTATTTTTTTTTCCAGTTATCTGTGCACTATTGCCTTATTCTACCTTTTACCTACAATTCAACTGGTCCTTTACGGTATTGACAACCTCAGGTCTTACGGAAACTTGGATAGTTGCTGGTACAATTTCCGATGTGCCCGCCCGTTTTGGATCTTCATAGCTTTTAACAATGTTGTGAGGTGAGAATTATTGTTGGTTCTTTGAGGTGACATACATTTTAGTAATTCCGCCTACATCTTCTTGGGAGCTCTTCTGATAATCATGACGTACGAACGGTACTCACAGTATAGGGAACATGTAGCGAAGGAGCCTGTGTTAGAGACGGTAAGAATCGAGGTGAATAGAGTAGCTTACTATTTTGTTCAGGAACTTGGACTACCCCAACATCCTAGTCTGATGTATGCCATAGGGATAGCCGTCGTTTTGGAAGGGATCCTGTCGGCAAGCTACCACTTCTGTCCAACGCCTACAAACTACCAATTTGGTAAGAGACATACGACTTCATTTTATACACCCTGTTTTATTTTAGACACCTCCTTCATGTATGTCATAGCCTTGCTAGGAATGCTGAAAATTTATCAACTGCGCCATCCTGATATCACAGCAAGTGCTCATGTCTTCTTTGCTGTAGTAGCTGGCTTTATCCTGATAGCCATGTTAGGAGTGGTAAGTTGAACTCTCGATTCCAAAGAACCTTTCTCTTTCCAGAGATTCAATAACAGTATGGTCGTCTGGGCCATGCTCCCGGTTGGTTATGTAGTGATCATGTTCCTTGTCAGCATTGAATTCTACTTCAAGGTAATCTCATTGCTCAATTATGCACTCTTTTGCTTATTTCTTAAGGGAGTTTGGCGTATAAGCATTCCGGGACTGAAGAATACTCTTCGGTACAGCTGGGTCTCGTCAAAATGGTGTTCTTGTCTCCTTCCCAAATATAGAGAACGATTTTGCTTTTTATTCCTCGCCAATCTCATCAATCTTTTCTTGTAAGGATCTTCCTCTTTTTAATCTATGCGGCAATTAAGCATCACATATGGAGAAATCCTAAGGCCTACGGACTTCGCGTCATTCCTTCTGTTTCCTATGATTGCCAATCTGTTCCTCTATCTGCTTTACTACATCGTTATGAAGGTACGGCAATATTTTTTAAGGGCATTTTGCTATTTCAGTTTTCTCACGGTGAGCGGCTAGGTCTCCGAGCTTTGGCCTTTCTTGCCATCTCTGCCACCTGCTGGTCAGCTTCTCTCTGGTTCTTCTTCCACCGTTCTTCAGATTGGAGCGTGAGTTCACTATTTTCTTCCTTTTGATTTTCTTATATACAGAAACCACCAGCAATCTCTCGAGAACTCAACAGTCCCTGTATTGTCCTAAATTTCTTCGATACTCACGATGTCTGGCACTTTCTCTCCGCCGTAGCGATGTTCATATCCTTTATCCTGCTAGACCGAATTGACGACGATCTCCGTTTTGTTGAAAGGACCAGAATTCCTGTCTTCTAACTCTACTTAGCTTATCTTCCTCAGTACATATTGTAAAAAGGCAGCCCTGATATACTAAAGCGGGTAATTTGTAGCCATGCTCCATGTCACAGTATTTATTCATGGTATAATGAGAAATTTCCGTCACCCGTATGAGAAAAAGAAAATGATAAAGTAAATAAAAATAATATAAATTACAATACCACGTTTTCCTACATTTGAGCTTTTTCCAGGGCACTTCGCATGTAGACTCCCCAATATAAGAAGTTATAGATAGAGTAGACTACTAAAATTTTGAAATAGAAATTGAAATAGGACAGAAACTCACATGGAAAACCAATCCTAGAGTAGTAGTCCAGATTTTCGCAGCGTTTAATATTTTTTGACTTTTTAGGCGGACCGTCGTTGGATAACTTTCCAAATAGCCATCTACAAATAATTATTGGTTTGTGGAGTTGTAGAAAACGCGGTTTACTTTCGTGTCGAGACATTAGATGTCAACTGGGACGGTCTTCCCTCGTCCTTGGTTAAAAAGCCAATCACTGCTAGCTCAATCAAAGAGGCGAAAACAAAGGAGATTCCACTGTAAACAACGTGGAAAGGGCAAGATGCAGAGAGTACCTTAGCATCCAGATATCGATAGCCTTGATGTAGGAAACTCTGGGAAGGTTCCTCATAATGTTTCCAAATTGAAAGGTCATGGCCAGGAGAGCATTAACACCTAGCATAGTCCGGGCGGGGATGGCCTTGGGCCCAAGGTAGAAGGAGATCCAGGAGATGAACACGGTCATATAGGTTGGGATGAAGCCTAAGTTTGCTGTCGAGAGATTTCAAGTCTGGATTCACCTTGGAGAAGGTACCAGCCATATCTTCTCCGGAATAAGAAGGTGACCGTCAACTCGTCCCAATATCCAGCAGCATAGAGCTGTAAGACCTTCTGCATCATTTTAAGCAGTTCGTCTACCGTCATATTTGTCGAGGTCGTATAGTTGACCATGTTAAAGTCCGGCAGTTCAATGTCCTTAAATTGAATCAGAGGGCTTTCGCTCCATCTCATATGAACTTCTTCCTAAAGAGGATTCACCCCTTTAGGGCAGGAAACATACTCGGTTATAATTGAAAGATTCAAATGTGAGCTTGCATTCGATCGAATCGACCGGAAATTTGGAAAGATCCATAACACAAGGACCCGTACTCTTTATTCTCCAATTTGACCAGACCGATCCTGTAAATTATTATTCGTATCGCGTCTGTTTAACATAATGCTGCAGCCGTTACTCCTCCCCGTTGATCAAGGTTATCCGATTTATTTAGTATAGTGGAGGATGCGAGTCAGCATATGAATCGGCGCAGCCAAATCAACTTAACCCACTGCTGAGACGCGTTAGAGGCGCGAAAAGGTAAAGAGTCGGCGTTCGGACCCTTTACTTTCCTTTGTTACGACTTACCGTTTGGAAAGACCATGAGAAAGACATTGCGAAAAGGGGAGCTATGGATCAAAGCAGCCTGGAAGGTTATCAGTAAGATTGAGACTTCTACCGTACCTTAGAATTAACAAAGCAGGTGTTAGGAGTCCAGATCTTCTTCATCACGTCCCAGTCAAAGGAGACGTTCCCTTGGCAAGGATTCAGCATACTGTAGGCTAGACCGGGGTCCGTCCAGTATTCATTCATGTATAAATCTGAAAAAATAGCGTTCTCGTGGTGACCCTCTAGAGATTTCAAATGCTTTTTAGATGAGAAATGAGACAGCAATCAGAGCATCTCCATCTTCTTTTAGACAAATGGAACCCAAAAAAAGGTCAAGAAATAGAATTACCTACCGATTTCAAAGTCCTGCGTCATTTCCGAGACAGAAGTCACCTCCTGGACCCACATCTCTATCCTCACATTAACGGGAGTCGTCGGCAACTTGTGTTTATTATAAAACGGAGCGGTGTCAATGAGGAGATGGTCAATAATCTCCGTATCATTGGCACATCGATATTGTAGATATTGCGCTTCTGAGTGAACGAGTTGAACCATTGCCAAAAAGACGACCAGCATCACCGCAATGCCCATGTGTGCATAATGAATTTTCAGTAGGGAGAAAACAGCAGACGAAAGAAGATCTCTAGAAGCGTCTCTTTTTGTAAGAAGAATGGGTGCTTCGAAGCCTCGTTAGGCGAGCATCAATATTCAACCACGCCCCCATGATTTGCGCCGTAAGGAGAAGTCGAATTCCGTTATCTGCTTCTCTTTTTTGAGGAAGAAGAAATAGCGAAAAACAAAACCGATATTTATTCATAATTGTTCTTTTACAGACACTTAAGTTTAATTTTTTTGTTTCTTTGCAATGAGAGAACCGTGTTAGATCCTTCTGTAGACGCCCAGAAGGTGATTGCAACGGGGACAGAAATGCTCCATGTCCTAAAAATAAATCATCAGACCATTAATAACCGCTGATTATGTTTTCAATACAGTAATTCAAATAAATGAGCTTACCTGGCAACGTTGACAACAGAAAGGAAGCAGACAGCACGGCCAGCAGCCAAACAGAGTAAGTCCACCACAAATCAGCCAGGACAATAATCCATTCTTAGCCCGAACACCGGTTACGATCTGAAAAAGGCGAGGTCAGACCATTTTCCTGGTCAAAGAGGCGTACTTGATTTTGACAATGGGGGCATGTTAGCGATTGCGGATCCTCGCCAAATGAGATAGTTCCTACGACGATTGGGACCATTCCTGAAAGTTGTTAGATTAGTTTTAAAGAGGGAAAACCTTCACCAGGCTGGACGCTCATATAGGCTTGGTTCGGATTTGGATACCCAGCAGGCGTGTACTGAAACTAATCGGGAGTTATTTGGACGAACTTTGAATGGTTTGGTGAGGTGGTTATATAGGCAGGTAATGACTAACTTCCGCCATTGAGCGACAAAAAAATTTCCTGATAAGCAAATTGCGTTATTTTGTTAGTCAAAAAAGTATATAGTCATTGAAATCTTCTCTTCCCTTGGTGACTTATTGCTACACTCACCTGAGGCGGAGGTGGGAAACCGGGATTGACAGCCGGCTGATCCTTAGTGGGATCGTAGGCCCACGGACTGGGATTAGCTGGAATGAATAACTTTTATATGGAACCAATGTGGGAAACTTACGCTGATAGGCTGGAGGTGGTTCGGACATTTTTTCCGTTACCTGGAAGTTATGAAAGTGAGGAAATGATATTCATTAGAAGAACGAAATCAATGAGAACGGCTGTGAAAGGAGTGGGAAAGGGCAAGGTTTGACAATCAGAAAGTTGGGAAGAGCTGATAGAACCGCTCGGAAAAATGAGAACAGCTGGGAGAAAGTAAACAAACACCGGGTAGGCTAACACCGTGAGTGGGAAGCCAGTTGTACAGCAGAAATATGGTTACTATGGAAGCGAAAAGCAATGCAATACAATAAATGGCCACTTTCAATGGGGCAGATAGTAGTAAGAGAAATGGCAATGAGAACATCCCCCCGCGATTTCAATCAATTCCCCGAAAAGCGGTTATATCCCTCAGGATAATGAATTAAGGCACCCGTTTTTCGCGATCAGCCCCTTTTAGCTTCGCTTGATGATTACTACAACGCGCCACAATAGATTAACACACCGTCTGCTCATGTGATAAATCCCATGTGAGGAGGTGACGGCGTGTTTTTCGCGGAAAACTTTAACCCCAAGGTTGTAACAAGTGAGAAATTGCCATGAAATTGAGGATGTGAGTCATGCGCTGGAGAGAATCAATAGCAAGAGAGGACAGCAGTTCCAAACAGCTGGGGCTACTCCGGTTAAACCCCCTCGTCCAACCTTTAAAATGGGTCAAATATTCAGAAAAACAATGAATGTATGACCGAGAATGGGGGAGTTATTCGCGAGAAAGGCAATAATGTCGCTGATTAAACGCCAGTCCGAACGAGTCCCCGTTCGAACAACTTAATTAAAAATCCATTAGAAATGAAAAATCACTGGAAAATCTGACAAAAAGCAGGATAGGTGGGAGAATGCGGTCAGTTTAATGGAAGAGATGGTTTTATTTGGACGAGAGCAAAGTGTAATTTGACACGTAAACTAACCCCGCAAGGAGTGAGAATTCATTACTTTCTGATGTAAACGTATTTTGCTAGTCATGAAAAGAGAAATTTTTCATAAGGAAGACTAGAACAGGTGGCTGGTAGCCAGCCGCTCCCGTCAAAGAGGTCAATACCGCGGCCAATTATGCTCGATTGGACTGTTCTTTTTACGCGGAACAAGGTTCTCATTCTCCCCAGTGGCGCTCTCGTTCCCGCTCCCGGAACGACCAGGACTTTATTTTTCGGGAAGTATTGCCCTATGATAATGTGAAACACAGGAAATAGAGGGAAGGTAGTAGTTATGACTACCCTTGGGAAATTGGATACACGTTTATTAGAGACAGACGACGCCATGTGAAAATCTGATTGTGAAAGACACCACCAAAGAGACTCGTCGGCAGCGGCAAAAATAGTGATGTCAGCTGGAAGGGGGCAAAGACAAATAAACATATGGAGTGCAAAATTTAGAGACACGTCGCGGACAGCAACACTATGAACGATGTGAAGAAAAGAAGACCGGAAGTCGATCCACGCAGGTCGATGTTACAATGGTTTCCCTTACAGCAGCAAACTCGTTCTCCCATCTGGTTGGTTCTACAGCCCGAATGCTATAAAATTATGAAATATTGGGACATCACTGGGTGAAATACTCACGTGACACATGGGATTCTTGTGGTCATCACATTCGTAGACTGTCCTTATCCCAGCGACATTCTGGCTGAAAAGTTATTTTTAAGGATCGCGAGTGGCCCACAAAACGTATCCCTCGGACTCTACGTCATGAACCTTTTTTTGGATTATGAATAGACGTATTCGGGGATAGAGTTACAATCTGATCGGGTCCTCAAGAACGGACCTGGCAGGCAATCCCGGGAACCCTCGGGGTTCCCTATTATTATAGGTAGGCGCGCGTCGGGCGGTTTTAAAGTTTGAAAGTTTTAGATCACAAGGTTTTGGGCATTCGTAGTCCTAGGTTTACTAGAGGCAGATCCTGAATCAAACAGCAGTTTTATTTTTCTGCACAGGAGCTTACACGGTCAAGATTGTGCCCTTTTAATCTTGTTACAGATAGAAACTATTAGAGGTATCAAACTCTAGTGACTCATGGGTATCTTTTGTTATTCGATAGCTAGCCCATGCACTAAAATTACGGAACCCGACATGATAGATTGTGAAAAATTTCCTTACCTGAGACAGTACTCTGCTTTAGAATGACACTCAGCGTCATTGGAAGGGGATTGGAAATTCTGGGTAACATCTAAATAGTAAAATAATTATTTATCAACAAGATCTAGCACCTGTAAAGCACCGAAGGGAGTAGGCCAGAGGTAGAAGAAAAACTAGGCACACGACGGTTTTCATCCTTGAGAATGGACACACCGGCAACCTATTTTGGCTCTTTTAAATAGGACTGTTTGCTTTGACCGTCCTTGCATTCATCCGTGGACATGACGAATTCGGCAGGCCACTTCTTGAATATAACTTCAGTGATGATTCATGCCGTCTAAGGCGAGGAACACTTGTAGCAATTGTCAAGGGAGGAGGAGGTCGTACTCATACCCTCTTAGGAGCCTTTTTTGGTCATGTGATTCAATTGTCCGTCCAAATGATGATGATGGTCTTGTGAGGTGTGCGTGGGGACTACATTCTTTCAGCTAAGACAGAATATTGATAGGCTCTTCACGATCTGTACAGTCTCTCGCTAAATTCCCTGCATAAACGATGGGAACAATAAGGGGAGATGGGAGGAATAAGAATAGAGCCCGGGAAACAGTTTATAAGGGATATTTGACCACGGCAAAGATACAGCTCCCGATGTCGTCGACCATTGCTGCTCCAACCGCCCTCAACCTGCTCTTCGGAAATTTCACGAAGAGCCGTCTGCTCTCTGTGCAGTTTATTATCGAAAATGAAAGAGAACTCCAGGTATCTCTTTTCAGGTAGAAAATGGTACAATACTTTTAGAACACCTACCGCCGAGTCTGAATCTTTTCCTACACTATCTTCGCGATTCTTCTCATTGTCTTCAGAGACCATACTCCTTTCCCCCGAACCTACCGGGTTGCCACCTTCGTCGCTCTTATCCTTGTAGGGAGTATACCATTCCTTTTACAACTTCTTCAGTCTTCGGCCAACTATATCCTCGCTCACAGACTATCCAGAAGTACCATCACACGTGCTTACTTCATTCCACTATGCCCATCTTACCGTTTCTCTTTCCTGCGTCGGCCTTTTGTACTGGATTGCGATGGAGGTCCTGTTTCTCACCCAGGCCATTGACCGCGTTGTGACAATTTGCAGTGGCATGTTGCTGCTCATCATCATCGGTGAGTACTTCTACAAATACAGCTTTTAACTTTGTCTTTAGTGTATCCGTTCCAATTGTACGCTCTCTCTACCCTCGTTGGCTACCGTGACCACTGGCAATCTTTAGACATTTAACTGATCGAAAAGAAGAAGAACGGCACAATAAATTTCATTGTTGAACCAATTGTCTGTAAAGGGGTCTCAGTCTATCTAGTCCTGCTTGAGTGAGTAGGATGTTGTTGTCTACAAAAGAGAAGGGAGTCCCTTCGTCGCAAGCAAGGTAGGCGTCGTCTGATTGAAATGCAACTGAGGTGTCGTAAATCAGGCATTTCTTGCATCTAACATTGAATATCCTTTTCCGAACCCAGTGCATATCTGCGTCGGCAATCTGAATTTATTGAAAGATCTCTAGTTTTCTAACGGCTGAGAGCAGCGTTCTGGGTATCCCTTGACACAAATATACATCTATACTGTTACTGGCTTTGCACTCTATGGTGCGATCGATTTGGCTTAGGAAACTGATTTCTGTGGAAACGCCAAAGGTGTGTCTGTCTGCGAAATCTGGACATATTGATCAGAATTCAAACGAAAGGCAAGATTGGCGTGATAAAATCAAATGATTTTGACGGTATAGCGGAAAAACATCTGAAAGTGTCTATCGCAGCCCGACTTCTAGTCTAAAAAGAATTAAAATTTTCTCGGCAACGTCTTCTAATTGCGAAAATTTTCTATTAGATTCCATGAGAACCCGATCGTCTTCCTCCTTTCCCATAACGGGACCTTTCTGTGAATCGGAAAAGCTATGTGACGTCTAATGAAATATGTTTTGAAATTACCGGGTGACTACATAAATGATGTTAGCTTTCTCAAGCTCAATCAGTTCCATTGCCCTCCTCCACTGATTACGAAAGACCGAGTCAGCAAATTCCTTGAATTTGTCAGAAATTACTTGAAAATCTGAATAACATGGTTTCTTCTTTTTCTAGCAACTGACTTTTACTGCTAAGAAGATAAAAACTAGAATAATTTCCGTAGACCTCCTCTTGTATGAGGCTAGCTTGGTTCATTCCATTTTCTTTCTGAATTTTCGGATCTCTTTAGAATTTCCGTCTTACTGGGTATTCACAAAGCCCCCAGGATTCACCAAGCTGTGGCAAGTTATTGCCGTCTTTTAAATATTTACAGGTTAAAACGTAAAAAGTTGCATGAGCAGCATACTTTGTATTGACGTCAATAACCTTTTTGATCCTATTCTGGCCTGAAATATTGTGCCCAATGCGTACAGTGTGTCCTATGCGTATGCCACTCGTTGACCCATTTGTGCAACCGCGGGCAGCTCCTAACCATGAGTACCGTGCTTACGGCTAACACAAACAGGGCAAGTAGTAGGACTCCTACTCCCTTTCCCGTAAAGCCTCGGTAGATCCTTCCGTAGCAGTGATACAACAGAACGAAAGCTGCATTTTCTGCAGATCGAACTTGCTCAAAGCGGCTTGAACTCTTGGGACACTCACTATCTAGAAGAGCTAACAGTGGCCAGTGAACAAGTTAATGAACATATGAAATAACCCCAATGTACACAAGCGCTCTTGTCGTCAGCAACTAGAAGTTTGTCCAAAATGATCTCCAGTGTACAGAATTGCTGCCGCTGCTGCTGGGAGGTGAAACAAGACCACGTAGAGTATATCAACTCCAGGAAGTCCTTGTATGTCATACCGTGTGCCATTGAGAGAAAAAAGCAAAGTGATTAGCGCCAGAAAGAAGAGGGAAGTCAAGAGTGCCACCATCTGTGTAGGAACCAGCCTTTTCCCAAGTCAATAGCCCTTCATATCGAAATTCACTTAAGGAAGTTTCGCGCAAGTTTCTAAAGAGACAGTGAAGATCAGACATAATTACCAGATGAACTATAAGTAATTTCCCTGAAGTTTAGTGAAATCTTATTTATAGCCGGGCCCCCTGAGTCGCCTCGAATATTCAGACAATCATCTGTCTTCGCCCGTAGGCTTTAATTATCCGTCCCCCTTTCCCTCATATAACAGCCAGAAGCCCTTCCTCAGAACTTCTTATCCTTTTTATCAGTACAGCCAGGTCAAAACTAGAAAATATCCTGACCTCGTGCCTGTTGTCCCCTCCATATTAAGTAAATCGTGTGATTTTAGGAATCTAATTTATTCAGTAGTCGATCACAAGGGTTTCGCACAGATGCATGGGAAATAGATACCTTCCGCCTGCCGATATCACACTTCTTCCTCCCAATTAAGGTGATGTGCGTCTTTGTGGGGGCAATTGAATAGGCCAATCAGGCGAAAGGTTCAGCGACAGCGGTTATGCTATATGAATAGTGTGTGAATTTCATCTCGATTAGGACATTTCTTGCAAAATTGACTCAAACATCTGGAATAAGCTGGCTGCTCTCGAGTTAAATGAAATATATGGATGGTATTTGTTGTAACTTGCGTACGGGTGAACACGTGGAATGAACGTATAAACAAAACAATTACGGAACAAATTACACGAGATTGTTTTAAAAATACTCGCTCATTTGAGGTTCTTTAGTAACTTTCCTAGTCTTGTAGAAAGTAGCTTTACTTTTTTTCCCCACCAAACTACTAATTGAATTGGCCCCCTGCGAAAATGTAGGCAAATTACTGGGAGGTTCTCAGAAATAGTAGACTGGAATCATGGATTGCAGTTCATGCTCCCCTTTTCGCTAAAGGTAAAACTTCTCAAACTCTCCAATGATCGGAGCTTTGGTGCCAAGTGGGTCCCAGCTCAAGGAAACCTTACTGCCCTAGTAAAAAATGTTCAGCAGCCTGTTTAGCTTCTTATCCAAAGATGAGCTTCAGAAAAGTCATAATAAGAAACCCTCCAGTCGAAAGTGTAGGGGTTATATGAGGATTTTTGGTATTGGAACATTAAGTTTTGGAACTAAAGTTTCTTGTGGAGTTGGCGCATAGTCTTTTCCTCGTATGTTATGGCATTCATCCCCCGACGATCATGACTCAATATGGTATTGTGAATGCCCACCGGCAAACCATTCGTTTTCTCATCCTATATGAATGTCTAATATTTTTTGGACCACAATACGAGCCTTTTGGCTGTTCTTGTAATTAAAAAAAGTCTGCTCTCTTTTCCCGGGTTAAGATCAAACCACATCGTTGCGAAATGCTCGCAGTAGTCGCAGTGCCCTCTGGATTCCTTGATTAATACAACGCACCTGGTTCAACCAAGATACGCGGGGTCGCGTTCCCATAGTAGCGATATGGTTAACACCTAGTCTCCTCATTTTCAAGCCTGACTCCGCCCTCATTTTCACTAATAAGTACAACTGTGGCGAGTTGATTAACATTTCCCGGCTCGGCTTTATGTTTCTACCCCTCCTTACTCTTTTTTTGTTCAATTGCTTCTAGTATAATCAAATAAAATTAATTGCAGAATGGTTGCGGGGTGCGGAAACAAATGCGTAAAGTATTTCTTCTGGTTCCTCAACTTTCTGTTCTTTGTAAGTTTTGGATTAATTTAGAGAATAAGAAACAACAATGTCTTCTAGGTCTTGGGTGCAGTAATTCTAGGGCTTTCAATATGGATGAAGGTGGATCCTTCTTCATTAGGGAGAATCGCAGCAAATGCTCGAATAGATCTTAGCCGACTACCTCTAGACTCGGTAAAACTATTCCCACTCTTTTATGACGTTTTTCTCTTCCCCAGGTTAATGTTATGCTGTATGGTTGTATGGCAATCGGAGCACTTTTACTTATCCTTGGCTTCCTCGGCTGTTGTGGAAGTGCCTGCGAGAGTCTCGTCGCCATCGGACTGGTGAGCATTTATTCAATAGTAGTCTTGTGCTCTCTCTCACATTTATCACCTGTCACATGTTACTCATTAATTTATCTCGTTTGCAGTACTTCCTCTTTGTGATTATTCTGTTTGTGATCAAAATCGTCGCCGTTGTTCTCTACTTTATCAACAAGGAAAGGGTACGAGATAATTTCATATAAGAAATGCGGCGGAAAGTTTAGATTCGTGATTACATGTACGGTATTCTTCGATCGGAGTTCGTGCAGAATTATAATCGTGCATCGACGGCTCGTGAACTAATGGATGGGCTTCAATCTGGAGTAAGACTGAAGAGTCAAATTTTGTCAAATTACTGTAACTTTTAGCTTCAATGCTGTGGATCTTATGGATGTAATGACTACTCGATGTATGCTATGCTCGCTCCCGCTACCTGCCCCTCCTGTACCTACAATCCAGTAAGTCGACAGCCATGTCTAATCATCCGATATATTTAGCCCGGCTGTGGTGTCAAAGTTTGGGCTGCTGTTGAGTCCAACCTCCTCATCGTTATTATCATAATTTTTGCCATTCTTGTCGTCGAGGTAACAGAGTCCCAAAACTTATACTAACTCTTATTTCAGCTCTTCGCTCTCATCCTCTCCTGCATCATGTGTGGAGCAGTCAAAGACAAGCGAAACCAAAGCTACTAAATAACTTTATGCTCTATTTTGTATATATGTCATATCCACCTAAATCCATGTCAAATATTTAACAGATTCTTTCCGGTGTTTAATCGTTATTCTTGTCGACGACCTTCTTTTTCTTGAGTATGTGTTAATCTCCTTGTTTTGTGTTACTCAATGTATGATGCGTTTAATCCTATAAATGCCCAGCAATCCCTGTTAAATTTAGTATCTGACGCAGGGAGAAATTGTCTTTGAGCACATGTGACGATGAAAATCAAGGAATCGGAAGAGTTTATGGGCTTCGAGCTGGAAGAATAACTGGTTGAGTATGAGCCACAGCTATTCTTAGCTTTCCAAAAACAGATTAAAATAAAAATTCGACGTCATTAGGAGCAGAGTAAGCCTTCTTTTCCTATGTCTGCTGAAGAGCCTTGAAAATGATCCCAGTTCAAGGAGTACGCGCCTTTGGCCTTACATGACGATGAGTCCGAGGATATCCCATTACAATAGGTTGACAACGTGGTGTTTAACTCAAAAACAAGGAGAAATAATTGCCCTTTATTAGAATCGTTGAAGATATGATACAGAATGCAACGTTGTATATTTACAGCTTTTAAAATCGAGATCTTGTTCTTTCTGGGAAAGTCTATTGGATATGGCAATCACTGTCGTCGTGCTTCACTTCCTCTCCATTCTTTTCCCCACCACTTCTTCGAATTTTCAATGAAAGATGTTTAGTCCGCCGGATCAGGCTACTACTCCTTGACAGTTTTCCTTCTTCGGGGATCTCGAAATGTTTATCACCGCGGGCTGACTTGGGTGCCTGAATAGACATATTTTCGAGGAAGACGATAGGTGAGAAGAAAGGGAACAGCAGTAAAAAGCAGAAGAAAGAATGATAATAAACCACCAATAAATGTATAAACATGCCTTAAATGAGCGATTTCTCCGCATATCGGAAATAAGCGGAACGCTGAGTGAAGGATTGCTGGTCTGTTTGTCGAGTGGAGGGATAACTTTCCCCTAAAGGAGGCGATAGTGAGGGGAAAAGGTATATGGTAAAACGAGCACATGCATAGAGACAAATTTGGTAAACATGCTCTAAAATACAGAAGTCGAAATGTAAACCTCTTTGAAGGATTCCCTATTCAGGGGTCTGTTCCTCGTCGTGTTGATGCGTCTCAAGGCGGTGTTCCTCTCTTCTCCTTGATTCTCTTCCGCATCGTCTAAAGACCCTCCACCCGCCTGGAAAGCAGGAAGAAACAGACATCAGCATGATTAATTAACGTTACCTTGCAGCGTGGGAAGCCACTCAATTCAAGAAGATTCCTAAAAACTTCCACTATGTTCATGCAAGTGCGAGCCGATGCTTCCAGATAGCGGACATTATTGCTTAATCTGTTGGTAAAGGCTGTGGCTGTAGCTTCGTAAATCTAAATAGGGAGAGATTAGAATAACAATAGGCACGAGAGGATAACCTTCTTCGTTTGAAGATCAGCCTTATTTCCAACTACTACCACCGGCAACGCATTCAAATCTGTTCGACGATCACATATTTCCTGCCAAAGCTCGGACATCTAAAAACCGGATAAA
Organism: Oscheius dolichura; assembly: GCA_932521035.1. Taxonomy (NCBI): domain Eukaryota; kingdom Metazoa; phylum Nematoda; class Chromadorea; order Rhabditida; family Rhabditidae; genus Oscheius; species Oscheius dolichura. Next base: position 8,508,800 of record OW051497.1, on the reverse strand, counting down.
TATAACCGCATCCCGTAGTAAAATTCTCGTCACTCACTTCTTTAAAGCTTGTCACATCATCTACGCTGAATACCAACATGAATGCGCTGGCAGACTGGATGGCAATTCTTCTCATGTCAGGAAAATTAAAGTTCGTATCCAAAATGTCTAAACTGAGCGGGACACCCTTAATTTATACAATTGTCATCTGAATTTTCACACGAAAACCTGAATACGAAATTCACGTGAGTGGAGATCTTCGATTGTTTCTTTATATTTTTCCGAAAATTCATTATAGAGATAGCGGCGGATGATGCTTGTCTTTCCGACTTTGGCTGATCCCAAGACAACCAGGCGATAGCGATCCTCGCTCATCTTCTTCTCTCTGAGATTAAGCAGGATGTAAATAGAATGTTATACGCGAGAGATATGCCTCTTCTCCCAGACACGAGACTAAGACAGAGATAAAGGATCAAAGGAAATGAGAAAAAGCAAAGCATCAGGAGAATTAGAGCGGCATGCGTTTCCTGGCAAACATAAGGTCTCCAATAACACTATTTCCTACAAACTCCAACTCCCGGGGTCAACAACCTTTGAGGTACTTGCCTACGGTATTAATTATGGCTTTGCATGGGGTAAACTACAAAAAGCAGGGTTACGGTAGCTATCTTGTGCAGGGAAAACGAGTACAGCAGCACTAATACATGAGGATGAAGGGTAGAAAAGGATCACTTGATGCCTCATTGGCATGGGAAAAAAATTAATGAGACTTCTGACAAGAATATAAATAATAGAAGAGGAAGATAGGAGAGAGAGTGTGACACATTCCCATTGATTATGATAATATCTGGAGGGGAGCAGTAAAGAGTCCATTGCTGTGACTCCTTCTCTTACTCTTTTAGATCTAAAGACCAGGAAGAGCATCCCCTCGGGAGATGAATGTGAGCCTGGCAACTGGGCTTGAGAAGGTGGAGCCAATGCCGGCTTGGAAACGGAGCCCGATTTGGAAAGTGCCGATAAGTATTCTATGGGAAATTCATGGATTATTAAGGACGATTCAGGATGATAGCTGTCTTTATTAATGAGAAAACGAGACATGAAATAATGTCTATCATCTTTGTATTAGTGCGGGACTACGGTTTCTCTTTTCTTGTCTCCTCTCAAAAAACTCTCATAATTTGAAATAATCAAAGACAAATTTGAACAATTAAAGATGCTCTTTGAAGATCTCAAGTTCTTCTCTTTCAGACGAATTCGGTCAAGGTGAAAAGGGTAAGCTACGAATATTTTAAGTTTAAAATGAGGTAAGCATGCAGGTTTTACATAGCAGGAGTATCCACAAATGTAGAACTAATCATTTGAAACGGAATAAACCAGAGTTTTTAGAATCTGCAAAAGCCATAACCTTTAAGGTTTTGGTTAACATAAGTCATCCCCTTAAACATCAGATTAATTTTGAATTGTGGCTTGGAATCGATGAAAAATAGCTGAAAAGACAACAAAGAAGATCTTTTGGGTTCGGAATAGATCACCCCCTTTTATTTTGCTCTTTTGGATTTGTCACTTTGGGGATAAAGAAGATCGGGGATCAGGGATAAACCCGGAGGATTTCAGAGAGAGGTTTATTTAAAGGAAATGACATCAACCTCCGTTTCTCAAGAGCCAGAGAAGCTATAGCCCACAAAAAAATATACCTCAAGCATAGGTAACCAAAGAAAGCGGAAACGCTAGTAAGCAAACAATTGCCTCAGAATAAGGGATTAAGGGCTTCCCTTCTCAGATAAATCTTTGATCCGATACGGAGACAATTTTTTTAATTTCGTTCTTTTAGAAGACACGACGCCGCGAGGGAGGAGGGAGGAGTGAGACTAGATTCAAAATGTCTTTTGCAAGCATCTTTTACACCTTCTTAGTCATTCCCACGTGGTTCCCCCACTCAATATGGGGTACTCTATTATGTGATAGAGGGTGGAATTATAGAAACTTCTACCTTTGAAAAGAGCACGACGTGAGGATTATCGCCCCTTGTAGGCGACGGGGCAACATGTTGCCGACTAAATCTTCTAACTTCAACTCAGGGAGAGAAATATGAATGTGGAGGGAGGGAGGATGACATTTATTAGATGAATAATGAGGTGACTAAACATCAAGGATGGTCAAATCCCCCCACAGAATTGAATAATTAAGGGATGTCACAATAAAGACCTTTGCTTGTTCTATGAGTTTGTTACTTGCAATTTTCTATGGAGTAGGGAGAAAATCTTCAGGAAATGACTATAATCTCCGAGGAATACATAAGCGGATGTAGGCTTTCAGGATAGATTGGTAAACAGATGAGCAGGTACAGTGTGGGTGCATCCCCATTGGAGCCGATAGGATTTCTCTAATTATCCAGAGCTCTATTGACAATAAATCTAGGAGGTTCGAACAAACAAGGGTAACTACCCAAGTCAACTGAAATCGTTTTATTTAAACGTGTTTCTAGGATCCGATATGGTTATTGTAGGGCAAGAAGTGCGAGGTTAACCTAATTGTGAGAACATTGGCAAAGCAACGCGGAAAGAGAGAATGCTAGAAACGGGCAAATTTCCCTGACAAGGGAACTTTTTCAAAAAGCGATGCGTTCTAGTGTACTGAAGCACACCATTCGATAGAGAATCAAAATTTATCTATGAATCCGAAGTCAGGAAGTGCCTAATGCACTCTGTTACGCAGCAACACATATAATAAAGGGAAAGACTTAGAAATTTTTCTAATTCCTTTGCAAAATAAAAGCGACCGCTTAAAAGAAGTGAGCCAGAAAAAAGGGCAAAAAACGCAACCGAGATCGAACTTGGGTCTGTACAACCATGGCCCAACCTTTTACCTGTTGAACCATGATGCTGCTTGGAAATGGATGAAATTAGAGCAATGATGTTCTTTTGTACAGTATGAGGAAAATGTCACAGGGCGCGTTAGGCACTTCCTGACACCAGCTTCTTGTACAACTTTTCATTCTCTATCGAATGGTGTACTTTGTTTGGCAAGAACGCATCGCTTACTGAAAAAGTTCCCTTGTGAGTTATAAGTGCCAAAACAAAAAATAAAACCTAAAGAAACGGTCGCACACGTTGAATGTTGGTGTGCGAGCGACAATGGGGTTTCCCCATTCTTTTTTTAAATATTCGTGCGTCCAAATAAGAACCTCTGTGCGAAATCATAGGTTCTGGAAGGCACCCTTAAAAGAACGATTGCGCCGAATTTGTCTGAGATTTTCCGGGGACCTGCCGACGGCAGAAGCTCGAGAGGTGTCTGATGGCCTGCCAAAGAGTATAGAATTCAATTAAAGTGTCATTAATCTTTTGTCTTTGAAAATTTACGACTTTATTTGTATAGGACGTGGCAATTTAATTATTCAGCAAGATCAAATGATTTAGGATTCGAGAGGGATAAAGAGTCACAAAGTCATGATAATACGATAAAAAAACAAGATTATCCCAGGTGCTCGTTCAAAAAAGCTGTCACGCTCTTCTAACTCTATTTGATATGTGTATCCACCGGGAGATGAAGGAGGTATAAACATTCAAATACAATTCAAGAACATTTCTCCATTGAAGCCATGTATGCAGACTGGATAATTGGAATAATCCTCAAAAGATTTTCTTCTCAGGAGTTAATTGAAAGACCGGCGAAAGGGCAAGAACAGAGGGAGTGTGAGACGACGAAGAAGAAGCAAAGATTAGACCGGAAGGAAGGAAACAAGGCGTGATCATTATATAAGATTAGCATAGATGCAATTATACGAACAATAAACAGAGACGAATTTTGGTGTACGTCTAGACCTGAAGAGGAGTAACAAAGACGGGAAAAAGCAGAGTTCTAGAAAATGAATCCTTTTCCTGTTTGCTGAGGCATATAAATTGATAGGTCACGCAGATTTAGATAATCTTTTTCTATTTACGACCAATGACGTCCTATCTCCGGTAAGAGAAATATTGTGGGCATTGTGCAGAGGGAATTTGCCCAGGGAAAATAACAAGCCCATTTTGTTGCCTTCGGAAAGGGATAACAGGGCGAAAATTGGTTTAAAGTATCTCCCAGATTAATGAGCCGTCACGCAACCATGTAGGCCAACATCTTCTGATTTTGAAGGAAAATGACATTTCCAAATTTCTAAACATTCTAGTTTTCTATATAGTCTCTCGTGGCGAGATTTGCCCAGTCTAGACAGCTTTCAAAAAAGTGCCGAAGTTTTTCCAGCTTTGAAACTGAGTACAGATTTCATATTCTAATGATGTGAGTAGCATATTCACCTGCCGGATTAGTGATCACTTGCTAGGAAGGATATACTTCTGGGAATGATGAAAATGGTTGCCATATCAGCAAGGTGTACAAATGAGGAACAAAGACTAGGCTTGGTTTTCTGGCTTCTCCTGCAGCAAGTTAGAGTTGAAAAAATCACAAATCCGCCTGGAGGCGGTGAAAAGCTTGAGAAAGACGGGGAAGTGAAAACAACGGAAAGATATTCAACTGAGACAAGAACTGTGCTTCCGAAACGCCCTTTTATTCAAAAATAGGAGGATAAACAAGGAAAGGACAGTGAATGCTATAGTAAATACATCAGAAAGTGTTTCCGAAGACAAGGGTTCCAGGAGCGGCATAGAATTTCATATGCGTGACAAGAGTTTTTCATAAAATAAACGAGGTCAAGAAACCAGCAAGACAATTGAGTCAAAGGAGCTGAGACATCACGGGTAATGAGTTCAAAATAGAGTGATAGACCACCTCTCCCACTGGAGGTGTAGCTAGTCTATTAGTCAGTTATTCATGCAGGAGGAATACTTCATGAATCTCAGGAAACCATGATTAGCTCTCCCTCTCCCCGGATTTAGAGGCTCCGCACCATTCGTGACTTATTCAAAGATATTTCCTAAGCGAATTAGTTTCTACTTATTCAGACTTTTGAGTCAATAGGAAATGAACAGAACGAGGCTGTCGACTACAGAGCATAGGGAGCACAGAGTTTGAATAATAGTAGCCATTGAAGCCGGCTTGAACTTGTGGTAGATCGACCTCGCTCCTTCCTTTCAAAAGGTCTCCTCAATTACCTGGGTAAGGTGAATAAGCCCTGAGGCGGTGCCAGGGCGAGGGTGTGTTCAAACATTTTACATTATGCATGTCCTTACATCACCAGACACGAATCTCTGTGCAGAAAGAGTGCGAAAATTGTATAAAAATGAGATGTAGCTCCAAAAAAGCATATAAAATGCTATGCTCATCATGCCCAGGAAGCTGCATGTCATAACGTTATGCATTGTTGTTCCAGACAGTCAATTGGCATGTCTCTCCCTCCATACATTGTCTCTTGAGTTCATTATATTTCCTTATTTTTTATTACCAGGTCATCACCGTGTTAATGAGTTCAGGCTTCCTCTGTGCTTTCTTAACCGGTAAAAATAGAATCGTTGGCGTTCTCAAGGGGAGCAGGCTAAGAGATCGAATCTCGCTCCCTTAATCATTTCTTGCTGCGTGCCCCAGAACAGTCGGTAAAGTTTTCAGAGTGCAATATACGCATTAAAACGTGCACTAAAAACAGTCGTTGGAAAGGATTTCAAGTGAAATTGATGGGCATTGCTTCTGTTTTTTCCTCGGTAAACGTCCGAAAAAAAACGTCCCTCTTTACTGAAAACGTGTCAACGATACCTTCCTAATCGTATTTGAAGCTGTTTGTTACTCGTAGCATTCTTTCTCCTCAATAGTGTTCTTTTGATGATCACGGCGAAACTCAATTTATCGCAGCCATAATCACATAATATGCTTTGAATTGACCAAAATCTTCTTTATTTTCTGACAAGAGACAATCTGTTTATCACAAAAATGGACTTGGCGGGGATATTTTGGAAAGAAATCAGCATTCAAATACAAAATTTTATGCAAAAGTACCAGTGAAGTTTGCGGTCTATTTCAGCTCTTTGGAACATTTGTATTTATAAAAATTAAGTATAAGTCATGTTGTGATACATTTGTACAAATATAAGAACATGAAGGGAGAGGCTACTTGTTGTTTACACGGTTCTTTGTAAAACTGGAAGGTGTACTGGCGCCAGATGCCATGGGGGCAATGGAACTGAACGAACTACGACAAGATTCCAACGAGGCCACGGAACCGCGGAAGTCGGCCGAGTCCAACACTTGGTAATAATACATAATTTTAGCTTTTGGCCCAACGATTGAGAAATCAAAAGCGGAGGTATGCTGTCCGGGAATCTGAACCTTATTTTTAAAAAAAAAAGTTTAGCCTAACCTCTGGAATTCTCCACTGGAGGATATAAGTTCCAGACATGGAACAGAAATGAGATCCTTGCATCGAGTCACCTTCTTGGAAGACAACAGGATTTTCTTCGATAGTGAGATCAGGGCCAAGGGTGAGGCTGGCATCGGAGACGACCGGGGGCAGAGGATTGTTGGACATCGCCTGGGTCACAATCTCTACTGGGTTCATCATAGAGGGAGAATGAGGAACCGCGGCATTTTGAATGATCTGAAAATAACAATCTTTTCTTATAACGGTGGATTCTCTACCTTGTGGGTACGGTAGACAACAAATTCACACTCATGTTTCAAAACGTCGAAGTCCCATGTAAGCACACATCCCTGAGAAGCGATGGGAACAACAATCTAAAAGTTTCGTTCTGCGGCCAGAGTTTAGAAGAGATCAAACCTCCACGGGATATCCACGTGAAAGCGATTGAGTAACGTAAGTAGAACGAAGCACATCCCCTTCGACTTCCCCGTCTGTTTCATCTACCGGCCTGTACAGGTTTTTGGGCACGTGTCCTCCGTTGCCACAGTTGGCCAAACAAGAACCACCTAAAAAGTGTTTGCTCATTTTATAGAAAAGATATTTGATTTACCGAGAAAGTCCGGAATATACTGCTCGTCAACATATTTTTTAATATGTTCCTTTGCTAATTCTCCACTATTTATCATGAATTTCTTCCTAGTATTCTCATCAATGAAAGGTGAGATGAGAGTCCATAAGACTGGGAAAACACGCGGAGCCCTGGCAATGAGAACCTGTCCCATGGTTTCTGGGTAATGCGCCTAAAATATACTTGGTCATAGGATTAGGTTCTCTTCTTCTTCTGTTTACCTCGACAATCTCAATAATTTTCAAAAGGCATTGAACCCCTGGGCGCCATAAATGCCTCATGCTAAGTCCCTCCAAGTCGACCAACAGCGTCCACGTGCTAAATTCCAGAAGATGGATGTCTTCGGAATAACAACGAGCCTACCTAATGGGCACTCCGAGCATCTTCGTTACCTCTGCCGCTTTAATAAGACCCTCTTCGCAGATGGATAGCGTCAATTTGACAATGTTCTCTACCCCGCAGCTGCGTAAGAGTCCCTTCATGTCAAGCAGCCCTAAACGAAGGAGGAACATGGGGCGGCCGTCCTGGAACACACAGCTATCAGAAAACAACGAGGAAGGAACAAAACCTTGTCACAATGGTGCCAACATCCCGGAAAGAATTGGCTCATAACAGCAGGAGGGCTCCATTCATGCAAGATAGAATCCACATTGTGTTGTTTCCTCCAGAGGATGCTGTTGTGCACCATGTCTTTAGCCTTAGCCACGTCGAATTCTCTGGCACGGAGGAAACGCAACAGATGAGCATCGTTAGGCAATTTTCCCTAGAAAAATAATAAACAATTGGAATAAACTGGAACGCGTACCTTATGATGGGCCTGAAGACCATATTTCAGCTCACAGAGGCGAGATTCCTCCAAAGGACTGAGCTGTCCCAAGAACCGACGAATATACTCAGCTTCTAGCTTTGATTCCGCTAAAGATCAACATTATTTAAAGAAGGGAAACCGTCAGACCAATCACGAATTTAACAGAACGACGCCTCTTCCCATCTTTACCGTACCGACGCGCTAACATGAATGCATTTAAAAAGTAGGAAATATTACTGGAGAGGGAAAGTCGGAGGATAAATCTGTAGACTCCGCTAGCAATATGTTATCTCTTGGACGAGAGTTGCGTGGAGGAAGAGAAAGATGCGCCCAGCGTTTTTACAGAGCGGGGGGAGACCCCGAGCAGGCACTCGAAATTATCCCATGTATCTTCCCCACTGCGACTGTCCTTGAGCAAATACAGCTCCGTAGTGCACTATTGCATTTAGCGCCTTTTTCTCCTCGCGGTCGAGGGTCTCTTCCCGGTTTCTTTTGCTCCCTTTCGGCCCCTTTAAACCCTGCCGCCGTCCGTCAAAAAGACAAAAGACAACTTACAGTCGTCAAAGCTAGTTGTCGTCTTCAGTAGGTGTTCTTGTGCTCGCGGTGTCTCCGAAATGCCGGCTCTGAAATAAACTACCTTTTAATTCTTTTTCTAAAAATGTCATTGTCGTCATGCGGTGTTGAAGAACAACGTTCTATTCAAGCAGACATGTGACGAGCTGTTATATTTACTTAAAGATCATATTCCATCAATTGTGTCTCACTTTTTGTGTCCCCTCTAAAAAGCCTCTCTAGCCACATGCTAATCCAATTTGTTTGTGGACTAATGAGTTCTAACGTGAAAAACAGGGAAGAGACTGGCCAATTTCGCTCGAAGGGCGTAAAAGAGACAATTTCCACAACATTGGCACTTTATCAAACACACGAGGAACAACAACATTTCATCTTTTTCAGTGGCTTTCGTGCAGTGTGATAATGGGTGCAATTGGTCATCACCGTAAAGCTCTTCATGGGCGAGGAAGAAAAATCACAGACAGTGCGATAAGAAATACACAATTTTGGTAGTTTAAAACAAAAATTAAAATATCTAGCCATGACTCTGCAAAAAACCGAAAGAAGACAGCCGTCACCCGAATATAAACAAAAAAAATGATTATAGAAAAGCTTAAAAAAGTGTTGGTGGTGGTGCACGTGATAGAATCTCTACAGACATGTTTTGACACGGTGTGTGCAAGTCTCTGCTTCTAACAAGCCATCAACAATACTATGCTTGAGCAACAACTGACTCGTCTTCCTGGATTTCCTTCGACACGTCAATCGCTGAATCCGCGATCGAGTTAATCTCCTCCCCGTCGGAGAAGGGTGGAATGTAGGTAACTCCGCTTTTCAGAAGGTCGTCGATGAAAAATTCCAATATTTCTTTACCCTGAAAGTAATAAACTTTTCAATGCAGGAAATTTCGCAATATTCATTCATTTTTATACGGAGCTAGTCTAGACTTCAGCGTTTTTGCTAAAGAACCTGTCAAGAACCACGAAAGGCTACTAAAGAACTGGGAAAGTGGGTCATCAAAAGTTTCTGCCGGTTCATTTAAAAGGAGCCAAAGGAACTTGGTCGTCGTCACCTCTTCGGTCTTTGTTTGCTAGAATTGGGTCTAATCTATAGGTTCTCAGACTAAAGGACACATAAAAGAAGCGTTTATGCGTTCGGTTGCTTAGGATCCTGTGAAATTAAAACTAAAGTCAAAATTACCTTTGCCAGATTAGCCGCATACTGTTTGACGGCGATCTTCTCAACGGTAGCCTCAAACCCAAAGAAAGACTTGACGTCTAGCGATGCATCCTGTTCAAAACATGTCCAGTCGGGATTTTCTGGATGTACCTGAAAATAGAGACTTGTGTACACTTTAACACAAACATTGAATCAAGTCACTTAGGCTATTCTTAGAGTCTCCATTATAACTTCGATTGTAAACGAGGGGGTGAAGAGTTCAAAATGAAAAGTTCAATAAGCACTTACGTAATAGTTGCAGTTTTCTTTGACTACAATCCTCTGCGAGAAGGAGATATTCGAAGCCTCTATCAGGAGTGTTCGCTTTCTACGATCCAAAGAATTCTTCTGACTGAAGTATACGTAATCCACACCGGCGATCTTTAAAATTTCAGGTATTAATAACTTTTAAGATTATAAATACCTTTTTGACTAAATATGGAGCATCTATATTGAGCTGGCATTTCCTGTCAATGACCCATTCGGCTCCATCAGGCGAGTGGTATTCATAGGCAACCTCTGATCCAACAAAAATGGGAATCTGCGGACAGGTGGGAAAACGTTTCTCATATGCCTATAAATTATTAATCAGAAGGAAAACAAAAACAACGAACAGCCATGACTATTTCAAAAGGGTATTTATAAATACGAACAGGAGACTGATAGGTTTGTACCATTATTGCGGCTAATCCTGAAAGAGAGTTCTGTATTAAGATAAAAAGTTTAATCTGCAATAAACCAGGGAACCGGTGAAAATAGATTGTGGGTCAAGGTCAGATGGTTGTAATTGTAGACGCAAGGTCAAAACGCGTCTCGTGAAAATATTTAAGCTAAAGCGAACAGGCGTCCCAATTGCAAAAGCGTAGGAAATCTGTGTGAACACTGAGAGAGAAAAGATCAACACAGAGACATGGAAAATATAAGCAAAGATCCCTTGGTCTGCAGACGGCCGCCACGCTAAACAAAAGATTCCCCGCTTGGAATAACTTGGTGTGGGGGGACACGCCAATGACGGAAGATTATGTTGACAATAAGGAAATGGATCGATTGTCTGCCCGAATGCTAATTGTTGTTTGAGAAAGAAAGGAAGCGTGAATGGCAGGGCGAAGGGAGGACGTTGCCGAGAGACAAATTTCACCCTCACGAGGCTGTTTTTTCCATCTCCTAGGCAGAGCTCTGTGGATGGGTCACGAGGATCCGGCAGGGAGACTTCTGGACTCTTTGGAGTAGAAAATGAAATTGTTGAATGTTAGATGAGTTCCGGGAGAATAGAGGAAGGAGAAAGTTGATTGAATGGGGAGGGCGGTTAAAAAGCGACAAAGATTGACACGCCCCCCAAACATCGACCTCCCAACCCGGATTGCGCTGATAGTCTCGGATTGGCGCGTCTCTTGCTTTTGGCGCATTTAAAGTTTATGGCTTTTGAATGATGGACAGGCAGGATTCAGCCGGGAAACGCGTCGCTTTCCATTCAGTTTTAGATAAGGGGCTTCTTGTTGAGTGAGGGGCTTCTCTGTGGCCAGCACAGCTTGCCTTATTTCCCCGGGGAAATAAGGAAAACAATATTTGTCTTCGATTTCCATGAAAGGATCTTTCGTCAAACTAGGATACAGTCATAAACTCACTGGCAACCCATGCGCTCCTTTTCTTATCTTATCTTATCGCCCTCTTCCAATTGTTCTTAGGATCACGCCCAAATTTCGGCAATTTTCAGGAATGGGTATTATTCCGACCGGGATAGTCAATCTCTTATCGGTGGACGATTGGATATACACAGGTGAGAAGATTTCCATAAACTTTAAAAAGTTGTCTCAGGTATATTATTGTTTTCCTTCGTGTTAGGATGGTTTATAAGAACATCGAGGAACTTTTGGGTGTTGAGGAATGGCTGCGGAGCTATAGGCTTTACAATGGCATTAATAGTACTAGGTAGATTCTTTTTTATATTTTTAGTAAATTGTTTTAGGTCAAAAGATTATATATTCAGTAATATTGGCAGTATTTGCGGCCGTTTGTATTAAATATGTCAAGAAACAGCTAACAACGATAGTTTTTGTGGGAACCTTCGTCTACTTGATGATTCTTCGCTATCTACACTATTTTTTGGACATCGAGGAACTAGCCAGACAAGCTAATGTAGTCCAGCTGATTTTAACCTTAAGAGTGAGAAAATAATCCCGTCATTTATTTAATCTCTACTTGTTTAGGTCATTGGCTTAGCATTTGAAGTAAATGACTCTAGGGAGAGCAAAGACAAGCCTGAGCAAAAAGATGCCAAGCCAAAGCGGTATTTGAAGTATGAACCGACCTGGTTGGAGATTTTTGACTACTTCTATCATTTTGCTGGGCTTTTTACAGGTAACAATGTTAAACAACGGTGTTGAAAATGTTTTAGGCCCTTATTATACTTTTCAAATGTATTTGGACTCGCATAATGAAACCCTATTCGAGCATTGGTCACCCGTCCCTGAAATAAAGTCCCGACTGTTCCGGTTGCTCTGGTCCGTGCCTATTTTCATCGGAGTTAACAAACTGTATCCCTTAGATGTGAGTTGACATTCTTTCTTTCGTTTAAATAAATCTCCAGGGCTTGCGGTCTGACGCTGTTTGGGATATCTCCTTCCCTCATAGAATATTCTACGCTGCGGCTGTATTTGTTGTCTTCAGAATGCGTGTTTACAGGTAAACATCATGTAAATATGTTATGCTATTGAGAAATTTTAGCGCCTGGGCTATTGCTGAGTCAATTTGTGTTACTCTAGGATTGGGAATCTACCCAGCAGAAAGTAATCCAAAATGTGTTGTCGGACCAACAAAGCTGGATGTCTTCAAAGTTCAACACGGAAAGCGCAGTGTGGAGTATAATTCGGAAGCCATCGTTAATTTGGACATCTACCAAGTAAGGATTAGTCTCTTTAATTTTAAAATAACGTTTCCGGGAAGGGAGACTAATTAGACCTCACGCGCTTCGGTTAAAATGAATTGTATGTTTTAGATCGAAACAAGCGAAGGATTCCGCTCCGGCATCCGAGCATGGAATCGTTCTGTCCAAAGCTGGTTGGCTCTCTACGTTCACTCCAGAGCGAATCGTCTGTACAGGGTCGAGCTAACAATGTTTGTATCTGCCCTCTGGCACGGAACCTATGCTGGCTATTTTATGTAAGCGTTTCCTCTATTCGTTTCAATCAGAGTTAATAATTTAGGTCTTTCCTAATCGTTCCCATGTGTGCGGCAGTAGAAGATATTCTATTCTCCTACTTCCCGGTGGACAAGGAAACGGGCAAAAGGCCACAACTCTTCCGATGGGTGTATTTCTTTACATTGAGGTCAAGAGGATTCGATATGCTGGCCACGGGATTCTTATTAAAGAATTTGGAGGATACCCACAGGTAATCCCGCTTTCAATTTAATTTTATCAATTTATTTTGGGTATTGGTCATCGCTCTACTACTGGTTGCTCCTAGTTACTCTACCCATCTACGCAACTCATAAAGTCTACCAAATGTCGAAGAAAAAGGCAGATAAAAAGGAGAAGAAATCAAATTAATTACCTTTACTTTATTTGCCAAACGGTGCGTTTCAAGTATGTTGCTCCAACGTGTATAACTGGTCTCTATTCAAATTTCTATTAGGAATAAATGTCGAAATATAGTAGAAAAGAATTCACAGGTATGACGACGTAACAGACCTTGCGTAGACGCGTAAAAACCAACTGACAGATGGTTGTTTGTTTCGTTCTTTGAAGACTGTACACAAACATGTTTCTCCATTGGAAATGCCAGATCTGCAAAACAAGATAGTTTGGTACGTAAAGACCAGAGTAATGTCTTTAGACTTCAATTAGAAATGATTTTGAGGTAGAGCACTAGTGAAGCTGTGAATTTTCCTTATGGAGAGATAACATAAGGTGTCATGGTCAAGCGGGTCGAGAGCCGAATACAAATGATTACTGTGCCCCAAACTTGAAACCCATTGAACTTCGCCGGTATCTTTCTTCCCTTCCATGGCGTTTCTTTTAAACCAATAACGTAAATAAGGAGAAAGGATAAACTGTTTATATGAGTGAAAATAACAGAAGTTACCCAACAGCCAACACGTCACTACTCACGAATATCAGAAACAGCTGATAAAGTAACTGTGAATGGAGAATAACTTGTAGTATTCACTAGGTATACAAAGCAGACAGTAATTTTTGGGATTCAAAAATAATGCTACAAGAAAGCAAAAAGATAGATGCAATAAAAACTAAAGAGGTTTTCGCATATTCTCTCATCGGTCGACACGTAATCGCAAATACCAGGCGCATTTCAAAAACTAATCACAAGTAACAGAAAAACGTCAATGACAAGTGAAATAAAGAATCAGCTCAGAATACAATGGACAAGAAGTTGCCAGTACTCATAGAGGAATCGGCAGAAAGTACAATGGGTGAGAAGTTGTCAGAACAATGATTAGGTAGACAAAGCAGGACTATTTCCTCAAATTTTCGAAATTCAAGCAAGACAGAAAGGAATGAATAGCAGCTAAACGTTTTTTCGCATCTCGTCTTCTTTATCCTTGAGCTCCTTCGTGAGCCTATGGTCTGGTCCATAGTAGCTCTTCGAAGCGTCGTATGCCTACAAGAACATTGAAGTCAATATGAAGTATTTTCTCACCGCTTTGTAAGCATCGGCCGCTTTGGCAGCCTGCTCTCTCGAGTTATCAACCTCTTCGAATATTTCCTTTTCGTGATTTGCGATAACCATAAGAATTGCTTTGTGGAACCCTGTATCTCTAGCGTAATGTCTTAAAGGCAGTAGGAGAAATATCAAGAATAAATAGAATTACTCGATAGTTTCTTTCCTCCTTGCGTAGTAGTAGCTCCATTCTTCGTAAGTTTCTCGAGCCGACCGTTCACTTTCATCCAAAGTTTTCGGCTGCAGAAGACCATTCGCTCTATAGGCGAAGAGGTTGTACTTGGACAACGAGCTGGATACTTCTTCTTTCTTTGCTCGTAATTCAGCTTCAGCACTTGTACCTAGATCTGAAATTGATTATACATCATAAGCTGATATCAAGATAGATTGTACCTTCTCGGAGTTCCTTCACATTGTCGTATTCCCAGCATAACCTTAGAGCTTCATTCGCTCTATTAATCTAAAACGGTGTATGTAAAACAGAGTACAGGAACGAACCGAATCAATAGTAAGAGAGCTCTCCTCTCCGCATCTTTCACAATGAAGAGGCTCTTCTCCTGATGGAAGAATATATCCATCAGGACAGGCATCGCATTTCCCGGACCTTTCCAATAGTTCTTCCTTGGGGTCCTTGCACCGGGGGCATTCACAGTCGAACAGATCGTGCTTGCGATACTCCTTTGGCTTCAGAATATCAGTGTAATTGAAGGTAAGCTAAAATAAATGAATAATCGAATGCAAGAAGAAACTAACATCGGTGTTATAAGCGGTTCCAGGCACTAGAGACTTTAAATTGATCTTATTGCCATCAAACACAGCTGCACAATTTGGCCGGCAGCTGTGGTTATGTATCGAAATGCTGAAACTATAATTGACATTGGATGACAGAACATACCCCTGATACAAGGCAGTACCAGTAGCATAGTATAAATCAGAAGATTGGCTTAGAGTATAAAAAGAATTAACGAGCATCTAAAAGTGAAATTTTTATAAAAAGAAGAGCGGGGCCGTTACTTTGCCGAAGCACTCTAAAAACTCCGCTTCGCTGGGACTATTATCCCCCATAAATTTTCTAATTGATTTGAAAGTTTCCTTGTATTTATAAAGTTTAGCCTTTTCTCCAGATATCACCTCCGCGTCTATAAAATGTCAGATTAGTAAAGAAGAAACACCTACGGGTCATTAGATCTTTGAATGTTCTCCCGTTGAAGGCGTCGGGCGTGTCTCCATTCCTAACACGGGTGATCATTCTACTCACAATTCGAGTCTCTTCGTTTGGGCAATATTTCGACATTCTTATATACCTGCATTCATCCTGAAATTGTTCCCGTTTCGAAAATACACATTTGCTAACCTGGTGGAACTTTGCATCAACCAGCCGGCACTCTTTACTACAATAACAGACTTTCTTGCAATCAACACATTCGGTCAATTTCAGGCTCTAAAGTAAGTTTTGGTAAATAGTCAAGTTTTAAGATTACCTCCGTGTCATCGCTTTTCATGACTAAGCAGTTTGAGCAGACTTTTTTGAGGAATCGAGAGTTTACCGCCTGCGCAAACGGCATCTCCTCGGCGATGACGTCGGTAGGCTTCACCTTCGTCAGTTCATGCTGATGGGCATCTGGACTGTTTACCAGCGGCGCCCTTCCTCCCCCGGAACCAGAAGGAGTCGGCCGCACAGGACATGAGGGTGGAGATGGATCGGCCGATGCCTGAAAGAACAAGAGTAAAAGACCTTTTCTGTTTTTTCTGCACCGCGAGCGCTCGGCCCCAATTATTTGGCACCAACGCGGCCAACCGCAGCTGCTGTTGCCATTCACCGTCGCACAGACGGTGAATAAGGACCCCAATCCCAATCCCTCAGCGACTGTTAGCCGCCTTTTACAATAGTAGCGGTGGTAGCAATAACACTAACGGTAATGGGCGAGGATTCTCGCTTTCCGTTGACTTGGGCACCTGGGAGGGTATCGGCCAACCATCTTGCCGTACCGCTGTAGCAGTTCAACAACTAGTGCAGCAACCGGGGGTCAACAGATTGCTCTCGCGTGAAATCATGGGAAGCTTGCAAGAGATCTTCTCTACCAACCAACCTTTGCGCTGTTAACCCTTGTCGATCTTCTTAGATTGACAGCTGTAGCTTCCACTTTTTGCCGCTTGCTTGGTGGGCCGGTGGCTTCTGGCTGAGATTCGTCGTCGACTTCAGCATTGGCTCTAAAAAAACTTGTCACAACTGGTCAAAAGGTCACCGGGGAAGGTTTGCTACCAGCTTCCCACATTTTCGTATTATTCTCCGCTCCCCACTACCAAAGACAGGGAATTCAATTTTCATTGGCCACACTAAAACTGAATCTAACGGTTTCCAGAGACTCAGAATGGTCGATGGCCTATCATTATGAGTTATAATCATCAGATTGTCATAAATTATGACAATATTTTAATTTTTCTTGTGTTTTTCTATTCGACAGATTGAAGATTTCCACAAGTAAACAGGCGTGCTAGATCCCAACGATGCGTGGCTTGCTGGTCTCGGTAAACATATTTGACCCTATCAACGATACATTAAGGAAAGCTGACCGCGTTCAACCGACTGCTTTAATAGTAGCCGAAATCCACTGAACAAACTTACAAAAACGTGCATTTTTTACATGCGTTTTTCTCAAAACTTTGGCATGTTTATCATTCTCGAATTAGATATTCATGACTAGATTTGCCCAGTTTTTTTGTGAAGGGGCGCCTTGGCCGGCCGCCGGCCGGCCGACGCCCCCGATTCGTGTTGGCGGAGGCTCCGCGCTGGGGTCTCCCCCGTTCCATTGGTTTGGTCGAAATCTCCGGATTTGACAAAACTAAAAGCTTAGCCATTCTGACCGCTAGCTGACCGAACCCGGCTGGCTATGGAAAAAGGGCTTAACTTTGGTAAAGTGCTGTCGATTCGTCACTGTGACGCGCCAGAGCTTAGCAAAAAATAAACCGCCAATATGCGAAGAAGCGTCGTCGAATGAGCCTACTCTCATCGCGATAGCTCAAAAAAAAGGGCTGAATAAAATGAAATTTAAAAGCTCGCTTCCTCCTCACTACCTCATTTTCAAAAAATTTGGAAAGCGCAGTCGTACGCAACAAAAATTATCGGTTCGAATGAGCCTACTCTCAATTTCTCAACCCAAAAAAAAGTTCGGTCACATAACGCATATTATTATAGCCAAGTGACTAGAAGTCACATTGTTGGATCTATACAAGGACGGTCGAATACAGTGGAGTGTCCATACCTCCCGTTGACCTCCTGCTTTGGGCATCTCTCTCCTTGAGCGCTCTCAGCCACAGCCCGTCCGCTTCCGGCAGTCTCAGTTGGAACTGACGGAGAAGTTACAAAAGGTACTGTTGACGAAGTAGGCCCGCCAGAGGATGGTTGCCCAGAATAAACCCTAAACGGTCAAATGTATCCCAAGAAAATAAGGTATTCCCACCATCCCCCGGCGGTAGCTTCTTGCATGGCTTCCACGTCTTTCTGAAAGTATTCCTTTACTTCCTTTTTGATCCTGCTGATGGCATTTGCTTCATTGGAGATAGAATCCTGGAACTTATGACTAAATGACATCAATGCAATTTCCTACCTCCTCCGCTGGCTCATTCCAAATGTCGTCATTGAGAAGGCGGAATTTTAATTTTTCTAGCCCAGTTGCCTGATATTCTTCGGCTTCTTTTTTCAATTTCATAATTTCATTTTTAAGCCGGTCCACCTTGGGTCCAACGGGGATGAAGAAGTCCTGCAAATGTATTTGTACAGCAACAAAACACACGCATACCTTAGCCTTGGCTATCCATCCCTGGTTTATCATCTTGGCCTCTTGAAAAGCCAATTTCTTCTCCTTCTTCTTCAGCTTCTTAGTGACTTCTGTGAGACAGCCCGCTTTTTCTAGGTAGTTGTTCTGGGCTAGGCGCAACTCATCAGAGTATGGCCAGTTCCTGGCAGCTTGCTCAAAAGACTTCTCGAAGATGTCAGTGACGTCTTCGAGAGTCTCCTTTAGTTCGTCGAATTTATGCAACGCCCCGGGCATCAGGGAATCTGCCAGGTCCATTCTGAGCTGCTCCATAGAGTGGATAGCTTCCTCTATTCCTTCTATTTTCTTTCGGTGTTCGTTGAACATCTCTTCCTTTGTAGGCGCTTTCCTTTCAGGCGTGTCCGTCAGATCAAGTTGCTTTTCAGCTACAGCATGCTTCTGAAGGGCAGCGCAGTGGTTAGTCACCATTGTGGACATAGTCTCCCTGATCGCGAGGGATATTGGTAGATCTTGAAACGGATTGCTTTGGCTGTGATTTTGTTCCTCTTTATTCCGCCTCCGCCGACTCCAGTCTTCCTCCTCTTTCTCCTTCTTACGGCGGATATTGTCATAGATCCCTTGTGTGGAATCCCTGTAGCTGTATGTGTTCTGCTTATGATAGGAGACCGCTGGACTTTCGGAGGTGCTCACCGGGCACGGCTGCGTCTGCACTTCGGCCTGCTGCCTTAGGGGCACTTTCCGTAGGCTTCCACTGCCGCTACTGCCTCCGTACTTAACAAAAAAGGTTAGAGAGATCAAGCAATTTCTATTTTTATGCGAACGGCGAACGAGTGATCTCATCCATTTTGCCCTATTTACCGTTTCTTTCCAGGACACGCATGTTTCAATCACGTGCGCGTGTATGCTCTCCGCGTTACTAACCGCTTGATATGTCAAAAAATCATAAAGATGTTCATGCAGCTTAGACACGCCGGCATACGTTTGCCGCCTCTATGGGAGAATGAGTCTAGTGGGATCACTCGTTGGGGAGTTGTGGCTCTGGATATACTTGTAAACAAGTGAGAGACAAACAAGCCCGAATGGCGGGAAAGATTTCCGTTCAATAACCGAATCGAAACAGCAGAGGGGAGCAGAAAACTAAAAGAACCGACCGCAATCACATCTAAACAATTAAAACCAGTGGATTTTCAGGGCCTCTTTCACAAAACTGCCTTGATTTGGCTGTCTCAGTAGAGACGGGGGTGAACGTGGATAAAGGAAAACAATAATGGTCAGTATCGGGAGCTATTCGGTGATATTCTTTGTTATTTTTTTTGTGGATAAAGATGCCTAGGATTTAGAAGCAAAAGCAAATGCTATAAAAGTTATAACGCTGATTTTGATCGGAAGCTGATTTTTATATGGATTTTCCATGCGATCGCCTGATTGTTTTCTTTAAAGGAAAAAGATAACTCACACTGTAGTTAGACCCGGTGAGGTAGCCGGATGATGCGGTTCTGATTGAATATGCCATGACAAGGATAGTAGACGATTACCAGGAGCAGCGGAATATTAGGAATTTCTCAATCTTCAATCCACACTTTGAGCAAGTTAGATGAAGGTCGGAAATATTTATGATTACCGATGAGAAGACTAGATTTGCCCAGTTTTTATGGAAGACGCCCTTGTGGAAGGGGCGCCTTGGCCGGCCGGCGGCCGGCCGACGCCCCCGTTTTGTATTGGCGGAGGCTCCGCGTTACAGTCTCCCCCGTTCCGTTGGTTTTGGTCAGAATTACAGAACTTTACAAAAGAAAAGCGAAACCATTTTTGACCGCTAGCTGACCAAACCCGGCTGGCTATAGAAAAAGGGCTTAACTTTGGTAAAGTGCTGTCGATTCGTCACTGTTACACGCCAGAGCTTAGCAAAAAATAAACCGCCAATACGCCGAGAAGCGTCGTCGAATGAGCCTACTCTCGTCGCGCTAGCTCAAAAAACGTTGTTGCTTTTTTTGAAATTTAAAAGCCCTCTTCCTCCTCACTACCTCACTTTCAAAAAATTCTAAAAGTGCAGTTCGGCGCAGAAAAAATTATCGGTTCGAATGAGCCTACTCTCAACTCTCCAACTCAAAAAAAGTTGTAGGTTACAAATCGCCTTTTATTATAGCCAAGTGACTAGAAGTGCCCAATTTTATTGAGAGGGGCGCCTTGGCCGGCCGCCGGCCGGCCGACGCCCCCGATTCGTGTTGGCGGAGGCTCCGCGCTGGGGTCTACTCCGTTCCATTGGTTTGGTCGAAATCCCCGGCTTTGACAAAAGAAAAGGCTTGGCCATTCTGACCGCCGGCTGACCGAACCCGGCTGGCTTTAGAAAAAGGTTAGGTTGATCCAGTTATGCTCGCGGGCAAGAGCCTAGGCTAGCGTTCCAGTCTCACCCCGCGCCTACAGCGGCCGCCGGCGCGGGGATTGTAGGCGTGGGTCTAGGCTCCGCGTTAGAATCTTCCCGTGCCGCTGGTTTTGGTCGGAATTACAGAACTTTACAAAAGAAAAGCGAAACCATTTTTGACCGCCGGCTGACCGAACCCGGCCGGCTATAGAAAAAGGGCTTAACTTTGGTAAAGTGCTGTCGATTCGTCACTGTTACGCGCCAGAGCTTAGCAAAAAATAAACCGCCAATACGCCAAGACGCGCCGTCGAATGAGCCTACTCCCATCGCGCTAGCTCAAAAAAAAGAGCGGAATAAAATGAAATTTAAAAGCTCGCTTCCTCCTCACTCCCTCACTTTCAAAAAATTCTAAAAGTGCAGTTCGACGCAGAAAATATTATCGGTTCGAATGAGCCTACTCTCAACTCCTCAGCTCAAAAAAAGTTGTGGGGTTACAAATCGCCTTTTTTTATAGCCAAGTGAAGTGCCCAGTTTTTATGGAAGACGTCCTTGTGGAAGGGGCGCCTTGGCCGGCCGCCGGCCGGCCGACGCCCCCGTTTTGTGTTGGCGGAGGCTCCGCGCTGGGGTCTCCCCCGTTCCGTTGGTTTTGGTCGAGATCCCCGGCTTTGCCAAATCCCAGACCATTCTGACCGTTGGCTGACCGAACCCGGCTGGCTATAGGAAAAGGCTCAACTTTGGTAAAGTGCTGTCGATTCGTCACTGTTACGCGCCAGAGCTTAGCAAAAAATAAACCGCCAATATGCGAAGAAGCGTCGTCGAATGAGCCTACTCTCATCGCGATAGCTCAAAAAAAAGGGCTGAATAAAATGAAATTTAAAAGCCCTCTTCCTCCTCTCTCCCTCATTTTCAAAATATTCGGAAAGCGCAGTCGTACGCAACAAAAATTATCGGTTCGAATGAGCCTACTCTCAATTTCTCAACTCAAAAAAAAGTTCGGTCACATAACGCATATTATTATAGAAAAGTGACTAGATTTGCCCAGTTTTTTTGTGAAGGGGCGCCTTGGCCGGCCGCCGGCCGGCCGACGCCCCCGATTCGTGTTGGCGGAGGCTCCGCGCTGGGGTCTCCCCCGTTCCATTGGTTTGGTCGAAATCTCCGGATTTGACAAAACTAAAAGCTTAGCCATTCTGACCGCTAGCTGACCAAACCCGGCTGGCTATGGAAAAAGGGCTTAACTTTGGTAAAGTGCTGTCGATTCGTCACTGTTACGCGCCAGAGCTTAGCAAAAAATAAACCGCCAATACGCCGAGAAGCGTCGTCGAATGAGCCTACTCTCGTCGCGCTAGCTCAAAAAACGTTGTTGCTTTTTTTGAAATTTAAAAGCCCTCTTCCTCCTCACTACCTCACTTTCAAAAAAATCTAAAAGTGCAGTTCGGCGCAGCAAAAATTATCGGTTCGAATGAGCCTACTCTCAACTCTCCAACTCAAAAAAAGTTGTGGGTTACAAATGGCCTTTTTTTATAACCAAGTGACTAGAAGTGCCCAATTTTATTGAGAGGGGCGCCTTGGCCGGCCGCCGGCCGGCCGACGCCCCCGATTCGTGTTGGCGGAGGCTCCGCGCTGGGGTCTACTCCGTTCCATTGGTTTGGTCGAAATCCCCGGCTTTGACAAAAGAAAAGGCTTGGCCATTCTGACCGCCGGCTGACCGAACCCGGCTGGCTTTAGAAAAAGGTTAGGTTGATCCAGTTATGCTCGCGGGCAAGAGCCTAGGCTAGCGTTCCAGTCTCACCCCGCGCCTACAGCGGCCGCCGGCGCGGGGATTGTAGGCGTGGGTTAGGCTCCGCGTTAGAATCTTCCCGTGCCGCTGGTTTTGGTCGGAATTACAGAACTTTACAAAAGAAAAGCGAAACCATTTTTGACCGCCGGCTGACCAAACCCGGCTGGCTATGGAAAAAGGGCTTAACTTTGGTAAAGTGCTGTCGATTCGTCACTGTTACGCGCCAGAGCTTAGCAAAAAATAAACCGCCAATACGCCAAGACGCGCCGTCGAATGAGCCTACTCCCATCGCGCTAGCTCAAAAAAAAGAGCGGAATAAAATGAAATTTAAAAGCTCGCTTCCTCCTCACTCCCTCACTTTCAAAAAATTCTAAAGGGGTTACAAATCGCCTTTTATTATAGCCAAGTGAAATACGGGAGCTGTTGGAATGAGAAGAATAAAATTAGAAGAGCCAGACACAAGAGCGACCAGGCTAGTGGAGCTTTTGACCGAGAGTGACCAGCGGGGATCGACCGGCCGCGAGGGTAGGGCGAGGGGCGACTGAGGCAGTTTAGTCATCATGGCCATCTGCAGTAAACAGGCGATCGTCTGGCAACATTATCTCCTGTCGTCTGATAGAGACGATGATCCAGTTGCCACCACAGTGATCCTTAGACGGAGGGCTTCACAACGATAGGCCACACATTGAGCTGGTCTTCTATTTGGTGAGGTATCTAAGTGTTCCAGGTTTTTAGTTCTTCGTGCCCTCGTTTTGCTCTGGATGTGCAGCCTTCCCATCAGAGAGGTTATTCATTCTTTCCTTCTTAGACGCCATCCTGCCCTCGAAAGTCATCATTTTCATTGGCCACACTAAAACTGAATCTAACGGTTTCCAGAGACTCAGAATGGTCGATGGCCTATCATTATGAGTTATAATCATCAGATTGTCATAAATTATGACAATATTTTAATTTTTCTTGTGTTTTTCTATTCGACAGATTGAAGATTTCCACAAGTAAACAGGCGTGCTAGATCCCAACGATGCGTGGCTTGCTGGTCTCGGTAAACATATTTGACCCTATCAACGATACATTAAGGAAAGCTGACCGCGTTCAACCGACTGCTTTAATAGTAGCCGAAATCCACTGAACAAACTTACAAAAACGTGCATTTTTTACATGCGTTTTTCTCAAAACTTTGGCATGTTTATCATTCTCGAATTAGATATTCATGACTAGATTTGCCCAGTTTTTTTGTGAAGGGGCGCCTTGGCCGGCCGCCGGCCGGCCGACGCCCCCGATTCGTGTTGGCGGAGGCTCCGCGCTGGGGTCTCCCCCGTTCCATTGGTTTGGTCGAAATCTCCGGATTTGACAAAACTAAAAGCTTAGCCATTCTGACCGCTAGCTGACCGAACCCGGCTGGCTATGGAAAAAGGGCTTAACTTTGGTAAATTGCTGTCGATTCGTCACTGTTACGCGCCAGAGCTTAGCAAAAAATAAACCGCCAATACGCCAAGACGCGCCGTCGAATGAGCCTACTCTCATCGCGCTAGCTCAAAAAACGATCGTGCTTTTTTTGAAATTTAAAAGGTCGCTTCCTCCTCACTACCTCACTTTCAAAAAAATCTAAAAGTGCAGTTCGGCGCAGCAAAAATTATCGGTTCGAATGAGCCTACTCTCAACTCTCCAACTCAAAAAAAGTTGTGGGTTACAAATCGCCTTTTTTTATAACCAAGTGACTAGATTTGCCCAGTTTTTATGGAAGACGCCCTTGTGGAAGGGCCGGCCGACGCCCCCGTTTTGTATTGGCGGAGGCTCCGCGTTACAGTCTCCCCCGTTCCGTTGGTTTTGGTCAGAATTACAGAACTTTACAAAAGAAAAGCGAAACCATTTTTGACCGCTAGCTGACCAAACCCGGCTGGCTATAGAAAAAGGGCTTAACTTTGGTAAAGTGCTGTCGATTCGTCACTGTTACGCGCCAGAGCTTAGCAAAAAATAAATAAAGTAGGGCAAGGTGAGCATTTTTGCTGAAAAGAGAAATTTCTTCTGGAAAAACACGAAAAGTGATCGCGGGGGAAGGCGGAGGTAAAAGGTTCTTGGGGGAAAAGGGCTCGATGCACTATGCAACAAAATAAAGGGATTGGCGAAGTGAACGCTACTGTCGAGAGGGAAAAGGGAGATTGGGTACTAGGGCAGGATAAACACTGGTTGGCCCTCTCTCCCTAGGATTCCAAATCGAAAAAAAGGGCAAACTCTCTGCACGGCGATAGGAGGAGACTGTCTCCTCACAAACAACTTTTTCGGGAACAGATGTTCGCTTACGAAACTGTCTGCTCTCTCTCTCACTCTCTCTCTCTGAAGAGACTCTAGAAAGGTCGATGATAAAACGGGGCCAGGATTTGCGGGCTGTACGGCTCGATGCACTGTGCGATAGAAAAGGGGACGCGGAGCTGACTGTTACTGACGAAAGAGGAACAAGAAGATGAAACGAGATTTTGAGTCCCGGGCAGCATACAGGCTGATTCGATCTCTTAATCTAAGTTTAAAGTGAATCAAAGTTTGACTCGGTCCTTCTTGGGCGATCTATATCATCCAAAGGTTTTAGAAGCAAAAAGGGAACGTCGATTACCGGCGCAGCAACAGTCAAAAATAGAAGCATTATCTTCAAGGTGAAAACGAGCAGGGGAAGCGACTGACTGTTGCCACCGACAGTGGGAAATAGTCATATTTGAGTAATCCCGCCTATTTCTGTTTCACCCACTCTCTCGACTAGCTGACTAGGATGACATATGAATACTCGCGGTCTAGACGGAAGGATAAAAATGGGACAAGCTTTCTGCAGACGAAACTGTCTGCTCTTTCTCTGAAAGGGCATTGGAGAGGACAGAAAGAGAAGGGCATATTGCAGCTCGGACAAATCAAGAGAAGCACTTTTTAGTGTTAACTTAAAAGTGAAAACCGGATACTAGCTTTAATTGAATACCGTATTTCTTCTAATAAGTGCCCCCCTCTTGACCAATTTTCAACGCCTTGTAATCTCGAATCCCCAAAGCCTAACTCGTAGCCTAAATCTAAACATCTATAGCGTCTCTCCAACGTGTCCAACTTTTGGAAGAGAGAGATACAGCTACATGTTTTCTTTAGCCACAAGTATTTCGACACCCTGCGTGTTGTTGATAAGTCGATGCAGACCTTTCGGACATGTTTGTCTCCTATTTACGCAAATTTCGGGAGAGCATTGCCGGCACTTGCAAACGAGTGATCCACCCCTGACTCACCCTCCCAGTTCCACAGACAGGCGAACGGGACAGCCACCGCGTAGAGTATTCTGAGTAGTAATCACACAAGTCAGCCAAGCCATGCCTTATGTCCGAAATTGAAACGGCCCGAGCTTTATTGGGCCGATGAGTCGTGCGACATAAGGAGTAGACCGATTGAAGATGAACTGCATCAGCTATTCGCAATCCATTGATGGAACTCTTTTGGTACTTTTGAGTGGCATGAAACCATTGTTCTTCAGCAATCCCTTTATCGCTACTTAGTACATGGTACAGAAAATTTTAAATTCCACCCAGCCTGTCTCCACTTCTTTGTTAAAGGAACAGTCAGGGAATTTTTTTGACTACAGTATCCAAATTAAACAGGATTGACAAACAACCGGAAAAGGGATTAAAAAAATACAAATGTGGACGTCTGCGGACATAATTTTGTAAAAATCTGGTTAACGCGTGTCGAATGCGGACGTCGGTCGATATTCGAGCACTTTGAACGACTTTTTCTCCTCATTTTGACATTTTTCTAATTTATAAAACAGTGCATCGTTTTTTCGCTTTCTGTGATCAGCGAAAGATTCTCTTTTTTTTGAGACCTGGTTGAAAAACTCCCTGACTGTTCCTTTAAGCGGTTAGCTCACTCTCATAAACCTTGGAAATGTTGTCACTTCCGCTGAAAGAGGTGGCAGAATGCTATAGAAGAACAACCCCGAACGGAGACGGGCAGCCGACAACCGATACATGTTGGGCATGAGCTGGTGCTCCAGAGGATGCTTTGATGTTGTTCAAGCTTTTCAAAGCAAGAGCTGCAAAGCCGAAAGAAAAGCTCCGCACCAAGCAATCCGAATTGGAGACGACTCCTGTCTAAGATATGCCTGGCTTTTAGTCGAACACGAGCATGATCGCCACAAACGCTTCCCCCAAACTCCCCGAAAATGCGGCTTCTTTGTTTAGCCTAAAGACACGATTTAGCAGATGTCGAGGGCTTTCGGCCCAGGCTTGGCAGCAAGCGCGAGACCATATAAGGGATTGAACTTGCTGGTTATCCTGGGCGACGTCTCTCGCCATGGCCGACATACTGTTGCGTGTTCCTTGCATTAATAAGTATATTTATTCGAAATACCCTGATTCAGTTTTCTATGGAATTTACCGGAGCCGTATAGTCACTTGGTTCTCTTCTTCTCGACTGCTTTGAGAAGTCTTTAAATATAGATTGGTCCTTAGTAGAAAGTAAATACACCCGATGACGACAGGTGAATACTCTCACTTTCTCACTATTTGATGGTATAGAAAGGGTGTTTTCCGGTGCTGGTCGAACGGTCAGAAAGAACAAACACCGCTTGGGTATTTAGCCTCAACCGGTGGTGGGCAACGAATTGTCCACAATGCTCGTAATTTACTTCCTTCCTTTTCTTATTCTCGCGATTGATGCTAATAACACCAAAAAAGAAGGTGGTTCCTTCCATATTCAATAATAAAAATAATCTTCAGAAATATTCAAACTAGCTGTTGGTCCCTGTATCAGCGACAAGTGCCAGACGGGTTATTCCTGCTATTACGGACAGTGTATTCCAAAGAACGTTGCTCCTAAAATGCCTCCAATGGATCCTAGTGGGTTTCTTTAAACAGATATAGAATAACAAATGACTGTAGCCCTCGCTGTGGGACCCTGTATCAATGGGATGTGCCCCAGGAACACCTTCTGCCACAAGGAGCAGTGCTACCCGGACCAATAGCTCTTCTCTATAATGATACTCATAAATATCTCTCTCTTCTCTTTCATTCTCCCTCTTGCGACAGCATTTATCCACTTTAGCCTCAAAGCATGTACAGTAGGCTCTAGGTGTCAGTTAGAATTAGTCGTCCCTCTTTACGAGCCGTATATGGCCTTCTGCGAATGGGACTTAGACAGAAAAGGAAATAGCCCAGCCATATCTAGACCTAATGGCACCGAGCATAGACAAAAAATGTCGTCAATGAAGGCTATTAGGACTATGGTAAGTGACAGACATAGGGCCGAGAGAGACAGAGAGATCATCGCCCAAATCATTTGTACCGTATGCTTTACACCGCCGCCGAAGGTGCTTCTGGCCTTTTTATCCGTATCTCCCCTTTGGTCAGTTTCCTGTGGACTTGAAGATTATAGCTCCTCTTTCTGCTGCCATAAACATTCATTCTGTTCAAGCGTGTTCTACTTTTTCCTCGACACTTCAGAACCCATAATGTTGGGTACTTTTTCCTGAAGACTTGTTGAGTGTGGACAGAACTTGAAAACATCAAAAGTAGCGACTATTGTAGTCTATCAAAAATACTTGAAATTTGGGAAATGCTCCCTCTGATCCGTGTCCCTCTATACAGGAAATGAAGTAATGTTTCAATTATCAAGTAGGGTTGAGCAACTCCACTTTTTAACCAAGTCATGAGTTTATAAAACATCTAC
This sequence comes from Oscheius dolichura, assembly GCA_932521035.1. NCBI lineage: Eukaryota > Metazoa > Nematoda > Chromadorea > Rhabditida > Rhabditidae > Oscheius > Oscheius dolichura. The sequence continues at coordinate 8,481,053 of OW051497.1, read as the reverse complement.
TCACATGAATCAAATTAGAGAAGAAGCGAGGTTTGGTCTGGAAATGCAACATTTGAACTCAGAGCACGTGGAACGAGCATGCCCGTAGGCGGAAGGCAAAGAGTTCTCGGATTTCAGGAAGAAAAACTTACTCGGAGAGCATTCATAGGAGGGTGAGAGACACTGACTGCTGCAAAAATTCTACGAAGTAGATTTGGCTACTCGTTCATCTAAAAAAGATCTAAAAATGCCGAGAATAGAACTGCGGTGAAACGCTACTACTGCCATTTCATCTAGAATGCTTTGTGACCATATCGATCATTTTGGGCATTATATAGAATCAAGACGCACGGAAAATGTCTTAGAATATAGGTTTTCAAAGAAATTCAACTGTATTTCTCAGTTTGAACCGACTACCCTGTCTACATCAACTCAGGATCCTGCACACCTTGTGTAAGAAGTTCCTCTCTCTAAAATTAGTAATATTTCCGGTCAGCCAGCTACAGTACTTTTCAGCGACAGCGAAAAATTCCTAGTAAAATCAAGGTCAGCAGCAAAAAGCGTTCCATATTGAGACAATGACCGAAAACAAAGGACATACGGAAAAATGACAAAATAAAATAGTCATTTTTCGCGTAGGAACGAAAATTTGGACAGTGTTTCCGAAGTGGAAGACGATTAGAAAGTGTCACTCTTTGCTGTCGGGTGTTCCTTTTACCACTAATTAAATGTTCGTACCCCATTCATCATCGTCAGCATGCCTATAGAGAACCTCGCGCGCCGTCCAACCTGCCGACAGTCTGCGTCTCCCCTGTACACAATCACTTTTGTCCTTTTCTAGCCTCTCCTTGTTCTCATCGATCACTCTGTCTATAACCGCTCTGTCACTTCGCATGATCTCAACTCGCGATATGGTGTCGGGTGGAGGGCCTCGGCGATCTGGCCGTCGTGGGAGTTCTTTTTGTCTTTCCTGAACAAAAAAGAGGAGTAGAAGAAGAAATAGATTGGTATCTGAACACATATTCATTTTCAAATAAATTTCAAACTAATTCAAAGACAAGGGACAACCATTTCTTCAAATGGAGGAGAAATGTAGCAAGGGGATATCATCAGAATATAACAATGATATGAGTACAGAAATACACGAGACATGATTTGGGAGAGGGAGTGGAATATACGGTAATGGGAATAAACTGGGTATATCGAAGAATGAGAATATGTATGACCACGGCTGAACGCCCCTGCGGAGACTATATACCCGAGGGGCGAATATATCAAGCCTTCTCCTTGTGTGCAAGGCGAACGAACAGTGTGTTGTGTTGGCTCTCCCCAAAGAAACATTAATCTCTTTTTTACGCGCGGGCAAGATAAATACACTGTAGAAGAACCTAGATCAAGTTGAATACGACTATATCTCACAGGAAACGGGAATAATAGGTTGCGAGTTTGACCGGCATAGGCGAAGCTCTTTTTAGAATTTCAGGGAAAAACATATAGAATAAATATCAAAGACAAAGGCTAGAGGAGAGGGAAATGCACCTGGATGAGAGAGAGAGGAGGTTACTGTCGCCAGTATTGACTGGCATCGTGTTGCTCGTTGATCTCGTGCATCTGAGGAGGGAGCATCGAGGGGTCCAATGTGTTCAACACGGCAGAGACGGACATGTTCGTGGTAATTCCTGAAATAACTACAGTTAGTGGGGGTCCCTTATGCTTTTCTGCCTAAAAGTTACATGGTCATGTTTTGCCCAGTCCTCAAAAGACTGGTTTGGTCAATCAAACAGTCATCTTTCTCTCTGAGGTTTTTGTTCTCACGGGCTGCCTGCCGAGAAGGGGAGGATCCCAGCCCCACAAAAGTTCATTGCCAGCAGGTTATGGGTGAGAACGGGACCCGAGACTGTTTCTTTCCGGGGAGGGAAGCTTTATGAGCACTATTATGACCACACCAGCCAGACGGTTAGAACACAGTCCCGACTGCACTAGGCAGCCAACTCGTTTTAGAGAGGGGCGCTTTCAAAAACACTTGTACCCTAAAGTGAAGTAGCAATAAACCCACAACCGGGCAGGCATAAATCTAACAAAAAGGTCTTTCCTTCTTGTCCCCGGGCCGACCGGCAACTTGAAAGCGATAAGATTTGGGGGTGTCCTCCCCCTTGAGAGCGAACGCTTCCTTAGGCTTTTATGGTCTGTCAAAAGGTGTTGATAGCCCCGTCTTTTTGGGAGATGGCCAAGATGCCATTTTGACGAGAATCCAAGGTGACGTTTCGCGTGTCACCTGTTCCTTCATCCCCCACCCAAAGAATTACGGTAGCTGCTGCGTAATGCCTCTCCAACAAAGGAATCAATATGGAATATGAAGGACACATTTTGATAAGGTGAAAGATTGCTTAAAAGGGCTTTAAATGAGATCCGACGGCTGTCGTGGCATCCTAACACCGCATTTTACCAAACTTTCCCGTTTTTATAACCCCCAATCGCGTTAAACTAATTTACACAGTAAATTAGTCAAGACATCAATATAATCGACAGGCGTGATTACGATGTGTGTTCGACCCCGAAAGAAAGTTAAAATAAAAGAAAACATGATATGTTTTTACTCAATATGACCAGTGTTAGTGAAGAGAATCCACGAAAACAAAATGTGAGCTGAATAGCTCTTGAGCGATAGGAAACAATCTAACTTTACTACCACTTATCATATCCAGTTTCATAGAAATCTTGAAAATCACCTCCGACACTTGTAGTAGAGGTATTCATCGTTGGCTGGAAGGAGTGACTAGTTGCTTGGAGGGCTCTTCCATACGGCTAAAATGAGCAGTTTATACCGTATCCATTCAGACGCTTACATTAAATTCATATGATCGAGAATTAAACATTTGTTGGGTAGTAAAATCAGCTGGAGGATATGCCGTCATCCCTAGTCCTGTATTTGGAAAACCAAACCTGAAACTTTTCCTTGAGTCAACCTCTTCAAGTAACAACATACCCGTAGTGATCCATATGCTGAGGAAGTCCACCATACATTTGTCCAGGAGCTGGGACAAAACCTGTACCCACGGTGGGATTCTGTGTAAATCGATTGGGTGTAGAAGCCGGGGAGTTGCCCATCGGAGCAGCTATTGTACTGGCTGGGCCTGATCCGGGCGTCGGTGTGGGGGTTCCATTGCTCATAGACGTGTCCATCACACCAGGGCGCTTGTTTCGGAGCTTCTCCTCACGTCTCCATTTTGCTCGGCGATTTGAAAACCAAACCTGCAAACGATACCGTAATCCTGCATCTGTGCGAACAGCTGTTGCAAAGGCTCCTAGTTGAATTTCGGACTAATCAAGATTAATGACTTGACCAAGCGCTAAAAAGTGGGGATCTCTCCGAGGAGACACCTGTCCACTCGACTTGTTGCATTGTTTCCCCCTATTTTTTATAGAAGAATGAGGTATGGACAACCTGTTTTTTCTCGCTTCTTATCGACGTCTGCTGTGAGAGCGCGCGCGGACAACCGAGGAGTAGCCTGACGCAACTCAGACACTATCTGGCAAGGTTGACGTCTCCTGTCAAGTCAAGACACGCAACCTTCTTCGTTTTTGGGAATGCGTGCTGCTGACAGTCATACATACTTTTCCCATGGGAAAAGGGCAAGCGCAACCGGGAAGTCTGCTGGACAGAAAAGGCTTTACGACCTGCGAGAGACGCGCTCCTGTGTGAGTGTCGTAATTAGGCGGTTACCGCGAAACTTTTACGAGACGTTCTACACCTTCGAACACTAACGAACGGCGTTCGAAAAGATTGAAAAGCTATTTTAAACTACTGTTTCTACTATGATGTTTACTCATTTTAACTAGCTCTGTTTAGGGCGTTTAGGGTGTTTAAGGCGCTTGAAGCAGACCAACAGGGAAGGAAACTACAGTAGTTACGAAAGCCAGTCCCCAGATTCTCCTATTTACCTGTATTCTAGCTTCTGGCAACCCGATCTTGCTGGCTAGTCTTTCTCTGGCAAAAACGTCTGGGTAGTGTGTCCTCTCGAATTCTAAAAATTCTATTATTTCTCTTCATTGACCACTGGATGTTACCTTTTTCCAATGCTTCAATCTGTTCCTGGCTGAAGGAGGTTCGATTCCTTTGTAATTTCCTCTTGAGTCGCATCCTTGCTGCCGCGTCTTCGTCAGGATCATTCGGGGACTTTTGATCCTCATCTAAAATGCCGACCATATTTAGAGGCTAGTTGAAATAGTTGCTTATAGGTGCGTGTGGGCAGGTGCTGCGGAAACGACGCCCTTACATTAGGAGACAGGAAGGATGTGCCCAGCCTAAGGTGTCTCCCTAATGACCTCCCGTTGCTGATAATTTCCGTCGCTAATGTGGTTCTATAAAGAGAGCGACACCCCCTACAGGGGGAACTAATTCATTCAATAATCTCCGTGTATGATTTACACTAGATGATTGTCGTAGAATAATTCGATCATTGGGTAAATGAGATGAGCGAACGATATAAATAACTTGGCACGAACCGTGTTTAATGGCTCTATAGCGGGAACTATTCCTACGAACTGTTGATGAAGGTGGCGGTGGTGGAGGCTTGAGGTTGGGAAGAGTGGATATCATGACAACTGCGGGCACCGACTGATAGGCTGGCTGGGCGGGACGCGCGCGCCGTAAAAGGTGCAACCAGTAGTGGTGGAGGAGGGGCGGCGTCGATAAATATCAAGTGCTTTAAGTAAAAGTGCAAAAGTAACGGTCATCCACCGGTAGCCAACATCTTCAGCTGCCCGGAGGGTCGTGGTCCGACCTCGGGCTGATCCAAGGCCGCCAACCCGTAATTAAACTATTACAGCATGATTTGCTATAGACCGGCTGAAGACGTTGGCAGTTAACCAGCGGGGAGGAGACCACCTAGTGGTTACTGTAGTGATAAGAGAAAACGACTGCTCAACTCGAACTGAAAGGGACCTGTCACATCTCGGAATGTCTTCGCTCTTCACGTAATATGGATCATGCGGTCGTTGCATTCCGCCTGTAGCGGAAGCGGAACGGACGTCTTCGTCGGTTTGTGGAGGCACGTGCACGAGCACGATATGCCCGCTGTCACTAGCAATCAGGATCAACCAGCAAAAAGTGATGTGCGGGCCTGACCGCTATTGCCCCGCCCATCCACCGTAGTCAACTACCAACCACCAGCTTTTTTATAGGATATTATACAGTTAATTAAGAAGCAGGAATACACTACCGTAACCCAGCGCTTCTTCAAAGTATCGGTCGACTTAGTCATAGTTTTAGCCCAAAATTGAGGTATACACCGTTGCATACCTATAAAAAACCGGCAGCCCGGCGAAGGACCTTCATTATCAGTCTATCAGCTGCTCGTTCATGCGTGTGAATTGCTGCGCACGGTGTAAAGAAGCAAACCTCACTCTCTGTGGGGAAGGAAGACAATAGAAAGCGAAAAAAACCACAGCTGAAACTGTAGAGAACGACTTCTACTAACTTTTGCCCAGCTTAAATTGATCCCTGATCTATGAGGACAATCTTTAAAGCAATTATGCTGACCAGTTGGAAAAAGAATGACGAAACCAGACAGTGGTATAAGTTTAGAAGACGATTAAAGCCTGGATAAGAGGTCATCTGTGTTTTGTTTGCTATGAATAGCTACAATGTTGTCATGAATAGAAGGGAAAAAAGTAATTGGCGTCTAGAAAATAAAGAAGTTTCGAAGTTGTTCTGGGGATATCCCTGGATCCCTGGGAAAGGGGGGATTGGAGGGTAACAAGAAGAAGTTTAGCCCTGGTTAATTGACGGATTATGATCTAATTTGTTGTGGTTCGTTTTTCTGTGCACTCTTATTCATAATACTACGAGGATAAGCAGCTTAGACTTCAGTTAAATGTCGTATTGCACAAGTCTTCCGCAAAATTCCAGCAAAATGAGGGATTATTATGTCAAGCAATTCAGCTAAACATCTAAAATCCCAAGAAGATTAATTGAGACATTTCCTCATAACAATAGGTATTTTCCTTCCTAATGCTTCTGACACGGAACTTTGATTTTTGTTTCCTACACCCCCTGGTAATAACCCCGGAGTACAGAACCACTTTTTACGAGAACAAATTATGCAGATTAACGAGGTTTTGTCTGTTTGTTTTGATCAAGTGATATACTCTCTGCTATGTGAAAGATGTGCGGAAGGCATTACTCATCTCAATGGTACTTTGAACACAGGGAGGAGTTACGGTACTTTTGATGAAAATAAGAACCGAAAATTGAAGACCAATGACGCTAATTTTTCAATGAAAGACAGACCTTGTGAACAGTGACAAACGAACGTTGGGAAAGACAACCGTCGACTTATAAAATTCCTAATATACCGGAAGGAAACCTCGAGGAATGCGCTTCTACGGGTAAATTTCAGGAGCAGGGACTGTTTCTACCTTCTTGGAGCGCCGAGGGAGCTGATAGCTAAGAGCATGATTTAAAAGAATAACTGGACTAGAGAATATAAAGGGTGCAACATTTTTTCTAGATTAAAAAAAGAATACTTTAGTATAAACAGCCCAAGAGACGACTGCTGTTGGTGCGTTGATGCGTCTGACTGCAGCGTCGAATAATGCCTATAATCGGGTTGATGCACGTTAGTTCAGCCCAAATTAGATTATAGTGACAGTTCGCATTAGAATTAATGATCACAATAGTGGATATCCTATCCCTCTCGGTTTATCTTATTTATGCCCCGCCGTGTAGATTTATGTCTCTTCCGCTCGCACCCCTCCTAGTTGGAACGCGGTGACAGTTCTACCCATTTTGAGAAGTCGCCTTCCTTGAGCCCCCGTTCTATACAATCAATCGTCTTATAGACTCGCCGGTGGGTGGGTAAGACGACAACGTCCCAAATCCCATACCGTAGAGGCCGACAGAAGGAAGATTACTGTAGACAGTGGTGAAGACCGGTTCCCAGACGCACTTCATAATTGTCCGAACAAATAATGTTTGTCTTCAAAGTCGTTCTTACTTTAAATGAGGCTATTGATGTTCGTTTTTTGTATGAATGGGCTGCTATGCATGCAAGTTCAGCCCGTTATCGGTCTCAAATTCGTTCAAAAGAAGCCCCAATTTTTCAGGCAGATTAAGATGCGCGAGTGTGTGTCTGACTCAGTTCCGGAGTAGAAGATGATGCTCAAGAATCTTCTAGAAACACAACACAATACTTTCCTAGTAGTAAGGGATAATCTCAATGTGAGATCTGGGATTGATACCGAAAATGAGTCCAAAACACGTAATGTGAATGAGAAGTTAGATAAAAAACGGAAACACGACCGGGGAGGTCTGGAGCAGCTGGTGACAATGACCATCGAAAGATGTCGGGATTCACTGCCGGATAATGTCACATTGGATCACAGGTCGCGCCCTATCAGGACCTCGATCGCCGTTAGCTCGCCATTAACCCGTAAGCACAGACACGGCAGCTGCCAGTTTCCGTGCTCCTCTGTATACTACGAGGGACTGTCTCTCTTTCTCTCTTAATTTTTATAGCCTCCACCCAGCAAAGTGATCTCTAGCCGATTCTACGTAGATATGAAGTGTCCGGCTTCCTACATTCTGGATGATTAAGAGAAAGTGGGTGCAATTCAGTGGAACAGTGATAAAAAGGAAGACTTGTTTTCCTCTTCTTTCAGTTCAGTCATTATGTGTGCAATAGGAGGTTTTACAGATCTGAATCACACTACACACCGAGCACGTTACTCATTACTCATCGACTTCTTCTTGCTTTACCCCGTGTTTCAATAAAATCTTCCTGTTGGTGCAGAAAAGGGAGAATAATGAAAGTAAAGACTTACCAGGATCCTTCTTTGTTTCGATTATTGGATGGTGAGGGATCGTCGGGAAGGGAGTCAGCCCGACGGTTCCCGGTACCTGCATCTGCCACGGATTGTACCACTGGGTCGGGTATCTGGAAGTGGCGGTTACTGCTTCCATAGGAGAATACATAGGACTGGGATGTCCCGTGTTTTGACCAATTGGATATAGGGAATATGAGGCTGCAGTTGCTGCTGTTGCTGCCGTAGGCGGGCTATGGGATGACGATCAGGTAGTCACGAGGGGAGGAGGGTTAGAACTCTGTCTCTCTCGGTATTCGTTTTTTTCTCTTCTTCTATGAGGGCATGTTGCCATACTCAACAGCATTCCAGTACGACAAAACTCTTAGAATGCTCTAACAAAGAGGAGATTAGTTCATCGTCATCATGTGTTGTGTGGGAGAAGGAATCTAATCCACCTGCTATGCTAACTGACTCATGAAGTGCAAAGGGCTTAATGGGGTTAGCCAGGAGGTCAGGGTTATGGTATATCGTAATCTCGGCTACCTCCCAGCGAGCGGGAGATGTCGCTCCTTTCCTCCTTGTGGCGGAAATCGCTAATTCGCATTGACAACGACACGCGAATCTCGGGTAAACGTTTACGTTAAAGAATTAAGAATGGAGAAGATGAGGAAAGAGGATAGACTTACGCGGTGGGATCGTATATCCGAAGACGATCGTAGATCTCTGAGGTGAACTGTTGTTGCTCTTTTCGGGCCGCCAGGTTGCGTAGTACACGGTTTATTGAAGAAACCTGCAAGCAAAAAATTTTTCATCATCACTTTGAAGTCCTTGAATTTTACGTAATATTAGAGGGAGGGCGAGACACACATGTGATGCTTCTTTTCTCCTAATTAAGAACTATTTTTTAACATAATATATTAACTAATAATCTTATAAGAACAGTTTGGAACTATAGCCACAAAATGGCAATCTTCAAGGCAATGAAGCCCAAAGATTCGTATCTGGCCTGTGTGTAAAGTTGGCGACAAAACATGATTGTTACAACGGGTTCTCTCCCCCCTTCTTGGGTACTGTAGAAGAAAAGAGAGGAGAAAAAGAAGAAGTGACAGGCAAACTGTGGCCAGAAACACTTAGTTATGACCATGAAAACTTACGCAGTCACCTGATTGATTATCACACAAAACGGTAGAGGAAAATCACAAGAGGGGGAGCTGAAAATTGGTAGAACTCGCCAGAAGGAAGGTATCGGGGCAGATCTGTTTCAGCCTCTTACTTATTTTTATCTAAGACAAAGCCAGTTAATCTCAGGAGTTTCTACTGTCGGGTGAGTGTAGAGAGTCGGTCTACCTCTAAGCTTGTAGCTTCTAAGGTTTGCTCAAATACAGATCATTTAATCCGACACAATTTCCTAATGGGGGTGGCAAACAACTTCCGGGATCTTTTTGAAATTGAAGCTTCAAATTAATGAACGGGGAGACTTATTTAGAGAAAGCAAACAACAGTACCATGCTGCGGTACCAAAAATAGTAGCTCTAAGCTTTAAATGATGACTTCGAGTTGGGAGTTTTCACGCAGAAAACAGTGGAAGCAAAGCGAAATCCCTTAATTTGTGAGCAAAGGCTTCTTTTGGCTACAAACGTGAACTAATCCACCACTTATGTCTCATTCTGTCATCGTTGATGTTATAAGATTGAAGTTAGCATATGCAGAATTGTTGGGAATGACCTGGATTACCCGTAAATCAAAAGGTCTACCATAATGAGTTGACTTGAAAACATCTTCATCTAATGTTCCTTAATGAGATGTACTTTAGTGATGGAAGGCTAGAAAAACTCGCAGACATTTGTAATTAATCAGAGGCGAGGGTGGATGCAGCCTCACAACTTTGCCATTAGGCTCTCATGTTTGGAGAGTGAGAATATCAGAGGGGGGAAGGAGAAAGGCACTTGGACTGAACTCACGCTAGGAATGGACTCCTGGGTACAGACGTTATCCGCCAACAGTTTATCCCTAATCTCCCATGCGAAGATACTCGGCTGCTCCCTTTTGTATTCCTCTATCTTCTCAACTACTAAGCAGGTGGCTACCCTGAAAACGTAAGCATGGATCATAGCCGATATGTTACGTCGGCAGCGATTATTATACAGATTTTCGGTTATCGCCTTTTTGAAGGATTTCTCTTTGCGCCAAAGCCTTTGGTAAAGTCCAGTGGTGTACACACGGCGATTTCTGGCGAATAGATTCTACGCAGATGAATAGTCAGAGGAAAGTGTTCAAATTTGGACTTTTTCGGACCTCCGGGGGTTTAGTCTCCACACGCGAGCACAAAGATAACAAAGGATTTATCTTCGATCAGAAGCTTCTCAAAATTTGTCTCGTCTACCTAATGGCTTCCTTATGATTAAGATGTGCGCGTAACCGGACGTTACTTAAATGCTTCGGAAACTACAACATCCTTCCGGTTCTTAGAGGGGAAATGATGGAGCTTACACCTAGTTGATCCGGGGGGATCTTCTCGAGATAACTTACCGGGGTTTGGATCCTCCAATTGCTCGCGGTTTGATAGTCCCTGACTCGTAATACCTACATAAAATCTTGGAAACGCATCTAAAAGAGAGAAATATTGATAAATGAATGGAAATGATTGTCCTACCCATTGGAAACTTGGAGCATTCGACTTATATCACAAGGCCTTGCACCTCCCTTGGCCAATTCAACTATCCTCTGCCTGGTCAAGTCAGGAAGTGGTCGCCCATTTACAAACTGTCCGCCAAGTTGGTTTATCCCGGTGTGACCACTGTCTGAAACTGAAACACTCATGGACCAGGTATCGTAATTGGAATTATTTAAGCCACACGTTCTCTTCAGCTTTTCCCTAAAATATCCAAAAAAGGAGCTTATTCTCCCCCCACATGTTGTGCTCTTCCCGGAGGAAGGCCCTCCAAAGTGCCAAAATCCTCCACACCATCCCGCTGTTTGTTGTCAGTTGCGTGATGTATCACTAGGATTAAGCCACCCGTTCCCCATTCTTAACCACAATTAGATCCCTATTATGCAATGAGCGGCTAAATTCACCAGCCAGTTAATTAATTGTCTCACTTGCAGATAAAGAGAGAGCCAACTGACTCCCCTAGATCATATAAACCCCCTTCGAACTCTTTCTAGCCTATACAGTATTCTGCTATTGCCAACATGTGGCCAAAGGGGCAATTAGATGGGACAACGTGGGCCACTACTGTTATTGTAGCCAGGTTGGGAATAGGGGGAGGACATAATTGGAATTAATATACGGGTCAGTGGCGCTTGAGGAACACCGCCGGCGGAAGTAGCTCACGAGAGCTGGCTCTTATGGTTAGGACTATTTAAAATAAAGGAGATTAGAAGTGGATGTGACAGCTAACGTGGGGCTAAACCCTTTTCCCCATTTCCCGAGGCTTATCCATTTCGTGGGGAGCGTAAACCAAGGGAACATTTTGATTAAACTCTGAGAACTGTCGAATCTTTAACCCTTTCCGTTTCAAAAGGAACCGTTTAATGGCTGTCTATTTGCAATCTGTCCCGGTACTGAAGACGCTGGCAAAAACGCATTAGCATAATTCCACGAGAAAGAGTCCCCGGCTCAGATCTCACATATGGTCGGTGACAGCTCGTCAAGCGCACTGCGGGACGGCAACGACGGCTCTTTTCAGACATTGCGCAAGCTACCAATGACTTTGGGAGAAAACAATCGACCCTCTTATAACCCCAAGACTACTTTTCTGACCATCGTAGGCTCATAAGGTGGAGAATGGGGTCTCCATTTTGGCCGCCGGGCCATTATGAGCCCCGGCTTCCTGCCTCAATAGATGCATAAAGGTGTGAAATCGGTCGGGTCGGTGTCCAAATTAGTTCCGACAACTTCTAACGCAATAAAAACGTGGCAACAATGGATAGAGAGGAATCGTTCCTACGCGATACCGGGTGGTGAGTACCTTACACCAAAATTTGAATTTTAATACAAAAATAAGAAATCAGGGGATTACAAAAAAAAGAACCTTGAAACTTTCTTCTTCGTACAGTAATCTCTTCACGTGTTTAATGCTATCCTCACCGCAATAACCGTTCACTTTAATGGCTCTCAGCGCTTTCCCTGAGGTCAGCCGGCGTCGCCTTAGGAAACTCAAAAAATTCAAAAGAACTTGTCGCCAGATATGGGACAATGAACCCCCCTTTGGACTTTCCATGGAAGAGGGTGTAGGATCAAAATTATAGAAACAGCTCATTAATAAGGCGATTAGGTCTCAGGCTGTGCTTTTCGAACCTGCATCATCTCGGGAACTAGTCTAGTCTTTTCATTAACCCACTAAGAGAGTCTTATCTACCGGGATGACACCTTATCTACTGGCTATTACTCAAGAAACAATTAGAAGAGTAAAGGGCAACGAAGGGGAAAGGTTTCCGGGAATCCCTTCAAAAAGAATAGAAAGGTCTATGTTTTTTTGGTAGGCATTCAAAATCTTTGGATTATGGGAGCTTGTCAAGGTGGTTCACTTTACAATACGCTTTGTAAATTTCCGGCCTCTAAAGAGATTACACTTTAAATCCTGTTCCGCCTTTATCCCGGTGTTAAAACGGAATGAGAGATCTTTTTTTCTCGAGTTTACAAGAAAAAGGGAACATAAGGAGCGAACTTACTAGATGATCCTCTCCCGGTAGCCGGCATATCGCACTTCTCGCCCACTGTCATATGCTTTGTCGTTTCAACGCCTTATAGCGTCGTGGAGCAGTCTGAAAAATGCAAAGTTATCTTAGAAGAGTTAAGTGGGTTGTATTGTGCAGAAGAGCCTATCGATCCTTCGTTGAAACTACTGGTCATGTCAAAACTTGTCCCCGCGCCGTCAGGGTTACCTTTCTCTTATTGGTCAGTGATACAGCAGCAATCATTTGGAGGTGGAGCAGAGGGAATCTTTTGAAGTCGTCAAGTAAAAGTGGGAACCTCACGATGGCTCACGAAGGGATTACGCGCTCCGACGCGGAGGGCCGTTTGCAGCTGAGTTGCTCTCATTTCACGCGTGAAATCAAATGATTCTACTGAAGTGAAAGACCTAATCAGGCGTGGACAGCGCCGCTGACACTCATTCTGATGCGCTCGGCCCTCTCGGTCGGTTTCTATCACCTCTCCTATCTTTTTTCCTGATTTCAATAGCCTAACCCTCAAAATTTCGTCGAAGTTCACGTCAACAACGCTTGCTTCACTGACTTTTCGGCGGATTTTTGACATGATCATAAATTTTTTAAAGCAGATTAAAATGTGCATAATTTCAAGTGATTTAGAAGAATAAATAGATTATAAAAATTGAATCAAAGTATAAAGTAGAGAGCTAGTTGGGCCAATGCGCGCCTGAGCGACCGTATGCTAGCCCCGCCCATGACCACCCAGCATGCAGACATATGTCGCCACTGTCCTGTTAAAATCCGTGTAATCTACAGAATTACAATTAAACTGGAGCATTATATCTATTATTTGAATTGTTTGACCTGAAAGGCTGGGAAAAATGCAAATTGAGGCGCATTCATTGCTCCTAGAAATAGATGATGAGCCCGGTGCGCTGCATAAAAATTAGTTGATTTTAATACCTCCGAAAATGGAAAAGGATCTTTAGAATTGGGGTAGCCATCACTCTCGCTGGTTGCATCTTTGCTCTTCGAGCACAATTGGGGATTAGAAGATTACGGCACACTTCAAATGACCGATGACCCCCCAACATCCATAATTGCCAGAACATGGTCTAAATTCTTCTTTCTCTTAGAGAGAAGAAATTTTTCCAAGCTCTAGAAGATTCTTTTTTAAAACGAAGCAGCTCAATCAATTTTAGGGCGGAAAAAGATGTCGAAATGTCAGAAAGGGTAATGAGAGGCTCTCTCAATTGATTTCCAAGGATACTGTAAGCACAATCAGATCCTTCTAGGGAAGACTACTTCCAACACCGAGTTTACCATTCTCTCTTGCTAGTTTCAAGTTTCTGCCCTTCCTACACTATCGATTACCCTAACTCTGTTGCATATTCTCGCCTAAAGCAGTAACAAATCGCAATAATTTTAGGATTTCGCCACTGAAGTCGCATGAGAAGAGGAGAGACCTGTCCAGGGAGTATTTTTAAAGGATTTTGTTTGTGATGAAAATAAAATAATAAACATTTTTGACATGAAGCTCGGAGAATGGAAAAGAATAGCTAGAAACACGTGAAAACAAGTTCAATGCTCCCAGCGAGGTGGTCCATCTCTATTCCCATCTGCGATAGATATCTCTACATGGGGAGGTGGAGGAGGTTACGGTTGGACGTACCACGACAGTCATCCTGACGCGATAATTGCGCCACCACTCCAAACTGACAAATACGACGGAAGTCGAGATCTGCCAGGGACAGCCGATATCAGACCGATGGGATGGCAAGACCTGCTAATGGGAACAAATCTCTTCCTGAACTTTTCTAATGCATCGAAAGGGAATCAGAAGCAATTCAGTCCAAAGAATTCTTTGCGCGGCCTTTAGAAAGAAAATCTTCATGTGAGCTACATGTTCTCCGAATAAAGATGATCCAAGATCAATTAGGGTTCTACCGTTCTTCTCTAAACTGAACAACTAACAGATCATTTACCGTTTACAGCAGTTAATTTGTCAGCGACCCAGCGTTCCGTCGTAGTTTTTTTACGAACTCCCCTCCACATGACCAGAATGAACCTGCTCCCTCCCTTCTTGGTCGATCTGCCGGGGCCAATTGGAAATTGAGGGACAACCCGACTGCGAACAATTGAGAGATAGCTGTTGCACTCTTGACAAGTTGCAATTTGTGCGTTTGGAGCATTGCCGATGGCACCATCTGCTGTTCTGACAGCTTCATTGCGTAAGAAACAAGTGAGTCGGGTCCGCTGGACAGGTACCCCGGACGACAGGCCGCACGAGTGATGACCGGATGATAAGGCAAGGTGCTGATGTACCGATGATGGGCTGCGGCGACAAATTTACGGCAGCGGTTGGCAAAAGGATGTACGGTATAGTGAGGGACCTGGCAGAAGAAAGGGAAAAGATATAGAGAAACTTTCTCATCAGATAACAACAAGAGAACGATGGATACAGTAAATCTATTGCCGGCCGACTTCCGGTTGCGTCTTCCGTTTTCCTGGTGGGGGGTCACCTGTGACAGAGCCGTCTACTAATTAGGCTAACTTAGAGCGGCCAGGTAAAAGCCAAAGGGCGGATTAGTCCTGCCGTAGAACGTATGTCGCACAAGTCAAAAACAAAGGGCATAGCCCAATTTACGAATTAGTTCATCCGGTTGACTAGTACTCTGCCGTTCTTCCTTAAGATTAAGAGGGATAAGCTAAATTAAAATAATCCTCCTAAGCTACAACAGTCGCCGTGGCTATTCTTTCAGAGTTTTAGCTGTTCTCCTGCATAAACTTCTCTTCTAAAAGCGTCACCGAGCGATTTATGATTGTTTTTAATCATTCCCTGAAGAAAATGACAAAATACTGTTCCCCAGCCCACTGCCAAATAATATTCTTTGAGAAAAAGAGCCTGGGGGTCGTTGAAAATTCTCATATTCCTTTATCTTTTTATCTAAAGTACGCGTCAATATTGCGCAAGCACTCAACACAGATTCTATCTCGACTAATGATGCTGCCGGAGCATCCGGAAGTCGTTTCGTGGGCCAAACCAATTGCCGTAGAGGGTAGGGATATCAACCACCAAAACTTATTTCATCACTTTTATGGGGGTCTCTTATCGTGTTTTGAATAGTTCTCAGATTTCTGAAGTTTCGTGGGAATCAGAAAATGAACTCGAGTTGCATCAGATGTGTTTTTCTTTAGAAAACTCATTGCACAAAATGAAAGGGAAGTTGTTTTAGATTTCTGGTTATGGAATAATGATTACGCGTGACTTTGACGGGAGCTCTGCTTCATTGGCGACAAGACTTGACACCTGGATGAAATCTTTTTTAAATCGGAACATCTCAGTCTAACAAATGAACAAAGTTTACCAAAGAAACAGGCTCTTTAACTATTTCAGACATTGTTGCTCTAGGGAGGTAATGTATATGCGAAGATCCCGTGATCTCGCTCTCGCCTCTAATGGAATTGTTGGCGTACGGTAATTTGCCGTGTCGTCTAATGAGCTCTATGTTATTGTGTCGGGCTCGGTGATTACCGGCTGTACCTTTTTGAAATGTGAGAGGTATACGATGCGCCAAGGACAACCGCAAATGGGATAATGAGAAACGAGTAAAAGAGCCGACAGCCGCCGGATCCGGGAGATATTCCCTCTTCCTTTTCTGATGTTCCCTCGTGGAAAAGACCTCCCTACAGACCTCCGATTTGCATTGCATGTAATTCGGAAATGAGTAGCTTGGGCCGCAGGTGAACGGGCGCGACAAAGACCCATCAAATAAACGGGCATCCGACAGTGGGAATAGCCTGCTATGAGGAATCTTAACGGAAGTTGGAGGACGTTCCAATGGGATGACAGGAGGGGAACAACGGACCTCCGCTTGAACCAATAAATTGCCTATTTTGCATAAAAGTTTTGACAAACAAAGTAGGTAAGAGAAACAGGGTTTGAAAGGCGATCGAGTTGTTTCTTTCTTTAAAGTCTCATAGCCTTTTAGGCAATACTTTTCACACTTTCGAGGTTGCAAATAAATTCTGGAAACCACTAGCTCTCTGGCTTTCACGGTCCGCTTCATTTCAAAATGGCATTGGGGGTGTATACTAAAGCCGGACGGAAACGGAGTATTAGAAAACATACCAACCATCAAACCAGAATTATAAAGGAGCACGCAAAAAACTACGGAGTAGTATAAGAGAGACCTGGTTTTCTACAAAAGCCCAATGAAACATTCGTTAGAACTATATATTGGGAGCAAGAGGAGTCGCATTGAAAGGAGACTGGAAAGAATATAGCAGAATATGGAAATAGGAGAGGGGATACAAGACGACGAAATGAGGGAACTGCTCAGTTGAAAATATCACTCAATTGTTGGAGTTTGTACAGTAAGCGCGTCTGCTATTGAAGAGAACAAAATCGTAAGAAAAAGACTACAAGAGGGCCAAATGTAGATAAGCGAGATAAAAAGAAAGAGATCGGTGATACGGTAACAGAAAAATGAATGCGAAAGTGGCCCAGATTTTCTTTCAGAGGCAAGCGAGCTGGCAGAGGGAACGAGAAGCATAAAAGTGTAAAAAGAAAGTCTACAGTAACCCTACCTCACTCAGCATATCGTGTACCTGGTTGCAAACGATTGTGTGGTCAACGATGCGTCGTCAACAAATTGTTTCCGCAAAACTTGCGCATTTCTGAGTGAGTGGCTCGTGAGGCGTGCCGGAATCGTCTTGGCGTGTCCACTCACCTTCTCGACGCTCCGCCGCTCCTCGTTGAACCACCGTGAAATTCAACGCAAGTCGTTCGGAAGCGCTACCCACTTCGTCGTCCAATCGGGCGTCGTCGGGGGCGGGGTTCGAGGCCGAGCCCTCGAATCCCCATAGCTCTAAAGGACTTTCTCCGCCTTCCAGACTACGCTCCATGGAACGGAATACCATGATTCGATTAGCATAACACAGGTGATAAAGTGGAAATTATGGGAAACATATGCCTAGTCAGTGGTGAAATCGAGGTTAGACGCGCCATCGGCCATCCGGAAGACTTCGGCAGCCAGTGCCCACTACGCCAACTTTGGCAGACACTCTTCGCCGACTTGGTCTCTCTGCATACTGAGATTTCTACCGCCTACTGTTTAACTTTTCAAGCGCAATCACGCTGCAGGGCTCTCTTATCCTATTAATGCTATATCTGCTTACTTTCCCGCATGAAATAGAGAGTCAGTGCTAGTTCTTTTAGTCTCTCTTTAGTATACGCTTATCAAAATTCTTTGGCAAAACTGCTTTCTGATATATGTCAAGGATACTTTTCAACCCTCACTTGACTTTCCATGAGTGGCCTTAGATTACAGGCAGGCAGCTAGTCTTGGCTTTGAACTACAGCACCCGGCCTCGATATCTCTCTCCCCCTCTCCCAAACTAAAAGAAACTCACCAAAGATGATTTCCTAGGATATGCAGAAATCTTCTTCACTGTCCTGCCAAGACCGCGCCAAAAAGGAAGCTTTTTCTGTTGATTGATAGGTGAGAATATTAGAAAGATTTGAAGTTGAACTGGTAACAGCAGGTGTAGAAATAAGAGCTGACGAAAGTTGACCTCGGTTTTGAGTGAACTAGGCTCTCGATTGATACCGCGCGAGGATGTTTTCGGAAAGCTGTGGATCAAAGTCAATCAACTAGGGCTAATCATTCGCGCAAGTGACGTGTTGTATGCAAACTCGCGCTCAAAACAACTGATCAGCACTTTCAAATTATTGGACGAGATCAGATTTTGCAACCGGTTTATTGATGCTTTGAGTTCATTCTCTAACATTTCTTTGCTTTGTTTCACAAAGGATTCCTCCCGGCATCTATCTTGCCCTCAAATTCTACCATATCTCTCTCTGGACAATTGAAGTCTTGTTTGGATTACCGGACAAAGCTACGGTAGTCAATTTGACAAAGTGTACCCGCGACATAATTTGTCGTCGGAAGTCACGCCGGCTCGTTATACCGCTCCACTGGCTTTAACGTCAAACACGGTCTCTTTGAATTAGATTCAACACCGTATCCACAGCTAATGATGTCTGGGCAGAGGAAATTTAATAGATTTTGATGATGAGAGCCACTTCGGCAGTAGGTACTCCTCCAGGGTTCGATTCTTTCAA
The DNA here is from genome assembly GCA_932521035.1 of Oscheius dolichura. Taxonomy (NCBI): domain Eukaryota; kingdom Metazoa; phylum Nematoda; class Chromadorea; order Rhabditida; family Rhabditidae; genus Oscheius; species Oscheius dolichura. Next base: position 8,462,488 of record OW051497.1, on the reverse strand, counting down.
AGTTAAGGGGCAGGTACAATACTTGTGTTTCCGAGATTTATGCTGCCACTCAGAGGAGGCTCAATTTCTTGTAATCTTTTGTTTTCTTGACCTTGGCACATCGGCAGGTTGATCCCTGATACTGACTCATTTCGGAGTCAGTAATTATCAATGGCTGGCTTAGCGCTTATCGATGGTTTCCTACCTATGTCACATTTCTTTTCGCGTAGGCGGTCTCCCAGTACCCCAGATATTATGACAAATTCCGACTGAGACCGGCTGGCCATTGAAACGTTCAGGTGACTGCGTTTGAATTGCCGAGGTCCTTTTCTTCAATCCGCTAAAAGAAGCACATCGATACAAAACGGCTCAAATCAGCTGGATAAAGGTCACACACATCCCTCCTTTCATTCCATCATACGAGAAATCTTGCCTTGTGATTCGCGGGGACTCGGAATACCCCTGTTACCGTAACCTTGTTGTGGGGGATATCCATTAAGAGATGTGTGAAGTCATCATCTAAAAACTGGGAAACTAGACTAGGTTCAAAAGGATGCGCTATTAAATTAATATGCCAGTCTGAGCACGTTACGTTCGGTATATGAGCAGACAAATTGCTTCTTCTTCAACTCGGGAAGGTATAGGGTAACGCAAAAAAAGAGGGCTGGTTAGAGAACTCCTCCTAATTGTTACAGTACATCTGAAAGGGGAGATTAACAGCCATATGCTTGTTCTATTGCCTTGTTGATCCGATAATGAGAGATTTGGGAAAGCAACAGGTAGCAGGCTGCCCCTTGGCCACCTGACCTTTTTATGTTGTGTTGTACTGTGAACTCCAGACAGGCACAGACTTTACCCCTCTTCTTTTACCCTTCTTTGAAAATATTTGTAACATTTGGCCGACTATCCTTTTCAGAGCCAACCACCGTGTAGTGAAGCATTATCTTCCCCCGTTACAGCGTCATAGTCTCCTACGGCTTCATAGTTTTCTTTGAAATACGAGACGTCATTAAACTGTGTAGGCTGGATGACATCTCTTTTACTTTACAAAGCATACGGTAATGAATAATAGCTGGTTGTTCCATTGTACATGTGCTCAGTGCGCGTTCAGTCAGCGTAGCTAATCTACACTAATGAACAGCAGCAGGTCTTGCCCGAAAGGTGGCCATACGGGGGCTCCAGTTTTTTTTGGGAATTATCTGACAGTGAATATTAACAGCAAGCACTACTATTTATTTTACAAAAGCATATTAATTTTTACTAGCGTATCAATTTTTCTACGTGCCTGTGTTTTTGCGACCATATCAACTTCATTTGTACTTTTTTTAATGGCTGTGGAATCTCATTTAGGAGTTCTCATCAAATATAGAAGAGCTTCTTTTGTCAATCTTGACGTCTACTAAGACCACACTTCTTTACTCCGATAGCGAACCATTCCCTTCTCAGGCTTTCCAGATTTCCACATTTCCTTCACAGCCTGCCAAACCCATACATGCTTAAAGGAACTGCCAGGGACCTAGGAAGCTGACTGTAGATTTTCGCGGGCTTTGAGAAAACCCGGGAAAAGAGCTTTTCACGCATGCGCAATTCACAGGTTTCTTTGCTTTTTTAACGTTTATTTTGATCAGTTGGCCTTACTTTTCATCAGTAGTAGAAGGCAGATCAAGAAAACGCTAGAAAATACGAAGAAATACGTTAAAACGTTCAAAATTCAAATGCGCGCCAGAGGCAAGGGACGCTTGTGGGGGCACTCGCCACGGGACCACTGCCCCCGGCGCCGAGGTCCCTGGCGGTTCCTTTAAGAAGAGAAACGACAAATCACGCAGATTCGAGCGAGGTAAGAAGGATTTCAGCCCCACTCAACGGAGAAACCATTGATATCACCGGGAGCATAAGCAGATGACTGAATGATAAGGATAATTCTGTCTCGCGGTGTGCTATGCTTGAACAGGCCCAATCTTGAAACTGAATAATGGAGTCAGAATGCCGTTACTGAAAGATTTGGCTGTGGCTTTAAGTAATACACCAGCATTATCAATCTTTGGTTGGAAGCAAGTCGGAAATACCGACCGAACGACGTGCATCGTTCCTGTTACAATCAGTAAAGCAAAAGCTAAAAACAGTTAGCCCGCCAGCAGCATGTAATATTATAGGATGTTGAGATGGCCCGAATGGCATTTAGCGATATTTCAGTCAGGACGGATGATGAGGTTCTGCCTAATGGCACTATTGGAAAACAGCGAAGTATTGGGAATACTGGATATGATTGGGAAGATATTGGATTGAATGGGATAAGAAATTTAAAAATATTGGTGATTTTGAGTCCAAGAAAAATGAGAAACCGAGAACTCTGTGCTTGAAAAATCTGCCGGCACTAGTGGACTAGAAGGAAATGCCGAATGGATAATGACTAGTGAAACAGCTTGATAAAATAGCATGGATCCATGATCTTGATTCATGGAAAGGATCCATGGAAGTTGTTGATAAAATAGGATCCATGGAACCCGATATTTCTCTAAGACGAAGGAGATTGAAGGCGGCCAAAAGTGGGCAACTCGAAGAAGCCCAGAGGAATGTCGAGGCGCGTCTTCACTCAAAGTTGCTGTATCGAGGAGCCAACACCAGCATTTTTTTAAAGATAAGCCGAGTGAACGGCTTGAAACTGACACATATCAGTCGGCATCAATTGATCCATTTCCCAATCATCGCAAAATGAACCCTTTTTGAGACGTAATTTCGGCATTGTCGTCGTTTCTGACAAATTCAAATTTGGCGATACCCTTCCTTTAACGGATGTGCTGGTTTATTGTTCTTTTACCAGCAATACTTGAATCTTCGGCTAGTTTAAACCTTTATGTATCATCCTTCCTCGGGAAAAATTAAACAACTTCAGCTCAGATTCTTGGTACTAACATTTGATCTGATTTCAGCAGGCCTAAGCAGGATGTCCTCTCTAAAAATGACTATCCTGTAGAACTACTTCCTGAGCTCTCGTTTTGTTCCCCGTAAGCTTCTTAGAGGCGAAGATTTGTCCAAAGCTCGACTAACCCTCCAAGACTACTCCACCAGTCCCAGTTTCTACCAATAAAACTTTGACTTCTTGAAAATCTACCACAGCATTGGCGCTCTCACAACTAAATTTATCCTTCCACTTAACGCTTGGTTTTCGCCTTCTCCTTATCTCTTACTGGGCATAGTCACCGTCTAGTGACAAAATCACAAATGACATTTTACCGAATCGTAAAGCAAATATAATATAGTTTATTATTTTAAATCTCGAGCATATTGTGTGCTGATAGAGACAATGAATATCAGTGCCTATACAGATTCTAATATGTTTCAGTTTTGGTTCAGAAATGTATTTAATGTTGAGAGAAGGTGGTATGACGCTTACGTATATGGCCAAAAAGCATAAATTAAGAAGGAAATAGTTAAACAAAGGACAAAAACCCAAGAAATAGATAGAAGTGGAGGAAAAGGTCGCCCGCAGGAGGGTCCCGTCGGTTGATCGTTGCTTTTTGTTTAAGGAAAGAAAGAAAACAGGGAATATTGAGGCCAGATAAGGCACCAGAAGGGAGGATATAACATAATAATAAAATAAGGAATAAATCAATTTGTACCAGGGAAGTAGATATCGTAAAACTTTAGAAAACTGTGAGATGGAATGGTTGACACCACAATGACACGTGCATGCGACACCGGCTACCGAGAAGAGAATAAGAGAGGGAGTCCTCAACGGGGCCTGGGGTCGCAAACCGGGCAAATCCAACCGACTTCGCTATTTGTATCTAACATGGACGTTGCAGCATCTGTGAGACCAGCACATTTCTAAAAATTACTGTACTATCTCAATTCAAAGGGAAAATACCAGATGGTACGCCCTCCTACAACCGGGATTGGCACAAACTTTAGCTGGAGTACCGGGCTAAAAACAGGAATTATTCTTTAACTGATAAGTGGACTCACAGGGATCACTACCTTGCATGTATTGCATGGAGGGAGAGGCTGCATAAACATTTGATTGCGTTGGGGTTGAGGCATTTGAGGACGGGATGTTCCATTGGGCTGACTACCATTCTACAAGATAAGATACACGAAAGAAGAAGCACTGCTACCTGTTGCTGCTGCATGGGAGACGGATTTTGTTGGTGCTGTTGCATCGTTGCCTGATTTTGCTGCTGTTGGTTTCCCGGCGACATTAAACCATTTCCATATCTCTGTTGCATTTGTTGATCTGTAAATTTACAACTTGAAAAATCTAATATAAGGCCTACTGTATGCTGCTTGTTGTTGATGTTGTGACGACGAAGGCATAGGCATCTGAGAATATGGCGGAGGGGCAAGTGGAGTAGCAAATCCTCCGTTGGAAGACATCCCAGCCATAGACATGCCTCCTCCCATTCCATTAGATCCCGATCCCATAGATCCAGGGCCCATTGACATCTGACTGGGCATTCCACCCATCGAATCCATTGCATGAGACATTGAACTGGGAGGCATTCCGTTGGAGGACATTCCGCCGTTTTGTCCCATTCCCATGCCCATTCCTCCTGCCATCATTCCACTGCTTGGGCCGGACATGGAGCTGGGCGGCATCGAGTTTATCGAGCTCATAGGGCCCATTCCGTTTGGCGGTCCCATAGATCCGGGTCCCATCGAACTGGGGCCCATGGAGCCCGGGCCCATGCCTCCTGGCCCCATCCCCATCGGCATCATCGCAGGACTCTTCAAGTTCGGATTATTAAAAGTTCCCATTGACATCATTCTATTTTGGACTTGATAATAGGGCGGCTGCTGCTGTTGCTGCTGGTCTGAAAAACTTCCGGTAAGATAAAAGAAACGAATAAAATTCTAACCCACGCTTGTTGAAGCGCTCCGTTTTGTCTTTTTGGCAGCAGGTTGTGTAGGGGCAGCCATCAATTGCTGCTGTCCGTAAGAGGGAGATGTGATTCCAGGAGCGGACATCTGTCGCTGCATCATTGACGCCATCGGATTAGGAGCCATAGGACTCGGCACCATCGAGTTGGATGCGCCTCTTTGGTTGGCAACAGATGACATATTCCTTCGATCATACTGTTGCTCATAATGTGCCTGTCCGGGAATGAAAGCAAAAGTGGCCGGTTCCATAGCTTCCGGAGGAGGCTGAAAAGAAAATTTACCTTAGACAAAGGTTTGAAATTTACCAGTTGACCCGTAGGATAGCTCATTTTCAACTGAGATCGTCGTCTGTTATAATATTGGGCTGTATCAGGATTAACTTTCTGTAAATTAAATACAGATCTATAAAGCTGCTCCAACTCACTTGGAAATCATTTTGGAAGTTAAGGAAAGCAGGAGGCATTTCATAATGAGTAACTGTAGTAAACGGAGTATCTTGTGTAGGCGGAGGGGGGATCGGTTTCTTCATTTGGTTCTGTGACGGCATTTGATTGGCAGAGCTGCTGCTTCCAGAGGGATCCGCACCCATCTAAAGAGAATAATATGCAGTGTGGGCGAGATAAATGACACCTACCGGGTGGGTAGATATTGGATGGCCCATTTGCATCGAAGCACCGGGAGATGGCAAGGAATGCTTCGGCCTGGGAGGTGCGGGAGCCGTGAATACGCTGAAAAGGTGCTCCTTATTAATGAGCTCGTTGCTATGTCCACCATCGCTGGGGTCAAGTCCTCTCAACTAATCGATATTCGTTAATTTATTGTTTGAAAGGTGTGCCGCAATTTGGGACAACATTTCGCGCAGTTTCATGGAGCTGGCCTCGTGTATGTTTGCCTTCTGCGCCTCTACACTGCTGATAACCAACAGCGGCCTGGCGCCCTCGCTTGATACAACCGTTTGCGCATTCAGGAAATTTTTAGTAAAAGGAGGAAATAAGACCTACCCAGGGCTGTTCATCTGAGATGGCATTTGTTGCGGACGCGAAGGCATCTGGCCAGGCATGGGGCTCTTCATTTGGCTTGGCATTTGCTGTCCAGCAGGTCCGGCAGTGCTCGTCGGCATTTGATTCATACTTTGTTGACCTTGCTGGTGCATCATCATCTGTGGCATTCCGTTGGGCGGCCCCATTCCAGCAGACGCCGGCCCAGAGGAGGGTGTCTTCTGCATGGAGACTTGCCCCATCTGCCCCATTTGGCCCTGTTGAGGGGGATAGTAGCCCTGAGGCGGCCTCATCTGCTGGGAAGGGTATTGGCCAGGTACCATGCTCGGCGACATTAGCTGCTGGCTCCCGTTTGGAGGATAGTTATACCTAAAGATCATCATATAGATTCCATCTTCCAGATATGGACTAACCCGTTAGCTGTTCGAGGATCGTAGGTCGGCTTCATCATCGCCTGCTGGTTTGGCATTCCTTGTGGATTGGGAGGGTAGCTGCTCCCAGGAGCGCCATTGAACCCCTAAATTTATATGATTACCCCGATTTAGCCAGGCTTATCCACCTGTGGAAAGGGGTCATTAAAGTTAAAGCCTTGATTCGGATACATAGGTGGGGATGAGTTAAATGAACCGCTCAGTGGTGGAAAACTAGCTGACATGCTACCTGAAAAGGGGGGTTTACTTCACCAGAAGATCGTTTCTTACCTTAGGCAAAAGAGTTTATGCCCCGGTTCAAGGAGGAAGACGGCTACTGTCGATTTCTGACTAGCATACGATTTGGCCTGAAACTTTTACTATTTTTTAACATTGTTGAAAAATTTTTGATGAGGTAGTTGCGTTTGTCAAATCAATGAACGAAGGGGAAGATTGCGCTAAAGATAAGTGGCCAGCATTGACTTCTCTTTTCTTGGCCATTCAAGTGGACTTTATAACATTATGCAATTAGGGGATTATCATGAATTGAACAGCCGAATTTTACTATTTTTGGATGAAATAATTATGAAATGTGAGGAGGGAAACTCTTCGGGAAGAATGTATAAGAAAGATAAGGAAACATTCAGCGACTGGTAGGAATTTGAAAGCGAAGCATTCTTGATAGGATATGAAAAAGGGCAAGTGGTAAGGATATCTGGTAAATAATGTACTAAAGCACGGTCGCTTACGTATTCTCCAATACGATGGCCCGTTTAATACAATCCAATTGAAGAAGTAAGTTTTACTTCCCTTATCTATGCAGTTTCAAGGTCTTCTATTCTAGACTAGCAACAAAATAAGACGAGATCTTTCTCGACAAAACCAGGCTAAAAAGTAGGTCCATCGGTCCGACGCGGATATTAACCCTGGGAAATCACAAACTGTGAGAAAACATCGAAAGAGAGACAGCAAATCGCTAAAGATAAGAGACAAGGCTTTTGTCGCTTTTGTAATTGAAAAATGTTTCTCGGGAGACGGCGGAAGCGCAAAGGAACGGCCGAGGCGGGATCAGGTTTGGAACGAAAGAATCTTTTGGCAATGTTACTTCTTTTCGCGAAATGGGAAAATGAAAATCCGTGAAAAGGTGGGGGATTAGCAAGGGGTCGTGATAACGTAGCATGTTACAAATTGTAGATTTCATTTATGACGAGGGGCATTGATTTTGGGCGGTCCTGAGCAGGGCCCCTGATACCGTATAGAAATTCGGAGAAATAGAGATGACGCCAGGAGCGGGTCAGAAGGGTCACAGTCTACTACAAGTGTATGTAGTTCAGCCCACTCAGCCAAATCTTAGGTCAAAGGTGACTTTGGCTTGCATGGAAGGTGGTTACGGAGTGCTCTGGCCTGCGCGCGCCGATAGCAAGGCGTCGCAATCCAGTTTCCGCGCGCGTTTTAGCCTCACATAGTCACCCATACCTGTGTGTCTACAGAGTATCCCTCTCTCGCTCTTTCTTTTTTGGCGCCCCCAGGGCAAAGAGTCGAACCTAGAGAGAGAAACAACGTGATCCAAAGGGGGAAGAGTGTTAGAGATGACCTTGCAATCGGTGGAAGGTGTGGTAAAAGATCGACGATAACTATGAGATGGGGTTGTTATTGTCGAACGGGACTCGGGGAAAAGTTGCTAGAGGTCTAGCCACTACCCCGGTGACAGGGCACCGATAAGAAATAGATAAGGAGCCCGCCTCCGAGCAAAAGAACTTTTCCCGCTCTCTTTTAGAATATCCAACATTTAAATTGAAATAGGATGAAACCAAAATCCTGAGGCTTTCGGCTAGATTGGCCTCGGAATATTATTAATGAGCTCAGCAGACATCTTCAGCTATAAAGCAGACGTTTGCCAATTTTTCATTGAACAGGGAGATACGATTGAGTAAGAGAGAGAGAGGGAAGGCGAAAAGGGGAGAGAATGGGATAAACTACGGAAAGGGCACTGGCTCCGGATATGATGTAGTCCAGAGTTCAGGATGCACATGAGGAGAAGGTGATAGAAGTCACGAGGATGTCTCCCTCCCGCTCCAAAAAAGTACAATCTTTAAAAATAGGTGCTCCGTTACCTAGGTGAATAAGAACTGGAGAAGCTGGAGGTAATCGGTGCATCAAAAAGATTATAAAGGAAAGCAGGTGTATGCCACTACAGTGGGACCAATATGAGCTCATAATTGGGCTCGATCGTACTAGTGGAGACGATCGGGGTTACCCCAAACACGAGAGGCGGAGAAAGGCAAGAGGCGCACCCCCGACGAGTACAGATGTGTTGCAATAAAAGAAAATATGTGCAGATAAGTTCCTCTTCCTCTTTTCTAGTCGGCTGAACACCAAATTTTGCGGTTGGTCAATTATCCCCCATCTTGCCATTGCAACAAATCAATCAAACGGCATCGTTTGCATGGAAATATGGGTCCACAGGCGTGTGTTCTTCTTCATTGAATAGAGGAGAGTCGAGAGTGCAAAGGAAGTCCTAAAGTTTAAAGGCTGACGTGGTCCCTGTCACTCTGCCAATGACGATGTTTAACCGCGCTGACCAGAGAAAGAGATTGACCGGTGCAGAAAGAGATGGGCGTGGGTGAAAGGAGGTTATGGTGGATCGATAATCCGTCAGTGCGTTCGTTCCAATAAATCCCTTTTCTAGGATAACAGCCACACATAAAAGCCACACAGAGAGAGAGAGAGAGGCTGGACAGGGGGAGATGAAGCAGAGAATAAACCGGGAGACAAGAGAAATGACCATTCCGGAAGGGCTAAACAGGCGCGAAGTGTAGATCTTCGAGTGTAATCTCTGCGGCTGCGTGTGTCGATTCTTTTGATATTATTTTCATCAAAACCACACGCTATAATTTTCTGTTTCTTCGTAAAGAGAAGCAGAGCAAAACATTTTTCCAATAAACGTCGAGGGAGGTAGAAAAGGGTATCACGCAAAGGTGATGAGGAAATTGATATAGCGCAAAGATTGGCCAACCCTCCAGCTGATGAACTTGAGTGGAGGAATAGTGGCATTTATTAAAAGTGCAAGAGGAGCTAAATCAAAAGGATATCAAACCGATCCGGGGGAAGGGGAAGCTGAGGGCAATGTTATACGTGTTCGGACAGTGTCAGCTGTCATATTGGAGACAAAACATTCGTCACTGCAGTCAATTTCCCTAGCATCACCTCCTCCCCCGTAACCTAAAAAGTACGCTCTAATTATAAGAAAAGTGATGATGAGGACGTTCCCATGGGTTTCTTTCTTTCAAAGGTATGCGTAATGGAACTGGTCAACACATAAGCCATAGCGGGGAGAGTAAGACAGGTGCATCTGCATTTGAACAATGACGACGCCCGTCTCGGGGTCAGGCTGTTGCCTTTTCCATTACAGAACAAACAGTCAAAGGCCTGTCTGTTTTTGCCAACTTGGGGTTTTTTGGCATATAGAACAGGGTCTTGAATAGGGAAATAAACAAAAAGGGATGTTAAGGAGGGACTGATCAGTTGTTTTCGGAGATCGATACGATGAACTGTGAGGTAATTGGCGGGCGCTCGCAGCCATTGTTTGACAAGGCTGAGGGCGCGAGAATCCGCGGCCGCTGACCCCTCGACTAACCAAAGATAGCACACCAACCAAGCACGACCCTTTGCAATACAGGAGCTCCCATGTACCAGGATACATCCATTGGCAGTGCCCCTTTTCGATCAAAAATTCAAATAGACAATGAGTCTGCCGAGGGGCTGTAGGGCTTCACTAGCGTCGTATATCGTTATCAACGTATCTCCAAAAGGTCTTCGGAAATCCAAGAAAAAGTACAAGAAATATAGGTGACCGGGTAAAATTTTACATGAAGTGATATGCGCGCGTTGGTGCAAGAGGTTTGTCCGCTACCTCCGCAAGGTCACTCAGCATGACCTCACCGAAATTGAGAGAGGCGATGTGTGCCACATGATATCCCTTCATATTGCACATTGCACCAGTTTTTACTTGGATAGATGTTAATGTGACGAGAGTGGCTTGTACAGCTTATCCTCGGGAGTGAACAAAGCTAAGCCGTCTTCTAAGAAGGCGTGATCCATTAAATTCATCAAAAGCCGGAGCACTTTTGGGCAAATATTGTTGTATGCGGTTAACTTGGGGGACTCTTGGTTCATTGGTCATCTTTGGTTGCCATTCCTAGACGATACAAATGGCAACAGTTTAAAAGGAGGTGACTTTTGGAAATATATGCAGAGCGGCATTGGTCGTCGCAGGATGAAAAACAAACAGAAACACAAAGAGCCGCATATTTAACGGCCCTTTGGATTCAAACAGGGCTCAAAACGAACAACGAACACACTATGCGATGAGAAACATTGTCCAATTATTTGCATACAAACTGGTAGAATATAGATATGAAGAGCCCTAGACACCGGGGCCCCGGGGTGTAATGACTTGATGTTTTTTATGGCGAAGATGAGTTAGGTGTAAGAAGGAGGCACGGGCCTGGAGGCTATCGACAAGACACCTGCGATTTGAATGAGGTAATGCTCCCAGCGAATCCAAGGAGCGGGCGCTTGGGGCAGAAAACCTGCTGCTATTAATCCTAAACTCCCTGGCCATGAATCATTTTAACACTAAATAAGGTCAACAAGTTTTATGATCGGCCCGGAAGATTCAAAGAATTCTTCGAGCTAATGTTTTGGTTTATTTTCGAATACCTTCGCTAATCCTTCCATGTCCGGCTCTTTCCACCTTCGCTTTAAGCCAATCCGCAGATGGTTGTTGTGTTTGAAAGGATTAAAAAGAGGGGAAAGCGGGTTGGAAGAGATTTTCTGGGATCTACCAGATCAACATAAAAGATCCGTTCTTTTTGAGACTAAAGAATACTGCTTCTTAAAAATTTGGTTCGTTCAAGAAAGAGAATCGCTTTGTTTCAACTTTATGTCATTGATATTAAAAAACAGGAAGCCCTCTCTGTTAAAAGCGAAATGATTTATTTTGGCTTTATTTGGTGAAGAAGAAGTTCCCAAAGTGCTTCATGGGTATCTGCACTTTGACGATTGTTCTTGAGAATCCCCTCCCATAAAGCTTTTACATATATTGTACAAAAGAATCATAGAATATAACCATTAAAAACATTAGTATGTATCGGCTGTGTTAGATATTTGAGTGTTAGAGGGTGCCCATAGGCCTCAACCACGGGATAACAGGATGAAAGAGATCCGGAAAGGTCAAGCCGCGAATGAAAGCCGTACCGGATATAATGGAAATATATCACATGACAGTAAGTGATGTCTTGTAGACAGCGTCTGTATAATAACAATCCCAAAAATTTATAAAAGCGAGATCCGGAGGGATAACAGTAGGGCAACTAATCCCGTGGCAACAAGAAGCCCTGAAATGTGTAGGCTGGCTATGAATTCAAGGAAAAGGATTAACATTTTCGTGTATGTTCACCTCGAGTCAGAGTGGGATGACTCGAACTAGACTAGAGAACCGTCTAACTACTTCCGGGCATTTTCTGATGTCACTGTGTCGGACCTTTTCCAAAAAATACCATCTGCCAGTTAATATCGGTTGCCCGATCAAGAAATCTCTCCTTGAGGTGAACATTAATACAAACGGTTCAGCGACAGTTTCCCTTTCACTGACCTTGTGTGCGTAGAGCACGGTTATTAGGTGTCCAAGACCGCTCCGCGCAACCGCCGCGCGGGTCTCGAGAACATTTTTTCAACTTCCAATTTTCTTATTTCCTTATTTTTCGCCTAATATTCTTTGATTTTCAGATATTTTATGGTATAAAATGTTGAGATGGGAGTACGACAAACGAGTGAAGATCTTCTTCATCACAGATATAATATTTTTGGTGAGTTATTCTTTTAAAATAGAAAGTGGCGACTTTAGGCGGCCGGATTGGCGTCTATCGGCATAGGAATATGGCTGTACATAGATAGAAACTCATTTTTAGAGCTTACGCCTACTTCTTACTCGGGTATTTCTTATTTTTCTATTATTATAGTGTCTTTTTAGCTTTTTCCGCTGCTGGGTTGTGTTGTTTTACGGGAGCAACTATCTGTATAATTTCAATAGTCGGAATAATTAGTCTTTGGCTAAGGAATCCGGTTCTTCTTCTCTCGGTAAGTCCTTTCTTCTAATTTTTATATTATCTTTTCCCTTTTCAGTTTATTGGGTTTGTTATTCTTCTTGGTAATGTTCAAGCAGTGACAGGGATAGTCGGCCTCGTCCATAAGGTTCCCATCCTCGAGAAATAAAAAGAACCATATGTTTTTTTCTAGGAAGGAGCGTCTGAACATGTTAGAAATGATCTCTTGAGAAATGTTAACAGCTCATTCGTGTACACCGTTGCCGGGAGGAAGATGGAATTGAGCTATGCCTGGGGACAGCTGCAGAGCACTGTAAGAAACAACCGCTTCTTTCTATTTTCTCTATTTTCAGCTGAAATGTTGTGGAGTCGACGGTCCGCAGGATTGGTATTATTCAATCTATAACCCGCAAAATGAATTTGTTCTGGATTCATGTTGTGATACAAACTTCTTCACTGATAGGGAAGCTATGCAAAATTGTGGGAAGCTTAGGAATGAGGACCTGCATATTTATGAGCGGGTAGGAAACATGAATGACGAGTTTTTTGATGTTGCATTCAGGGATGCTATGAAGTATTTGTAAATTGGTTGTTCTTCCACATTCGGGTAGTCAACTTCTTATCTGTAATTCTAATTATTATCGAGGTAGGCTCTTCTAAACGTTTTGTTGTGTATAAACCAGGTTTATAACATCCTTAGCCAGTATATTCACTGGCTTATAGTTGAAACAGAATTACTAATGCGATAAGAATGCCGCTTTCCTTGAAATTCTCTTAAACATCCGTTTTAAAGTCTTTGAAACAAGCGTCAGCTCCCGTCTTTTCAATCAACAAAGTCACTCTTCACTTTCTTTCAGTTCGGCACCCTTCCAGCTGCCATTTACACGTATATGGAGATGAGACAACTCCAACAGAAGTCGAAAAGAAGCAGGTAAGATAACAAAACGCGTTCCTTTTTTATTTGAAGGATTTTCAGAGAACAAGAGCGTCGCAACCGGCTAATAGCAATAAATGAGCGAGAACGGGTAGAACTGCAGCTAACTCCCCTGGACCGGGTCGGAGACGCCAACTGGACAGAAAATGAGGATAAAAACGCTGATGCTCCATAAGCCATATGTATATATTCTGTTACTTTTTTCTCTTGTTATAGGCATTTGTTTTTATAATCTCAAGGACCGTGTTTACCTCCTTTAACCAATATCAATCCTTCCCTGTGGAATACATGCATAGTATGGTCTTTTTCTGCTGTTATTATATATTTTCACCCTTTTTACGCAAAAAAAACCATTGTTCCAGCTTTAGATCGTCGAAATGGCTGATGAAATTGAGGTTATTCTGATGAGATTCATAGTACAATAAATTCTGTGTGATTCTACTCTTTATTGCAGTCTACCACGCTTTTTTCAACTGGAGCGGGGGTGTTAAAATTATCGGAAGCAGTAGATTTGCTAGAAAACGTTAAAGGGAACCTTGAGACAAATGTTGTTGTTCACTAAGTGCGTGCCCCTTTCACAGGAGAGAATGTGACGTTCACAGTTGAATTCTTTTAGAAGAGAGAAGAAATAGGCCTGGTGCCAAGGAAAAGCTTTGTGATACGCTCAACCTGCCAATAGGATAAGATGTAATCTGCTGTCCGAAAGGTGTCGTGTTTCACAGTCGGCCAGTCAGTTGCACCTGAAGCACTATGGGTGCCTTTAACACTAAAGATGTCCGGAGGAAAATGTCAGCTTTCGGGAGTAAGTCCTCTTTTACACATTATTTATTTGGCTTCAGTAAGCGAAAATGTTGAAACTGCTCTTCAAAAAGAATTGGACGACCAGAAGCTCCGATACAAGCCGGAAAGCCTTCATTTGTTAACGGAGCAGACTCATTTCTCAGAAAAAGAATTAAAATATCTTTATCAATGTTTTAAACAAGTAGGAACTCTTGACGTTTATTTTTTACTTGAATTTGAAGAATTGCCCAAACGGCTACGTTTCCCGTCAGCAATTTGTTCAGATATATAGAGGATTTTTCAACATTTGTCGCAATTCAGGTGGGCAAATATTATATTTCTGAACACGAAAGGTTTCAGATGCTTCAGAATATGCTGATCTTATTTTCAACACATTTGACGATGATGATAATGGGCGAATCAGCTTCTCAGTAAGGCTATCCCCTTTTCAAATCCTAGTTTTTCAGGAATTCGTTCAAATTCTCTCCATGTTTGTGAAAGGAACATTAGAACAACGCCTAGATTGGCTATTCGATTTATATGACTCGAAACATAAGGGATATATAACAGAAGAGGACTATTTCACCGTGTGCAGGTTATTATTCTATAAAAATCCATTCTATAACCTTTAGAGCAATGTATTCTATGATAGGATGCCACTACTTCAAGGATAAACTGTTTCCTGTATCACTAAGGCGTCATATCAGGCATAAATTCCAGGTTGTTCACAATATCTCCCGTTTACAAAGAATTTTCCAGAGTTTGGATAAAAACAGAGATGGGAAGATTACTCGGCAAGAGTTTCTGGACGGATGTATGGCTGATAAACAAATTCTCAATGAATTGGAGACGCTGAGAACCGTCTGGTGATACAATTCTTCTTTGTGAAAGAGAGGATAAACCATTTTCCCATTGAATACAATTGTCTTCATAAAGCGCTTGCCTCTTTTTGCCCCTCTGCCCATCATTTGAAATCTGCGCGAGGTCAGATCTGTTTACAACGTCTCAACGTGTTGTTACCCTTTTCCTCAATAACACCGGTAAGGAGGGAAGCGCGTACGGGCCGCATCGCAGACTAGTATTGATTGATACTAGTGAACGCAGTGCCCATAGAGTTGTTGCCTGGGAAGCTCGTCCGCCGTTCGTCTACAGCTATTGCGTATCGAATTCGTCCTGAGGTACTTCACTTTTCATTGTACTATTTTTATTGTTTATCTCTTCAGGAAAATGGCTGGCTTTTCGTTCTTACTTCTGAATGTGGAAAACACGATTGAAAGCCTTAACAAGGTATGTCTTGTCAAGGGGTCTTTTACGGAAAAGGTATTGACGAAGTCTTATAATACTATCTCACAGAGAAACGTTTTCTAGTTTTGTTTTTAATCATAAGAAAAAGATGTATCACGGAAACACGATCTTAGGATAAAATCCGTGCCTACGGAGTATAAACCAGTTGACGATTCGCGCGCATTTGCGGTTCGACCTAGGCATTATATATTTCCTGCTCACATTAGAACTAAACCCCTCGTCTTAGATCCTTCATCCTATGGGTGTCGTTGCACATCAGTTTGCGGCGTAGACGTCGGACGGCCGCGGTTGGCTCGGCGCATCAGCCCTCGCCTACCTGTCCTACGATCCTATGAGCAGGAGATAGACGGTATTGGGCCGCAGCGTTGAGGAACCAGTGGAGATGGCCCACACGAGTCTCCCGCTCTTGGAATTCCACATCCATAATCAGCCATGTAGTTGTTGTAGTTGCAGCAACTGCTTCTGCCGGTAGATGACGGAGAGAAGTGGGTTAACAGCCGCACAGGGGGAGACTAGGATTTTGAATGAAAGAAAAAAATTCCATTTTCAGATGAATCCAGTTGCTTTCAATCGCTTTCGCCGTTCCTGTAGAAATGCACAGGCGTTTTGTGAGAAGTATAGGCGCTCCTTAAATGTATTAGCTACAAACGCATACATTACCTTGATTAAAAACGTATGTCACCATCTATTAATTAATTTGCCGTATTTTTTTAGAACGGACGATACGTTGTCTCTATTGGTTTTGGGGGTATAAGTGTCGATGGAGGAGCACACTTTGAGGTCGAGATGACCGAAGAAAATGTTCCTTTAATTCGAGAGGCAATCTGTGGCCTTTTTTTTCCAATCGTCCTCATGGTTAGTCCGTTACTGTATTTTTTGAAATAGTTGTCCAGATGAATGAAGCAAATGATCTGGAATACCTCGCCCGGGTTGGTCCTTTCACGAGTGCCATTGATGGAATGAAGGCCCGAACGTTGTATGCGTCAAATGTGATCCAGAGAATGGTTTCTATTCTGGCTACAAAGTTGAAGGTCTCTCACCTACATGCCGTCGATTGTGGTAATAATAAGACCCGATTTTTCAAGTAATTCATGTTGTTTAGCACTTACTTACCTTTTTCTTCTTGTAGAATCCTTGTATAAAGGCCATCAGCCTCGACTGTGGGAACACCCCCAAAGAGGCAAACGTCGTTGGAATGTTAAAGAACAAAAGACATGTTGTGTTGAATAATTACCCGATGAAAAAGTTCTGGCCGGATATCGAGTACATTATGAAGGTATTACTTTTGAAGGGCTTTGATATTTTTAATTCTTGCAGAATTGGAAGGAATATGTCAATCTCGAGAATTTTCAATTTATTAGTTCTGTTCATCCAACGGAGGAGAATTATGAAATCGTCAAATTATTTTCAATTTGCACAGACATCAATGCACATAATCTTGGAATATTTCCCCAAGTTATACTGGTCGATGGAATACTGGTCTGGAATAGTTCTTTTCGAGTATGTTGAAAACTAGCAATTCTCTGCATTTATACAACTGACAAAACATCACCTCTTCCTTTAGGTCCTGCAGCATTATATCATTGAATTAAATGACCGTATGGGTAAATGGGCATTCATCATGTTGTGGGTGACACAGGATAACTTTTATCTCGACTTAACGAGAGCCACTCCGACTGGCCTCGACTATTTTTATCAAATCCTGCTGGACGTGGTCCCTTGTATCCCCGTGGACCTCTCGGGATTCAAAGAAATGGAAGGCCGCTCTGCGGAGGACTTTACTAGATACCTATGGGTAATCTATTCTTTGTACAAAAATTGGTACACGAAGCCGATAGCCGCTGTTCCTCATCAGATGGAATTGTAAGATTTCTGTCTTGTCTTCCCATTTTGTTCTGCCATTCCGTTTGTTTTTCTCTACTTTATCAGGGTATCTTCTTTCCCTTTTGAGCACTGTTACTTACCTACTGGTATCTCTCTCATGATCTTTGTTGTTGTTTGGGAATGTTGTCCTTCCCTGTTGAATTTCTCACCCATGACTCCTGTGCCTAGGCATAATCCCCCACTGTTCTTTCATTGTTTAGTTTTGTGCAATTTTGTTTTCGTCTAATTCGGGTATACTTATCCGGTATTATTTATCTCATTTTCCCGGTACAATTTCAATTAAACCTAATTTAATATTTTACTGTTATTTGAGCGACGAGTATTCATCTGGTAGGAAAACTATCTTTTCTTTTTTGTTTTTCAGCGGGACTTTTTTGATAAACGTCTTACAGCGGTTCTCCCAATTGCCAGAGGCAGGAGACTTGAAAGTCGTTCGATGAACCGAATCGATCCGCTGCATATTGGCTAGATCAGAATGTCTTTTGACTTGTATCACTTGATGGAGCACCTTCTTCTAAAAGTTGTCCAAAAGGTAGGCTACAGCCATATTCTTCTATCGAATTTCATCTTTTTTTAGTGTCAATCGCCAGAAATCTATATAAGGTTGCGTCAAACATGTCGCAGAATAGAGGATCTGTGTGAAAGAAGCAGGGATAAAATAAATATACCGCTCGACGCACACATTTGCCTCTATTTTACGAATAGCGAGATCAGATTAGCGGCTAATGACACATCGGTCCGTGGACCTCTTTTCCTTTTTCTGAAAATCTTCTTTAACAGGCTCCACTACCATGTATTTGCGCACCTTCTGTAATGATAAATTATGGAGGCAACGGCCAGAAAATAACGTATCAGTGCGAAATGACCGAAGACAATGTTTCTAAAATTAGAGAAGCTATTTCTGGATTCAAATTCGGTTCTATTTTTGTGGTAGGATATTTAAAAATTTATAATTTACACAAAATTTTGTTTTAGAATAACGGTCATGTCCCAGATGAACATTATCCGGAGTTCCTCAGATGCCTTAATCTATTCCTTGACGTGGCGAAAGGGACGCGTTCGCTTTATTTGGCTGTGAAGGGAATTGACAGAGAGAGTCTCGGACTCTTGCTCTCAAAATTCAAATCAGTGGCTCTCGAAGTAGGCAATTACAATGAGGAGCTAATGAACAGTCAATACTTGCAGGTGTGACCATTTTTCGAGTTTGTGTTGTTTAGAATTCTTATACACCACAAATTACAGTATATAATCATAATTTCCATTTAGGATACCCAGTTACGCGGCGTTTGCTTGAAATTTGACCAAGACGCAAGAGACTTCAATTTGGCTAACCTGCTCAGTAGCAAGGAAATGTGCGTTGTCACGAATTTTCCCCTGGAAACCTTTTGGATTCAGATTGCCGCTATCGTAAAGGTCATATAGTTAGATTAAAGAAAAATTTTAGTTTTTCAGAATTGGAATACTCTTTACAAGAAGTTAATTCTTTTCGAATTCTATTTCCCTCAACTTAGAGCAGGCGAAATGCCCGAATATCAGGCCGGGTTGGCAAATGCTGGAGCTACTTTGATCTGCTCACATAAACACGTCGCCTTGGGCAACAGTCACCTTCCATCCTATGAAAAAGACGTAACATATTGTGTTCACACTTTAAAAAACCCACTTGCGTTCAGATCACCTACGATTATTGGATTATCAAGCTGGAAGAACAACTGGGTCGTAAGAGATATGGTTACATCAAGATTCACCGAAGCGATACCTATCTGGCAGTCGACGTGTGGAGAAGAACCTCGGCTGATGAACTTTTCTACCCGTTCGAAATTGTGAGGAACATCTTCCAATACTCTGTTCCATTGGATTTCTCTGAGTTGGCGAAAGCAGATGAACAGAAAGTGACGCCCGATGACATGAAGGATTTGACCAAAGCTCTTATACAGAATATCAGGAACATTTATAGTGATTAACCGGTTTCTTTTCCATTGTATCTCCGAGTGATCACTGCCAAATAAAGATGTTGAAATTATGTTTAAATTCGATATTATTTTTTTGAAAAACTTTCTTTGAAATTGGTGAAGTTCTCTTCTTCGTTCTTTGTAAAGCGTCTTCAAAAACGAGCTCACAGTTTTCACATAAAAACAATGTTTTTTGTTTTCTACTCCTTTCTCCAAGGCCTTGGTCAACGTGACATTTTCAAAGTCACGACTGCATTTTCTATTTATCTTCAATTACACGCTTTGGATATTATTTAGCATTTTGTAACTGTTACTGCCTTGCTTATGAGCTCTTTAGAAACGATTTCCAAGCACTTTCCCTTGGAGAAAATAAGACTAACTAAAGTTTATGATTAAACTGTTAAATTCGGGCGTTTTATTAGTCACGGCAATTTTGGCTACGATATCAAAAGACGCAAGTACGCACTCCTCTACAAACGGTAAGTAAACACGGTCATATTACAATCAGCTGATCAGCTTTCACATTGTTTCGCGTTGTTTTGGTACGCTTTTGCACTTGCCACGCGCTTTAAAAATTTGGAAAATCAATTAAGAAGTCAACAAAAAAAAGTAAATCGCATGCTTTCGACCTGCTTGAGCCTTAGAACAACACTTTTCTCCCACTTTCTTACTATTTTCAATCATAATTTTCAGGAAATATAGCATGGAAAGTGAAGATGTCTTTAATATCAATGACTTCACTGCCGTGACACCAGTAGAACAGCTTTCCCATAGGATTGAATCAGTTATCAACGAATGGAATCTATGCGGACGGATACCTGTAGTCGATTATCCCAAGGTGAGCTTTTCTCTTTCTAATTTATGTATTCATTTGTTTTTCTTTTAGGCAATGATTAAAATGGGTATGAAGCTCGTTTCCCAAGAACAAAAGATCCAGATTGGGGAAGAAGAAGTGATCTTTTCTTATTTTTCTCCCCAGAGCGAACTGCCTGTTCTTCAACATCCCCTGGCTACTCCTCTTGTTGTCAACCAGTTGCTCTGCGATCTAGAAAACACAAACCTTGATCTTTTCGTCGGGCATCACATAACAGCTATGGTACGTGCTTTTTATATGACTTCGTTTATAAAACGCTTTACAGTTCGGGCCCATAAAGTTCTGCACACTACGTCTTCCTGCTCCTAGAATAATTGCAACTGAAGATGATATACTATATCTTAAAAACGCTTATATTTCTGCTGCTGAGGCAGCTCAATGGTCTCCTTTAACTTGTATATTAGCACCTTTTCTCGTTACAGCTATCTTCCTTGCTTTATATTGAACAATACTCCTGCAAAACAACTCTACTCGGGAATCGCCATGGGAGAGGATTCCTTCACTGTTTTCGAGTCAGCCCTCCTCCGCAGGGGTCAAAGACAACATTTACATTTAAATGGATTAATATCACTATTCAAAAATAGGATTGTAAGTTTTTCTTTGTTTTCTTATTCGATATTTTCACAGGACACGCCAACATTCCGAAGTCAAGGAGATGTACGGGTCTCTGTAATGTTCGAATATGAAAGAGAGGGTATTCCGGAAAATGGCATGTTCCAACTTGACGACGGATTGGTCCCGACGCTCGATAGAATGTGTTGCGGGACAATGGATAGTCCAATTGAGAGGATATCCCTCCTGGCGTCTTGGCCAAATCAGTGCGAGGATGTTTTAAATGAAGGACACGTTAGTTTTTCCCTTTCATACATTATTCAACTATTTTATAGAATTACTGTGACTTGGAAGAAACAAATGCGTTCGATTGGCAATTTTTAATAAACTTCGAGCCAACAGAAGGGTGTCTAGCTACGGCGCTTAGAACACTTCTCGACACTGATTCGGAAGGAGACGATAGGAAAATAGGAGCACATCTTAGAACCGATATGAAGCGTAGGCTTTTCTATTATTTGTTTTAGTATTCCTCCTTTTCAGTGAAAGAAGCTATGCGTTCATATAGCACCCCAAGTTCTTCTATCACAAATCCAACAAATGTAGAATACGATCCCGAGAATGTTTTACCAATGAGCATCGAAAAACAATCAGTATGGCTGGATGCTGTATGGAGTGAATATAAATCGTCTAAACAAATAGCTAAAGAGCTGGCTCAAGAGCTACCACCACTTTTGAAAGTAACTATATACTGTGTAAATTAAAATTACTCTTTTACAGCAACTCTACTCAAGGACAAAATCCTTTGAACCGGGATCCGCTCTAGATAGGCTGGCTGTTGCTTTCTATAGTTTATCACTAGAAGATCTTCATTGGAAGCATTCTGGCTCTCAACTATTTACAGCATTTGTTGCGAAGTTAAGAGAAGGCTACCCAAATATGGAAACAGAGTAAGACTACAATTAATTTTGCTTCAATATCTCTCTAGTGATGATGTTCAAATTCCCAATTATTCGAAATGCCGCCTCCATCAACTACTAGAGATGCTCCAACTATGCGCCAATAATAGGAATATGTTCTTCGGTTTAATGGATACAGCTACTGGAGGAGCCGGCGATGAGTTCTACGACGCGTCAGAGGATATGGACAATCGAATTGACACAGTTGCGAAGGAAACGGACACAGATAATGAAGATGAGGAGAAGACCCCTCGTGGAAGGAAGGAACATCATCAGAATATGTTCCTTCTGAAGAGACCCGATATCCCGCTTTATGACTTCCATACCCAGAATCCTAAACCGCACACAGAAAACGAGATCAAGGAGTTTGAGTTGAAATGTTCGGAAGAGACCGATGAACACGAACAGTTTGGTCAATACTTCGCCCCGTTGCGATCAGATATGCAAGCTTTTAAGGTATACACATCTATTAGGGTGCCTAATTTTTTTTGAAATTCAGGCAGCTAATCCATTGGGTCACTTTGAAGACTTTGTTCGTTGGCATTCGCCAAAAGATTTTGACGAGGAGACGAAACAGCTATCTGCTAGGTTCGAACAGCCGGAGAACGATTGGATCAAATTGTGGGAAGATGTCCGGCCGGTTGCGGTCATCTCACAAGGACGACTATTCAACGATGCGGCTGTTATGGAAGACGTAGACTTCTTCTTTAGTTCTTAGTTTTTCATTTTATTTATAGATATTTGATGGTTTGGAAAGTGCCACTATCCTGGATATAACCTCGTTTCTCTTGCCAATGGTGTATACACGGGCCGCTGCTGAATTGATCAAGAATTTCTACGACATTGGATCTTGTGTTCTGGAACAACCAAGAATAAAAGAGAAAATTGAAAGACTCATCGATGCACTCGGAAAGGCTACCAATGGTGGAGATAGAGACGACTACCTAGAGTCTTTGAAGCATATCGTATACCTGGAAAAGGCGCTAATGGTCTATAAAGCGGCTAGGAGTGAACTGGACGATTGGATAGAGGTAAGCATGTTCATTTTCATATTATTGTTTTTGTTTGCTCTTCAGAAATCCGCACCTGATGGGCCAGCTCCCAATAGTGACGAAATTGACCAACTGGTCTGCTATCAAATGAAAATTTGGGATAAGTCTCATTTCGTTAGAGAGGATCCTGGTCTTTTCCCGAAAGGATACAGTATAGCGGGAGCCGGTAGCTCGCCCCTTGGACGAGTCATTCACAAATTTATGTGTAACGGAAAAACTGACGATATGAACTATGCAGTATTCCCTAAACCTACAAAGTAAGTTTCTTTACCCTTTCTTCAAAATATTCTCTTTTTAGTCGATATTATACAATTCATTGGGCGGCAGTTTCCCCATCGGAAGGAAGTCGTCCGGTTCCGCATAGAATGACTGCCACCCTCAAAGACGACGAGTTCAGGATTTGTGGTAGTTTTACTACAGACTACAAGAAGATGTAACGTACCTTGTCCACCGCCTCTTCTTCTTTTTCATAATATAGGGTAAAATTGTGATGTTTCCTTGCTTACGGGTGTATTTCCCACGTGCCTACTAGGATCTTTTATGCTTCTGTGTCACTGTCTAGGAATGAAGTTTATGAACCTTCTTTACATTTTCAAATACAGTAACCCGCCTAGGCCCCTAGGGGTTCCTTTAAATGTATGAGAAGGTCTCGTCGAAAACATGTTTAACAAGATGCTGTACTGTAGCCAAAGCATGCAGTTGTTCTCTTCGGTGACTCAGGCTCTATGTGTCTCTGCCCGGATAACGAAGATAATGATAACGGATAATTAAATAAACAAATAAAATTAGCTCCTTTAAAATAGGAATTTTAGTATTTCCTTATTTCAGTTTCTTCCTCGAGGTGAATTGTTCAAGCGTTCCAAGATCATTCTTTTGCCATTTGCCCTCTTCTTTTGGATTACGTCTCCCGTCTATTCCCGACTTCGATTCCGAAGACAGCAACACATCAGTAGTGTGCTTTATTCTAGGACTCAGAGCAGTGCTTCCTTGTTAAACAACATATCGCGACAATTGTTCTTCGTTTATCCATTTTAGAGGAAGGTTATCTACACAACAATCGTCGTATGAAAAGACTTGAACCAAAACATAAAAAAGTGCAGTGGTTTGATTCTTCAAATTATTGTTCCCTTTTTGTGCATTCCTCCCCTTTCCTCATTATTGCCCTCTTTTTGTACATTCCTGTCAAACCACAAGGTTTCTTTGAGTCCC
Organism: Oscheius dolichura; assembly: GCA_932521035.1. Lineage (NCBI taxonomy): Eukaryota > Metazoa > Nematoda > Chromadorea > Rhabditida > Rhabditidae > Oscheius > Oscheius dolichura. Next base: position 8,438,621 of record OW051497.1, on the reverse strand, counting down.
TCTTTTTAAAATAGTGATATCCTTATGGGTTGACTATCCTTTCTAGCGGATTACAAAAGATGCCCCGCCAATTCCGAACCAGTTAAGAGGGCCGATAACACCAGTCACTGTAATCCCGATGGCCCTCTTAACTGTCTCAAGGGCGCCGTCTGTACGATGGGTTTCGCTGTTGGACTCTGTTGTGACGCTACGATTTCTGGTTAGTTTTATTCTTATCGTAGAGCGTAAGTGAATTAGATCGAGTCAACACAAACTACAAGCCTGACTGTGGACTAAACAAGAAACTTTACAAGTCAAAACAATTTGGAATCCGGGTAAGATTTTCTTCCGCGTGTAGAAGAACAAATTTAAGTGGGTCCACTTGGGCAAGAGTTGTGACCATGACTTCTGCCCCTCCTGTGCTTCATTTCATCAAGGAGACTGCTTTGCCTATTGTTGCCTATAATTTTATCACGGTAAAATTCCCTAGTTTTAATGAAGATATGTACCACAAAATAGATAGTTATGAACGAACAGAGAGAAAGAGAGAGAGCGCACTCTTTTTCAATAATAGCAAGCAAAGCTTACTTACTTTTTAGCACAGATAAGAGCCACGCATATGACAGAAATTGTTCCAGCTGCAAGGGACACATTACCTGTGAGATCAGCTATAGACGACTTAAAGGAACAGTATGGGCTACAAAACAAGTTGGTCTTATTTTGTAGAGAAAAATTCACTGATCATCATGCACTAATTTGTTTTTCATAAAAATCTCAGAATAAGGAGAAAAATGCATGCAAAGTGCTTAAAACCGTCCAACGCAGGCGTCCAAATGACGATCGCCTGCAGGCGGGGTGCGTAAACAGCATGCAACGCCTGCAGACGCCTGCATTTTCGTATCAGAACACCATTTTCTGCGGTTTTTGCTACTTTTTTTGTTGATAGAGCTGATTGCATACAGTTTTACAACAAATATATGTGCAAAAAATTACAAAAAATAATATCTCCCTTTTCGCTACCGTAACCCGGAAAACTAGCCCTTACTGTTCCTTTAATGCCTGGTGGTTGTTGTTCAGGTCTGCTACTGTAGTCAAGGAGAGATCAGTTGTTTCCTTCTCTGGCTGACAATTTAGGCGCGTAGACCTTTGTCTTTTAAATCGCTCAAGAGGTGAATATAACATCAGAAAGTTGGAACAAAATACTCAAGGAAAACCAGAAGGGTTTATCTAACAAAATGAGCATTCCCAACCGGTCGTTCAGCTACAGTATGCCTAGGGACCGCAGAGCGCGCCAAAAGAAGGTAACACTTTTTGTTCACGTTTTTTCGGTTTTTTTTACAAAAGGACGTATATCTCTGTAAATCTAGGGGGTTATGGGCCAATTTTCTCGCCCGACACATAATTTTTGGCGTAGAATTTAATTACAACAACAGTTTTTCACAATATCTGCTCTATCTATGATAAAATCTATCATAAAATCGTTTTTCGTTTATATCTTTTTAGTATTAACCGATTCCACCTATTTTTTATACTGTTTTATATAGTAAAAAATATGTATAATTTATATATAAAAAATCAAAAAAATCTACGGCAGCACAAAAATCATATAGTAATTAGAAGTTGCATAATTTGATTGCATTCAAAGTAGACATTTTTATCATAACTAACATTTTTTCTAGCGTTGATATATATTGTTTTTTCAGCTTGTTTACAATAACTAGGTATAAAAAAGTACATTAGAATATATCAAAATTGGTGAAAAAATGAATTTATGAAATTGAGCATTTTTCGAAGTTGTGAAAAATAGTTACTGCACTTTCATTTCAACCGATTCCACTAATTTTTTTTGTGATATCGAATAAGTATGTTATTACCTAATTTCTAGTCAAAAATAAGCAAAATCCACGGTAGCACAAATTATTGTGAGCTAGTTTTCTATGTGTAACTTGAAGAAATCGTCATTTTTGCACGGTATTCACACGCCATCGAACAGGTAACCGCGCACCACTGCAAATTATTTTTCAACTTTTGTGTTTTTCTCAAAATTGTGATATTATTTTTTGCTAATTTTTATTGCATTCTTTTTGTCGCATTATGAGCATCATTTTGATATATAAATCCAAAAAAGCAAAAATTTTTGACGTCGACGGGGATCGAACCCTCGACCGGTGGATCGTTGGCGCAGCGACCAAAATTTGTACCGGAAAACGCTTGCGCACCAGCGTTGTTAAATTGCGAAAAATTGCGACATTGAGTGATTGGATTTGGTTACTCTAAAAACAAATGTTGTAAGTTACGGTCAGATCTCTCGAATGGTACCAAACTCATTGGGATATGACCAAATCTAATTTCCACTTTGCGGTACCTAAGTATGCCTTTCTCCACTGGATGAGTCACAAGGGAGCCTTTTTAGTTGCCGGTGGCTTCACGCGATGAGACCTTATACCATTCGATAGATCGATAGAAACTGTCCTAGAAACCGCTTTCAAAACCTGCAGAACGGCTCGGGTTGCGGCGTAGCAGTACATTTCGTTTAACATGTAAAATTGACCGAAATGGAATTCTGACTTGTAAGATTCCCGCTAATAAAATGTGTCGAAATGGCCGAGTGGATAGTGCTCTCGCTCATAATTTTTTGTCTGTGTTCTTTCCCAAGTTCGAGTCCTCTTCATTCCTATGAGCCAACTTCATTTTTGCACTTTTTTCACATTCAAAAAGGGTCCCTTGTTAGCGCTTCCGCGTTGAACACATCCCTAGGGCAGTTGTTTCTTGTTTCTAGCATGGAGCCCAACAGCCTGAGACAGCGACACTTGTTTCACCCAAGGATCAAGATACGAAACTTGAGCACTGGTTGGAAGCTTTAGAGACATGTGTTCCAAGAACAAAAATGCAAGAAAACTGCATCCAACTTGTGAGTCAACGAAAGAAGCAACTGTCTCCTCTCTGGCTACGGTAACTGGGGCAAACATCATTTAGGAATGGAGTTTTCCGAAAAGTGTTAAACAAATACTTAGATGTTAATTTCTTTTTTGTCAAGTAGCGTGGAACCTTTGCTGATTTGGGTGCACCGTTCCTTAGAGAGAAAAAGAGCAAAGAGAACGAGACTTCCAGATTTATTCAAGCAATGGACACGACATTATGGATTGAAACTGGATTACATAAAGTCAGGAATTTTACAATCTATTACCAACTCATCGACCACTGCTGCTGTTGTTGGTTAGCCATCTGCTGGATCTTCTTCAGGAAGTCTTGGAACCGTTTTTGGATGTCTCCATCCCAGGTTCCCGAATGTGTCACTTGGTTGGTTGTCCATTGGCCGCCATCGTCTTCCCCTTGGTTAGTTCCGACTTCGTTAGTTCCGCCTTGGTTCTGCCCCGTACTACAAAGACCAGTGGAGCTGTCACAGGTGGTCCCCCCGGGACAGGCGGAGCAGGTCGAACCGTGGGAGTAGACATTTCGGTTGACAATATTTCCAGCAGGATCGTAATGGCAGACAACGACGATTTGACTGCCGGACTGACACCGCTTCACTCCGCAACCGACTTTCCATGTACTGGACCAGGCCATCTATATTTCAAGTTAGGAAAATAACGAAATAAGTAAAGACCTGTGTGGCATGACCGATTCCGGATTCCATTCTGTTACTAGACCACCCGTGTTGCTGCAGTTCCTTTTCCCATTCATTTGCAGCTATGGCTCCTTGTCCGGCAATATTTAACTGAAACTCTTCGCGGTTCTTAAAGGGAAAGAAGAGCTCACCCCTCCACTGGAGTAGCGCCAGTAAATGTTCTCATGGGATCCAGAGTGACCACTGGGGCAGGAGTTTGCCCATCGCTGGGCAGATGCCTCAAGCCCACAATCATAGATCATCTTGATCATGTCTCTTGCCGGACCCTTTTTCGTTCCTCCGGCCGAGTACACGCCACGAGCTATCTTCGATCTAAGGTTGTTGTGGACGTTGAGAATGCCCCAGCGGTCGTTGTCGCTCCATCCAGCACTGCTGCACATACCGGCTAAAACTGATTTGTTAACGAGGTAGGAAAGGGCGATACCATTGATGGGTGAGATCAAACCCAAAAGGAGGAGGAGAAGTCGACGCATCTTCTTCTGTGGAACAGGGGTCTTCAGTAGGATTGCTCTTCGGAAGAGTATACTATTTATACAGGATGCCACATGCTCTTCTGGAGGCAATTGGGTCCCAACTCCGCCTACTTTCCGGACCCTCTTTCGGGGAGCGTAGATGCTGTAACATTGCCGTTGTTGGGCTGGTGAGTAGCCTGTGTTTCATGGCTGCGAATATCTAATAAAATCGGTAGCATATAGCCCTTAGGTGCCTGCAACCTTTACTGTTTACTTCAGGCGTATAGAGGTTTTTACAGTCCAGAGACTAGCCAGCTATTCGCCATAGCAACTAGCTAAAATCCCCGATATTTTCAGTGGATAGTGGTTCTTACTCGTTGGCTGTCTCTACACCTGTTTAAAGGAAGCCCCAGGGACTCGCTGATTTTGCCTGATTACGCAGTGGTCCCGCAGCGACGGTGTGCACCTGTTCTGTTTTGCGACAATACTTTTCACAGAAAAGGAGAAATTGGCTGAAGCCTAGCTCATTCGATTCAATTTTTTACGCTGATTCTGATGACATTTTTTGTTTTTTTTCTGAAAAGGCCGATTTTGCCGGCTCATTATCCTCTGCTACAGTAACCCGCCTAGGCCCCTAGGGGTTCCTTTAAATGTATGAGAAGGTCTCGTCGAAAACATGTTTAACAAGATGCTGTACTGTAGCCAAAGCATGCAGTTGCTCTCTTCGGTGACTCAGGCTCTATGTGTGAGTGATGAATCTGGTTAAGTTTTGCTCTTTGCGATCATACTAGAGGCGAGTAACAACTGCCACGGACGCGAGATGGATGTTCAAGGAATAAGTCTTGAGGTGCGTCATGGGGCGAGGCATAACGTTACTAAAAGACTGCCCGGATAACGAAGATAATGATAACGGATAAATAAATAAACAAATAAAATTAGCTCCTTTAAAATAGCAATTTTAGTATTTCCTTATTTCAGTTTCTTCCTCGAGGTAAATTGTTCAAGCGTTCCAAGATCATTCTTCTGCCATTTGCCCTCTTCTTTTGGATTACGTCTCCCGTCTATTCCCGACTTCGATTCCGAAGACAACAACACATCAGTAGTGTGCTTTATTCTAGGACTCAGAGCAGTGCTTCCTTGTTAAACAGCATATCGCGACAATTGTTCTTCGTGTGTAGCATTGGAGGGAACAGAACTTTGACCAGATCTTTCCAAGAAGTGTAGTTTGCGAAGGACGAAAAAGATTGAAGGCACGGGTAATCCAAATCTCCAAAATTTATTGAAGGCTAGACCTTTTCGGTTTCTTAAACAATACACCTATGACCAGTATTAAACATAAACAAGCAATGATAAGCAAAACTACGTTTATTCAGGGACACGTGACTGACTGAAGCTTAGCGGTTTCTTTTACAGCGCACATATAGCCACTGGGACCGCATTTGGGTACGGCATCTGACGTCGAAATCGATTTTAGATTACAGTAGCGATTAGGCGTCCAGGTAATGTGAGTACACCGAGGGTTGTAGAAACATTTAGTGATACATTCCATACTGCTGCTTGTAAACGATTCAATATCACGACCGGGAAAATCGCAGCCATAAGACCAATGCATATCATAGTCGTACCGCTTCCATTTGAGCGCCTTAATGAGTTAACCAGTCGTATATAGACTTGAATTCACCTGTTTAGCTGCTTTGGCGGTCGTGAGACATCCCGAGTACACTGAAACACGAAAATGAATGACAGTCAATTAACTGCCCAAAGAAGATGCCAAAATTCGCGTACTTTAGCCTTTTCCGCGATCTAGGTGGTGTAGGAGCCTTTTTAACGTTGATTTCTTTTTTTTTGGATATTCGCAGTGTTGTGAGTTTTTCTTTTAGGGCATCCAAACTAATTACCTGACTCCTTCAATTTGGCCGATCCCTTTACACCGCAGACATAGCCACTGGGACCGCACTTGGGTACGGCATCCGATTTGGCAATTGACTTCAGGTTGCAGGCACCATTAGGAGTCCAGGTAAAATGGGTGCATCGGGCATTGTAGAAGCATTTATCCAAGCAGTCTCCACTGCTGCTTGTAGTTGTTTCAATGTCGTGCCCAGGAAAGTCACAGCCATATTCCCATTGCATATCAAAATCGACCCATCGCCAGTTGATTTTCTTAAAGAGAGCTTCGTATGTGTATTTTGATCAGTTTAATGTAAGAAATCAATTATAACTCGTTGGCAAATGAGCGAAACCCATTTCCGCCAACCCCTCTTCATAGAGGAGCGAAGGATAGCCTTGGACTCACCTGCTTAGATGCTTCGGAAGTTGTACATCCAGAGTACACTGTAAATGCACAATTAGCGAGATAGACCTAATTACCTGGCTCTTTCATCTTGGCTGATCCTTTTACACCGCAGACGTAGCCACTGGGACCACACTTGGGTACTGCTTCCGCTGTGGCTATCGACTTCAGATTACAGTGACGATTAGGCGTCCAGGTCATGTGAGTACACCGCGGATTGTAAAAGCATTTAGTCATACATTCCATACTGCTGCTGCTTGTAAACGATTCAATATCACGACCGGGAAAATCGCAGCCGTAAGACCACTGCATGTCATAGTCGTACCGGTTCCATTTGATTTCCTTTAAAAGGAAGAATATTATATTACAAAACAAAAGGAAAGAGTTTTTTAAATCAGCAAGATAAAGAAGACCACCTCATTTTAAAGAGGCAACACAACCGTTTTTGGCGATAGCACTTTACGATCAAAATATATAGAGATTTTCCGAAGATCCGTCCCTTTGTGTAGAGTAAGATTTTGTGATAAAGACGTAGTTTCAGTTTTCAGAAAAAAAAGAAAAGTGAGGAGAAAAACGTATTTTTCCATTATCCGCACACCTGTTTAGGAGCTTCAGTAGGAGCACTACATCCGTAGTACTTGTTAATCCGAAGAACATCAATAGGACTCATGGTATTGCCTCTACCCAGCTTTGAAACCGTCTTTTTTGGTACAAGAGTAGGCGACTTGTCATCCTAAATGTCGTTTCATTGTGAAAAGTATGGATACGCACTTTGCTGAATGCAGTTCCAGAGTAGTGCATGATGGAATCATAAGAGTAGCCAGTGCCCATAAGGGTCAAGCTGCTGGCATCCCTCTTTTTAAAGTTGTGTTTTGCTTCTTCCTCAACGTTGGACCATATGACACTGATGTATAGATCTCTATCGGCTCTGTCTTGAAATATTTGAGTGATTCTAGAGATAAAACGTTACTGTGCTCATGGATGAATCCTATGGCGTGCATCAGCTCGTGAAGAATAGTACCCTGACTATAGCAGCCGTCTCCTAAGTTCAACGGCTGCCGGCCGCCTGAAAAAGATAGTTTGCAGACTCTGTAAAAATCGAGCAGTATTAGGTGGCGTCATAAATGGGACCGAGAACTTATTTCCGCGGGGGGCATTCGTATCTTGTAATATCCCTATAGAACTATATTTAAAGCGTATAAGGCTCTAAACAAAACCCGTAGTATCCGTCATAAATACCCGGAAAAAGGCCATAACTTTTTTATTTTCCTCGCTTTTTAGGTGTATTAGGTGTCAAAATGAAGTTGGCAGCATCGCAAAAAATATGGAATTAATATTGAGAAGGGCGACGCGTGTGCCTGGCTACAGTACGTCCCGGAAAATTTGCCAAACACTTTTCGGAAGGAATTACGCTCGAGCAATAGGGTTTATGAAAAAACCAAAAAATTCTCCGTCTCGAGAGGAACAGATTCCATTCAAAAAGCGGATTCGAACCCTTGACCTTTCTATCCTGTTTTGCAAAAACCCACTGCACCATTTGGCCACGTTTTTTCTATTGCGGATTACGGTCGGCTCCGAAGTATTTTTTATACTTTTTGAATGGAATCTGTTCCTCTCGAGTTTTTTTGCGTTATCGGTTTTTTTGTAACCCCTATTGCTCGAGCGTAATCCCTTCCGAAAAGTTTTTGGCGAATTTTCCGGAACGTACATGCCAGGCACATGCGTCTCCGGTCTTCAAATTTATGTCATATTTTTTGCCATACTGTCAGCTACATTTTGACAGCTAATACACCTAAAAAGCGTGGAAAATAAAAAAGTTACGGCCTTTTGCCGGGTATTTATGACGCCACCTAATAGAAAAAAGAAAAACTATATTCACTTATTTTTCCAACAAATGAGTTGCACCCTCGATTAAATGGCTTCATAATCAGTAGAAAATCTATGTTCTCCTCTTTAACAGGTACAAAACGGAGACACGTCTTTGTATGAATTTCCTCCATTGATTTTATTATAAGATTCTTTCTGTAAAGATCATCAAGTCAGTTCAATAAAATGCCTACTCCGAATTGGAAATAGAATTATGAATACGGTACGGTACTTGAGCGTTCGGCCATTTCCTATTTCCATCACGAAGTGCACTGGATACCATTCCGGGTGTATTCGTTCGTTTCCAGGTAACTGAGGGAAACGCATAAAGAAATGTTAAACTGCACTTACGTATATCGCCTTCCGTCGTGATTATAGATTCATCAGGGAATGGGATGTCATATCTATCAGCAACAATAATCACGAATAAGCTTATCAGCAATAGAAAGGCATGTCTATGGCTCATGGCCGAGCCAGTCTTGTCGCAGAAAACTGCGCCGATAGATGAAGCTAGATGGAACAACTGACCCGCCATCCAGCGGGGAAATTATATCTGTCATCCTGATTAGTGCTTCCTAGCGTTATCTAGCATGGAACATTATATTTTTTGATCTTTGCAGGTTTGCCCTCGACGAAGGCAGAGATGAAACATTGGTGACATTTTGGCATTTTCTGATGCCAGCAGCAACAGTCCTTAGAACGAGGAGAGATTGTTAAATCCGGAATTGTATGGGCCCCCACGAGGATCTTTAAATCTCACACCCAGCTTTGAGTTTATCTATCACCTCTCATAGATGCATTTGTTCTTGAGATGAGTCACATATCGCGTGCCTTTTCGACCTCAAAACACATGGATCAGTCTTTGAAAAGCGCTTACTAGAAACGAGGAGCGACTGACGACGACGGTTAATGAAATCTCTAATGACGTTTTTAGGAAAACCAAAATGTTTGATGATACGAAGAAAACTTTCCCGCTTCTTCACATGGTAAACAATTTCAGAAAAAAAAACTAAGAGTTGCTACAGTTACGAATAAAATAATCTGTATAATACCCATTTATAATAACCAAGTATGAAATGGCCAACATCGATATCGAGACAATGTCATCTAGATTAAACGCGATTCGTCTATTTGCACATGACAGGGGGCAGTCGTTCTCCAAGAGAGTTGTGATTTGCATCTCCATGCCGATTAATTCGGCCGCAGATTGCACCGGGATATTTAATCCAAGAGGCGCTTCTTGAATCCAACTTCTTCAACAAGCATTTGCCATTGAACCAAGTGAAGGCGTTACAGGGAGGGTTATTGTAACAGATGGTTTCACATTGTTCTTTCTTGGTATTGTGTTGATGAGATATATCGCCAAACGTAAAATCACAGTCCTCCTTCCAGAAAATTGCTGGATTGTCGTTAACCCGTCGCCATGCCGCTAAAATGAACCTATTATGTGTGCCCCCCTCTTGGATTTTCACAATAACGTATGGTCATTATTGGGCTTTTTTTCAGTTTACAATTTTGATTACAGACTGAATTGCGCTAACAAGTGCAAAAAAGGAAGACTTTACGCTTGATCTAGCTAATTTTTTGTGTTTTCACACCACCAGTGCTAAACTCTTGTAAAATTAACCAATTCGCGGCTTATGGGAAAGAGAGGAAGAACCAGGTGTGCGTCCATCCCACACATCTGAAATAGTAAAAACAGTTACCTTTCGAATTTGATCCTTTAACACCACAGATGACATCGTTAGTAATACAGTAGGGACGGAGAATTGGTGTACTCGACCAAACTTTCAAAATGCAAATTCCGGCAGGATTCCATGTAAAGTGTGTGCAACGCGAACTAAGGAAGCACTTTTCCAGGCATTGAGCAGCGTTAGTGGGAATTCTCTCAATGTCAGTCACTCCATCACCACGAAAATCACAAGCATAAGACCAGTACATATTGAAGTCCCCCGATGACCATTTGATTTCCTTAAAAGAGCAGTAAGGTCGGGGTGACAAGATACGGTAAATGCGCGTCGGGGCGCTGCGTACTTTTTTGAATCACCCAACCCCTTTTTAAATCCCCATTTCTATCATTTTTTGATTGTAAAATAGTCAGCTGTCCATCAGAAAAATTATCAGCAAAAAATTTGGAAGAACACATAATAAATGAGATAAACGAGAAAATGATAAAAAGCAAAAAGAAATCGAAATTCAAATTCCGTTTTCGCGGGCCGTTGGAGGCACTTTTCCCCCCGACCTAACTGCTCCTTCAACAAAACTAAAGTTATAGGCCAATTTCTGATACCTTATTATTATTTGTTGTAGTTGGAGCAGTCGTTGTGGCACATCCATAATATTTATTAATCCTCAGAGCATCGATAGGACTCAGTTTATCGCCTCCACCTATGTTAGACGCTTTTCTTTTCGGTATAATGGTCGGCATTCTTTTATTCTAAAATACGCTACTTTTATATTCTAATGAATATCGTACGATGCTAAAATCAAACTCCTTGTAGTGCATAATGGATTCGTAGGTATATGGGGTATCCATAAGAGTCAGGCTGTTCGCTTTATACTTCATAAAGTTGCTTCTAGCTTTTGGTTCAATATTAGACCACTGGATATCAACGTATTGATCTCTATCCGCTCTATCTGCAGATTTTTTATGTTGCTCTGAAGAATAAAGACACTACTCTGTTCGTGGATAAATGCTAAAGCATGCATCAGTTCATGGAGAATTGTCCCACGACTATAACAGCCATCTCCCAGGTTAAGAATTTGCTGTCCCCCTGAAAATTGTACTTATGCATATACAGTAAAATCTGAAATTAACCCATAGGATCCCTATTATTAATGCGCTACGGTGTCCGTTTGTGACTTGACATGTCGAAATTTTATGGTGTAGTGGCTAAGAGGGCGATCGCGCGGTCGGAGCGCGGGTTCGATCCCCGTCGCTGCCAAACCTTTTAGCTTTTTTGTTTTGAGGTCCTAGATACTTCCTAAGTGTTCCGGAGCTTCCAAGCGCGAGGTAAAACCGCAGTTCCAACGTCGAGCCGAAGACCCCCCGCGGGGGTCGAAACGGCTGGTTCTACTTTTCGAGAGCCTCCCTGTGGGATTGTATTAGAAGAAGGCGTATCACCTGTCCTTCCAACAAATGAGTTGCAAACGCCCTCATCTGGCTTCACAATTAATAAAAAATCATCATCGTCATCTCGGACCGCTCGAAATGTCACACAAGTCTTGTCCTTAATTTCGTTCATGGCTCCAATTACAAGATTTTTGCTGAAAGGAATACCGAAAATTACCAAACGTAGGAAAAACTCACTCGGAAGTGGATAAACTAGAATGCAAAAAGAACGGAACTACTCCATTCTTCCATTTGCCGTTGCGGACTGCGCTGGACAGTGGTGCAGACGACGAACTTCTTGTGTTCCATTGTACTAAAGGAAATCTTGAAAGTCTCAGGGGGAAATAAACTCACGCATATCACCTTCTTGCACAACGATGGAACCTGCAGGAGGCGGGTCATATCTGCCAGCATTAATGAGTGTGACTAAATATAAAAACAATAGAGGAGGAAGCCACCACTTCATGATAAATCAGCTTGCCGCTTGGAACTACCCAGTGGGCGGGGCTTCCTAACAGCTCGCCTGGCACATCTGTCAGAGTGATTAGTTTGAAAAAAAATTTTATTTGCTGTCATAAGTAGGGTTACAAATGGCCAACCAGGGTAAATTACTGTACAACAGACTGTGAAGTGCGGCCTAACCATTTTTTGGCCTTCTTCGTTGCCTTTTTTGACGTTCTTCGGAACTCCAAGGCAGTTGCCGCCGATTCCGCATTTCTCTCATGGGGCTACCCGCTATCTTTTTGGACAAGCTGCTGCTCTTTTTTAAACTTATGTATAGTTTGAATCATGCTCGCTACGAGTATGTCTATAAAGCAACGAAAATTGAGCATCAATAATGGCATGGCCTTTTAAAATGTCTGATCTGTCTTACTTTGGTGGTTTGCTTCCCAGACTTTTAATAGTCAAGCAAAAACTTTATTCACATCTACTAGACAAAGGTTCAAACATGCCGGTTTACGATACCATTGAGAGAAGTACATCATCGTAAGCCGACCAGAAGCACAGTATCACCAGGCTCAGATGGGCTTCCGTGAGCTGTAATCCACCATCCGGGTCCCCTTTGCCAGTCGCGGCCAGTTGAACGGATGGCTGGATTGTATTTTTGTCTGATGAGTCCAACAAATCCCTGCCAATTGATATGGTCCCACACTTCATCCACTTTACCCTCTAAACTGCCAGTGCCTCTAAAACCAGAGTTTCTTTTAGGGTTAGTTTTTCTTACGGTATCCATCCATCTTGCCAGCTTTCCACTTTCTCCTTCAACCAGTCGTAATCATTGTAGCTGGTCTTATAAGACGTTTTACTTGCGTAGACGACCACATTGCAACCTCCTTTATTCAAGCGGAAAAGAGTTTGTTCATTGTAAGCATAAAATACTGCTTCCCCTTCATTGAAGACGACAATGTAGAATTCGTCTCTGAAACTTTATTGCCCCTACAAGAACAATTACTCACAATGTATCTATTTTGCCTAGAGCATTCTTGATAAGGTCGGCTTTCCAGTCATTCCTGAGGTCCGTCCGGGTCATTGTCGTCTCAACAATGCGAGTAACGGCTGGCCAGTAGTTCGACTAAAGAAATTTGAGTTTTCCAAAAGTAGTCAAACCCCCATGAGCCCCTAAGCTTATGAATTACCTCGGACCGCTTCTGGCGGCGTCGCGGGTAGGAATCGTTCAACAGTGTCTCCAACTTTCTGATGTCTTCAGCAAACGTGCCATCGTCCTCATTACCAGTCAGTCCAGAGTACACACCGTGGAGCCGGGCCTGAAAATATTTGAAGTTGCGTGGCAATTGTAAAAAGTCAATTAAAAGCGACTCTACCAGCATGCCTGTCAGGGCCTCTATTAGTCTCCGCCATTTGTCGAAAGTTTCCCGGGACTTGAGCAGGTATGAATTCCAATTGGGAGTTATTGGGCGGTTGTCCTTATTCTGGACGTAGTCGATTATTCCCTGGAGATTATGTTTCATGGGTTATAAGTGTGCTCAAACCAAGAACAATGAACGTGGCTGGTCGTGGTAGCATTCGAGCTCGAACCGTCCCACCGACTCATTCGATCGAGTTGTTAGCATGAACTCGAAATATCGCTCTTGGCTTTCAATTTTATTTATAATTTTCTATAACAGTAGAAACTGATTGCTATGCATGAAACACAAACCTTGAGAAAGTCGTTATCCTTGATCAGTACTTCCTTGAAATCCTGTCTCATCTCTTGAGCCACCTGAAATGAAATTTAATAACTTCTATATTCCTTAATTTGCTTTACCGTATTCATGGCCCGATTCAAGTTATGAAGTTCGGTGGCAACCGGACTGCCTTCTTGGTTGACGGTGCTAACCAGGGTTAGGAAGATGCTTCCAAGGGTTGTGAACAGACCGACAGACTGATATACAGCAGGAAACCCAATGTTTGTGGCTTCACCACAACTTACAACCAAATCGACGATCGTTTGGTTATCTAGATGTCACCCCGATTAATAAGAAACTGACTTGAAAACTCACCCATCATAGGAGGTGGGTACGACAGCGGTAGCTAATCGTACCGTGGCTCGAACTGTCACTGAACGAGAAAGTGAAGGGGATGGAAACTCGAGAACACTAAATTGAATCACAATTTAGAAATAAGTAAGAATTTGATTTCGGAGTTTTATCTTTTCTGGAACGAGGAACGAGTGAGCTGTGAGGCTACACGTTGACAGCTGTTGCCTATCGTTTACAAATTATCTCCTCCTTCTTTTTGGTCAAAGCAGAAAGACGCTCCTTAAAGGGACTGTCAGGGACCTTTTTTTCCGGTAGCGTGTCCCGCAGCGACAGAACTAACTAGCGTCCTCCGCCTTTGGCGCGCTTTGGCGGAACACGAATTTTTGAATTTGTTCTCGTTTTTTGACATTTTCTGAACGTCTATGGTGACATATTCCGTAAAAATATTACGAATTCGTGAAATTTTGATGACGCGCCTATCGTAACCAAATAAGGTCTCTGACAGTCCCTTTAAGGCTTAACAAAAACTAAGTACAAAGCAAACCGAAGAGAGCCAGTTTGCGTTTTATTTATCCGTTATCATTACCTTCGTTATCCGGGCAGTCTTTTAGTTACGTTATGCCTCGCCCCATGACGCACCTCAAGACTTATTCCTTCTTTGAACATCCATCTCGCGTCCGTGGCAGTTGTTAGTCGCCTCTAGTATGATAGCAAAGAGCAAAACTTAACCAGATCCATCACTCACACATAGAGCCTGAGTCACCCCAGGCTAATTCCGTTACAATAGACAAATGGCAATAGGCGTCAGGCAGTTGTCTCCTTCTATGAGTCACACATAGCGTGCATCTTTCGGCTTAAAGCACACGGAGCTTGCCAGAAATTTGTTCTTGTCGATCAAGCTAGAAACCGGGAACAACTCTTTGCGATCACATGAACCACTTACAACAATATCTCATTCCATTTGCCAGAAGCTGGGGTCAGAGGAAAGGTCAGGATAAACGGTAAACAATTGTAAAGGATATGGAGCGACACAAAACAGGCATTACAACAAAAACAATGAGGATGTATGGCAATATTTCCCACAACCGCTTGGCTTTCTTTCATTTGACGCTGTCTTCTTTCGCTAGGCGTCCTTCACTTTCACTTGAGGCGATGCGCTTTTCATTTTACAGAAGAATAATTTTACTTTTGCTGCTTTATGAGGCAGTTGACCGAAAAGGAATTGAAGTTCCGTGTATTCGTTAACAGCGGATGCCATTTGGTATCAAAGACGTGTTCCTGAACTGCCTGGAGTTCTTCAGAGCAAGCGCTGGGGACAAATGACAAAGGAGCTGATAAATCACGGCAGACAAGTTCGGTGGAAGGGAAATCAGACGATCTAACCCGTAAATAAAGAATGTATAACATTGGTGGATTCGTTTGATAGCACAAATACTATAAACATAAAAATACAACAAGAAAAATTCACTGATCATCATGCACTAATTTGTTTTTCATAAAAAGTACCTTTCCCAGTATCTTTTTCGTCCTTCGCAAACTACACTTCTTGGAAAGATCTGGTCAAAGTTCTGTTCCCTCCAATGCTACACACAAAGAACAATTGTCGCGATATCCTGAGTCACCGAAGAGAACAACTGCATGCTTTGGCTACAGTACAGCATCTTGTTAAACATGTTTTCGACGAGACCTTCTCATACATTTAAAGGAACCCCTAGGGGCCTAGGCGGGTTACTGTATTTGAAAATGTAAAGAAGGTTCATAAACTTCATTCCTAGACAGTGACACAGAAGCATAAAAGATCCTAGTAGGCACGTGGGAAATACACCCGTAAGCAAGGAAACATCACAATTTTACCCTATATTATGAAAAAGAAGAAGAGGCGGTGGACAAGGTACGTTACATCTTCTTGTAGTCTGTAGTAAAACTACCACAAATCCTGAACTCGTCGTCTTTGAGGGTGGCAGTCATTCTATGCGGAACCGGACGACTTCCTTCCGATGGGGAAACTGCCGCCCAGTGAACTGTATAATATCGGCTAAAAAGAGAATATTTTGAAGAAAAAAAGAAGAAAAAGGTGGATTCGTTTGATAGCACAAATACTATAAACATAAAAATACAACCCAAACCGCGTCAATACTTCAAAGAAAACGCTAGAACTTGACGCAGAACCCCTTCTGAGCGTTCCAACACATATTTGACCTGTAATAAACGATTTAAAACAGCGAGTGTCATTTTAGGCCCTTTTAGGAACTTAGGTACCCATATGCTAATTATATGCTAATAACCCGGAACTTAGGTACCGGGTATCCCTCGAAAGACTATACAAGCTCAAGATAATCTTGTTGAGTATATCTTGTTCCAAAACTATTTATTCGAGATGAACTCTAAATATTACCATCGCCGATCTGCAGCTCCATAACTCTTTTCGTGTATTTTATTTTATTCTTAGTGCTGTCTGGTCGACTAAGCAGGTCGTGTTCCGGCCACGCGGGGAAATTAACCGAAACCAAACTTCAGGATCGGGCGATTTCCTGTCTACTTTGATCATAAATTTGATAATAGTTTTTGTTGAGTGTCGCTCAACGAACCTTTGATTATGCCTTGGCAATTGTATTTTCTCCCTTTTGATTGACTTTGATGCTAATTAGTCTTGTTCCGATGCTCGCCACATGCGGCGGCACTAATTTCTGTTTCTCTTGTAAAGTGTTGTCGCAATAAAGAGGGTATTACTAAAGAGACTGTTATTCCTTGTTGTTAAAAACACCGGCTCCTTCGTCTTTCCGTTTTGCGAGGATGTTGATAGTAAGAGCTGCAAGATAGCCCCAAAGGCGCCTACCGTTTGCCCTTTATCAAATTTTGTGTGGTTGACCTCTTGCCTATTTCTTGGTATCGTCGCCCTCCCGGTTGAATGATTTTCGTCCATTGTCTATAAAATCGGATACCGAAGGACGACCGCGATGGGTTAGTCACACTTTCGCAACGCGGATGCTGCCCCGATAGAAAACGCTGAGTAGCAAGTTCGTCAATGTGCTGTCACGACTCATTATGATCTTGATCTTGATCACCGAACACTTAGAAAGACCATTTAGAGATGAATGGGCAAGCAAATTGTTTAAACCCGTTTTGGAGTTCCTTACTACTCAGTGGCCTCAAAAGATCTTGTGATGAAATCTTTTCCATTTTTGCGTCAGTCTTACAACAGCTCGGTACTTAATTTTATTACAGTTCTTTTAAAAAGAACAACGGGAACAACTAAAATCTGTTCGAATGTGGCAGCGCAATCCGCACAAGATCTTCGAAAACATGTAAAAACTTAGGCACTCCCACCTGGAAATACCGCTATGAGAGGTTAGCGAGAGATACTCACCTGCCCATCTCCGTACCAACCCAACAATCGTTTCAGATACTTCCGTATTTTTGAAATAAACTTAAACGGCGTATTTTTCTGGTACATCGACAAACTTACATCAAAGTAGACATTCTGAATGATGGGCTCTCGAATATCGGTGAAACAGGATGCTAAAATGCCATTCACCACGATCTTCCCATTCTCAGTCAGAGGGGCGTACAGTCCTCTTTTCTTTCTCATTTTCAGAGTGAGTATTTTTTCTACCTGCCATTTTTCCTGAACAGAAAGCCCCATTCGTAATAAGAGGAGATGTACCTCGTGGTAAACGTAGAGACACTCCCCAAGGACAAGTTCCTCTGCGTAGATCTCTCCACTTTTAGGCAGCACTAGAACATTCTCCTCGTGGTAATGAATATCTAAGGCTTTTTTTTGAAGAGGCATTATTTTCAAGCCGAAAGTTTTACGCTTCTGGACCAATTAAAGCTTTTTGATCCTGCGTTTTCACTGGATGATCGGAAGCAAAAAAACAAATTGGTCCGGAGACGCCTTTTTGCTTCTTTGGAAAACAAGTATAAGAAAGGCTGGGATAGAAACCTGAACAGTTGGCTCGGTAGATAAAGTGTCTGGGTGAGATGAACAGTTGCCTTTCTGAAGTCGACACTTCCACGAATTCGGTGTTGACGTCTTCGTTTTTATGGAGCCATGAAATAATCGGTAGGAAGAAACTCTATAAAAAGTGTGGTACGCCGTAGCACTGCTCTTACTTCTCTTGAGTTGGCAGTCATCACAAAGTCACCGATGTTTAGTTCCGACATATTCTTTTTCCCAGTTTCGGTGATAACCCATGTGTCCTCGGAGAAGCATCGATACCTATAGAGCCATGAATCTATATAGGCATTCTCTGGTCCATAGTACGGTGACTGTGGAGCGCCAAAAGATTGAGAAGGAACGCCTTGAGGCTGTTGGATGACAGCCTGCTGCGGTGCTACCGGCTGTGAAGGGGCTTGCTGAAGAAGTACTCGTGGTGGAGAGGCCTGTTGTAGAGGGCCTTGCTGTGGCGGTGCTTGTTGCACAGGAGATTGCTGTGGAGGGGCCTGCTGTGAGAGAGCCTGTTGAGACGCTTGTTGGAGAGGAGTTTGCTGGGGAGAAACTTGCTGCGGCGGTGCTTGTTGTGCTGGATTCTGTTGGTTGACGGCGTTCTGTTGAGGCGGCTGAGCCGGCTGTGTCGGTTGGCTGCTCGGATTGGCTTTTATGGCTTGGTTTTGCGGCGATGGATTTTGCCCGCCGGTTTTGGCGCTCTCTCCTCCTTTGGGATTATTTGTAGGCATAATGGATTCTGGTTGGGTACTCGGCTCCACATCGCCCGAAAGAAATTCTGTATCCAGAGGTTTCTAAATAGGTGGGGGTTAATATGCGCAGATACTAACTCCGGGAGATTGAAACATCAGAACTTGGTACTGAAGGAGCTCCAATTTGCAGGCCTGATCTGCCATACTGGCGTTCATTGCCCGGTGGACGAACGGACCCAGTGAGACAACTGTTTCCACATGAGAGTTCAGTTGCTTCTGCGTGGACCGGGCCAAAGCCTGGAGAGGTTCCTCTATAAGACCATTAACAAATGTACCCTCGAGATTTCATTGATGTCTGTTTCGCCGCCATCCATCCCGTCAGCGGCTTCTTCCAGGTTCTTTGTCATAGCATACTGTAGTGTCTGGTTGCAACAACCATTTCCTTAAGCGTACGATCGAGTCACCCTTCCTTCCTCTTACGTTTCATCCGCTGTCCAACCGCCCTCTCTGTCCGATTGCAACCACGGAAAGCAGAGCGTCCATTGTCGGCGAACTGTTCGACTCCAATTGACCAGTTGCCAGGCGTTCTCCAGGCCATGATGGTGTTTTCACCGGCTTTGAACTTACAGACACAGTTGCCGCGATGGTTGCTGGTCACCACGAAATCCTTAGGTGAGACTAGCAGTTCCAGCGGCTGGTTAATGGCCAGCTCGGCTTCTCGTCGTATTCTCTGTAAAGCTGTCATTTTCTGGAAAGAAGAAAATGCCAAACCTTGGCGATGACTCTCCTATCCACTGAAAAGTACGAGTCGTCTTCTTCCATGTTGACTACGGTATTGTGCATGGACTGGAAAAGTTCCTGGTGGCAGCATATGTTCCCTACAAGAAGTGGTTGGGGCGAGTGAGGAACCCCATCCACCTCCTCTGTTCTTCTCGTCACAGTGTGACCCCTTCGGAAAGCCTAGCCGATATCCATCCGTCTCCAGCGCAACTCCCAAAGCCTTCACCTGCCCCGGTAAGAGACTATTGGACGTGCCCAAGGGATCAAGATCAGAGATTGAAGAGAACTCCGATTCTGCTGCTGTATCTTTTGCTTTGTACTGTAAAATATAGGCTCTAAAAAGTTATGCGACAAACCGCTGCCTGGTGCGGTGTCTCATAGGCCAACGCGTATATTCCCTTTTTGAACAGTTTGCAGAACTTATCCCCAATACTGTGGCTGGCCAGAGCAAAGTTCTTCCTCGACACAATGATCTCATAAACTCGAGTGAAGCGCAGTTCAACTCGCCGTTTTAAAATCTAAACAGGAAAACAAAGAAAATAATAATAGAGAGGAAATAACATTAGCTATGATTCCAGGAGTCTCAATACTCGAGCCGAAATCGGGACTCGTAGAAACCTCGTCCACCACAGCCGCTATTATGTGTTTAATATCTTTACTCATGCATCGTCTCCTGCCGAATAGTGACTTGCAAGATGTGGGATAGACGGCCAGTAGAAATAAGAAGATGAAAGGCAACGCCACGCGCATACCCAGCGAGAGAACGTAAATTCTCTCGAAATTCGACGGTGGGATAATCGAAAGACGGGTTAAAGGCTGGAGCGATGGGTGGGTTAAAAGGATAGTGCAAGTTTCCGACTACAGTACACCAAAGTAAAGAGAGGAGAGAACGATTCGCATGCACTTGGCAACCTTTGCGCCGTGCCCAAAAGATGTTCAAAAGGAGCGCAATATCAGTTGCATCCTATTGCGCAATATGACTCACCAAAAAGGATACTTCCATGATCTACACGTTCTATACCTTTATTCCTTTACCTTTTGCCAGAGTTCGGAGATAATTTCTCTGGTCAGCAAGTTTGCCTTTCCTCAACTTATAGAGCCAAACTAGAAGAGTTATGTTTTGCAGAGGGCGTCCTCCTACTGGGCAACCTACAGCTTTACGAAAAACACTGTTTCTCAATAACCGTTCTGTAATTTTTTTCCGGTGAGATATTCTTTAAACTTCGTCAAATGTTTGCATAAATTTCTTGTTGATCTGTCGATCAAGATTCTCAATTCGGTCAAGATCTTCGAGATCTGGTCTACATAGGCGGAACATGCAGCCCGCTGCGCCTATCACTTGTACCCGGAACAATAGGCGCGTCCGATCACAGCGACATTCCTGTTCGTTCCGGCCCAGGAAAAGTGCTTGGGTTTCCTTCGACTCAAGTAGAATCTTTTAGTAGTAAGAACGATCGTGACAAAAAGTGGTCACCCTAATATGACCAGGTTCTCATTTCAATACGTCGCGCGGATAGGGAAAAAAATCCTTCCTTCCGTAAAAGTGAAATCACACTTCATTAGCAAAAGACAATGGGAACCGGTGAAATGGATGATTCTCGACGCAGTGAAGGCGGTTTCAGGTGATTTCGAAGGCGGTTCCTGGTGGCTTAATATGTCTCTTTATTTCATTAGTCACTGGGTGCGCGACTTCCGCGGAAGTAATGTCGCAACTTGGTTCTTTTTGCATTTTTTACCTATTTCACGGGCTAAACACCCCCTCCCTGGTTGGGGGTCCGAAGTGCCTGCGGCATGTCGACGAGGAGCCAATAGGCAGGGGGTCCGGGGGGCGCAGGCCCCCGTCATTGTTTCCTTGTATTCTCCCTATAATACTTAATAGTTTCTAGAGATATAAATTCCAAGCTCATGCCTACGGTATGTCGACTTCGGAGCCCAACCAGGCAGGGGGTGTTTAGCCCGTGAAATAGGCAAAAAATGCAAAAAGAACCAAGGTGCGATATTACTTCCGCGAAAGTAATGTCGCACGCCCTTAGTCACTATGTTATTTCAATTTTTGGCGATTTCATGTATTTTTACGTTAACCTTTGCCTGTCTCCTTGCCTACAATAAGCCGTGAGTTTTAGCTGATTAATAGAGAAAGCCGTTTCTAGAGCACAGGATAATGATATTGAGACGACAACTACGACAACTACCACTACCACTACTGTTTACGGTTAATTTTTATGCCTCGTTTGTTGCCTCGGTAGTCTACCAAACCAAAATTTCCAAGTCAGAAAAAAACAAATAAATTGCGAGCTTGTCGAAAGGAATCGGAACTGTCCAGAACTGGGCGAACTGCATGGAGCATTTGTTGAATAGTTCGAATGCCTCGTCATATACTCCGATTCACTTCAAAGACTTTATTAGGCACATCCTCGTCTGACACACCTTATTTCATGCCAACAATGAGTATAGTATCTGTCCCTGGCTTGGTGATGGCTCCTCGAGAGTTCGGATATTTGACCCATTCTTTTCCATGAGCTGTAATCCACCATCCGGGTCCCCATTCCCAGTCGCGGCCAGTTGATCGAATGATAGGATTGTGCTCTTTCCGGATGAGGCCAACAAATCCCTGCCAGTTGATGTGGTCCCAAATTTCTCCGACTTTTCCATCCAAATTCCCGATGCTTCTAGAAGAACTACGTTTTGTGATCAACTTTTCCTACGGTATCCATCCGTCTCTCCAGGCGTCCACTTTGTCCTTCAACCAGTAGTAGTCCTTCTCACTGGTCTCATGGGAAGTTCTACTCGCATAGACGACCATGTTGCAGCCTCCTCGACGATAACGGTAAAGAGTTTGAGCGGGGATGGCACGGAAAGAATGCTTGTCATGCCCGGTGACCTCATCGTATACGATAATATAGAACTGGTCCCTGGAGAGAGGGGCTTCTACCTTCGAAAAGACAGCAACTTACGTTGTATACATATTGTTTAGTTTCTCTTTGAGAATATCCGCTTTTTTATCATTCCATAGGTCCGTGCGGGTGTCCATCGTCGTTTCCACGAGTTGTGTCACAGCAGGCCAATAGTCCAACTGAAACAAATATAATTCTCGGTTGTCGCAAGGATCTCTCAAGGGTCTGAGCTCAATTTCCGTACCTTGAAACTCTCTTCAAACTCATTCAACACTTTCTCCAGATTTCTGATGTTTGTAGCCATTGTACCATCGTCTTTCCACTCGTTCAGTCCGCAAAATAAGCCGTGGATTCTGGCCTGAAAGACGAGAGAGGTCTCTATAAATTTGAGAATCTGATGACTCTGTTCATATCTAACTGATATAAATAAATCGTACCAGTATGCCTGCCAGGTTCTCTATTTGTCTCCGCCATTTATTCATTAATTCCTTTGAATTTAAAGGATTAGCATTCAAGCTGGAGCCGATAGGGTTGGTGACATCCTTTTCGATCGATTCGATTATATCCTGTATTGTTCTTTTTCCTAAATTATGAAAACGTTCGAACCGAGAGAAGCGACTGTGGCCGGTGCTGGTTACATTCGTGCTTGAACTGATCCACCGATTCACGCGATCGAGTTGTTATCATGTTCTCCAGGAATCGCTCCTGATTGCCGACTTTGTTTACGATATTCTGCAAAAGGGAATGAACGAACTAGTACGGGAAGTAAGTGTCAGTGAAGTGCATGTGCAAAGAGAAGAATTCACAATATTCCACATACAGTAATTCTGGGGCTATTTCCTGTGATAACGCCTTACTGATCTTCTCGACAACGCCCAAGGCTACGAACCTGCGTAAAGCTGAGATCCTTGATCAATGCTTCCATGCCCCTGAACTCCTGTCGCATCTCTTGGCCCAGCTAAAATGAGATATTTTTTAGAATATACTATTTGACCTACCCTGGTGACAGCTCCATTTAATTTACTAAGTTCACCTGCGAGCTGACTTCCAGAGTTGCCTCTGTTAACTAGCATCAAGAATATGCTGCCGAGTGTGGTGAAAAGGCCGACGGACTGAGCGGCAGGAGGGAATCCGATTGCAGTTACTTCGCCACATTTTGCAACCAAGTCGAACATTTCTTGAGCATCTAGATTTGAGCTTAAGTTAAACAGGAAACAAGTCGGATACTTACCCATTTTGTGGGAAAAGGGGAAACAACTTCGCGTTCTAGCTCACACTGAATGATAAATTCCTGGGAAGAGTAGAAGCTAAAAAATTTTGTTTTAAGTGAATCCTCAAGAAAGGAAATGATCAAAATGGGTTTGAATATATGCTTCCAGCCAATCTTTAAATCTTTGATGGAGCTGAAGCGAGGATGAGGGGCTGCTCTTTTGCGGCTGTCTCTCGCCATTTATACTTCAGCTCCGCCTTTCCGTCCTTTGGAACAACACTTGCCCAAGATTGCTACGAAGGCCAGTTACAGTATTCTAATAAGCCCACATTGGGCAGTCGCAAGCCCAGAAGAGAATTTGGGCAAAACATCCCGGTTAGCTTCACTCGACATGAAACTGAAAGAATATTTAATAAAGAATTTACCCCTTTGAATGCCCCTTCATCTCAAGATGGGTATTACCGAGTGAAGGTCTCCCAATTACCGTATGCCATGCTCTATTTCTATGAATCAGATAGGCGCTTCCTCGTTACGCAGAGCCCCGTGGCAGTTGCTTCATGTTTCTAGCATGATCGAAAAGAACAGAACTCTGCTTAGAGCAATGCGTTTCGAGGCGACAGATGCGAGTGACTCATTCAACTGGCTGACAAATGGTAAACAAACTAAAGAAGAACCCTATAAACAGTGAGAAAATTGAGCAAAAAACGGTTTCCTTGATGGGCAGGAAGCACTGATCCGAACTACCATGTGAGATCATCATTTCGTCTCTATCCCAGGCGCCGAGAGCGCATTAAACTTGAGAACAATGGCGTTTTCCTAGTGCACATTATAGAATGAGGCACTAAATATTGAGAAACATTTATTTTGCTCACACATTGGAACAGATTGACAGCTTCCTAACACGCTTTGAGGGAGACGGCGCGATTGCCCCAGCCACATTCGTTGATATTGGAATGAGGAGTGCAGCTGCCAGGCATGCCAACACCGACCTATAAAAGGGTTGATTGTGTTTTAAATAAATAGTTACTATAGCGGACTCTCCAGTGCAATCCTTTCCTGAATACAGACGCATACAGCCTCCATGGGTGTTGGCCGACTCCAAGTTACGGTCCATTTTAGCGGGAAGATTAGAGCATTGACTTGTAACATCGAAGTTTAGCTGTTTCCCCCAAAAACCGGGCTGTGTGAAGAGATCCATCTTATGGGCGATAGCGGTAGAGATGAGAACAAGGAGGGCCAGCTTGAACATGCTGCTTGAGGACGCAAAATGGGGAAGGCCTCCTGATCAATTTCTACAGCATGGTCTCTTTGACGAAATGAAGAACAGCTGTCTCCTGCAATCGGGTAGCAAATTTTGGCTCTATTTGAGACCTCCGAGAGTGCATCAGACATGAGAACAATGGAGTATTCCTGCTGTAATCTACAGAATAGGGCATCCCATATTGAGAAACGTTTATTTTATACACACATTGGAACAGATTGATATTTTGCCTATTTATTTTGGTAAAGAATCCTGAAGACAACAAAGACAACAATAGGAACACGAACTATTAGGAAAGATATATGAATGCTGCTTCAGGGAAATCCAACAATGATCGCCGTTCTTTGAGAGGAAGTAAAGTCCCATGGCGTAAAAGGATAGCAAGTGATTTTCGAGCGCGACCTACGAGCTCGACTCGAACTCGCTTGATCTCAAAAATGTCCTGCTCGTGTTGGAAACGCGACGGAAATCTGTGCACCCCCTCTCGTTGTTTATTAACAAACCCGGAACATTTTCACTAATGAGTCGTCACTGACATTCGGTTGCAGATCGTCTCGGTGAGAAACGCTCGAACACTATTTCATCAAGGTTTTTTCACTTTTTCTCACCGACAAACACGAAAGAATTCTACACCTACAAGACATTATCAAACTCAAGAGCAGCTGTGGAAAGTCGAAGTGTATGGAAACATTCAGAAAGTATGAGATTCTGATGTGGGCAAAGGTTGAAAAGAAGCGGTAGAAGCAGCTGAAGCATGTTTCTTTATTATAGCTGTGTCGCTTTTTTATAGTACCTGATATAAAAAAAGAGTAAATAGAAATTTGATTATTTGCATTTCTGGCTGGTTCAACTTCAAGACACAGCGAATCACATAGTGCAATATCGGGGAAGAAATATGTCGGACCCTGTGATGAAAGAAATGTTTGGAAGAACTGGTCGAAAACTGCGAAAGACAAGGCGAATTTTTCATCGAAAAGACTTGATCTGCGAATCACATAAGAATAATGTTCCTATTTATTTTGGTAAAGAATCATGAAGACAACAAAGACGACAGTAGGAACACGAACTATTAGGAAAGATATATAAATCGGGACATGAGAGAGCATGATGCTTCATGGTAAGCCAACAATGGTAGCCGTTCTTTGAGATCTGTCCTGCTATCTACCGTCTTGATCGGAGTGCCTCAACTTTGCTGTTCGCGACCAAAAAACTAAGCCCTCTTCAACGAAAGACAAGGTGACTCAATTCCTGCACAAGATATTATCAAACTCAAGAGCAGCTATTGACTCGAACTGTTATAGTCTGTCAAGAAGAAAGACGACATTCAAGGTCTAACGATTTAGCCGCGAGTCGAACTTACTGGCCTCGTTTTCTTCTTGGCCGCTCAAAAATTATCTGTCAGTTCGCTCCATCACTAAAATTTGTTCTCGTTAGACCATGAATGTCGTCGTTTTTCTTGACATCCTGAGACTATTATGAAACTTTAAGAGGAAGTAAGCTTCTCCTGTCCCCATTTCGCAAAGGTGCATTGAGCGTATTGTTACAACAAAAGCCAGTCTTGTCTCATTTTAAAAAAATTGTCTCTTTACTTAACAGTTCTGCGCCGAGTCTGAAGGTCAACACTAGTGATTTATCAGTGAAAATGTTCGGGGTTTGCTACAACGGGGAGGAGCTAGCGTTTAAGCGGCGTCTTCATTTCTCTTGTCTTCCTCTTTCTTCTTACTTCAGAAGTTTCTTGAAGTTTCTCGTACACAATATCTTCATTTTAGACTTACTAATGGGCAACGAACAAAGCGGACCTCACCCAGGCGGAACTACTCACATCTCCAATGCTAGTATCCATGGAATCTGGGCAATGGTCGATGCTGATCGTACGGTGTGCATCAAGGCTGCAGCGGCAATGAACATGGCAAGCAAGGACCTTACATTTGGAAGTGGGAAAGTTTACTGTGCCGCAAAGGGATTTTTTAGGCTCATTTGAAGTTCAAAATCAAGTTGTACATATCGCCAACTCGGTGGGCTTCACGAAAATACTGCCGGGAAATGTTATTCCCTTCCAGCCGGGAGGTGACGGCGGCACGGTTTATATAACCATATTCTATCAGGAAAGGATGGTTGGTAAGTCATTTCTTTTAAAATCATTCTCTCTCTCAAACTACCGATCTGTCGCACCCCTTTCTTACAACTGGCGGAACAAACTTATAAAACCCCCATTTCTAATCCAAAGTTCTGAAGTACTGATGTGATCTGTTTAGACGGCCCTGTTGGCCCTCCGATGCCCATCTGCTCTGCATGGCCCAGGAACAGAGGCCACAGTGTGACTGTCGACAAGAACAACACCGTACAGCCTGTCGCATACGGAGATCTGTGGTAAAGAGTTGATTATTTTGGCGGAATATTACTTCTTGGTAGTTATTACGTGCATATATCCCTACTCGAGCGTCTTCAGATTGTGTTGTTTCATTGTAAAATAGTGAATGTGCTGTCAATTATATTCAGCTATGTTCTTTCCGTGTGAAGTGAAGAAGAAAGATAAAATAAAGGCTATTAGCTTGAGCAATAAGCTAGAGTGCCAGGGCGTCTTGTGTGGTCCTCTCTTTTGTTGCATGATGCTACACCAAAATTCATCCGGGGAGACAATGGCTCTCTTTGGAAACCGTAAATCCCAATTCTGTTCCCGGAAAGAAGGCTCCATATGTCAATCAATTTCTTTTGGCAAGACAACATTAAAATAATAATCCTTCTAATCCAAACCGTCTTCTCCAAATTGGTCAAATCGAGGCAAGATCGAGAAATAAGGCTCCTCACGCGTGAGAATCACCACTCCCTACGCAAAAGGACACGTGAGAATCGCCACCCTCTGCACAAAATTCACAGAATTGCTCTTTCGACTAGTTTTTATTTGTTTTCTTTGTGTTATTTGGCTTTCTTTACTCTATTTTTCACTCTTACTTGCAATAAAACCGTTTATGTACAGATAAATCAGTATTTACAAGCAAAAATGGTTAGTAAAAGGCAGTAAATTGGCCGAATGAAGACTTTGCGGGAATCCCATCCCGCCCCGAAATCCCCAAATTCGTGAACGGGATTTCCCGCCCTGTAAATTTTTTGGGAGTTCTTTCCCATCCTGGGAA
This sequence comes from Oscheius dolichura, assembly GCA_932521035.1. Classification (NCBI taxonomy): domain Eukaryota; kingdom Metazoa; phylum Nematoda; class Chromadorea; order Rhabditida; family Rhabditidae; genus Oscheius; species Oscheius dolichura. The sequence goes on along the minus strand of OW051497.1, from coordinate 8,410,897 downwards.
GCGCCGTTCCCACACAGCCCTGTTCTACATCGTATGACATGATTCATTTCATTCAGAATTTGTGAAGACGGAAGGATCTGCTCTTTCTTTCAAAAAGATGGGAGAAGAGAGGAGGGGGAGAACATTATCATAGCAGCTATACCTGCTCATATTCTTCTCTTTGAATAAAGTATAAATGGCTACTATAAATTCGAGTTCAACGGCAAAGGAAATATTGACAGGTCATCGATGAGATTCTACCAAAGCCCGAAATCAAAAACGTGCTATGGGCTGCACCTCTTCCAATATTTGTATGTACAATAAGCCAGTCCTGCCGTTTTCAGCCCTTCTTCGGCCAATTTACTGCCTTTTACTAACCATTTTGGCTTGTAAATATTGATTTTTTATTATTTTAATGTTGTCTTGCCAAAATAAATTGATTGACATATGGAACCTTCTTTCCGGGAACAGAATTGGGATTTACGGTTTCCAGAGAGAGCCATTGTCTCCCCGGATGAATTTTGGTGTAGCATAATGCAACAAAAGGGAGGGGGGGGGGGGGGGGGGGCACACAAGACGCCCTGGCACTCTAGCTTATTACTCAAGCTAATAGCCTTTATTTTATCTTTCTTCCCATATTTTTTTAGCAAACCAAGGGTACGATGAGCTACTCGCCCAGTGATTAGACACATGTAGAGAATCTCCAATCAAGAAAATGAGAATACGGTAAAAGAAATTTGTATTAAAAGCTTCAAATAAAAACGTCAAATCCAACAAAACGTTTAGACGTCAAACGCCTACAAAGTATTTAGAGACCTCGGCCAGTGTCGAAATTTCGTTTGCTTGATTTTTAGGTTCCACCATTTGCACCATCTTTCGCTGCACCCGTTCCTTGGAGAGAAGGGGATACGTTTACAATTTAATATTCCTAGTCGGTGTCGCAGGTATAACAATGGTTGATTTCTTCGAGATTGTGTATACACCAACTTTTTTAAAAATCCGTATTAGTACATCACGATAAGGTTTATAACTTGCTACGTAGATTACTATAAAAGTTGGAAATAATCCTCCAACAATGGCTACCATCCCATTGAAAATATCTAGAAACCCCTTTATTTTTGACCAAAGTATGGTAACGACCAGTGTGTATCATCTGACCCCACAGCCTCGTTGTGCGACCCCCCATGCCTGGTTCAAGTGAGTCCCCTTCTTTTGCGAGATGTTACGTAATCTCAATTTTTCCGGCGCTTGCGCGGCGCGTCTGTGATATAAAATGAAGTGTAACGGATCACAAAAACGCACTCTAAGAATGGTCAGCATGTCATTCGATGCAGAATTTTATTAGAAAATCTATCGACCCCCGTTTACTAAAGGAAATAAGGAATTTGGTCAAAAAAGGGCTACAAATACATAGAATCGTCGATTTCGGCCATAAACATGGTTTGCGACCTCCCATAAAGTGGGGTGCCTGTGATTCTACGTCAAATTTTACCCTAGACAAAATGATTTATAGCCGGATAACCCGAGATTTGGGCGCGCTAGACGCCTGGCGTCACTTCCAATACAACTGACCCCACGCGTGGCGTCTTTAATATGGAGTGAGGCGTCTAGAGCTTGGCTATGGGCAAAAAGCCCAGATGTAAGAGTACTGCCCGGAGTGAAATTTTCTGTAGATTCACAGGTACCCCCACTTTATGGGGGATCGCAATCGGCAATTTTTTGCCCTATCCGCGATTGGAGGTCAAAAAATGGCTATTTGCGATCTCTTTTTTGGACTGCTACCACATTTTATTGGAAAGCTATCGAGAGATAGAAATGCTTTTGCCTAATAAAGGAGACCACGACAGGTTTTCCAGACACCTTTACGTTGGAGAACGTGAATTATTTCCAGTTGAAAAATTCATTTGAATGAATTCAAAAGTTCGAACGCTGTTTTGAGGCAGAACACAGCTTTGCGACCCCCCCCCCCCCCCCCCCCCATAAACTGGGGTCGACTGAATTCCTTATCAAATTTCACGTCGGACAGAATGTAGACGATCAAAAAATATGAAAGAATATGAGAATATAATCTCAGAATGATTATCTTTTGGAGTAATTGCGAGAGTGGTTATGCGCGCGGTGCGACCCCTACACAATTTTTTTTCAAATTGCGACCCCCATTGACCCCAACATGGCGTGGGTTGATACACACTGGTAACGACTCATTTGTAAGAAAAAATCTCACCGCATCGATAAGAACCGGTAAATACAGCGTAGAGAATGAACGGGACGATCACAACGGCGATGCTGGTGATGATCCCTATCTGAAGACTTCTCTACATTTTAAACACGTAAGTCGAAATATGGGCCAGAACTCTTTTATTATTTAACCGAAAGACCTGGTGAGCTTCAATAAGGTAATGTTATTCCTCACCAAGACAATTAGAGCCAACAGCATGCGTCTGCGATCCCTTTTCATTTGTACTGATATCCTCGATTCATTTGTCGTGATAGTTCGATAAATGACATAAGAGCATCCAAAGGATACTGTCATCACTAAGCAAAGTCCGATGACTAACAGTCCCATGAAAATTAAAGCCCAAGGATTGCCATAGGCAATGACTGCGACAACTTCTTTCTTCCAGAATCCTTCCAGTTCAATGTGATACGTTTGTTCGTATTGTCGTTTGGCTTCATTACGATCAGTATAACGTAGTGCCATGATAATTAAAGGCATAGGAACGCTATGAAATACTCCATAACAGGTGAAATAGATGAAAAAACGAAGGTACTTTGAATTTAACGGGTGGTATTCTGGAATAAGAGTGTCCATTCGATAATAGAACAAAGGGATGATTGCACATACGGTCGCTGAAATGTTGTTGAGGACAGTTTTAAAGACATGTCAGTGAGATGATAGGCCGTTGTAGAGTGTTCAGACCTATCATACCAACTCCACAAAACCTCCTCACTTATAATTAAAGTAATCAGTAAAGCTATTTGAATATCAGCATCAATTTCAAGTGCTGACCAAATTCCACGCAATTCCATTGCCATATACGGTAAATATACCAAGGGAGGGGTGAAAAAAGAGAAATGCAGCTGGAACATAGCGCCTCTAAAAGAATACAGTAACGACATAAATAAGACTTACACAGACATATGATACAGTAGGGAATATTTGAAGATAGATTTATTATAAGATGGTGATTTGAAAATGACAACATAATAACCAAAAAGAGTTGTTAGGATGCCGGCTACACCCCATATCTGTATAAGGGAAGCTTGCAGCCAAGGGTACTGTATTTTTTGTTACCTTCAACGTTACAAACAACCATGTCGGATTTGGATCAAAGTAAGGATTGAGAGACATATTTCGCGTAGGGGGCATTATGAATGTGACCGAGGGAATGAAGAATACCGAGAATATGAAGTGAATATTTCAGTTGGCAGGTGATACAAAATGGTGAAAAAAAACTGCATAACAAAATGCTTCTCGATCTTTTAACTTTCCTTCATTAACACTATGCTAGCGGCTCTCTTCTATTTGACCGACAAAAAACAAGAAGACTAAGATGGAGCCTCTGTAAGATTCGAGCAACCTCGCGGGAGGCAGTCCAGTGACGGATCTCAGAATGAAATCTGATCTATACTGTTTCACTCAGTTTTTCACAAACATTCTACCGGTGGATCACTTTATCTTTACCACGGACAAAAGTTCTGACAGATTATTTATAATCAAAAATTCTGACACATTTTTATAAAAATGCTATAGAAGCAGTGATTCCGGGGGACAGTATTCGCCGTCATGCACATAGTGAATGGATTCTTGCTATAAAGGTTTTATAAGAAAAAAACGATTTTCTCAACTAAACACAGGCAGTCTTGTGCTGGAAAGAGCGCCAATGTGGATGGGGGCTGTAGGAGAAAAATATCTGTCCCCCCGTCATTTTTGTTTACGGTTAGAGACAGTCCCTACATTCTTATGATATCACTCATTATGAATGAACTGCACGCAGTCTTCATCAAATAGCCTATCCTTCCTCCTTCATTTTTCTTGACTTTTTTCTTATGCTCGGTTCACCTGCGAGCCTTTTTCGATTGTTCGACTGACTTATGACGGCTTCTTCCGAACTGACGTTATGATAGAAAATCAGCAAAATAAATCTCTTTCGTGAGGGGGGAGGGGATTCCGGTAACATTTCTCCGTAAACAGTTACGGACCATTTTTAGAATGGTCCCCCTCCCTTAAGAAGGCCATGGAAGGCCACGGTCGCCGCACCTGTTCCCAGGACGCCACTCCCAAGAAGGTAATCCACGTAGGAAATCCGGAGCAGCCTCACGGTAACATCTCACAAATAAACCGTTAGCGATAACTTTAAGAGGAACGCACGCCGACTCGCCCAGAGCCCGTAAAGTAACAACTCCTGTTTCTGTGTTTTCCGGGCTATTATGGTAGATCGGCGGCAGTTCAATATGCTTATTTTATTTGTGCTTAAGGGTATAAGGTTTAAAGGAACTGTCAGGGACATAGGAAGCTGACTGTAGATTTTCGCGGGCTTTGAGAAAGCGCGGGAAAATGGTTTTTTCAAACAAGCGTTTCATTGTTTTATTAATTTTTTTTTGATTATTCTGATATGGCTCTTCATAAGTAGTCAAATCAGGGCAAGAAATTATTGGAAAATAAGAAGAATTACGCTAAGACCGCAGGCGCGCCATTCGCGGGAGACGCCAATCCGTTCATGTCGAGCCAGGACCCGTGAACGAAACGTCCAGTCCCTGACAGTTCCTTTAAGAAGCCGTCCGACATTTCATTGGTGTTGTTAACTGTTCTGAATAAATAGTTCTTGTAAAAGCGGCGTGCCACATCCTTCGGAACCCAGGACTGTCAAAGTCAACATCGTGTTATTTAAAATAATTTGAATTTCCTGCAGCTTTTAACATTGATTCATATAAAGAACTCTACCTTTAAAAGGGTTTCCAGCTCCAAAAGTTGGCAAAGTCTGCTTTTAACCTGTTCTTCGGTGAAATGTGGATTCATTTCCCGGATGTATTCTCCTAGACGGACGGTCAATTTTAACCGTGTTTGAATTATGACAGCATATCCCTCTTCTGTATGGCCTACGCCTAAAGAATCTACTTTGTTTTTGTTCACCAACTGCTTACACGGGCGGAAAAAGCTCCTGATACGTAACAACATGAACTCTTTCTCCGTCGGTTGTATTTCTCTTATACGGGTGTCCAATTGAATACAACTGGGAGAAGCCCAGACTGACAACAACCCACCCCAACTAAAATACGTTTCAAATTGCTAGTATAAGAAAAACCAAAGCAAATCACGTTTTCCTCTACAAAATACCACAACAGAAGTATTTTTAGACCAAAAAACTGTCAAAGTGCAACGGATTCACTCGCTGGCTATAAAATTGAGAAAAAGCCAATTTATTTTCCCCCTATTTTTAAATCCCCCATAAACTGGGGGATTTCAAAAATTCACCTCCTTGTGTTATAAGGCGCATTCTCTTGAGGGGAAGTACAGAGAGAGCGCACTGACCCGGGCCCAGACTGAGAACATAAGGGAAGCAGGCGTAAATGATGGTCATACCTGTCGCCTGCCGTAAACAGATACGAACTATACTTTCTCTGCCTCCGGATAAAGTACAAGAGGGAGGGTTTGATTGAAGTTACCGTGTACTTTGAAAGGGTTTCCGGCGTTTCTTATTTTACGCTTAAAGAGACTGTCAAGGACCTTATTTGGTTACGGTAGGCGCGCGATCGAAATTGCACGAATTCGTAATATTTTTACGGAATGTGTCACCATAGACGTTCAGAAAATGTCAAAAAACCAAAAAAAATTCAAAAACTCGTGTTCCGTCAAAGCGCGCCAATGCCGGAGGACGCTAGTTAGTTCAGTCGCTGCAGGACCCGCTACCGAAAAAAAGTCTCTGACAGTCCCTTTAAGAGTTATGGTGAGTCAATGAGTCTTTTACGCTCATATTTCAGGGAAAAAGCTCAGTGCTTGAAAGCTGACTTACAATGATGTTGATGCGGTCTGCTTTAATTTATTAAGAAATTGAGCACTAGTATTTGGATTCCATTGTTGAGCATATCTTGTATAATGGGTAAGGTACGTGCTAATCATTAGGCCGTTCTCTTGAACAAGTTTAATCTGAAGTACTCTAATCACTGTCGAGTAACACCTACTTTATCTATACTTGGAAGAAGATGATATTCTTCGATCAGAGCTAGATTTTCTACAGCTGCAACAAACCACCTTAATATTGATTCTCTAATCTTGTATGGAACTGATCTTGAACGAGAAAAAATATCGCTGGCTCTCTGTAAAGGGGAGAGATATGAATGGAAAATAGGCGCACAGTGGAGCGATCAATACAAGCTCCTGGGAACATTAAAAGGTCATTTAGGGAGATGTCAGTATTGGCAACGGCAGTAGAGGGGCTCTCGCCTTCACGAAGTAGTAGCCGACTAAAGTAGGGAATAGTATGGACAAACGGCATTTCTATCTGTCAAAAAATGCCAACCGCTCTACCCATGCAGTAACATTTGCGCAATTCTTCAGGCTTATAATCATTTTAAATCCATTATTAATCATCTCTCCGTAAATTTCCTAAAATGCTATCATTTTGAATATGGTTGTTCTCTCTCACAGACCGTTAGTCTTCTCGTTGGAGCATACGAAGCTTGTGATTGTTTAAATCTAGCCACAACCTCGTGCATTCCCTCTGAAATGTTGACTCAATATGCAGTAAAGCGTTTCCTAGCATACAAGGTAAAAATACGAAATAAAGAGGAAGTATAATCTTACCCTCTCTGAACATATTGGCGTCGAAGCACTTTTTTAGCCGACAAGCAGCACATTTAATTCTCCCTTTCTCTGGTATGGGATATTTTGAATATGAGCGCGTACTCACTGTAAGTAATGTCGCAGTTGTTAGAGTAGCCACAAGGAAAGGGAGTTTTTGTTGAGCAATAACGAAAGAAGAACATTCGACAGGCACTGGAATTCTTTTAATACACAACAGAAAAACTCACTTGCAAACGACGCAGCTGTAGCTTTTTCGGGCATTTGGTTTACTGCAAATTTGACATGGACTGGCTACCAGAACGCCTTTGGTACGATTTGTAGTGTCCATTTTTAAATATTGTTTTACATTCACGAAGACGGTTTATATACGAGAGATATCTATAAATCAGAAGTAAAGAATGAGAGTGCAGTGTACGAGAATGTGTAGATTTTGTCTGTGCGGCCTTCTAAGGCGGATTTCAAAGGGATCCGCATAGTCTGCCGTCTCCAGACGGCGAATCTCGAGATTATCTGTCTGACTTTCTTCCTATTATATTCAATTCAATTGGTTCCTTGTCTTCTTCTACAGTAATCCATTAATAAACATTCTGCCTATTATTTTAAAGAAGCTTCCCTCCTCGAAATCTTATTTGTGCCGCAACGCTGGCGCCCCCCGGGTTCCGATAAGAAATCATTATATTAAGCTTTGAACATTGAATAGCGCGCCACGAGGTTTTGTTGTTTACCGAGAGATTGCAGCTTCCCGGGAAGAATTGCAAGAAAAAGTGAGAAAAATGTTTATTCCTCCTAACAACTAACAATCAACAACTACGTCCTATTCTAGGAGCACTAGTACCCATAATCAATACACGGTATTGTCAATTGAACAAAGAAGAGTCGGGCCTCTTCCAGCACCTCTACTACCTATACATTATTGAGCAGTAGTGGATATTAATATTTAGACATTTTAACACGTTTCTTGTCGCCTGAACTAAATTGCTGCACGTATTTGACTCCGAGGGAACTGGCGTCCGACCACTGCTTGAAAGAGTTGACATGGCGGAACATGCGCTGCTTCGATCTGCACCAACTTTCCCCATGGACGACCTGAACCAGACCTTTGGTTAAGATTTGTTCGGAACATGTGTTTACCTGGAGACAAACAAGATCTATATCTTGTTTCTGATAAATTAGATCGACTCCGACGGCATACTGTATAAAGCGGCTGAGATGGGACAGCTGTTGAGCCTGAAGAACTCACTCATGAATCAAGTTGTCATGCGGAGGCTTACGTTACTGGTAACAGTGAAATGCTTCAAATTGGGAAACAACGGCCCGCCGGGAAACTGCTGTTTATAGATCGGAGCGATGGAATAGTCATGCATTGTGCATTCCATATTGTCCATTTTACGATTCTGACTGAAGAAGTAGAGCAGGGCATTGACGTTTTTGTTGTTAACCTAAAAACAAAATCATTAATTCAATTAGATGACGAAGTACACCTCTTTCAGTAGCATTTCAACAACCGGGCTGTCCATAAAGACCTGTTCGACGGAGGTTCGAAAAATCTCGAGGAGGGATAACATCGTTCGGATATCTTTCCAATTTGGCTTCGAGTCCATGACAATTCCCAAAGAAGTTGGGCTCATCTCGCACAGGAGCAGACATGCAGACGGGTGCCAGTTGAGATCATCTGCAAAATAACAAACATTTACCTCCTCATTGTTTGGGTTGTGAACATTCTTTGGAGTCAGACACTGTGTCTTGTGTCGTTTTGGACTTCGGACTTGCTGCGCGCGATAGGTAGTGTATGATATATCGGGAATCTTCTCCCCCTTCGCCAAACAATAATATATTCCACTAGTCTTATTCCCTGTCTGGGCTACTGTAGTACTCACCTGCTCCTTTATATTCCGCCCCACTGTTAGCTGCCTTAACATAGAGTTTCGTCAGCCCGTCGTGGACTCGAACATGGATCTGGGTGTAGCGAGCCAATCTCTTGTCAGCAATTCGTTTAAATGTGCTCGAAACTCGTCTCCATCTGATCACATCTGCTAGCGAAGCATGTTCCAGAAAACGTTCGGCTATGCCTTAAACCACATTGTGTATACGGCCCCAGTTACGCTCTACCTGAGTGATCACATGTTGAGCTGCTTGGGAAAACGGAACAGCAGACTCTTCGCAGGTTGTCATACACAGTGAGAGGAATAAGTGACATGGCCTAGAATAGGGGGCATTTCATGGGAGGTAAGGAGAAGAAAAAGTAAAGAAGGAGGGTGGAATTGATCGATACGGACGGAAAAAGAGGCGAGGGACCGATAAGCCAATGAAGGCACAGCGAAACGCTTATCGTCTAGAACTAAATCAGGTTGCAGTACCCACACACAATGGCGGTAGTGTTGCCAACCTTGATCTTTCATTTTTAGCACATTGACCTTTTGTAAGAATTAACAAAGACGGGTTTGCTGGGATTAAAAGGGAAAATAAGGCTCTGCGGAGGAAGTAGAAGCTGAAAATACTGCAGTTCAAAAGGATTGGAACAGCTGACGCTTCGGCACGGAGAAAAGAAAAAAAGACAACAGATGCCCGGGTGAGAAAGGCGAGAGAGAAGAGAGGGGCCATCCTTTCGAAAACTGTGCCGGAGAGAAAAGGACAAGGATTGATCAACAACATGTAAAAAAGAGTCTTCCTCGCCCTACTATGGATAAACATCCCCTATTTTGGATGGTTTAAAGGGCTGAGGAGGCGACGTCTGCGCATGAACCATTTCACAATGACGTCAGTCGACCAGAACAACGCATGCGGAGAGAGGAGAGGAAGGAGAGAGAAGACGAATCGTCCGCCATGCGGATAGAAGGAAGTGAAGGTCAGCATTGTGTGTGAACGGTGTGAGAGTTCAACACAAAAAACATCACTTTTTTTACAGCCGGTATCGAACGTTAAGCATCAAACGTGTATGGATTATTGTTGGGTTTAAAGCGCAACCTGATTGTAAATGACATGCAGTGACGGGGCAGGCTAATAACCTTCCAGACCACCACATGTTGAGAGGGAATACGACTGGACTCGAGAAAGATTAGGATCTTCTAGAACAATATTTAAAAATATGGTTGGGAGACATAACAAACGGTTATCGATGATCATAATCAGTAAGGGGAAACACGTTTAGGAATGAACAGGGTCCATTTGGCTGTGACATATCGAAGAAAGATGAGGATTGGGGGAAGAGTGCAAGGGGTGGCAATGAGAAAAAAGCAGCGAAACTGAAGGCAACAGAAGAGATTCCGGGTGTGTACACAGAGAACGGTAGACCGGTGGCGCATTGAGCTCAAGTGCTCTGTGCGCAGAGTCACATAGAAAAGCCTATTAGCTGTGTATGATTGCAACCAGGGTGGAAAGAGCGGGAAAACCCATATATTGTATACTTTTTCTGGCAACGGGGGGAGATTTAAATGTTGAGTAAGAGGTTTAAAGGCAGGGAGACGAGTGTGTGGCGTGCATAATGAATGCCTGTGTGTGGTAAATGGGTCCTCAACGGGACACACAGTCATAGGGGTCAATGTAGTTCGTCGGGCGGCGGATCTTGCCTGGCAAACAGCCCTCCCTCTCTCTCAGGCAAACGACGGGGGGTCACACCACAGGAGGCCATCTGAGTAATCCGTTTTGACTGATGAATTAGGGAAAATTCAATAATGGGCAGGGAGAATGGAAGGGGAGAAAACACGGGACTGTTGACAGCTTTGACCCAAAGAACAGGAAACAGTCAGCCAGATGGTCAGAATGGCATACTGCTGGGAACAAGACGACGAAACGACAGCTGTAAAGTAAAGCCTGCTGTGAAAAGAAGTGACTGTCATATTCTAGAAGGAGGAATGGACATGATAAGAGGCCGGCAGAAGGAGGGGAGAACAAATAAAAGGGCACAGAGACTGTTCTCCTCATTGCGCAGTATTCCAGAAAGGATCAATAGTCATGAGTGGTTGGGGGAAAAGGACAAAAACTAAAAATAGGACCACCACCCTCTGGGTAAAATGTTTTGTGTCGAAATAACCGTCTGGACATGACTTATGACAGCGCGTGAGTGCTATCGCAGAGCAGTTGGTGAAATTCTTCCTCGCTCTATAATCGAACAGCTGCGTTGAAATGTGATCCTCCCTCCTTTCTTCGTAGATTTGTAACACATAAAGTATGAGAGAATATTCATTTAGAGGAGAGTAAGAACAGTACAAAGAAAGCAATAGAAGCCCTGTTGGCCTTGAGATCCGTCCTACAATAGCTAACGACAGCGGTAGAAACCCGTACAAACAGACATCAAACGGTCTGCAGAATGTACAGTAAATACAAATAACAATCGACACTACTAGAGAGACAGAGAACCCTTATGAAACCACCCGAAGAAAAAGATATCCTCTACGTACTCACGAACGGAGTACTGGGGTAGAAAAATAAGATTTGGTAGAAGCTATCCCGTCTTGGAGGAAAAATTAAGGTAGTTGTAGGCGAGGCATCCGATCAAGGAGACGACATAGGCGACGCCAGCCTATAAATTCAATATATCAGTGATTTTTGTGAGCTGTCAGTGAGCGATTAAGCTGTGCAACTGGTTCTGAGGTCGGTTTCGTTGACTGACGCAAGAAGGAATCCTTTGCGAGGCTTTTTGACAGGAGGGATAAGCACAACAGAGCAAACCCTGACGCATACAATACGGCAAAAGCCGGATAAACGAGCAATGGTTGACTGAGTATTCTACACCTTCTAAAGCACTCGACGTTTACAGTAAACAGGGTCTGCTGCAGTGCCGAAAATATTAGCTTCGAGACTATTCCTTGCACTGTTTATTGCCTATTCCCTTGCAAAATTACTTCCCTCTTGGATTACCCCATGACCCGGGGAAAGGCAGTTGTAAAGTGTGCTTTTCGATGAAAACATCTCTTTCAGATCTTTGGTTACCTTAGAATTGAACAGCTGGTTGTCCAGGATGGATGAAAAGGGAGGCGGCGGGCGTGAAGTGGAATACCTGCAAATCTACTGTAGGAAGAAGTCGCTTCAGTACAAGGTCACGGCTATTTTAAGCAGAGATCAAAACAACGAACCTCTTTCTTCTTTGTTCGATCTTGATGTGATTGTGTAGAGAAAGTCTGCGCATGGATTGCATTTTGTGAAGACTGGAGAAATTTGTAGAGAGAGAGAGAGAGACTGTACGATGAGCGAAGAGACGAAGACCTTGCTGCTAAAACAATGAAACTCTTCGTCGTCGTATGTTGCGGCGGGCAAAAACCGGGGCGGGAAAAGGAAATATATGTGCCATGAGAAATGATTCAGCTTGGACCAAAATGAATTGGAGGATTGTCCTGGCGGACAAACCCCTTGCCGTGACGTAGAGGGGTGTATGGAAAACGTCACAAAAGCAAATAAAAAAACTGGGGGCATTGAATTGGAACAAACAAGAAGGACCCATTCTAGAGAACAGTTTAGGAACTACGGGTCAGGCAATGAAAGTCCCGATATCAGAGGACTTTTATGAGGAACCAGGCGCTTTTCCCGGGCTATCTTTGGCAGTCTTTGTTCTCGATAAACATGGTTTTTACAGCATATTGTTTATATGGCAAAATAATACAAAGCTGGTTAAAAGGAAATGTAGACTGTACGAAAATACGGCAGCCCGTCATTATGTCATAATACAGTAGTGGTCAAAAGTTTATAAAATTTCGTTTTTTCTGAATATCTCGCCCATCTCTCCATGGATTTCTACCAAATTTTGAACAGCTATTAACAATTGAATACGAAATCATATTCAAGGATAAAAACCATTGTATTATTAATTCATATCTTGAGACGAAGACGGGTGAGACGTGACCGGAGGGGATAGTCATGGGAGACAACATAAAAGTTATGAAGAAGAAAAATCGGCTTTGCACGGTGCTTTTAAAGCAATTTATCTGGTGAAAATAAGCCGATCATCAGGAAAATTGATAGGGAATGAGGCAAGTGGGCGGCAGAATACACTTATTTATCGAAGTGACGCATAAAACGTGAGTTGACCGGCTGAGTTCGTTGACTGTCATCATAGAACGGAACAGGAGGAGTTGGGAAAGAATGTCAGATTAAAGACTAGAGGAAGAAAACGGCAGAAGGAATTCAGCTGCGCGAGACTTCTCCGAACAGATACGGTTTGCTTAGTGTAGTGCAACTGGTTTTGGTGAACTCCCAACGGGGAAATGGGACTAACTTGTTCGCGTTTGGGAAAGTAAACAAAACTATAAACAGCTGGTTCTATATGGGGGAGAAAGCACAAAGAGAGCAAATACTAAAATCCTTTGTTCACTACTCAGTCGTTTCAGGGGAGGGCCTACTAAAATAGCTCTTCCTTTCTGTTGTAATGGTTCAACGATCGTTAAGACGATACTATCCTAAGACCAGAAATAAGTCTGCTCACGAGCTGGAAGATAACTGAACAAGAGCTACTGTAACCCCCAGCTGGTGGCGACAATATATCAGAATTTATGGCGATATGGAATTATCAGGTCAGATACACCCCTTTTTCGTCAATAGAGGGAAAAGTTCTTTGAACAGAAGCCGATTCGGTAGCCAAAACTGATATCAAAAGAGGACCCAGCGGGTTGACGGCGGCAAGTTATCAAAGTTCTGCGCTGAAAATATAACACTATGATATTAATTCGGTGTTTTGGCGATAAAAGTGTACGTTTTTTGCGGGTCAAAAGAACTTCTGATCTTGATTTTTAATGCAAACGGAAGAGGACAATAAAAAGAAGCCTGACGGTAGGAGCCGATTGAAGGAAATATAACTGAAACGACTCGAGTTCCGCTGATAGGGTCAGAGATAAACATTCGTTTAGTACCCACCGGGCTATCCTTTATGTCATATTGATCTATTCCTCCTATCTTCTGGCTGTAATTTCCTAATCAAAAAGGAACACAATGAAACAAAGAATAGATTATTTATTTTAGGCAATGAGCTGCAAAAATTGCAGAATCGTACAGTGTGTGTGGAATGTTTAAGGCACCTGTTCTAGAGAGAGGATGGGGAAAGGCTCTCTCAATAAAATAATATCTCGTATCTATTTTGAGCTATGGGACTATGGAAGGGGCACCGGTACTTGGGAGAGAGACTAGACTGCTTGATTTAATAGGGGACCAGCAATATCACGACCAGAATTTGTTGATCTACTTGAAATCATCTAAAACATCTAATATTACAGTCTTCGAGGAAAGACAAACCTCCATTTGATGATTTTCATACATAGTGGCGTCCGAAGAGATGGAATGGCTTAAAATTGACTGTCCAGAAACGGATTGGATCAATTTGGACCTAGACCTAGCCATTTTGATAAATTAAAAAGATGCCCTACTGCTTTTTAGACGTGGAATAAATATGTAACGATCTCCAGATCTTTGAAATGGCAATATATAGTACCACAATAGTTACAAGAGTACTGGAATGGTATTTTTCCTGTTTTAGTGTTTCTCTCACCCCGTGACTGCAACAAACTCTGGACTGATATCTTCCATAAATCCTTTGATCCTCTCTGTTGTCTCTGTCACACAACTAGAATAGATCAAAGTGTTGTCGTCGGTTAACCTCCATCGTAGGCAAACAGTATAGTTCTGTAGCTCGTTATCTTATTAAAATAATGACGCCGGTTACTGACTTTGTTCGGCAAGAGATTTACTAAATTGTAGCTTAGATACATTGTATCCAATTGTAGTTGTACTGTCCTATGGTGGTCTACTTCATCGCTGAAGGATTCGATCGTTAGGGAAACCCTGAATTACGTCTGTTTTCCCCGCTTTATCAGTAGTCAATTAAACCTGTCAGCTGCGAAGATTTGCAAGTTCATGTTCCAGACCACATGCATCGTTGAAACTCCAACCTACAACATATGATCTGCTCACGTCATAGCCGGGGATTACCTTCGAAATGGATAACTGGACCGGTGGTTTCAGCACAGTCAATTTCATTGATCTAGAAATAGACTGCTTCCCTCGTCTGACTGTACAGACGTAGTCGCCTGCGTCAGATTCGAGCAGGACGTCAATTCTGAAAGTTGTTTGTTTGTCTTTTTAAATATCCTATTAATGACTGTAATGCACAGGTCCTGGGACGAGTGTAATTCATAGAGGGTCCCTCCTTTGTTTAACAAATCGGTCCGGTTTGCTAGAACTTAGGTTTCTTAGTAAGTTTGGTAAGGTGCTTGTTTCTCTTTCTTGATAAGTTTTACGATACCTGTAATATTCTGTACTGGCCATTATCCGGTTCCTTGGAACTGGTATTATCTGAGGTTCAAATAAGGTCGAAGTGAAGAAATCCACCCTTGGAAGGATGTAAGAACTCTAAAATTTGTCTGTTTCTCTCGTTACGTCAGCCTTTGAACCTGTGGTTTCTGGCCTTCATGTATAGCTCCGTCAGGTGTGTTCCACGAAACGATGTCGTCATCTCGATTTCCTATAAATCTTTTGTTTTATTCAAAACCCAGAACAATGCCTAACCCGCGCAGTAGAGAGCGACTGTTTGCCCTGTAAACGCATGGACTTCTGATTTCAGGGGCAGGATTGCTTCTGGCCGGCATTCGTCGCCCTTGTTTAGCGAACTCGAAGATAAATCGCCAAATCTAAACGACCCTATTTTGACTTTCTGATAGGTTGTTCGTACTTTATGGTAACACCTGAGCGAGTCTTGCACGAGGCCTCATCCCAGTCACGTATAGTCGTGGTTCCTATCTCTGATAAGTCCTCGAGGAAGCAGCCACAGTCCAAGGGAACACCCCTTAGCTTGACCTGAAGACACATGAGGTGATAAGACAATCTATGTGCTACCTGAGCCACTTGGTGTAATATTTTGGGAGATATTGATTTCAACCCCGTGTTGGTCAGGTCCATGCTGAAGAGAGTCTTGTTCTCCAATGCTCCCGGTGAGATAAAGACAAGGTCCGGGTTGCTATTCAAATGGAGGGTGTGGAGGTCGGAAAGGGAGGAAAATGCTCCAGATTCGATTACTTTCAACTTCGTGTTTGTTAGATCAAGAACCTCAAATCAATTGGTTCCGTATAATAAAGAAGAAACATACCTTCAAGCTCTCCATAGTGATATATCTATCCCCTGCCAGCTCAATAGGATTCCCACTGAGGTTTAGTAACCTCAAACCGGTGAAGTCCTTCAGCTCTGTTGTGATCATATTTGTAATCAGGTTGTTGCTCAGGTCTAAGACTTCCATCTGAATTGTTTCTATGCTGAAACTCTTGAGAACGCTTACAGCCGGGAGAGGTTGAGCAGTGTCACAACTGATCCCACTGATCTTATTGCTGCTCAGGTTGAGGTATCGCAAGCTTCCAACCAAGGCAATTGAGCTAGACTGAAGGCATTGTTTGTTTAAAAGACAAGATCAGCTTACAGCAAATTGTGTGATTTGATTCCCACTGAAGTTGATATCCGACAGAAATGGCATGAAACGGAGGGTGTAGAAGGGTAATTGCTGAAACTTCCTTTATCTCGCTTTTAGAATACAAAACATACTCTGATGTTGTTATTATTCGCAGAAATTATTCTCATCCTGGGCATTCGAATATAGTCCACCCCTAATTCTGTGAAATTATTGTAGCCAATGTAGAGTTCTTCCACAGAAGGAAAGGGATAGAGGAAGTTCTTGTTGAAGTCCTGAAAAGAATAATATTCAGAAACGGGGGAACGGCACTTACAGAAAGCAGATTGTGCTCGACTACCAGTTTTCTAACAAATGCGAAGCGAGCCGCAGCTGAGGTCCATGTCTTGTTTAACCCGTTGTAACTTATATCCAAGACCCTGTAAATAATTAAGAGTGTAATAAAATTGTATTGATCTACTCCAGCTTTTCAATAGATGGAATAGATTCAACATTGAGGGAAGGGCTGTTCCAAATGACCAGCTCCTTCAAGCCATTCCAATAAGGCGTCGTTAATGTAATCATTAGGTTGTTTAATTCTTCATTAGATAGAGTATCACATTTTATAATTATATTTTCTTAAAAAAGGAGCTTCAATAAGCTCTTCAAGTAAAACTAACGTGAACATTTGCATTTATTCGGACAGTAGGGATTCGCTTTAAAGAGTCGTAACCCATACAGGAGTAAAAGAATAAAACATCGCATCTGAAAAGTGTCGATCTTGAAAGGGCAGTCAAAAGAGCTTTCGAGTGAAGTGCAATGGACCTTAGAATGAAAAACGGCCCATAGAAATGAGAAGGAGGAAAACATTTAGAAAATCTTTTCTCGAATAATGACCGGACATTTGCTCCTCGGAAGTAATCCTTCATATAACAATAGATGCTCCTATAGATAAGGAGGGCTCTCTATGTCCAGGAGGAGGCAATCTCATAGAAATCTCTCTTCAGGAGAAGAAAATAGGCCATTTGAAGATTATTTCGGGGGTGGAGAATATATCTCTCATTATGAATTCGTTGATCTCATTAGCAATAGTCGTTTCTCCTCAATGAAACTGCTGATTGATGTGTTTTCGGGATAGCAATTAAAAGAGTACGAGTCATGGGAAAAGTTGAAGTTTGGGAAAATGAAAATGAAATGGGAAGTGATGGGGCAAGGGGGGTTTGTTGTGTCGTTAGGGATGATAACTAAGATGCTAGTCTTGAGGGAGACGCCAGTCTCACATTAGTCATCTAGAATAGCCCACTGATGGCCAGTCAGTGCAACCCAAGTCACCAATATAATCCGGGTTCATGAGAAAATGTCTTCATGGAGGGAGAACATCTCTCTATCGTCCACTAGGATCAAAGAATTATGCCCATTACTGTGAATCAGATTTCCATCTCGCGAGAGCATAATTAGCATAGCGGAAGTGGAGAGAAACACTTTCAGAGGACCTCCGGTTTTTTTTAGGAAATTGGGTTATCCACCGCTTCTTGGCCATATTTCTCAAAGAGCTCCGTATTTTTCCAAACAGCTCTGTTTCCTGACAGCTTCCGAAAAGTGTGTGAGAAAGATGGGGTTCTGTTTGTTATTTAGACCTCCCTCGCTGAAAGAAGGTCAATTTCTTTTAAAATAGCGGCAGGATCGTCTTCTAATGGTCGACAAATAGAGCTGCTATTACAAAAGAGCCTAGTTATGCAAAACCCAACGTTCCCAACGTAAAACTCGGTCGTTTGCAAAGTGTACGGGATAATTCAACACGAGTTTTAATGGCTGACACTAGCGAGATTGAGTAGGAGGTGTAAGAATGTCTGCGAGTCTTGGTCGACGCAACTTTTCTTTTTCACACCTCACTAGATCTCTGTGTCACGTAATAGAGTAAGGGGTGCGTGGGGATTGAGGGACAGAAACGAATTGGAGACTTAAGAGGAGAGATAGAGCAAAGATATTTGGATGGTTTCGGATTACTTGAGAAGAAAGGAGTCTTCCTTAAATCCCAGCGAACGGAAAAGATCAGGGATGGGTGAGATGATTGGCCGTATTTGATGGTAAATGCTGGGTGGCAATGGGATTAAGACAGCCGGCACCGCCTCTAATTGCGATTCGCACAAAGCAAATGACCTGCGGGTTACGCATACTATGTACATGGCAGTTATGAATAATTTTAGACAGCCGGGAACAGGGGAGGAGGGGAGTATTTTCCAATAGTATTTTCTCTCGAGTTAAGATATTGTGTGAAAATTGAAGGGAACAGGTGATAAGTAACCAAGAACCCCTCCCGAACGGAGGGAGGCAAAGCCGCGAAATTTGAGACTCCAACCCGTTGGTCAGCTTTCATCTTAACCTCCCATCGGCCAATGATACGTAAATATGGCTGACGGGGTACTCGCTACTCTATTAATGGACACGAGTTCTTTTTCATTCCTCTTCAGTTCTCTTTTCCATACAAACTGGAGAAGAGGAGATAAAGAAGAAATACAGCTGCCAAACAGACGAGTAAGAGGCGCCGGAAGTTAACTACGTGAATGGCCTAAGCTGTTGGGACCCCAACAATCAGAGCATATTCAGGCAACGCCAATCAGGCACCCATTCGACTGTCGCTTCGCAGCATTTGGCGACTAGATCAAATTTGCCCTCTAGCACTCTTTAGAAAAGTTGCAAACAACCCGAGAACAGCGATACTTTTGTAGGTCCTGAAGGGATGAGCAGGGAAGGCAACATCCCGTCTCACTTTGGCAACGGTTACGGTAATTTGACCCATTAGCGGGCTTTAATTTCTCCATGTTTTGTTTTGGTTTAGCGGAAATAAAAGAAAATGAACAAAAAAGTTAGCTTTTATTGGTAATTTGCCATCAATCGCACTTTTATGACGAGCATAAACGCATTTTCATTAGGAAGCATAGCCAACGCCTGCTAGAATTTCAGGAGGAAACAGAAGTTAAGACTCTCAACGAATAGATGCGCATGCCATAAGTGAAGACGGTCAATAGACAACCGGGGGGTCAGGCTTCATTAGTGTCCTCAGGGGTCAATCCAAGATATGTCAGTCAAATGCTCTTCCAATGAATCACACTACTAATGAGTCTCTACCCGCGGACTCTCTCCTGGTTATGATAATTATATGTAAATGGGCCCGCGTAACCAGATCGCAGAGCCTGAGGTTGACATTTGTGTCTCAAGTGCTCGGAGCCTGGTGGAGCCGAGGAGGTTACTCCAAGCCGCAATAGCATAGCCAGAGTATTTTGAAGGGAAGAACTATTTGTGTCTTTTGATCTTTTTTTCTCAATGAGAATATTACTGTCCAAATGTATTTTTACTGATTCTCTCTCCAAAAAATCAGGATCAATGTTTTAGAAGATGGGGAAAACAAGCTTCAAGGCTTCTTCTGATCCAAGAGCAGTTCTTTTTTTCCCCCAGAATAATTTCTTCTGAACTGACCCGTTTCCCCTCTATCTTCTGTGGAAAAACTGCATTTCTTCTCTGTATCAACTGACAGGGAAACCATTTTTCCTACTTTTGGATGATAAGTATTGGCAATAACTGTGGTATGTTATTCAATTGCAGTAGGCAGTCCGTCGGATGATCCGCTGCCCATTTCCTGCGTGCCGATAGTCTTCTTACTGTTAGATGGGGTCATCTTTTCAGCTAGCCAATCTAAATGTTTTGTTGACGGGAGTGGCCCGATCGTAAATCCCTAAAAATGCGATAGTGCCTACGGCGACCTGTTTCAGACAAGCTACGGACATTAAAAGTGCTGAGACGCGCGACTTCCGTGCCCCTATCTCTCCTGTAAAAGGCTTGTTCGCATATATGTCTTAGCCGTTTAAGCCGCATTCTCTAGATTTCAGGATAAGTGCCACAATAACCGGGATTGTGTTTTATGGTGTCGAATGGAAGATTTCGGCATTTAGAAACGGATGAAATCCTGTACCTTCTCTGGAAGTACAGCTTTCCCAGACTGACACATTATTACTACCATTATCCTTTGACTCCACGACTTCGCAGGAATAACACACCACACACGACTCAAATGTTTATTGAGAAATTCGAAGAAGACAGGCAAATTAAGGTCAACCAGATTGTATCATTGGACTAGTAAAAGCGAATCTTGTCATCTATGTTTTCGTTCTCTTTTTACGCAATCGGGATGGGTGGCATAAGGCAAAAGTGAAAAGAATACAAGATTGCGAAAAACGGCTGTTCTGCGGTAATAGGGGAAGGCCAACAGAAGAAGGACCATTTTCTTTCTCTCCTTTCTTCCTTCTTTTCGAACCGTTCTCCGTTTCCTCTCAGCCTGGAGATGTACGCGTTTCATGTGCCAAATGAGGCGAGTAACCCCGAGTGACCGTAACGCACCTGGAGAAACACGTTTCATCCCGTTTGACAACGTCTTTCCAGAATGCAAATGACCGCCGGAACAATTCAGAGAAAACGGCGATCAGTGGGCTGTGAAATGGATATCCAAACATTGGGCCACCCCCGATTCTAGAGCGAAAAACGCTTGACTAATTACGTAATCTAGAGCAGTGAAAGTGGGAAATGAACAAGATGTGACAGTAAGATGTACACAGAGGGAAACATGTTTACAGAGATGGGGATCGCCGGAAAAACATACAGAGATAATCCAAGACTATCTTACTCCCTCTGAAAATGGAGCCTCGGTGGCCGGTTAAGGTAGTCAACTTTGTGAAAAACAAACAAGGCAAGAAAATGGTAAACGGGAAAACACAGGCATATGAGTTTTCATGGGTGTTGCTTGAACACTTTTGCCTACCTAATCAGACGTTTCTACCTGATGTTTTATATTCACCCTGAAAGTTTATTTTTGAGAGATTCAAACATTCAAAGACCCTTCCCCCCCCCCCCCCCCCCCCCCCTCCCCCCAGATCAACTGTCCTCTGTTTTCCTAGACCCAGATTGCCATTCTTGAATTTGGGGCATTCTAACGAATGCACGCTCGGAAGAGATAGTAGACACTAAAGGTCGGATGGGAATACTGCAGAGCAGAAGGGAGCTACAGTTTACAAAAAGATGTGGCCAAACATTACCGCAATTATTGTAAGCATTACAAGCATTACAGGATCAAATTTAATGAAATTACACCCCATGATTGGCATTTCTTCAGTCATCCCACCACCCAGGAGAGTATGTACTCTCTCTCTTCGAACCAGTTCACGCCTATCCCATATTTTTAGGTTTAGAAACTCTCGACTCTGCCTGTCGGGATTGGAATATCCTGTTTATTGCCAACCGGTTTAAGGAATGCTGCCATCCGAGGCAGTGGGTAAGGAGGGTAACTGGGTCAGTCAGTGGATCGGGGGCGGCCGCAGGCGGTCCCGCCCACGTTATCCTTATCGTGCGCGGACACCCTTTTACTTTCTCCATGAAGCACCTCGTGCTAATCGCTTCTCTCCTTCAAGGTGAGTTAGCTTAAACTATGCTAATCAGGGCACTTCTTCGGGTCCAGCCCTCTTTTTCCCTGCTTTTTTACTTCAAATGGACAGTATTCTTCATTAACTAAACGCTATATTTCCATTTCAAAGAGTTTACACGTTTATACCAAAGAGCATTAAACTGTGAAAGTCCTTGAACAAGGCGCAAAGTCAAGAAACCTACTCTTCAGACGGAAAAGTGCAAGTTTCTGCAAGGATTTTTTTCGCGTTGAGAACTGAGGTCAACTTACTAAACATTCAAAAACCACTTGTCTGAAACTCTCAACACTTTTCAATTGAATAGACAGTCAGATATCGATGTCTGCCCCAAATTCTGGAGAGGATTATATCCATCCGGCGACCCGTACAAGACATGCGACTATTGGAAGTCATCATGCGTATAGAGCCTTCTTTCGGGGATTTAACAAGCGTTTTTCTGGGTAGATTTCTCGGGAGACAACGCCTTTTTCAGGAGTTTTTACCTGTTTCCCCACACGACAAAATGCCTACCAGTATGGAGCGCCGACACAACAGTTTGCTCCAGCTCCTGCACAACAAGCGGTAAGAGAAACTTTTTTCTTTAGGGAATGGGAGCCTCGCTTTTTGTATACAGTATGAAAACCCCGCTCTGCCATTCGAAAAGACTGAATCCAATTTGGCGATTTCAGTTTGTCCAACAACCCGTTGTCTCTGCTGCTCGAGTAGCTGCTGCCGGTAAATCCCCTACAGGAGTTATCCGGCCAGAAGGCAGTGCCATCGAGTGTGAGTTCTTTTTGCCACTAGTGACATAAGCACTGCTGATGAATCAGCCCCACCCAAAATGTTTTTCTCGAACACCTAGGCGTTTTCAATATCCAGCCTGAAAACGTGATTGCGGAATCCCGCGCCCTGTCTCTGCGTCCTGATCAGTGACCGATACGAACATCTCCGATAGGGATTCCGATAGCCTTTCGTCATATCCTCTCTGTCGCTTTTCACCTATTGTGAATCAGCTGGTTTTGAAAGGCACGGTTATTATCCGCCTTCTTTTTGTGATGAGACATAAAAGGTGATGGATCGTCTTATTCGGGGGGATATTTCTAACTGTAAAAACGATGACACTCAAATCGATTTATACTCACAAAACCTGAGAAATCCAGCCAAAAAGCGGACGAGAAATCCGTCAGTCCGTCGGCGGAGCGTCTAATTGGCTTCGGGGCGTTTGTGTCGGTGAAAGTGAGCGTGACGAGAGAAAAGTAAAGAGATAGACCTCAAGAGGGGGAAACGATTCCCAGCAATGCTGACAGTTATGATACTCATCCTAAAATAATTAAATGAATTGTATTTCTTTCAGCTGTCTTCGGACGGGACGTGGCTCTCGAGCCGTTCACAGCTGACGGCTACAACAAAGAAGCCGGTGGCCCAGTTAATTCAGGTGAGTCAGCGAATTGCCCTCTTCTCTCCTCCTCTTTCAAATAACGGCTAGCACCTGGGGTTCCCTACAATTGTGATGAGCTATCACACCGATCACATAACCCCATTCTGTGGGCAGAAGATCCCCGCGCGCACTAAAACGCTCGTCCTCAGAGAATTTAGAGGCAAGAAAAAGTATGTTGACATACATCTTTTCGAGGAGGAGAATATTACTTCGATAGAGAGCGAACGGAACCGATACAAGCCGGGAAAATCACTTCGCTTGTCATATTTCTGCCGGGTTTTTCGTCCAGCGTCACTTCTAATCATAAACGGGTTTCATTTTTCTTGAAATCCTTGCCGAGAAGGGCACTTTGAACGTCTAAAATCGCAAGTCACGGGAATGCCCCTGCCTGGGATGGCGGGATAGAAAGTTTCCTAAGATCGAGGAAGGATTTAATCTAAAAAGGGGAACGGTTTATTTCAAACCCGTTTCTCCAATTTTTGAACTCAGCAATGTTTTTTAGGACAAGCCTTGACGTGTAACTTCGACGGTCGGCCATGTTGCTGGGCCAACGTGCCCTCACCAGAAGATCAGCTCGATTGGCAGATAGCCAACGGCTCTCCCAACACGACCATCTTCCGCGACGCTCCGGCAATCCGTAAGTGTTTTTGTGTTTTCCCTCGTCTAACTTAGGCCAATTATTTGATGCCTAATTTTCCCTTTCCGCTCTCGCCCCTGTTATGGTTTCACTTTCTTGTCGCGCAGTTTCCTATTTGAAAGTCAGGGAGACAAGTTTTTTGTGCCTCGGGTTGTTACTGAAAGGGGAAGGAACAACAGGATCCGGAGAACGCCGACCTCAATCTTGTATTAAACTTGTCGGACAGATATATGTAATCCGATGTAACTGACTTTTTTGTAGCTATCATTTCAAGGT
Organism: Oscheius dolichura; assembly: GCA_932521035.1. Lineage (NCBI taxonomy): Eukaryota > Metazoa > Nematoda > Chromadorea > Rhabditida > Rhabditidae > Oscheius > Oscheius dolichura. Next base: position 8,386,957 of record OW051497.1, on the reverse strand, counting down.
CCAAGCGTCATTTTCACTCCAGTGGAATGTATTAAGCAGTGTCACCCCGGGCGTCGACCCAGTTTCGATATCATTGTGTTTGACAATGGCCAGAAATTCTTCTTCTCCGAGAAAAAGAAAACCAACTTTCTGCTTCGTTTAACAAAAATTCAATTGTGGGTATGAAAATTGGCAACGAGGCTTTAAAACTTGCACTTTCTCGCGCAGCCGGATTTTATGGTTATCTAGGAAATTGATCGCCCTGTGCCTAGATGCGCGAAGGTGGTCATAAAACAATAGGTAACATGTCACCGCTTGTCGCATGCTGATTCCGGTGTTAAACCGGACTTTTCCCCCGAGAATCCATCGATTGTACCTGATCCCAGACCTGGCTGGATGTCGAGAGATCCTCGGGGAAGTTCACTGTTTATAAGTGGCACCGGTTAGGGTTGAAAGGGCTACTCGCTCAAAACAGGAAAAGACAGATGCATTTCTCCTTTCTCCGGCTTCAATGAAACATGGGATTTGCCATTATCTGGCCAATAATCAAACTCTCTCGACCTTGCCTCTACTTCGAGTAAGCATTGTCAAATCGCTCTTTTGAAAAATGTGGGTTAAGACCGTCACTCGAATGCCAACTATGACTATAAGTCAAAAAACAAATAATTAAAAGATGTTTTTAGAGGGAAGCTACTTGGTCGCCTATGCTCATGGAGCTGCTCCTTCCGATGAGGCTCAGTTCACCTCCTGCTCAATTGGATGCTCTTCCAGCCCCATTACTGTCAGGGCGAAGCATTGGCAGTCCAACTCTGTTCTGCTCCAAGTCTGCCTGAGAGACTCGTTCCCCAACAACGTTGAGCACAACCCTCTACTCCATTGCCAAGAGCTACCCAGACCCAGGGGAAATGAGCTTATGATGACTGAGGTCGTTCTCCCCAAAACTTCTCTTGTTGACGTAAGATCCTCCCATCCTCTCTTTCTATTCCTACCCTTCAGATTGTCTTCGTTGCTTCTGACTTCACTACCGAGACTGGAGACATCGCCATTTTGAAAGATATTGAGGTCTCATACGACAACGGAGGACCCGAATGCCAGAGCCAGGTTGGAAACTTTGTTATTCATTAATTTTGTGCCCTTTCAGGATGAAGAAGACCTCCAACCAGTTGCTTCCCACAAGCAAGTTATTGAAAGCTCCAAGCACGAAGAAGTTGCTCTCCCTGATAAGATTACCGAACCTGAAGGATTGGCTAAAGGATTTGGAGGAGAACAGACTGGTGAAGAAGAAACCGGCGAGGGCTTCGAGAATGGTGAAGCGGAGTCCGAAAACGGCCGTGGAGCAGGCAGCGAGATCTTATCAGGAGGTGAAAGAAGAAGCCATGGTGGTGAATTCGGAGGACAAGAGGGAGAAAGCGAAGTCAAAGTTGTCAGCGGAAAGGACAGATTCGGAGAGAAGGGTTTCCAGGTGAACTGTCCAGATCTTCTTTTCTTATCCTTCTCTTCAGGGTGGAGCCAGAGCTTTTGGAAAGAAGGGCTCTTCTCCTGCAGGAGGAGCTAGTGGAGCTAGTGGAGTCAGTGGAGCAGGTTCCGGTCTTAACCAGGCTCAGATCCCCAGTGAAGAAACCCTGATAACTAGTATCAAGACGTAAGTGCAATCCTTTTCCGCTATCTTGACCGTGTTATTACATTTCAGCGGAAAGAAAACAGGTCCCGTTGCTAAAGGAGCTAAAACCAAGAAGTTCAGCGAGACCATCTGTCAAGCCACAAGGTGCGACTTCGAAAATGGTAGCCCGTTGAAAACACATTGATAAAATTCGTTCTAGGCAATACCTGTGATTATAAGCAAACTCACCAGGAGCAGTCAGTCAGAGCTGGAGGAAACAACGTAACCTTCGAGGTCACAAAAGGACAGTTCAGAAACAGGGTTACTGGAGTTAAAGAGAGCAGCGGTAGGGGCATTTCAATGACATTAATAAAGAATATTTGTTCAGAAGGGGACTTCTACGCCGCCACCTTCCTCTACCCCAGAGAGAAAGTCGGCTTGGAAACTGTTACAGAGCCATTCACAGAGAAGACCCGAATGAGGTTTAGATATTATGAGGGAACACACGGAGTTCAACTCAAAGGTCAGCTTATATAATAAGAAAGACGCGAGAAAAAATCAAAAAGATTTTCGACCACGGCAGGATTCGAACCTGCAATCTTCTGCTCCGTAGGCAGACGCGTTATCCATTGCGCCACGCGGCCACAAACGCCTTGTCAATGGCATTGGGTTATGCACACGGCATTGTCAACGTCATCTGAATCAGGCACTAGAAGCTTTTCAGGTTGCTGTGGATCCATCGACAACTGCCCCTTCAGTTCTGATAAATTTGTATCTGTTTCTGACAGGACATGGAAAACAGCCAGCTTTAAGTGTCCTAAGGGAACAGATAGGGTGAGTAGCATGGGATAATCTCCCCACTAAATAATGTATTAATAGGTAATTTTCCTCTGCGAAAATACCCGGACAAATCAAGGAGCCTGTGCAGTAGACGACATCGGAATGGTGGAATCCGATGGTTCTCTGAAGACAGTCCGACCTCTCTGCTAATATTGCTCACAACAGCCATAGTCTTTGATCACTCCCAGTGCAATATGTTGATGTTTTATTATTGCAAATATTTATAAAAGAAAAAATGAATATGACCTAATATTTTATTCTTAAAATGCACAAATGACAAGAATTCTGACTATAAGCGTGTTGTGTCGTCGCCGCATTCACAACACTGTGTTATGAAATGGGAATTCTTGAAATTCCCCGGGGAAACAGGAACGTCGAAGAAGTAAACGACGTATTGTTAACCGTTGATAATACTCATCGATTCGTTTTTCTGAAACATTTTTCCGTCGAATCGCTGTGGAACCACGAACAACGTCCCATCGCCTCCTCCTAAAATTTACTATCCTCCATATTGCCATGTGTTTCCAGAGAAAAGAGATCGAATTACATATATTGTAGCCATTTATCACCGGGTGTCCTTTGTCCTGTCGCCTCCTCGCCGGTGAAAACATCAGGCGGATAGAGCGGGTCCCGCGTGGAAAGCCTGGCTTCTATCGGAGGGCGCACTACCTCACGACGCAGAGTCAAATTTTAACCATTCTTAAACGTGACCTAGCTTTATTAGATCGATATTATGACCGGAATTGGCTCTATACAGCATTTACTTCAATCTGTGCTCCCGGTCACGGCGGAAATAGACCTTTAAAGCCGAAATTCTCGTCATGCTTTATACTTGTAGCCATTTTTTTTCCTTTTCGAATATTGTGTTTATTACTATATCATATATTTTTCATATTTTAGGCAATGGAAGTAGATACCGGTGGAAAAGCAACAACTTCAAACAATCCAATTAAACAAGAAGAAATTGATGATGACCTTCCTCCAAATATAACGAATGAAGAAGAAAATGTAAGATCTATTGATTCGTTATCTCTTTGCACTTTTCCGAAGACAAAAATGATATATGACCGTACGGAAAAAATATTTAGGACGATGGCTACCCGAACACACCCCCTGTCCTTGAGAGGCAAGATTACTACATGGAGAACGATGACCCCGAACCTGAACCCTCCATTGCTAAAAAACGAACTATTCCTGACAAGTGGTATTCGTTTGAGGATACCGAATTCTATGTTCCTCCTGATCTCCGCCATTTAAATCCCTGTAAATATGCTCCACATTCTCGGCTTCTCGTCAACGATCTCATTTGTATCCTTTGTCAGCGAGTTTGTAACGAAACGTACGCCGTGGTGAGTGTTTTTTACATTTTATTTAATTTCCACATTTTTAATATTAATTTTAAGATTAACTAATATTTATTTTCAGTCATGTCTCTGTAACCATCGATTCTGTAAAGACTGCATCATGCCCAGATATAATAAGCATAAATATTGCCCAAGATGTGGCGCTAAGCTCGATGAGGAACCTAAACCGGACGATACTTACGATTTTATTATCGATTTGGTAGGTGTCCTTGCTTTTTTATGCTAGCCTACATTTCAGATGTCCTTTGATAAGAGCGTGGTCAATTACGTGAACTTAGAGCCGGAATTGGAGAGTGCAGCGCTTGCCGGTAACAATTTACACGCTTTACGTTTGAAATTCTTTAAATTCAGACAGTTCTTCGAGTGATGACGACTACGATTATGAAGACGACATAAAGAGCGAGGATATGAAACCCGCTCCTAGGCCCAATCGATGGACAATGGACCATATTGTGAATTTTCCGAAAAATGTCCAGAGGCTTGCTGCCGACGTTAGAAGAAAATATAGACTTGACACTATTAAATACGACCCGGGCGACGATGAAGCAAAGAGAAGGAGGAAAAGGTTGAATAGAATGGTCATTCCGCCTTTTGAAAAGCCTCCATACTCTTGTAAGCCTTATTTTTCTTATCTTCAATTACGAGGTTCAGACATGCAAGTTCATGAGACGATGGAAGAGTCACAAGAGGTCAGGCGGAATCTAATTATTGAGCAAACTATGGGAGAAGGTGGAGAGCGGGTTGTGAAAGAACAGGCCTGGATGAAACTTCAAGCACAGGAAGGCTATTGGAAGGTACTTATTTGAGTTTTAAAGCAAATTGATGGTACTTTGTCACTTTACGATGTGTACAATGTTTTCTTTTTCTGTTCCTTAAATAATCCTATCATATATATTTTCAGTTCACTGAAAGATGGAATAAGGCGAACCTATCCAAGCCACTGCAAAATATGGTCTACAAGACGTTCTGGTTCAATAAGGACGTTGAGTGGCCAGAGAATAGAGCTCCAACGCCTCCTTGTGGATTGACTATTGCTAAACTTCGAGATATCAAGCTGGCTAACAAGGTAACACATTATCTTGTTAAAGAAAAAAAAAAGAGAATTCATCTTTTAGGCAAGGAAATACTTCTGGTCAGATCCCTTCCTTTCAAAAAGAGAGAAAAAGATCAGTATTCATCATTTTCTCACGACTGATTTGGAGGAGCCCTATGACATCCCTCAATTTCCCAGCTCGTCCGATGATGACGATCCTCCTCCACAATTCTGTCCTTATAAGTTCGATTATCCCGAGAAATATCGAAAGCCGAGGAAGGATTGGGTAAGTGTCTCATAAATTTCAATTTATTTATTGCTTATTTGTAGCGAAAACTGTTCGACGCAGAAGGTAATCCTAAAAAGTCCCTCCTCAAGGTAAAACTTAGCGGCATGCCCACCAGGCACAAGAGAAAAGTAAACGGCAGCGAGTAGTGACAACAGTTAAAAATGTTCAGCTTCCGAAATGGAGGAAAGAATATGGAGAGCCTACTATGCTTATTCGAGAAAGTTGTACCAAGAGTTCTGTTTCGTTTAGAGAAATGCAGAGGTTCTATCTCGGGGTGCCAACCAATGCGAAACGTTTGTGAATGTTTTATCTTTTACAGTATCTCTTTCAGTTGGCCATATTGCGAAAATGGTTCACAAGCGGTTGTCCATTGTGAAAAACCTAAAACTGGAACTTGTCCCTAAAAGGGTAAGACTTAAATTCCATTTCGAAATGCCTGCTCTCGAAGTGATAAACCTAGTTCAACTCACCATTGATCGTATGCGTTAAGCAGTTCGTAAAAGCTTCTAGACAATCATTTCAATGAACACGGTGTTTCTACAAAAGAAACTATCTTGTTTCCACCTTTACCTGTTAATTTTTCAGTTCTTAGTCGAGTTCTACCTGGTGACATTCTCGGCACCTGGGAACAAAATCAATGTTATCAAGTGTGACAAGGTAAAGAGGATTTGTTGTGCTTTAGTTTTAAACGCTATTTACAGAATCAGCTGTCGCCTGCTAAGCCCGAAACTTCCTTCTCGAGGAATGCACGCAGTCCCCCTATGCCGATCATGCTGCAGAGCGAGCTTCTTGGGAAGAAAGGATCTTTCCCAGCGAAACGATCCTTTGCTCCTCCTAACACTTATGTTACTTCGTCTTCAGCGGTAAGATCTAATCTTTTTTGAAATTTCTGTTTTGTAGAATAGAGAGCCTACTGTGAGAGAGATTGCTTTACAGAAAATGGAGCAAGAGAAGAAGAAGCTGCGACAGGAGAGAATGAAGAGACATCCTTACAACAAACGAGGCTATCCTGTATCTGTAAGGATTTCCGTGTTTTGTTTTCTATTTTCTACTTTTAGCCGGAATATCAGTATAGACCCCGGAAATTGCTGGCATACAACATTGCGGGCCCGTCCGAGGTTCCCACTTGCACTGCTCCAGGGACCTCTGCTGCTAGTACTCCAACGACAACGACTTCCACTCCGCCTGCTTCTAAACCGGCAACTCTTGTTGTAACGCCTTCTGCAAAGGCTGCTGTAACTACTGTAACCTCTTCTACAAAAGCTACGCTGTCTACTGTTCCGCGGCTCTCAACATCAACAACAAAGTCGGGAACATCTCCAACAAAGGCAGTTGCACAACAAAAATCTCAATCGATCCTCGGGGCGCCCCCCGTGCTCCAGCCAATTGTAATGAAGTCACCAAATCTACCGCCTCGACTTCGACCACTCCCGCCGGGCATCCAGCTAACTGCTATGAAGTCTCCAACAGGAATCGCGCCAAAAAACAACGGGGCCAAGTCGACACCACAACTGTCTATTCCAAAAGAAGCCTCGAAGCCGTCAACATCGAGCAATACTCCAACATCTTCCCGTTTGCCACCTCGTCCAAATCCATCTTTAAACACGAGTGAGAAGAATCCGGAGCTTGTTAGCATTCTCAACAATCCAAGCAAATTCATGTCGGAGCGAAGATTTTCCAACCCTCTGCCGGCTCCAACACTCATCCCTTCAAAATCATCTGGGCCTCCACAGTTAAAGATGGCCACGCCAATGCTTGCACCTAATGGCAGCGGACTCGTGCCGGTCAATTCCCGACTGGTAACCACTTCTCAAGGAACTGTGATGTATCACCCTTCTCCGGCAACTATGAGCAGAGTTGGAAACGCCGTGAATCCCATGCCTGGGCAGATGGTCACTTACCAACAGGGAATGAGGAACCCCCACATGACGGGCTCTCAATTCAGTGAAATCCAGCTCTCAAATTACGGAAGTGAGGCTATTCACTGTATTTTCAACGCATATCTTCAGATAATAATGCAGACGACGTCATCCTCGTACCGATGGCAAGTCCATCCGGCAATGATGTGACATACTTACAGCTTACTGCAGATGGACTGGTTCCTTGCCAGGTAAGATAATCATAGTAGTATTTTTAAAGTGAACATATCTTTAGAATTTGGGAAATGGAATTGTTGGAATCACCCCTCCAAAGAATACCGTTGTTACCAGTTCCGGCCCCACTTTTGTTCAGCCGTTGAGCACTACCTCTGGCGGAACATACTTCCAAAGTTATCAACCCATAGTGAGCCTCGAGCAGCCAGTGCAAAGGAGTGCCCCGGTGCCTCCACCTGCTGAACCACCTAAGCCGCAACAGCCAAGAGTATTTCTCCAACTGGAGCAATAACTTCAATTCTTTTTTTAGGGAATTGGCAAGGGCAGCCTTCTTCCAAAGAATATGACAGCCTACGTAACGGAATACCCGCTCCGTCCTTTGGATCTCAACACAGAAGTTAAAGAGGTAGTCCTTCTTTTATCTGAAATTTATTATGGAGTAAATTTCAGTTGAGAAAGAAGAATAAGCTAAAAAAAGGGCAGCGCTTGTGTCTTTTCTACTCTATCAAGGATCTGAAGTGTGAGGAAGTTCCCGAGCTCCCGCCCCCGATCACCTATCCGCCTCTTGCCAGAGATGTTAAGAGAGCTCAGAAGAGAAGGTTCTCGTCAATTGATAGTGTGCTAAAGAAAGAAGAAGAAAGCGTCACCAATAGTTTCTAGCAAAGAATCCCCTATCTATTTCCAATACGCGTTATACCAAAATACGTAGTTCCTAGCTGCATTCCACATTTTAATCTATTAATAGTTGTCTACTCTTTCATTCAAATAGAGAATGTTTCATCTAACTGTGTTTCATATCAGCTTTTCAGTTTTGTACTTTGTAGGATTTCTCTTAGGGGGTTTTCTTTAAAAAAAGGAATGAGAAGCAAACCTTTCGCTTAAAAAATATCTTCAAAAAGACGAAAATTTTAAAAACAACCACATGAAATGCAGATAGGTGTAACATTTAGTTGCCTATATCATTGTGTGTTATCCAATTGTGTGGCTACCTTATTGTCTGTCTATCTATCCCTCCTCCACTCCCACTTCCATTGATTCGCTTGCTTTAGTTGTTGGGTTTTCGTTAGTTTTTCTTTTACACTCCTTAATTTCTATACGTGTCTTGCATCTTTGCAAAAACGGTGACAAGTTTGATCTACAGTAAATAATCTATCATTTTATGCTATTAAATGTGGTGAGCTAAACATAATTCCACACGTGGAAATGATTATGAACAGGGTGAATACATACAAACAGAGACGGTCGACAACCATCGCGGCGAACTTCCAGTCGTTGGCTGCTTGTTCGTCTCTCTCGTCCTCGTCCAATCTCCTCCTCATGACCTTTATCTGGGAGGAGATGTTCTTCAACTCGATGCAGGCCTTCTGCATGCACTTGTTCATCTCTCCCATGACCAGGGCTGAATCATTCGAATGTTATCGCAGGAGTCAGATTGTCTTACGCTCGGAATCCGAGTCATATTGGGGATGAATCTTGTAGGCGGGAGGTTTCTTTAGCATTGTACTTGAAGGGGGCATCGACGAAGTCATATGGTTTTGACAAGCTTTAAAAGCTGAAACATTCTCTCCTAAATATCCCCTTTGAAACTGACTTTGAGGTTCTATTTCTAGAGAAATTGACCCGGGCATATGCAAACCCTTCACAAGGGACATGCTATCCGAATTAGTCGAGCTCGATTTTGGAACGCCATTCTTATCTTTCTTTTGATCTTTCTTAGCGTTTTCCTCTGCTTTGTCTGCCTAAAACACAGCTCTATGAACGTGTTAAATGATTGATTTACCATGAACATTTGCCTGTTAAAAACGGTCGTTCCTGGTCTACGCATCATAAGAAGCCACGGAAGCCAGTGGAGCAAACAATCACGAAGCTGGAAGGAATGAGTATCTGCACAAATTCCTTACGAAAGGGCTCATCTCATGAGTTTCGGGCTTCCTGTTGTGGAGGTTGAGGACAAGGACGGTGAAGACTACAGACGCTGAGACCACCAGCATGCAGCATGAGAAGAAGGCCCCTAAACAGAACCGATAAAGGAAACTGAAATTACTTACCAATTAAAGGAACAGCTTCCGATGTAGGGGGAGTCATGTCGGCCACCATACTTAGGAAGAAACAAACTGACAGGAGAATTGTGATTTCTAAAAGAATCACTATTTAGCCGCTTGGGGCGGTGCTCATTACCTAAAGTGATCTTTTCCCCAGCATCAGGAGGTAATGTAAACCCGAGAACTGTCATCAGCGATATGAGCAAAGAGGGGATAATTAGATTCAGACCTGGAATTAAGTTATAAGAGAGGATGCAGTTCCTAACCTACCGTAATACAAAGTTCGGCGCTGAATGACCAGATAGAAGTACAAAGATGGATATGGCTGATCATCAAAGACGTAGGTTTCGTTCCTCGCGGGAACGGCTGTAATTTATTTTGGAGGGTAAAAAACTGCTGCGGGGGAGCTAACCTAAAAGATTCCATTCACCGTTCTCCACATAATATGATATATCCATTCCCTGTTCGGAAATATTGATACCCTCGGGACCGTTTATTCGCAAATCGATGAAGTTGCCACTATATGTCCAAGAGCCGAACTGAAACGATTTGTTTCTCTTTCCCTCGCTTAGAGGAGGAAGCCCTTATTCGTTCTTTACCCGTCATACGCAAGCCAATTGATGAATGACCCGTAATCAATTCTCGTACGAGCGTTCTAATAACCGGGCTTAGTTGCAAGGAACAAACCTTCAGATGGCACATCTGATCGTCGAAGGGAAAGTAGGTAATATCAATTTTACAGGAGAGCTTGAGGATGCCAGGAGGGACTTGGGAAACATGGCCGTTGCTATTTACCACGAAGTTTACGGGATAGGTGGAGTCGAAGTTTTCATCCGCACTGAAAATTACCTTCAGAAAACGAGATTTAGGTGGAATGGTTCAAACCCTTTTATCAAACAACCTACAGTATTCCACAAGGGATGACATGAAAAAGGTAAGGTTCACACTTGCTAAGAAGTGGAGAATAGAGAGAACGATTCACTCGCCTGTTGTACAAAAGAACGTCAGGCTTCCATATAGCATTGACCCCTCCAGGAATCCGAATATCCTTGATCCCACCGTATTCATTTGGCTCCCAAGTCAATTTGTAATCTGTCCACTGATATTCAATCCAAGCCACTATGGTAATAACTTGGTTTTTCTCGTCCTGAACAACAAACAATAGCAAAAGTTAATTGTAGGCAACTTACCACATCTAGAATCTGTTGAAGGTATAGTTTTACAGAAACAACCAGAGAATCGCTGGCATTGGCTACCGGCCTCTCGTATGGATCATAATTGTGTCGAAGATCTGAGAGAAGGCGATACTCATCTGGGCTAGCAATACTAGTAGAGATGAACCAAGAAGACCAGAACAATAATAAATATTTCCATCGAATCATTTCATACAGAATAAATTTGTAACATCTAGGTATAGCAGCGTTCCCAGAGGCTCATGATGATGGTCATCGTTTTGGCGACCCGCTGGGCGGCTTCTTCGTAATCCCGGAGGACCTTCCGACCCCCTGCGCTCGTTATACACTCATTTAAGTCGCCGTTAGCTGGCAGATTCGTAGGGGTTACCTTGTTTTTGCCGAGGAAATGGAGGTCTTACTTCACAGAACAATAAATGGACAACAATCAATGAGAGCGGAGGCAAATTGTTTATATGACACATATGGTTCCAGAGATAGAATATATCACATGGCTGAGACGGGAATAGAATAAGACTTCGGGCTAGACAATAGTCGTGGGATGAGGATGTTTCCCGTGTTTGTGCATCAGTACGGTACTTACAGTTTTCAAGTGAACTGTCGATTTGGTCACCTACAAGCTTGAGCATTAATTCAATTTACATGGTCTTGCTTACTCTACTGGCTGATTTGTACATTAGCCGCCTCATTGGCTTCTGGGTGCCAAATAAGGCAATCAGATTTACGATTCCCTGAAACAGTAACATTTGTTGGTATTAAATGGGGGGGGGGGGGGGGGGGGGTAAGACTTTAATGCTGTAATTGGGCCATCCCTTTTAAGTAGAACTCACCTTATTTAAATTCATCAAATAAAAAACATAGGTAGGAATAGTAGGATTAAAATAAGTAATGAGATCAGGAATCGTAAAGAGGATGAGATTATTCAGTGTAATCAGGGCTATTGTTGCTGTCAGTTTCACAAGTTTCTTTTGTGTTTGCACACTCATCCCGCTTTGAATTTGATTTCTCCTCACAATCTGAAACTTTTATTTAGCTGTACTTCTGAGAAATTGCTCACCTGATACATCCTGATTCCAACGGGGATATAGATCACAACTACCAAGAGACAGCAGACTATCCTGATCAGTCGCATGTTTTGATAAGTTTTAGAGGGCATTGCTGCCGGCATGAGACAGATCATATTTGTCTATAAAATAAAGTCCAAGCAGAATAAAGAGAGTACTGTACCGTGTAATTAACGTTATCAGATTGAGCCCCCAGGAATGAAATAACATAGGTTGGAATATCGAGAAAATAGGGCAGCACAGCTATCAAATAACAAAAGGTCACAGGCGCCTTGATATATTTTATAGGAAAGAACACGCAGAAAAAACGATCCATTGCGGTTAGTACTAGTAAATAACCTGAAGAAGTACATTATAAAATAAGAAAAGGATGTTTGTCACCTGCTGCAGGAGTAATGATTGTAAAAAGTTGAATGTGAATAGTAGCGAAACAGGACCACATAGTAGATGCGGGTATAACTAAATGCATTTCTCATGTAAAAATAAAGTAAAACTTACATTTGAAGGCAAAATAAATATATGTCCTCCAAACACCACTAGCGAAGTAGGTCACCCCGAAAACAGTGTCAAATAGGACGCAGGCTGCCATAATAGCAAATCTATAAGATGTGATCTCTGTAAGATTCGAGCAATGCCACGGGGGGTCCACTGGTGGATCTCAGAATCAGTTCTAACCTAGACTCCCTGACTCAAGTTTTTACGCTGATCACGAATATCCTAATGAAATTTCTTGAAAGTGCGATTTTGCCCTCTTTTAATATTTCAACGCCAATAAAATTAACTTTTTTATTTTTTATCGGACCATCATATTTTATAGCTTGCCCGTTTCGCCTCGTCGAGCCGAGTCTAGCGGTACAAGAATTGTTCAGATTTGACCACATTTCGTAGGAGAAAATCGTGATTTTGTGCAAAAATTCTGCCTTTTTGACGGAAAATCGAGGTTTTCGCTATAAAAATTGAACGAGTACACTTTTCCGGGAGCAGCACTAAATTCCTCGACATTTTCTCACCTAGGAGCATCCATAAACAGGTGCATTTAGTAGTGCGTTTTGTAACTTCTGTCTCTCTGAAGTTGCGCGGCCCCTTGTCAGCCGCATCATAAACAGTAGAAGTGCAAAATTGAAAAGAATGGTGATATTTAGTATAAAGGTTTAGCCCGATGCCGGATTTGAAAGGCGATCTTCTGATGACTTCGTATATATAAGTCAGACGCTTTATCCGCTTGGCAAATCGGGAATGTTGTGCGCTCGTTGGGGGCCAGTAGACAGGGAAAAACATACCGAGCAACGCGCCCTTTCCGCTTTTCAGCAAGAAAGAAATTATTTAGTTCTAATAAAACGTAAGAAAATAATTAGGGAAAAGAAAACAATTGCGCAAATAAAACGTACTCTTTTTGGCTCCTAAGGTTAGAAATAGACATAATTCTTGAAAATAAGCCAGCATTAACAACCATTATAATAAAACCTTCTATTACGTAGAGTGTATTAGAAATCTGTAAAGTTTTATTTATTTAAATAAGAAGGAGAGGTCTTGCCACATCCATAGAGGCGGTAGGTGTTTTTGTGAAGACTATACCCTCCTCACTCATATTTGTATCCATACTGCAACTGAAAATGGAAGTGGCGAACGAGTTAGCACCGAGTCGCGATAAAGAATGAGCTGGTAAGCAGGTCAATTGAACTAATAATTCAATCACGAGGGAAAATGAGGAACTATTGAGAACTAGACAGGAATTTGCCAATGACTTTGCGTGGTAGTCCTTATTAGACTTCATTCAGGAAAAAGGTGTGTGTGTGTGAGCAATGTATCATGTGGAAAGCGGTTTCCTACATGGATCTGACAATAGCCGGTTATCACCTAGTAAACTAATGCGGTCGGCTATATTCAATCAGAACTGGTAGCAAACCTAATTGAATGTAGCGCAATGGGATTTGTAGTCTGTAGTTTCGTTTTAATCTTACAAAAGGAGGAACACGACATAGTGGTTTCTACGCTATTACTTATAATTTAACTTCGACATTAAAGGAACTGTCAGGGACTGGGAGTTTCGTTCACGAAGTTGCCTGATTCCGTTCACGGGTCCCGAAACGATAGCGCGCCCGCCTTGTTCTTATGCGGGAGATGTAGATCATTCGATGTGATTTTTGACGCTGATCCCGATGGTGTTTTCCATTTTTCATAAAAAAGCTAAATTTGGCCTGTACATATGTGTCTATATACCTCAACTACAGTAATCCCTGACAGTTCCTTTAACGGCAACCTTTCTCGTGCAAGGTCGTTTTAAACAGGGGAAAGTATAATCCTTCTGCCAGGTAGAATACAATGTACATTAGGAGTCGCGCCTTAATAGCGTGTGTCAAAAAAAAAGAATAACAGCTAGCTCTATATTTTGTTCTGGAAAAAAGAACTGATCTCTTAGGATAACAGCTAAAACTTGAAAACATACAGTACACAACACTTTTCTTCTAATCATAGGTAAAAATCACTGTTTTCCTTCCTCGAAAAACGATGTCTGATCTGTATTCTGCTTTTTGGGTCTTCTGCACCCTACAGTGTTTACACTTCTGCCAGACATTTCGGTATAGCTTCCAAATCAACTAGGACAGTGCCTGAGTTTTAGTCATTCCCTGTCCAACCCCTACCGCGGACGTGTCGGCACTACTTTCTCTGCACCCGTTTTTATCTTTTTCGAACGTTTGGTAATCAACACTTATCCCGACCACGTCCATGTCGGCAGAAAACAACCACGTCGGCCGTAGACTGGTAAATTTACATTTTACCTCGCTTTAACATTCATATTCCAGATAGGAGGAAACGAGCTCGGGTTGTATAACTACGACGAAACTCTACTGCAGTAGCAGACGAGTTGAAGTAAACAAGATAAAGTTGCATATTTTTAAATACTGTCATGGATTCTTAAAAGTAGGCACCTTTTAACGCTGCTTTTAGGCTCGTCGTTGTTTTCGACAGAAACCACCGAGTCCGGACGTGTCAAACTATTGATGAGGAGATGGTTTGTAACCCGTCCGGCCATACAGCAATCTAATTTTAGGTGATAGAAATGAAAATTGCCCTTCTTTCTTCAAAGGAATTTGAACGGCTCTTAAAGCAATCCAAAATCCGTATGTGTTGTTTTATGGAATGCGGCATCTTTACCCCCTACTGAAAGTCCGCCGACTCGCATCCGACTTCAACATTTATCGGAATACGCGCAGCTTTCTAGGTTAGTGTACAGGTTCCGGAAAAGATTGCTGCAAAACTTCAGAGCTTTTCTTTATTTTGGATATCAGAGAGCACAAGGATTTCGTTACAACTTCGAAAAACTTCTAATTCCTCAAGGCTAATTTGTTTACAACTAAATACACACAAAAAAGAAAACAGAACTATTTGAACTTTTATTCCGTTGTCGCCTAAGAACGAGGAAGACGAGCGGCGATCGCCTTCTGCAGGTCAGCTACAGTGGCTCCTGAGCCAGACGGGAAGCAACTGACAGCACAGCATTTTACTAGTCATGCATTTTCCTTGTTTATTCTAGGTGTTATTGATGGAGCTTAATAATAAGAATAAAAAACGCATCATACAGTGCTCTTTATTGAAAGTATTTACGAGAAAAGACGACTGGTGGTTTTGAATGAGGGGTGGTCACTTCTCATTTGAACTGCGAATTTATTTTCTGGACAACTTAGTATCCAACGTCGTGCCAACACAGATATTAGTTCAAGTTTTCGAGTGACCTTACAATGATAAAGCCATTATTCTTCCCGAATACATGAAGGAGAGACTTTTTTGCCTAATAAAAGATCAAGTGTAATTCCTGATTACAACTAAACACGAAAAACAACAAAGAAAACAAGAAGATACGAGCATTTATTTCATGGATGCTTGACGAGCAGCTACGGCAGCCAGGAGGTCGGCAACGGTGGTAGATGGAGGCAGACGAAGAGGGCGGCCATCAGAAGGAAGCTCGACCAGGAGGCGGAGAGGGCGCCGGGAACGGCGCAGGAAAGGAAGGGGGCCCGGCGGTACGGGCGGTGGCATCACAAGGAAAACGCTCTGAAAGTAGCATTAGATGAATCTAATAAGAGAAAATAAAAAACCGACCTTCTGAGGCGACGCCATGGGGAAGAATGAATGGTCTGGCTGGGATCCGTCCTAAGTCGACTTGACACGAATTAACTTTACAAAATTTCAACTTGTTTTTGGTCTTCGGGCGGTCGGTCTCCATTTTCCTAGGGGACCTCTTGGTCAGGCCCGGTTGCCACCGTTGTCGGGCTCGCTCCTCTATTACTGCTTGGCTGACCTGAGCCGTTACAATAATCCGGACTTGGATTCAGACGAGCGGGTAACAAATTTTCCTCCGTCCATTGAATCATTCGTCTTTCCATGCCTATTTTGACTCATACACACAGCCTGCCTATCGCATGCCGTCCGGGGGGCAGAAGACGCCGTACCCGAAAAGGATTGTCACATTTTCCGAAGTTCATCCCTATTATACGAACGTTCAGAATTTGATGAAAACAACAAAAGGTCCAAGTTTGATACAAGTTATGATGAAAATAATATTCTCAACGTGGTCAGCAACTCCATTCTTGGTATGGATGCAACCCAAAAATTCATTTCAGTCGCGTTTCGAGGAGCCGATTTCTTCGATGATATACTCATCATGGTTTTCTCACTCAAGGACCAAAAAAAAGCGATGGGCAAGAACAAAAAAGCAGTGGTAATACTTAGATAAATACTTTCATCACACTCTTTTAGATTTGTCTGGACCCGAACCTTAGCCGAGATATACATATTATGATTGTCTTTCCAATTTGACGACAATCCAATTTCTACCAGGCTGATTTTTCTGTGGAAAGTGTTAAACTGTATTCAGAATCTTTCGGTCTTCTACACCCTACAATGTTCACATTTCCGCCAGACATGTAGATATAGCCTTGTAATAAGATAATAAAGTCAGGTCATTCAAACAACCTCAGTACAATTTTTCCCATATTGATAAGATAGCGGCTACTGCTTGGCTTCATTGAAAAGAAAACCACAAGTTGCCCAACACTGGTCAATTTTTGCATCACTGTCGTCTCCACGTGTCTCTTTGTGTAACAACATTGCCATCTGCTTTATTTCCACCTCTTCCAGGAGGAAATGACCACTCACTATGATGTTATCGTTGTCGGTGCCGGAATATTTGGCTCCTGCACCGCTTATCACTCTCAGCGGCTGGGAAAGAAGACCCTTCTTTTAGAACAGGTGAGTACACTTTAGATCTATTCACTGCCATTTTGCGGAGAGCAACTTGTCAGCTATTTGTCAGTTCAGAATCTCCGGCTTAATAGTTCCTGAATGGGACCAAAATATTAAAATAACACTTTTAGTTCGCCTCCGGTCATAAGAATGGAAGTTCACATGGTCTATCAAGGGTCACCAGGTACGCCCACACTCAAGCAGCCTACGTACCACTCGTGGATGATGCTTACAAGCAGATAGCCGAGTTGGAGAAGAAAAGAGGAGAACAGCTTTGGAGGTGCGGCCTTTAACTGAACCGTTGATCGTTAAATTTTGTAGGAAGACCAGTCTTTTGTGGACTGCTTATCCTGAAGATGTTAGAAGCATGGACAAGATTTTGACAGAGTTTGGAGCAGAGCATGAGGTCCTAGTCGGAAGCAAGGTTCCGATGTGTTTAGACTAGTTAATGATATTAATTTTTAGATTAATGCTCGTTTCCCACAGTTTTCTTATACAGATGAGGTTTCCGCTCTAATCGATCCTATGGGAGGTGTTCTTTTTGCAGACAAATGGCTCAACGCTTTCCAGGTGAGATCTGACTTTTTTTTCGTTGCAGAACGAAGTTTCAGGATGAATTCGTTCAACAGGGTGGCCTTCTGAAATATGAAGAAGAAGTCCTAAATATCGAAGATGGAAGTCCCGCCATAGTCGTCACAAAAAATGGAACATACACAGCTGACAAGGTCGTGGTGACAGTTGGATCCTGGATCGCAAAACTGATTCCAAATTTACCCATCACTGTCAAGGTTGGATTGACCTATCCCTGGCGGAAATGATGTTCGTTTTTACAGCCGCAGTCAATCCATGTCACATATTTCAAAGCAAAGAGAGCAGAAGATGAGCAGCTGACAGAGATGGGATCTTTCCCCGTATTTATCTCCTCCGCAATTGGATCACACCCTGACGTCTTTGGGTTGCCGGCGGTCGATTATCCTCATCTCATAAAGGTATGACCCTAGCAGCGAGAAAAATACGAGTTGCAGTTCTGTTCGCACCACGGTTCTCCTCTGGAGCATGGAGGCTCTCATGGAGAAGATGTTCAAGAGTTCATCGACATCCCCAGCAGATATATTGCCGACTATCTGCCTGTAATTGATGAGAAAGTACAGGTCGTCGATAAGTGCAAGTACACCGTAATTAACATCATGTCCTTGGCCCGAGTTTCTTGTTTCTAGGTCTCTCAAGACCACCACTACGTCATCGACAAGTTGCCTGAGTCACAGAACATTTTCTTAGGAGCTTGTGGCAGTGGTTCCGGCTTCAAGGTCGAGGCTTCCTATCCCAACAGGTAGACAATGGTTTCAGGTTGCTCCGGGCATCGGTCGCGCTCTGGCTGAAATGGTGGCAGGACAGAAAACGACGGTTGACGTGTCCTTTTTCGGAATTGACCGCCTTGTTAATTTCAAAGAAGACGGCCTTAACAAATTCTAAGCGTCAAATGAAAAGATTTTTATTCTTATAATAAAGAAATATAAAACTATATTCTGTCACTCGCTAGAAAAAGGAGGGAACGGGGTAAAGTATGTACAATACACCAATTCGTAAACACGCCGGGATTACCAGACCAACAAGTGGGAATCGACACGAACCAGGAGAGGGTTTACTGGTAACGGTTAAGAGTGAGGAGTAAAGTTGTCACAGCTCGAAACTCAACAGCAGTATATTAAGATTTAAAAAAAAAACTATTGCTATACATTTCGTACACGTTTAGATGATGATGGGAAAGAGGACTTGGAATATCTTCGGGGTAGATACAAGTATAACTCTAACAAGTTTGTGCGTACGGTTTACAGGACAACACGGCCGGGGTGGGATGCCCTCCCCAGCTACCGCTTTTAGACGAGGGGACCCGTGAATACCTAGCACCGGCTCCTGTTGATGGGGGCTCTTCTTTTTCTTCAGAGGGCGCCTGCACCGTGAAGAGGGGTGGCCGGATTAGGGTGACGGTCTCTTCGACTATTTGTTGATCTTTAGCATCTAGTAAGTTGAAGAGTTTGGAGAGGCAAGATAGGTGCGCCAGGACAATAGCACTCTGGGGTCGCAGCTCGAGGGAACCTGAAAAAATAGATGGTTAGTCATAGGTTGCCAAACTGTTGTAAAACTTAAAGGATTTGGCCAAGACCTTGATTTTCATAATCTCGAAGCGTATGCCCACATTTTTCAAGGCAATTCGCTTCAGACCCTTTGCAGAAGCATTGAGAATTCTTTAAAAGAAAAGAGAATAACATACCAAGATGATCCCAGTGCTTTAAATAAAGATGCCCCAAGCAGTGCCATAATAATCGGATAAACCGTTTTATTCTTGTTTCAAATTCCGCCGAAAATTGATTGCCTGCAATAATTGTTTTAAATAAAAAAGTAATAAAAAGTGCCTACCGTATTTCGTGGGGAAAATGTTCTCGTTCCGACTTTCCGTCTCACAGAAGGATAAAACTGCGTGGATATACTGCTGGGCCGGGTAACTGTGCCGTTTCCCCTTCTCGTCAACAAATTGAGCTTTGCTGAAAGACGTAAGGTTATATTTATCTTTCCAGATGTCCGAAATTACCTAGTTCCGGGGAAACTCATTGATTGACATGTTGCCGGTGAGCAAATCTCGCTAAGACTCCCACACAATGAGTTCACATGGTCAAACAGTGAAAGCGCTGAAAGCAGAGAAATGATTTTCTGATCATCTTATCATACGACCAAACATTTTGATAAAGGGGCTTGTATAACGAGTACAGTCACTTGTTATTGGCCGTTTTTCAAAAGAGAAAGATACTTACTGTGAGCGGCTAGCCATTCCCGCCGGTCGATGCCTGGAGGCAATTTGGTAAACTTTTCAACCATCTGAAAAAGCAAAAATGAATTTTTAGAACTTCTATTGGAACTCACTTGATCATCAATGGAATCGCAAACACAGAGCTCGGAAGATTGAGATTTCCTTAAGGTTCTCTGAGCGATGGAAGCACTGACAACTCCTCTCTTGGTTTTGGTGACTTTGTCGTCTTTCCGCTTCCGACTGAAAACGTCATTTGATTTAGTGTTTCCATCCCAGGAACATAAAACCCCTTTTCTGGTCATTATTTCTCCCCCAAAATCACCAGATTGACGTAAAGCGAGCAGTAACCATTTCCCCTACCTTCTATCTTTTCTTTTAATGAAGCCACAGCCATCAAATAGTTGTCTCCACTCATTTAAAGCGGCTCGAATTGAGTCAAAGCGCCCATGAGATCGCTCGGTGACCATTACATCGGCAGTCATATTGCCCCGTTAGTATTCTAGGATCAGCTGGTCATAGAGCAATAAGAAAGAGAGCCGGAGAAAGGGCACAATTGAATATTCAACAAAGAGAGAAGTATAATCAGAAATCTGAGAAGAGGTAGCAATGTTTGCCTTTAGGTAGAGAGAAGGTTCATTGGGGAGGCAAAGTGGCAGAGGGCCTACATTAGTCGGAATGAATAGGTGCCCAGATAAGGAGGGGAGCGCACTCACTAAAGCGTTAGACACGGCAATAATCTAGCAACAAGCTGCTTAAAAGCAAGAGAAGAAAAAGATGTGGGTTCTGAAAATTTCTGGTGAACATCTTGCTAAACGAGAGTGGCAACGGCAAATCGAGGCACGTTTGTTTGCTCGGCTGGAGGGAGAGAGACAGCGAATTGCCAGTTTTGCTCGCTCAGATTAAAGGTTGCCGCAGTGGCATTTATTTCATTAAATGACGAGGTGATTACTGTATGTCTCTAGAGAAATTTAAAGAGAGAAGTGATGAACGGGAACAAGTGAACGGCCTTTGGGTTAAGCGCGCCGCGCACACCGTTGTCCCTGGGAACCCCCACCCTCGGCCGATGTGGCGACGGAACTCGCGAAAACATTAATGAGTCGCGAAAGACGAACTGACAACTAACTGACACCTTGAAAAGACATTTAAGAATGGGGTGGCCCAGATGTTGAAGAAGGGAGACCCCTGGAAAACATTAGGCAACAAAGGGTTTTGCCATAAATTCTTCTGGTGAGATCGATATCTCCATTCCTGTTCCTACCACCTTTGAGGATGGATGGGAAAAGTTAGAAAGGCTGTTTTGGCCGGGTGGTATGAGGGGTCGGCTGCCGATGGGGAGAAGCAAGCCGGAACCCTTCAAAACGTCTGTCGGAAACTGCAAAACCAATGCAATAGAGGTAATAATTACGCTATTAAGGGTAAAGAAATGAGGCATTGCTTGAGGCTTTATGCATTCCTGGTATTCAAGAGCTACTGGAACCCAAAAAGGAGACTTCTAAAGGTCTGGCAAGATATAATTTAAGGAAAAAACTATGGGAAGAGAAATATAGCCCCGTGTCTTTATCACAAAAATCAGGTGAGATAAGAGAATTCGTCACTGGAAGGCCTCCTCAGACCGGAAAGACAGATCCGAGGGCTAAAGTGTGACCATCGGAGGGAGATAATTGGATTGCGAATAGACTGTCTAATCCCCTTCGAATGGTCGTAGATGGGAAGATCGACCATCAACTAAAGAAATGGGAGGGAAGATCGGCGGCTGCGGGTGGGTAAGGATTTTCTCATGCCTCGTCACGCCTGTGTGTGTAGGAAGAAAGAGTGGGGAAAAATTGGGGAGTGCCCAAGGCGAATCACGATGATGACGAAGTCCAAAGAAACGGACTGTCAGGCCCACCAGGAGAGGCCGCCGGTACACAATAAAAATCCTTTCGCAATGTTTCGCTCTCGTCAACTCCTCCTCCTCCTGGTACTATCCCATAAAATGGAGGAGGAATACGTAAAGCTTCTACAAACAGTGACTCAGTATACAGGAAAAGGAGAGGTGCCCATAGGGAGAGCTGTCACGAGCACTAGTACCAGCAGTGGACAGGTGTCCACAGGTGTCAATGTCGAAGGCAGGGGTCAGTCTTTGTCTTCCGCGCAGTCTTACAAGCAAACAATACTGTCCGGGAAGGTGGTGGCTGAGACCCTGCCGCACACACACCTGTTTTAGTACAAATTTAACCTAGATTTTTCATCTCCCGCGGTCCACTTCAAAATGGCAAATGTAAACGGCCCCGAGAGATCATTTCATTAAGTGTTCATCTCTAACCTGTTGTTAATTAGTCGCAACGTTGGAAGGAATGACAGGAACATAGTTTCAACGTTATGATCCCCCGCCCTTGCGTATAACACCTGGTTGGAGGCAAAAAGATGATGAATGACTTTCCATGCCTCAATGCCACAATACGCGAGAGGCTAATAAGTTATTTTATGATGCTGTATAGTCCGATTACGGTCTGCGGAACAAGCCAAAAGTAGGACAATATGAGTCAAATGCAAATATACCAAGTGGGGCTGACTAAAAATATTTTGCATTTTGAGGGAGTCTCTCTCCCTTCTTCTCTCTCTCAAAATTCAGGGCACGGTCAGGAATCGGCGGTCGAGTGGGAACTGTTTTTCACATTTAACAGGTAATAAGGGAGGGAAACAACCACGCGACAAAGACAGTAATCGCTGAATGCGAATGATCGCGAGGGAGGAGACTTTTCCGTAAACCGAAAGGTTTCGAACGCCATTGAAGTGAAATCAAAGGCATCAGCCGCTCCAATATTTGTACGGGATGAATTTTATTGCACTTCGCGATACGCTCTATGGATGCGATCCTCGCACATTGAATAGAGGAGGAGAATTCGGGCCTGTAATGACATTCTGACTGTTACTTTTAGTCTTTTCAAAAGAGAAAGAGGCCCTAAGGATCAGCTAAAATAATCTAGGAAATGAAAATGACAGTTATAAGCCCGTTGCCCCTTTCCCAGCAGCAGGGCGCCGTCGGCAATGGAAAGCCGAAACTTTTGATGGTTGTTGATAGATGAAATTGGATCTCAATTTTTGAAGTGTCTATTTTGGGAAGCGCTAAATGAAGCGACGGATTGAGACAAAGACATTCCGGGCTAATTTCCCCAGACGGATACTAACAGTCTTCCCGTGGCGAATGGGGTCCGGTACGGAGGTGGAATTCTCCATTACTAGTCTCTCTGGATGCTATTGTCTCATTGAATACGGAATAGAGAGACCGAGAGAGGCGTCACAGAGAGGCGTCACAAGAGAGGTCGCTTGTAATTCCGGAATTCAGAATAACAGAGAAGGAGGCACGCCTCCTCCCCTATCACCCCGAGGATAAGACAAACCACCCCCAAAAACTGTGATAAAGAGGCAGTCCAGCTGTCCTAATCACGTATGGCTCCCATAAACCGAAAAAAGACACATTTATTTGTACCTTGGTAACCATAGCTTCCACCTCCGCTGTGATAAATTTTATGGGTTGTGGGAAAACTCACGCTAGTCCCATAATACTTGATATGAGGATTTTGGCCGGGCAACAGCCGGGAGCGTCGATGTCATCTACGGAAGAGCGTCGAGCAATGCTGACCTGTCGAACGGCGGCAACGGACATATCTTTGAAAAAGAACTTTTTAGTCCAAGAAGGATAAGAGAAGAAGATAAAGAGATAGAAGAAATGGTGAGAAGGTGATGTAGGAAAACTCGACAAGCAAGCTAGTATCAGCCTCTTCCCGACAAATCACGTGGTTTTGAAAAATGATAATACACTCGTCTTTCTCTCTCTTTCGCTCTCTCTCTGTCTTACGCGAGGGGGGACGTCAGTAAACCACCGGGGCGAACCCCGTGGGGTGAGATTTTAAACGGCGGAAGTTTTCTTTTTCAGGAAGAGCGGACAGAAGAAAGCGAGGAGAGAAAGAGGGATCGAGGAGGACCAAGAAAACATAAGACGACCCGGTGCGCGGCAGCAAAGAGTGATGGAAAAAAGAAGTCGCAGAAAAGGCAAACAATAGCGACCAGACTAGCTGGTGGCTATCTTTTCCGTCCCGGAGGGTTCTAGGATTTTTTAGATACCTAAAAAACACATAAAGATAGTGACCCAAGACTATTGGACAGAGGGCACAAGCAGAAATGATGGGTGGTGTTATTCCATAGAGGAGTAAAAAAATAATACTGGACGATAAGATAGACTTGTTTATTGGGAAGGAAGGGGCTGTCACCTCTTGATAGAGCGGTTTCCTCTTTTTTTCCTTTGGCGAGGACGCAAGAGAGGATTTTCTCGCGCTTTGGCTATTGTAAAAGTGGGAAAGACTCTCTTTTGTAAAATAAAAAACGTTTCTACGTGTCTACAAAGCTGTTTCAAAATGATGTAGGCGGACTAAAAATGTCTTGTGTGCAGACGGAATTCATTTGCTGAATCATTTAAATCATTTGGCATGGAATCATGGATGACGTTTCTTAGAAAATAATAAGAAGAAGCTGATAAGTGGAAATGGCACGAGAGGGAAAGATAGCGGCGAGAGAGAAGGGCAGTTATAGTTGCTACAAAACTGGGGTAGAGCGACTCTGCGGTCAGCTTGGCAAACATGGGAGGCTTGATCTGGAGGAACTCTGAACTATATGTAGACAGAGGGGAGTAAGAAAAGTAAAGACTTCACTCCCCCGTGTGAGAACAATTGTCAGGAAACAGACTACAAGCAAACAAGAGAGGTATTGCAAGAAATGTGGCGAGCTTCAGGTACAAGGCATGGAAATGCCTTTGTGTGCATTTTGTGTATGTTTGGCACAAACTCTGTCACGGGAAAGGAAGGCACAGGATCAACACACAAGAGTATAGAGTTTCTAATTTTCTTGAATGTCGCCCCCCCCCCCCCCCCCCCCCCCCCCTCTGCCGGGCTTTGGTGCGAATATGAGCGGAATGTGACCCTCAACCAGTGGTCATTTTGAACGAACGACAGATGACCACCTGGCGCCAAAATTTAAATGCCCAGGAATGAAATTTTGAAAGAGAGACGAACTTAGCGTGGCCATTAGTGGAGGGGACGAAGAGAAAGGAGAAAACCGGGTAGGGACAAGAGAGGAAGATTGCTATACAAGATACGCACCACACTCGCATACCTGAGAGATTAATCTTTTAGATGGAATAAAGTTTTCAGCTGTCATCAGCAGCGCCTCTCTAGGCCGTTCGCTTAGAAGTGGGTGGCCAGAAGAGGGAGGTGGAGAATGAGCGGGCAGTATCGGTATTTGGTGTATTCAGGTGTCAACAGCGGCAGTAGCTCCGACTCTTGGCCAAATATAGAGTTCAAAATAGGGAAGCAATGACGAGAAATATTATAAATCGAAGGATTAACGCTGTATATTTGAAATATTTTGAATATAGGGGATTAAAAGAAGACGCGCCTCTCAATAACAAACGTGAGTGTCAACCTGACAGTGAAAAGAGTCAAAATATTCTTCCTGTCTACCGTAGTCAACTGCTTGTTTTTCGAAATGTTTACGTTGGAAGGGGTGAGATGGCTACGGAAATTAAGAAAAACATGAAAGGGCGTTTACAAGACAGGGAAGGAAACACGAGGCCTCAAGGCATTGTGCTCGGCTGAGACACAAGTTTGACCACAAGACACAAGTTGATTGCGAACGGGACCGGGCGGGATGTGTCCTCTGACTAGAAGAAGAATATCTATCAAGTGATTAAACCAACAACAAGTTGGAGAAGGAGGAGGCGCTTGCGGGGAGAGACTCAAGAGGGGCACAAATACTAAGGATTTCGCGCGGTCGACCTTGCCGGTCCCCTCATAATTGACCCAGGCGAAAATAACTTCTCTCTGCCGTCTCGCCACAGAAATGACACGCGACAAATTGTCTCTACTTCAGTTCCCCTGGTGAACAGTTCAGAGGTAATCCTGTCCAATTTGCAACAACGTGAGTACGGGGCAGCGGTGTTTCGTCACACTCTCGAATCGCGAGGAAAAGGGACGAGAACGCGTCCTGCCGACCACAGATCTGACGAAAGAACCGTAAGCGGCCCATGTGGGGGTGAGTGTGTCTGTTTGAGAGGAAGGGAAAAGGCAAGAGAAAGAATACGACCTCGTTAAAAGTGAGAAGCTGTATGAAGTAAGCCCATACCGCCTCAAGGAGATGGATGAGCCGGATGTGACGATCGGAGGAGCCTCTGTATGCTAATGGTAATTGGCAGTTAAACGGTCTACGTTAAACAACAATTAGTCTATGGATTACAGCGGGTCACGGTTCTTATTTGAGCAGATGGCAGTTGCCTATCCCCTCGGGAAGAAGCAGAAAAGACTTGCTTGATCAGGCTCCCCCACCCGCCACCAGCCGCAAACAGCTGGGGAAAAAGCATGGAATGAGTAAGCAGAAGGAAGATCCAGTTCCGGTAACGTCCGCGGGTAGTAATCGCCAGAGTTGACCAGTTCGACTGACTGACTGACGTTGTGGAAGGGAATTGGCCCAGAGGAGAAACAAGCTCATAAAAGCAATTGTAAAGACGATGGAGCGCAGGAGAGAGGAGTCACCATCGGCGTCGAGTGATCTTTATATCAAATCAATATACGCCACATTTGGCAGCTTCATAGGCTGGTCGCGGGCTTTTCAAAGGGAACGGAATTTCACAAAAGCGTGTGAATAAGAAACTATAGTTTCAGCCGGTCGCATAAGCTTGGACTGGCCTGTCTGGCCCACTCCTTTAAACTATTCCGAAAGGGTGAAATCATCCTCCTCAACATGTTTACCCTTTAGCAAAAAATCTCGGATAGATCAAGGGTTACAATTGCCGGGGTCAACAGCAAGAAGGTGTAGAATCATTAGTGAAATGATCTAACGTAGTGTAAAAGTGTCCACCGCCATCTAGGCTGAGATCGTAAACCTTGGACGCGATGGTTAGATTAGACCGGGGCATGGATAAGTGCTTTTGACAATATATTATATTTTCCCTTAATTTAAAGAAGAAAGAGGATCTATAAGTTGCCATTATAGATCGCTGGACGGGTATATGAATGGCGTCCGGGATCCAAGCCGGTATCCATTCCCGAAATGGCAAAAAGCGAAACAGCAGGCTTATGAGTGGTTCATAATGGATGTTCTTTTTCCCTTTTAAACGTCAAATAGGGCTATTTAGAGCGGGAAAACCTCTCGAAATAGAAAATACAGAATGAAACGTATAAGTTGTGCGTAAGGTTTTAAGATTGGAGTGAATGTCCGCCCGGCCTTGGAGGCCAAAATCCTCTCGGCACTTAGCACGCAACTGTGAAGTGGGCCAACACCAATTTAGTGGACAGTATATCCCCCCTAGAAGGCAATGAATCTTCCTGTATAAAAAAGAAAGGTGTGAAAAGGAACATAAAATAAATGGTCGGTAGGCAGAAGAAGACGTTCGGCGGTGGAAAGAGGTCAGCACCTGTTGCACGGGCGGAAAAACATGAAAAATGCTGTGTGGCGCCATGTGTTCCCAATACGCCTTGAAGTGTCAAGTGTTCTCACTGGGGAAGATTTAAATGGAATGAGGATCAAAATAGCCGCCAAGTAGCAGGTGACAGACTCCCTGCTCCCCCCAGATAAAGCTAATGAGCGGCTTCATTTGACACTTTTCGGAGGGAATCATTAGCTAACAAGGTAGTCAAGTTTCAGACCAGACGACAGTCATTTTACTTTCGAATAGAAAACAGACAAACAAGTTGATTCATGGAGAAAGAGTTGTTTCTACCCTTTAATCGAGTAATCCTGGTATCATATGACACGCTATTTGGTACTTTGAGTGAGTAAGTGAAAGAACCGGGGGATTTTCTCCCCCTTGCTGCATTGTCTTCCCTCCCCGTATGCATTGACCCACAAAGGAGTTTTTTCCCTAGCGAGATTGGATCCTTCCTTTGATCACAATATTGACTGTCTGTTTCGCCCGTCTTATTGACTCATCTGTGTGAGCTGTACTAAAATATTCTGACTAGAAAAACCAAATCTACAGCGGGGGTTTCATAATAAGCGCGAGAATTTTCAATTTATTCTACTGGAAATCACCGTAATCATACAATCAAACGCTACACAGTACTCCCTCTGTTTATAATACGGTAGTTGACGCATAATACAGTAGGGGAAGTCCAAATTAATCAACCTATCAGATCGGCCCCCAATAGCCAGTACTCTGAACAGTTTGCTTTAAAGATGAAGAGAGAAGCTGCGCTAAAGCGGCCCCTAAAAAAAGAAACCTAATTTCAGTCCACAAAAACGACTTTTACAGCGTATTCCGTAACTCTGTAGCCCCGTCCCTCTGCCCATAAAATCCCCCTGAAGGAAATACTCACCCGATTATCCAATCGACGGTGTCCTTGAGGTAATCGGGTAGGCGATCCAGCTTGAAGAGGGGGTTGATCTTCTTGCTGGAATATATATATTTGAAATGTTTGAAATATGACATTTTAGCCGTTTTGGACACGAGCTATCAATCAAAAAGACATCTCTCTCCAAAAACAAAGCTAACCTGCTTGTGATTCGATTAGACGTTGGTCGACCCATTAGGACCTGGCTGGAGCCATCCTGAAAACACGCTTAGAGATTTTTTTTACTTGGTTATTGGGTAAGAAAATAATGCTGAGAAGAAGAAAGGAAAGTTTTCTGGTGGACAGAGCAATTTGGGAGCAGCGGGCTCCACAATAGGGAGCCGGAATGGACAAATGAACAGCGACTGGACGTAGTGTTTGGTCTCGGCGAGTCATGTTTTATACATGTTCTCAAAGCTCTTCCAAATACTACTGTTATGTTGACGAAGGATTATCATTTTAATAAGGATAGACTGAGAGTGGGGGCAGAATACTCCTAAAATAGAAGGAGGAGGCAGATTGTCTCGTGCCTCGCCGATTAATCTCCTCCTCTTCCTTTGAGACGGAGGGTCGAGGGGAAAAAGCTGGGAAAAAGGAGCGAGATAAGGACATGATGATGTGTAAATATATGACAAGATGAATCGAATATGAGGCCCATGTAAGCCGCCCTCGTATAGTGATTCCTACAGACGATGGGAATTGGATACAGGTCGGACAGCACAAACACGGACAGCTGCCTTTTGACGAGAGTCGCCCGTTGGCAGATGAGACGAGATTAATGACCTGGCTACCAGGTCACCTCTCTGGCCGTCTCTCGCGCTCGCTGGGAGCATGGCACTTTATGTCAATGAGGGGAATCCCTACCTATTGTTGAGAGAAAAGATTGACCCATGAAGGATAATACGCGTCGTAAAATCCTTAAGAATAACAAGAATATCCGATTATGTGAGAAGGAAACTCTTCTAAATTAAGAATACTGTATACTACTCAAAGTTAGAATTCTATAAGCGCAAATAAAAGATCACATTACAGGCAAAATGATCCATTGCGCGAATCGGGGAGAGGGAGGTACCCTACTCCTCCTCTATCCACGCGTTAGAACAGCCTAATAACATGGCCAGAAATAGTGTCCAAGGCCGTCTCTCTCCTCATAATAATTCTGGATTGATCGATATTTTTTTGCATTGGCAAAACTTGTCTGGTTTCCGCTGTTCTTCGAGAACGGCCAACTGGAAAGTGAAAAGCGACGAACACGATCAGAGATTATTTTAATGATTCTGGAATTTTTATTCGCTGCTGTCGCATCAGAAATCTAACGAAGGGATCAATGAGGGAAATTGTTATGTATCTCGAGAAGGAGGAAGTTACAACCTCGAGGAGGGCAAAAATCACAGCGAGAACTGGACAACAAGAGAGAGGAAGTGGGACAGGAAAACTTTTAAAGTTACACAATGGCCCGGGGAAAGGGGGCATTGTGCCTGTAAGCCATGGAAAAGTTAGAGGTCAAAGGGGGGTTCTAACGGCAGAAAACTGAGAAATGCCAAAGAATCCTGAAGAGAATGTGACGCGAAAGGCTCCGGTCACGCGTGCGGAGCTCTATAGCTGGCTATCAATACGGATTAGCCCAGAAAACTCCCAAACATTGGCTAACTGCCCGAGAGAGAGAACTTTTAGCCATGGAGCACTGTCCCTAGCGCTGAACCACGGCTATTTGCGCGGGAACTGTGAGGAAATCGTTCACTGGTGAGGTTGATTTGGCCTCCGATGTCGCGAGCTTACGTTGTAAACGTCGCGCCTACCCTCTCCGTAGGAGGTCCATGGCACCCGGATGTACACAGCCAAGCGGAATGAAGGCGTAAACACGAAAGAATTTGGAAGAGAAAGAGGCAATTTGAATTATTTGCCTTACAGTAGCCCAATCTCGTAATTTATAGTAGTACACCTTTGTTTATAGGAAATAATAAACAAATGAATAATTCATATGTAGAACCTTCAATGGATGGGTTAAACTGAACCCGTCGGTCTTTGAATTTCAACCGCAGGTTCGGACAAGCAAGGTGATTAGTCGGGAAGACGGTAGCTATTGGAAAAGTAAGAAGAAGCAACAAAGGATTTATTCAATTAACGCTGAGATCGCTCATTGTGCCAGGAGGTGGCTCTTATGACGTTTAATGTTCTTTCTGTCTAATAGTCGTAAGATGGTGCTGATCTCTTTCCGAGGGACTGTCCGGCAAGACTGTCAAAATACCTAAAACCATTATCGTATGACCGCAACAGTTGTTTAGCTTACCGTTTATGCATTTTTGGTGCAAATCGGTCAAATTTGAAGCCGTCGGAGGACCTCTTTCCGAAAGAGTCCAAAAAAGGATTCACGGCTCGCTTACCCATTGAGTCGAGGAATGGGTTGATAGCACGTTTGGCGCGCTGAATACCGTAGCCATTAGGATTATCCATTAAAATGCATTACCATTACAGCTTCAACGTGGTAGAGACCAAGAGAGAGGACCAAGAGGAGAGCAACAACGGCGAACTTCATAGCTATTACTGAAAATATGGCACTTCGCAGGGGTGGATGAGATTCTCAGAAGAGCGTGGGAAGAGGAGTATCATGATATGGATGCCCAGTGATCCACATTAGAATCACTTCTTAGAAACGGAATAAGAAGTTTGATCAAGGTTTCCATTTCAGGGCGGAGATGAGCCTCAGAAATAGAGCTCGTGAGTGAGCACGTTTTTCTTTGTCTTGCATTCAATCGTGCATTAAAGCGTGTGCATTTCAAAGGCAGCGATTTTCGGATCCCTTTCACCGAATGAGAGCTTAGACAGAGTAGCTCTCCCTATGTTTACATGGCTAACAACTTGAGAAAATAACAGTAGTCTCTCTTCAAATGCGTTTAAGCGGAATCCAGCTATTTCAGTGACGAGCGAGAGTTTGAAGTTTGATATCAAAACACTGGATGATACCAGTGGATGATTGGAAGAGAGAAGCCAAGCAGTCATATGAAATGAAGATACTTCAAGAGGGGACTTTTATGGTAGAGGGGCGGTACCCGTAGCACTGATTGCCCGTTTCACCCTGGTTTTAGACACGTTTCAAGAGTTGATGAATGAGCTATCAACGTGCGACTATGGTCCCAAATGAGGGGGACTGCTCCTCTGAACGAGTAGCACAGTATGCTTCAACTTCATGGCAATCTACTCGTATTCATTTCCAAGGTTGACGTTATTCTTCTCGGAAAAAATGAAGTCTTTTTCAGGAGGAGAATGATTTCATTAAGAGTGAGGGGGTCGCCAAGAACATGACCGGGTGTCGTGCATATGGTGTCACTCATTGCGCAGGCGATTTGCAACAAGGGGAACAAATCACCTAAACAGGTGCAGACTTCCGCCTGAGTGTTTTGAAGCGTCAAACAACGCGTTTTCTTGTAATAGAATGATTTGACATTCAGGAGGAGGAACCGTAGCAGATGAAGACGTTGCAGAAAAAAAATCGACGATATGTTCCGCGTAATCAGAGTAAATGCGTGTCAAATGATTCTGGTCTACGCCAGCTCCTCAATCTCTGTGAAAAATATTTTCGCTTAGCAACAAAACAGGGTACAGTTGAGTGTGCCCGAACCATTCGACTAGAAGAACCAGCACAGCCCTAAAATAGCCTGAGCTTAAACAAATCACCTTTTTATTTAATCGTGTACGTAAATTCCATCTGACTAGAAAAGGTAAGGATTATAGAGGAAAAGCGTGGGGAAGTATTCCCTTTTATGGTTTGGTTTGAAATAGGCGCACTTTTGTGAATATTAACCAGGCGAGAGAAAGTAGCTGGGTCACTCCTACAAATGGTCGAAGCGTGCACTTCATGCATGAGTCAGACCTATTATACGGTACTTATACTTTTCGGCTTCAAAGAGAAAGAAGGGCAATACACAATGCGTGTTGAGCGGGGGTGTTGTTTATAGGCAAAGATACTGCCCCATTGGATGCGTAGGAAATTAACAATTTCTGTCTGTCCTTCTACAAAATAAAGCCCAAAATTTAAATTTTATAATTGCCACCACCGGCGATAACAACGGACTAAAAAGCTTTTATTTCCGGAAGATTACACAGGCGGCTAAAGACAACCCAAAAAAGCATACGTTACGCCTTTTGTCGTTCGTACAGAAGAGAGAACAAAAGTGACGACAATAGACTAATCATTGTGGGGCTGGGAGGATTTAGACGTTTTAGCCCAGGGCTTCCATCCCTGCGGAGCTTGATCATCTGGCCCTCCTCCAGCACGGACCACCTTAAAATCCAAACATCAACATTTCATGGCGCCTACCCCTCCAAGTCTTCCGTTTGCAGCTCGAATGGACACGTCGGCTTGTCTCATAAGCGGTGCCGGTGATTTTGAACCAGGCAGGGAAGTAGGAGTGATGCCATTTCCGTTGTTGAAGTCTGGAGCGGGAGATCGGCCATGATTATCGTTTCCACCCATGCTGCGACTGGGGGACCTTCTTAATTCCAAACTAGTACATTTTTCGCGTTCCCTACCCTCTGTTGTTATTTCTAGAGGGGACTCCAAGATTGTGGTTGCCAGAATCATCTCCAGGAGCACTGTTGCTCAATCTAAACTCCTTCTGTTCTTTTTCATAGGAATTCTGAACCTCTCCGGTTTGGGGCCATTGTTACTTGCAGTCGGTTCCTCGACTGCTCCTCTATTTTGTGGTGTCATCTTTTCGGGAATTTGTTCAGGAATTCTTGGCCGATAGGCGGGAGGAGAGGGGAAACGATGCTTCCTACCGGCGACAGGCCCTGGAGGCGATCCATCGGCTTCCGAGACGTCCGAGATTGGGGAAAAGCTAAATATACTCATTCGCCTTCACGAACCCTTCCTGATGAACCTCTTGACGTGTGGATCTTCAGTGGGCAGATGCACATTTCTTTGTTTGGTTGGCGGTGATCTAAAAGGCTTACGTAAACTCTGATTCTATATCATGGGATGTTATTAGCACTCCATTCAGTAATCTTCCTTCCAATTGATAGGCATCTCTGCGGAAGTTTTCCAGGAACGAACTCGGGGTCAATACGAACAGAAAAGTATAAACCAACCGGATATTGCGAGGATCGGCTGTGAGGTTGATAACCGTTGCAGGATCGCGAGAGCGTGGTTCACGGAGACCTCCTGTTGGGGGAACATCACCCAATGGTTCATCGCCAAAGTTTTCCGGCTTCGGATTCCGTACGAAATTGTATTGATCGTCATCCTCATCAGGGAAGTCTGGAGTCTCATCTACATCTGAGATATATTTCGGAGGGGCCAAATGATAAACTACCAATTCCCGGGCTATCTGGCATTTTAATGGAAATATCATCGGCTATATCGTCGTGGATTTCAATGGGGGCTGGAGCGGCCTAGAGGTATTTTTATATTTTCGAGGTTTAAAAGATTAAAAACCTTTTTCTGCTTCTTTGGCTTGACTTCCAGTATAGGAGTCCAGGGATCAGTGTTTACTCCTGAACTGCATGCTACGACCATTCCGCTTCAGGTATTACCAATTTCCTTCATAACAACCTTTTCCTTCTCGAGGACATGAATCTCCTTTGTGTATTCCTTGGTCAACTTTTCGATAATCTCAGTCCTTGGAGGGGGCGGGAACATTGGGATCATAACGACTATCAACTGTATTTTAAAGAGCTTAGCAATACGTTACCTGGAGTACTATCCACAACGACCGGTGGATTTGGCATCGTTGGCTCGGGCGAATAGCTGACAACACTTCTACCAGCCGAAGTTGAAGATACGGTAAGGGGCCTGGAACTTGGACCGACGTTTTCATGTTGTCTATACTCTTCCGGCTGGACAACGACTTGTTCTGTCCTCTTCTCTTTACACAGTTGACAACAGCAGCACAGGAGAAGGAGTAAGGCGAGAAGAAGAAGTGCCAGAAGCAGCCACGGGAACCAGGGAGCACAAGATCCAAAGATCTTCCAGTCACAATCTAATTTGTTTAAAAATGCGCGAAATGATCAAACTTTCAATTGAAGGACAAGTCGGCAAAGGTTGTATATTGCTCGGAGGAGGTGCTGTCGAAGACAGAAGGGCGGCCAATGTCGTCGTGCTACTCATTTTACCTATTATTATTGTTTTTAACCCTTTCCTAATAGTCCCACTTGTTGCCGTCGGTGGAGGAGGGGTGGAAGGAGTGCTACTTGGAATTGGTGCACTTTTCGTAGAAGTCTCAGTTGTAGTAGGACTTGTTATTGAAGAAGGAGAGCTCGTGGTCGTGTTGACAACGATAGTTGTAGTTGTACTAGTGGCCAATGTTGTTGTGACTTTTGAACTTCTTGGAGTAGTAGTGCTTGGAACGGTCAGGGTAGTAGTTGTGGAGCAGTTCATCTGGATGCCGCAGTAGTCCTCCTTCTCCACTGCTGAAAAGTGCTTCTCTCTATATTCAGACACCCTGTATGTTACGTCTGTCACACAGCGCGTCTGCTGGGGTAGAGCAAGGCGCGAAATGGACCTTATAGTCGGCATTGGTGACGAAACCACAATTCGACGACGGCGTAGCATTCTGAACTCTTGCACTACTTCGTTTTTCGTTTCTCTTTCACCTGTGCCAATAACGAGGAGAACATTGTTCCGTTTAACAAGCCATAATAGACATTATCCGGGCAGACCAAGGCATACCGATCCGTTTCGCTGTTACCAACAACAATTCCAGTAAGGATTGGCCGGGTGTAGACCTAAATTTTTCGAGGAATTTCGCAATCTCAACACGGAGGCCTTGCTATCAGGTATTGACCGTGGGAAAGCCTCAAACCACCTGCGGCCAACTCGATTTGCCTGCTTATTACCGCCCTCTGTTCGGGATTTGACATTAATCACGACTCCCCCAGCATTCTTTTTTACCGTTTCCAAATAGGAACGCAGCTCTGGCAAATCCGTGTTGAGATGCCCCAAGTGGCCTCCAATGCTTTGACAGGCCACGTCGGCCGAGACCCAGCCTCCCGATCCTCCACCGCTGATTACTTCCCAACAGTGCACCTGACTCAATAATTGGCTAATAAGCAAATCCCACCTGATCGGAGCCAGCGATTAATACCCCGTTACATGGACAAGCCCAGACGACTTGTGTCCCTCCTGGAAATTGTAACCATTTCCGTTTGAACGTTCTCCGAAGTTTAGTCTATCTATCTGATATCCCCGCACCCGTCCTGTTAGAATATTCAAGAACCTTTGTTCTGTCTGTTTTGATCTGCCTAAGGCCTTTGCAGCAAATATCAGCTGACCCTATCAACTGAAATGTAAACTTTTCACGCCAGCTATTATGACGTAACTTATTAACATGTTTCAGCCCTCTTCCCAGGCTTTCCCGATGTCCACAAATAGAGCCAATGTTCTTTGATAGAACTTTTAGAAAAGAGCAAACTAACCAATCTTCCACACATTAAAAATAAGCATTATTTTATTCCATAACCTTAATTTGAGCCGCTTCCCCCGTTCAGGAATTATTCGATTGTTCCCGTAATCAAAATTATGTTCTCGAAGTTGACAAGCTCATTTCTAGCGGGACGGTGATTGGACGGCGCCGTTGTCTCGCTCTTTTCTGCTATTTTTCTCGGCCAGTTACTGCTAACTTTCGATTTTTCGTATCTCTACCTGTAACTCTCTGACTCTTTTAACTGTAAAACACACTGAATTGATTGAGCACCTTTTCCATTACTCAAAATGGCTGAATAATTGGATAAACCCTCTTTTCGAAAGCAGTACATGTGCACTCATATTTCCTTGTAATTGCGCTTAACCTTTGTTTTCAATTGTCAAGAGGAAGTTCATGACCTGCTTCAAATGAAACAATATGCACTCTCTACTGTTGTCTAGCTCAATCTGCTCATTTTCTTTAAAAATTGGCATGCATCTAACTGTCTTAATCTTCCTTGTTTTGTTGCGAAACAACAACCACCCGAGCTGCTTTTGAAATCTTTCATGCAATTTATGCAGTAAGAAGGAAAAAAGATATGATCCTACCTAGCAGAAGGAGGAGGAATAGGAGATGATCCACCATCCTCTTGGGCGCTTTGCCGAAAACTGACATCCTGTCTCCGCGCGACGATATTCATTCCCATCCGAGTTACCTAGTAACTTCGGACATAATCCCGAACAAAGCGAAAACTCAGCATCAAGAAAGAGAATGACGCCATTAATAAAAACAAAGCGTCTCGTCTACCACCGTTCACTTAATTCTAATGGTCGGGTCTTTCTTAAGATTTACACTGGGCAGTATCCGAAGTTGAATGGGTAGTGGAGCTAGTGCTCAAGTGAGGACCGCCCTTACAGTAAGTCTCAATGTGTACTGTAATCCTCTCTTTAGGAACTCAAAGGAAGACGATTAGGGTCGAGTAAATCACGAGCAATTGACAAGCAGATAAGCAAAGATGGTGAGGAGGACTCATCCAGGTTTAAAATTCTCTTGCTTGGTGGGTCGGAATGCGGGAAGACAACGATATTCAAACAGATGCGGTGGGTACTTACCTTTCTGTTTAAGACATCCATTTATAGAGTTCTCCATTTGAATGGATTCACGAAAGAGGATATTATAAACCATCGCTCTGTTGTTCATATAAATTGTGTAGAAGCTCTGGTGCAGTTGATAGAAGCCTCGACGGTCTTCTTCATTCCGCATGACACCGGTGTCAGAGTACTTCATTAACCTCATATTTTAAAATACTTCTTTTAGGAAGACATCGAGAGATTTGTCAAATTTAAGAACACTCTAAACTTTGACTCGGAGTCCGAGGTTATTATCCCGTTTGTTATGGGCAGGGTAATGGACAGGATATGGAAAAGTCCCACGATACAGACTATTTATGAGAAAAGGTTTCTGTTCTCCCTTGCAGACAGTGCAAAATAGTATGTTCATATACTTCCCACGTTTTACCCTCTTCAGTTTCCTTGACGACATTTCCCGCCTAACAGAAGATGTTTACTCCCCCACAACACAGGATATCCTCCAGTGTAGGCACAGAACAACAGGGATCAACGAATTGAATTTTGTCTACAAGAATATCAGCTTCCGGTGGGATTCATCCCTTGCTGCTTTCAGTTACAGTACCCTTTAGAATGGTCGACGTTGGCGGGCAAAGAACGGAGAGGAGAAAATGGATCCACTGTTTCGATAATGTGGACATGATTCTTTTCGTAGCCTCTATGAGTGATTATGATCTTTTAGACCCAGAGGACCACCAAAAGGTAGGTGGCCCTCTTGGCCTTCTTTGTTTTCTTTTAATCTTCCCACGGTGCGGTAACATGACCTTCGGCTACCCCGTGAGAATGAACTTATCCCAACTTTGGCATTCCAGAATCGAATGAGGCAGAACTTCGAGATATTTAAAACTATCTGCAGCAGTGATTTCTTTCACCATGCATCGATTGTGCTATTCTTAAATAAGTATGATATCTTCTGCGAGAAGTTAAAACACGCCTCATTAACCAAGTGCTGGGAAAGTTATGAGGGTTAGTTATTCTTGGAAAGTGCAGATGGTGGGGATCGTTATAAAGCAGTTGCATTGCTATCCTGCACAGGTAGAGACCTAGAATAGACAAGCTTGCACGCTAGCAATAAACTTGTTTTTTTTTCTTTTGTCGATGTGGAATATTAAAGGCGGCGGGAGTCGGAGCGCCTGCAAGGGCTTTGCTCCAAAAACGAGACTACCTCTATCAATAGAGAAGTCAAGACAGGAGTTGTCAGAAGCGTCGACTGTATAAACAGGGAAGTGGGCCTATTCGCTATGAGACCAATACACGAAGGCCCAAGATTTGAAATTTTAAAAAGATAATTAGGAAGGCCTCAAAACACAGGCATTGAAACCAAAGAATTGAAATGACATGTAGGTAGTCGTTTCAGAACACATTACTACTGGATCCTCGTGAATTTCTTTCATGTTTTATATATGCAATTTTAGGAAACAACACTGGCGAAGATGCCGGCGATTTTGTCCAAAAACAGTTCCAAAAGTGTGTCAGAAGGAGACAACGATTCTATAATTTTAAGACAACAGCAACGAACACGAATAATATTGAACTGGTAGGTCGGATCCGGAAGAACTCCGGTAGTCAGAAATTTCAGGTCTTTGGCTCAGCTGTTGCTCACATCGTGTCTGAAAACTTGAAAGCTACGGGCTTACAGGAATAATCATTGCCTTAGATATCTATTTGTGCTTCTTTGTTATCCCTCATATTTCCCTATATTTTGGAGAGTTTCACTCTCAAATATCCCATTTTCCGTCAAATCACACACATATTGTCAATTTTTGTCAGTGGCCATGAATACTTAACCGGACATGGGCTGCCAATCTCTACGCCACGAAAGGCACCACGCAAATTGATGGAATTTCCGCACATCGATCGTCTTCGGACAATGTTGAAATGTCGTCTTGAACAAACCCGCCTGAATTTAATTCAGTCGGCAGCTCAAATGTGAAGAGGAAAAATGGAGACGAGATTCACGAAAAGCTGGTTTGTGATGTCATTCGCCTTCTTTTTGGGGCCTTGTACACTCTCCTGCTCTCTCTCCTATCTTCGCTTTCTCTGAAAACTGAGGGGTGGAGAGACAACCATGTCACCCACGCCTTTTCATGCATACCATAGTTGATTCCATTTAAGTGCTTAGGTTATTGAATGTCTGCCATATTTTCTAGAATGTTCTCGCTATGGTGTGGATGTGTTCCTTTGAAGAAACTCTCAATAGTCTGGCAACAGTGCACAACTGAATCTTTCCATTTTTTTTCTAAAAATTTTACTGAAAACTCCCTGTCTGTATGTTTAGACTTTCCACTCGGAACACATTCCAGCTTGTTCACTCTGACAACTTCGTATGTTATGTTCACAATTGGTCCCCTAAGGGACGGTTCAATTGACACACGATCGTTGACCGCCGCTTGTTGCATATAGCCAAGACTCCTCAACTTATCTCCCGGGGGGACATTCTCGTCATAGACTGAAAGACGAGGTCTTCCATAAATATTCCCTTTTAGTTCCCTCATCTTCTTTTCCAGATAGCCTGTGTTCTATTTTTCATTGACAACAGCTAGAGAAACAAAAGGACAAGTTAATTTGGCTGAATACTTGGGGGAATTTGACTGGACAAAAAACTCAGACATTCACATCACCAGAGGGATCACATTCTCCCGGTTGTCTTGTTAATGACGTGTGATTATCGAAAGTTTGTGTACCTTGAGACAACTGCTGAGTTTCGAGGAGGCATTATAGCTCCCTCCATTTTTCAACTTCATCACCTCGGCGTCAAGAAATGATGGGGCTGGAAGATGCTCTTTACCCGCGGCGATTATCCTCCACAAGTAGATATCGTACCGACTGGGATAATGACTTCTCCGCCATCGTCCTCCACTCATCCACCCCACCCCAGAGGGAAACAAAACAATTGCTTTCACTAATTATTTTTACGCAGTCAAAGAGAGCCTTTCCCCCACTTTAAGAAAATGGGCCCAATACACAAACTAGTAAAGGAGAAAATAGCTTCAATTTTTCCTGTTGTTTTCCAGGTCAAGTAGCGAAAGAGTGTTACTGGCTTGACGTCATTGTTGAAAAAGTTTCCCCTCGATAGAGCATAACTGACATCACGATAAGCAATTCTATCTATGCGGACTTCGAATTGTTCAGAGTCGCACGACATTACACAAAGCGTCTTGGATCCATTTCCACGAGCAGGTAGCTTCGACTGCTGCTGGGTCTCCTGCACCTCACTATTTCGACACTTTTTTGTTTACTTGCTTGTGTTTCCGCCTGATTTCTGTATGTATCGTAATTCCTGAACTTAGATTACTGTAGGATGAGCAAGCTAACACTCTTTAAATCATGAAGAACGCCTGATGGACAGTTATCTTTTTAATTAGGAGGGGCGTCAATTAGTCGTTTATTGTGACTAATCCCTCTTAGCGATGCATTTGTAAATAGGCGACGTTGCCCGGTTGCCATGCGTTAACTGGAGCGCGTTTGTTTGAAAAAGAGAAGTAAATGAAAAATGTGAGAACTTCAACATATTCCAGAGTTCTACAGCGGTAAATGCTTGTTTCTAGGATCTAAAGTGGTCCCCCGGGCTAAGGCTTCTGCACGTGCATAGCTCGACCGCAGATCGATAGCGCCGCCCTCTGCGGAGCGACCTGAATTGGGCCGTCAAACCAAGCCTTGGGGCTCTCTCTCATCTATCATAATACCAAAAAGTTTTTATTTGTAAACAGTCCACTGCCAGCCACTGCCCATCGCTTATGTTACATGACGAGAGCGCGCGCCGGCTCAGTTTCCTTCGGCCGCTTCACCCTCCAGGGGGATTTCCGCAGCAACCCCACTACTGTTCGCTTGGGGCAACGGGTGCTTGCCCATTGGCTATAAGCATTAACACATAGCGAGCCATCCCCTTTGACTCACCCCAGGTCCCTCTAACAATACTTAGGGTCTCGAAATGCGTACTTTTCTGACTGCCCTCTTCATTTATGGAGATTTTCACCTTTCCTATTATGCTTTCCAGGTGAAAACGTGGTCAAAGTGCTCACCACAGGACTTACTACCTCCTTTAGCGTGTTCGTGTTTGATGTCTTGTTCCTTTCTGGGAGAAGATTTATCGCCAAAAGACCTCCATTTCCTTAAATTCGCCAGGGAGGTCGAATCAGCTGATTCCGACAAGGACTTCTCCTCTACCTGCTCTTCTTGGATATAGCCTCGTCTTTGAAGCCTACGTGTGACAGACGAACCACATTATGTGTTCTGTCCTTGTTTATTTGAACACTTTCTAGAGGGCTTCCCTAATGAGGGCAACTGCTTCCATTTTTTCGGCCTACTCTTTTGCCCGTTGTCCTAACCTCTTCACTAATGAGTTCCCCAGTGACACAGGCGAGGGCTACGTCTTTCACTGCCAACCTT
Source organism: Oscheius dolichura (assembly GCA_932521035.1). Taxonomy (NCBI): domain Eukaryota; kingdom Metazoa; phylum Nematoda; class Chromadorea; order Rhabditida; family Rhabditidae; genus Oscheius; species Oscheius dolichura. The sequence continues at coordinate 8,346,131 of OW051497.1, read as the reverse complement.
TTTCTTCTAGACCTTCTCCACATAACAAAAATGCTTCCTACTTCAAACTTCTTTGTTCAGTGTCAGAATGCGAAAACATCTCCAGGAGCGAGGGCGGAGTCAGCTCCCTCTTCCTCTCTCTGTACTTGCTCACCAGTGCATTCACCCTCCTTCCTAATTCACGTCCCTTGCGTGTGATTTCTCTTCTCTTTGGCCCCCCGTGCCAAAAAATGCCGTCACTCCTCTTTTTGTGGAGGGTGTCTCCCCGTCTTTTCGCTCTCTCTTGAACTCCCATCTATCCTCTTTTTATTCTCTTTTCAGCCCATCTCCAGCAGTGGGCAATGGTTGTGTGAGCCGTGCATAATAGTATGCTACTGTACTATTTCGCCAGCGCGGTAAAGTCTATACAATTTCATGTTGATGATGATATTATTGACAAGCTCAACTATTACTATACGACGGCAATTATTACTGGTAAGCTATTTTTTGCTTATGGGAAGAGGGGTCCGACCATTAATAAATAACATCTGTGGTTATTCTTCCGCTTTGGCTGAATCTATCTCCTCCTAAACTTTCGATCAAAACACCCTACCCTCACTCTTCTCACATTAATATTGCACAGTATTCTCTCGATTTCCTCTTTAGGGGCCACTAATATTTCACAGACGATTGATGGCTCATTATCTTGAGGGCAAGGGCGGGCTACTCTACCCTATATCCGAAAATGTCGGGCTTAATCGTTTTGGAAATGCAACTGGATTGGAGCTATCCAAGGGTATAGAGCCTTGGAAGCAATTTTTTCTAGCAGAACGGGGGTTATTAATTAAACCGGGGCTAAAATAGTGCCTTCTTATGAATAGCCGGTTCATTGGGTTCATTGGGAAAGGGAAATGTCACCAGATACGTGGTATTCTGACAAGTTAGATGTCCTCGTGAATGACTGGGACATGACAGCCGTTCAGAACAGTGCAGTAGTCCCCCGGGGAAGAGCAGACTCCGAGAGGAAATATGATCTCGGCTAAGTGTTAGATTCCGCGACTTTTGCTATATCCGATCTATTCGGAGCTGTAAAGAGATCCGAACCGGGGCTCGGGTCATTTTTTTTTGCTCTCTAATCTATTAAGCAAAGCGTTCCGTTGGATAGAATGGGGTTCTTGTTCTCCATTCACATTCGTCACTTTTCGTATGCTCAGTTGTTCCATTGACGAAAAAAGAAAAAGCACCGGGTAATACAATCCTATCTACTCCGGGCTGCCATTATCCTCTGGAGCAACTGATATCTCTTCCTTGAAGAAACACAGAAAGAGTGAGAGAGAGCCAAGATATTTACTCCGCCTCGTCCTGTCACAAAGAATTATGGCCAAGGGGACATATTAACCGTCTCCCCGCTGGTGAATGAGAGATCTAAGATCCCCCCTAATTCCAGCTATTCCTGGACCCTCTGGCCCCCGCCGTTGAGGTGGTCTCGTTGAAAGGATGTTCCTTATTACTAACGACTGAAGTTACGACTTAGGGACAAGCAATAAAGGGCATGAGGACAGCTTGTTAATTGAAGCGTGCCCCTAGTAATGAGGTCTATTGCTTGTTGGAGACCCTGACCGCCTTGGCTAAATTGCAAAGCGTTAAATGTTATACGTCTGATGCCTTGGTGCATTATCCCCACATAACAGGATGCCCAGTCATCTAAATATTTCGGGAAATCCCTTCAAATTTCCAGTAGAAAACAGTCTGGGAAGAATATAACTGCTGAAGACTAAAATAGTCATTGCGCATCAGCTATTCAATCGTCTGGTTCACCTGAGGGTATATAGCCACATAAAGTTCCATCCAATCTTCATGAATATCTAAGAAAGCAAGCCCCAATTACCAGATGCCAGGAATTCGGCCAATTTTCTCGATGTCATTCGGGCAATCAAAGTCTCAACTGCCGGAAAACAACCGATTCATTGAGGGAATCGTTCTGGGGGAAGGCAGAAAATTAATGAACATGGTGTTGTCCACCTTAAAGAGATTTCGGAATCCATTTTATAAGTGGTCAACTCCTTCCGCGTTTTTTGAAAGTTCCTGTTTCCCGCTAATCCAGGTGCTGGTCTAAACGGGGGACTGGTAAATGATGTGTCCATCTCTCTTTTCGGGAGGAGCATTCTCCCGCTCCCAGTTCCCAGCACCTTGCTTTATCGAACCACGGCTCTCTCAAGGAATTTGACGTCTTTTCGACTGCCCGGGCGTAACATCCGTCCCGTGGGGGGACTCTCTCCGAGCCACTTGAGAGAAGGGACTCTCGCCAAAACGAAATTGCTACGCCATCAGGGAGCAATTCAGAAATAATCATCTCTAACAAGTGCTTTAAAAGTACACTTTTTGTCGTCTCCCTCCAGCCTCTCTTGAAAGGAAGAAAAAGTACAAGATAGAAAAAGTTTTTGGTGGAGGGGGGATGTGGCGTGATCCTGGTTGCAAGCCCATTTTCCTCCGTTTGAAGAATTGCTGCTCTGGGCCAATAATTGCCATTGTGAAGTGTGAATGGTGGGACCAATGTCCCAAAATCATGGAAATGCTTTTTGTCAAATTCAAACCGGCGGAAATTTCATAACATCTTGTCTAGAGGGGGAACTGCCCACAACCCCATCATCATCCCGGGGGTCGAACCTATAATAATGGGAAGTGGTGGTCTCCCAGACCAATGGAGGGGAATATGATGCCATAAATTGGAGAATGGCCTTCCCGAACAGCCATATATGTAATTCACAAAGAGATAGTAATTTTCAGTCTTCGCCATCCTAGTATCTGCTAAGCAATATGTTGGTTTTCCAATACAATGTTGGGTGCCGGCGACGTTTACAGAGCCTATGGAGCAGTACACGGAGAACTACTGCTGGGTAAGTGATAGGGAATTGAGACAAAAGCGGTACACTCTGGATCAAAAGAACTACAGTACGGGCCACCAAACGTTTATAAACTTTACTCCGGCTGTTTTTGTTTGAAGATTCTCTGACGTGTTTTCACACCTGGTCAACATCTTTGTTTCTTTGTTTAGCCTATCCAAAATTAGAAAACCTTACATTTCTGGAAGAATTTCAAAAAGAACAGCATGAGCAAGGACTGGTTCAATTCCTGTTGAAAAACCACTGTGCTACAGTTTTCTCCTTAACCATATTAATTTCAGGTGCAAAACACGTACTTTTTGCCGCTCCACGACTATATCCCTCATAATTATGCAGAAAGAGAGAATAGACAAATCGGGTACGTGCCGCTTCTTCCTTTTTTTCTAGTTCCTCCTCTTTTCAGGTATTATCAATGGGTTCCATTTGTGTTAGCTTTGGAAGCTTTACTATTTTATGTACCGACAATTGTATGGCGACTGCTCAGCTGGCAATCAGGTGGGGTGGCCGACAAGTAGCAGGACGAGCTGATAGGGTTATGTCGCATATTCATAGGCTTCTAATTTATTGCCATCTCCCCGTACTTCTCCTTTTGCGGATGATACCCAAGGGGGGTGACATCTCTCGAGTGTCAGATAGAAGAAGAAAGTAGAGATTCTGTTGTGGCAATAGCTTGCTAGGAAAGAGTCCCCCGGCCCACAACATTCAACCACATAACAAAAGACTCTTCTAGCTATTGTTTCGAGAAACGGCCGATTTCTGAGGGCAAGATATTGGGGTCTTTTTATAATAGAAGTTATTAAAGATTAGGAGATGAGATTAAATATTTAGGCATTCACGTGCAGTCCTTAGTGCAGATGGCCTGTGATTCCCGACTTCTTGACTTGGAATCACGCAATCGAGCATTACAAACGATCGCCACAAATGTGGAAGAAGCATTACACGTCAAACATCAGGTGGTGAGTATAGTTCTAGAAGAAACGGGTTAAAACCGCCATAAGTTATGTTAAAGTGCCTCACTCCACTACAACACACAGCTGCATCACAAAACAGATGGCTTCGATGTTTGTGTTCGCGATTGTTTTAGTTTAACGTGAAATTGAGGGATGGTGGTCGGTTTAGTCTATCAGCCAGCTGTGAGCTAGGCACGGAAGCAGATGCTTGGCCGACAATTGCTCTGAAATAGTTGGTTGTGTTCAACCAGGGAGAGGAACGGAACACCAGCTGTTATTTTTGAGTGGCAGTGATTTTTAAGCGGAAGCGGGGAGCAGGAGCAGCGGAAGCGAGCAAAAATTGTTAAACTTTGAAAAACTAGTGATGTCTGTGCAAAACAAATAAATCTTGGGATTATGAGGAAAAAAATGGGAACAAATTCCTTTAAAGCGTCCTCTATAGCCCGTTTTAATGAGGAAAAGCACATTTACTGGAATTTAGACTTGGTTTTCCATTCAAATGAGCTCAGTCTAGGCCAATGTAATCTTTAAAATGCAGTTTTTGCTGGTCTTCCTATTCAAATCAGGCTATAGAATGGAGAAAATGGATATTTAAATTTTCCGCCTAACGCAATAAGTCGTTTCAGATGAGCGGGAATCGATTAAAATTGCTGAATCTCATCATCTGCACAAGATCCTCCGGAGCAGCCGTAACATTCTTGTATATTTCTGTGAAAATTCTCTACACTGTCAATATTGTTGGCCAAATTTTTCTGCTCAACACGTTTCTAGGCAATAGAAGTAAGTGGTACGGTCTCCAGGTAAGCATCCTCCATCTTCTCGTCACAATCTTCTAGGTATTAAACGATTTAATGAATGGTCGAGAATGGGAAGAGTCTGGCCACTTTCCGAGGGTAACACTCTGTGATTTTGAAGTAAAGGTGCTGGGGAATGTCCACCGGCACACGGTGCAATGTGTCCTGATGATCAACATGTTCAACGAGAAGATCTTCCTGTTCCTCTGGTTCTGGTACTTCCTCCTGGCCGGAGCCACTGTCTGCTCGCTCTTCTATTGGATCTACATTTCTGTTGTGCCAAGCAGGTAAGTAAGCTGTTTTCGGCCAGCGGCCACTGTCATTAGACCACGTTGGAGGCAATTAGAGTGAATAAAATGAAAAACATGGGTACCAGGAAAAACGACTGCCTACTAGTTGAATAGACCTAATTTTTTCAGGCAACTCAATTTCGTCGGTAAATATCTCACCGGAATCGAGGGATACAAAATGGTAGATTCACAATCATTACGAAGATTTGTCTTTCATTTTCTTCGTCAGGTATGTTTTGTGTCGAATGGGAGGATACGGTGGTGGGAGTGAGCTTCCCGTTCTTCTCGAATGACCAACTTTACGAGAATCGCACACATTTAGTTTGAAAAATGACCCCGAGCCCGAGAATTTTGACATGTTTCAAAACAGACGGGTGTTCTTTTTGAATGGGGAATGGCACCGCATATTTCTGAATTTTTACAAAATTCTTGGGGATTTAAAAGAGGGAAACTCTTGTCCTATCACAGGCATCGTAACTGCATAATTGCTCAGTAAGGAATAACGGTTGAGCATTCGCTAGAACCCCCTAAACAGAGCTAGGATCCTAACTGTTCCTTGTTCTTTACGCTACTATTCTTGTATTTTGGTGGCTCTTCCCATTGACTTCTAATAGGCTTGCCCTACAGAAAACAAAAAGTGTTTTGGATAGAAGCTGTAATGAAAACTTTTTGTTATGATGGGTTGAATGTATAAATAATGTAGTTTAATTTGGCTTGTTTGCCTCTATTTTTCCTGCTTCTTTGGTGTGTTTCTCGATATCCATCTCCCATTCTCAACTGGCTTAGACTAGCAATTGTGGGTTATCGCATTAGTGTGGAAATCAAATGTTTCCATCTCGTAGCGAATCAATTGTAATTAGGTTGATGTAGGGTGGTGGTGGTGGTGGTGAGGGACTCAAAGCATCGTTGAGCGTTCTACCCAACATTGGGTTTTTACTAGGGCTTTTCCATCCTGCCTAAGTGTAAGTGGACATAATCCAGTATTTGCATTTTAAATGCTTCAAACGCTTTCTCCCAATAGTAGAATCGCAAATCTTCTGAGGGAAAATGGTCATGAGAATTTAAAACAACTGCTTGAAACCGAGTCGCAGAGTTGGTGACGCTTTCCAGGACCTGTAGAGACCTGTCATAATGCAAAAGGATGTGCTGAGACTTGTAGAATTCCTATTTCTATGAGATTTACTCTATTTGTCATTTTCAGGATGGAGTGTTCCTTTTGCGAATGGTAGCAACACATGCCGGAGAGCTGCCATGTTATGAATTGGCAAAGACGCTCTGGAACAACTACTGCGACAATAAGGAAGGAAAAATACATGACGTGTAGAGCCCCCGCTGACCAAAATATAGCAATAAGACTGCATTTTATACACCTTTGATTTACGTGTCATACCCTTCTAGACATCTATTCATAATGTCTTTCTGTTATTATAATATTTAGCACTAATGGCACACGACAGGCCTATTCCATCTTCACTTATGTTGACATGAACTTTCCTCATATTAGAGCATATACAATTGTATGATTTTGGAATATATTCATTTTTCTACTTCAAGACCCTCAGTGACTTTCTCATTCACAACTGCCAATCACGTTTTCTAATCATATGAGCTTCATGATTAATTATGATCTCCTCTTCCTTCCATGATCCCCACCGCTTGCCAAAAATGAGACAGAACTACCAATACAGATGTTTATCAGAGTTTATTTTTTTCATTATTTATTGTCTTTTCCCCCTTCCCCGCCCTTCTTTCCATAGTCAATGGTCTCATCTGTCAGCATTTAATAACATCTCCGGTTATTAGTCAGATGCTTGACGGATTAGGATTTCCCTATATGAATCGATTGGTCAGAAATTTGTCATTTTCTCTGTGTGTCTTAGTCATTTTCCTTTTGCGTTCGGATAAATGAACGTTTAAATGTGTATTGTTGTTATTTTCAGGAGGAACGTTTTGGTGTGCAGATTCAGAATACATTCGTATCTTTCCTTTTTAAAACTCCACTTTTTGACTATTTTGGCGCCCTCATAACTTGTGATTTTTATATAGTAGAGGGGTCAAATCAAGTTTGCCATGTACAGAAAGACGTGCTGTATCAGCATAGTAAAAAAAAAGACCTAGCTCTGGTGAAGAATTTGGCAGGATCTGGTGTAATCCGCGCCCTGTGTATGTATTGGCTCTATTGGGTGATATGCGAAAACTCAAATGCTCCCAACCGCCTCCTTATCGGTGTTACTCGTTGCACCTAACTCTAACTTACAACTTTTGTTCTTGGAGTGAAGGTGCTCGGCTAATTTAATGATGCTGTAACCTTTACAAGAATGCTGCAAACATGTAAATTTATGAAAGAATCCGCAAATGTTTGGAACTGACATCCCACAAAAGTTTATTTCATTTCAGCAGTCCTTCACCACCACAAAAGTTGTGAAATGTATGTCTTCCCCGGATCACAAAAGTAAAGAATTGCATTGTCAACCAAGGAAATGGAATGGTCCATAAATTGCCGAGATATAGTCATATTAGTGGTGCAATTCTTATTGCAATTCTTCCATCGGCCTGAAGACCGCCGCCCCAGCCATTGCCCTCGTTTCATTGCATTACAAACATATTACACATGTTTATTTGTCTTTTCATCATGTTTCATATCTTCTAAAGTCTTCATTTGGTGCAGCCTTGCGCAAAGGTGATGATTCGGAATTTTGCAGTTGCATTTGTAGTAGTCCGTGAGTTCGTTGACGACGATTGTCTTGAAATGATCCATCTGTTTTCCGTGGAGCTCAGAAGCCTTCATATAGTTCTTCTCTCAAAATTCCGTACAACCACCATGGATTTTGTCCTCCATCTCCATTCCAGTTAACCTGAAAAAATGGTCAATTTGTTAATTTATGCGGATCAAGATGAAGGTTAGCGGCCAAGGAGCTTTTTTAATGTATTTTCCTATATATTGTCATGGTTTTCTCATTTTTAGTTGAAATTATTCAAAATATATGCAAAACACAGTTGCAAATATTGAAAGCTAGGCTAGAAACCCGGAAAATACAGAAGAAAATGGTAAAAATGACTCACACTCCTTGATAAAAGAGATCCAAATACATATTTACTAACTCTGCCAAGACGGATTGCTCTAAAAATTATAAAAGTCTACTTTTCATGTAATTTACTTACTAAACAACTTCTTGGGGCCAATCCGAGACGATATTCTTCGGATAAGAACTCTAGAAGGTCTCGAAACGACGAAAATCGTTTCGGGTGATCTGAATATGAAAAAAGAAAGGAAACGGAATAAAACTCACGAAATAGCCATAATTGGGATGGTGATGACGGTCACTTGCTCTCATCTTCTCATCATCTTTCCAATCTTCTTTTTCATCCTTGATAAGCTCTGGTGTAATCGCGGGATGAGGTATCCTGAAAAAGAAACGGTAACTTGTGAGCATTTCCAGCAAATTTGGGTCGGATACAACGTTCCGGAGCAGTTTTAGAGGACCGGAGGCTCGGCCCTCGACTTTTCGGCCCGGGGTACTTTACTTTGTGTGACAATAGCCCTAAAGAAATAGAGGTACCAAATCATTGTGTGTGGGATCATTTGAAGATCTCTTCAGAGAATGCGCAATTTACGAGCAGCGAGACAAAATTTTCTGCTATTTTTGTTTTCGCTCAAAGTTGGTTGTATCCTTTTTGTGTGCTTCATTCCTCGGGGGAGACAAGGATTTTTTTTTCTTTTTTCTCTATTCTGTTATTTCATTTATTCCGAATATCCAGATGCACTGCATTCACTCCCTCAGGATAAAGGTCCCCGCACGAAAAGATGACTGGTTGGTCCCCCCAAACACTCCTGTGTATGCAAATGAGTGTTGTCAACAAGTTCTTCCTCGCACATTGGCATTTATCGTTTTCATGTTTGTTGGATAACATCTTAATCTAAATTAATTAAAATCGAAAAGGTTGTTATGCTACAGATATTGTCAATGGAAAAGAGGGGGAAACGGGTACGACTCTTGTTGCCGGCACAGAGTGAACTGATGCATTTTGAACATCGCAGCGTAAAATGAAAGGGTCAAATCTGTTTACGGAGTCCAATACCTTGCACGGTTGTTTGCCTGAAACGTCAAGAATATTTTCGTATAAGGGCTGGATCATATCTGTTTACAAATACCAAAGAGTTGGCTCTTCTTGTGAACTAGCTGTGCACTGGAAGAAGCTTCTTGAAAACATGATTTCTCATTACATAGAAAAAGATAAGAGCAACGTGAGAACTCGAGAAGAACTCAATAAATTGAATTTTCTGTCAGTGCTTGCCATTCAGTAATTTACCTGCCTTCTTAAAACATTTCATGTTTACTTTTTCATGTAATCTCTGTTCAGGTTACCTTCAACTACTTGGGGTCTTTCCTATCATTTCTTTGCTGTAATCTCAGATTTTGGTGCCTTTCAATATCGTATAGTCTTACCACGGTTTGATTTCGCCCGAAAAGAGGACGATTCGCACGCATTATCTCCAATAAAATAAGGGAATCGTCCTCTTCCCTTTTTCATTCCCCCCTCGACAATTGCTGGACACACTGTTATCTCCAGCAAAACGTGTGCCCATTTATGAACATATGGAGAGCTATTTTTTCCCGTACTTTAGTAAACTTTATTTTTTTTCCATAGAATTTATGCTGATATGTTTTTGAGCGGGCAATAGTGGGAAAACTACGTGGCTGCGAAAAAAAGGCCAGCCATTTAAGCCGCAGATCGTCGCTTCATTTTCCTTTCCACTTCCTTCGAATTGCGATAACATTAATAGGGGATATCTCAACTGGTTGATCATGACACTCGTTTTGTTTATATATGGCAATTGCTCAGTTTTTATGAACTCGTTTCCAGATGGGTGATAACGAAAATAATGTTGAGGAGATGCCTCTAGAGGAGTTCCCTCTATTTATTCTTAGCGTTGCTCTGGTTGAAAATATTCTCGGAAAACTGGGAGACGCAGTCGCCTGTATAAGAATGCTTCAGACATGCCGATTTATAAAAGGGCTGATTGAAGAAAACCTGGCCGGTAAAAAGGTTTGCAGATTTGCTATTGACCAACTTGTATGGACAACGGTAAGCAGCAAAAAAAAGAAATTCTAATCATATTTATAGAATGATGAAAACGAAGGATTGACCTGTTCCAATTTTGATAGCGCTCATTTAAATGTGGAAAATCTTGGAATGTTCAAGGTAGCCATCGAGAGATTTCTGTTCTGTGCTGACACCGAAAACCGCGAAGCAGCGAAGGTCAGAATGTTTTTCATTTAAAAAAGTCTTCTCGTTGGTTATTTTATATTTTCCAATAATTCCAATAACAACGTACCGAATAGAAATAATATAAAGACCAGTGAGCGTACCTAAATTACAGAATGTTAGCCGGTAGATAACAAACAGGCTTCAAATTCAATATCTAAAATATTTCAGCCCATCCTGAACCATGCCGTTATTGAAAAATCCATGAAGCAGCTTGAAGGTCTGCAAATAACAAGTCGCTCTTTAGAGATAACCAATTATAATCTGGACAACAGTTACACGCTGGTAGGTGCCTGGGAGGTTAGCCTTTCTGTTTTGTCTCACTTATTCGATTTTTAGGCATTACGCGCTACGGAGCTCATCATATCTAATTGTCAGAATGTTCGACCGCTATTAGCTTTTAAAAAGGTATATATACTCTTAAAAATGGGCCTCCCTTTATTAGAGTCTATATATAATAATTTTTAAGGCTCAAAAGATTCATATTAAAATGTCTAGTGAGCAGGAGAAATTTCCGATTCTTTTTACTCTTTTTGGACTGTATTCGCCGGTAATTATTGCCGAAGGATTAGCTTTTTCCGAGCCGGATATCTCTGAACAAGCCAAAATTGCCCTACATGATTCTCTTCTGGTATCCGGTAGTTCAAAATTCAGCTAGTTTCTTGTAGGCATGGCAATTTGGAGAGAGGGTTATCAAACACATCTTATTTAATTTGCGAAATCCTCACTCGATCCACCCTCATGATGCTGAGTTACTGTTGGACTGTAAGGGATTTCTTCCCAGACGGTATGAAGAGTTGCACAATGCGGATCGGTTGGGAGCATCCCATGTTCCCGAGGAACTGAAGGAGGCGGCAGATTTCAGCATTACAATCTACGCTGTCACGAAACGCAATGATAAGGATTCGATTTTAATCGTTCTGTTTTGGAAATATGCCGTCGCCATTACAGAGTTGGCCCCGTTTCCCGATACAAGCGCATTTCTTCATACCTATTTCACGTTGTGTAAGCAACAATCCGATCTTGTCCAGCCGCACTCCTTCAAAATGGGCGACCTTTACAATGCTCGAATTTAAATGGCTCCCAATGTTGATTATTGCATAGTTTTCGGGTTTTCTTATTTTTCTGTTAAACTTGGTTTTAATAAAGATAGTTTTTAGATTTTATTTGTACAAATTGAAAAGTATAAGATTAACTTATCAAAAGTGAAAAAAATATCTACAAATAAATAACATTTCTGGAATGAATTTGTAGATTTTAGACAGCCGTCTGGGCGCCGCTTTCTGATCCGCGGTTAACTTTCTTTGGTTCGTAGCGGGCTTTTTGCGTCAAGCCATCAAACCGCTTATACGTAAAGTCAACAAATTCTCCACGTCTTCCTGGTTCATCACCGGGTTTCATAATATCAGCAGGCACGGCTAAAAAGGGGAATAAATTAAGGAAAATGAGGGAAAACTTACGCCATCTGAGATCAGCATCAGGGAAATCGTCGAAATTACTTGTATCATCAATACGGTTCACTTCTATTCTTATTGGAGGGGGTCGTTCCCTAAAATATCATTCGTTTAACAGATTAATGAAATTCAAATTACCGTATATGGTTCCAGTCAATTCTTTTAAAGAAAGGACACGCTTTTATTTCTTCCAGACCACCGCTATGCCCCATTCTACGTTCTGCCTCACAACAAAATCTTTTTATTGTCTGAAATGATAAAAGAAGGTGAACAGTATTAAAGAAAGGGGACCTAAAACAACTTGGGCTTAAAAAATTGGCCTTTTTCTCCTGATCACGATGGTATATTTATTTTTGCATATGGACGCCTGTATCACGAGAAATATACACATTTATGATCAAAATCTGGTTGAAAAAACAAAAGGTGCAAGACCTTTATGGAGTCCCGCAACGATCGTGATCGCAGACATGGAATGCATTTATGACTTTGGGATAGAAATGCAATTTTCTCGTGATTCCAACGTCTATATGCAAAAATAAACATATCACCGTGATCAGGAGAAAACGGCGAATTTTTTATGCCTACTGAATTAGTTTGCTAGCTTTTTGAGAGAGAAAAGGCGGAAAACGCTACATGATTTGTAAAATCCGTACAAATGACCCCGAAACGAAAAGTTGGATAGAGAATAGGCCCCATATGCATTCAGTCGCTTGGGAGTCGATTGCTCAGGTTCAAATAATCACTTTCACTTGGTCCTGACAGTTCCTTTAAAAGAAACTTACGGATTTGGCATCAACACTGATTGGCTGCTCCGGAGGAAAAACCAAAGTCTGTTGCCAATTAATAACTTTTCTATAAGTCTCTTGAGGAGTTTCAGAACAAAATGGCGGATATCCAATGAGCATCTCGTACATAATGACACCAAGACTCCACCAATCGCAGCTTTTAGTGTAGCCATTAGGTTGGAACACTTCAGGAGCAATGTAGTCTGGTGTACCAACTGTCGAATAAGCCTATAACAATTTAAATAAAAACAAAACAGGGATAACATACATATGCTCTCCGGTTCTTCTTCCAAGTCTCAGCTTTTCGCTTAGATTCGAACGGTTTTGATACAAAATCAGCTGGAAGTTGCGACGGCCAATTCCGATAATGTTCCGTCCTGTGGATCTTCTTCAAACCCGTGCACAACCCAAAGTCTGATAATTTCACATGGCCCTGGAATATTTCCATTTATTAAAACTAAATGGTACATGTACTTACCTTAGCGTCAAGTAGAAGATTATCCGGTTTGATATCTCTGTGAATAAAGCCAATATTATGGATAAACTGAATGGCCAAAGCCGCTTCGGCTATATAAAATTGGGTGGCCTCTTCGCTCAGAGTATCTTTCTTTATAAGAAGCGTCATCATATCTCCTATAATAAAATTTAAATAAGAAAATGGTTAACAACAACCTCCGGGAAGAAATTCCATAACCAAGTACAGACTTTGAATATCTTGGAAGGAATAATACATTTTCACAACCCATTCGCAATCCGCTTCGGATAAAATGTCTCGTTCAGCACGAACATGAGCGGTCTATATAGGAAAAAACCATGTCAAAGCTAATATGGAAAGTCAACCTGCTCCTTTTCGACCATTTCTGATTTCCTTAAAATCTTCATGGCATATATGTGACCAGTATCAATCTTCTGTACGAGCCGGACCTAAAAATGAATGTTTTCATCAAAAAGGCGAATTTCTTACCTCGCCAAAAGCTCCGCGTCCAATAACTTTCAAGCTTTCGAAGTCATTTACTCCCAGTCGCGTTCTTTTCAATCTCAAATAGTCTGTTTCCTTGTTCCAATGCATTTTTCTACGCTCATCTTTTTCCTCCTCATCGATTCCTTAAAAATATAAGGGTGCAAAACACAAAGCACAAGTGTACCTTCGGCTGCCATTTTCTCTTCCAGCCGCTTTGCTCGGACTTCTCTTTCCATGCATTGTGTCACAGCTTGGGCATAAAAGGATTCAATGGCAATTCGGGTGCGGCTAGCCTTATCTCGAGTGAATTGGGAAAACGGGGTTGTCAGCTCAGCGGGTGGTTTTTCCTTTGTCTCGGTCATACCCTGAAATGTAACACATTTAAAGAGCTTCCGACGTTTAAAGTTATATAAAAAGACGGAAAGAAAATCACGAGAGAAGGATAAAAAGGGATGATAAGGAAAAATAAGCAAAAAGCTTTTTTGGTCAAAATGGGTGAACCAAAGACGCTATTCCCGGCACTATCGATCCAAATCCTAGGCTGTTATAATATATGACTGTCCACCAATGAATGATACGAAATAAAAGATAAGGGAAGGAACTAAAATAAGAAAAACAATAGTAAGGTGCCGCTTTGCAGTCATCATGTGGCGGGGTGGCCGGGGAGCACAAATACCGCTACGGGTTCAGAGAAAGGGTTGTTTAATGCTCTATTCAGTCTAGCAAACAACATTATTTGCATGAAAATGACGAGGGAAAGAACAAAAATAGAGAATACCATCAACGAGCTCTCACCGATCGAAAAATGCCGTGTGCAGTATACAAAAGACATTTATTCGTTGACTGACCTTGTTGAGTCACGGCGGCGCGCGACCAACCGACGTATACCACCCCGCTGGGGTTGCCTTTTACTGTTGTGTCTATGATAGCCTCAAACAGCTAAACAGCTCGGAAGTTAATGCTTTCGGAGATACTGTCCGATTCTATCCACAGTACATTCTTCGAATTTTGGGATAATATTGAACCGGGCACGCCAATTGTGGAAATTATTCGACAACAAATTGTGGATTACTCCGGACTACACCAAAAAGTGAGTTAGACTTTGTAGACAATCGTACGGTAGATGCTTTCAACTTTCTGTGAAGCTATGCGCAAACATGAGCTATGTACTGAAATTTCTACGATGTTTGCCAACCACAAACGACGTTATTTTGAATGAGGAAGATCCCTGAAACGAACATCATTTTCTCACAACATTGTCACTAGACATTAGCCCGTAGGACAGGTGATGTATTGCTACGCCGAGGTGGCGTTCTCTTATTGTAACATCTACTACTACCCGTACAAGGGAAATCTGCGCTTATTACAGTCCCGATAGGGGCTGATTAAGTCCTCCGGGGGAAAAAGTGGACCTCATTGCAAGAGAACAAATTGACAGGATATGCGGCTCCATTTGTGGAAATTGTTCTTTCTCTCTTTTTGACCTCAAAGTTTATGTTCTCTTTGGGGTTTAAAGTCACGAGAAATGGAAAGCGATCAAGAATTACACCCCTTAAAGCAATAGTTAGGGCAGCCTGCAGCCATTAGGCAATCCGCACGTGGGGCTAGCTGATCCTGTTCCAATTAGAGGCAACGTTCAAAGTTAGGCTTGACAGATCAAAACATAGGACACATATTTGGAGGATCTGGAGGCTGCTCTATTGTATTTTTCAGACGGATCAACCAGGTTGTTGCGAAGACTACGACGGTGTCTCCTTCCGGGACGAAGTTGCTCGTCATCATGCAGAAATGGAAGCCGAGAAAAGAAAACAATCTCATGAGCATTTGCAAGAAGCTCGATTGGGTATAGTACTTTTCCTGAAATAAAAAAATTTATTTAGCAGAACAACAGAAGGAGGAACACATCGGCCTGGCGCTCCAACCGATAGCCGTCCTCCTAGTAGCAGCCAGTGGCGACTGGTTAACTGTCGACGAAGCGTAGCCACCTTCGTTATTCTCTTCTGTATTAGCAGAAGGCTTCTGACTTTACTTGACCAAAGATGCTCACACATTTCATGCTTTAACCAGAGTTCAATAAACGTTTACAGCAGCACCGTTCTCGTCGTTTCTCAGCGAAGTGACATTTCGATTCGAAACGAAAATGACGCCATTTCATAAAAGATGCAAACAGTTACGTGTCCAGTGCAATCATACCAGTTTTACCTACGCAATAAGGTCAATACGAAACAGAGAGAACAACATCGATTGCATATTCATGTCCTCGGGCATATCATACTCAACACGGCACGGTGTTTTCCTGCTCCAAAAGTATATTTCTAGACTACGACACAGTTCTTTCTGGCCAAAAAGACGGCGACGCGCTACTTTCTGGTCAAAAGTATACTCCTAGACGGGCTCACGGTGTTTTCACCTTGCAAAACTAAAGTTTCTGGTCGGTGACACGGTGCTTTCTGGTTAAAAGTATGTTTCTATATGATGATAGCGTGTTTTCATCCTCCAATTGCATACTTCTAGACTGCAACAGGGTGCAAAAGTACGCGTCTAGAGGGCTGACGTCAGCCGTCTCCATTCTTTAAAAGAAACGGTTTTCTCCCCGCAAGAGATCATGAGACTGTTGTTCATACCGCTAGCGGTTCATCACACTGCTTATTGTCACGTTTCAGCAAAATGGAAGTTAAACAAAAATAACCTGGCGAACAGTTCTTATATCTTACACTGTACCCATACTGTGAATGTTATCTTAAACCCTCACTTAATAGAACTCCATCTCCGTAGCACAGGGAAAAAGGATACCCCCAGGGGTACAATTACACCACCCCTCCATCACCACGACTGTAATCTTTGGCAGATGAGAAACCGGCGCAGAATGCTTTCTCCCGCACGTGCCGATATTTTGCAGAGAAACCCTGTACATGCTGAAGCTGACAGCAGCTGGCCCAGTTCCATAGGCCTCCCCGACGGATAGCCTGTCCGCCATGTAGTATACGATTCGGTTAATCCCCTCTTATGGGCAAAAAACTAGTGGGGCTGAATCTCCCCCTGGTTGCTGCTAGCCCCAGTAGATTACATATCAAATCAAAGGTCGTGACGTATCTGCCGGCGCTCTTTTCATTCCTGTTTCTAAAGACGGTAGGTATATAATGAGTGGCCGTCCCCCGTAAGGAAGTACAAGGAATATGGGTAAAGCAGTCTGCCTCCTGGGTCTTTTCTCTCTGATCTTTTTCTTTGAAGGTTCGTTTCATCTTTCAACGTTCATAGCTAACACACTCTAGTCTACTATAGGCAATAAACTAATCTTTTGATTTTCAGTGGTTCAATCCATTACCGTTGCCGATCTCTACACACGAGTACTAGAGAAGAATCGACATGTTGAGGACACTTTTGCTTTTCAATTTGTTCGACCTATTGGTACTGTAGCCGGAGAATATGTAAGTTTTAAAAAAGTTCTTAAAAGTTTGTTCGAATCACACCATTTTTCGGCGCGTTTTCGGATTTCTCAAGATTTTTACAACCCTTATACTCTTATTTACTCTACTCTTTTTCAGATCTGGCCTAGAAGTTATTCTACTTCCTCCGAAATAATGTTTGACGAGAATGGTGTAGCCTTCAACCTTCACCAGCGGCCAACATTACATGACATTATGCAAAAAACAAGATCAGCTTCGCTGAGGAGTTCTCCAAAATATGCTGACTACAGTAATTACTACAATGAACGGCGACGTCGTTAATCTCCTCCTTTAAATTGCAATCTTTATCACTGATCTCGATCTACCGGTATATTTTGTCTGTACATATGACCTCATATAATTAATAATATCATTTTCAAATCTCCGAATGTTTTAACTCTTTTCTTTTCTTGTAGCAGTTTAGCCAGCAGTATGTTTATGGGGCGAAAGCGCAATTTGGCTCTTTCACGGCTCAGCGAAGAACTGACTCCCTTTCTCCGGTCACTACTACTTATTTCTCCTTCCAGCCCATTGCTACATTATAGGGGAGGGGGTGACTTTTAAAGTTCACTGATCTATAGTTTCCTTTTTTGCTCAACCTCTCAAGCAGCCCAAATTCTATTTTCCAAGAGGAATAGTACTAAATCTAAGTGCCCCCTTTGTTCTTGACTTCCACCCTCATTGCTCTACTTTTAAGTTTTTTTTTTCCTTTTTGGCTATAGTTGAAAGAGGGAGACCGATCAGGAGCCATAAAGAAACTTGGCAGCAATTTGGCCTCCCAGACCCTGACCAATAATAAAGATAGCTTGGAGGTGCCGCGCGTGGCTATTAGGCACTGGACGAATTGAAGGTTTTCTCAGTCATTACCCATTTGTCTTCTTTTTTCAGTAGGTACACATTAGCATAAACGAATCAGGGCCTTATGCCTTCCTTATGGTTTATCGAATTTTTAGCCTTCCTGAGTCGTTCTGCTCCCTTTTAGCTGTCTTATCCACTATATGCTCTTATTTGTTTCGTAACCCTGTTTAATTTTCTGAAAAATGAAAACCTTCTCCCTTTCCATTCTGTCCTATCCGTGCAATTGCCCTTCTTTAGTTTCTCTTTTTAAAAAGTTGTTTACCCTCTCCGAGTGTAACTTTTTCTTCAATTCATCAAAACACCCAAGTTTCACAGTGTAGACTAGGGAGACTCTTTTGTTATTCTGTGGGGCAACTTCCAGGAGCTGAAAGTTTCCCAATCGCGGACAAATGTTGAAAATATTTCCACTAGGGCGAACATATCTCTACGAATTGTCCAGGAGAAAATTGTAGGAAGTCGTGTGGCAGGTAGACAACAGAGATCATTAGCGACTGGCCGTCCATTCCAGTTGATACACTTTAGGTGCATTAGGGCCCTTACTCTTTGACTACGATTGTTTATCCTTCTTAAAGTGGTCTCTTGCCTAGAACTCCTTAATTTTTTTAGGCATAGGGTCGCATGAAGCACTAATGTTTGCGACCACAACGGCTGCATGCTCTCATGCTAATCATTTTCCTCCTGATAGCACCATCGACTTGTCAGTTTGCTAGCTACCTCTGTAAGTTTTCCTTCTTTCTTCCCAACCTCTAAAAACATCTCCAGCTCTGCGTTTGCGGTTGTCTGGAAGGTGTCACGAAGGTGATTTCGACTGTGGCTTGGGGCATTGTATCCCTGTTAGGAAATTTCATGATGGACGAGCTGACTGCATGGATGGGAGTGACGAATGTATTTTGCCCGCACCATTCCAAGTAGACAACAATTTTTAAGGGTGCCTATTCGGACAAATGCGTTGCGGGGCTTACTGTGTCGACTTTAAGGATAGCCTCGGGTGTATATTCAACCCAAAATGCGACGGATCCACCAGGCAGCCGAAGTTCTGTGAGATTACAAGTAAAGGAACTCCTTTTCTCTCAAAAAGATCGTTTTTAGAAGAAAAGATGTGCAGAGACCCGCAGGCCTTTCCCTGTAAAGGCTACGGTGAATGCGTTCTGTGGCAGAATCTCATGGACGGTAGACCAAATTGTATTGACGGAAGCGATGAAGGTATGTCTTTGCTTTATTTTCCCAGTCATGCCCCACGTGTTCCCGCCAGTTACTATTGCATTTCAACGTTCCGGCCATTGTATAGCGGGTGGGGCCCCTCCGGTCATTGAAATAGCCCTTAACGCACAATTGAACATGCCTTCCGGTGCATTCGTTATTGTTGGGAAAACTCTAGTTTTTTTTTGGAGAAGACATTGAGAGTATAGGAACGGAGTCAAAAACCATATTTTCAGATGCGGAATATGTTCGATCGTTGGAAAGGCCGTTTCGGTGCTATTTCAACCATACCGGGCAGCTGCTACCACCTGAAATCAATTATTCCAAGCCTGCGTTACCGCCACCTGTAGCTCCAGTTCTCACTACTCAGCCTCCTAGACTACCGCTAGTTCCAGCTATTCCACCACTTTGTGCGCGATGTCCACCTCCCCTAATCTTTCCCGCTCTACCCGGTCAACCTACAGCTCATCCTCCGTCTTTCCCCACTCTCCTTCCTGCCAACCAACCCGATTCGCAGCTGCCTATATTACCCCTAGCTAGTTATTCGACTATTCCGCCGGTTCATATTCAACATATCACACCCATCTCGGTTACGCAATCTGAGCCGGGTTATGGAGACTTCTTTCCTGAGAGTGGATCTATTTCTACTGCTAGCCCTACTGGTTATCCACCTGTTGTTGATTTTACTGTAGAAGCTCACATCAATACTGTACTTCCACCAACGTCATCCCTTCCTTCCGGTCAGCAGATAACACAACCTCCTCTTGGATGGACTACTGATGCCTCGGCCCATATTAAAGTGATCCCTTCTTCTGGAGAAGAATCTGCCGGAAGTGAGGAACCTACTCACATCGACTTGGGTACTGGTGAAGTCTCTGGGGGAGCCAATACTTCTTCCACTGCATCTTCTGTCTCCCATACACCGCCGACTGCTCCTTTTCCTAGACCAACTGCACCTCCAAGAGGTCCAGCAGACGGAATATTCTTTCCTCTTCCCGTGAGACCTATACCCAATGGGCCAGTTGCTATCCGACCTATTCCACCATTTGGAGGGCTCAACACCCTTCGACCAATTGTACCCGAAATGACGTCACCTAGTCCAGTACAGTTCATTACTTCTGAGCAAGGGGAAATAGACCACCTCATCCCTATACACCCTGGTATTGCTGTTCCAACAGCTCCGGGTGAGAGACCGACTACTCCAAAGACCCCCTTCCCATCTGATGAGGACTACGGAGGAGACTTCTTCGGAACAGAAGGACCTACGGGAGGGCCTACAGTTCAGGTTGGGGTAATAGGAGGAGGAACAACCACTCCTAATATTGCAACTGGTGAAGTTTCAACTACCCCTGACACTGTAACGGCAGTTGTTGTCCCTGAAGAAGGAGAAGGACAAGAGACTACTGTTTCCACGACGACAGAAGTAGAAGAGTCTACCACAGCAGAAACCACGATTACAACAACAATTTCCTCAGAGACAGTAATTTCGGTAGGAGCCGAAAGTGCTAAAGAAACGCCTTGTCCCACTTCTTTACTCGATTCTCTAAGAGACCGCTATTCTTCCCCTTTTTGCACCTGTGATTCTGACATTAAGGAGGAATGCGACCGTGAGTTGTCCTTTGTGTTTTCCCCTGATGTTATTCTTCAGGTTCGAGAAGTACCATCTTCCGTGTTGATAAGAATGATATCTGTAAGGGCGACTCTTCGGTGCGAGATGAGGATAAAGCCCGCGTAGTACTATCAATGGTAATAATAGCAACTTATAAAGTAAGAGTCGCCTAGATGAGTAATGGCCTGCCATACACTTCCTGCATTGACAGCGACACGGATGATGGGATAATTGTCTCGACCAACTGCTCTGATTGTAGCCTACAACTGATACAATCCAAAGTTGAAGCGAATAATAAGGAAGCGGTGGGTATGCATTTCGAAGGTAAGTACTGTTTCTTAACAAGACATCAAATTTGTAGCTCTAAATGGCAGTATTTGTGACAGCGATTTCAACAACTGCCATAGATATGCAATGTGTGTTGTGGATCCTGCAGGCTTGCGGTTTCATTGTGTTTGTAAGGAAGGAACAGAAGATCATTCTGATGGCAGGGGACTGGATTGTTTTGGATTTCCAGCAGAGGACGAGTAAATTTAACCCACATCGAAAACATTACCCTCTTTCAGCTGTATTCTCATTTTCGGAGTCTGTCTCATTGTATGGCTGCTCTTCCTACTGGGTCTTCTATTTTGTTGTCCATTAATTGTTCTTCTCTGCTACCGGTTTAATGATCGCTACCGAGACAATGTCGTCCATCCCGTAGCAGCAGGGGTAGGATTTATGTACCTTCTGAAATATAAGCGATGTATTACAGACAAAGACAGTAAATGTCGCCAGAGAAACACCTGCATTGAGTGCAAAAGTAGCGGCATCAAATGGTTCTGGAACTGCAATGGCTTCAGTTTTAGTGAATGCTCTTCGCAATAACGCTAAAGGTTCTACTTTTTTTCGCAAAAGCCACCGCCATTTATAGGAATGACAGCAGTTTCCCACTCCATGACAAGTCGAGTAAGATTCACTGATGAAGTCACTGCCCCTCCCGGTGTCGTTGACTACAGACCGCTTCCTGAGAAACCAGTAGAGGTTTTATAAATCAAAGAAACAAATGGAATCCAAATTTATAGCCACCACCACCACCATCCATCATGAAAACTGGAGGAATGACCCAATCTTCTTCTGAGCCGAAACTATCGCCTCTTGGGGGGATGGACCCGCTGTCGGGGATAACTGCCATGGAATATCTCATCAAGCAGGGCAGTCCTATCGTCACACCGCGGGAAACTCCGCCAGGAGCTCCAGGCGAAACTCCTATTTTAGAACAGGCTCGTCCTCCCGTTTGAAATGTTCACATCTGTTCAGATTCGAACCCCAATAGACACTAGTAGAGGAACTCCTCCTCATGAGAGAGTTTCCGTTCATTCTCTTCCCATTCCGACGATTGAAGTGCCCGGCCTATCGCACAAAACCTCAGTGGATATAGGGCAAATGCCTTCTTACTCCCAGCCAACAACTCCGACCCCTATCGTTGTGACAGCTGATGTCCATCAGGCGAGTCTTCTAGACAAATATTGATCCCATTAGGCTTTGTTTATTTGCCAAATTAATAGAATTTATAAGCCAAACAACTGACTTGACAGCTAGCTAATTTTGAGTCCCCCGAGGCAGATTGCGAAACAGTCAGATTCACTTACTCGAGTAAACTGATTAGCCATGGGCCATGTAAACCTTTCAGGAATAGTTGAATTACGATATATTCCACTTCCCTTTTAGGGTGACACACATAGTTTGGTCTCGGTCGGAATTCAGCCGACTATCTGGGAAACGTACAGAGCTGTTGGATTGGTTGGTGATGAGGACAAAGCACGAGAAGATAGCTCAAGTTCGCTTGACGACTTAATCGGGAAGAACTTCCCAGAAAGCCGGCCAGCTACCAGTGTAGCAGAAAAGTATCCGAGTTTTGTATTGTAACAAACAGAGCATATTTCAGAGTTGTTGAAACTCCTGTGCCAAAACTTGATCTCGCCAGCTCACCTAAGGAAAAGGCCCATTCTCCTATTCCACCAGTAGATGTGTCTTCTCCTCCGCCTCCTGAATCACAGCGGTCTCTGAAAGAGTCAATACGAACTCCTGTCTCAGTGGCAAGGAAAAAGAGCGCGTAAGATAGTGCTTGTTCTGTGGTTGAGTACTATTTCAGAGCCTCGATAAAACTGGCCGAAATGTTAGGAGTTACCCTTGTTGATGATCAAAACGACATGCAGGCTCTAACAGAGATGGCCGAGAAGAGAATAGATCTTCCACTGGAACCAATTGCACCCAACGCTTCTGTCACCTCTATAATGGAAGAAAGTTTAATGTCTTTGGAGCCGATTATTCAAAAGACTCCCGAAGATGTTGCCCTTGAAGCGGCTATATTGAGGGAGAAGATGGAAGAAGAGAGGAAGAAGGACGAAGCATCACAAGTGTCCGCACATGAGGAGGAGAAGGAAGAAGACTTGAAGAAGATTGTAGCCGAAACGGAGCCCACAACAACTGAGAAGTTCGTTCCTAAAGCTGCTCGCCGGGTGCCGCCAAGGAAGATTCCAGCTCATTTAGAAATCCCTCCTAGGAGAAGGGCTCCGGATAGTTCGACAGAGTCTAGCAGTGAAGCGGAGGTACTCATAGGCAATAATCAACTGTAAGAGATGTTCAGATGGTTCGACGCCGAACAGGAAGAGAACCTAACCCTTTTAAAGACAAGAAAAGAAGATACAGGCGGCCTGAACGACAGCTGAGCAGCATTTCTGAGAAGAGCGCTGAAATAGCAGGAGATGCAGCCATTTCTGTCAGTTTTACAATTATATATTTATGTGAACTTATTTAGGAATCGTCCCCAGATGATTTTACGGTATCCCTTCCCAATACGACGAGGTCTTTGTCAGATTGGCATGCGTATATTCCACGTTATAAGAGGTGTGCTGATTATAAGTCAGAAAACCGAATAGAAGTTTAAGATTCGATGCCTCAACAACGGAAGACACGGACATGGACATTCCTCATCGCTATAAAAAGCAGCCAATTATTTCCTCTCCTGATATTCCGGACGTCAGTGTGAAGAGGTTAGCTGTTCCTCCTAATTGAGATTTACGTAATTCAGATCCCAAGAGAGGTTAGATATGCTTGAATCGGGAAGAGGAAGAAGAATCCCAATTAAACAAATCCCCTCTAAGCCACCACCCAGTTTATCTCGCGGTGGCTCAAGCTCCTCTGCAACCGGATCAAAGCCTTTCCTTTCTCAGCTAGCAAGAAAGACGACTTCTCGATCTTCGGTAGATAACAAAACCCGCGCGTCCGCAGCCAGTCGGAAAATAGCTAGCAGGAAAAGCGAGGTACCGCCTAATAATTGCCTTATTTATTAATTTATTCAATGTGTCAGATGCGACCGGCAAAGTCTGCAAGTGATCTCATGGTCGAGGAAGAAGAAGTAAGGACGGGAAGAGGACTCGTCTCCAGGAGCCGGAAGATCAACCGCTCTGAAGAGTATCTCCATGGGAGACCTCCTTGGGATATTTCTCCTTATAGAGACGGAGAGGAAAGGCAACTACCTCCTGTACAACAGAGGTACGGATTTCACTAAAGAACTACAGAAATATCATTTAGGAGTAGTTACTCTATGAGATCTGTTCACGTCTCTCCCGCTTTAAAGAAACGTACTGGCAGTCATACGAGTCTCAGGTTTGATAATATTAAATCATATCTAAACCGGGCTTTTAAGAAGCGGCTCTTCTGTTAGCTTCTCTCCCTACTTCGACCCAAGAGACCCTACCAAACCTCCCAAAGAAGAGCTATGGTGGACACCGCGTGACTCGTAAATACAGGACTACCTACGGCTATGTGTTATGTTGATTCGAACCCCCCTCCCCCTTTTTTACCCACACTTCTTTCAATTTAATGCTTTCTAAACTTTCCGGTGAACTGCCCCCTCCATATACTCCCCGTGTCATTCTTTGTACCCGTCTTTCCACTATGTTTTTAATTTCGTCTCATAAACAGGCAAATTGTTATCCAATAGTTCACGCCCTTGATAAATAAACTATTACGTTTTACGGGGAATTAATACGCCAATTACTCAGGCATATGCAGTGCCAGTCGACCAAGATAGTAACTGCGTCAGGGAGAAGGCGTAGGTTAATCCGATTCGGTCCAGTTGACAGCTCGAGTGAAAAGTTTATCAAAGCTATTCAAATTCTACTGTCACTTTCGGAGAAACGATGTGTTTCAAGTCTTAAAATGAATGTTACGTCATAGGGAAAAGTACCCCTACCTCTTTTGAGAACGTCGGGAAATGGTGATTGGTTTTAACCAGCTGCCGGAGCATTGTAACTTTAAATCGGGGGCCTAAAACGAACGCAAGATTTTTAGAAAGCTTTTATTGAAAGCTAAATGATTTATCGATATATGAGAAATATTTTAAGAAAACATTTATTCAATTAGTTACTGTGGCTTTCTGAGAAATTCTTAGGAGCTAGCAGTTTCTTGAAAAGGAAGGCTTCTTCTATTCTCTTGAAGAGAATACCGGGGTTTCTAGAAACTATTAGAAACCTTTCGGAATGGACCTTTGGTCCCTTGCCACCCTCTCCTGATCTGAACAATTCCTTCCATCTTCTCTTTGCATAGGGATTGCACTATTGCCCTTTCATCCCTTGTCCCAAAGGCACTTGCGAATATTAGAAGGGATATCCTATGCAGGATACTGAAAGCTGTCCTTTGCTGGAGAAAGAAGCTGGTCGGGGATCACCCCAGGTGCATATCCTAACTAGCAGTCAACAATTACAATAGTTTCCTCTAACTTTTTCCAACCCAACTAATCCAAACAATTGTTGAGCGTTGAAATAATATCATATTTGTTCGAGAAAAGCGTACGAGAAGGACAATCAACAAGTTACCGATGTTTTTGTTCTACGAAACCTGACATTTTGTTTTGTAAGCGTTTATCTAATAAATAAAAAAGACGTTTGGTTAACGAAAAATGTTTATTAAAACATCATAAGGATTGGAGAAGGTGACTTGGCTTAGCGACGCGTGTTGTGGGTCTTCTGGAAACCAGGTCATTAGTTCTTGTCGTTAGAATTGTTGCAATTTAAGCACGTCACATTTCCTGTGCGTGTCTAGACGCTACAGGGAAGAAGGAACTTACCCTGATCTGTATTAAACTTAGGATGTGAGAACGTTGAATAGTTTAGGCGAAGCTGGAGAAGCCTCTCTTGTTGACTGTCTGGATTTTGGACTTGAGCCATTCCACAGGGAGACAGTTCTGGATTCCCTCAACTTCAGCTTCTCCAATGAGCCAAGCGATGACCTGGGCCTCTGGTGGGACCATCTGCAACGAAAGGAAGTTAACCTATTCTAGGCACAGGAAGGAATAAGCTGTATTTCAAGGCAAAGCGTATGCAACATTAAACTTCTGCATCTATTCGAAGTACCTCTGGAACTTGTTCGACTGATGTCTGCGAACGTTTCAGCATAATCCCTCGGCATGCTGGAGCAAAGGAGAACTTTCTGGAAAGAAGAAGAATGCTTAACTGTACCCTCTGTTCAAAGTACCTGCAGTCCAGAGCCGCGAAGAGGGGGAGGAGAGAAACCAGGAGAGCAATCTGGACGGCGTGCATACTTCAGAATGAGGGACTAGTCCCCGCCCCTCCTCTCAACTTCTAAGAGACGCCTCAGATAATATTCACTTGGATACGCCCCACGGATGTTTTCTGTATTGCGAAAGAAAAACTAGAGAAGGAAGTGAATATGGCATACTGTATCCCGTCATCTGTCCTGTACTACCGGGTCTTGATAAAAGCGCGCACTTTCCATATGGTGTCAGGTATCACGCCGACGGATTTAACCACGGGAAATTTGCGTAAACACGTAAAGGGGTTCATCTGTACCGAGTGTACCATAGCTATACAGGATTGGGCCCGCTGGTTAGTAGTCCCCCAGTCTAATAACTCCATTACCGATTTATTAAACCAGGTGTGAACTTCGAACTTTTTATAGGCTTTTAGAACGGCCATTTTCAAGAAGAAGGGGAACAAAAGTTGACAATTATCACCTGCTCCTGGGTCAGAATGCAGAAAGAGCGATCATGTTTTTTGACAGTACATTATGATAAGGAGCTCAGTCGGTATTATTTGGACAATAGTCGGAGACCAGCACAGTTCCCATGTTTCCCGCTTCCGAAAAGGTGGTCAAGACTCCGGAGGAGCTCAAAACACGTTGTCGGTTAGTTTCATTTCCTAATTACAAACAACTTCTTCCTTAGACGAAGCCCCCACATCATCCTTACTGGTATCCTCCTTAGTTTAAATTGGGGTCTCTCTGGGACCTTTCTCATTGTTCCTGCTTATATTTCTTCTCCGGAAGAAATCAATCTTGCTAATTTTACGACTATTCCTGACGAGGTAGGTATTCTTCCCTTTGTCTATTTCTTTCTCAGTTTGAAGGAACGGAATCCCCTTTTAATTTGATCACTTCTGCATTTTCCCTAGGAAATGTCATTTTCTTCTCTTTCTATGGGTGGCTTTCAGACAGGTAAGATCTTTTTATAACTGAATTCATCTCGTTTTAAGGTATGGAAGAAGGATGTCCGTTGTTTCATCCGTTCTTGGTATTGGAATCGGCGGTATCCTTTGTGCCATGGCGCCTAACTTGAAAATCCTTCTAGTTTGTCGTTTCATCCAAGGAATATTCTACTCTGTATGTCCTTACTCAACCTACACAAACTGGAGAAAACCTTTTATAGCCATCCACTTTGATTAACTGGGTCCACCTTTCTGAATCCACGCCGAAAAAGAGCCACGGTGTGTGGGCTTTCGTTTTTGGGTTGTCGTGGATCATAGGAACCTCTTTGGTAAAATTGGCAGTCTCACGTCATTCCAGGGTAATTTAGATAGCTCCACTGGTTATGATCTCCCCTTCTTGGAGAGTACTGCTACTGTATCTTTCA
Organism: Oscheius dolichura; assembly: GCA_932521035.1. Lineage (NCBI taxonomy): Eukaryota > Metazoa > Nematoda > Chromadorea > Rhabditida > Rhabditidae > Oscheius > Oscheius dolichura. The sequence continues at coordinate 8,318,742 of OW051497.1, read as the reverse complement.
TTTCCCAACATCTTCTTGGCTATTTTCCTTTATTTGTAACACTTGGTGAACGTGCAAAGGTTATTTATATTTTTAGCTATCTCCAAGAATCGCTTGATTACTGCGTAATGAATGACGATCACAAAGAAGTAGAACAATACGTCAGAAGAAATCTACCTGCTGGATGTGTCGTGGACATGGACACCCTTACAAGGGTCACTAGCAAAGCTATTCTCGAGAAAGAGCGTCCAGTGGAAAAAGTCTACTGGTACAGTATCCTCCGAAATAAAAAGCTACTCTTTATCCTATTTGCCAGCTGCTACATGAGGTAAGGCCAATTGAATTAAAGTAGTCTCTATTTGCAGCTTTGCGTATACTCTTGTACATAATGCAATGAGTCTGACGAGTACTGTAATCGAATTTGGAAATCTACACGTTAATTTTATGTTGTCTGCATTAGTGGAACTGCCGTCTTACGCAGTGGTACCGTTGTTATTTCACCTGTAAGTTCAGCAACAACTGTTGTCTCCCCAAAAGGGGTTCAAGGGGAGGAAACCTTTTTCTAGTACTGTAATATCCCTCTAAAGTGACGAAGTATTTTTCTCAAGTTTTAAAATGTGCCTGTTCTCTGACCGTGATTCTTCGTCAAAAATTCAAAATCTCCAAGTTTATGTCAAAAACCGAGGTGCTCTCTAAAATATCCTGTATCAGTCATGCACTAATCTTGGCCAACCCTACGTACAAGGGGATCTTTGTGAAAGTGATGCCAGATCCTTGTTTACTCTTCCCTTTGTGTACGATTATTGAAATCACGTCAATGATGAGGCAGAAAGCGAGGAACATTTTTAACTTGAATAGAGAAAACCTCCATCCAAGTGAGGGAGTACTTATTAATCCAACCGGAAAATGATGTCTAGACAACCTGACGACCGTCTTTTCAGAACTGGTGAGAAGGAAACGCTATGTATATTACATGTTATGACCTCAATCTCGGGGGTGGTCATTTATTTTGTTTCGCCAGGTATGAAATCGGAAATTGAGAAGCTACATGGTTCTCTAATTTTAGGTCATTGGTTGTACTTGTCAACATGGTTGTTCACAAAATTCGCGTCATCTTCCGCGTTCATGTGTGTGTTAGTATTTATGTCGTCGAAATATCCTGTCGAATATCGGAATTCATTCGTGGCCATATCAGCAACATTGTCAAATATAGCGGCAGTCTTTGCTCCTCAGGTTTATATTTTGGTAAGGATGGATTACAGTAATTCTTCTACAACTCCTTTTAAAGGAAACGGTTGTCCAAGGAGGAATGTTCCTATTGTTTTCACTATTCACAGCAGCAGCAGTGTTTCTTACAATATTTATTCCAAAAAGTATATAGCGATATTGCTAATAAATATTAAAGGTCCTTTTGTTGAATTTATTCGCTGAGTAGGAAAATTATAAAAGATGTGACATCTCGGAATGTTGTAGTTTATTTTATTTATAATTGGAATGTTCTGATACGAAGAGACACTGGAAATGTCTGCTTGCATGGGGTGTTTTATCAATGACAGCTATTTTCTTAGCTGTGAGGAGAATTCTCTTGTTTTCAAAATGGAAGAGAATATCGTCCCAGCGCACTTGAATTCGACAATTCTGCCTTTTAAAAAAGGAGCAACATCGAAGGGCTATCAGCAATTTTTTTGAAAGTTGATTTATTACAATAACCAACCATCGGAAAACGTTTCATTTGCTTCTACATCGCGCAATTTATCAAAACTCTTAATTAGTATAGATTTATCAATCCGGAACCAGGCTTTTATTTCATATATGTTCCTATGAGCTCCGTCTCTCATTTGCGGAATAGTAGCTGCGCCAAAATCACGGGCTCCCAGGTCCTGAAAAAATAAAAACACAATAAAATGAATCAAGCCGTATCATACAAGGCCCCTTACAACAGATAGCCTATCTTCTTCTTTGTTTTGGACTCTACTAGCAGTACTTCTATCCTGTAGTTGAATCCAGAAACCGACTGACGCTCGATCTTCAATATCTGAAGATGCCCTATGGGTAATTGGGACCCTGATACATACCTGAGCCGGCATCCAATGAAATATTCCACTTCGATCACCTTCTTTATTTAATCGTTGCACACATTTCCAAATAATTTGCTGAAGAGAGAAATTCGCGGTTAAAAACAGTGCATAACAATAACTCACTTTCGGCCAAATCAATTGGCGAAACCTCGTTTGTCGATTTGGGAGAGAGTGGAAAAGACCCACCAAGTTTACGTGGAAGTCTTTGAGCGCCGGTGTCATCGTTATTCATTTTTGATCTAAAATACTAGAGTGAATATCAATATTTTCAGAGGAAATCAAACTTATTTCGAATGAAATCAATATACACAAAGCGGTCATCCAATGACCTGCGTAAACGGCAAGTACTCATTGTGCCTGTTTCGAGTTCCTCGTTCTCCTCTACTTAAACTATCTGAGCAATTGTGTCAGCTCTAGAAACATAATATTTGTAGAGAGAAAAACGAAAACAACATTACATGCTATGTTTGTTGTATATTTTTTATAATTTAATTTTCCTTATCTACCCATATTGTTTATTTACAGAATGGAAGAAGATTTTGGACCTTGGACCGAACTTGCCGAGAAAAACGACGACGTTTAAATGGTAAACCAGTAGTCCTGCGGCAGCTTCCGGCTGTCGGGTAAAAATTGATCAATTTGCCCTGTGGTGGCCCAGTCACGGAAAAATAATTCTAATAAGTGTCGAAAGTCTAACACGGGCCCACTGGAACCTTTATTCAATTAGATGTAAAAAACCTTTATATAAACATAATTTTCAGCGCCTCTCGTGGAAGACTGCACGGCGTATTAACAAAACATTTGACTATGGTGACCATTTCTGGTTTCCCTTGAAAGTAACTTTAACCAAAATGTATGAATTTGAGGTTATCTATGGCGAAACCGTCGAACGGCGTTCTGTAAGGTTTTGTAAATGATTTTAAATCAAGTTTTTTGAGGATTTCGACAGTAGGAAAATCAAAATTCGTGATTTAAGCAACCTACAGTTAGGATTGCGCTCGAATTCTTCAAAGCATTGTGCAGAGTAAGAGCATGGGTAGAATCCTCGCCGACGGAGAGGGACACTTTACAATGGATTCAAAGAATACGACACACATAAATGTTTATAGACGATTGTGTTTTAATTCTGCACTCCTGGCCACTGGCACTTTCGCAGCTGAGATGTTTCCTGTTCCGCCAGAGGAGCTGACCGTATGAGAGATGAGATGCTTGCCATTTAACCACCAGAACAGTAATCTTAAAATTTGTTTGGTTTTAAAACGACAACCCGTTCCCCGACCCTTCTCCTATACTTCCAAAAAATTCCACTAGATCTTCGAACAAGAAGTGGACGTAGTTATAATTAGTGAACCAGTCGCTCCGTGGTATTATCGTGACGCCCACAACCATCCAGATAATACTCTGGGCAAATGTAAAGGTGAAATGCGTTACATTCTGTCGCAGTCTTTGTTTGGCGATTACATCCTGTCCCACACCTTTTCGAGTCTATGATGGATAAAATTAATTCCTAATTTTGACGCCCACACCAGTGAAATTAATTTGTAAAAGGTGAGTAGATTTAAGCCGAATCCCATAAACATCAAGACTTCCATTACTGCCAAGAGGGCAACTTCTCCATTACAGTCGTCCACCTCGAAGATCATTGAAATTATTTTATAGTCGAAAATTGCGTAGCATCCTGTGGTCAGATCAGTAAAAGGACAAAGTGCGCATTACCGTCTAGCACTGAAACTACTGCTCTTCCGATTGATACAATTATTAGAACCAGTATCACCACCTAAAATTGGGTGGTTCTGATCTAGGAGGTCTTAACTATTTGTCTGCAAAGGTTAACGCGCATTTAGTTTGGGAAAGTTAGCCCTCGTGTGCATTCCCAGCTCAAAAGCTCATTCGTTTCGAAAAAGTTTGCCTGACTCATGTTCAAAATGAGGCACTGGGAATGCCACCATGTGAACTTCCCCCGCTCAACCAAAAGGTCAAGCAAACAAGGAAGAAAAAAGGAAACCGAAGCATACGGTATAAACTTCAATTCTCTGCCTTATAAGGCACGAAAAACCAGAGCATTCCGTTTTTGGCATCTAACGGTTCCTTTGGAATGAAAAATAGTGCAGCTACCGTATTTGCTTACCTTGGTGTTCCTGGGATTGAATAATGTCGATGAATAGCTATAGAAATAGACAGCAATGAATCTGTTCACAGCAATGGCCAGCTCAGACATAAATAGAAAACTGAGCACAAAATAATAGCCGTTAATAAAATACGGTAGGAATTCCATGTTACTGAAAAATGTTTGTACTTATCCTGCTGTAATAAGCTGTTTACCAAAGTAGCGAAACGGCACAGGAGACGCCAACAGTTACCGAAGCAATTATGTGACCAAGAGATCGAGCGGCACATATTCGGAAGAAGGAAGTTTTGAAAGTGTTCTTCGTTATAGCGACGTATACAATGGGGAAGTGGAGGAGCAGACACAGGAATGTGAGCTGAAGAAGCAAATTTTTTTGTAAAGCAGAAAACAGACCGCAATGGTAGTGATACCAGCAGATATTTGTTCACCTCTGGTTCCGTCTCGCATAATCTGAAAACATTTAGTACGAGAAAATGAGGCAAAATGAAAAAGGAGGTGTATTGTAGGCGTGTGTCTAACAAATGCGGAGTACCTAATTAACTGTTTAACCTTTGTACAACGGCACAAGGAGCGGCGACGTTTTGCAAAAACACCAGCTGCTATTCGTGTGTTGTACAAAGATTCTTGGGAGAAAATGAGCTATTCAAGGTATCAAATGAATAAAGAAACTGCCAAAGCTTTTCATTGCTTGAAAATGGAGAAAAGGTCCCAGATACACTGATAATTGTTTTAGAGAAAGTCGGAGCCCTGGACGACAACTACTGAAGCAAAGGGGATGATTTATCCTTGCGTAAAATATATGTTTTGTGTTGGAAGTCTGTGAACTAAAGGACTGTTTTGTTACATAAATGGCTTCCCGGTTACAAAAGCTCCTGGAACCACTTCCTGCTCTCAAGCAAGAAAAAGACATAAATTTTCGTGAACACCATGTACACGAGGCACTTTATTAGAAACTGCAATTCGCATAATTAGTTCATTCCAGCCTACGGCCACTATCACATGATCATAACGAGTAGTAGTGGAATTGGAACGGCCACTCCATTGAAATCAATGTAGTTTCATGGAATTGATGATTGCTCCGGGCAAATTGTGATCTCTTTCACGACTTATTCACACCCCCGATGAGCTGCCTAACACCAAAATTTGAGTACAATGTCCGGAGAAACTTGAAACAATGGTCTTATCAGCCGGTGGAGTGTCGCCTGAGCCAAACACGCTGCTTCCTATTAAAGAAGAGGAATTGTCTCGTAGTGTAGCGCCTTGAAATGCCGGTCGACTCCCGGAAATTTGTGAGTTTTCCCCTTAAATTATGCACAACCTTCAGATTTCTCCTCTAACTAATGTTATTCCTGTGGAGTTAGGGTCGAGAGCAAATGAAATTGAAGCCGGACTGATTGATACGTTCTTAAATTTGGAAAAGATCGACAATGATCTCTATTTGTGAGTCCCATGATGACAATTTATGAAATCCGTCTAGAGCCCGCCACCTTTTAAAAGGAAGAATGTCTTATAATGCTGTATTCGGAGGCCAAGTAAGAAGGACAGAAAGTAAAGGAACCGTTATTTTTAGGTAGTGGGACAATCTCTAGCCGCGGCTGCCGCTACAGTTGAGGAGAAATTTATTCCCCATTCGCTACATAGCTATTTCATTAGACAAGGTACATGGATATTCAATTAACCTCTTGATGTCTTCTAGGACAAGTTGACAAGCCGATCCTCTACATGATCGACCGAGTCCGTGATGGTCGCAGTTTCTGCACCCGAATTGTGAAAGCAGTTCAAGATGGAGAAGCAATTTTCAGCTGTCAGATCTCGTTCCATCTGGTAAATCTAGTTATGAAAAGAAGACGGGGTGAAGTATAGAGGGAGCAGGACTCCATAGTACATCAGCACGTGATGCCGCAGGTTCCGCAACCAGAGGAACTGACGGATGCACGTACCTATGCCGAGGATCTGCTCAACAACACGGACGGAAACCGTCTCTCGAAAGAGGTGATAAAACATGTTATGAAGGATATGCCGCCCGCGTTTGAACGAATCTTTGATGTAAGTTGTATCCCCAGAAGTACGCATTAGCTAATATTCCATTCAGGTGCGCCCAGTCTACCCTGCCAAATTCATGCTTAAAGAGGACTCCGAACCCCATTCGTTAATTTGGATCAAGGCCAAGGAGAACATTGGAGATGACCACCGCCTCCATCAATGTGTTGCCGCCTATCTCACGGATATCACGATGATAAACACAGCCGTTCGGCCCCATGTGAGGTTGTTTTGAAATTAATAGGCCGGAACACTGTAATCTGTTTAGGAAAGGGTTTATCCCGTCCATGACATTTTCCCTGGATCACTGTTTATGGCTACACGAACCGGACTTCCGGGTAGATGACTGGCTGCTGTATGAGACTGTCAGTTCAAAAGCCAGTAGGTCACAGGGTCGAGACGTTCTACTGCGAATGATTTCAGGCTCTAGCCGGGCGTTTATTGAAGGTCGTCTGTGGACGAAATCGGGGAAGTTGGTTGTTTCTTCCGCACAAGAAGGACTCGTTCGAACTTTTCCTAGCAAGTCGTGACCACTACTTGACCTTAATAAAGATTTTTAATCCACTGTTGCGGACATTTTACGAGAGGGAAATTGCTTTTTTATTCAGTCAATTGAACGGCGGGGCTCTGTAAATAAAAGTAGGTGAAGGATTTAATCAAATTAAAGTGAAACCAACGCCACAAACCTAAAGTACACCATGCGACGGCTGCAAACTGTCGTCGGCCTTCTCTGAAACTTTTTAGGTAAGCTTTATTTTTTCCATCCGAATGTTTCAAGTTCTCGTTAACCTGAGACAGAGGCCACTTTTTATCCCACATGGTGTAAAGTGTGAGCAAGAAACAAGAACAATTGGTTTGTCTGTTTCTTTTGATAAGTAGAGCTGACACATAGTGGCCAACTCTAATCGCTGCCGACCTTGACTTAATCTCCTCACCCCGCATCTGTCAATGTTCCTTCTTCCTCAAATGTTAATTCAGATGCGTCGACCCTTTCTGCTGATCGGGCTGATTGCCCTGACCCAGCAGGGCCCAATTGTTACTGAAGATGAGGCTAAGATTGCTTCCTGTAAGCCTGGGCAGGCCTGGGTCGACAACTACATCAAGTACCAGTGCTTCGAGGATGGAAGCACGAAGGGAATCGCGGTAGTTGGTAAGTTCGGAACAGATCTTCTCATAAACTTTGGCTGTTTTCAGGCTGTGCTCCCAAGAATGACATGACTAGCGAGGTTCTTCTCCCATGGCAGACTCACACCACGTGCAATTTCAAGTATGTCTGTGAGATGGACGCCAATAAGGCTACCTACAAGGTTAAAAGTAAGTATAGGTGTATAATTCCAATCGTGTACTCATTCTAGCCTGCATGGATCGCACTGGAGCAGTTCTCAAAGTCAACCAGAGCCGAACCTTCGATGACGGAGAGAGTGTCCACTGTTTCGAAGAAGGAGGAAAGATTCGTCTCCGCCTAACAACCAGTACGTCCGAAAAGATTGAGAACCCTTGTGGTACTTGTGAGAATTGCTAGTCATTTCCACAATTTTCCCCAAATAAATCTTTGCAATGATTTTGTCTCTAGAACAAGGCTGTATTGTGGGCAAGGCCATTTACGCGGAAGGACACACCTGGATCGAACAGACTGCTGATGTGGTTAAGGTAAACATCTTTCTTCCGCAATTACCCAGTTTTTTTTCCATTTCTAGGTTCAACAGCGCCCCGTCACAGTCAGTGCAGGAGTCAGTTGGCAGTGCAAAAAAGAGGGCAATGGATCATTCTTCAGTCAAGCGATGGGTGAGGAGGGAAAAATGGCTGGTTAAGTGACGGATTACAGCGTGTTTGTCTGCTGAAAACAAATACATACTTCCGGAACAGTTTGGAATGGTCAGCGGAATTGTTGTTAAGTGCACCTTTACCAAGGAAAGCATCTGGAGAATTGAGCTGGCCACTGATGCCGGTAAATTCGGCCTCCTTCGCCATTCAGATCGCTTGTTCAGAGATTTCATGTAAGCTCCAGGGTAAAACTGTACCAAATGCCTTTGAATGGACTTCTGAGGATGGAAAGACTGGCTATGTCTGTCATTTTGGCGTTATTGTTAAAAGAAGTAAGGGATCTTTATATTCTAACCTGCTGATGTTAATTTAGGCTGTATCATCAACGGAGAAGAGATTCCCCTTCACGCCACCAGATATGTAGCCGGCCGCGCCTACTACTGCCATGCAGGAGACGGGATCTTCTCTTTCGGAAGCCTTAGTAAGCCGTTTGTTTTGCCGTTTATTCGTAATTTACCAGCTGGTTGTACCCTTTCCGACGGGAGAGTTATCCAATTTGACAAGACTTTCTATGACGGAGATAGGATCATGAAGTGCTCTTTCAACTTCACTAGTCACAGCACGGCTGTCTCCCAAACAGAACAAGTTGGTAGGTTCTTACGCGTTCTTTTTCTTAAATGTTATTAGGCTGTCTGTATCGTAAAGAAGAGATCAGCAAGAATGCTATGCAGTTGATTAACGGCTATTATATTTATTGTGCAAGGAAGGGAAATATCTACATTGCTAGACAACTGACGGCTGAGGAGATTACTCTCTGGTTGAAGATGGTTAGTCTCTTCTTTGGATTAATTCATATTTATTTAGGGAGAACAGTCATATTCGAGAGAATTGGACGGCGTGGAGGGGAAAGGAAAGGGAGCGCAGCTTAACAAGCCAACAACAACAACCACTACTACCACGACGTCAACAACGACGACAACCACCACTACTACTACTACCCCCAAACCCACAACAACGAGCACGACAACAACAACTCCGAAGCCGACAACGACGACAACTAAACCTCCAACTACCACTTCCACCACCACCACTACGTCAACTACCACGACAAAAAAGCCTCCAACAATAACAACTCCAAAACCAGCAGTGTTACCTCTTCACATCTGCAGAGACTATCTAGAAGAAGATGTCTGTTCGAGACTAGCTCCTTTGTGTATGTCCACTGCTGCTAAGGTTGAAGAGATTCGGAAGATCGTAAACAGCACAGTACGGTCAGATGAGGACAAGGACAGAGTTCATGATTTACTGAATGCTCTAGGGTCTGCCCCTGGCATTTGTTTGAGAACAGTATGTTTTCAGCGTTGACACCGATGATGATACAAGTATGACTTCAAAGAGCTTATTCGGGGAAGATGTCGAGGATGGATCTCCATACCCACAACAGTGTAAAAGCTGTAACACTTGCTCTTCTCGGCAAACTGGTAGCTTTCAAAATTGTCAACACTACTTCTTCCTCTTTTTAGGTACAACGTGTAGAATGAAGAAGCGACTGGTTCGTGACTTGGTACGGTACACTTGTCCGAAGACGTGCGGCTGTCCGGCTGGCTATACCTCAATACGTTTTGCCACTCTTTTGCTCAGTGATAACGGGTGTAAATGTAAATGCTGCTAGAGAATTTGTTCCTCTCGAAGCGGAAACAAAGGAGGGTCATTCGTCATTTTCTTTTCCAGTACAATAGAACAATAAATGTGATTCAACTATCTCTTTTTCTGGTCGCGAATTCAGTCGGGTATAATCATCACAGGCAGCATAAAAAGAATGAGAGCGCGAGGCTTGTGGCTTCAATGTTACTTCTTCTTTTTCTTCTTGGCTGTATTTTTGCCCCGTCGGTGGTAGGAGACACTTATCGCCATCACCATCAGACCCATCATCACCACCACAGAACTCAAGACATCACCCATCAAGTCAGATCCGGCTCCAGGATCAGGGAATACTGCGAGGTTCGAAAGCAAGATCTTTCCTAGCAAATTATACTTTAGAGTGGCTACTGGAATGCGAGAGGCAACTGCGCAGACAACATTCGAGTCAACTGGGTCGTCGTAGACCGTCCAGGGGACAGAAGATGCCACTATGTCATTTCGGTAACGCTGTATCTCTCAGAGCTTTTGCCGTTTACAGGGAAATACTCGTGATGGGCGAGTCTACGATGCCACCTGCGAGCCTCGGTACTTCCGCGACGACTTCGAAAGAGCGCCCATCTCCCGCCATACTTACGGAGATGTCTATGGCTCGAATCCCCGCGACCATCACACGGCCACGAATCGAAACGAGCGTGAACGTGGAGATCCACTATACAGAAACGCCCCAATAGCTTCTGTTGTTTCGGCCTTAATGTTTCTTGCTATCCGAAACTTCATTTAAATAAATGCTATATGCTTTTCTTTGGGAAATGAATCACCGGAAGGGAAAGTGGCACAGAGCTGTGAATTGCACCAGTAGTTATGACCGTAAATACAGATATGGGGAGGGGAGCGGTACATTTACAGGAATGAATTAGGAAAGGAGGGGGCGGTAATGCTGGTAACCGAACGTATGGTCGAAGGTGATCTTGAATCGGCCCCAATTCATCAGGTAGGCGAGCATAATGTGGAGGAACACGCCCCAAGAGGTGTTGAGCATTTGGAGAAGGGTCGAGGCTCCAGCGTCGAACTGAACAGGGAAGCGGCCAACACAGACCTCATGGCAAATGTAAATCAAGAGGGAATACCTTCCTGAAATGGAAATAAACACAGGAAGCAAAGATTTCTTACCGATGAAGCAAAGGGTCTTGAATCTCCACGCCTGTCTGTTTTCTCCGTATTGCAGCAGGTACAAATAGACCAGTAGGCTGTTGTGAATTCCAGCATTGACAAAAACGAAAGAGAAGTTCCTAGAAAAAGAAACGTATAAAAAGCGAAGTTAAGCTAACCATGTGTTCTTACAAATTGGTTCAAAGAGAACATGAATTCCTGCTCCTAGAACATACAAACCAGATGTCAAGCCGCCAATGAACCACCATTTGAAGTCACTCTCCATTGTAATCAGATGACCGGCCCAAAAAAGAAAAACTGTGTTTTTTCAATATAAAAATATACCAGATATCCAAATCCCAGTGTCATGCAAGCAGCTATGGAGCCGAGAATTCCTTCAGGATCATAGGGGACAACCGTGTGGTACAGCTCCTTGTTGGTTGGATTGTGGTAGAGATATTCCTCGTGAACGAGCAAAACATCAATAGTCCTGGCTATTCCACCGGTACAATTGAAATACTGACCGTGGTCGGCAATACCTCCAGGTCCTTGATAGAATCTGACAAGAAGAAGTAGGGAAAATAACCATAGGGCTTACAGAGGGCAATCACCTATGGGAAGCGTATAGATCACGATGTAAACAAGGCCGCAAATGGCAATCACCCCGATTTCCAAACAGTCCGAGAAGGGGTCCTGTTGCCACCAGGAACTGTCGTCAGAAATGTGTTGGACCTTCGCTAAAAGCATTGTCAACAGGCAGTGGAGAATCCAGAAGACGTAGATCGTAAAGCCGATTCGCTGAAGGACGCCCATGACACGAACTGAGTCTCCACTAAAATATGGTAAGTAAATTAAAATGAAAATCACTAACGCATAGTTACTGAGAACAATTCCAAGGAAAATTAAACGAGCACAGCAGAAATGCGTCTTCCAAGCATGATTCCTTGTGAATAGGCGAGACTTGGGACACTGGCAGTGGTTGATAAAGATGGCCATTCCTGAGCAATAGAGGAACCTAGAAATAACGAACTGTATTTAATTTAGACAATTTGTTACAAAGGAAAGATGATATCCGCAACGGTTAGTCCATACCAGGCGGAATGGGCCATTAGGGGAAGACCACCTCCTCCGTAGTTGACAAAAATCATCAAAAAGATTGCATATCTAAAGTTTTTTTTTAAACTAAAAGTTAGAAATGACGTCTCCCTACCCTCGAAGAGCATCCAGAAAGTGCACACGGTTATGATGGATATGTTGCGGTAGAGCCTGTCGATTGACGTCAACATGTATATTATAGTCTTCCAGGAATTCTCTGTTCACTTCAGCCACATTCCAGAAGACTCTGTATTGGAGTGTTTAAAATCTAAGAACTGGCGTACTCTTTGGAGATCTCAATGATTCTGTCAATTACCAACGGAAAGATGACTACTACAGCCGCGAGGAGATACAGCACTGGAAGAGAGTTTTAGTAAAATAACACGGTAAATAAGTACCGATCCAATTATCCGGCTCCTGGAGGACGCTCACCGCGACGTCGTGGCCGTCGGTAATACTAACGTTGTATTCTCCAAGATTTCCGAAATCAAACTTGCTAGAAGACACAGGTGAATCAAAAAGAAACTAGAAAAGCTTACCCTTCAGCAAGGACGGATCCGGTTCCAAGGTATTGGAAGGAATTTGGACTGTTGGTGAGCACATGTACCTGGAAAATATGAATTTCGTACTTCTTATGATGTTTATAAGCGATTATCAACTAACTTATGAGTTTAGAAGAAGTCTACTGTAAAAGCGTAGCACACTAACTTCAGGTCCCCGGGAGATTCTGTTATGCTGGAGAGTCAGACTCCGTGATCATCCTGGTTTATCCGACAACATTACAAAAGAACCTTCCTTAAAGCTAACCGCCGAGGCTTTAAAACAGTTACATTCTGTAAACACTGCAAAGGTGTTTCCATTTTTGGATTATGGTAGCTGCGAATGTAAGCGTGGGCAGAGCAGGACGCCTTTGAAAATATATTGATAGATATTATTCACGTGGTCGTGGCCAACATGTGATCATGAAATTATTGAATGTATCGGAAATATAAGGAATTTGGACCTTTTAGAAACCCCTATGATTAGTTTTAGACCGACAGAGAGTGATAATAACGATAGCTTCAGATTTCTCAACTAATTTTTGAAATTGAAGTGTCCCTCCTCCTTTTGAAATCATTTTTCTCCTCTCCTTTATAGCGTTCCCTGCGTCCTTTTTGCAATGACACGGGCGTTTGCACAGCTGATCTTTATCAGTGGCGCGCAAGCTCACTTGGTTCCTGTCTCCATCAATGACACATGTGTCCCAGAAGGAACACTCGTAGCACTCGTTAGGCAGAATTGAGATCACGGCTCCCTTGGGGCCGTTGAAGTGCACGATGCCATGATGTGGCTGAAAACGAGTGCTATATGCAGCATTTATACATAATTTCTTATCCAAACACTTTTAAGTGCTTGATTGTATTTAACGCAAATGTTTCAAATTCATTTCAAAAAAGAAAATAGTAATTACCTTTGGTTTTAAACCAATTCCGCAAAGCGGAAGAGCTGCCGCCATGTGACAATAGCTGATCGGCTAAAGGTTCGCTTCACAAGGGTCTTTTGCCACAGAGCGCATAAACCCGCTACAATAACAAGTGACCCGTTGACCACGGAGGATAATGGCCGTCGACAATTACAAATGATTTATTACCGGATTTTCTGTAGGGGGTTGACACCCGTCGGGAGGAGATCTGTACAAAGTTTGTTTGCTTACATCGAAGGTGACCAGACATAGACACAACCGTAAGGGGATTAAATAGCGGAGGAGGGGGATCACAACTGCGTTTCAAAGGGCACACGTTCTTCACTGCAGACAGTAGCCGTCGATTTCTTTTTGGAATGGAAGACTCTCTGACTGATGGAGGAGAGGCATTGAATAGCTTCCTTTCTTAATATCAGTTTATTAAAGTGTTCGAGGAAGTTTGCTCACCTATACTGCTTTATAACGAGAATAGTAATGAAGGCGTCGAGCATCGGGCTGCTGGCTAGCCACAACTGGGTGATGTCTATTACATTCTCGTTTGTAATAGGTTTTATGATTAGAAGGTTCGATGAGAGGGTTAAGAATGCAGGGACCTGAAATAGGGCATGTTTTGGTTTGGATTTTCGTATACCTGACAAACTAGAGGGACGAAAGCTTGAGCCAGTGTGGCTATTGCAACTTGCCGAGTTTCTAACAGCCGAGCATGGTCTCTGAGATTCTGCACGACTTGGATATGACGAGCTGGAAGGGGGATTGAGACGGTGTTTATCCCTTGACCTACAAACAATCCGGAAGACGAGCCAGTTTGAGGCGAAGGCGATAATGTAAGCAACCACCGTGAGAAGGGCATACAAATAAAATAGCCAGCGGGCCACATCATGATCCACAATGCAAATAATCTGCAAAAGTCTGACTTGCTTCTCTAAAGGAATAATTTTAGGTAATCCCCCGTAAGCTTCCACTTTCTGGAAGTAAACTCCGCTTGCTAAATTCGGTCTGCTGTCTTCCGCAAAAAATGATAACCACTTTTGCATAGTCCCCTTCCCTCGCTGAGGATGTGCACTTTTGAACGCATCAGAATGACTAATTTCCCTCTTTGTTATGGCTCCTTTTGTGTGTTTTATTTTAGATCCGGGATCTTTTTATAAAGCTGTGAACTTACATAAAGCACGGCGACCGGCAGGGTATCAGATAGGAGGCAGAACATTAACGGCAATTTAGCTCCTCCGTTCTGAAAACTTTGGTCTATTGTTATTCCTCTCAACTTTCAGTATAAAAACTGAAGATTGCGTGACACTTCTAACAAGAACCGCCGGGTCCAAACATCTCTTTAAACTATCGGCTCACCTTGGAATATGGCTTATGCCTGCTCAAAGCGAACACCCGGCTTAATGAGATGGGAACCAGAGCCCAAATCATAATTCCAAAGCTACCGTAGAAGGCAAACGCCGAATATGTTTTCACACTGAAATCGGGTGATTGATGTTTTTTATAGATTAATCCCTACCTCAGGGAGAAATACGTATGCACATCATCGATGTTAATATAGCCCATAAAGGCGAACAATATTCCACATGCGATGTCAATGACAGCCAAATTTGCAACGTAGTGCCTGAAGGAGAAGATCTTGTTAAGAAGTGACACCTCTAGCTAACCGGAAATCGCCTTTCACGTGGCTGTAGGATAAGATTAATACTATTATATTGGCGAATATTCCAAGAATAGCAAAAGCCACCACTGCCATTGCCACAACATCTTTTAGTTCCTCCTGAAAATTACGACTTCATGGAGTTTATAGAGACCGCAGAATGCTGATATTTTCTTTTGGATTCCTGGAAACTGGGGAAGTTCCTCATCAGAGGGGCTCGAAGTACCAGTGCATATTAAAAACAAACGCTTGCCATGCACTCTATTGCTTTGAGACCCGAAACCAGAGCTCCAGTTCATTAACAGGTATAATAAGTTTTCTACCGCAATTCTCTAAATGGTAACCCCTGCGACTGAGAAAGAGTTTTCATGCCTTGCAGATTAGACTTCTATTTCAGCAAATGATGGCACAATGCCGGGTTTTTTTTCAAATGTTTAGCGAAGAAAATAAATGCTTACCTCAAACTCGACTTCCTGAGGAATATGATCGAAATCAGCCTCGGAGAAATTAGCGTGTTTCCAGAAGTCAGCTCGCCTAACACCGCCAGCAGTACCAGTAGACATCCCCTCGAGAGGAATGTTCTGCTCAATGACCGCTGGAAATCAAGAAGATTTGTAGAGACTAAGAATCAGTCACACGGAAGAAGAAGCAAGAATCCTGAGGGGGATATTTATTTCATGCCGTGGTGAGAGGGCAGCTTTAATTAAGAGGAGGCCGAAACAAATACTTTAATGGACTTGGCATCTTTTAATAAACTTGGGGCGTGGGTCCAGGATTTTATTAGCCAGACACACGTTCTCCTTTTACGTATAGTAAGAGAAGTGTTTACTACAAAAATTAAGTATAAGTGAAAATTGAATAGGGAATTATTTTCCCCTTTATATGGTAAATAATGGAATGAATGTGGTCTCGCCCTTTTTGTACTCTTTATTTTGCGGAATGTTAAGCTACGCAGGATAAAGGAGAACGATAATATTGTTTTAAACTGTTTTTGTGGTGAAGAAAAAGGAGAAGGGGGTATTCTGACATGTCGGGGGAGCCGCAGACAAATGCAAGAAGATTCGCACCTTTTTCTTTTGAAAGCCAGCTTGTGACATGAAAGAACAAACAGGAAACAATGAATACAGGAGGGAGCTGAAAGTGAGACGGCGACTTGCCCGCCCATGAGGTCAAGTAACATAGTATGTTCCCACGTAGATACTTGAGGTGAAAAACGGATAACTTGGGAGAAGGGAGGAATGTGAGGAAGGGGGAAAGAGAGACTGTTCTTGAGCTCGAAACGTTTGTATGACGTGACGAGGCGATAATGACCGTGGCCTGTTCGTTTTAAAGTGCCAGACATTTGGGCACTTGATGTTTTTAACTTGAGGGTTATGCTTCAGGTTTTCGCCCCTTTTCAGAGTGTTGGGTCGTAATTGCTTCCAGACGTGGGTTATCTATCATTCTGAGAGGAAAATCGCTTCAAAAGAGCCAAATCCAGGTCTGAATAGAACGCCTACTGCCTAAGGAGAAGGGGAATAAACGCAGTAACGATCTAATACTCCTGAGAGGGATATCCCAAGCCTAATGGTATTAAAGAAGAAGACGAGGGGATGAAATTGGGAGTAATGAGGTGGGAGACAGATCTCCTACAAGGCTAATCAGGAAATGGAGTGGGGGGATGCCACGATCAGGGGAGGAAAGCATTTAGATCTTCAGTTGAGCGGTCGGACCCAATAAGATCTGTCTGAGGGCTCATCTCCCCAATTCGGGCAAAAACAATGGTAATATCTGTACTGAATACGGGCTCGGGGATCATATTTCGGTGGGAGAGACAGCCAAAAGAGGGGGATGCCGAAGGAAACAACATTGGATGAGCAGAAATCATAAAACGGATTGCTCTGCTTTGTTTAGGGGCTAAAAAATTGCCGGTAAGCTGTTATAAGCGTGTGAAAAAATGACCAAACATGTGTTTTTCTATTACTAAAAGACAGGAGAACATGATAAATGATGTTTTGAAGTGAATTCCGAAGTTTGATTAGAATAAGTGGTGACACTCGTGGCTCGCCGCAAGAACAAATAATCTCACCAGCAACCTGTGGTAGATTTGGCAACTTTGTCCCGTTTCTCTTGTCCCGTGGAAGGCAGCAATTTTCCACTTGACGACATTATAAAAAGGGGGAAGCGTTAAGCGGGTCAAACATAGTCAATAGACTTATTTCACTCTAATTGCTAATGGGAAGAGAATAACACTGAACCACCACACATAGCTATGATGTTGGAATGAAAGGATAGCTACTTTTTAATCTAGATGGCAACGATCAGAGCAAAAAAAGAAGATGCACTGGGGGTACAGAGGGTCCATGTAGCATATGTTGTCAAACGAGCCGCAGCGGTTGTCTTGAGTTTCTTTTTTTTCACGGATCTTCCTGATTTAAACATGCAGAGCCCTTCCCCCTGATCTCGTTAAAGAATACCCAATGCGATCTCTGAATCTGAACCTTGATTTCTTTAAATTAGCCTTACAGTATCCCATTGCATCTCCCACCCGCGATGCAAAAGCTATCAAAACCAAGCAGAGTAGGAGAGAAAAAATAATGAAATTTGATCCGGTTGCGTGAGAAATCTCTTAAAAAATCAGAAGAGTGATTGACAAAACCACCCCCTATGCGTGGTTTTCTCCTCGATGTAAAAGACAAGTGGTCTACGAGCTTCTTGCAAATTTGTCAAGGCACGTGTGAGGTTCTGCGGGTGCAGAAGATGATTGTTCCACTGGCGGCGGCCTTCATCCTCGTCCGCAAGATAAGTCTCTTGCGGGGGCAGTTGACGCTTTCGTTGGTTGGGGGATTCCCCTCAGCTGGGAAAAAGACCGGATTCTTTTAACTCTTGACCAAATAATTGGATTTAGAGGTATCGAGACAATTGCTAAGAATTGTCTCAAGGGTGGTGGATATTAAAGATAAGGAGGAGGACAAAGTGAAGTGGAGAAAGAGGAGGGCTTACCGTAGGATGACTCCGCCTTGGTAATTTGCTTAAATGTCAACCTAAATGCGAGATCACAGTCATAATTGGCTTCGTAACGCCTACAATCCCTAAAAACATGTCTACGACTAAATTTGCAATTAGAGAATACGGTGCTAATAATTCTAGGAAACGGCTTTTCCCGTTTGGAAAGAAGTAACAGCAAAACGGAACTGCTTAACTTGAACTTGAACTTCAAGTTTTCACTTTTGAGTAGTGGGAGTCTGGGATTTCTTCTTTAAAAGGTGGTTCTAACGAAGGGTTACCAAGAACGGCCCCCTTCAAAAGTCCCGTTTCGAAAAGGATCACTGGAAGGTACTTTGTGCGCAGAATGACTCATTTAAAAGACTGCCATGACAAAAGTTAGTTATCGAATGACCGATGTGTTTAGCGGCTGCTGGCCGACTTATTTACTCATTAATTTAATATTTAGACTAATAATACCGAGTGCAAACGAGTACTGTGTTGCAAAAGACATTGCCCCCGATAATAAGAAGAATTGTGAAATTGCGGAAGGGTTGAAAATGCCTGCCATATTTGTGACCCCCTCCCTGCCGACGCTGCTGCTGAATAAGCTGAATAAATAGAAGAAAAGTTTTATATTTAGTGGGTTTTCTCGACTGCACTTGCCACAAGTGTATTCAAGGAATGAGAAGCCGCAAAGAATACCCGCTGGAGGATGTTTTCACCATCGCAGTGGTCTTCCAAGTTGTTTATTCTACCCAGTAATTCAGAGAATCGGTAGGCGGAAGTGGGTGGTTTTATTCTAAGGGTTGATAGCCGGACAGGAAATTTAATTCTAAACGCAAAGATCGGACTAGACACTTGAGACGTTTAAGTGGCTTTATCAAGCAAGTTAATCTTACTTTTTGCCCCCTGAAGGACCACGTCAGGAGGTAAGAGATCCACGCCCACTGTCTGAGTGGATTCAAAGTTCGGTTCAATGAGTTGTTATACACTCTGTCTTTTGTGTTCGGGAGTCGAGGGGGATGCACCTGTTAAAAAGAAAGGTAGAACATTTATCGCGCTGTCGCTTAGGGGACCTCCGTGTATGAATTCAAGGCGGTTAGAAGAAGTACTATCAGAAGCCCTAGATTAAGCTTGGTCTTGAATCGGATTAAACTAGGATAAGTCGTGCGCACAGTCATTGTCAGCCCTGAGAGATTCAAGGATTTCAGCTCTACAAAACTCGTTAAAATGCGGTTTGTGCAACTGCACCATCTTCATAAGAATTACAAAAATGTTGTAAGAACATGAAATCTGTTGTTTTAGGGGAACCCCATGAATACACACTCTATTGACAGAATGACAACCGGACAACGCTGTCCATTGTTCAATTAGCTCAAAGGTTTATTTTTTTCTATCGTTGGTCCCGCATAGAATTTGAACTCCCACGCTCAACAATTATTAGGGTTTCCGGTTCTATCGAATAGAATATGGAGCTTGGCAGAAAGTGCGCAATATACACAATCTGCACCTGCAAGTGGTTACATTTTGGAGAGATGATCGGGGGAAAACAGAACTTGTGAATTATGCAGTCCTGATGTGTAGTGTTCGGTTATTAATTAAATTGCTCTTTGAGATCTCTCGCCCAGCGGCTCTACCTTTCCTTTTCGGGCTAAAGAGATTACCGACAGGGTAAAAGTTGTCCTTCGACAATGCTTTCTTTGTTAAACTAGGGGAGTCTAGCTCTGAATCAAAAGTTCGCTGGAGTTCAAAGATAGAAGGGATAAAATTTGAACTAGAGCTGTGTGACAGAGACACGGGAGACTTTGCTTTGACACATATTTACTTAGATATCCATCACATCGAGCTCGCTATCCCGTCCGCGTTTACAGTTCTATTCAAACAAATGTCACACATTCACTTTTTGTCAGAAAGGATTGACGGACAAAAGAAAATATAGAAAAAATTGGAGCCTTCGAGCTAACAGTACTTGGGGAGGCAAGGCGTGGGCACAGCATAGCTTTCACAATGGTGTTTGGTGTTCAGTCAACCCACTTGAAAACCTGTGAAAATTGCGCCCTACCCACACCTGTCCTAGAAGGATTCTGGATGGAGAGGACACGGGAAAAAGAGGGCAACACGGGGAGGCTTCTTTTTCATGTGATGGAATTGCGTAGAAAAGAGGAAAACATGGTGGTAAACATGGAAAACAACGATTGGAAAGCAGGGGGCTTAGAAACCTTACAGTACCTTTATTAAGTTTATTTCCAAACAGTTGCTTCGAAGATCTTTGCTTTTCCGTGATTGCTTCCCCAAACAAAAGAGCAAGAAATATGGTTTTATTCAAGAAATAGTGGAACACAATTCGCAGTTAATACTCGAACAAAAGCAATATTTCCATTCAGCTGTCATTTTGTAGACAAAAGCTCTATTACGCGGTCCTGCTCGGTTTCTATATCTTTCATGAGCTTCACTTGTTCTGTCATTGATTGAAGTTCGGCACTTTTTCGTTCAGATTCTATTTGTGCGATCCTTGCAGCTGCCTTCTTTTGTTCATCTTCGTACTTTTCCTTCAATTTCCAGTAATTCTTCCTTCATTCTGCGTTTTCTTTTTCCAAACGTAGAATCGTGTTAATCAGATCATGCCTTTCCTTTTCTGCAGGATTTATGCGCTCTCTCTCCCCAACCAGTATAACCTCCTCCCCGATCCAGTCGTTCTCCAGATTTGGATCACCCTGGTGCATTGGGCTTTGAAGAGAGACTGCTGAAACGGATGACAGTCTTAGAGAAGCAATATATTGTACCTTCATCCGTGCCCTCTGGCTGATCGAGACGCGGAGCCTTGTTTTCTATTTCATCAATCTCATCCTCATATCGCTGATTTCTTCTCCTTTTCAGCTGTTCCTTTCAATACTCTGTCATTCTCAGTGGTTCCATAAGAAACACATTTTTCTGATTTTCTGTAATCTCCACGGTTCAGCAGGAGTTCCTGTACAATTAATTATTTAATAATAAAAGATCATTACCAGTAATTGGAGCAGCGATCTTCTTCAGCATTTCGTTGAGATTCAAAGAGTCAGCTACGAGAAATACCAAGTGTTTTGCTTAGAAAATTATTTACCCGAAAGAGACATCAGTCTCGCATCCTTTTTGGACACATGCCAAGTTCGCTTTCAGGAAATACAGCTTGTTGATTTGAGTGATTGGCGGTCTCGCTTTTGGGTGCCGAAGCTAGTCCTACGAAGACTAGACTTGAAAAAGTTTAATCGAGAAGAAGAAGAGGCCAATGAGCTCGTTTCGTAAACTAGAGAACAAATTCTGTAAAGGTGAAGCAGTAGAAAGTGCTGAAGGAAAGGTGGCTCCTTCGACAGACGTCGCCGTTTTTATTAGTTCTATCAACGGAAACGAAGCTATTTTTCCGAGCATGACCACAAACAACTTGAGCCACAAGAAATATTCAGCCGTTTATTGAGAATAACACATGTTTATTTTTTAGACAAAAATTGAATTGAGCGCTCTTTCTCACTGAGCAGCCGATTCATTAGTTCCTTATTGTCCTCCATTAACTTGAGCTTAACGTTCTGGAGTTCCTGTTCAAGTTGAGCGACTCTGGCGGCTAACGTGTTTTCAACTTCTTTCGTTTCATAGTAGCGCTCCTTCCACAAGTCCCTCTCTTTCTCCACTTGCATAATCTTCTTATCCATGTATTCCTTTTCCGGGTCCACGGCAATCAATGACCTTTCACCCAGATAAACAGGCTCGTCGTCATCGTCCTCCTCTGGAATTGGAGCAGACTGCTGAATCGAAGTTCGAATAGGATTAGCTAAAAAGAAACGTGTGTTAAATATAACATCTGCTTTACCTTTCGATCTCTGTAGAACTGGAGGTGGTGCTTTCTTTGGGTTTCCAGCGCATTGTTTCTTCTCCGCTTCAGTCACCAATCTAGGACTTCTTCTCTTCTGCTGTCCTGTTTCGCAACTGTTGGCCCCTTTATCCGAGACAGTTTTCTTGGTAAGAACACGTCAAGTCTTTTTCGGGGGCTGCTCAATAGCCTCCTCCTCGTCCATTTCCATCCTCTCTGAGTCCTCCACGACGTCCAAATCACCTATCTTCTTTCCAGTCTTCCGATTCTTTCCTCCTTTGGGCTTGCCTCCAGATTTTCGACAAGACGTTGCTAAGAAATAACAGGAATTATTGTGAGTAAAATATTCTTACCACAGGTTTTATATTTCCCTTGGAAATCGGCGAGTACGTCAGCGAAGATGGCGCTCAGCTCGGGGCTCCCCTTTACATAGACTGGCGGCTTGTTTTTCTAATATCGATCATAAACATACAGAAAGGCTGATACGAGAAGGTGAGCACAATGAAAGCGGGAGACCACGTCTCTAGCCTTGAACCGATCCATATCTTCATTTACATCGTAGAATTTGATGTTGAATAGCTGCCGATTTGCTTCTGTAGGAGCGAAATTAGTAAGTTGTAAAAATAAGAAAGAATAACATATAACATTTAGATACTTCTCGAAACTTGTCGAAACATGGGCCTGTAAGGCCTGTCAAGACTAGACAACGCCTTTTGAAAGCGTGGCAATACTCTCACAAGAAGCTATGTTGACTCCGGTGTTTGAGAGAGTATTTGGGCCAGGTCCACCTATAAGATAATTTCCTTAACTGACATCCAGTTAGGGATAATCTTCGTTCGTCAGCGAGAAACATTTCATTTCCCCTTCCTGACTGGGAGAAAGGAGCAGGAGAATGTCGTGGGGAGAGCGATAACACGAGGGAACGTCGCGGTGATAGGAGAACACAGGAGAATTTCATCGGGAAATGTAGAAGGTTACGTAGAAATGTATTTTTGAACAAGAATCTTGAAAGTTTTTATCCGAATTCTTCTCCGCTTTCTATACGAAATTCACTGTCTGCGAGAATTTTATCGACACTTTTTTTCTCCTTTCCCACCAAAAACGGCCGTCTGTCTAGGGAAAATAGCGGGGACGGTTCGTGATCTGTGGTGAAATCCGCTCAGACTTTGTTGGAGTGGATGAAGTCCTATAGAGCCTACGGCCTCACGATGCTCCAGTCCGGCTTGAGGCTTGGGCTTCTATTCTTTGCCACGGCTGCACGGCGGCGAACGAGCAGCAACATGAGTTGAAGTCGGCGAAAGTCGGCTTAGGTTTCGGAGTCAACATAGCTTCTTGTGAGAGTATTGCCACAAATCGAACGCACCGCTTCAGGTACAAAGCTTTCAAAAGGCGTTGTCTAGTCTTGACAGGCCTTACAGGCCCATGTTTCGACAAGTTTCGAGAAGTACCGACGACAAGTTCAAAGCTCTTCATGGAAGAGATTTGTCAAGGAGATATATGATCACTGATCAACGACTGTTCTGGAAAGGATGAAGCCCCTAACTTCTTGTTTCCAAGCCCCCCATCCCCAAAGAAAAGAACAAATAAGAATCAGTGGCGATAATTTATTTAACAGTAGAGCCACATTGATTGGTTATCCTCCAGGGGCCCCTCACTTCCCTTTAATGGGAGGCTCTAAATGTTATGTTTGATTCTTTCTTATTTTCAAAACTTACTGGTCTCCGAGTCGTTGTTGTTGTGGGTGTAGATCATATTGCTAGGAAATGTGTGTATACGGTGGAACGGAATAGTATGCCTTCAAAGGCAGAGAAGGGGTTTATATGGATATAGAAAGTGGGCGGGGACAAGGGGTTTTGTGGGGGAAGAAGAAAAAAGCGTCTAGACAAAGACTAGTACACGTGGCTTTAGAAGAAAACTGTATAGCGACGAGGACGGGAAGTGCAGGATAATCAAAGGAGGGATGGTATAGCCTTTGCTGTCCACCTTGGACCTCCCTCCACAGGGGAAGTGGAAAAGGAACAGTCAGGGAGATTATATTTCTTTCCACCCCCATTTCTGTGCCGCCAAAGCAGCCAACCGCGATTGCTGTGGACGTTCGCGACTTCAACTTCTACTGGCGCCGTACGCTCTTCTGGATTCCAAATCCTAACCGACTAACGACTGCAAACAACAGCAGCAGCAACAAGATCAGCGGGATGGATGCGGACTCCCTCACCCCGCCGACTGGTGTTCTCGCCCTCCTCACAACATTCCCCCATCCTTTCCTTTTAATTATTTACATATTGTCAAAGAACCTCATCATCTCCAACAGTCCTGGCGGATTTCACCACAGATCACGAGCCGTCCCCGCCATTTTTCCTAGACAGACGGCCGTCTTTGGTGGGAAATGAGAAAAAAAGCGCCGATAAAGTTCTCACAGGCAACGGCTTTCGTATAGAAAGGGGAGAAGATTTCAGATAAAACTTTCATGAAAACTATGAGGATGAGGTGTTTCCCAGAATAACAGATACATACATGCTGATTAGAGGTCCCAATGAAGAAATATGGCCGTTTTGACAAAATAGGGATGGCCTCATCTTATGGAGTATACGACCCAATTCCAGTAATTTTTTTTGGCAGGGACTGTGGCCGCTCGGTGCCTGCCCTCTCTCTGCGGCACTATTCCGCGATATGATGAGCCTGGCCTGAGTTTATGCAGCCATATGATAGGCACCCAGCTGAGGTTTACAACTTTTTTTGTCGAATTTGTGGCTATCTGGACGCTCACAAATTTACCCAAACGTGCTGCTGCATGTTTTTTTATCATTTAAAATTTGAAAACCATTTATTCATAATATGTTTATTGTGTAACTTAGCCACGTCGTACCGTCAAAACTGAATCTCAAGTAATTTTAAGAAAGGAAACGAAAAGGGCACAGATGACACAATGAGATCGGGATAGACCAGCCGAGACCAATCGGTAAGACAGCCAGTGTCACTACCTCGAATCTATCGGCAAATAAGAAACAGAAAAGACTTTGTTTGACTGGAATCCCTCTAGACGTAAGACTATGTATGAGATCGTTGAAATGCCACATCAACAACGATCGCGGAAATAAATGGGTTAAATTTTCGAGACCTACATATGACGGATATGAGAATGGGCACCGGCTGATAATGAAAACCAAAAAGCCGTAGGAAACCGGATAACTACCGGATTTGTTGAGATATTTTGTAGCAATAAATACTGAAGGGGGACTATTTCTAGTGTTTAGCTTTGCTAGTTGAGGGCATGCATCTAAGACTCTCCTGGATGGCTCTACGCATCTGTCTCTCGAAGGTTGACTCGGTCAAAACTGGAGTACGAGGAGCACGAGGATGTTTAGGAGCCCTCGGCTTGGGTGGCTCCTTCTTGGCTTCCTTCTTCGCCTTGGCAGCGGCTTGCTGTTGCTTTTTGGCCTTCTTCCCAGGTTTAGTTTTCGGCTGTTTCGGAGTGGCTCCCTTCTTCTTGCTCTTTGAAGACTTCGGCGGAGGGGGAGGTGGGGGAGGTGGAGGCGGCGTGGCTACTCTTCTCCTCTCAGCAGCAGCTGCAGCTCTCATTGTGGCTATTTCTTCAGGAGTCTTGGGAACAATGTCATCGATGAGTTTTTGCCTGAAGAGATTCCCTTATAAGAAGCCGTAAGGAAGTCGCTTACAATATGTGGAAGTTGATGATTGCCTGCTCGTGTACATTCTTGGAAGAAATGGCCAGCATTTCCCTTGCATGGAAGTAGTACTGCTTCGCTTCCGGATCATCCATAACTCCACCGTCCTCATCTATAAATCCGCAAAATTGGAGAAGCTGTTGATTTGACTCACCGATAAGATCAAGTTTAGGCCTATCACATCCACCAACCCAGACCACTTCAGATTTGTCCTGCTTGTAGCGTATGGTTCTACGATTGACTCCATAAACTGGTGGATCACTGGCAAGAGAAGGCGGCAGCTCAGGGAAATCATCACTGAAGAGAAAAGTTTTTTTAAATGGTAAAGAAAATCATACTCAGGTTGGATTCCTTCCTGCTCACAGTACTGATTCCAATAGAGTTCCATATTGGCTTCACATTGCCGCAGCTTCCTCTCGGTGTTCCATTCAGTCAGATCCTCTTTGTATATCTCTCTAGGAGTCATATCAAGCGGCTTCCAATCGTCGGGTCTAAGACAAGAACAGTTTACTTAAATAGAGAAGGGAATGACATACCGGTCGGCCATGAGATTTCCCTTCCGGTCGAGTCGACTGTTCGCCTTGTTCCACCGCACCGCAGGGCCTTTCCAGAATGGAGACTGAACCTTCATGAACTGGTTGACAGTCGTTTTGCTCGGGTTGATGATGACACAGTCGTTGCTCTCGAAGAGGACAGGTCGCTTTGGAGGAGGCAGGTTAATGGAAGCAGGACGCATAAGGGTCACACGAATACGTTCCCATTTCTTTCTCTTTACCATAATT
This sequence comes from Oscheius dolichura, assembly GCA_932521035.1. Classification (NCBI taxonomy): domain Eukaryota; kingdom Metazoa; phylum Nematoda; class Chromadorea; order Rhabditida; family Rhabditidae; genus Oscheius; species Oscheius dolichura. Next base: position 8,292,485 of record OW051497.1, on the reverse strand, counting down.
GGGGTGTCTCCAGGTTCTAAACAGTATTTTTGTAATAAATATGAGAGAAAGAGTACCGTAATCTCTAGCTATGTCCAGCTGGAGCTTGTTGTAAGCAGCAGGATCATAGGTTTTGAGAAGATCAACGAAGAAAACTAATAGGCGGCGATCCATCTCCAGCTGTTCAGTAAATTGCTTCCTCAAATGTTCCAGTCTCATAATGGCGATGCTACAAATAATAAATATGGTAAGAAATAAATAGGAGGGACTCACTCTCGTTTGGTTGGTTGATAGAATGGCTGCCGTCTTACTCGGAACATACTTCTCTTCACCACCTTGATATCCACGCCTTTGGCCTTGGCAATCTTCTCACATTTCTTCAACTTTTCTTTCTTTAACTGCCTCCTCTTTCTTATTTCCTCATTCTTGCGGAGTCTCAAAATTCTCCTCACTCTCGCTTCCATTCTCATCTTCGTTTGGAAGGATTTCAACAGTTGTCGACGGACGATTGGATTGTCAGAAACAGCCATCAGACGCTCTTTCGTCCTTCTTTCCCTCCTTCTTCTTCTGGCTGCTGCCAGTTCTCTCTGCCATTTTCTGAATTCCTTCCTCCGAACGCCTTCTGCTCTTTTCTGTCTTCTTGCCTCCCTCTTCTGTCTGTTATAATCCTTGACAGTCATCGGAATAAAGCCTCGTCTGGAGTAACGCCACATCGCTGCTCTGCTACTCGGAGTGCCGACGAGCGTATCCGGCGTCCACCTCTTTCTTTGCTTCAAGATCTTCTTCTTTTGACCGGCTTTAACCTTTTTCTTAGCTTTGACTGGCGGTTGGACAACTGGCTCGGATATCGGCTCGGGCTCTTCTATCTTCACTTCCTTCAGAACGACAGCCTTTGCTCCCTTCTTCTTCTTCGATGCCACAACGATAACCGGCTGTTCAGTTTTCCTCTTGAGATTCACAGCTTCTTTTTTGTTCATTGTAGGGGTCATCGGTTCTTCTTTGATAACATCTGGCTCCTTCTTGATAACTTCGGGCGCCTTTTTAGGATCCACCTTTTTCTTAGACGTTTCCTTTTTCTTGGGTGTTTCAGGGGCTTTAACTGACTCGACAGGCGGCTGTTGTGCTTTAGCCGCAACAGCCTTGGCAAGAGCAGGCTTCCCTTTGGTAACTTTGACCTTCTTCCCACCGGCTGTTCTCTCCTCAAGCTCTTCTTGCTTTATTTCAACTTCCTTGGCAGCTTCTGCGGTGATTCTCAAGTTGTCCTCTTCCTTCTTCTTTCTTGTTGCTTCCTCGACCAGTTCCTTCTTCTTCTGTAATCGCTCCTGGTTGGCCTTCTCCAAGTCAGCGAAAACATCAGCAAACGTATCTGAAAATTGGATATTAGACCAAGAAGCAGAAAGAAACCAACATTCTCTGTCGATGGGACGCAAGAATTGTTTGTAGTCCAGTCGGTTTGGCTCTTCAAGTTTGACCACAGGTTCTGGTGGGGGAGAAGGAGTTGGAGCAACCTTCTGGTTCTTTCCTTTCCTCTTTGGCGGCCGACCCTTCTTCTTCAGTGCTGCTGCAGCCTTCTTCGCATTTTCAGCTTCAACCTCTTTGGCAGCTGTTTCGATGGCGGCTCGTTTTTCTTTTCTCTCAGCTTCTGACTTCTCCACAAATTCTTTGATCTTCTTATCCATAATCTCCTTGCTAGTCTGCTTTCTTCGGAACGGAGCCAGTTTGTCCAGTTTCTTCTTGTTCTTCACTCTCAGTTGTTGGACTTGTTTTTTAACTTGAAGATATCGGTCACGGTCGGTGCGTTTAAGGAGAACCTTCTTCCTCTCGACGACTCGCTTTCGGAGCTTCTTGATATAGAAAACTTTCCGACTTGGTCTCATCTTAGCCAGTTTGTTGACTAAGTAAGCTGCCGTCTTCAACTTCGTCGGTTTAGCTTCTTCACCAGTTACAGTAGGCGCGGCAATTTTCTTATTTTGAGAGACAACTGTTTGCTTCTGTTCTCGTTTTCTAGATAGTCGAACTGCTCGTTTCAGCCTCTTCATATGAAGTTCACGCTTATTTTGCCGCTTCTGCTTCCTAGTCTGCATTATCGAAGGATCCTTGGGTCGTTTCTTCTGTGGTCCACAAACGGCTTCCCACCAGCTGAAATTACAAAATATAATCAATGATAAAAAGTTCAGTCATACCCCAAGGTTTTATGATAAGAGCTGACAATTTCAGCAGTCGATGAATCACAATCAACAGGAAGTTTGGGTCTCTCTTCAGGTATATTCACCATCTTTACTTCGGTGAACGCGTCAGTAAAGGCGTCTTTGAAGGAATCTGAAAACAAGCTAATTTCAACCACTACAATGCTAAACATACATGCTAACTGCCGTTCTTTTGACTTTTTAGCAAGAAGAAGACGATGGTATTCCTTAGATGTCAGCGGCAGCACAGGCCTCTCGTATTCCTGTCTCAGATTGGTCCGCTCTTTGTACAGTTTCTTCTAAAAAATATACTTGTTTAAAGTGAAAATTATATTATTTTACCTCAAATTCATCCTTGTCCACGCTGTAGGATACCAAGCTGACCATCTCGTCCACAGCCTGTTCCACTACGCTCTCATCTTTCAGTGTGAAAGGTCTGGCCAAAAGAGCCTTCCTCTTCTTCATTTGTTGTTCTGCTACTGGATCCCAAATCCTCATTCTATTCTTCTTTACAGGTTCTTCATTTGCATCAAATAAATCAGCATAGTCCGGCACCAGATGTTTAATCAGAGCAGGGTCCAGATTTGGATAAATCTTGAAGACGTTCCTTTTCTTTGTTGACACAGGCTGCAGTTCATCCAGGGCCTTCTTTTTATATTCTCGTACCAGGGCTTTCTTAGAAGCATACGATTTCGATGGACTCCGTCTGAGTTTAGTTTTCCTGGTAGTCTGAGCTTTAGTAGATCTCTTCTTCATAGCCATTCCAGGTACGGCTAGACCATTTAGACCAGAGTTCTTCCTCTTCTTCTGTGTCCGCCTCAGCTTCCCTCTAATTCTTTGCCCATACAACTGCTTGTCGTAGGCTTTCGCTACTCGAAGCATCTTCTTCTGCCAAAGGTAATTGTAGGTGTTCTGATATTTGACAGGACGGGAACGACGGGGTTTCCCCTTAGCTACGAGTTCTTCCGGATGTTCTTTAACCTTAGCACACTTCTCGTTGAACTTCGCAACAGCTGCCCTCAGGAAAGCTGAAAAACAACAGATTAGTTTCAATTGATATCAAGCCTCTACCTTTCCTCTCCTCCATTGTCGGTTTATTCTCCTTTTCGATAATCTGGCAAGCCGTCTTATCCCTTCGTTCCTTCGGCTTCTTTGGTTTCTTCGACTGAGACTCTTCAGAACTGGTAGACTTCGATTTGGAAGCAGAGACTGTAGCTAGTTTGGCCTCTTCTTTACTCTTCTTCTTTTTCTTCTTGTTCAGCTGTTTTACAGGAGTCTGATTTTGAATGGGTACGGATGGTCCCTCTCTCGACTCGACCAAAGCTCTCACAGCCGTGTCTCTTGCCTCGATCATGCTGCTACTGCTGCTAGATGGACCAGGGAGCATACCACAAGCTGACGGCTCATTTACTTTCTTCGTCTGTATAAGTGGCTTTTTGGATTGTGCCATTGAGTTCTGCTGTAAGGCGCTCTTCACGGGTACTGTTCTAGCTGCCGGTTGTTGAGAAGGGCCAGCCTGTTGCTCCAAATGGTCCGTCTTCACGCCGATTAAACTGGAAGATGGTTTAGCAGCTACGGCATTTGATTTTAGAAGAAGTTTCTGTGGTGCTATCCGCGGTTGTCCGACAGATTGAAGTTGGGAGGCTGCTTTACTTGGAATAGTGCTACGAATCATTTTAGCACTCTGACGAAGTTCTTCCCGCGGGCTCTCTTGAGGTGTAGAAGGTCCCGGTTGTTGTTGAACTGCAGCTGGTTTTGATCTCTGCACAGTTAGCGGCATCTCTTCTGCCACGACCTCGACTGTTTCCGCAACCGATGAGAAAGATCTAGCAATGGAAAGGACAGGGTCTTCCGGAAGCTGTATCTCTCGGAATGGACCTCCTCCATACTTCATCTTGTTCTCCTCCACATGCTTGTCGAATTCCTCCTTGGTATAAAAAACCTTCTTCAAGGGCATCAGCACAAGAGGGAAGTTGAGTTCCACGCTGTTAACCGACTTCTTCTTCCTCTTCTTCGAGGTCTTCTTTTTCACGTCGACGTTCTCCTTCTTCTTAGTCTTTTTCTTCTTCTTTTTAACAGGTTTGTTAGAAGCATCAACAACGGCCGAATCCTTCTCCACACCGTCAAGCTCTTGCTTAATTCGACGTTTGATGGTGACTCGGATCGTTTTCTTCTTTCCATCGACAATTTTGGTCATTTTCGACGACACGATGACATAGTGAACACCTTCAATCTCTCCCGCCTTGCCAGCATTTCGGACAGTCTTCAACTTCTTCAGTCTATCTGCTTGGAACTGCTTCAGCCGGTTTTCTTCCGCCTTCCGGTTGTGTCTACGATGTTTGCTCGCACGAACCCGCTTTCTTCTCTCCATTCTCTTCACCCTAGCAATCTGCTTCTCCCTCTCCCGAAGGTTCTTAAGGACCGGGAACTCTTTCTTCTAAAAATGGAAATAAAACGAGTAATTTGAGAAGAATCTTACCGTATCGTCCATAACGCGATGCATTAACGTCCATTGCAGCCATTTGTGAAGCCGTTTATTCTTCACGCGAGGCTCGTAAGGGATGTTGTGCTTCTTATAATACTGCCGAAGATGCTTTGTTGTTCGATTTACAAGACGCTGGAAGCCCAACAATTAAAAGTTAATTAATTAATTAATACCGTCGCTCTACGGAAACATCTCTTTCTCAATTTGTTTCGAGCCCAACCAGCCACGTTTTTAATTTTAAGAGCTTTCTGGCGATCTTCGTAAGCCTTCTCCAACTGAAAGAATTGATCAATAAAAATAAATGAAGCATTATACCAGTTCGATATTTTTGAAATGGTTGTATCGGTCAGTCAGCTCGGGCGACTTCTTCCATAGCGACATTCTTGGCCGCTGGAACTCTTCAGATTTTACTTCCACACGTTTAGAAACTGAAGGCGTTTGGACTGCATCATCTTGCACTTGACGGTAACGCTATAACAAGTACGTTGAAAATGACAGAAAATAGGTGCTCACCTCAGGGAAGAATTTTTCCGTGAGACCCAGATCCTGGACTTTAGCATCTTTCTGAAGAAGGGCCTTCTCCTTGATGTTTCGAAGGTATCGTCGAGCAAGAAGGCGTACGACGTAGTTCGTCTTCTGTTCCAATGTCCACGAAGCGGAATTAACCGGCTTTTTGTAGACAGCTTTTCTCTTCATTCGTTCCTGAAAATAATATTTTAGTTAAAGATAAAATGAAGTTCCCTACCATTTCCTTCTCCTTTACTTCTTTTTTAATTGCCTGCCATTCCTCCTTCTCCTTCTTCTTTGCTGCCAACTTCTTTTCCCGTCTTTTCTGTTTCGCTGCTTCTCTTCGTCTCGTGGTTTCTTCTTCAGCTCTCAGTTGAGCAGCCGTCTTCTTGGCGACAACTTTGGTCGTCGGTTTGGTTTCTGTCGGCTTCTTGGCAGGTTCCTTCTTGCCCTTCGACGCAGCGGGCTTGGATGCAGCTGCTTTAGATGTTGATGCTTTAGACACAGGTGCTTTAGAAGTAGACGGAGTAGCCGGCATGAAGTGCCCCAATGGCCCATGAGAGTGTGAAGCAGCCTGCCTTGCCTTAGACTTGGCTGCTGCCCTCTCTGCAATCTCGGCAGCTTTGGCAGCCTTGATGGCTTCTGCTTCAGCCTTCTTCTTCTCTGCAGCTAGCTGTCTAGGAGTCTGAACACGCCTTGGTTATAAAGTCTAGTATCAAAGACTCACTTTTAGTGTTGTTGGTATATCAGGAATTGCAAATGAATTAGAAGAGTGCGCAGTAGGGGCAGGTGTGGGGCAAGCTTTTGGCTCCTTGGGAGTAGGTATAGCAGCGATAGGAGTTGATTGCGAAGCAGATTCTTCATGCTTCTTCTGTTGATTTTGCATTCTCATCTGCTCAGCAGCAGCCTTCATTAGCACTTCTTTCACAGTTTGCTTAGGATTAACATTCTGCAGAGGTGTTCCACCAAGATAACGACTTGTGACTGCCTGAGTCTGCAGGTTCTGCAGTCCGGCGGCTTGAATAGCAGCGGCTACTGCATCGGCAGCTAAAAGATCAATTGTTTATTGCCGATACTATTAAACCAACCAGGCATTCCAGGATTGAGAAGTTGATTTTGTTGCTGAGCAATTTGAGACAGTGCCTGGTTAGGAAGCTGATCCATGGGGACGAAGACACGACGAACGCCCGTTTGTACCATGAATTGATCAGCTGGCGTGCCAGTTTTACCAGACGCGTCTGCTCGTGGCCTGCCTCGCTTCTTCTTCTCCGTTGGCAAATGCATATTACGAAAGTATTCCCTGCAAATAAATAAAATTTAGACGATATTTAATTTCCACTCACTGCGCCAGAGGATGATCACGGGGAAGCTCCCAGATGGGTGTTTTTACAGGCTCCACGCCGACTGCCATCATCATTGGCTCATATTGAGAGTTATCGAACTGTTGTTTCCTTTGCCGTTTCCTCGGGCTCTCTCCTTCGGTTCCATTGTTGGGGGTTCCCACAGACCCCAAAGCCTTTGCCACACTGGTGGAAGCATCGTTTGTGTTTTGGATAATACTACGAACACTAGAGATACTGAAAGAGAAATGAATTGTAATAGGTATTAATTAAATACTGTACCTAGGACTAGCAGAGGTTCCCAAAGTGGTGGCGGTAGTTCCAGCTGGGCAGTTATCCATAAAGCCTAGTTTCCTCTTCGCTGCCGATCCCGGAGTGGTCGGCTTACGAAGGATCGACGGACGAGGAGATGGCGTGTTCACGGTGTTTTGATGCACTCCCATCAACGTGGGAGAGGGGTGAACAAAACCACTGCCTACAAATTTTCTCCTCCTTTACGCGATACTGGCAGACTTACTCGCTCCTTGAAGGAAACTTTGTGGAGTGCTAGTTTGAACTCGCTGGATGGCGGGAGAGGTCGGCACTTGCCCGAGGAGAGAATTTGTAGCCCCGTGAAGCTGAAAAGGCATGGTGATCATGAGTCATACAATATTTCAAAACATGTTTACGAGATTAATTTTGAGACAAACTAACCGATGTTGTTCCTAACAAATTGGTAGGGCCACGATGAGCGGCAGTCGGGGAGAAACTCCTTCCGAAAAGGTTAGAACCAAATTGATTCAACGACGGCGAAGACGAATGACGCGGCATCGATTGAACAACATTCAGAAGACCTTGTGCTGTTTTCGAGCCAGTTGAAGGAGGAGCCGGCGGTGCTTGCGTGAGTCTTAAAGAATTGACAAAAGGGTTCGGTGGCGGGTTCGGCGGTATAAAACGATTCGGATTCCTACAAAGTCTTCATGAGAAAAGAGCTGTGAATGTTCTTATACCTGATTATTGCAGGCGCAGCAGGGACACTCGTTGTGAACGTTATGTGAGGCGCGTCGTCATGCAGAGAAGCTAAAATTTTAGGCAATTCTTTTAATGGATATTTTCTCACGATGACGATTCCGAGAAGGTACATTGGGGGCAACAAATCCTCTTTGTCCTGAGCCGCCGGCTGAACTTCCACTCGGGCCAGCCTGATAAGCAGAATTTCCGATAACTGTCCTGGGTGTCGTTGTATTAGCTACGGAATAGGAACGAGAGGCGACCGGCTAAAAGATGAAATAAAGTAAAATTATCTGGAATACCCTAGCTATTGCTGTATATGTTTTTTGTGGGGGAGTATTCCCCGAAGCGGGATAGTTCACCCGAAATGCTCCCTGGTTATGGGGATTTGTTGCCGTGAAGCGCCGATTGGGCTGGATACTCCCCTAAAATATTAACGAAATTAATAGGTAAGAAATTAAAAGATACCGGTATTCCCGGAATGGATGGTCGTTCCTCTTCTGGTATTAGGGTCTCATTACAGGAGAGGTCGTTGGTCCCTAAACAGCTTATTGATTTTCGGACCTCTTGACCAGGGCTTACCTCTATTACCCGACATTTGAAACTGTATTTAACTGAATTATTTTCGGCTATAAAATATCCATACGGACGGATTACCCTGAAAATAGGCTGTTTATAGGATGTGACACAATGAGAATCGAAAGAGAGAGGCGAGACCAGTGAAAGGCGTTCGTGAACGGAAAAAAAACTGCCATTAAATGGAACGCCAAAAAGAAATGGATTACCCCCTCTTGGTCGGGTGCCAGCTGTTTAAAACTGGATGGCGAGAAAATTTTGACGAACAGTTTCGTCGTATCAACTAGCTTTTGTTGCTGCTTGAAGAAAGTGACTTTTTTTCTCACCGTGAATGGATTTCGCTACTGTAACCAAAAAAATGAATTGAAAGGAAATGGGCTATTGAAAGCGTGTGAAAACGGAAAGAAGATCAATAATAATGGAGAAATTAATAGAAAAGAGGAATCTTTTTAGAAAGTACCAAAGGTCCTCCATTGCGATAAGAATCAACACGATGTTTAGCTATTTCTTTATTGAAAACTGTTTAAAACAAAATAGCAAGCGAACTCGAAGTGAAAGTAAGAGAAAGAGAGGGGAAAGTTTCATCAGGCAAGACACGGGACAATTTTAGGCGAGACGCCAAAGCAACAAAGCTATCTGAACCAAATAGGGGCGGAAACGGATATTTTATGGAATCTAGGTTAGGTTTGAGTGGATATAGTACATCCGAAGCTTGAGAAAACATGGAAACCGCGGGATGTTTAGATTGTACGCCAAGAGCGCGCCTATACTTTTTCGAATGCGAGAAATTTTGTGACGCGAGCGGCTCGCGTCGCGGCCAGTAAACACGAGAAACAAGACATTCAAATGTAGCGAGGAGTTTCTCTCATTGTAGGGGTCGGAATGAGAAATACAATTTAGAAATACGATGCAATTAGAGACTTACTTATTTTAAGGGAATTTAGAGGGAAAATGTGGTACTGCAGTCTTCGGCAGCCGTGAAAAAGCACAAAAATAGAAAAAGGCTCTAAGAAGGAAAAAGCTAAAGCAAGGAGAAATTCAAAGAAGAAAAGACATTTAAAAAAGAGAGAAATTAGCCGTCTAGGTAAGGAGGAAACAGTCGAGGTAGCCATTAAAACCTCTCAGCTGTAGTGCAAGGTAGAGTCAGACGTCTGCAGTGGTCAGTGAACAAGCGTAGGGTGTCGCCGATGTCACAAGACAACGTCCGCGTGTTCCTATCACTTATATCCAAGGCATACTGCCACCAAAAGGGAAAAGAACTTTCGGTGACGTAGTCGAAAAGTTACAGTCGTGTTTGTACTATTCTGTCTCCTGCCGAACTGACCCACAGCGGCCGTATTGCCTCTCCCCTGGCCTCTCACAGCTGTTCCAAAAGCTAACACAGTGTATATAAGTGAAGATTTATGGCATTCTTTCCTTAGGAAGTGAAAGACAATCGGAGGACAGGGTTTGTTCACCGGTAATTGAACATACACATAACGTCGATAGAAACGAAAAATGACGGAATGAAGGAGCTGACTGCTCTTGGGAAAGACGTCGCGAGAATCGGCGTATCACAGGGGAGACTATTTAAATAATAATAATAATAAAGTTAAGTCTGGTGATTTTGGTCACTGAGCAAAAGAAGAAGTTGCCAAAGTCTCATGACTTGAGATTCTAGCAGAGGCCACACGAAGCGGGACAGTTCTTTTTCATGTAACTCATGAAGATTCCTTGGCAAAAGCCGGCCGACTTCCAATGACTGCAGAAATGCTTCTTATCTTTACAGGAGCCGGCAACAGTTGAGGAGGAGATAGAGGCCTCGGTAGTCGTTGTTTGGGCAGGACGTGGCCTTGGGCTGAAAATCAGATCTTCCATTTTTTAATCAATCACAGCTGCCAAGGCCGCTCAAATTGATTGACAACTATCACTGATATCATCTGTCAGCCCCACCTCCTCTCGCTCTCTCCAAAATTTTCCGCGCAAGCAGCGATTAATTTCTTCTGACACTTGCAAATGGAAATGGCGCTTGTTATACCTGGTCGGGTAGAAGGTGACAAGGGGCCGATCGGTGACAATTGTTGGACGAGGCGTTGTGTCAGGAATTTCTGTTGAAGGTGGTTTGTAACAGAAACCACAGCTGGCAGCGCAGTAGCTCCTCATGAAGCTGGCAGCCAAGTGACAGTACCTATTCGAACTTTCCTTCTTCTTTAGTAAACCGTCGCTTACCTCTGCCTTACCAGAGTGGGACAGTCCACTCTATAGTCCTCGCACTCGTGTGGGTTAGGCTTGCTGGTAACCACTGTCGGGAACGGAGGAGAGGGAGTGACTGGAGGAGGAGGAAACGTTGGTGGAGACGGATAAATGGGGGTAGGTGCAGTGGTGGTGATGGAGGTGGTTGGTTTTTTGCAGTACCCACAAGAAATTGGGCAATAGGTCCTCATCCACCCAGGGTTTCTGTTACACCACCCTGAAGACCATTATATACTTTCCCATGAAAATGGAGACTCTACCGTTCCTAGCAAGGTCGTCACAATCTCCACGGGTGTTTTTGCATTCTCCTGTCCAGGGACCGGCAGTTGTGGTTGTAGTTGTGGTCACCGTAGTGGTAGCAGGAGGAGTAGGTCTGGGAGTAGTGGTGCCTGATGTTGGCCCTGGAGTGCCTTCTAAAACAGTTCATGTGCGCTCTTCTCTAAAAGTCATACCAGTAGGGCAGCCATAAAGAGTATTAATCTTATAAGCATCAACTTTAGAGAAGCCATTTCGTTGTCCAATCGTGGCTCCTTTCTGCTTAGGAACCATAGTGGGTTGTCCATTTTTAGAGAAAGCCTTTGATCCGTAGTGCATAATTGAAGAATAATCATAGGTAGTTCCAAGGGCTTGAATAGTTCCATGTCCGTACTTTTCAAACTGGCCTAGAATACAGTATATCGTCAATTTATAAAAGAGTCAACGCCCACCCTGCATGCCAGCTTGAATGTTCTGCCAGTGGATAGTGATAAAGTCATCGCGATCAGTCCTGCTCTGCTCATGGAAGAATCCAACGGCGTGCATCAGTTCATGAATAATGATACCCTTCTGTATGCAACCGGAACCGAGGGAAATAACTTGTTTTCCTCCTGAACAAATATTCCCCGTTACCGGTTTCGCACAATAGGGATACCCATTTTTCCGACCATGGAATAGCATCCTCTGTCGGGGTAGATGTAGACGTAGTTAACATCATTGGTCTCCTTAGGAACCCATCGGATACACGTCTGCTTGGCGTAGTCTTCCATGGATGCGGCAATTAGAGACCGACTGAAATTGTTAATAGTAATTAAATGGTTGTGGTCATTTTTCGATCTCCGAGATCTTGAACTCCGACGCCTTTGTTTTCCTCACTTTTCAAGTTCTTAGCTGGTGCTCCTTGCGTTTTGTTGTGACGTGCTTTATTTTTCGCGTGCAAATAGATGGCCAGTCAAACTTGGACGGTCAGCTCTTTTTTCAGCGCATCAGCGGAGGATCATTTCAAGTGCAGCGCACGATAGGATCGGAGGCTCTCACGCGGGACTAAAGAGCTACTGATAACCGTCTCAGGTCTGACATTTCGTTTAGCAAATAGGTCCGCAATGAACGGGCACTTATGTAGCACATGCTGTTCAAGGAAGTTCCACTCGAAGTCGCGGAAAAGGGATACCGTACCTGTAGCTACTATACTGGCTGCTGATGGTGTAGGGAATCTTTCCGTTTGGCCAGAGCTGGTGCTTGTTCTTAATTGCGTTGTAGTATCTGCCATCGCCGGATTCGACTCCACCGCCCGTGAGGAATAGCCCCACTGTGGAGGCATTCAACTGAAACGGAAACAGATAAGAATCAAAGTCAATTCGTGTTTTGTGGGCTGCTCTTCGGAAAAACATCTATTGTCATTGTGCAAGTGTTGTTGCAGCTCATCCCTTGTAACACAAAACCGTCTGAGGTCGTATTTGTTTAGTCTCGCTAGCTGTCCAGAAGAGCATAACAAAAAAAAAAGACTTACGTTCGGGTTGGCAATGTCTCCTTCGAATCTGGTGGTGCCATACATAGCATCCGAATCCCAAATGTCGCCATTGGCAACCTGCATGGAGTCGGAGAGCTGGGAACCCATTTCGAAGTCCGATGGGGTGAGGACCGTCTCATACTCTGGCGTATTACGGTCAAATAACTGAAATTAGATGAGCTTAGAGGGGAAATTTTCTTTGTCTTACCAAAAAATCATCATTCAGGTTTATTTTATCAGGCATAAATGCCCATACTGTAAATGCTTGTGTCAAAAGGACAAGCCCCTTGAGCATCTGAAACCGTTTAAATTAGAAAAAGACCAAACGGGCTGAAGACGAAAGCAAAAAGCGCTAAGCGGAGAAAAACCTTTAAAGCGCAGACGCCCCGAGGGTTCGTGAACAGTTCACAGCAAAATATTGACACATAACATGCCCTTTTGAACAGAGAAACGTCTCTAGGAAGGCAAGGAGATATTTGCGGAAGTTTTATGTGGGTGGTCAAGTCCTGGGTGGACTGGGGTGGTCGGTAGACCTCGTATTTGAAGGAGTCTGCTCTCTCGAAACAGCTCATGCTCTCCTATGAATCACTGGAACAAACAGGAGGGCGCCTTTGTCCATGACGTGCTGACCAGTCCATTCGTTAGGATTTCCCGGCTCGGCTGATTTTCTTCTGAGTTCTTTGGGATACTTATCATTTTTAAGCAAATAATTAGTCAGAGACTAATCACTTAAACAGCGCATACAGAAACATAAACGGCCAAGGAGGGCCCCGCTACGCCCCCCTCCTTTTTTAAAAAGAAACTTAACTTCTAAATACAGTAGTCAGTAAAAGGCTATGACGTGGGGCTCTAAAAGTTCAAAGAGAAAAAGTCGAAATCCGATTAAAGTCAACAGACGACTACCGTAATCGTGTGGAAATGTCTGCAGCAAGTTCCGCGAGCAGCAGCCGAGCCGTTTTCGGACAGGGTTATATGGACGTGCGACGGGAGGAGGAGGAGCAACCCGAGCCGGGTAGTCCTCCTGAGACCACCCAAGAATAGCAATAGTGCAAGAGGATCGCCCAGAAACAAACTTAGAGGGGCACGCTTGTCCATAGTTTAGTTGTCTTAGAGTCACAAGATCATATTTATTCACTTTGAAGTGACCGTCTGGTCAGTTAGAAGTTCTTTCTCGGCTTGGCTAGGAAGTCAGCCACTGCCTGGGTACCATTATCGGGGAGGGGGTTCAGCATTGTCGCATCTTCCAGGAGTGCAGCCAAGGGGACCTAAACCTCTTTTAATCATAAAATCTAGAATATCCACCTTTTGGAAGAAGATCTTCGTCTCTTTGTCCTGACGGAATTTACACTCCCTGGGCAGTTTTCTCTGAAAAAGGCAATGGTGTTCAGACCTTCGATTGTTGAACAAATGTTGGTCTCGGACTTTTTCCCCTAGACTGGCTATTAAACGGAACTCAACTTTTTTCCTCCCCCACTGTGTTTTGTCCACTAAATTGTCCGTATGGAAACGTTCTCTGCTCACAGCCATTCTTTTCCCTTCTCGCTGCAACCCGACCACACAGTCTAGTTGCGGAGTGTTGCAAAGCTTCCAAGGGTTACGGGCTCCCCCATACAGGGATAGCCCGCAGTGCAGACACATAAAAGTACATGTTTGGTTGTCTATAGTGTTCACACTCTGGACTTTTGTAATCCCCTCTGACTCGGACTCACGCTCATCAGCTACTCATTTTCAAGAGAGTAACAGGGGTCGTCGTCGTTGTCGACGCTCTCCCTATTTGCCCGTCCGTTTAGCCGCACGCGTCAAAGGAGAAAAAAACTTGTGTTCAGAGAAAACAAAAAAAAGCCGCCGTAGGATTACCCCGCTTAGTCAGAGGCTAACCACCGATGCTTCTGGGACTGAGGCCAAAAATGGTTCGTGAAAAACTTGAGCCGACCGCCGAGGGAAGTAGGTGGGTCGTCTTTTCGCTCTCAACAACCAGGGAAAAAGCAGACCTCCTTACAGACGGCTACGGAGTGATTAATATCAATGAAGGACTCCTCGAAGACCCATTGATCCTGTGGCTTTCCCTCCCTGTTTACAGTAGTGGAAGTCAAGAAGCAGCCTGAAAAGTGATCCGTGTTTTTCGCGTGGTGAGATCAAAAAGTACCAGGCTTGTATTTGTCGTCCTTGCTCACGCGGAAGTCAATAATACTGAGGTCGGGCAAAATACCTTCACCTGTCGCTTTTAGGATAGCTTCCTTCAGACACTGTAAAGGGGAGTCATTATCAAGATCTTGGCAAGAAAGCTCACCCAGTAACGGTAGAAAATGGTCATTTTCATGGCCTCAGTGGGCTGGCTTCTCATCATTCTAAGTTCTTCAGGGGAAGCACTCTTTGCCATGGAATTGATGTACTCGTCTGCTGTCTTGTTGTTTCTCTCCTTGTCCAGGCGCATCAAATCCACCCCCACTTTATCGGTACAACTGCTGGCAAATCCGACATAGTCACCCTTAAAATAATCAGATTACAACAAAACGAGGGAAAAAGCACCTGATGGGAGACATTTAAACCGAATTTGGCGTCGGACGGATTGACCAGGAAAGGTTTACCTTGCGAGGTTCTTTCAAACTTGATCTCGGCCCATGGAACTCCGGTGAACTAAAATAAACTCCATACTAGAAAGAGGGGCCCGATCCCTCACCTTGGAGGCGGCGTGGCGGTATAACAATCGACCGATGAGGCCGGCAAGAGTGTCTTCCCTAAAGGTTAGAGTCAAATTAGCTTAACGCCAAGGCCACCTGTGCATGAATTGAGGTAGCCGCTCATATTCCTGAGGAGTAATACATTGAACCGCTTTACGGTAAAGGGTATCAAACTATAAACGGTTCTAGTTAGACTCAAAGGGATCAATACCTGATCGCTTTCAAAGGTTGCCTTTAAACTGACTGCCCACCGACGGCACTTACAGGATTCCCTAGAAAATACCGACTTACACAATTATTTGGCAAAAGGGGCAATCAATAAGATTTTCAGGTTGATTTCAGATCTAAATCTAAGAGGGAAAACTCACTCGGTCATGGCGGAGGCCGGGGATGGAATGGCCTTCGGGTCGGACGATTGCCGCGGCCGATATGACAGACCCATGTTCCACTTATTGTAACCTGGCAAACAGCGTCTATTCCAGTATTAAATGTAGGCGCACCCCCTCACAGTCCTTTAATTTATAGAGCAATAACAAGAGATGGACTAAATGAACCGTATTTTATTCACCAAAAAATATCTAGAGACAAGCTGAGAACTGACATGAACCTGAAGCACAATAAAAATAATCACAATCTGTTAATGACGGACCCAAATTGTCTTGAATTGAGAAAAACGAATAAATAAGGCCACCAGAATTGAAGCAGCGTCTGGAACTATAGGGGGAATACACAGAGAAGACTTTTTAAAAGAAATGCTTGTGTACTCTACATATTCCACTTTTACCCAAAGAAAAGCTGAGGAAAACAACTGAAAGATAGGGTTAAGAATTGGCTTAAGTCATCAATTTGCTCATTCTCTCATTATAAACACAATCGGGGATGTGGGAATACTGAGAGACTAGGAGTGGTTTTGGAACGCTAGACTAGCGGGAAGTTGGGAAATACTTCGTATTCTGGAAGGGGGATATGACAAATAAATAAGCGGGCGAATGTACACCTGGGAGATATTCTAATAGAATCGTTTTCTTGCTCTCTCGTTCTTCTTCTGAAGGAAGATTATACCGAAACCGACTCCTCCAACAACTACGACAATGCCAACGATAATCAGGAGAATAGTCCCGAACCAGCCGAGTTTTGATGGCTTCGGATCCTCTACATGATCCCTCGGGGAGGCAGTAAACTCGGCATGAGGCACAATATCCTGTCGATTCAGCTGAATAAACGATTTTTGAGCAGAAACGGCGAAAAACGAACCTCTCCTGGCTTTTCAACGCGGGCAAACTCCTGTTCAAACATTTTGACGGAGATAATGTCATGTGTATCTGTAAAATAATATTTCAAAGTACAGAGGAATAAGTCCTTACCAGAAAGATCTCCCGTGGCTGCAGACATTCCAAAGTAATAGCCAGTAGGAAGTTGAACATTGTCGACGCTCATACACTGTCGCCACTCGCCCTTTCCAGTGATGTCTGTGAAGAGGGAAAGAGTGTCTCCCACGTAGCGGATAAGCAGTTGAGTTTCGTGTTCCTTATTTCGGAACTTGGCTTCACATCCTGGAAAAGTGTGGTCAGGAACGACAACCGCAACGGCAGACAGACGTTTTTATAGAAATATTTTGGCTGATTGCGATAAGATAAAGAAAATTTCAAGGAAAATAGCTGTATTCTCTAACCGGTATGCTCTCCTCCCAGCTGGGTATGGGTTCCGTCCTTATCGTGGTCATAATGGTGAGTTCCGTCGGAGACCATGGCAGAAATGAAGGGATGTCCATGCTAAAATTAGTACTATAGTTTTGAACCAATCAAAATGTTGTCGAAAAATATAAAAAGACTAACCCCATGAGGCCCGTTGTGATTACTGTAGGTGTCGAGGAATATTCCCAATCCTCTGAAGTAGTCCTTTCCTCCAAAGACTGGCCCCATTTGATTGGGTTCCGACACATACCAGAGAGCCATTCCATCACCGTAAAGATCGCCTTAAAATTAACAGAAATGAACTACCAAGTTATCACGCTTACCATGAGAGCCAGTGACTTTGAAGGACACAACTATTTCCCAATCTTTAGACCAAACGGGCTGAAAGCGTCTTCTTTAAACGGGAAAAAAATGTAAATATCACCTGAACGTTCCAAATAGCTCCTATTTTACTCTGTTCGTCTGTTGTCAATCGAACCTGTTGACTGCTGACCATCGTGTTGCCTTGGACATTCCAGTAGGGGATGTCTAAAAGTAGAAAATAGGGCAATATATGGAGAAATCTACCTGAATACGGCCTCATGAGAGAGTGTTCCCTTTTGTAGAATCCCCTGAACTCGTGGACACTTTTTCCTTCAATGCTCTGTGAAAGAACATCTGCTGCTGTCGGTGAAGGATCATTTGCAAGGGCTAGACCCACTAGAAAAAGCAGGCGCCTCATTTTTACCTGAAAATAGGTATTTCAAAAAGATACAAAAAAAATCAAGAGAGAAGAGAGCCATAGATTTCCCTTTTATTGGTTGGAAACTTATACGGAACAATAAAATCTTTTCAAACTGACGTGGCTATTAGATAGAAAAAATTGCGCTCTATTGCCAATTTTAACCGCACCGCAATCGCAGCCGCTGTTCCCCCGAAGTGGCAGGGTCTTCGTGGCGGGACTAAACCATAATCGAGCTGCAAATGTCTGCGCTCTCTGGTACAAAAGATTCGGCATACCGTATTTCTTGTAGCGCTTTGCCAATGCGGCGTTTTGAAAGCGACATAATAGAGTTGGGTCGCTTGTCTATTAAATTTAGTCGATTGTTTGCTGTGTGTTGTGCTTTCCTGGGCGCCAAAAATCTATAACTACGTGGCTTTTCATTCAAATTTTGGCTAGTACTTACCCATTAGTAGACGTTTTTTTCTAATTTAGCACACCAGCCACCTTCTGTTACATGAAAAGGATTGAAATCAGCTTTACCCCTTCTTAAAAATACCTCTTCTTTTTGAACTTTTTGTACAAATTTGAATTTCAGTATGTACGTGGTACTACTACTTACACTCTTCGCGGTTTCCCTCGCCGAAGATGCTTCCACTCAAACAAGGGTAAGTGTTTATTTCCTGATTCTTATAGTTTCGCATATATTCAGGATGCCTTCCTACTCATCGGCAAGTCCCCCCAATCTATGTATGCCGTAGAAAACATGGACTTCGTCATTGAGTATGGAATCTTCAACACCGGAGACCGTGCCGCCAAGAAGGTCATCCTCAACGACCAACGAGGATTCCCCACCCAGGCTTTCGAAATTGTCAAGGGACTCTTGAACGTCCGATTTGAGACCATCCCTCCTGGTGGAAATGTCACCCACTCCGTCATTGTAAGTTTCAATTCAATTATTTTCAAAATGAAATTCTCAGGTCCGTCCCCGTTCTTACGGAGTCTTCAACCACACCATGGCTGAGGTCAGCTACACCACCGAAGGAAGCTCTGAACTCCGTGTTGCCACTTCCACCACTCCCGGAGAAGGTAGTTTCTACTCTTAACTGTTTTTACTTTTCTTATTTCCAGGATACATCTACCGCCAGAAGGAATACGAACGCCGTTTCGCCGCCAAGTACCCCTACTGGTTGACTTTCTTCGCCATCATCGCCCCCACCACCCTCACTTCCCTCTGGCTCTACTACTCCAGCAAAACCAAGTTCGAGACCCTAGCCAAGAAGAAGAGCAACTAAATCCATCCCGTGCTTCTTTCATTTATTAGCCAGCCGTCATCAGTACCTTATGTTACATGTGATGTGTAATCGCGATATTTGTTGTATAGGCCCTCAAGCAGTTGCCTAGCGGGTTTTGCCTTAATTGTATTTGGATATATTTATTTTTTAATTTATTGTTATTGAACAAATTTTGGAAAGAAATGAACTCTTGTCACATTCAATGTATTCTTTGAGTTGTGGGGAGTGGGAGAGAGAAACATCGGTTTCGTCAAGCGTGAGAAGAAATCGAAAACATTATTTATCGACAAATTTCCTTTCAAGATGAGCATAAGCCTTCAAAATACGGCAAACAGTATTCATTAAACGACTCAAAGTAGTTAGATTGTTTCTCTTATTAATTCTGAAAGTAAAAATCAACTTTCCAACTGTTCCACCCAATTCAATAACCTGGTTAGAACATTCTGGGCGACCACGAAGACCTCTATTTACGTGTTTAAAACTTCACCACGAACTTAAATTTCCTAGAGTGGCTACAGTACCTTCTCCTCACGTGTCACGTATTCACCATACGACCATTTACGTATCGACAAGTTTACCTCGTTACAAAAGTTTAAGGTATTCAAGTTAATTTTTTGATATTGTTCTTATTGTCATCCTATGTTAGTATACCTACTCTAAGCATACAGCTGATAATCTTGAAACGGAGTATTGCTTCCGCTTTCTGAGCGATTTTCAACTACCGTAATAAGATGCGCAGGATGATCTGAGACGCGAAAGCGAGAAACAATAGCGTCGCTTTCGAATTTCTCGCGCTCAGTATCATTTGTCGTTTAGTCACATGTTTAATAATACTACCCCCTTTATTCACTCCCAATTAATTCTCTCTTTATAATCTAAAGTGAGATATCCATTCCTCTTTTTTGTTCAAATATATACCAGACGAATTTATGTGCTAATCCCAAAATTTCTATATTCGAAAAGAATTTATTGAAACACTTTACGGAATGTTGCTTCCTTTTTTCCCTTTTATAAGTCTTCTCTTACTTATTTGAATTTTTCAGAACTTGCTACGTGAACAATGGCAGCTCCAGTCAACATGTCTTTGGATGAAATCATTCAGGCTACTAAAGTACGTTGGCATCCCTTTTTATATTGTTTTCATTTCTCATTTTGAATTACAATTTGATTATTTTAGAAGAGCAAGCGGACTGGTGGATTGAGAAGCGATGCTGTTAAGAAGGCCGGCGGCGGCGGTCCGAGAGTCGGGGGTCGTCCCAGGAACTTTGCTTTCACCGAGGTTGGTCTTAATTTTTAATTTTTAAATGTTTTTAATTATTATAATAAGGCATATTCTCATTTCTCTTTTTCAGCACGTCCCTGAAGGCAAATGGAAGCATGACATGTTCAACAAAGTGGACATTGCTGCTCCCCGCATCGGTGGAAACGTGAACAAGCGCGTAACACTGAATGTCTCCAATCTGGATCCCGCACTAATTGGCCCCGAAGATCTTGAGGTTCTTCCCTTGTCTGCCGTTCTTGGGCTTGATCCGTTCTGAATACCTTCTCAAATCTTGGGCTGTCTGCACACGAGAAACACACGTCGAAAGACACCGCAGAGACTGCTGTCTACTACCCTCGGGATAGTGACTCGTATTTAGCCGCATTGGTGTAGAGATGAAGAGGAGCAGAATCGGACAGCCGCCCCATCTGAAGAAAACATCACAATTAATACTGGGTTTAGGATCTTTTCGCAAACTACGAGGTAGAAGACATTGTTCTTCACCACGATGCCAATGGAGATCGCATTGGAACCGCTGCTGTTACATGCAAGAAAGCTACTGCTATCAGAATTATCGAGGAATACAAGAACGTCAAGCTTGACGGTTAGTTTTCTTCTTTGAATACTTAAATTCTCCTTCATTTTTAGGAAGGCTACTCAAATTGGCTATTGTCGACGACGAACATGGAAGCGCAAGCATACGAAGCCGTCTCGAGTTCTCCCCACTCTCTGGGCGAGTAACAAAACCATCTCAATCAACAAGAGGAGGAGGAGGCTTCAAGTAATTCTATCCCTTATGCTCTATTTCATATGCCATTTTCAGAAGGCGTGGTGGAGGAGCTGTCGGTCAAAACAAGCCTCGAAAGGCCTTCTTGGACAGAATTGTCGATGACGATGAGGAGGAGAACCGTTCAGGAGGAGCACGTCGTGGTCGTGGCCGTGGAGGACGCGAACGGAAGCCGGAGAAGACTCTCGAAGAACTCGACGCCGACTTGGATGCCTACATGAACACTGGAAAGAACATGGAACTATAAACGTTCCACTTCAATCCCTTTCTAAAGCAAGACATCTGGTTTCTTTTGATACTCCCTTTATATTTTCTGTGGCTATTGTACCCTCATTTCAAGGCGTTACTTTTTGGCATAAATTGTGGTTAGCAACCGTTCTTGTTGAACTGAGACAACTCGCATTGAAATAAATATTGAATCCATCAAGCGCTTTTCAAATTGGGGAATACAGACAATGACAGTACCTACTGGGATACATATTACCGGGGATCAGAAAAGCCGTCAGGCAGTCAGAGAATGCCCGAGTGAGCCTGCATGTTCATTCCTTCTTTACGTCTAGGGGCGCTTCAATTTCTCAGTTCGGAACACAGTTAACCTAATACAAAAGCGGTGACAAGCTGGAAGTTTTACTCAAATGCTGTCACCCCTTTAGATTAAACTCTTCCAGATTAGCCGCTTTAAGCGCAGAAAAGACGAATTGCCCTCGTTGCGATCTACTCAGATGTAGTACTTATCCCCCACGTGAGTACTTTAAATAAACACGCCGTACGTAGTCCGTTTTTAGGTTTTCATTACCCAATTTTGCGGGGGAAGACTTCGTTGTCGCCCTCTCTTCAAACGTAATAACGCCCGTTTCCTGCTATTTTGAAGCTTTCTGCGTACATTTTCTCCTGTAAGAAACCCGAACAAATGGGATTTCCCGAATAAGTCCAGTCTACCGTAGTCAGCTTCCCCGAAAAGGTATATAAGGTTAGAATGCATGAGCGAGTGCATTCTTCTCGCCGGACCCTGTTATTCGTTCCTCTTACCCAGGTTTTAGAACCACAATATTTTTAGAAGAAGGCGGTCTTGCCAGGTGGGCCTCTCAATTTCGGGGTCCTCCTCCTCTTCTGTCATTCGTACCCTTTGACTCCTTCAAGCCACGTCTTCTCCATTTACCCAATTAGTCTGAAACACATGCGGGTTCTGTGGGCGGACAGAGCAAAGCCACTTCACAACTTATCTCTTGTTTTCTCCTTCAAACATAGAGAATATGCCAAAACAGAAACATCCTAGACAATGGCTCGTCTGCTTCTAGCTGCTCTTCTTGTGGTCGCCCTCTTCTCCATTGCCTCAGCATTCCGTGGTGGTCATGGACGTCCCCTCTACGGTTGGTG
Organism: Oscheius dolichura; assembly: GCA_932521035.1. Lineage (NCBI taxonomy): Eukaryota > Metazoa > Nematoda > Chromadorea > Rhabditida > Rhabditidae > Oscheius > Oscheius dolichura. The sequence continues at coordinate 8,270,630 of OW051497.1, read as the reverse complement.
TTCTACCCTTTGTAGGTGTCTAAAAGTCCAATTAGAGGGCCTCTAATCGGGAAAGGACACCTCTCAATGACCAGTAAACAAGACGGGTTCAATAAGATCCCCCTTCACTCATTTATCACATGACAATTTTTACAGGAGTGATCGGCGATAGCTTCTCCGCCGGACAGGGAGTCCCAATGAGAGGATTTCAGTCGTATGGCAAGCGAGATAACTCCCCAGCTGGGTATAATCTTTTCGATATGCTACGAAACATGTAATAAAACCATTATAAACTGTTAATGAAAGTTATAAAAAAGCTCGTTTACTGGTGATGGTAATCAGATGTGTCACGACCGCCCCATTGACACTTGAAGATAAGGAGAGAGTGCGATTGTCTTATTTGTTTTCTGCTCACCAGTGAGGGATCATCACTTCCTCCCGGCCAAGGATTGATATTGTTGCTTTGAATGACTTGCCCGGCTGTGTCTTTTCCCTTTTGTGATCAAAGAAAACAGGCAGGAAAGCTACCGAAGAGTCATTTTATTCAACCCAGTTTGATCCTTTTGGTCTTTCCCGCTCTCCCAGACCCCGTCTAGACTCTTACTTCAGAAGTTGTTCCATTGAGCTCCTTTTTAATCTCCTCTACAATTTTCCCAAGGCCGAATCGCTCTTGTAAACATACTCCTCAATATGTGTCTCTTCTTAAAATGGGAATCATACTCCCCCTCCACGCTTTTGAAAATGGTAAACAAATTTTTATAATATTTGTTTTCGAAGTTAACGCCTCGAATGATTGAAGTTTATACAGCCTACCAGATAAAAAAATCGGGCACTTTCCCAGGGTGCAATCCATTTATACCTTTACAATCGAACAACAGGCAGTAAATCTTCGACTAATTGTTGTTATTCGACGCAGGGGCCAACGTGACCGTTACGTAAAGCCATACAATGACCGGTACGCATCATCCTTACGAAATTGGCGCGTTGCACCCAGTAGTCTCAAAAAATTGGCCTTCAAACCCCGCACCATGATGAAATATTCAAGAAAACAGTTTAGAATGCTTATTTGTTTCGTTTTTCGTTGCACCAACTTGTTTTTCTTGGGACTTTATCAGTTCTTTGAGCATCAGAAAACTTTCCCTAGGTCAGAGGCGCGGCTAACGGGCAATAATAACAAGGAAGTTGAGACAAGTTGATTATTTTAAACGCCAAGATTAATCTAATGTAATTCATTTAAATTTTCCGTTGTTTACCACAATTTTGGTAACTGGTTTCCTAGAAAAAAAATCAGCTGTTCTGATCAAAAATTTATTGTCCCCGACGTAAGCAAATTTGGTCTGCAACTTTTTGTCAAAAAAGCCCCCCATTCCCACATCAAAATGTGCATAAAACAATCATTTGTGCAAGTCCAAAAACACCAATTCAATTTATCCTCGCGGCCACGTGGGTCCCACCCCGGTCCAGGTTACGGTAATCATTGGAAAAGCGACATAGGCAGTCAGCTGTTCGACGAGACGGCTTCTAACCGAGACATGTCAGGTGCCGTGGCCTTTGATATCGCTTCGCTTGTAATTTGACCTTGCGCCAGGTTATAATTTTTTCCACTGTAGGCCATCGTGATCCTCGTCTTCCCCGGATATTGATTGTTTTCCACAAGAATCGTTTTTGTTTTGTTGAGAGTTACCATTGGTAACACTTGGCTTTGTTGACATTTCTCAAAGTGCTTCTCTGCCACATATTCTGCACAAAGAACACGAAAAAAGTCAGTATTTTATAAATGAAACCTCGGAATCCGTGAATCTCCTCGAGATGGAACGATTCAATGTATTTTACGTCAATAAAGGGCAGCTATTTGCTATAGAACCACAAGTAAGCTTTTCTTTTTTCTTCTTTTTCTAAAAAAATCAATTTCAGTCTCCTAATCTTACTATAAAATCTCTTCAACCTCAGATTAAGCAATTTACGGGTATACGCATAGATGATCAGGTAAGAATCGCATTAATAACTTTTTTTCTCTGTCCCGACGCGGCCTTGGCACAGCTGGAGAACGTTTCACTTTCTCTATTTTCACCTTTTGATTTCAAACGCTTTGGTTCAAAATAAACAAAAAGAATGACAATTTTAGGTACTCATTGTGTCCGGTGGAGAAGCTATCGACTCTGATAGACGTCTATTGGATTGCCAACACTTTGGTAACCGTTTTTTCCCCTTCATAAATCCTACGTTTTCTTTTAGGAACGTTAAATAATCCTGTTTTTTTATTCCAAAGACCTAGTAAACACAATACTCTTGAAGTCAATGTGGAGCAAGAAATATGTGAATTAAACCATGTAGTAGATGAAGCCTTCGATCAAGTTTGTCTTACATTACCCCTTAAATATAAGATATTTTTTCAGGTAGCTGCTTTGAACAATGCTGATAGTAAAACCATTTACATGACACTGCCCGACAAGGCGAGACTGTGCAAAGACGCCGGGGTGAAGTGTGTTCATAATTGCGCACGGATGGTACAGGAACACCACCTTCTCGTGAAGGTTAGAAGTGTTTTTCGACCTTTGAAATACCATTTATAGGGATGGCAAGCATTGGTGAATAACGTCGACGATAATATTCAACGGCTGAAAAGGAAAACAAATAGGCATCGAACAAATATTGAAAAAGTTAGACAGCAGAATGAAAAGGCTACGATGATTCTTCAAGACTTTGAAAAATGCCTCCAGCAGTTGCAGCAGGTCTTATTTTCTTAATTTCTTCTTAAACTTTTTATTTAGATCACTATTCCTGGATATCTCATTGCTCATTCTCGGGGATCTAAAGATCCAGGCAGCGGTACGGACACCACCCTTTATGACTGGATCTCCCATTTCGACCCTAATTTTTCCTTGCAAGCGTTGGTGGATAATGTTAGAGAACAGTTTCAACAGGTAAATTACTACGGTTTTATGATAATGAATACGAATTTCAGTATGGTGAGAGCAGTGGAACAGAGATATGTGCCCATTTTGACGGTCTAGCTACTCATGCGAAGAAAGAACCACGGGAAATCAAAGGAATTAATGTCCGATTCTCTCAGCTGGACCAAAATTTGGGAACGGCCGATAATTACAACAAAGAACTATCCAACAAAAGCCAGTTAATCATACAGAGCCCTTCACTAACTGACCAATACGCTATTGAGGTATATCAATTAGACTTAATTTTTTTTATTAACAATTTTAGGAAAGAGTCAACGAGCAGATGGCAATAATGGAAGAGGTTCAAAAACTCCTGCGAGAGCTGAAAAGAACAGCTGGACTCTTCCACAAATCTAAGGTAGAACTCTTGGGAAATTTGAAGCAGCGCCTAACTGGATGGACTGTTCAATGTTATGAGATGCTTCACATGTGTGCTACGGAGATCATGGTCTTCGAGGAGAAATTCAATGGAATCAAGAACAGACTGGAAATTGTTCACCAGATCAAGGTTTATACCATCTATTACCATGTTCATTTTGTTATTATAGGAAGCTCCTATCCTTTTTGTCACTGCCGTCTGTGAAGTCATCAGAAGAACGACGCTCCAGAAGGAATTCTCCGTCTGGCATAAACAACACGTCGACCGATGCGCATCCTTTGCAAGAACGGAAGACGAAACGCGTTCTCAAATAGCCAACAAGCTGCAGAAACACTTCCTGCGGGTTCTTTTTCCGGGTAGGGGAGAATATTTGATTGCTTACGTCAACATCCTTCAGGCATCTTTGACAAGTTCCCCGAATTTTTTGTAAAATCCCTGGAAAAATATGATCAGGAACTACCACCGGTGTCAGCTGACTACATTAGACAGCTGCGTGAGGGAGTCAAAGAATTAGAGACGTTCTTAAAGGTCACCTCACCACAAGTTTTCGAGAAGCTCTGTGTCAGGTAACAAATCATCAAGAAAAAAGACTAGCCGGGGGTATTTTTAGAGACGGATCAATGTCCATTATATCACCCGGGAGTCAGCCAGCAATGCGGAGGGAGGAGAGCTTCTTTACACAGGACTCTACCATGAACATTGCCACTATGAACAAGAATTTTCCCAGTACTACCTGGCTTGGGTGGGAAGATACATAAACAAGAAAGACAAACGGATTTTAGAGGACTGGAGGCCTTTGATAACTCCCCTTCCATCCAGCCAGCCATTCCTTTGGGAACTTCGCCGCCTCCCAGGGTTGGAGTTATCAACAACATCAATATCCCCAATGCTCCGTCTCTCAATCAGCTTTCCATGCTGGTAAGGCAATTTCTTTTCTAGTTAAAATAATCTTATTCTAGGCAGAGGAAGATGTTCCTAGCAGTGTCCTCGGAAAATCAGCCCCTATTGACATCCCTATTGCTATCATCCCCCGTGAAGTCTCGGAAAAATCCAGCAAGTTCAGTACGCCAGACGACCATTTCGAACAGCCGGACAATGAAAATGAGAGCAGCGGAGAGCTCAGAGACGACACCTCTAGTGTGAGTTGAAATGGCAGATCTAGAACCGCTTTCCTCTTTTAAGATGCAACAATTCCCTGTAGATGACCTAAATACCCGCTCACAACAATCACTAGAAGTACTAAAATCCGTACTAGCAGAAGTAGCTAAAGTGTCCAAGGTAACTAATAAACACAACGTCACCCTCTGTGCTGCAGGGCTTACGTGACGTCCGAGCAGATGTCATTAATCGAAAGGATGAATTCCAAAAAGACTTTGAGCTGCTTGGTAATTATACGTCAGATGTGGCATCGTGTCGTCTCCAGGAAGCAGAAAAGCAATTTGCTGCTGAGAGCAAGGAGAAGGATGATCTTATTGCTGTTAGTTGCTATTTCCTTATTATCAAGGGATCGTACTTTTAGCAACTCAGAGAAGAACTTGAAGCAAAGTCGGCTGCTTTATCGGTAGCGCAGGAAAAGTTGGAGAGCAAAGAAAAACTAGAAGAAGAGAAGAAAGAAGAACTCGAAACGACTACAAAACGACTCGAGGAGTGAGCCTCCGTTTAAACTGTGTAAATTCATTTTTAGATTGGAAACGGAGGCAAAAGAGTTCGAGAAGAAGGTGAAGGAGGCGGAGAAGGAAGTCTACAAACGGCTGACGATTGAATATGAACTCCGGGATGAGAAATTCCGAAGAGAATACGATCAGCTGCTAGAAGACAAGGAGATACAACTGCGGCACATGAAGAAAGATATAGAGAAGAAAAGCACCGAGATTGAACATCTTCGCTCTGATCCCGAATCTGAAAACTATCGAAAACATGTTGCCACTGAGATTCGACAGGACCTGGAAAAGGAGTTCAAGGTACGACTTTAAATTGCATTGAATATTAACTGTCTCCTTCAGAGTAAGATTGATTTGATTTCTAAGGGTCTTATGCAACAGAGGGAAGACGCCATCAACCGGAACAAGAAAGAGTTCGAGTATGAACTGAAGGCCACCACTAATAACTACGTGAGTCATAGTATTCTTACTTTTATTAAAGTGTACGATTTCAGAATCTGGCTACTAAATTCCTGGCACTGGAAAGAGACAGACTAAAAGATCTACTCACGGAGAAAACAGAAAATGGAGCTGCACTGTCAGAAGAAATTGGCAAAGATGTCAAAGAGAAGATGGAGGAAGCCCAGAAGGTGGAAAAGGGCTCTCTTCATTTCTTCGTCATAGCAGCAGGCACTCAGACAGACACCCCAGAAGAATTATCCGATATCCAACCGGGAAATCTGCAGTTCTCAACCTATGGAGTTAGTCCTCCAATGGTTATGGGTGAAAGTCAGTACCCTGAAATGGCGCAGAGTACTTATCAGCTGCAAAGGGCGCCATCCCTGGATGAAAAGTAAGTTCCCCAGGCTCCTTTATGGTTATTCGTTTATTTTCAGTAAGGCAACTCATGAAGTCCATCGCCGTGACGACAAGACTGTGGAGTGCGCTGTACAGACAAGAGTTCATATGAAATCTATGGAGCTGATGGTTTCCGTACAGGATATTGGGGAAGGCTCTAACGTTCTAGTCGTATGGTCCGACCGCCATAATGCCTACATGCTATTCAGGTAAGATTGTGATACTTTTTGACGCTTTAGCTAGTGTTTAAACAAATAAGTGTCACTAAAAGAGCCTCTTTCAGCTCTTCAACATACCTCCACTTTGTGAAGGAGTCAAGCGTTCGCCGTCTAGGCCTCTCCATGGTCGAAGGATCCCGTCGGAACTGGATCTTCGGCCGCGTCCAACATCTGGACCTTTGTATGATTCGCAAACCCGCTAATAGGTAAACATTACATCCTGCTCCCTTTTACCTCTTTTTTAGGTACAATCTCCCCATTGATACACGAGTCTATCGTGTAGACGTCGATACTGCTCCTATCGAAGTGAAGTTTGGACGGGACTCTGACCCCTGCGTCTGAACTCCCGATTTATGTACTTATTGCACATACTTTTTAGTTATTTTGGAATTTTTTATGCTTTGTAACATTTTGTTTTATGACTGGTATTTCTTCGAATACTTTTACACTGTCCTTTCATGCTGTGATTATCTCCACCTTAGTCAAGAATCTTTGTCCGCTCTCTCAAAATCTGCCGAACAATTACAATGTCATGTTTATTGTTACTCATTCGTCCCTCACGTTCATATCATATCGTAGTTTTGTCCTGTGTCTTTTCGAGATTCCAAACGGTTTTGGGTAGGATTTTATAATTTCCCCCCTTGCACTTGTGTGTGTGCTGTATAAACTCTTTGCCTTATAGCAAAATCACTTTCTACATTGCCCGGATAATCTGCCTCCACCTCAGCTTGCTCTCTCGAATGTTGTTATCCTTGTTATTTGTAAAGATTTTCTCTTGTCAATAAAGTCGACTTTCTTTAAACAGTTGCCTAGATCCCTACCAGTCACGTGATTTTCCCAGCATAAAGGCTGATTGAATTCTCACAGTGAATGGCTTTCGTCTAGCTAGAAAAGAGATCTTTGTTGCCAGATTTTTCTAAATCTACATCAGAATGCCAATTAAAGGCTATCATAACTACTGTCTCGACTAGCATGACGTAATGGAGCCATGAGAAGAAGGTTTTAATTGTTTGAGTGGAATGCGGAGGAAGATGATGGTACAAACAAGGAAGGAGAGAGAGGCAGCTGGTTATGCGTAACAAGACGAGGTTGCTAGGATGGAATGCGCCGGCTTCATTGTGGTCGTTGTGACAGTGGAAAGCGTGTAAGATGATGGCGTGGGCAAGAATGACCACCTCGCTGCTCTGATATTTCTTATATGCGCCTCTCGTGTTATAGGGCGGAACCGGGTGCAAACGATAAACATTTTGACCCAAGTTTTTTCAACTATGGAGTGATCTTCTTCTTGCAGTTGCCGAAAAAGGACTTCTGAAGGCACATGCGGCCATGGACGTCGTTGCCATCGACGTTTGCCTGAAATATGTGGTTAACGTGGACGGCAGGAGCTGCTACTACCTTTTCGGGGGTGGCCTTCTGATGGTTCTTGTCATTCAGAGAGTTGTTCTGGGAGGGGAGCAGCTCTAAAATTTGTCTTTAACGGAAAAAACGTTACCGGCGTCGCGTCCACCCTCACCAACTTTGTCACTTGCCTTGAGCATTGCTGATCTACTAAAAGAAAAAGGCTACAAGAAGAAATGCGTCTTTGGTCCAGTTCGAACGTGACGAAAGATATTTCTTTTGATAATTTTATATAGTAGTTCCAGTTTGAAAGAGGCTGTTATAAATCAGTTGAGCACTCCGATAAGGCTACTGCGCTCTCAGATGAACCGAGCATAAGAAAGAAACTAAGGCATAGAGCTGCCTATGTACAAAGCTAAAATCGGTTTACAGTTGTCCGTTCTGTTCCCCGTTGTCCGCGGACATTCGTCACCACACCCATATTAATTCGCTTAAAGATTCATCGCCTCAATCCCTCAGAAGGTCTTCCTTTCTTTCTTCGATTTCTTTTGTGCAGCCTTCCACGTATCGTCGAAATTCGTATAGTCTCAGTTTTTCTTATTTCCCACGAATCCTATTCATAAAATATCCTTTTCTTTCGTATCGTTTTACGACTTTTCCCATCTATATAAACCGCCAGACAGCCTTGCCAGTCACTTGACACACAGATTTTGCTTTCAAGATGCTCGACATTGTTTGCGGATCCTGCGGAATTGGACCAAGTAATATTTTACATTAAACACTTAATGGAAATAATTTTCAGATCCGGTTCCACCCCCTCCTCCCCCAGAGAAATCGTAGCAACATCTTCGTCTCTCGATGCGTCAATGAATCTGTTCTTTGAGAAGGTGGCTCTTTCAAAATTAGTGAGGTCATCTTATCGAAATACGCTATATCTTCACCCGTTGTTCTTCTTGAAAAGCAGTCGTCGACTGTTTCCCACGACGTGGCACTGCCAGACAGCCCCGAGAGACACGTTTGTACAACTATTTGTGTATTTGTGAGACAGCACTAGCGACGCGGGCTTCCAGGAGACAGAGATTGACTAGCTCGTTTCTAATGGCATACGGATCGTTAAAGAGGCCCTTTAGCCGTTGTAGAGGTAACTGATATCCAGCAAGGAGTCCTGGGTATTAGATCAAGGGCTGCCTGGGCATCGCCTTTACAGACGTCAAGTAGGACTGATAATTTTTCTAAATCATTAGAGGACTTTTTATCCACTAATTCCTCAAATAATGTAAAAAAGTTCTCAAATTCTGACGGGACTCCATAAAAGTCGGGCAATTTGAAAACCTTGTCATAAACATATGAGAGGGACTGTGAATTCTGAAACGCTATAGCCAAGTTGTTCAAGGCAGAGGCCAAATCAGGCTGAGTGTTGGGAATGACTGAATGAGTAGAGGGGGGTTTACATTGCTCGGGAAGTGCTGATATTCTTAAGTTTCCAGCGCTGTTGAGGAGGAGTGCAAAAGAAGTTTGGCTGACTAGATCTCTTCCTAATGATCAACAAAACTAAACGCAAGTTTTATTGAACCTCACAATCCACAATTGTAATTTTAACAATGATCACACACCTCATATTAAACATGAAGGTGGCTCTCAAGCCTGAAAACATTTGAAGGAGCAAGCTTCAAATCAGGGCATGGGAAGGGTTGTTGAGCTGAAATATGAGGTTATAGTGAGCCGCTTATGTTTTCAGTACCGTCTTATGAAGGCTCTTTGGACGGCTGGGACCCACCTTCACAGACGGGCGGCGGCAAAGAGTCTTGGAGGGGGGCAGGTCTAAAAGTTCCTTTAACGGTTTATGGAGAAATGTTGCCTGCATCTCCCCCTCCCTTATCTTTATCCTCGCTATGGTTCTTGGGCGTACCGTGGGCGGGCATGGTCCTGTAAAAGTCAAATATATGGTTAGGAGAAAGCATAGGAAAGAAGGACAGTTTCCCCTTTTATACACGGCATTTAGTTTGCGATAAATTTTCTGTTTTCCCAGCCATATACAGCCGTCTGGCATCTCACTGTTAATGGCCTTGTGGCCAAAAAGATCTTTTTTGATAATTCTCTAACAAAGCGCCAGTTCGGAAGACGTCAGCTGAGCAATACGAAAAGGTTACTGCGCTCTCAGGCGAAGCTAACATAAAAGAAAAAAGGGAGAGAGTTGTCCAGATACGTGTCGTATTGTTGGAGAAGCGGGTGGAAGGGGGAAAATGGAAAGAAACTGAATACCAATAGTTAACAGTCCCTTTTATGTCTCCCCCGTGAGAATTCTGCATTCATAATGCCCCCGACGAAACAAACTGTCCAGAGTGGATCATTTGGAAGGGTAGAGATAAGTGTAGAGAAAAGCGAAGGAGAAAGGAAAGGCTATCTTGGGCATTGGATGAAGAAGGCTGTGTTCGGGGTCTCGGGGTCCCCTTTTGTACGATTTTCGAGGAAGGGCGGAATACAGTGCATTCATAATGAGTGATATCATAAGAATGTAGGGACTGTCTCTAGCCGTAAACAAAAATGACGGGGGCAGATATTTTTCTCCTACAGCCCCATCCACATTGGCGCTCTTTCCAGCACAAGCTTTCCACAAGCCTGTGTTTAACTGGAAGAAGCTATCAATGCGACAGTGACTCCGCTCAGGACGACGAGACTTTGATGAATAAATTCAGTAGAATAACGTCAATACACGGCGATGGTGAAGGGTAGATGAGTGTCTTCTTTCCACTTCTGGATATTCCAGATAAAAGAACAATAGTCTCGTTTTTTTCTGAAAAGAACAAAAGCGAAGCCTTTCCTCCACATAAGCACAAAGGAGCTTTTATCTGATCAGAAACAATCAAATCTTTTCCAATTGGCGAAGATTCCAGAAAAGATTTTGCATCGGCTAGTGTTGCCCGAGAGTCGTGACCACTTCTGGTTCCTGATCATCCGGAAGAGCCCGTCGAGTTTCCTGGCTAGCCACTGCCTTTGGCTAGTAGGCTCCCTTCCCCGGTTAGAGATCACATGTCAAACACTACTGCATAGGTTTTCCTCTACGTCATTCCGAATCTGTAGGACAATTTGTTTGCACAAAATGGAAAACTTCTATCGAAACAAAACATACAACAAAACACACCTCTGTCAAAATATTGAGCTCTCTCTGTAGAACACGGTTTCCTACAATGTAAACCAGCTTAAATGTACAGTCATACATCAGATAAGAGTGTTTTCCTGTTTTCGTCGGTCTGGCTGCTGACTGAGGAAATATGACTCCCAGAAGAGGTGCAGCGGCCTCGAGTATTCAATCTCAACAGCGATAACAGCCTTAAAGGAACTGTCAGGGACCTAGGAAGCTGACTGTAGATTTTCGCGTGCTTTGAGAAAACCCGGGAAAAGAGCTTTTCACGCATGCGCAATTCACAGGTTTCTTTGCTTTTTTAACGTTTATTTTGATCAGTTGGCCTTACTTTTCATCAGTAGTAGAAGGCAGATCAAGAAAACGTTAGAAAATACGAAGAAATACGTTAAAACGTTCAAAATTCAAATGCGCGCCAGAGGCAAGGGACGCATGTCCGGGCAGTCGGCACAGGACCACTGCCCCCGGGGCCGAGGTCCCTGACAGTTCCTTTAAATGTTTACTATATACTTAAAAATTCAAAATTTATACACGGGAAGCCAAAAAAATCATCATCACATGTGAAAATACCGTAAGAATTTGATAATAACAGATATTATCTGATTTTCTCATTGTCAAAACCGGGATTGCTAAAACAACATGCACTGGACTCGTCACAGAACATTAAAATATCATCAACTCTGCTCAAATAATATGAAAGCAAGATCAGAAAGAGGCGGAAATCTATGATGACTAGGGGAAGTATAAAGTAAACGGTAATTTGAAAATATGCTCTAGAATACATCTTCTATACATCACAGCTTGGCGCGCGTTCACCCTGGTGTGCTATTTGCACGAAAAATGCCAAAGAGGCAAAGGTATGAGCTGTCGGGAAGCCTAAGATATGCAGTATACACGTGTTTTGTCGCGTCTTCATATTGAATTTTTTAGGGGGAGGTCAATTGGCTGGCGTTGTTGTCGACGTCGCCACGTTAGACCTTGATGTTGTCGGCTGTTGCCCAGGGAGACAATTACCGAACGGGTTTATTTTGTGCAGATAACACAAATTACATACTCGTACCTGGAAAAGAAGAGATTATCTTAAAATAACCGAATAATGATTTACTTTATTATCGTAGCCTAATTCCGGGATTCTAATACTGTTCGAACTGCACTTTCCGCAAAAGATTCGTCCGCTAGAATTAAGAATTACAAATGAAATAGTGATTTTCTCACCAATTTCTGCAGTGATGCCTCCTACGGACCACGTTAAAAGGTAGATAGCAGTCTGTACATTGGTCACAATCCTCGTCCGGAACCCATCGAACTCCTGAAACTGTAGAACTGTCAAAGCGAAAGAGACAGAAGATATGAAGGAAAGAAACAAAAGGTGAAGCAACTAAAGACTGACCAACAAAGGCGGGTAATGGCAGAGACTCTTGTACTTCCACACCTGTTTCCTCCTCATTTTCAGCAATAGCAGCTGTTTGACCATTGACCTCATAGATTGGAATGACTTCCGTCGGCTGGAGGATAAGTTTCAGGACTTTGCGGACTTCACTAGAGTAATTTGTCTGCAGTTGGTCAGCTACTCCAGCTATGCAAACAAATAATCTTAAAAAGAATAGTCAAATCATTAAAATAAGGGCGTACCTGTGAATAAGATCATCAGAAGATCTGAACTTTGCCCTGAGATCGTAGTCAGAGCCGTCAGCCTTGGTCCACTGGTATCCATCCGGGTACTGGGTAATGCTCCTTTTCTTTTTATCTTCATCTCCAATTCTACACAACGCCGTTTCAGCCGACAGCTGATACAGATCAGTTGGCTTCTCGTTGAGGTTTTGACGGAAGTCAGACATTGTGAGCTTTTGTTCAGTATTAACTGTGGACTCCTCGTCGCCGGCGCAGAGAACCTTCTCTACCTAAAGATCAATTTACATCAAAGCGGATTAAAAAGTGTCCAACCTTTTTAAGCTCCGTTGGGGTCAATACCCGTAAGAGATTCCTTATTTTAACTAGAAGATTATAAAAGGGTCTGAACATTTCTGACAGGTTGTCTGGAGTAACATCGACATTTAGAGCTCCTTCAGGGAAATATAAAAGCCCCCTAAATGCAAACATGAGATCGAATTAAAGGACTAATCCTACCAGACAATGGCCAGCCGGGGAATGGCAATCATCACGATGGGATCACAGTAATCTATTTGGTCCTGGGTTATAAGTAGATCCCTTAAAGCCTTCTCCAATACTTCCGAAAATAACACGGCCACATCCAACTGGGCATCGTGTTCTTTTATTGTTTTGACAGGAACCATGGCGGAAACGTATCTAAGACAACGATCAGAGGAGGTTCTTGAGAAAACATACTCGAATTCGAACCTAGCAAAACAGCGATCGAATTCCATCAAGCTGTGCTTTATAGTCTCCGTATAAACGGTCGGGTCGCGCAGCGACTGATCCTGTAATTGGTACTAGTTTACAATCTGGGAAGCCGGAGATTACCTTGAGAAGATCTCTTAACCCGTCCAGGTGGCGAGTAACTTCCCGTGCGAGGGGTCGGATATCTTCTGACTCCTGTTCATGGTCGATGATATTCGAGCCGGCTGCTAGGCACTCTGCTCCGAACCATAACTGCCCGGGGAGGTTGTCATGAACTATTTCGTCTGGGAATTTAACCCGGAAGTCTCGGCAGGCTCTGTCTGCTTCCCGTGGAAATAAAGCACATAGCATTTCACCTAGAGGATTAATTTTTATATGAGAAGGGGAAAACTCCGTACCGATAATATGTAAGACCCGGTCCTGTGCTACCCGTAGTTTATTTACCAAGCTATTACATCTTTCCGGGTCTCTTCGGCCATCGAATGAGTCCAACTCGGCTGCTGAAAGTATAAAAACTCTCTCATCATCACGGGTATTATCCCCCGCTGCTCCCTTTGTGCGGACAGGTTCAGTTCGTACAGACGGACAAACTGAAGAGCAATTTGGACATGATCGGGGAGCCCCCGAAATAGCAAAAACAAATAGTCCCGTTTTTGAGTTCGGCGGCCAACGAACATGATTCAGAGGGGTAAAATCATTTTTTTTTCGGAAGATTATCATAACAATTGCAAAAATAGGCGACTCACCAATGTCACTGAGGGCCTCATCGGCATAATAAAACTTGGCCAGCGGTGCCCAATCATCCGGCCGTGGCTTGTTCATGAATTTCCGGAGAGACAGCATCTCTGGAAGGTGAGGAATTCAATCGAAAAGAGATAAAGAAATAGTATAATCATGTGATATTATTAAAAGCGAATTGTTGGAAGGGATGAATAAGAGAGCGCAACACGTGTGTTATCAAAAAGCGAAGCGCGATGAATCGACAAACGCATAAAAGGAGCCCCGGCTTTCTCGGTAAATGTTTTAGAGAGGGATTGCAAAATGAGCTAAACGCATTATTCTCTTTAGGGAACGTCACTACCAGCGGTAGAAGGGTGGATAATGCGATGAGAGGCGTATTGCATCAAAGACGGCATGTGACAGCGAGAGAAACGAAGGATTGGGAACAGGAAGCCTTGAATAAGTGGACTGAAGAAGTCGAAACGGGAGGCGGACTTGTTGTAGACATAAAAGTCGGGAAATGCCGCAATTCAGCATGAGTTATATCGTCGGAACAATTGCGTAATGAACAAACACAACTGAAAACAGAGAGCTGCACATCCAAAAAGTCTACATACATTGTGTCGGGTGGTTCTCTCCCGCCACCGCCAGCAGCAGTCAGTCAGCCAGCCACATATGGCCGGGGGTTGGGCGGAAAAGGAGAGAAAGAGACAATTGAACTAGGCGGGAAACTAGAGAGGGCATCAATGAGAAAAAGCAGTGAGAACGGAAGAAAGAGGAGGAAGAAAAGAGGTCAAAAATCTGTCCCAGGTTCGCCGAGATCAGGTGTGGGAGAACGGAACTGGAGAAAGGGTGGGCCGATAATCATCAACGTAACAGCTGGACTCGACGAAAGAGAGCTGACTTCATGTTGCGCGAAATGAGAGGGAGGAAATTAGCGGGGGAGATTAGAATCGACGACATAGATGAGACAGAACAGACAGTTGCAAGGTTATAGAAATTTAATGATAAATGATCGTAATTTTCGAGGCTAGGAGTTGAAAATCTAGATGAATAATCCATAAAGAAGCAGGAAAAGGTACATAGTAAGCTTTTATGGGCGTTTTACGGCTGCGATCTTCTGTAATTGGTCATAAACCAACACTTTAAGATTCTGTGTGACTTGTTAAGCTTAAAAGAAGTAAAATAATTTTAGAGATGTAAAAAAGTTTGTTGAATATCAATCAGAAATTGTTACAGAACCCCCAGAGGTATATTAGTCAGCTGTCTCCCTACCCGACCGCTCGCTCGCCGCACGCGGCGCGGTCCATCCCTGATTGTCAATAAAGCGAAGTCAATTTATCGGATAGCTTAAGGAAATATTTCATCCAGTTTCTATTTTTAATTTAATCAGTTGGAAGCCATAAATGTGTCTTGTTAAAAAGGGGTTCTCCCCAGTTTTTTTGCCTAGTTTATTTGGACAGCTTCGAATTGATTACGCTCTAGGCTTGTTTATAATTGACTCCTCCTGTTTATATGATATGAATCATCTGTCGGAATTGTATGAAAATCTTGCAGAGACGAGAACTCCTAATGATTGGCGGACTCTTTGTCTACAATCATAAAGGAGAAGTGCTCATCTCGCGTATCTACAGGGACGATGTTACGTGGGTTTTCTTATCTGATAAGCAATTCTCGAATTATTACACAATTTGAAATATATTCAAAGAGATGTTTCAGAAGAAATGCTGTTGATGCTTTTCGGGTAAACATTATTCATGCAAGACAACAGGTATTATTCTTTAAAGAGGGGCTGTAAAAACCTCGCGTTGTTTTTTAAGGTTCGATCTCCTGTCACAAACATGGCCAGAACGTCATTCTTTCATGTAAAACGAGGAAATGTATGGATTTGTGCAGTGACGCGACAAAATGTCAATGCTGCTATGGTTTTTGAGGTGAATTATTGGCGCTACGGAAATAATTTATAGGTTATAGTTCCTGAAAAGATTCGCCGATACGATGCAGTCATACTTTGGCAAATTAAACGAGGAAAATGTTAAGAACAATTTTGTCCTGATTTATGAACTTCTCGACGGTTTGTTTCAATTAAGTAAGCTCTAAAATTATACTGATTTTAGAAATTCTGGACTTCGGTTACCCTCAAAATACAGATCCTGGTGTTCTTAAATCATTCATTACCCAGCAAGGAGTTCGAACGGCCGTAAGTTCTTTTTTGATTAAATTTAAATTTGAAAAGGAATTTTAACGGAAGCTGCTTACAGACGAGGGAAAGGGGTTAGGAGTATTCTGACCATGAATTTGAGAAGCTAACGAGTCCAGGGACCTTTTAGCCAAAAGAATTAACAAGGATCCTGTACTCTAGTGCAGCTGTCCTAAAGTGGTTTCCATGGTTGGTCCAGTCCTTTTCAGGGACCAGGGCACTAAAACTTGGGGGTTGTCAGCTTCTTGAAGGTAACTTGAATGATGTTAGAAGGGGAAATAAACACTCTAACGTTTTTTGAAGAAGAAAAATGTAAAACTATAGTTCTCGCGTAAATCTTATTAACCTTGTGAATTTAGGATACTCCCAACCCGGTGGTAAGTTATTTAGTTGTTGTGATAGTGATTGTGCTAGCTTTAAATGGAGTCGAAGTCTCTCCTAAATTAGCCCAGTGTTGTGAATTCTTGGAATGAAATGGGAATAAACTGCCCCAATTATAGACAAAAGAAGAACAATCTCAAATAACTTCACAAGTAACGGGGCAAATCGGCTGGCGACGTGAGGGAATCAAGTACCGACGAAATGAGCTCTTCTTGGATGTGATTGAGTATGTGAACCTGCTCATGAGTCAGCAAGGTTAGCCTATTCATCCTGCTTATTGATTTTTTGAACCCTCAAAATTATCAAGGTTCAAGTGCGGAAAAACGTTTCCCATTGTGTCACACATAACCTTATGAATAATTCCCACCACGGACATTGTGCGCAAGTTAGCGCCCCGTTTCCTAGTGGGTTATAATCGATATAAGACTGCTGTGTGACCCAGTTTTTGGGCGGCTGAATAAGCTCAATGAGGAAGACAAATTGGCTTCTGTTCAAAAGCAACTTCCTCGTCAAAAAAAAACAAAGCATTTCAGGCCAAGTGCTCTCGGCACATGTCGCGGGAAAAGTGGCCATGAAGTCCTACTTGAGTGGGATGCCGGAATGCAAGTTCGGAATCAACGATAAGATTACCATTGACGGCAAGGGAAAGTCAGGCACCGAGGATCCCAGTAAAGCGTAGGGCAGACTTTATGAATCTCACAATCTACTCGTTACAGAACAAGAGCTTCTGTAGCTATCGACGATTGCCAGTTCCATCAATGTGTTAAGTTAACGAAATTCGACACAGAACACGCTATCTCCTTCATTCCACCTGACGGAGAATACGAACTGATGAGATACCGCACTACGAAGGATATTCAACTTCCATTCCGGGTCATTCCACTCGTCAGAGAGACTGCTCGTAACAAAATGGAGCTGAAAGTAAGCGGGCCTTCACTTCCAATTCATAGCATGAATATTTCAGGTTGTTGTGAAGTCCAACTTCAAGCCTTCTCTATTGGCTCAAAAAATTGAAGTCAGAATTCCTACGCCGCCAAATACTTCAGGGGTTCAACTGATCTGTATGAAGGGAAAGGCCAAGTACAAGGCTGGGGAGAATGCTATCGTTTGGAAGTGAGTATCTAAACCGTAGATTAATATTTATGTTTTCTTATAGGATCAAGAGGATGGGTGGAATGAAGGAGAGTCAAATCTCTGCAGAAATCGACATCTTGTCTACTGGAACTGAAAAGAAGAAGTGGAACAGGCCTCCTGTTAGCATGAACTTCGAGGTAAGTCTTGTTTATTTTGCTAAGCGTAAAGAATTGCAAATGCATAGATCCTTTCCCTTTTCGCTTTCACTCCACTACATTTGCAGAAGTAGGGGAAAACAGATCCATTGCCTAAAAACCTGTTTCTTCCGAAGAGTCTTTGAAGGACACTACAGTATTCCCCAAATTTCAGGTTCCATTCGCCCCTTCGGGATTAAAAGTCCGCTATTTGAAAGTCTTCGAGCCCAAACTGAACTACTCGGATCACGACGTCATCAAGTGGGTACGTTACATCGGACGCAGTGGCCTCTATGAGACGCGTTGCTGATCCTATCAAGTTACATCTTCTTCCCCCACGACTCCACTGTGCAAACTTCATCGTCTTCTTCTGGAGAACAGCATATTCTTTGTGATTTCATACCTAGTCATAGTTCCCCCATACGCATAATATAACCTACCCTTAGCACAATATGATAACAAGTAGTTTAGCCGTTTCCTCATGGTGAGAGAAAATGGCTTCAGTGGTCGAATCGAAAAGGAGGGAATGGACCCGAGGACAATGTGTTTGCTCTGCCCTCATCATCATTGTCAGGGTCCTCCTTTCTTGGTTCCCGCGTATAAGCCATCTATCCCATGACTAGTTTATCTTTCTCTCTATTGCATTCCATCCGTTTTTTATTTATTCTTTTACTCAAATTTTATTTATTTTTCCGCATCAGCAATTTCATGCCACACCACGGTGCCAAAAAAATCCATTTGCAGTGTATAAAAGCGCAATAATTTTCACACATAAAACGCAGTTTCACCGTAACCCAATCTTCCTATACAGTTCACTTAATTTTAATATTTATTCATAACAGAGAGATTTTTATTTTTATAAGCATTTACTCCCCAAGTCTTATTCATACAATATGCATAATAATTCAATGCCAGTTAGGGAAATCTCAAAATGGTGGTTGTGTTCCCCCATTAGGTTGTGTCAGTTTTTTCGCTTGACATTCCGCTAAGTCACAGTGTGTTTTAAATGCTCAGAGATTTATTAAAGCTTCTGTAAAACAGGGATTTGTATGTGTTTTATAGGAAGAGGTGCTAGTACAGGAATAGTGAAAGAAGGGGTGCTGCGGTCCAACAATAGGATCCGGACAGGGCACGGCTAAAGGACCGCGTGTGTCTTCGTTACCGAAGCCAGCAAATTGAACCATTTAACAGTATTCAGTCAGTTTAACAGTTACGTGACAGATAAAGACATACGAGCAAAAGTCACAAAATAGATTCTTGTGGTTGAGGGGGTGCAGCCCGTTTTCGCCGAATAAACCATGGCCCGCTCGTGTTTTAACTCCGGAACCCAATTGAACTCGAGTTGATACCACAAAAGCATGCCGCAAAATTTAACGTCCTCAGTGTAAATGTCTGAAAGAGCGACGTATCTTTTGGAAGTTGGCTATCCTTGTGGTCATCAAGCAGCTGCCGCCCGTGCTTATAGTCTGCTGCCTATTTTTTGGTAGCAGCAGCTCTTCCAAGAAAAAAACGAAGTCCTAAAATAGCCGGAAGTTCCTCGTTATCCCTCCAGAAGTCTGTCTGTTCAGGCTACATTCAATAATAACGGTGAACGTCTTTCGTCTTCCAGGATTGAGTAGATAAAAACATGACACCATTAGTACGTTAGCGAATTAAGGTGTAATTCAATTTTATGAATTACTTCCAGCGGACTCTCCAGGTTTCCGATGCATTCTAAAAGAGATCTGTGTTGCAATTTGAGCCCCTAAATGGGCTTCGGTTGTTTCGGGTCTCACTTTTTACTGTCTCCTTGGATATGCCCAAAAGTTGCAAGGGTTGCATAGCGAAGACTGCTCAAGTGTACTGCAGTCTTTCCAAGTTTTCCTCCCACTTGTTTCAGAAGTTCATTCCTTTAAGCATTATCATCCGATTCATTCATTTCATGGATTCGAGCACATTTAAGAGACAAATGAGCAATAGGTCTCATTGGGCCGATTGACGGCCTACGTTAACGAGGATTGTCATCTGCTTCCTCTTCCCCTGCACCCTCTTTTTTCCACTTTTTTAAAAATGTCTGTTTTAGTAACATTCAGAAAGATCTTCACCAACTAATTAATGGCGTGTGAGCCCCCGGGAAACGTTTTTTACCCCTCAGTTGGAAGTTTTATTTCCCTGCGGGTGGCGAGCAAAGGAGCAACTAACCTCCGGGTGCGTCTTCGTTCTATTAGCCCCATAGAGGTGCACTCAAAACGAGATTAGCACAGAATGCGTTAAGGAGAATTTCATAAAATTGCTTTAAACCGAAAAAAATATTTACGCTGGCGCGACTTTTTCCTACAATTATTGTTTTGGGAACATTGGATTTCTACAAAAGTTGTTTTTCCACTATGCCTTCTACCGTAATCACACGTACATTCCCGTTTCGTACACAGACGTTCCATTTTCTAGCTTCAAAAGGTAACCAATTCTCCTAACAGATGATATTTTTCAGACGGGGGCATGTATTATTGTCTGTAACTGGCTTTGTTTTGATCTGTGTTTGCCCTTAATGACGGCTTCCCGGAAATTGAAGAGCCAGTACCCCTGCTTGCTAACTTCCCTTAAAAGTTGAGCTTTAGCCTGGCGGCATGTAGAAAAGGTTGTATTAAAACGGAACTTCCTTTTCAAAAGGTCAGAAGGAGAATGTGCACTGGACCGCGACTTCTAAGTTCAGGATTTTGGCAAACGTGAATGCACTTGAAAGACGTTATGAGCTCCAGGTTTTTGGGCATTTTATTGTCGCGAATAGTCAGAAATGTCCTTTCAAAAACGTCAAGATATTATTCTTTCTCTCTTTGTTCCCCATCTTAACTAGGGGACTGTTTGCAGCTGTCAACATCCGATGCAATTTTCAGCTGGACTTAAACAAAAAAAAAACGTTTCTTACCTTCTTTTGCCTGAATTTTCTTATGATTAATGTTTGTTCCTGGTTCTGTGCTCTCCTGAGAATACCGTACTTTTGTTGTTCTTCCCAGGACAAAATCCCTAACGGTGCAAATGAACTAAAGATTCCCACATAATCCCCAAAAGTTTCATTGTCCTACGGGAGGTGCCAGAATTAGTAACCCGATCGGGCAGTTGTTGTGAAAAAAAGCTCGTGAAATGCGTCTTCTTATCCCCGCGCTGCATGCGTTCTTCCCGTAAGGCTGCTATTATCGCCATATATTTCCTTAATGGCTTATTGTTTATTTCATCTTAATCCTCGTCCACGCCCCCTCCTATACTTTTCTAGATTTCTTTCCTTTTCTTCTTGAAGTTGAAGACAGCCTCCGGTACTTGTCCGTTCTCAATGGCCCCGCCCTTCGGTTGCAGATTAAAGCCGCGCTTGTAGATCCCACCCCTTTGAACAGCCTCTTCAATTGGGTCCCTTCTGATCTGCCCTCCTTCCTCAAGTAGGGCAGACTGATTAGGGAAAGGGCTTAATTGCTTCCTCTTTTAGATCATATTCCTTTAGGGGATCTTTTCTGTTTTCTATTTGGGAACCCACGCATTGAGCTATGCTCAGGGCAAAAACTCTTCTTTTTTCTAACCATTTCTGGTCCTATCACTTGGATATGCAAATTGCAGGCAATTGCATCGCTTGTAGTGTATTCTGAGTTAAGCGGTTCTCATAAAAAGTCATTAAGTTCACTAAAAAGTGTCTAGTCTCTGACTTGGGAACGCCTCTTGCTCTTGGACACATGGTCTAAATTAGTTTAATTGAAAAAAGGACTCGAGGGGACGTTCGGAAGTTTCTCTTGGCGTTCAAACTTCCTTTAAATTGCCTGATTGGGCCTTAGTACAAAGAGAAGAAGTTTTTTTATCACCTGCTAAAGTTGCAATTACTGACTACCCGGCTCCTCCTTCCCATTTCGGGTCTATTTGTTGCGTTAACGTGTGCTAGTGTCTTCCTTCCAAATTTGTTAAGCAAGTTCCCCAAGAGTTCGTTCAAACAGAAGGGTGTTTTGAAGGGCGGGAAAGGTATATGATGAGCCACGTGAGGCTTTAATTATCTCCTTATGAGTCTCGTATGCCCTTCTCTTTTAAAAGCGAAAAATAAAAAGAGCATTTTTAGCAAAGCTCCAATAACAAATGACCGGATTTGATTATCATGCTGGGAGAGGGATTACCTTTCCGAGACACTTTTTACCCTCGCTTGTGACTGACACGTTGAGCCCTTGTTTAGGGAAGCCGTCCCATAACTTTAGCAGACTGTTTTTTCCTCCGAAGACAGAGGGAGGGAAATCCACCTGTTTTCTAAAAGAAATGCTCTCAAAGGCGGCCGGCAGTACCTGCCGCTTTACATCCGGGCATCGGTACTTTTGATTCCTTTCCTCAAAGACCGTTAATCTATCACCCACTGTATCACGGACTTAAAAACATTCAAAAAAGTTAGTGAATCAGACAGGAAGTTCTCTTCTTTCCTCCTCCTTCGCCCTTAGAAGTTTGACCTGCAAATGGATATCCCAGCTGGATAATAGTCTGGAATAACACGGCCTTCAGCGATCCGCTAAGGCCGTTCTCTTTTTAATTCTTGCTTCTTGACCCTAATTCACTTTTCCCTTTTTAGCAATGGCCTCTTCTTCCGAGTTCGAGTTCGACTCCAACAGTACGGCAGAGGAGCCATGTGACATAGACCCCGAGCCACAACTTCGACTGGCCTTCCTGGCGTAAGTTCCTTACAATATCACTCAAACTTCATCTTTAATATCCCAATTGCAGAAGGCCCTAATAACTGGGGTTGATATTTCTCAAATTGGGTTCTCGAATCTCCATCGTACAATTGGATAATATTTGCTAGTGCTCATAGAGCAAAATGACCCCTATATCCATATAAAAATGTCTTCCGTTTCAATTAAATGGTTTCTATTAGGGGGATTATAAGTTTTTAGGCCCTGAGAGGAAAGATCAACTATTTGGAACAAGACGACGTCTCCCTCTAATTCCGGGGATTTAACAGACCTAAAGTCTAACGTTGCGTCGTAGTTCCTGCTTTGCTTCCGAAAGTGAATAATGATGGGAATGAAAAGAAAAGGAAACGGGACATGCACTTTAATAAAGAGGGTCAGGAAGGTGCTCGTTCAAATACTCCGCTGATACGCCTACAACAGCCGGTACTATTCCACTTACTCGTAACGTATTCTTCTTTAATTTGCCTGTTTACATGAATATCGCCCTTTTTAAAAACCAGCTGACAAATTAGCATTTGAATGAGGTTCTCCCTAGAGAGATTCAGAAATAGAGAAAGTATGGTCAAACCAGTTATTTTTCAGAGTTGGAAGTGTTATTGCCATCATCGGTTGCTTCAGTAATGCTCTTCTCTTCTATACTTTTACCTCCAGGTCAAAGCGACCTAATCCTTTCACGGTAAACATTCCATCAACTTGATTTATATGCTTTAGACATTTTTGGCCTTTCTTGACTTCATGTTGTGTTTTCTCTTCATTTTGTGTTTCGGAGCCCCGGCAGCAGCAACGACTTATCGAATAAGTATGAAGAAATGTATTTTAACAAGTTTTGCTCGTTTCAGAAACGTTGTACCTCATGGTGAAGGAGAACAGCCACGTCCTCCTCGTGGTCAGTAGAATTGTTCAAATGAGCATCCCCTACGTTCTTATCCTCAACACCGCAGACCGATTAAGATGGATCGAAGGTTCTAACAGCGCCACCATGTGAGTCAATTGTCCCATGGGACATGAGCTCTTACCTGTCCTAATGGGCAATAAAACGCTTCGTTGAGGAAAGCTATAAAACCCCCTAGCCTCAAATATTTTTAGTGTAGGGGTCTCAAAGATATACTTTAGGACGGAATTTAAAATGTGGACCTTGGGCCTGGTCGTGCTGGTTATTGTAATTCTTCGTGTTCCTGGCTACTTCATGATGGAGGTGTATAACATTCCCGGGTGTGATCTCTTCGCCAGTAAAGTCTTGGCTGGAAGGGCGGACATCGACGAATTCATTGGGGAAGTCTACAGATATTTCGACATTTCTGTCCAGGTACAGGATTTAAAAGAGGAGAAAAGAAAGAGGAGAAGTTTAGTTCCTTCATTTGTTCGTCTCTTTCGTGGTTTTATTCGTTCTCAACGTCGTCGTGATCCGGAAGCTTCGCTCATCACATAAGCGAGCCCGGCGGCAGTCCAGCTGCCCTCAAGCATTGAACACCGTAAGTTCCTTAATTCCTATTCATTGACTTGCTGTTATCTTATTTCGTTAAATTCACAGGTCCTGGTTCTTATGCACTGTACAGTAATATCGAAGAAATTCAGCAGTGGAATAGGCGCTTGTCTGGAGCGCAGGGTGGGCTCTTCGGAGGCCGTCGTTTTCAATGTTTCTATTGTTGTTTCCCCACTTGCACGGACGTTATGCACTCTTAAAAGAGCTCGGCTTTCTCGTGATCTCAAGATCAAAAAAGAAAAACGGATTAAAATAGCTTGAAAGGCCGTACTTCTGTCGTATAAACTATTCTCAAATGAGGACTGGCATTCTTCTCTCTATTGCCTGACTATGTAAAAATGGAGTATTGCTTTTTAAATGATTCCAATCCCAGACTATAAAATTCTTTTTAGATTCGGACCTTGATTGAACAAGAAGAGAAGAGGGAACACAAACATCTGCGCTATGCCATCCGGACGACGATTGTCCTGATATCGTCCTACCTACTCTGCAACAGTGTCAACTTCATTCTCTTCTCTTATGAGATGTGGTTCACCAATGTTTTGAAAGAGGTGAGCGTGTCCTTAGAACACCTCGCGGGGGTGTACTCGCTTCTTGGACCAGCTCCCGCGCAGTGGCCATTTTAAGTAGTCGCGATGGACAGACTGCTGACTCCATAAATCATAAGGGCTTGCACATGGATAAAAACTTTTGTCTTTTCACGTGCACTCTCAATCATGAGTTCAACTTTCGGTAACTAGAAAAAGTTGATTTATAGGAGGACAACAATTCCTTCACTGTCTGGTACGTTGCCGTCAGCGATCTGGGAACAAACCTCTTCGTGTTCTCCTCGGCCATTCGAATGTTCATCTTCTACAAGTATAATCCCGATATCCGAGCACAGCTCAAGAGCGTTCTCGACTGTAGTTCGATGTTTCATTGTTGCAGGAAGAGGGAAAATGATAAAAAGGTTGAAGTTCTCCTTGGGGTCCCCCTCTAATTCTTGTCTGTGAAAAGCAAAGGGTTCCCGATATCACGTTGTGTAAAAAGATTGTAATTTGTGTCATGTCGCAATAAATATTTCTCATACAAAATTTATTGTTAACCAAATATATATTTTTTTTTCCCAAATCTCATGAATCAAAGGCACATCCAGCAAGTGAAGAGAAGAGGTGATTAATGCTCGAGGGGGAACGATCGCTCGTGCATCCATTCGTCCTCGAGGAACTTGGAGCTAAATCAAATAATTGTCGACTGTAAACGAAAAAGAAACTCACAGATAATTGCGGATGCCGTCAGGAAGAATGACCACAACGTTGGTCTTCTTGGCCTGATCGGAGGGAAGCTTCAACTCCTTCATGTAGTCCAGGGCAGCGTGGAGATTTGTTCCAGAGCTGCCACCGCAGAGGATTCCCTCCATGCGGATGAGATCACGAGCAGTGATGAAAGCATCCTGCAACCGTTAAGGTTACAAAAAAAGGGAAAGGAGCTTACATCGTCGGTGGACTTCATCCACTTGTCGACCACCTGACGCTCAAGAACTCCGGGGAGGAAGTCGTAGCCGATTCCCTCAACCTCGTAGAACCCTTCGCCATGCTTCTCGACATGGATCTTGCCCTCCTCGGCCAGGATGGAGCCGGCGGGATCAACACCAATGACCTAAATTGCAAACATTATATTCTATTCGTTTCTATTCCACGTAACGGTTTGTCAAGTTAAGAGAGGAAATAGTACCTGACAACCGGGAACCTTCTCCTGAAGCTTCTTTCCAATTCCAGAAACAGTTCCACCGGTTCCAGCACCAATGAAAACGTAATCGATCTTTCCATCCAATGCGTCGATAATTTCCTCAGCCGTCTGCTCGTAGTGAGCCATAGGATTACCCAAGTTGCGGTACTGGAATCACCAAAGTCAACAAACGTTCCTGAAAATAACTACCTGGTCAAGGATGATGGCGCCGGGAATCTCGTGAGCCAGGCGAAGAGCCACACCGATGTGGGAGTGAGGAGAGTCAAAGGCAGCCTCATTGGGGGTGCGGACAATGACAGATCCAAGAGCCTCCATAGCCAAGGCCTTCTCCTTAGACATCTTGACGGGCATGCAGATGATGCACTTGTATCCCTTGACAGCAGCGGCCAGCGCCAGTCCGATACCAGTATTGCCCGATGTCGGCTCAATGATGGTCATTCCCGGCTTCAGCTTTCCCTCGGCCTCGGCCAACTCAATCATACGAGCGGCGATACGGTCCTTGGTGGATCCTCCAGAGTTCAGGAACTCGCATTTGACAACTGAATATAAAATGCATGTTTGGGAAAAGCGAAATACGCACAGATGTTGGCCTCGATATTGTTGGCCTTCGGAATGCTGTTCAGCTTGACCAGAGGAGTGTTTCCAATAGCCTCGAGGACATTGTCGATAACGGCCGGTCGCTGGGGACGGTAGTCCTTGAACTGGTACTGGCATTTCTTCCAATTGCCTTCGCACTTCTCCCAAGCACCTGACAATGTAGTCGGATCATACTTAAGCCACTCGGGGTCAAACGTTCTAAAATAGAATGTAAACAAGGAAGGGCGATGTAAACATACTCCCTGGGAGTGACCTTCTTGTTTTCGACCTCCTTAATGACTTTGTGATCCAGCATCCACTGGTCATCGATGAAGTGGCGCCTAAAAACGTATCATTTCTTCCCGCAAATCGATGTGCTGACAGGTAGTTGCGAATGCCATCGGTGGCAACAACAACAATGTTGTCATTGGCCGACAGAGCCCTGGCTTCTTCAACAGCAGCCAGGAAAGCGGCGCCAGTAGCCGGCCCACACATGATACCTTCCTCGCGAATCAGTCGACGAGCGATACGGAACGAGTCCTAAAGTTAACAAAATAATAAAATTAGACTAAAAGGGGCAATATACCTTGGCGCAAGCGGTCTGCTCAGAGAAGAACTGAGCGTTGCGGACCGAACCATGACCGACTGACTGAAGCTCGGGAACACGGAGGAGATGATGTTGAGTTGCGGTGACAGCGATAACCTAAAACACAGAAATAACTTCAGCAAAGACCATTTATTTTACCTTGATAGGAAGTCCCTTATCCTTGACATACTGGGCAATTCCAGTAGCCAAAGCTCCATCTCCTTCAGGAACAGCAATAACCGAGACTTTGCCTTTAAGTCCATCGACGATTTCCTGAGCCGTGGTCTCGTAATGAGCCAGAGGGTTACCAACATGGCAATTCTGTAAAGAAATAATATTTGCAAAAAGAATAACCAACGGGATCAAGGAAGTAAGCGTCCTTCATGGAGTTAGCAATGCAGAGAGCCATATTGCAGTTGGACGATTCATTCTCGCATTCGTGGACATGGTTGGTCCTGAGGAGGGTGATACCCAAGGCCTTGAGGATGGTACTGATGTCGTGCTGCTGAGCATCATCGGCGACAATAATGCACCTAAAATGGTAAAACTTAAAATAGCTTCGTGCTCTTATACTTGTATTTTTTCACAGTGCACGCAAGTCCAATGGCAACAGCCATGTTTCCGGTGACAGGTGCCACAACAGTCATTCCGCTCTTTAATCCATTGCTCTCTGCAAGCTCCACCATTCGGATAGCTGCACGGTCATCACTCGATCCACCGACATTGAGATAGTCCAGCTTGACATCTGTAAAAAAAGAGAATAATTGCTGTCTGGGTTCATTTTCGATGAATCTCGCTTTCGCTCGTTTCAAGGTCAAAGGGAATGCCTTTCAGACCAGGAGACCAGTTCTGCGGCCTTATCATTTTGCACACCGAAGTAGCAGCAGAAAACGTGATTCAAATTTTGAACGAAATCTTACAGAAAACACGATCAACTCACAGAAAGTTGGCTCAAGTCCCATAGCTTGGGGGATCTTGTTCAAACGGGACATCGGAGTCATGCCATTGGCGTCGAGGATATTGTTGAACCATTTGGGAGGCTCACTGTAATGGAAATAGGCAAATTTACCAATAATATTACCCAGTTTCCTTGGCGTTGATCGTCTTGCCATCAAATTTGGCTCCACGTTCGATCCATTCGATAGACTTGGCCTGGGGATCGTACGGCATTATGAGCTAAAAAAGAATATTATTGAAGGGGCACGGACAGAGAAGCAAAAAAACATTTATAGGTTAGGAACAGTTGGTGGTCCGGCGGTGGGCAGCCGCGATAAGTTTATTGTTTGATCGCAGAACGCACGTGGCTTTCCTGCACGTTCTTTTAAACCCCTGGTTATGGGAGGGTTTATCATGGGAGAGTAGAATTGATTTCTTTTTATTTTAACAGCCTTTCGGCAGAAATTTCAAGAAAAGATGAAGAGAAGACGCTAAGTAAACGAAAAAGGGCAGCGGCAGACTAGTCTACGGCAGTATCGGAGAGAGTCGGTCGATGACCTGTCCCCCGTTGTTTTAACTACAGAAAGGGGTCATGTCATGTGCCATATGTGCGATCTTGTTGAGATAGCAATAGGGCCGGGTGAAAAGTACCGTTATTACATCATTTAACGTTTTCATCCGGCCGACTAGACAGTGTAGGTGGAACGCGGGTGCGTAGACAGAAGTAGTCATAAAATCGATCAATTCTTACTATTCTTGGGCTTTCGTAAACCCAATTTATTGGAAAAGCCTATAGAACCATTTTGACTAAAAGGGGCAAAAATACGCGTGAAGGAGATGGCCTTGAACTAGAGGGGGAAACATTAAAAAAAACATTAAAAAAACATAACACGCGCAGAAGAATGAAAAGATAGTTGCTTGCCGGAGATTGACAACTAAAAAGCTGAAAGCAAAATCTGCCGTTCGACTGAAAGCGATTGGCCGGCATCGTTTCGCGCATCAATATTATCGATGGTTTGCCGCCCTTTGTTACCAGCTGAGAAACCGCTATTAATCCTAGTTAGCTAGCACCTAACCCAGTTGCTAGGCATAGAAACGGACCATCCTGATAAGCGTACCAGATTTCTAGGAAATCTCGGTCTGGTCTCGAAATTATCGAGATTCCCGATAGGGTTCTCGTCAACTCGATAAGCTCGTCTATCTTAGTTTCTACGCAGACGCTTTTGTGTGGATGTGCAGGAGAATTTCAGCTTCTAGGCGCATCTAATCCCATTCTAGACGTTGTCTACTTTCTCTATAACAGACCATAGCCGTTTTAGGAACTTGGTCATCCAGTTGATAGCGAGCGAAGTCGTCAGCAATGTCCGTTGTGAAAATTTGGCTCAGTCCGTTCTGAAACATTGTAGTTATTGACCCTAGAAAGGGGAATGAATAGAGAACCCTACCATTCCATCACTGTTACGGATCAAAAAGAGATTTCCATTGGGTCGCGGAAGCCAACGACGGCAGATGATGGGAATCATGTTCGCGGCGACCTCCTCACTGTTCGTAGAGTCTTGGCTCTCATCCGAAGTGGGTTCCGGCTCGTCTTCACTCTCATCCGAATCGGATTCCGTCTCGTGTTCAGTGTCAGCCGCATCCACGGCCAGGACAACATCAAAAGGATGATATCCATTCACTCCGTGGTCATCACTTTCATCGGAGCTAGTGTCGGAGCTGTCGGAGAAGGGAGGCGCGGCGGCCTTCATCCTAAAATGAATAACTAAAAAGAAAACGCGTTGAAGATGAAACGGAAAGGAGAGAAAACGCAGATAGACGAGTTGCGAGTGACCGGCTGACCTCACGATTTCACAAGCTGTTGACAGACGCAACGATACGCAACGAGAGTTTAGTCATTTCTACGTATCCCTAAGGCTGCTCCATCCCGAAACGTCGAGTAATAATTATTCAAATTTTATCAGCTGTTTTTCACGGTCGAACACTTTTAAAGGCAGATATTTATAAAACCATATGTACATTCACAAAATTACATTATCCTCAAGTACCCAAAGGCGATATGAGATCTATTCTTCGTGGCAACCGTCCGCATTAACTTTGTATCAAAGGGCTGTGCACTGTAGACAATCCAGTTTTTAAGAGTCTCTTCCCTACTTCAGATTGCTCGCTATTACTCCTCGTTCTTTTTATAGAATTGCTATTCTGAAAACTGATTCCTGATCTGAAAACAAATAGACGCCTACCCTCATGGCCGTCTCTGTATTTGTGCAGGATTTAGTCTTCTTCTTCATACTACTGCCATCTCCAAATCTATATAAAAACGGATTAATACACGTGCTGTAAACAATTGATGCTCATTACTTCTGGCAAATAACAAAACCTGGCGATTATGATTGCTTGCAGCCATGTTAATTTGCTTGTGATCCGCTGACACAGCCCGTCGTCGTCACAGGTAACTCTTACCAAAGCGAGGATTTGGTACGGTAGCCACGTGATTACAAAAGTAGCGATGATAGCCGCCGTTGCCCTGAGGAATCGCGTCTTGGCCCCACAGCTGTGCTTCTTCTTCCTAGAGCCATTCTAGGCATTGAAGATCACCAAAGGCAAGGACACCCTTACCGCATCCACGGAGAGATAATTAACCATACTGCCTGTATGCAATGTTTTCCTCTCCGCCATTTGCCGACGTAAAGAGAAGCCAATTATGGAATAGCATATAATAACAATTAGCAGTGGAATGTAGAAAGATGTCAGCACGTGAAAGACGCTAAACGCTATGAGAGCCTCGGAGCTGTAGACCTAATAATAGAGTATTTCTGTTTCTGAATTAGAAGAGAACGTACATTAACGAGGGGATAGCACTGCTCGAACTCGCCGTCTTCCCCATTCGCTCCTATCTTGATGGTCCCTCTCAGAACTAGCATAGGCAAAGAGCAGACGATAGCAGCTCCCCAGGAGACGAGTATCAATGAAGTCACTCTATTCTCCGCCGTCCGGTAGCTGTTCAAAGGCGATCTGAAATATTACCCTCTCTTCCCAGGAAAATGAGATCAAAAGGTAGCATCATTAGCCCGTTCGGATCAAAATTGTCGGTGCGTGAGGCACCTTCTCGTCGTCATCTTTCACTTCTCAGAATAATATAGTAACTCACGTTATACAGAATAGCATGTCGATTGCAATTGCAGCCACAAGATTAGACCAAAGGTGGAAAGGAAGAGCGGTCATGAAGGAAAACACTTTGCAGAGGAAGTCTCCTATAAAGGATATCCATTATTACTACCCTATTCTTGGTGATTCTACCCTGGGTCCATACAATATTATAGAACCAATAGCTCCTCCACACGCCATATATTGTCAGAACTAGTAAGTGCGCTATTAGTAGTTGTCTACTCAGACGGAGAAGTCTCTTCTCCATTCCGCCTTCGCGCATATGCCTAGAATATGAGAGAATTACCGTATAACACCAAAGCTTACTTCTTTGTCCTGACAAAGGCAAGGATATTTATAGGAGTACCAACTAGGAAGAATGATAATTGATAGAACATCTCTATAAGTTCCGATGTTGTCGGTTCTAATTCCACCATAGGAGTAGTCTCATTCATCTGAAATGGCTGTTTCGGGAAAGTACAAGGACGGGTAGGAGAGGAGTGGGAGTGAAGATAATTCCACTTTTATTTAAATAGGCAAAGGACAGGCGGGTAAGGGATTAAACACCTCCTTTTTCCTGTATCATTAAGCTTTTTATAGATTTGAAATTGATAGCCATTAATTGAACTGGAAATGTTAGAGTTGCACGCGGTTTTCTCGTTACTACTTATAATTCTCGGGCGGATTTAGGTTTAGTCTAGAAAACAGACAAGTGGACTGTCAGAGTAATTTCCAGGTTACAGGATATCAACGTGATGCCCAGAGTGACCCTAGGAATAGAAGCACAAGGGCGGTGGTTGACCCTTTCCGGAAATAAATGAATGACAACGGATGCGGGGGATAGAGACAAGAGAGTTAAGCGTTCTTTGATTAAATAGGAAATTTTACATTCAAAGAACGCTCAAGCTTGCAAGGGATGAACGTTTAAATGGTTGTTTCTTCTTAAAATCAAAGAGGAAATTTTCTAATTCACTGCGCAAGGCAATTAGGTTAAGTTTGGGGCGGGAAAAGCACTGCACTGCTCAAACAGAAGGTGTCGATTTCATGGCGCCCAAAGTTTGTCTAACTTTAGGGTTGACTTTGTCTTTTTGACATAAGAAGATCGGCCTTAGAAATACTGTCTTTCCGAACTAGGGGGAATAAAAGGCTACAATTGACTTAGGCAACAATGTGATAAGTCTCTTTCACACGGGGATTTGGAGAAAGACCCTTGAGACAGAGACAGCTCAAACACTTTTTTCTTAATTTGATGGCAAATAGAAGAATAAATCCATTAATGCCCGTTAAATTGATGATTTCCTAAGGGGAGTTTCAGAATTTTAAAGACTTCAGTCTTATTTTATATGGTAAAGCCAGCTGACCACCTTGTATTAAACTCTTTATTTTCAAACAGCGGTTTAAGATGAAAAATTGGATTAAAAACGAATTTAGTCAGGTCCAGTTAACAGGAAGGTAAGGTTAATTTCTTATTAAGCAAACAACAGATAGGTGACATTATTTAATCAAATGACGTTTCCTGGATTACAGGTAACTTGAAAAAGTAGCAATGGATCAAAGGAGATGACCGTTTCTATGGTTTGGAAATGCTGTCTCTAGGGCCCCCTAGTGGACGAATTGCTAAACAATTTCGAAAAGGAAACAACCATTGAAAGAGAACAGAATGCACGACCTTAAAGTTATGGACATCATTATACCCATGTTAAAGGGTAATGCAGTCATTCATTTAAGATTAACGAGCGGCACACATAGCACATTTTAGACAGCTAGACATGGATACCAAGACACAAAAATATTATTGCTATGCTCTTACAGTAACCTCAAAAATAACTGAGAGGGGATGTCTTCTTCTTTTGGGATGAAATGACAAGAAATTTGGAGACACAAAAGAACGAGAAGTTGTTATTATTCCATAGTGCGAGCATTAATCTCGACACCAAGAATAGTGAGAGAAGAAGAAGAAGAGGCGTCCTTGACGTAGTGTTTTGTACCTACCACAGCTATTTTCATCTAAGAAATTTATGGCCGAAACCCAGAAGATTGAAGATCTAAGAGGGAAGATGCCGGCAATGAAATGGAAATGCTAATTTGAGGATTGAGACTTCATGGGAAAGGAATCATGATACAGCAAACAAAGGCTAGGCTCCGATGCTTGCCTTTCTCCTTTAAAAAAGTTGTTAAATCGGGGTTTTATATTTCTTTTCGCTGTTATTGTTTACCGTTTTAATTTAAATGGGATAAAGACGGAACCGCTTCGACTGACTAATGAGAAGAGCGGGGAAATAGACAATAATTGGTGCCCGCGGGGGTTGTAAGGACAATGCTGGGCACTTTTTCTGTCTTTGTTGCTATAACGGTGAAAGCTGGTTTCCCTGGGGGAAGTAAACCCAGCGTAAGGCAATGACCCGGACCTTTGAAACCTTTAAAAAGTCCTAAAGGTGACTGTTAGGCCTATTTTCGGAGGACAGTCCAGGTTAAAAGATTACTTCTGCTCTGGTAAGCAATATTGAATCTTTCTACAGTACCATTCACAGAGGTTCCATTAGAAACGGATTATACCACAATCGAGAAGCTGCCAATTCCTCTTTCAAACGGTCACCTTGCTTTAATGACCCAAAGTGCCCTTTGGTGGGCAAGTGGTTTATCAGTCAGAATGCGGGGTTATCAATTTAAACCTGGCACTAGGTGTCACCACCACCCTGATAATATTTAATAACACCCAAACATAAATGAGAATGTTGCAACATTCTGAACAGAAGGTAATGGGAACCGACAACTACGAGGAGACGTGTTGCCACCTCCCGTAATGGCTCTAATTCTTGTTTAGGAAGGTGAAAAGGTATTTTGACGAATACCCACGTGAGCACGGGAAGAGGCAGAAAAACGGCCAAGAGGACTAACGTTCTCTCTTCCTCTCTCTCATATGGATGAATAACGATACTTCCCCATGTGTCAAGTGACTCGCGCGCTTGACTGCAAGCTGACTTAAGAACCTAAGTTTTTCCCTTTGACCGCCGCCTCCCCCAAAACAAAGGGCCCAGTAGAGATCATCGAAGGTGCAGTTGGTCAGCTGTGAGGTAACTTGTCGCGTGTGCATTACCCAGTGTACTCCTTGGGGGCAGTTGTTGCCATCCTATCTATCACTAGCCGATAAGCGTCCCGTCCACTCTGCGGGGATGCTTCTCCTGTCGTTCGTCGCGGGGCTTTTGCTCTTTTCAGCTGATTCTGATGGTTTGCCCCTGGTTCGACAGCTGCGGTCTAAGCTACATCAGGAGTCTAACACTATTATAGTTGAATGGCAGGTTGATCCGCCAGCAGACAGTGAGTTTTCCCCCTTTATCTCTGCCAAAAGAACACTGATGTCTTGAGAACGGGGGAAGATAAAAAGTTCACTTGTGAAAATGATAGCAGGGGAATTTTAAAACATCATTCTGTGATCTAATATCAAAAGAATTCTGAGAAGTCTCATACTGTAGAGCTTTAAATCGTGGTTCCGGGTTCCGGAGCCATCAGCGGGCCTCGATCCTCTGGTTGGACCACCGGAATCTTTAAGCTCAACTGACGAAAGTGTAGGCCCCTAAGAACTCCTTTAAATCAGAAAGAGACAGGGTAAAGCACTGGCAAAAAAACTCCCTCAGACTCCCACCGGCTATTTTGAGCCTCTGTTATTTGGTTTAAAAGCTCGGATACGAAAAGAGGGTGTCTAATTTATGTAAAACAAGTTGTCGGTTAAAAAACGAGGTCTGAGGCAAAAGGAACGAAGTAGGGGAAGAATAGACTGGTGTGTTTATGACAGGTCGGGAAAGGGTTCAATATGGAGAGATGACTATGGATACATGTCACATGTCTTATTTATCCTCAACACCTCTTATTTATAGACACTAACTTCCTGGTACGGTATCGCCTTCATACGGAGGAATCATGGAATTACGCGAGAGCAGCTGGCACGCAAGTGCGGTTGGCCTTACCCGAGAAAGCTCGCAGTGGAGACCAGCTGCTTGTTCAGGTTAGAAAGAGAGTGGGGAGATTTAGTTGGAATATGAAGAATTGCCAGAGAGGGGGAGGCCCCTAATTACTATATGACTAATGTTTCTAGGTACAAGCTGAGCGTGGTGGCCACATAATTGAACCTTTCGGCCAAGAATTGGTCATAACAATCAACAAAAAAGTGAGTTCTGGGGGAATAAGAGAGAGAAAAGGGCTTAGAGAAACGAAAAGTAACGCGGAGTTCAAAAATCACTCGGGAAATAAGTTAAAATTGAAAAGAGTTCACCCCACAAAAGGGCGCGATAATTCTCTTTTGACAACAATCGGCGGGCGTTCGAATAAATGATGCTAGGAAGCATTGAAATTCATCAACGGGTGTTATTACAGATTGCCATTGGTGATGTTTTGGTCGACGAGGGTGAGCTTCTTCCCCCGTTGGACTTTACGGCTACGGTATTGAGTCCAACTCGAGTTCAAGTACAATGGAAAGCTAATGAAGGACAGACGGGAGAAGGTAGGTGGAGGCACTTCAGGGGGTTCATAGAGGAAGTTGTCTGTTTCAGACATATATTACGTCCTCAACGTTCAACAGCTAACGTCAGAATCAGGGACCTCCCTAGCAAGAAAACAGGTATTAATTCGGACTCGGGGAGTAAGCTATGTTTAAATTAACAAAATGAACAACAAGGAAGCTTGTTTTTTTACGTCTCACACGAAAAATTTAACTCATCAAAACATATTTGCACGAAAATTGAGGGAGAAAGAAGGAAGAGAGCGAGAGAGAGAAGAAACGAGGGGTGAATAACTACTCATTGCTGTTTTGTCTCGTCCTTCTCCTTCTCCTCCTCCTTTAGTGAACAGCCTTTTTCCAGATCAAAACAGCAGTAACTGGATTCACAATGGGCAAATTGATTCCCGGAGAGAAGTATGAAATGACCATTAGAACAGCTTCCAAGAAAAATAATGCTGTCTCCTCGACGGCAGCCATTGTGGAGATTAATCTTCCAGCAAGTAGGCTATTTCCAGCAATTGCCTCCTGCTTTCAAAAGTGATTTTTGGATGTATTTTTTAAGGCGAGGATTATGTCGAGATTGGAAATCTCATTGTGAGCAGTCACTTTACTGGGCGGTCGCCGGGGAGTGTCAACCTCTCCTGGGAGATTCCTCCTCAGATGAAGGACAAAATCGTAGGTAAGGAGAGGGATAGAAATCTCGGAGACATTTAAGATATTTTAAAGGGATGCTATGACGATCCCTTCCGGGGCCAAAAGGAGCTTGGATTTGGGGGGGGGGGGGGGGGGGGGGGGGGGGGGATCGCGCGTTTTGATATCAGAACACGACATCCCCCGCTCTTTCGAATAATTCTCCGAATTTAGTTGCCACTGTAGCCAAGGGGAATAGCAAAACAAAGAAATTGTAGTGTAACGAAAAGGGAGGGAGAGAGCAACAGGAAAAACAAGAAGAGTATCCCTTTTCAGCTTACGATGTACAGTACACGGAAGCGGGTGAAAGCAACTGGAAGAGCGTTCAATTCCGGGGAGCGAACCCGTCGGCCGTCTTGCACAATCTCAAGAGGTGTTGACCCTTGTTAACAGGGAACAAAAGTCAAAAACATTTCAGCAACACGGATTACGTCCTGAGGATAACAACTGTCTTACAAAATAATGTGGTCACTCAGAGCGGAATGTTCAAGTTCAAGACACCTGAAGGTAAAAACTAGATGAATAATAGATGGAAGAAACGGTGGTTGTTTATAGCGGAACAAAATCCAATTCAAAAAGTAGATGTTATTTATTCTCACGAAGTAAATTCAGTTAAAGTTCAATGGATCTTGGAGCCGTAAGTTTTCTCGCCACTAGTTGGGATTTCAAAGTGAAATTTTAAGATTTGTACAAGTGGATCGAGTAGCAGGTTATGATGTTTACCTGAGCGAGGACTTGGTAAGATTTCTCAATTTGTATCCTTTCGAAATAAATGAGCTCTGGAATCAAAAAGCGCCCCGGGGCTAGACATTAGCAAGGGGGATAACCCCTCTTATAGCACTTGAGAGACGTTTTTAAACCCAAAACAAAGGCGTGTTTATGGGGGATATCCGTTGCTTTTAGAGCGTAATGCCTGTACTTTTAATGGCGTTGGTCTTATAGGGAAAATAGCTAAAGGGCCATGTTTTGCAGCGACAGGGAAGTCTTCGTTATTCAAAATGTTGGGGCGTATGTTCGTTTGGAAAAAGCGCTTGAAGCCGTTAGACCGTTGGTGTGTGTGTCAACACATGGTCCTTTTTGAACGACTAACGGAACCTGCGAATAACTAAATATCTCTACAGTAATCATGAATTCCCGAGAACGAAATAATCTGTTTACAAAAAAAGACGGGGAAAAATTAGCACGTCTAGAGCCCTTGGAAGGCTGAGCAGGGAGCCGTCGCGAAGGCGCATTAGGAATCACTTTGATCTCGCAGCTATACGCCAAAAACACAGACGATCATTATGAGGAAGAAGAGCGCCGCCTTTTTTTCTGCAAAATGTTATCCATATGATCCACGCAACACGACCCGCCACGGGTTGAATATTTACGAAATTTGAAACAGGAATTCAAGAATCCCTACAGTAGGAAATGCTTCAGAATCGTCCTGAAGGAGAATGGCGGCAGACGCGGCTCAATTCACCGGAAGCGTCTATTGCTCTGAATAACTTAAAAAGTTCCACGATCTACTATGTCAAAGTGAACATACGCTATCGGAATGGAACGATTTTGCGAGCACCTTCAGTCTACCGCTTCAAAACTGTCGGTAGGGTTTATATGCAATTCTTCGAGGCTATTTATACCTAATTCTCTGCACTAACAACAACCTCTTAACCTATAGTTTTAGATTGGAGGAATACCGACCAAACACAGCATATTAACCCGTTTGATGAATAAATATAAATAATACCTCATACTTTTTGTTTTTAGTATTCTTAATTCTCACCTTTGTTACGTAGAAAACATTAGAAGCTTCTATTTTTCCCCTGCGCTACGCTAATTTTCCACTACGTCTCCCTCCTCCCACCCCCAGCTTCTATAAATATTGAAATGGCGTAGAATATATCAATCATTTGCAGAAGAGGCATCCGATGTGGAGACGTCAGCCGAGGGAAATTCTCTGTCATATCGGAATATTGCCCCAGGAGTCGTACAAATAACTTGGACTTACCCAGAAGAAATACTTGACAGGGTCACAGGTTCGTCCGCCTTTTCAGAACATGTTTACCTAGACGGGGAAAGGTTACGGGATTGTGGCAAAAATTGGATAGAAAGATATTCAAAGGCAGAAGAGGAAAATTTGTTATTTCCCCCCTAAATTTAGAATTCCTGAGCAGGTTATAGTGCGAAAAGGAAAAGAAAACACAAGTATAAGACATAAGTCAAATAAGGAAGAAGTGGGTTAAAGCATGAAAATTGAGTCATGTTTTGTCATGCCCAAAGGCGGAAGCTCGCTTGCAATCCCGCACAATGACCCTTCGGCAAATCACTTTATGCTCAGCAGATGGACACCGAAACCTGCACTCTGTCAATGGGCCAGAAATTACACTTTTAAGCCAATATTCCCGAAAAGAATAAGCTGATGATGTGCACTCTTAATTTTACCTAGAGTATACTTAAAGGGCGCGAAGTACGGTGTTCTCCGAACGACGTTCTTTGTCTAGAGCGGCAAAGTAGACCCTGTGCGTGGATAACGTACCCTAGCTGTAGTTAAATGTGTGTCCTTCCAGGAGCAACAATCCTCTACACAGATAGGAAGGACATTTCCCCGGAACAGTGGTCAAGGATCATCATCAGCGACTCACATAACGTGTGTTTTATGAACTTTACCAGCACAAAGTTTTTCTATGTTTACAGACTTCGGTAGTTTTACGTAATCTTCGCCAGGGAACGCGTTATTCTGTTCAAATAATACCCATGCTTTACACCGGAGAGAATGAATACAGTGCCCGGGAACAATTCGAAATGAAAACGGACCTGGCCCACGGTGGACTGGGAATAACAACGGTGATGCCAATCATTGCAGGAGGGGTGAGAGAGATGGGACGAGTCGGACCCTGGGGAGGAGATCCTGCCCTTCCCGAAGGAAGGTTCGAGCAAATGCGGATGACTGACTTGGAATACATGCGGATTATCAGCTGTAATCCGGATGCTATCAAGGTAATCAAGAAGATAATACTTTTATTCATTTCGTGTTCAGACGGGATGTGCTTGGGATGAGTTGTGTATTCCACGAGTGGAGGATACCAGACGGGGCTGGTGCATATCGAATACATTGCGGGACAGTATTCTTAACTCCTAAAGGACTTAGGCCTTATGTTTGTATCATACCTTGTTCTTTAATATTATTGTCTTTCAAACCAGAAGCTTTTTCTCCCATTATGTGCAATATTACAGTATAAATGTTCAAATTAATATTTCGATCCCCTATTTCCTTGGCTAACTAATGGCTTCGCCCTTTTCAATGGGAAAAATCGCCGTGTGAATGCAGTCACTTGACATTTAATTCCGAGCGGACACCATTCTTTAAAAATGAAAGAACTTTAATCCTGTAAAATTAGATCACATAAGAAAATGAGGTTTGGAGAACAATCTCGCCTATTGGAAAGTACATAGCTAAATAATAATACAATTTGCACAAAGGGAATATAAACTGCACAATCTATTCAATAGAATCCTATAATTATTGCTGGGAAGTACTGGGAGAAGACATCTTCATTTTGCCAAAAATAACGTCCAACGTGTCTGGTTGTGGTTTTGGATTTGCCTGAAAACAAATTGTGTTATAATAAAGAACGATTCCTACCAGTGATTGCCTGCTAGCCAGGGATTTTTTCCTTTTTAAAAGCATCTTGTCAAAGCCGGTAAGCCGCCGATCGTCTGGGTCCTCTTCCGGCTCCGCTCGAAGGTTTTTAAAGGCGTCCGTTGCTGACACGAAAATCTCCTCTTCTACAGACGTCCTTCTAAATAACAAATCGTTAAAAAGTATTAAAAGAAATTCTTACGATTCGGGAGCAGATGGTGGGAAGATAGACTCGGGCAACACCAGATTACTTGCATGGCTATATTGCAACAATGTCCTTGAAACGGGAAGAG
The DNA here is from genome assembly GCA_932521035.1 of Oscheius dolichura. Lineage (NCBI taxonomy): Eukaryota > Metazoa > Nematoda > Chromadorea > Rhabditida > Rhabditidae > Oscheius > Oscheius dolichura. The sequence continues at coordinate 8,230,954 of OW051497.1, read as the reverse complement.
TTGGTTGTGCCGATGGTTGGACTTTTTGGAAAAGTGCTCGAACAGCGCCATGCTGCAATAACAATTGTTGATGCTGATATAAATAGTGACCTACCTGTCCTGCACTCGACGTTGGCGAGCAACTGCCTCTTCTGGGAACTTGGACACTTCCATTTTCAATATTGCCTTTGTTGGCTTCTATTTTCTCAATCTTCCGCTCTTCTTCTTCATACACTTTGGCAAGATCATAATCCTCTAGTTGAAAACCCGTTGCTGGCACCTAAATATGATGGTTATGAAATAGCAACAATAAGTATGACTCACCAGTACTCCTAATGTTTTCCTTTTTACATAGCTATCTTCGTCGCTTCCCTCCGGTTTAACATTTTCTGTATCTTCAGACATATCGTCAGATGTATCATCCAAGTCAATTGGCAGGGGAACTAAGGGCAGCGACTCGTTTGTTGCAGGCTCCGCTCTAAAATATTTGACAGTTCGTAAGAATGTTAGACTTATATTACCTGGAAGGATCCTCCTCTGGGATGGCAAAGCCAGTGGGCAGAATCATTTCTTCTTTAATAAACTTTGGAGGCAAGGTGGGGGAGCTTTTAGGGAATAACTGTTTCTTTGCTGTTCTTGAGGCCGATGTGGGCAGAGAACGACCAGGAGTTCTTTAAAATGTCTAGTAAGAAAAGAAAAGGCAAGCTCACTTTGCTGCTACGGCGTTCTCCATACCGTATTCTTTAATAAACGCGTCTAGTACATGTTCAGGCCTAGCATTCCGCTTTAATCCGTCGCAGACTATTTCCTAAACAGCCCAATTTTATAACTGAACTGATATTTAGCTACCTTAGCTCTTGAAGTGTGTCCAGCTTGATGAAAGACCTTGCTCCATTCAATATAAAATTTAGCAGATTTCCTATATGTACCAGTCTCGTTCATACGATCATAGATCTCTGCCGGAGTGGATGACCGTGAATATTTTCCCTGTTATAACAAAATAAACATTAATAATGTGTAACCCACTAATAAAATATACAATGAGATGACCCTGTCATCTCCGTCGAACTTTGTACCCGGTCCATACACAGCTAGGGCTTCGCTGAGGATTTTCCGAAAATTCTCTTTGTTGCTAGCGGCATAATACTGTTCAAACAGGAGGATTGACCTATATAAACGGCAATTAACAAAATAAAAGGCTGACCAACTCACCCGACAATAAAAGACACGTTATCTTCATCCGTAGAACTTTGTACAGCTTCTTTTATGGAACTGAAACACGAGAATCGATAATTTGCTCTCCCCGCTTTTCTCACCTTAAAAGCTTAGCGTGTTGTGATTTGTTGGACATAGTAAAAGTTCATTGATGCCGGAGGAAAGACGTGGTAAGTGGGAAAGTTATCACGCGTTGAGTGTGTGTGCGTTACAGCTGATTGTCGCAATACTGGCAGGACGCCAACGTTGTAATCGTATTAGAGCGCGCTTGGCCGTAGAGCGCAATTTTATAGCCGGTAAAAAATGGATGTTGTTTAGCGGAAATTAATAAAGACGCATGCAATATTGCTTTTGTCTCGTGGACTTTACCTAATAATTTGTCTTCTTGGTTGACAGTTTATCTATTAATCGATATATTCTCTCTGTCACTATGTTAGTTACCGTAAGAAATGGAACAATTGCGAATAGGGCGAGATTTACTATGATAGGCTTAAGCTATAGTTTTAGACTACATCACTGCTGCCTGTGTGCTCTTTTTGTATTATACTAAGTATTGATGGGTTAGAAGTAAAATACTTCCAGCTATTGTTTCAGTGAACAATACATAGAAACACCATATAAAAACTGACAGCGAGCAGCTGAGCAACGAAAGAATTCTTTAATAACTGGTGAGAAGGTTAAGATTTAGTAGAACACGCCTGTGCTACGATAATTTTGCGCCATTCGCACCTGATAACAATAATGGCAATGAGTTCACCGTTTTAGTAAGGATCTACTATTGCTGATACATGAGTACTTCTAGGCGTATACGAGATTAAGCTACTTCATGTCCGGATGTGTTAATCGAGGAGAATGGAACGATGTTACCACGGGTTCCATTGCAAATTTCCTTGTCTGTAAGAAACACAGACATCTGCCCATTATTAGGGTAGGATTTTCATGAGCTAATTTAAAGAAAAATTATCATTTTTGAAACTTTGAACAGACCCGTCTGTGGCACCCAGAAATAATCTTGAGCCAGTCAGGACCTTCCTCTACGATTGTTTTCATTGTCACTGCCGTCTATTTGAAGAAAACGATGGAAATATACAGCCTTTGAACTTTTATTAAACAAATAATGTCGAATGATCTACGCTACAATTGTAGTTTAGTTATTGTAGTTTTCATCTTTCGGTGAGCGTAATCTCCTTCGGAAGAGGAGTTAACGACCTGACAAATCAACCCTCGTGGCCAGAAAAAGAGCCACGAGATAAGATAAGACGAACTGTAAAATATTACTCTTCTATCGGTTTTACGGAAGCTCTAGAGCACAGAAAATCACAACAAATACCGGAAAAATATATTAAATAGGAAGAAAATATATATCCCCGAAAGTAGTACACAAAGATAGATGAGATCATGAAACATTTGGGCGCTAATTAATTTTGTAACAAAGTCGAACTGACACGGAGCATTGGCACAAAAATTGAGGCGAGGAAGTTCTGCTGAAGGGATCGAGAGGACAAGAATTGGCCGGGGGAAAATCTCTCATTCAAGAAAATATCAATGACAACAGGTAGTTAAGCTCGTTGTGGCTCAGGATTGTTCCAGGCGTCCAGCGCGTAGGCACCGAGCTGCTCTTTGACAGCATCGATCATCAGTGTATCTGTTTTGTATCTGAAATATTTTTAATTAAAGAAATAGAAAGGGTACTGTACTTGATGAAGAAAGGCATCCGTTTCAGTCCGTCATATTTTGGTCGGTGGCGATATTCCTTGGTCAAACAAGAATTAACAAAGAGGACAAATTCTGGAGAGAAATCGTTCTCATCATTTGATACTAACTGAGGAGGGTCCTCTCGAACAACCTGAAAAGAAGACTAGGCTAAAAATAGACAGCAAAGCTTACCGCGTTGATCTGTTCAAACGGAGAAGACACGTTGCGGTAGGGGAATACACCTTTAGCAATCTCATACTGAAAAAATGGTCGGCTGTTTCAAGAAAGCATTAGGGGAAACTAACCAGTGTCAGCCCCAGAGACCACACATCGGACCGTACGTCATAGGAAGACTGCAGTTTTGTTACTCGCTCTGGCTGAAATCATTTGAATACTTTTGTAAAAGGACAAGGAAACTTACCGCCAAATACGGCTGACAGCCGACGTCATGTGACCGGGCGATGGAATTCACCAACTCCCCACAAATTCCAAAGTCGCAAAGTTTGACGTTGCCGTTACGGTCTACCAACACATTGGATGGTTTCACGTCTGGAAATGAAAATAGAATGTGCGCAATATGACTGGATGCATAATTTCATCAGTATTAACAAGCTGACGTCTGCGATTTCAAAAATTTTCATAATATTTTAAAGTAAGATAGCTTGTAAAAGATTCACTAGCTTATTTTCGCAGATAAAATGTGGAGAAGATTGTAAAAAGAGCAAGTAGTGACCCTATTTCTAAGAATCCCAAATGGAAACAGGTGAACTTACCTCTGTGAATGATTTGCAGCTGCGTCTTGAGATAGTCCAAAGCAGTAATTGTCTAAATTTCGAAATTCAACAAGTTCGTCTAAAAATCTTACACAAACAGCGATATGTCCAATGAGAGGTTCAGTTATCCGTTCGTGAAGGTGGTTGTACACACGCTTATACAATCTATCCAAGGAGACGTCTAATAATTCCATACAGATCCAGCAATCGCCCTGAAATGGTTAGAAATTGATGGACTACCGGGTACAGTACCTCGTGGAAGATCACACCATAGAATTTCACAATGTTTTCGCACAGCTCAGTTTGAGCCATGGTGTTATGCTCTCGAAGGAGGCGCTCCTGCTCCTTCCCGTTGACATTGTGGAAGCGGATCCGCTAAAATCTCAAAATAATCCCTTCCTATTAAAGCGCTATGGCGTTTGTCTGTCCGATGGGAAAGTGTTCGACGGTAAAGGGATTAAAAATTTCTTAATCCCGTCGACCGCCGCAGGCGGTTGTCCGCGGAAAAGCGGAAAGGTCGCCACAGGTCGAAACGGATAACTTTGACAGACAGACGGCAGCCGTAGGCTGCCGAAGGCCCGCTGGTAAATATTATTAAAAAGCACTACCTTGACAGCCATTGTCCGACCGGTCTGAGCGTGTTCCATCTTATTTACGGTTCCAAAATTCCCGCTACCAATGACTCCGCAGTCGATGAGATTCGTTGCTCCAAAGCTATACCGTGTTGGACTATTGGGGAATTTTAGAACACCCGTAGCTAATTTGGCTCTGAAAATAAAAAAAAATCAATAGAAACAAAAAAGGAGATTAACTTACAGCATCCGTTGATCCTCGTCCTCGCGGGGATTTTTAACATCCGATATAGGCAGACTTCCTGGGCGAGCCACACCGCCCATTAGGCCATTTGGCCTGTCCACCATCCTGAAATGAATATGTTTTGTTTACATATTACACCGAAATTAATCGGCCCCCAGTGAGAAATTAATTTCAAACCAAGCAAATCTAGTTGGATAATAACTCACGTTGTTAAAAGCGACCTCGTTCTCGGCAAGACGCTAAGAAGTCAAATGAATGGACCACTCCGAGAGAAAGAAACTTGCGAGTGTATCGATTTTGCGCCAACGTGGGGCCGGTCGACTCGCCCTGGCGCGACTTTTGTGCCAAAGAGTCTGTCCTCCAATCTATGAGTGCCTCGAAACACAGCCAATTATGAAATGTCTATTTGCTTAACATTGCAGTTTCAACTAAAATGAAATGGCCTACGTTGATTTATAATCATAATTTGATACGGCAGAATAAAATGACCGGAGCGACGTAGATTTATGACGTCGGCACATTTCCACACAGACTAACAAGTCCTCATTTGTATCCTCGGATTAACAGGGTTGATTAACAACGATTCAGTTGAAGAAAGGAAGACAAAACGACAAATTAAGAAAGTTGAGAGATCAGATAGAGATGTAGGATTTTCAAGCTGAGTCATTCGGGAGGCGGCGGGAGTTCAAAAAAATTGAAACCCTTCATATATCCCCTCGTTAATAATACTTCATCGGTGTTGTACACAATATGTTTGAAAGCAACTCTGAGGAGTGTTTTCCTTGTTCTTTTATCCGGGATGCGAATAAATAGAATCAGGATAAGCAGGGACTCTTCATCATAATACAGCGTCGACTCCATCCTACTGATTTTATCCGTTTAAATCTCAGTCTTGAACGGATTAATCCGCATATTAATAGCTTCTTCCACACAGGCAATGATTTGTGTTGGAAAGCTCTGCAACGTGAATTGGGGCCGTATCTGAAAGAGAGAACTGTATGCGTCGATCAATTGAAAGATACTTTATTGGTTCTGGTCATATAAAATATAAAATATAAAAGCTTTTTTTATTTCACAAAAATATAATGCTATTGGAAGTTTTCCCCCTTTTTTTGCTTTGAAGTTTTTGTTTACGAATATCAGGTCTTTCTTTGTGCGGTCTTGTGTGGAGGAAAGGCTTCGCTTTTGTTCTTTTCAGAAAAAAAATGAGACTATTGTTCTTTTATCTGGAATATCGAGAAGTGAAAAGAAGACACTCATCTACCCTTCACCATCGCCGTGTATTGACGTTATTCTACTGAATTTATTCATCAAAGTCTCGTCGTCCTGAGCGGAGTCACTGTCGCATTGATAGCTTCTTCCAGTTAAACACAGGCTTGTGGAAAGCTTGTGCTGGAAAGAGCGCCAATGTGGATGGGGCTGTAGGAGAAAAATATCTGCCCCCGTCATTTTTGTTTACGGTTAGAGACAGTCCCTGCATTCTTATGATATCACTCATTATGAATGCACTGTATTCCGCCCTTCCTCGAAAATCGTATAAAAGGGGACCCCGAGACCCCGAACACAGCCTTCTTCATCCAATGTCCAAGATAGCCTTTCCTTTCTCCTTCGCTTTTCTCTACACTTATCTCTACCCTTCCAAATGATCCACTCTGGACAGTTTGTTTCGTCGGGGGCATTATGAATGCAGAATTCTCACGGGGGAGACATAAAAGGGACTGTTAACTATTGGTATTCAGTTTCTTTCCATTTTCCCCCTTCCACCCGCTTCTCCAACAATACGACACGTATCTGGACAACTTAAAAGTTCGACACGTATCTGGACAACTCTCTCCCTTTTTTCTTTTATGTTAGCTTCGCCTGAGAGCGCAGTAACCTTTTCGTACTGCTCAACTGACGTCTTCTGAACTGGCGCTTTGTTAGAGAATTATCAAAAAAGATCTTTTTGGCCACAAGGCCATTAACAGTGAGACGCCAGACGGCCGTTATGGCCGGGAAAACAGAAAATTTATCGCAAACTAAATGCCGTGTATAAAAGGGGAAACTGTCCTTCTTTCCTATGCTTTCTCCTAACCATATATTTGACTTTTACAGGACCATGCCCGCCCACGGTACGCCCAAGAACCATAGCGAGGATAAAGATAAGGGAGGGGGAGATGCAGGCAACATTTCTCCATAAACCGTTAAAGGAACTTTTAGACCTGCCCCCCTCCAAGACTCTTTGCCGCCGCCCGTCTGTGAAGGTGGGTCCCAGCCGCCCCAAGACGGTACTGAAAACATAAGCGGCTCACTATAACCTCATATTTCAGCTCAACAACCCTTCCCATGCCCTGATTTGAAGCTTGCTCCTTCAAATGTTTTCAGGCTTGAGAGCCACCTTCATGTTTAATATGAGGTGTGTGATCATTGTTAAAATTACAATTGTGGATTGTGAGGTTCAATAAAACTTGCGTTTAGTTTTGTTGATCATTAGGAAGAGATCTAGTCAGCCAAACTTCTTTTGCACTCCTCCTCAACAGCGCTGGAAACTTAAGAATATCAGCACTTCCCGAGCAATGCAAATAGTGACTTTGCTATGAAACAAACGAGTTTATACCGTAATTCGACAACAGTAAGAACTCCGTCGAGCTTCTCGTCATCTCCTTTTGTCTGCGCTTGTTAGCTTGTTAGAGACGCAATAAATGTTACTGAGTATAATTGTCTAAGAGTGGGGAAGTGAGCGGATAGAAATGTTTAACGCCTATCTAACCTTAACGAATATCCAAACACTGATGGCTGCAATTTTGAGAAGAACCGATCTCTCGATGAAAGATAATCCCAATGGCTCCAGCGATATTTTGCCGAAGCTCCAAAATTTACAACGGCCCATTGACACATAATTTCTACTAGAGATCTAAAGACCGCGGTTACTCTAAGTCTTACCACAAAATAAAAACTATCCAGCACGACATTTTCTAAAAACCCGGCTAGCCTATCAATGGAAGATCTTAGGCGCTCGAAAACGTTTTGTTATTCAATCTGTCCGTTTCAATACAAACAGTTTCTTTTCTCGAGAGCCTGTCGTCTACAGCTGACACTGAGGATTTTCCTGAGACACGGACTAATTAGTCTGGTTTTCGGGATAGTACAACAATGCGATGTCGTGATAGTAGAAAGTTTCTAGAAAGAATCCATCGAAACGTCATTGTGTTTAAGCACCTGCGTATGTTTCTCTCGCAAATCATATTGCAGCAAATGCCTTCTGCTGAATAAGCCATTCACCTAGAAGAACCTCTATAGTGTTTCAGACATTTTTGTCTTTGTGCCCATGTATGCACCCATCTGAAACCAACAATTCCCTTCAAGGAATCAACATGCCTGAATATAATTGACACCCCATTCACTTTATTTTACAATGGAACAAAGCAATTTGAAGGTTCTTAAGTAGGGATATGCACGTAATAACTACCAAGAAGTAATATTCCGCCAAAATAATCAACTCTTTACCACAGATCTCCGTATGCGACAGGCTGTACGGTGTTGTGCTTGTCGACAGTCACACTGTGGCCTCTGTTCCTGGGCCATGCAGAGCAGATGGGTATCGGAGGGCCAACAGGGCCGTCTAAACAGATCACATCAGTACTTCAGAACTTTGGATTAGAAATGGGGGTTTTATAAGTTTGTTCCGCCAGTTGTAAGAAAGGGGTGCGACATTAGATCGGTAGTTTGAGAGAGAGAATGATTTTAAAAGAAACGACTTACAAACCATCCTTTCCTGATAGAATATGGTTATATAAACCGTGCCGCCGTCACCTCCCGGCTGGAAGGGAATAACATTTCCCGGCAGTATTTTCGTGAAGCCCACCGAGTTGGCGATATGTACAACTTGATTTTGAACTTCAGAGGAGGCTAAACAAAATATCTTTGCGGCACAGTAAACTTTCCCACTTCCAAATGTAAGGTCCTTGCTTGCCATGTTCATTGATTCTGCCGCCTTGATGCACACCGTACGATCAGCATCGACCATTGCCCAGATTCCATGGATACTAGCATTGGAGATGTGAGTAGTTCCGCCTCGGTGGGGGCCTTCTTTGCCCATTGGTAAGTCTGAAATACAAATGTTTTGTTCGGGAAACTTACAAGAATAAGAGAGATAGAGCCAAGAGAGATGAAAACGCCGCTCACTGGCAAGGACAGTAACTGGGTCCGTTAAATACACGTTGGCTCCACCCCTTTGTAGCAAACTCGAAACATTTTCACTGATAAATCACTAGTGTGGACCTTTACACTCGGCGCAGTACCGTTAAGTAAAGAGACGCAGCTACTGTTTCTTTCTCGAAATTAAATGTCCTTTCCTCGAAGAACGATATCATTCCATGATTCCAAGTTTATTATTTACATAAACATAGAAAATAGAACGGAATAATGAAAAGATGAAGCTAATCAAATAGTATTACCACCTGAAAAACCAAATAATATATTTTTCTGAGTTTTCCGTGACATTTAATTTCGAGAAAGAAACAGTAGCTGCGTCTCTTTACTTAACGGTACTGCGCCGAGTGTAAAGGTCCACACTAGTGATTTATCAGTGAAAATGTTTCGAGTTTGCTACAAAGGGGTGGAGCCAACGTGTATTTAACGGACCCAGTTACTGCCCTTGCCAGTGAGCGGCGTTTTCATCTCTCTTGGCTCTATCTCTCTTATTCTTGTAAGTTTCCCGAACAAAACATTTGTATTTCAGACTTACCAATGGGCAACGAACAAAGCGGACCTCACCCAGGCGGAACTACTCACATCTCCAATGCTAGTATCCATGGAATCTGGGCAATGGTCGATGCTGATCGTACGGTGTGCGTCAAGGCTGCAGCGGCAATGAACATGGCAAGCAAGGACCTTACATTTGGAAGTGGGAAAGTTTACTGTGACGCAAAGAGATTTTTTAGGCTCATTTGAAGTTCAAAATCAAGTTGTGCATATCGCCAACTCGGTGGGCTTCACGAAAATACTGCCGGGAAATGTTATTCCCTTCCAGCCGGGAGGCAACGGTGACACGGTTTATATAACCATATTCTATCAGGAAAGGATGGTTTGTAAGTCGTTTCTTTTAAAATCATTCTCTCTCTCAAACTACCGATCTAATGTCGCACCCCCTTTCTTACAACTGGCGGAACAAACTTATAAAACCCCCATTTCTAATCCAAAGTTCTGAAGTACTGATGTGATCTGTTTAGGCGGCCCTGTTGGCCCTCCGATGGCCATCTGCTCTGCATGGCCCAGGAACAGAGGCCACAGTGTGACTGTCGACAAGAACAACACCGTACAGCCTGTCGCATACGGAGATCTGTGGTAAAGAGTTGATTAATTTGGCGGAATATTACTTCTTGGTAGTTACTACGTGCATATCCCTACTTAAGAACCTTCAAGTTGCTTTGTTCCATTGTAAAACATAAAGTGAATGGGGTGTCAATTATATTCAGCTATGTTCTTTCCGTGATAATGCAAAATAGTTTTGCGAAAGGTATATTCAAAAGATGCGTGAGAATCGCCACCCTCTAGCCAAATTCACAGAATTGCTGTTCTGACTAGTTTTTTCTTGTTTTCTTTGTGTTATTTTGCTTTTTTACTATATTTTTCACTCTTACTTGCAATAAAACCGTTTATGTACAGATAAATCAGTATTTACAAGCAAAAATGGTTAGTAAAAGACAGTAAATTGGCCGAATGAAGACTATGCGGGAATCCCATCCCGCCCCGAAATCCCCAAATTCGTGAACGGGATTTCCCGCCCTGTAAATTTTTTGGGAGTTCTTTCCCATCTGTCCTGACGACTGTCAGGAATGGTCCAGAGCCCGCCCTCCCATGGGCAGGGTCCGGCAGTCTAGTCACCTGTGTGGATAGGATGTGGCAGCCTATTCGTATCCCACAGGAGCAGAATGGTTAGATGATTCAGTTATTGTATCTTATTATATTTGTATTGTATCAGAGTAATAAATAGATTGATATACGAACTGATTGTCTATTCATTCATCCTTTCATATTTGAACCTTCCACTGAACCCCCGGGCCATAGACTAAGGCGGCCCTTAGACTAGATACTGACACGGGTTCAAACACCATCCTGGGAAGCGCCGTTCCCACACAGCCCTGTTCTACATCGTATGACATGATTCATTTCATTCAGAATTTGTGAAGACGGAAGGATCTGCTCTTTCTTTCAAAAAGATGGGAGAAGAGAGGAGGGGGAGAACATTATCATAGCAGCTATACCTGCTCATATTCTTCTCTTTGAATAAAGTATAAATGGCTACTATGAATTCGAGTTCAACGGCAAAGGAAACATTGACAGGTCGTCGATGAGAGTCTACCAAAGACTGGTTCTGTGAGCAATAAGTTCCGTTTATGTTTGATAATCAGACTAGCGAAAACGTTAGTCAAGAAACGAGCCTATGGATAGGAACACGTTCGCGTTTCACAGTATTCGGGAGCAAGGGCAATATTTTCGGGAAATTTCTTGTTCCCGGCGGTTTTCTTATTCTTGTGCAGAAGACAGCACTCGGCAGACATTTTTCTGCGTTCAAAATAGCGTAGAAAAGCATATGAAGGGAATGAGGCAACACAATTAAAGAAATAAGACAGTGTCTGAGAATAGCCCGATTTGAAATGGTAAAAAAGACTCAAATCTGCCTAAAATCACACAAATAACAATAAAACAGTCAACACTAATTGACAGTAAATAGCTCATAGCCCGAATAGTGTGCTAGTAGCACGAAAGTGTGCCAATAGCCCGAAATCCATTTTGGGGGTGTGCTAATAGCCCGAAATCAAAAACGTGCTATGGGCTGCACCTCTTCCAATATTTGTAAAACAGATTTTGGTGCCAACATTGCTGTAGAATCTCCATTTATTTCTGCATCTAATAAGCCCAAGAACTCCGAAAACGTATGTCTGGATAAGAAGTGTTTGATGCTACAAAGTTGAATACCGTAATCTTCAATACAAAAAACGCTGTTTTTCCACTGTTTACAACCGTTTCCATCCAACGTCGATTTTTTGAAAAATCGGTCAAAATCTTTGACAATTTCTTCCTCAAAACTGTGACATCCGATCTTTTTCATTTTTACTGCAATCAAATAGTCTTGTTATGGGGAGCATTTTAAGTTATAAACGGAAGAGTATCATGGGAAAAAGTTATTTGTGGGTTATTTCGGTACAAAAATTCACTGATATTCCTAAATAGAGCAGAAAAAAATGAACATTTTGATATATGAACGAAATCATAACTCAATGGAAAAAAAGAACTAATTATGCGAGTTTCTGTTATAGCAAGTATTTTCTGGCGTTTTCTTTCGTACTTTTTATTGCAATAAATTAAGAAAATTATAAGGAACAATTTGGTATATGAACCAAAACATAATTAAGCGAAAAACAAATTTATGAATTCCGAAGGAATTCTTTTCGATTTTGCTTTTTTCTTCCATATTTTACTACATTTACATGTTTTTTAAACTGTGTTATAGTAATTTGGGGTCGGCAAAAATGAATAAACACTCTAAAATTTGTAAAAATGCATGAAACCGTTTCTGAATGAAGTTAAGAATTTATACTAAGCGATAAGACCTCTTTTTTTTCTAATCCTACATGTTGTATAGAGATGACTATATGGTGCGACTTAAAGGGACAGTAGCGCAGGCTTTGAAATTTGGCGCGTCGACGCTGGTGGGTTACTGTAGCTATAACCAAAATCTTTTTTACGCACAGTTTTTCATTTCTGATGCTTTCTCTTGTTTTTTTTTTTTGCCGTGCTCAAATTAGTATAAGACAAAAGAAAAAATAACAAAAATCGAGCTGCATGTGCGAGTTTCGAAAATGGATCAAAACTGACGATTTTGAATAAAAAAATAATTTTGGACGAATTATTTGATGCAACCGGTTCCGCCATCTACAACATAGCAGGAAGAAGGTATAGCTTGCCGCCTTGACTACAACTTGGTTCAAGTTAGAGAATCTAAGTGAGCAAATCTCATATTAGAATCAGGAAATTTATTTTAATTACTTTATTTGAAAACTAACAATCTTAAGAGTTAGCATATGTAGGCTGGACCTATTGAAACCGTAAACCAAGCAAACTCTTTGCCTTGGAGTGCACCCTGCCCAACAAACACATTTTAGAAAAAGGAATCCTTACGCGTAAAGAGTAAGATCATCGTGATGCTATCCACAACATCTGCGCGATCCTGCCTTGCCCCTAAAGTCTTTTGGAGAGCTCTCAACATGCAGTAAACACTAACCTTATGAGAGGTAATCCAATCATCTTCGGCTAGAGGTAACTTACACAGCACAATAAAGTGGAGCAACTTCTGGCCGTAGTCGCATCACTTCAACTTCATAAACTTTGAAGACAAACATGTTGTGATGTTCTTTTTCCCCCGTTTAACACCCACTCCAATTGAATCTCGTTTCCTCTTCATTGGATGATCAAGAGCTTTCTGTTGTTTAAATAAAGAATAAATTGTCCCAAAGTGGCAGTTGTTCAAAAGGTCTCAACAATGGAAGACATTGTTCATTATCCTTTGTGTTCTGATGTTTTCATGCTTCATGCTTTCGTTCAAAGAGAAGAGATTCTCGAACGCCCATGGGGTTGCTTTTTCTCTCTCAGCTGACATACTCATAGCTTGTCAATTGCACTACTTCCGTCAAGATAAAAGGTCCTCCTCCTATGGAAACTGCCCCCACATCTTGTTCAATCGCAGGCGTGAGCAATTTCCCATGCTCTGTTTACTCCTTACTGTAGGCAGAATGGTTCAAGCGCCCAGGCATGTTAATCTTGTTATGTTATTCATTCGAGGGTATATTCTTTAGAGGCAAATGTTCTCCTCCTTCTATTTACGCAACAAACAAAGTTATGTAGATGTGAATCACTTCATAGCATGCTTCGATCTCTAGGGTCCTTCCAATCTTTTTTGCTCTTAGAATGTTTCATGAGAACAACATTAGACCATATTTTGCATTCTAGTCCAGTAGAATTAGTGAAATTAGTTAATTAATAGTGTTCGTGAGAAAATGAACAACCACCGTCTTCCAAACGTGATCAATTTGGTCAGATGTTCTTTCCAAGACGTCCTTGTGGCTTATAATTTGTAAACATAACATTCTCTTCCTCATTTTCCGTTTTCCTCGTTTTTCTCGTTTTATAACCAAATGATTTCTCTCTGTCTGAGTGGCTCTCAAAGATAATCCGTCTAACGCGCGGTATATCGGTTTCAGAAGCAGTGAGTCCACTCCTAAGGAGTGCGGAAAAGTCGGGGAATATCACATAAATCTGGAAAACAATCGCCCCGTTTGACAACCAGAAGCCTTTCCATACTTGTTCGCATGGCATTAGCCAATTTCCGGAAAAATATTTATACATGGTCGGCGGTGTTTTATTCCACTCATGTGATCTCAAATCAGTGCTTTGCCCCTTTAGCCGGAACATGCAGAACAACCCTCAATTTTGTCAGACAATCATCAGCCAGTCTACAATTCTTAGAAAAGCGCCCTTTTGCAGACAAGGGCAGATGCCCAGAGACACACTTGAGACAGTCATTATGCAGTAGTGTTTTATTATTCCTTGACGAGGGAGATAGTTCCCAGAATGTTGCATCGTCGGAGAGATTTACGCCTTATGTTCCCTCCCAAATCGGAGACTCCGCCTCTTCCCCTCCCTTTTTTTCATAAGCTCACCTTTGTTTATTATGTTCGTCGAGATATTCTCTGATGTTAGGCTCTATACAATTTCGAGAAGTAGATATTGTTTGAAGCGCTAAGGATAATCTGCTTTTGGCGGGTACCACAGATCACGATGAGCGGTAGAAGGCAAAATTCAGTTGTCTAGCGTCTAGAAGAGATTGAAAAACGCCCTTATTCGCTCTAAAATCTGATCACTACTTATCTTATGCTCTTTATTGACTCAGAAAACATAGGGTAGGCGGGAGGGCAAGGTGGCATCCCTAGGCATCCGATGCATAATCTCATCCTCAAGAGCAAAAACAAGATGAGCCCCTTTGAGAAATCATTACATTTCAGTGGATTTACTATAGCTTACACGCGTGACAATTTACATATTACCCGTGAACTTTGCGCCCTCTTCTTCTTCCACTGTAGAGAATTAAGAGCACTTAAATAAGGGTATTTTTCTCTCTAGTAATCCACTTCCTTATAGCTTATCATCCACTCAGTCTCTCTAACCCCCTGCCCCTTTCTCAATTTCGGCAAAAAACCATTTCCTAATTGAATTCTTTCCAGGACACCCGATCCAGGGGGGTAAACTTGGAGCTAGTCGACAATGTGGCTGCTTTTTATCTACTTGGCGGGTCTCTTCTCTCTCTATCATACCAAAAGCATATCATCTTCTGAGGTAAGCCGGATTAATCTATTGTGCTTACTCACAGCCGTTCTTTATTTCACTCATTCTCTTCTTAAATACTGCTGACGACACAACGCTCCAAATGTTGCGAAGCTTACGGTGTCATCCCCTCATTTGTAACCGTCAAAACCCACTGGGGAAATGTGTTGCCTCCTTTAGATTTATGTCAGTTGCGAGACACAACAGGGGGATTCTATGTTTAATCATTTCCACTTAGTCACGCAAACGAGCAAATTTCTCTCTTCCTTACCACGAGAGGGGGGTCTAAGCAGTTTTAAAGTGCTCATGCGGAAATGGCATTATGTAGGCCCGACGAGACGAATAAAACAGCCAATGGGGATCCATTAACTGGGCAGATTGTTTCAGAGAGAGGCAATCTGGAACAACTTCAAGTACCGGAATGCATTTGTCCGCTGGACAATGGCTGGACCGAACTTGACGGGGGTTGTCATCCAGGGAGATGATTCCAACTATCTCGAGCCTGTGTTCCTGGTGAAAGTTAGCAGACACAACATGGTACACGATATCATCTGTCTCTCTAAAATTATCCTTTCCAGCTTACCGTAATCCTTCCTCATCGTGACGGGAGCACTGCCCTGTTGTCTGCTCAAATTCCAAAGACGGACTATCCCTTTGAGATAATCCTAACTATCGGACAAGATCTCCTCGTAGCCACCTCCAAGTGTCATACAATCATGCTCGACAGGATAAACGATGTTGACTTCAAGTGACCTTTTTAAGCGAACATGATCAAGTGTTACATTTGTAGGATCCGTACTCCGGAAATTACGCTCGGATCACTTCCGCACTTCTACGAGAATATTCACGTCTCCTCAGGAAATCCTCTTCCTGTCTTTTGTAGTGTGCTACTAAATCAGGAGGTGCCAACTGTGAGGGAGAGCGTAGAGAACAAGGTGAGCTATATTTAGACCGGCCCCTCTTCTATGATCGCTTGACAACAATTGTTTTATACCCTGCTTGGGAACCATTATGACATATGTAGGATCGTGGAATTCATTAGTTCGGCAGCCAATGATTAATTGAAAAGAATTCCCATAAGACACTTGAATATTCTTCTCTTTTCAGAAGCGAGTGGGATTGGGCAACGTAAGGACAGAAGAGCAGAACGTTACATGCAAGGTAATTTGAGAACGGCGAGAAAAACGAGTTATTATTTATTCAGTACCTGGAGCAGATGTACAGCGTAGGTTCTGTTGTGGACAAGAGCGAATGTGAGCAGTGTACTTGCGAGGAGAGGTGAGTTTGAAGAGAAGCTGCTCTAGTTATACGTCTTTTGATGAGATATTTCGTTCGTATGCCAGCAGTACTTTTGTAGCTCTCAATTTTGGAGAAAATTCTCGTTTAAAACGAACATCTAGACCAAAAAGAATCAATCTGTTCCTGAAAAACTGCTAGGAAGAAAGACGAGGACGGTGTTTCTTTAAAAATACTTACCGTATTCACGTTTAGATAAAACCTGCAAAACGTTCCCATACTCTGTGAGAATGGCCATTATTTTCTTCTTTCAGCGGCAGCTTCAACTGCGAACACCGAGGCTGCTTACCCATTCCAAACTGCGACTACCCTATTCATGAACCGGGAAGTTGCTGTCCATCTCGCTGTGCAAAAGAGGTTAGCACCACTCTGGGAATTAGTGTTCGGTTTTCCAGTGTGAATTCAACGGCGTCTCCCACCACCACGGATCCATCTTCTGGCCGGAAACATGTGTTCGCTGCGCATGCGATGATGGTTCAGTCCACTGCAAATTTAAGTAAGGACTAGACAATGGGAGAGTGAATGGCTCTGCGTGCCAATTTGCAGCCATGTGCACATGTGTCCAGATCTTCCGTGCCCCCTTGAGCAGCAGAAAAAAGAAATCGGGCAGTGCTGTCCTTCCTGTGTGAACTTTGATTACTGCAGTGTCAGTCCATGCCATCAGGATGCTGTCTGCCTCTCATTCGAAGGGGGAGCAAAGTGTCGCTGTAAAGAAGTCAGTCCTTCCGGCTTCTGGTTTAAAATATATCCTCCTCCGTTTTAGGGTTTCTTCGGAAATGGGACATTCTGTTATGACATAGATGAATGTAATTTTGCGTGGTCAATCCAAGAACAGGTGAGATCAATCTTCTCTTATGAGGGACGGAGATCCCCCTCTCCGATCATTCCCTGATCCCCGAAGGAATCAAAAGCCTCTGGGAAACTGACAGAAAACAGAGCTTAGCCGCTCCAGAGTGATGGAGTGGCTCGGGGACCATGGCAAATTGAAGGATTGCAACAGGGACGTCATCATTTTTACCACTTTTGTTAAGATCAATTGCTTGTCCCGCTCTTTTTTGAATCCAAAAATAGTTTGAGGGGGGAACAGCCGTCGCTCTGGGACCTCACAATTCTATTTCAGCTTGGCGGATGTACTAGTTCTGTTTGTGTTAACACGAAGGGCAGCTTCCGGTGTGATTGTCTACCTGGACACCCCCGAATAGATGAACGCACCTGCCTCAATTTAATCCGGATTTAGCGAGAGAGACCGGAGAGGATTTACACATATTGACACGGCCCCTGAACAAGGCAGACCCTCGGGTATTAATATACATAACATGTGAAATAAAACATTCTTTACTATGTTGTAGTTTTTGAATAGTTTACCAGTAGTGATTAAAATTTTGTCATGACATCAGGATTACTGTAGAGTAAAAAATACAGTTTTTAAACACACCGGACGTAGAATAATTGCACAAGTACAAAGCACTATGTGGGATGGGGATGGAAAAGCTGCATTGGATGCGAATATCTTTGGGATCTTGGGATAAGAGTTGAAAGACGACATGTCGTAACAAGGATGGAAGTAATCGCCTAATTGAGTAGTTTGTGTGGCAGTTAAGAAATAATAAGAAATAAAATAGTAATAACATATAATAACAAAAAAAATTATGAAGAGAAGATCCTAGCATGAAAGTCGTTGAGAAGCGAATCGTTGCGTTTGTTGTGAAAGCATGGGATAAACTGAGAAGTGGCAGGTTTTTGGAGCAATTGTAAGCAGGCACTAGGAATTCAGAAAAACAAAAAAGGATCGTCTAAATATCGTCAAAATCTTCAAAATCGTCGAGTTTGGCAGCGAGAGGGGGGACAGAGTTCAGAAGGTCGGCGACGTCGAAGCCAGCGTCTTCGTCGGTAGCGGTTCCATTGGTTGAGAGCTTTAAATTAAAATTCTTTAAATAACTGACGGCGACAAACTGTTCTGGGCGAGGGAATCTTGGGAAGAGCCAAGTTTGCCTTCGGCTTTTGAGCAAAAAGATCCAGAGAAGCTTCTTCCTCTCCCAGTGATTGCTCGTCTGAGGATTCCTTGTAAATATCGTCACCATTAACAGCCCGTTCAAAGTTTCTCAACTGGCCAGACGTAGTAGGAGTAGGCAATTCATCTTCCGCCGGAGCACGCCTGAATAACTTTGTGAGTTTAAAAATTGGCGACCAATGCTTACGTGGCAGGCCCTTTTGGCAATATTGCTGCGAGTTCTCTCTTTTTGCCCAGGTCACCTCGTTTCTTTTTATAGACCTGAAGATAAGGGAGCTTAGAAAATGAAGGAATTCGAGCTGACATGTTTCTTTTGTGGAATCTTTTGGGCGTCGCCTTCGTCATCTCCCGAAAAGGCTGATTCATGCGCATCGGAAGAGGATGTAACCCCGTCTTAAAAGTAATAATGACCAGAGGGCAGGACTGAACCTACCGTTGAACAGTTTCCGACATTCAGCGTGGTGCTTCGGGGTGACGAGAGACTTGGCCATTTGGTAGCGATGAGCTAGACTTTGCGGTTGTCCGCGAATGGCAGCGAGGAGGGAGGACATCCTCTCCCGTTCAAACGCATCCTCCTGGAAGAGAATTGCATGTGTTATTTTTTGGGATAAACAAAAGAATAGCTGGAAAAACTAGGAAGTGGGTACCTACCACAGTGCGGAAAGCCTCATCTCCCTCAACGAGTGCCCCATTCTGGCAAGACGAATATTTCTCGTCGAACTCCAAAAGTGCACATCCTATACGATGGGAAACAATATCCGAAGGAGATTCAATGTCGGCAACTGCCATTACGGATTTGAAGTCACGCGAATTGAGACAAACATGTACCATAACACAATCCAACGTGTCTAGTAGCCTCTCAGTAAGCTGAAACCCTGCATATTATAGAGGGCAGCAGTAGGATAGACTGTGTTATGACAGAGCTTATTTGAACAAACACAACTGACCGAGTGGCTGGTCGAGCTCTTCATATACTCTCTAATGGCAGCGCTGAGTAAATCCGGTCTCTGTTTGGCGATATATGCCAGATGCGACGGCAAGTTAACACTAGTCCGCTTGATACCGAACTCTTTCGAAGCTGTGATGTTAATTCTCTATAAATATAAAGATTTAAAGAAAAGGAAGATTGAGGAATACCTGCTTGACCGCTTCGGTGATTAGGATGTTTCTTGTCTCTCTTGGATACGCTCTGATAATTTCAAGGTCCAGGGTATTGGGGTATTTGGATTTTACCAAAGGTGAAACAAGATGAAGGACTCCTCCATATCCATAAACCTAAAAGGAAAATTAAGAGAAAATAGATTGGAAAGATTATGGTAAATTCCATCGTTTAAAGGTTTGGTCACTAAAGTACATAAGGGGAGTGTATTCGAAGACTACTGGACTCTTCTAACACTACTAAGCTTCAGGCCCTTTGTGACTCCTGAAACAAAGAATGCCCTTGAGCAAGGAATTTTTCGAAAGTGCTTCAAGATCATTTAGATAATCTTTCTTGACTTTTAACTTCTTCACCAATTCACCGCCGCTTTCCTACCTTTCGATTGAAATCGTCTGCAGAGTGAATCCATTTTGGAAGTACTTCATTTCTTTCACATTCTCGGAAAAACAAATTTTCTTTTGGTTCATTAGTGGAAATACTAAAAACAAACATGAGAGAGTACAAAACACACCCACCTGAATACGAGTCCATCGAAATGTTGTGTCAGATGGAAGAGGACATCAATAATCTTCCACAAATCGTCTCGCCTCCCGTTTAAGGAACTCTTCCCTTTTAATGGAATACCACTATAGCCTAAAAAAGAAAATGCAAAGTGTACAAAATCAATGACTGACCTTTCGACGTGAGAACAATGGAGTTTTCATCAAACACGTAATCTTTTGTCGAGTCGACAATCGCCTTGCTAATCTGCTCATTTGTGGTATCTGATCCTCTATACAAAAAGTATTCTAAAACGGGCTCCATCTGTCCCTACCCCCTGAAATAATATATTAAATGAAAGGTTTCCAAGCAGACGGAAAAGAGAACACCAGACAGGGCGAGACCCACAAATGTCACTCATATATAGATGTCGACAGTTTTTTGTAGAACTACGGGGGCGAACTAGTTCCATTTCTGATGGACAATGTGACAGAGGGGAACTAGTCAATTCTCCGGCCATAAAGTAGAAATGACTCCCCCTTGTCACAATGGGCAGATATTCACTCGAAAATTCATTGACAAATTAGATGAAGTGGAAGCTTGAAAGTATTTGGAGAAAGGGAGATTGGAGCGGGCGAGATGTATTTAGGCGCTAGTGAGGGTCTCAGGACAATGGTCTTGGAACTGAAAAGTGGAAGTCCATTTAGTAGTGGACTTCCTTTGTCCGGCTGCGTAATTGTCCATATGGGAACTGAGATCGAAAAAGGGAACAAAACTCGTTAAAAAGTTTAAAATGGAAGAAACATTCGGATCAAATCAGTCCAGGGAAGGGCTGATAATGGATAATGGCTAGGTACCGACAGCCAAATTGCTAGGTATGGAGGAAGGGCGCCAATTTTGAAAATGGAGAAAATTGAATGATATATTGAGATTAAATAGTTGTTTAGGGAAGGAATAACCAGCATAATTATACAGAATATCATATGCAGAACGAGGACTAATGCATTAATTGTAGGGTCTAGGACCGCTGCCATGGGTGGGTGCGGGCGGGCGATATCGATTGGGAGTCGGGGCCGAGAGAAATAGTAGAGAAAAAGATGGTGTGCTGAACGCGGCATGTCCAGTCCCGTATGACCCGTTCGACTCCGCACTGTCCGGCCCGGAATGGAGATAGAAAACATCGTCGCCAACACAGTCTATATTAAAGCTCGAGAGAGTGAGTCATACCCCCTCTTTATCTCCCCCGCTATTCCTCTCCATCTCTGTCTTCAATTTTTGATTTGTTTGAGGATTTATTCCCCGTTAATCCGATCCCCGGGTTGAAAAAGATGGGCCACCTATTGTTTGCAGCTGATTTTGAATCTCTTCTTTATGTTTATCTTTCAGGTGGAGGACAGAAAAAAGGAAAGAGCAAGAAATGGAAGAACTATCTTCAATTTCCTCATTATAAGGAGTGTCTCTATTTAAAAAATGAATTAGATCTCAGGTTAGTTGGTTTAAATTATTCTCCCCCATTTCACAAGTTAGTTATTTATATTTTATGACAAAATACTAATCAAATGCCTACGTTTTCATTCAATCGTGTCTAATTTACAACTATTCAAAGACTGATAACTTTATTCAACTCCCCTGCTCTATAATTTTATGTTCTTTTGATATATTCCGATTATTTTTAGTCTCTATTCTTTGGAATTCCTCCTAACCTTTGAAAAATTCAAAGCGGAACCATTTTCCGGCTTATTTATTCAGCTTTTCATGAACTAGTTTGCCATTTTCCATCTGCTTCAATGATTTTATTCTTTTCTCAACGATGATGTTTCGTATCTGTGCCCTTTCCACCTATTATCATTACTCTAGCCTGTTCTTTTTCTGTTTGCGGCCGAAATAAACGGAACTGTGATCCCAAAAATGACCTCCAACGGGCCCTTTGCTCTCCACCTACGCGAGATTTTTTATACTACGTATATGATCTTAAAAAATCATTGAACCGTGTCGAAAATGCCACTCTACTTCGAGATACAAATCTTTTTACGATGGTTAAAGGGCTCTCTGTCTCTCGCTCCTCTTGCTGGCGTTGTAAAATTCGGTCTAGGCTAAGAGCTCCAGATGTCCCTCTAGAGAGAATGTGTCTGCCGCAAAATGAGGTCCTTTACCACACCACAGTGGACACATCCACAGCGTAAAGAGTAGCGTTCACAGTAGAGAGTTCTACAAGCGGTAGCCTCTAAAAGCCCTCGTTTTTTTTTTCTGCAAAGCTGCGCGTTTTTGTGCTTTCAGTGGTTTGTTACACCGCGCAGGACACTAGTGTATCCATTTGTCTGTCCTGACCGGAAAAGTGGGAAGAAATTAATATCAGAGTATTGCCTCAGAAGAGGGTTCCTTTATCAGCATGTCGGCTAATCCCTATTCTTTTCAGCTACTCCTATGTTATCGAAAGGCAACCGATCGGCCGTGTACTCTTCCAAGACTTTTGTCATTACAGCAATCCGCAATACTACGAGTGTTGCATATTCCTGAACAAGGTATGGTAATCAGATTATATACACTATAGTATTCCGAGAGGGAGTTAGGCTAATTCCGGACAGACCCGTGACTCCCGGTTCTCTCTTTTCCCCGGCTAGCAGTGTGTAGCGTTGGCTCAAATTCCCACACCGCTGAGGATGTTGATAAGGTGTCGATATGTTCCCCCTCTCATGACAAGTTTGCACTCATTCGTATCTTTTCCGGGGGGCCAGATGTCGAGGCCACGAGCGGGAACATTCACACAATTCAAAAATGCGGGAAGTAAAGCCGCCAGATGAGAAAGAGATTGCGAGGACGGAAAAAGACCACAATTGCCTTCATTTTCCCCGCCGGTCACATTGGGACACACTTTTCAGGTCGAGGAATATGAGACGTCTGATGATGATGGCGAATCTAGGAAAAACCTTGTTCATGAGATCTCCGACATGCTCACTTCGCCAACGGGGGACGATCCTACGGTAGCTGGGAAGACTTATATAACCAATTAAAGAGAAATCTTTAGTCTTCGGCGAATTCTTCCTGGTGTTCCTTTCTCCCTCAAGACCTCATCAATCGTATAGTGTCTTTCGCCGACGATAGCCAACCACAAAATGAAGCCATAGAAGAGGCCACCAGGTCAGTGCTGCCCTTTGGCCTTTTCTTGTGTGTCTGGGTTGATTCTGCGGACAATTGCACCCAATTTATACAGTTCCATTGACGTAAACACCGTGTCTACATTCATATCTATGGCATCCCTAAGTAAACATCTTAAGGTTGATACGGAATTTCCTTGCCGGCGAGCCATACCAACTTTTCCTGGATTCGGTCTACTTCAATCGGTTTATCCAATGGAAATGGCTAGAACGACGGCCAGTGGACAAGCACACCTTTCGTCTCTACCGAGTGTTAGGCAAAGGAGGATTTGGAGAAGTCTGTGCGTGTCAGGTATTAGGGAATCCCTAAGTGAAGGTAGAATTCATTTGTAGGTCCGATCCTCCGGGAAAATGTACGCCTTGAAGAAATTGGAAAAGAAGAGGGTAAAAAAACGGCACGCCGAGACGTTGAGTCTAAATGAGAAGCAGATCCTCCAACGGATAAATTCTCCCTTTGTGGTAAGTTTAGACCTTTAATCCTGGTTTCTGCTTAACACGTCAAGCCGCTAAGTTGCTATAATTGTTTGTATGTTCATCATTTGCGGAGAACTTGATTATTGGCGCTACGATGGGGCAAGCTATGCGATGGCAAACAAAAGAATCCTTTGAGATACTACTAGCAACATGGTTTGTAATGATGCTATTGACGGATATTGCATAATTGCGAGCGAAGGAGAGGGTGTATGTGGGGGTGAGAGACGCTAAATTATGATTCATGAGCTTATTTTCCAGGAAGGTTTTGCGGCAGGGAGAGGGGATAGCTCTCTCTCTCTCATGAATGCCTTTTACGCAGAGGAAGGGGGATGCGCTGGATAATGTACTCTCTCTTCCCCGTTATGCCGCGCAAATCAAGTACATTCTTAAGCCGAGGGGTGCCTTTGAATTTTAAGAAAGCCCAATATCACGAGGGATTTTAAAAACCCTTTAAAAAGGCTAGCAATTTATGGGAGAGAGAATTGAAGAGCATTTTTTGTTGGGAAAAGATAAAATTAAGGACTTTTATGGAACTACAGCCATTTTCCAGCTAGGGAAAAATGTGGCTATAATTTTTAAATTGAAAGAGAACGAAAAAATAGAAGTAACCGTGCTCCAAAGCAATTTATTACTATTAATGAGGCTTTCATTTTGTTTAGATGGAGAAAAGTACTAAATTTTGTTTTTC
Source organism: Oscheius dolichura (assembly GCA_932521035.1). NCBI lineage: Eukaryota > Metazoa > Nematoda > Chromadorea > Rhabditida > Rhabditidae > Oscheius > Oscheius dolichura. The sequence goes on along the minus strand of OW051497.1, from coordinate 8,206,851 downwards.
AGGTGAGTCTAGCCTATGCATATGAGACGAAGGATGCTCTCTGTCTGGTCTTAACACTAATGAACGGAGGTGGGTTAATATTTTTCATGGTTTGTCATTTGTGCTACAAAGAACGTTCTTGGGCTCTTTTGGCGTTCTAGTTAATCTTGTCGATTACCCTAACCCCACTAAAGACGTTTTATGACAGGTCAGTGAGAGAACCCCTCTCTATAAAATGAAATTCTCATGCTAGGGAAACAATTCTTTTATTTTCAGGGGATCTGAAGTTCCATCTATATAACCTGATGCCGGGTGGCTTCGACGAGAAGAGGGTTCAGTTCTACTCAGCTGAAATAACACTAGGATTACAACACTTGCACCGGGAACGGATATTGTATCGCGACCTGAAGCCGGAAAACATCCTGCTCGATGACTTTGGTGAGTATCGGCGACAGCAGAAATAAGCTGGATCTTGTTTCCAAAGTGGAAACAACTGTCATTTCGTCACATGAGAACAAACTTGAGCTTGTTACACAAAGATCTTTCACTACTGTCTCCGCGTGTGAAACAAAAGTATATTCAAACTAGAATGAATGAGCGGGAGACAAGGGAAGGATAGATCCTCCTTTAGCAACTTTAATTAGGCCCATAGGACAAATCTCCTCTTTTCAGGACATGTGCGCATCAGTGATCTGGGATTGGCCGTGGAGCTGAAGGATAACGAGCCCATTAAAGGACGCGTTGGCACCGTTGGCTACATGGGTACGTTTAAATATATTCGTCTTAGTACCTTATATGACCCTTGCTCTCTAAGGAGTCCAAAAAAGCAACCAGACGAGAGAAAATTGCCTCCAATTGTCTTTTCCAGCTCCGGAGATAGTGAAGAATGAAAGATACAGCTACGGCGTGGATTGGTGGGGACTGGGCTGTCTGATCTATGAGATGATCGAAGGAAAGGCGCCTTTTAGACAACGAAAAGAAAAAGTGAAACGGGAAGAAGTTGAACGACGGGTAAAAGAAGACCAGGAGAAATATTCCGACAAATTTAGTGAAGCAGCCCGGACATTGTGCAGGTTTGTTGCTTCTGAAATGAATAACCAATGCTATCCTTTTCTAGAGGTCTTCTACATAAAGAACCATCATTTCGATTGGGTTGCAGACGGGTTAATAAGCCAGAAGAGGGCGCAGAAGAAATCCGAGCACATCCGTTTTTCAATACAGCTGATGCAAACACCGGAAGAGAGCCAGTCCCATGGAAGAAAATGGAAGCCGGCAAGGTTAGAGATCCCTTCATTCTCATTTTCCTGAGGGGAGCTGTCACCAAAACAATATTTTTTTTCCCAGAGGCGTGTGTCTGTCTCATTCTCCCTTCAGGGAGCCGAGAGCGCGACTACTGTAGCCAGAAGTGCACGCTTTCCTCGAAACAACCGAGTCTTTGTAAAAACATACCTATCCATGGCAAAATAAGCTTCAATTCTCGTTGAACACGATCCGCTCGAGCCTAATTGGCAAAGATATCCAATCGGGTGTTAGGTTACGCTGTAATTGCTGCAGGCACCTGGTTTTTTATCCGATAATGTCCGATTGAAGGTGTCTGGCCACGAAATAAGAAGCCAATTAGACCTAATTTGTATATTTTTATGCTTCCAGGTAACACCGCCATTCTGCCCGGATCCACGTGCAGTATATGCCAAGGACGTACTGGACATTGAACAATTCAGCACGGTCAAGGGGGTCCGGTTAGATGCTTCCGATACACAGTTCTACGGCAAATTCAATACAGGAAGTGTCAGCATCCCATGGCAGAGCGAGGTTTGTTTGATCTCGATCGGGCCTTCTTCGCCGAACTGCCACTAACCGGGTTTAACTTGGCAATGATGAACACATATTCTCGCTTTCGTTTGGCATTCTTTCCTTGAAAAGTTTAAACGGGGAAGGGATCAAGGGGTCGGCCAACAGAAGGCTTTAGAAATGCATACAACGCGTCAAAGAACAATAAGATTTTCAGATGATCGAGACAGAATGTTTTGCCGAATTGAATGCAATTTACGAAGAAAATGGTGAATTAGTCTGGGATTTAAGGCCAGATTGCTCTAGTGCTGATGATCGAAGAAACGGATCAAGTAAACCGGGTTTTTTCTCCAGGCTCTTTAAAAGAAAAGTGAGAGATTTCTTCATTTACCAGGGGATTGACACACTTATTTGTTGTTTCGTTACTGTAACCGCACTGGAATGTCACAACGAGCATGAAAAGAAGCTGAAGCTGATGAAAACAGCCAGAAAAGTCATATTTTAATCCCCTTCGAGTGCCTGTTTTCTTCAATTTTTCGCTCATTTAAATGTGTTCACTTTAGTGATGTGCCTTGGATCGTCTTTCTCTCTGCCTTCTGTTTCCATATTTTTCCAACCGTAAGTTTCAAACTTAGTTCACCTGCCGGAAGAGGAAGAATCTACAGTACTCAGCCTGTTTTTAGCTTACTGTATATAGTGATTTGTGGTTGTGAGAAAGACACGGCTAGATTCTCCCTCCCACACTGTCCCTGTTCCCCCTCTATCGGCCCTTGTTCTATGCTTCCGTTTTCAGTCACACTCCAATTATTTGCATCCAAAGTGCAAAGCCTGCCACAAATCTTCCGGCTGTGCCTGTAAGGTAAGTTGTTGTTTTCATATTCTTCTTCTCTCTGCTTTTGGCATCATAGATCAGGCTCGCCTGGTTTGCCGTTTTGCTTTTCTCTAGTCACTCCCGGCATGTGTCTAATAAATTGGGAAAAGAAATTATTTTTATGGATATACTCACTCTCCCAAGTGGCAATAGTTTCCCATAAAGGATTCATGAATGTCTAATTGAGGCTGGATAGCATGAAAGATGGCCGTCGCCCAGTTTGAATGGCTCTCGCTTCTATAGACACTTGAAACTATAAAATAGTAAATAAATAACGGCTATTTTAAGAGTCGTCCAGAAAAGGGGGCCTGGGTTAGATGGAAATTAAATAGAAAATCCTCTCTCATCTGTCTTTCCGTGCATATCAACGTTTATTTTAAACATTTCTCTTCGTTTGGCCGCTTCTTCCCGGCTCGATAATCCTGTCTGGAGCATTTTATCAGACAAGATATTTTGGGACTCATGGGATTCCCGATCATTTTAAAGAACTCTGTATACCACGAACAGCGTGTGCTTTGAACATATAATCAAGTTGCACCATATAGTCATCTCTATAGAACATGTAGGATTGGAAAAAAGAGGTCTTATCGCTTAGTATAAATTCTTAACTGCGCCGGATTGATTTATAGAACCCGAATTTTGGGATTGGTCTGTGGGAACACAAAAGCGCACAAGTTGTAGGTTTATTTAGAGGATTTTGAGATAGACAACCAAATTATAGTATCTTCTCATTTTTGTCATTCAAAATATGCTACGGTACTATTCCCCTCCTCGGTCCACACACATTTGAATTAGAGTAATGACCACGTGAATAGGCTCCAAATCCCGGAAGTTGTAATTTCCAACAGTTTCAGGTGACAAAGTCAATGCACGATCTCCAATTCGACAGTGTGAACAGCTCCCTTCATCCGGGAACCGGAAGACAGAATCGTGCCGCATCTGACTGCGGCCAGCTCTCGGAAGTCACTCTCGCCAATCAGTTGCCAACCGTTGCCCAAGCCAAGGGTTCCCCCCTTCGTAATTACTAAGATTTATATACTTTCATTTGTTTTCCTTTGGGTCTTGACTGGCTCATATCAAAAAATTTATTTATGCACCCCACACACCATTTATTTTCCCGGTCCTATTCACTGTTATGTTTTCCCTTTTTTTATGTTCGTCTTTTTTTTTGAAAGTACCAATTTCTCCTCGTTTTTTTCTGCCAGAGCTTACCCCACGATTCGATTCAGTTATAGTCCTGGAGTCTCTTTCAATTTGTTCGTCTGTTTTCTCTAAGTTCACCCCTTTCTAGATACTGATTGTGGATAGAGGCCGTTAGTCCTCTTTCCCCTGTCATACCGCTCTGTTCCTTTCATTGTTTTGCGTAGCGTAGGCGCTGTACATATCGCGGCCGAGCTGCGCGGGTTTCACCATTCTAGTCCTCCTTTTCCCTGCTTTACATTCTGCTTCTCTTTCGCACATAAAGTTTTTTAAAAAATAAAGTTTTAATAAAAAGTTTTATTCACCCATATCTTGTTCTTTCTACCACACAACGAGGCGCCCTTTTAGGAGGTTTCAGGCTCATTTATTGTAACAAAAGGAAGATTTACAAGTTTGTTCGTTTAGGGCTGGAACTGTCAGATAAACACTTCTGACATTTTGATCTGGCACAATCCGTGTACTTGTTATTCTTGCAAAGATAAAATCCAATTTTTTTGCTTTTTAAGAGATGTTCGAAAATTGCATCCGCCTTCCAAGCTTGCCAGTCTACCAAGAATAGGAAATGAGCGCAGATTAGAATAGGAAATGAGCGCAGATTCACCATTTTGTTTTCTGGGCTACTTTTTGAGGAAAAAAACGATAAAGATAACCTCGTTTCCTGAAACTCCGAAGATCGAGCGCTACCTCCAAAAATGGGGGTGGCTCTATCATTTTGTTACGCAGTGTATAAGAAAGTACAATACATTTAGAAAATATTTGGTAGCTGTTTTATAAAAGGAATTCACCAATCCTCAGCCGCGGCATATGTATTGCGACAATATGAGATTTGACCACTGCTGGATGTTTATGCGTTATGCAGTCATCCAGCAATAACAGTAAAATATTTACTTAATTAGCAGATAAACAGAAACAATTGCAACAATAAACCACGTAATCTTCGTACCGGCAGCAGCTCTAATTCTATAGGAGAGGGGAAGACTTCCCTCCTTTTCCCGTTCAACTAAGGAAGCCGGGGGAGGCGAACAGTATTCCACCTCCTATGGGAGGCGAAGCGATGATAGGCGATAATGCGTAGGGACTTAAAATAAGGGCTCCGGTGATTGAAGGGGACAGTACGGCAGGACTAAGGACCAGTGGACTCAGCACGAACGGAGACAGTGCCTGGACAACAGTTCTTTTCGTACATATCCAAAAGACTTACTATTGGACTGAGGACCACTGGACTCAAGGTCTGAAAAGCTTCCTGTTTCCTGTATTGAACAGTATTCTTACCATAGAACTCAAAATAATTGGAGTCAAAACTTGAGGGCTTAAAATCATAGGGGAGAGAGTGACTGGGGAAAGCACGAGGGGATTTGCTGAAAAGATTTGGACCGATTCTGCTGACAAAATTCAAGGAGTTTGTCAGGTTATGCCTACCTACGCCTGGTGACAGTATAGCTGGATTCATCAAAAACGGACTCAGTATAAGTGGGCTGAATCCGTTTTTACTGGATAACACAGATTAATACCTGAAGAGGACCAAAGGGCTGAAGGCGCGAGGGGAGAGGATCAACGGGACGAAAAGCTGGAAGGTGTCATAAAAGAAGGCAGAAATGGAACCCAAGGAGACAGTATAACTGAGCCAAAAAGAGCCGGAGGATTTTGAGAGGATTTTGAGAAGTTTGCCGGCAAGGTAAAACAAGATGCCCTCAAAAAGTACCTTGACTATGGAAAATTCTCTTCATCTTCTCTTCAACTTCACTATGAAGCAGACCACGAAATTTGTAGTAGTTTTCACAAAATTGAAATTTAATGCGAGAAACAAACTACAATCACTGATTCAAATTCCGCCCCACCATTTGCGGCTTAAAATGTCAAAAAGGTTGAATTTAAACTGCAAGAAAACCTTTTAATAGTAAATTTCCAACCAAATAGATTAAAAGAAATTTCAGTCCCACTTATTAATAATGCGGTAAGTGCAATCGCGGCTGCATCCAGCGGAACTGCTGATGTGCTACTCGGTGTACATCTTATGGGTCCACAGGCCGCGTTGGTATCGAAGGCTCTACTTCCGTTTGCAACAGTCCTTATGAACGACTTAAACCCAGCGGTAACTCAAGAATGTTATATACCTAATTATGGCACATTTCAGGAGAACACAGTACCAAGGACTGATAGAATTAAAAGAGAGAACTGAATATCTCTTCAAAATGAATGAAGTCCGTATTCGTGCGTCTGGACAAATGATTTCAGGGAGAGCGTCTCAAAATCTATACAGAAAGGTAAGCACGAAAACTTTAAAGGGGCTACCAACCAGGGATAACAGCAGGGTGTAATGAAATCTTTATCTTGTTTCTCTGTGTGATCTAAAAGAAATAAATACTGCTTTTTACTTTAAAAAAAAAACAAGAAAAGTTGCCCTGGTCGAATTAAAGCGTGGTGAAAAGTCCTCTGCAGAATTATATGCGATATGCCTAAAAAAATACTGAGTTTTCATTCTTTGAGCCACTGGGAAATATGAAAAACTTCACATCTCGGATGCTAAACCCCGTTCTCAATAAAGACAACGGATACAAGGAGAACTATACAAATAAATGTAGAGACGGCGACAAGTAAGAAACACCGAATTCACCGTAACGCATTTGTTTTTTGATCACCCACTTCTTTGCTACAGGTTAGTACGTTTATATACGTGCATAATATACGTGATAATCGTGCACACCATACACAGACAGAGTCGTGAGTAAAGCACGAGGCTCCCCACGTTAACTACCTCCGCGTTTAGCGAGCATTAAGTGAGTTCGCGACAAAAGACGCCTGCTGCCAAAAGTATTCCACCATAAAAAACAAAAACTAGTTCGAAAAAACTGCTCTATTAGTCAAAGAAAGTGCGAGTTACACAACACAGTCCGGGGACGTCCCTACCCGCTCGGTACATTAGAATTTAGTGGTTGCGTAGGAATCTATACGAACAATGCAACAAACCAGAACCTCCGCAACAAGTTCACAAGTGGGTTCTGCGACGCCAGTTCTTATCCAGAACAATGAATGAAGGTGCAGAAGAAAGAAGCAATGAATGCAGACCACTACATGACAGGTAAGTATATGTGATTATGTTGTCAATGATGATTAAGACTTCGCCGAAATAGCCGAAATGTTTGAAGAAACTATGGGGAATGGGACAAAGATTTCCGTGCCAGAAAAAATACTCACAACTACTTTCCCATCCTACGAGAAAGGGATGGAAATCTTATGCAAGCATCTTAAAAGTATCATACCGAAGTCGAAGCAGTTCAGAGAAGAGCCACTAGACAAGTAAACAACACAGAATATACATTAATTTTCTAGCTGCATCATGAAAAATCTGCTGCAATTGTCAAAATACAAGAACGCCTTTAGTTTATCATTCACAAGAAGATTGAATTTGCAGCTGTTGGATATAGTAATATAGCTCCAATTTCCTTTTATTTTTATATGTCAGGCCTTTATTGCGCCATTGTGTGCAAAAATGATATACCAGGATGCCCAACAGAGTGTCGATGACTACCTCAACACAGTGGAGAGGGAGATAACAATAATATCCGACCACACGGTATATCAGGACTTCACTTGTGAGTCTTTTTCAAGGGTTTTTTAATTTTCAGGTTCTTGCAAACTAACATGTTTCAGGAATCCGCCTGGCCCTCGGTCTATGTTCAAATAGCAGAAACCCATCTCCTCTCCAAAAAACGAGAAGAGCTGAATATAGACAATGTTTTCAGCAAGATTGACAAAGAAATGGAAACTACCGAACTGCCAATGTAAGTTATTTTGTGAGAAACAAGCCTGCTTTCTCAACGATTGCATATCCCTCTTGCTTCGCCAGATTATACCGTTCAAGGAGTTTCAAAAAGCATCATCACATTGTATACTAAAAGGCTTCGTAATAGTCGAGAACCTCCTCATGCATTTTGCGGCTTTTATCAAATAATCTGTTCAGTTATTCGTACCAGGGAATCGTGGTTGCCACAGCTAACCAGGACACAGATTATCGAATTCTACCACAATTCCGAGCCTGTTATCGAACTCATAATTTTAGGAAAAATTGGAGATCGTATTATTATAGGAATGCGCACCCCTATCAATACAATCAATGAGACTTTACAGCATCTATTACTGTAAGTTTCGTCCAGAGAAGGAAAACAGGGCTTTGCAAACTTTAGACTTTATTCATAGTTGTCTAGTTTTTGAATGTAAAAAGCTTAAAATTGGTTACAGATTTCATGGCTTACTCTAAGAGACAATTTCAGCTCGCTGTACGATGAGAAGGTATACATACTACATAAGTTACGAGAACAATTTCTTGATAAAATCCTTACTGACCACCTTGTCCACGGCTACGCGATAGTGCGAGCCACCGATACTTGGTGGGACTGCCCTACTATCAAAGTAGTCGGAGCTCCTTACTACTATGACGACGTTACCGCTATGTCAATCATCCAATTCGAACGCCGTCATTTTCATTGTTACCGAATTAAAATTTATTTGGTTCTATGAGCGAAACGGACATCAATTTTCAAGATTTGTTGCAACGTTATATTTTTCAAAATAAATTGTCTAAAACGTTTCTAGTCTTCTTCTAGACGTCTTCTAGAAAAAAAATAATGTTTCACTGGTTGACAAAAACTAGCAAAAATGAAGATCATTCCCAAGCTCCTTGTATGTTACGCTGGAAAGGAAAGCTTTATTTAATATCAGATCAGTTAAAATCACCAAATGATGAATCGAAAAGTAACATCAAATGAGAAGTGATTACTAAGAAAAGACCGTTGAACCAAAGCATACCTCTGGCCCGAACTCGAATTGCCAATGCAATTGGTCAAGAGTATAAAGACATTTGCAATGAATCATCCCGCTTCCGGTGTGTTAGCATCTGTTGACTGTCGTCGTCCAGTAAATGCTGTTATTTTCTAATCACTTGATCGAATTAATCCTAAGCAAAGCCGCCTGAGCTGGAAAAATCCGTTGTCCCGGAGACGGATTTGGGCGTGAACACGGTGACTGTTGGATGTTCACATTCTTCTCATTCTTTCTCACCACTTTTACCGGGCGAGGATGTTTCTACAGGTTTCTGAATGGGTCTTCGACTCGAAGAAGAATGAAGTAAGTTTTTAGCTGCTTGTTGTCAAAGGAGGTGTATTCAACTCCTCGTCTGGTAAACGTTCTCGCACAAATTCTGGGTTCACGGCGGGGTAGTAATAACATTTTACAACACAGACGTTGAATTGCTGTTTGACAAGTCATTTCCCTTTATCTCTTTTCAAAAACACACGAAATTTGGTAGATTATGCTGCTTTGTTTCTTTTTTAAGACTAGCCGTTTTAGGAAGTTATGCTCGGCGACTCCTTCCTCTCTCAGAACCTAGTCTACGAGAGGGAGAAAACCAACCCCTTCGCTGCAGGACCCACAATGGAAGCGGTCATCGTGGCTCTCTTCTTCTCCGCCATACTGATCCTTCTCATGATTGCTATGTTCCTCGTAGCCTGTAGGATCTTCCTCCCTGGGGCCTTTGCTTATCTCCGAGGGAGGTATAGCGAGCTACGTCGGGCAGCAGCTCGCGATATTTATCGCGTAGAACTGAATACAAACGGAGGTAGGAAAGCACTACAAATGATATTTTCATGTTCTAGAAGCCGTTATTATCCCGGCTGAGAGAAGCGTCGAGACTGAAGATGTATAGAAGAACTTAGAAGCCCCCTCACTTTTCTCTTTAGAGTAAAGACATTAATCTTTATTGTTCAATGCCCGTGATGAGGATATTTCTCCTCAAGGCTGTCGGTGTCGTTGTCTTCCTCGGATTCAGAATCCAGCGGATTTCTATATAAATGTAGGGAGCTGCCGCACTGTTTGGCTGCTTCTGCTACAGTCTGTTTGCCAACCGGAAGATTTTCTCCAGGGGTCATGTCTTCCGGAACTGGAAAAGAGGCTCAAAAGCTATAAAGCCTTACTGTTCTGATCGTTCAGCCTACTGGCGCTTTTACTGAAACGAGTTGAGCCGCTGATACTTGTTGGAGCTCTGCTCTTCGGCTGGAGGAAGGAGTGAATTCCTTAAATTTGGTATTTTGATTAAACTGGAGACCCCTACCGGAAGGGACAGCAGAATTGTCTCGTTCATGAGCCATAAGAAGTAGTTGTCTTTGGACCGACAATTCCCTCAGATGGCGCTGACTTTCTCGTACACTGATGAACTCCTCCAGCTGATCTCTGCAAAGGACGCATTTCCTTGTAATTCCCAGAAGCTCCTACTTTGGCGTGTTGCGATCCCGGTGATCCTGCCCTGTGCGTTTTCCAAAGAAGATGTACGTCAGTATTAAAAGGACAATGAAAGCAATAAATCCGAAAGCCGGGAAGATCAGCCCGAAGTACCACCAGCTTCCACGCTCGGTATAATAGTCCGATGGAGGTGTGGGTGGTAATCCCTGAAATAAGACAAAGTTGTATCTTGGTTTATTGAATTCAGAATGGGTTAAAGGTTAATCCCTAGACTAGGGCACACTATTTTGGTCATTTCCCGTAAAAGGTTAGTGGCACCTTGTTTGTTTCGATGTCCACCGGCTGCACTACATGCTTTTCTGCTGCGTCCATATCCGCCAATTCGTGGAGAAGGGTAATATTTTTCTAAACAAATACTCCTTGCTGATGTACTCCAATACAGTACCAGTTCCGTCCTGCACCAATCAATTTGAAACGTTGGGGCAAAGAAGCGATTAACGACGACTTGGTTGGCGTTTTTGCAATAATTCGGCTTAGATCGCAGATTTTGAACTAGGGTATAGACGTTCGGATAAAATCCTCTTTGAGTACCGACGGAGACGATACATCTGAAACGAACGGAGATCAGTGGAAAGGGGGGAAATATAGAGAAATATTTACTACAAGGCAAAAGCGGAAATTCTGCGAATAGCGACATTTATTGAAGATTTCTTAATTAAATTTACCCTTTCCCAACTGCAATGGCTTATTTTCTATTAGGATATCTACATAATCATGGAAGATTGTAAAGAACTACTTACCCAAATTTTTCATAACGTAGATTCTGCCGCTTTTCAACAGGAATTTCGCTTTGAATGTTGTAAATGTATGGATTAACCAGTTTTCCTTTGAAAGTATCCGAAATTGACTTCTCTAATCTACCTGAACACAATTTGTTTTAAAAGGATTTCGTTGCCCTAAAACTAACTTATTAATCCAGTTCGGTCATTTATTAAATCCTCGGCATCTATATTTTTAATGTTGAGATCAAATAATTGTGTTGTTGACTTAGTGAAATTCTCTGAAAGGATTACGTTCTATTTATGATCGGATAAAGGCCTCACCATCTTCTTCTAGACTAAATATTAGATAGAAGTGCTGGCTAACAAAGGTGTCAATTCTTTTGGCTATTATATGAATATTAACCTGTCTTGCTGTTGTGATTGGGGTACCTGAAGAAGAAAGACTATAAAACTGAAATCAAAACAAGTACCTATGAGATAGGCCAGAGGGGCATGCTTCGAAGGAAGAAGGTGTAACCACTGGGGAAGAGCTGGCCTGCCTTTGATTGTTGCTGACCATTTTACAGGAACTAAAAGGGCAGTTTTTAATAGACTCAATCTTTAAAAATGGTCGCGCAGGAAGATTTCTAAGTGTAAAAATATGCGTTTATCATCCCCGTTAATTTTAGCTTCACTCGGAAATTTGTGATTCCCGTTTCGTGGTTAATCCCCTTTGAAGAGTAGTTGGATGAATATAGATGCCTAAAACCTTTAAAACGGGTTTATTGGGGATTCTACACAGCATTCATTGTATATATTCTAGACACACCCTGTTTTAAGATAGCAGACGGTGACGCAAGCTCGTTATTTTGAGCCTGGTCGTATTTTTTCAAGAAATATACGAATTTTGACTTCAAAATTCGAGCTGCACAACCGAGAGATTTGGAATTAGTAATGTAGGTAACATTAAATCCCCAACTAATTAGAGCACCTACCTGTTTGATTAAATAATGACCCGGAATGAAGATGATAGATGAAAAATTTTCCTTTCTTCGCTTTAGCCTCTCGAGTATAAATAGCAAAACTACAGGTAATAATAGATAAAAGCAACCACAAAGGTCGTATCTGCATCTGGCAGATATGCTAAAGGAGCTGTTCCGCTGTGGTGGTGGGTTACACTGCGATTTGCCAGCTGCTCAACGCAAGCAAGCCAAAATGACGCATTGAGGGGTCATCTCCCTCAGTCACAATAGCTGTGAAAAAGTCTTTTTAATACACCCGGCTGACAGCTGCCATCCGGGAGCCTGGAAATAGCTCCTCATCTTAATTAGAACGGAGAAATTTATTACATAAACATAAGTGAAAAATCACAACAAAAATATGGGTGACCCGAGCACGTCCTACGCGGGAAGGGCTGGTAGAGAGAAGAAGGAGGGAGAATATAACTATTTTGGCAACCAGAGCAAAGTGACTATATTGAACGGAGGAGAGAGAACAAAGGGAAGGGCTTTCTAGAGGGTTCTATAGAGAAAAAGACAAGTTTTTTTGGATTTACTAGACCGTAGTTTGGAGAGGAAGTAGGTAACTTTTTTGGCTGAAATAGATTTGAATAGTTATGACACCCAGTACAGATTGCGGCACCACGGGGAGACAGGAGCTTTATATTTTCTGCTTTATTGCACAAGAGGACGATACTTGAAGCTTCTTGTTCTGGCAACAAAATTACCTCGTCTGGCTGTCCAAAAGACGGCCGGTTTCTCCCCTACAAAGCATTATTATTCATGGGGATAAGAGGGATTACTACCTTCCGGCCTCGAGATCCTTTTCCTTGCGGCTCTCCCTTCCGCAGCAATTGTAGCAGACGCAAGCGAACAGACCACAATTGTTCACCTTACAGCAAATCAAGTCAACCACTATGAACAACACAAGAAGCGCGATTCCGGCAATGATAGCTATCCTCTTGACATCGAAGGCAGGGTCGAAGGTGGACGTCGGATACTCTGAACCAATTACTTCATTATCAGAAAGGGAGAAATACTCACCATCAGTTTCCTTGTCAATGGTCGTCGGAGCTCCAGGGCCGACTGCGTTGATAGCGTGAACTGAGACTCGGTAGAAGGAGTGGGGCTTGATTCCACGGATCTCTACGTTCTTCTCATCGGGGTCCACCGAAACGCTGAATTTGGTGCCAGTCTGGACAAGCTGAACGGAGGTGTTGATAACAAAGCTATTGTCAACACTACCTCTTGGGTCTCTTCTCCCTTTTCCAGCTCATCAACCTGTACGTTGTAGCCAGTAATCTCTGCTCCGTGGTCGTTGGGCTCGCTCCACGAGACAGTACAGGTTTCCTGGCATTCCATCTCGACTTCTTCGGGAGCAAGGGGGGCCCATGGCTCGGTGGTCTCCATGTTGACGGGCTCAATGAAGCCAGAGTCACCGGCTTCGTTTAGGGCCTTCGCACGGACTTGGTACTGGGTGCTGGGTTCAAGATCCGGAATGGCCATTCCTTTCGAGTCTAGAATTTGTAATTTGATAAAGATCTGTTATTATGGCTACCATAATCCACTCTGAAGACTCGGGCGCTATCCCAGTCGTAGTTGGAATCGACATCATCCATTTTAGCGACTTGGAACTCCAGTTCAGTGGGTTCCGAAGCCTCGTTGTCATAGGTTCCCTCAGAAACGAAACATTTTCCATAATTGGGATAGACAAACTGCTTGCAATCAAGACCAATCGGCTCGCCAGGTGCAACTATTAGATTTTATGATCTTTTACGACTGTCTCAGACTAACCGATTTGAATAACACGCATCTCGTGGCTCATTTCGCCGATTCCATTCTCGGCCTTGCATTTATATGTGCCATATCTGCCTTCGGTATTCTCGATGGTCAGTCTGGAAGTGGCCTCGGAACTGTCGATGACAACGCTGCTCCCATCCGCCTCGATCTGAAAATTTCTCTCTTTCCATTGTTCCAATATTTGCCAAATCTTTACCTCGTCATCATCTTTGAACCAAGTCCACTTAGCTTGTGGAACTGCAGAAACCTCGCAGTAGACTGTAACAGTGTTTCCATCATACGAGCGGACAGTCTCTTCAGAAGAGGACTTCAGGACAGGGGCGTCTAAAAACATCTCGTTGCTATACCCTATACAATTCGTTACGTGTGATGGCCAGGTTCATAGTTCTGTTCGAAGCTCCGGCTTCATTTTCCACAAGGCACCTGTAGGCACCGGCATCTTCCAAACTGAGCTGACGCACAGTCAATATCAAAGAGTTTCCGTCCGCCCGGACACTGACTCGATCAGAGGTGACATCAGAGACATACTAAAAAGTCAAGTTTTGTATACTTATCTATGATAAAAGAAAAGACCTTTACTGTCACAAAACCCCCTCATTACTGTAACCACGTCCAGATGTGTCAATCTACCGCGCAACATGTCATTTGCATATCATCATGTGTGGTCGGCTGGGACAATTAGCTACGTGCGATTTTTGGCGCCAGAGTGGTTTTCAAAGGCTGGCTCTCGTTGGCGCCAGTCCGGTTGTTTAGAATTAATTGGGGTATACTTACCCTCTTCCATCTGGTATTTTCCTCTTCCTCTTCACCATCTTCTCCAGGGGCGGCGTCAGCGGGGGCTTCATCAGATTCGTTCTTCTCTTCGGAGGCGAGGGCAGTGGTTGTCTCTTCCTCTTCGTCCTCTTGAGAAGCCTCGCTGGTCAGAGGATGAGGTGTGGTTGTTTCCTCCTCGCTGGTCTCCTTCTCGGTCTCCTCTTCTTCGTTTTCTTCCTGAAAGATGAAATATAACAAGAGAGATACAGTAACAAACATCATCGTCAGCTGCAGCGGTGGTAGTTGGCTCGGCCTCGGTAGAGTCATCGAGAACTTCCTTCTCTTCGCTGTTCTCCTTCTCGGTAGAGGTAGCTGCTCCCTCTTCGATTACCTGAAAAATACAGTTTTCACACAGTAAAATAAGTTCCTTACTGCATATTCCTGATCCTCAAAGACGAATTTCGCTTTGAGATCCCCTTCTCCACTGTATCTACAAACCAGTTCAACATTTTCGTTCGTTTTCTTGGTGAGGTCAACCATTCTTTCAATCCTGGGTTTCACTGTAAACAACCGTGACAGGGACACCATTATTTACTTACAGAAGACGGTAATGTCTCCGGTCTTTGTATCCTGACCGATGTCATTGGTGGCAATGCACTTGTATGCGCCAGCATCTTCAGAGGACAGCGACTCAATGACCAGGAGTCCATCTTCTACCGTGTGTTTGTCGGAGTTGTCAATTTCTTCTCCTTCCTATAATCCCTCCAATAAGTCAAAATTAATCAAAGGGTGAAGACAAGAGGCGACTGCCCTTGTCGGAGAAAGGATAATCCCATCAATTGGGTCGGCAGAGCAACCAAGCGGAAGCAGAAACAATAAGATACAACCAGTAGGGGGGACCCAAATTAGTCATAAACGGTTAAAAATGGTCTTCTCGCTCTCTCCCCTCTTTGCCGTGTACTGCCAACACCCATAAACCAAACAGTAGATGACCTCTATTCGCGCATAGCGTGACCATTTTACCGTTCGTTAGCCATGCTGATGACCTTATAGGAGGGGGAGCACGCGACGTTTTGTCTCTCTCTCACCCGAGGAGAAATCATCCAGCCAGGTGTACCCAACTATTATTTATGCCTAGTCGCCCTACTGACAGATGGAGACATCCTCCCCAAATTTGCATATGATAGGTGTAAATCTGTCTCTCCGTTTTGCTCTCTTTTCAACAGATGGCATAGGCCAAAAATGACCACCCTCGACATAAAAGCCAAATGATCGGGACGGCTGCATATGGTAGCACTCTAAAAGCGACTAATGGCGGGGAGTAAACAATACAAGACCGGGCAACAGATTGGCAGCGAGGTGAACTGATTCGTCTCTCTTTAAAACGGGTTATTTCCTTATTGAGAAGAAATCTGACCTCCCCAAGGGATCCCTTACTCTATCCATTTGTTTTCAACCACTACGGAGTAATGTCCGCTTGTCAGGGGGATCGATTGCATCTCTCTTAGTGCATAAGTATGAATAACTTGCACATCTGAAAGCTTTTTCCCGCGGGATATTGAGAGCATACGATTCAATCACCGCGAACACTCCAACTGCATGGGATAATAGACTCTACGCGAATAAGCGTATGAGGAGCGCTCTATTGCGTTACGAGAGGTGTTGGTCCCTCCAAGTTCCCCGGGGTGAATTGAATTTCCCCGCTACCTAGAGAGATAGAGGGAGTTGATCAAAGTAACTGTTTACTCATTCTGTGATTCCTACCTGGTTCAGCCACTTGTAGATGGGCTGCGGCTTGCCGACCGCGCCACACTTGAGTTGAGCGCTGTGTCCCTCGAAGCCTCTTCCGTTCTCTGGGACGTCGAAGACAGTAATCACAGGCTTGGCTGAAAGTGTACACATTAATGCACCCAGGATGACCTTACAATATCCGGTAACACTGATGGAGAGCGTCTCGAAGGAGCTGTGCTGAGCGGCGTTGCAGTGATAAACTCCGTCATCCTTCTTGGAATTGTAGTTCTTAACCACCAAGGTCTGCTTGTCGTTCTCGAAATCGTAACCCCTTGGAGAACCTGAAAAAGTTGGACTTGTATCATATATTCTGGCTAATCCCTTGTGAAATAGGACCCTTGATGGCTAACAAACGTTAGCTAAAGGTTTTTATACTGTGCAATGAGAGAAGGATGAATGAAACCTAGCTCCAGCGCAAACATGGAGAAGACCCCTAAAAATTTGTTTCTCCCGTCAAATCAATGGGTCTGTTGCGCAACTCAAATACTGTGGCAGCAGTTTACCTAGCCGGTGTCCCTTCGGAAGTGTGATATCTTTAGAAACAAGCAGAGAGAACGCTCCAGTTTTGCAAAGAGAGGTGCAGAGCCTTTCCCACACATGTGTGTTCCTTTACCGGCATTCGGCCCCGGGACAGCACAGATTAGGCTCGAGCTCAAATTTCAAACGACGTTCGTCCCCCGGTGGTTCTCTCTCTAATTGACTTATCCTCAGAAACTGGTCACAATTGAAGAAATCTCCGGTCTACGCAACACAAAGCCTAAGACAGATGGCAATCGCCGCCCTGTAATCGTCCCACAAAAGGATTAGAGAAGAGATCGCTTGACCCCCATAAATATGCAAATCATAGGTGATCTTCTTGAAATCTTCCTCTTTTGACAATAGCCGCCAAAAGTAGGGCTTCAATATGGTTGACCGGGGGTCTAATATGCCTAGGTGTGGCTGCGCCTTTTGCGTGTTTTTCTAATTGTCCGTTAGGTGCTCCTCCAATATGCAAATCGCGGGGTGGCTCTACAATGAATACCATTCGAAAAGGACAAAGGCGGCCTTAGCCAAAAGCGAACGATGTCCCATTGTCTCAGCCTTTCAGCCGCTCCCAGGCATCTCTTCTCGGTTCACTGATTTCTACGCAGAAAACGAAAGAGGGAGTAAGCGCGTAACTGATGCGCTTGGCTTACTACGATGGACCCACGGATTACCCCCACTTAGCGCGAAAAATGATTGGGCAGAAACCAAACATTCCCGGCTACTTTTTGCTGCCAGTTGGAAGTTCTGATAGCTCTCTCTTCTCAAACAATTCGAAAGAGAGAGAGGCACTTCCAAAGAGTAATATGATATTCTATGGGATCAGCGCTAATGGCTCTTTACTATGTTTCCCATGGGTTCTCCCTCTCGCTCTCCCTATCCCGAAAATGAGAGAACCCGAAGAAGGCGGCAAGCTTTGGGGAAGCTCCTCTCAGGCTTGCGTAAGGGCTACAGTTGCGTAAGGCGATTGGTGATGATTGATTAAAGGGCCACCATATTGAGGGATCGCTCCTTATTAGACGAGAAAAAGACTCACTCTCGTCCAAAGTGGTTCCATTAAACTGCCAGAAGACCTCAAGACCTTCAGCTCCTTCCACTTTGCATTTGATTTCTGCCGTGCTGCCCTCTTCGGGGTGTTGTTCCGTCAGGGGGTCAATGAATCTCGGCGGGTCTGAAAAAAATCTTAAGATTAATACTACCCTTCCCCGAGTATGAGGCGCCTTATTCTCTTTGAAGATGTCTCCTAATTGGAGTGGTGTTGTCCAATTGTCGTTGGCTCCTATTCCTCTCTCTCTCGCGCTCTTCTCTTCTCCCCTGGCCCCCCGTAATTTTGCCACCTTGACCTGTGACATGTGCCGGCAGCGAGCCAACTTGTTTGCCTACCCCACATTTCTCTAATGAGACCTGCGTTCATTAGCGAACAGTTACGGCACAAAGCTCTCCTGGTTCACGCGGGTTTTAAATCCAAAACAAGTGCTACTGATTGTTCGCACCCCCGTGCTTTCTTAAGCATGCATGCCTTCTTGATTGCTGAGCAGATGTCTTTGTGTGAAGAAAATGACTCACCGACAAAGGAGATGGTCGCTTGAAGTTCCTGTGTCTCTCCCTCAACGGTGGCTTTACACGTGTAAGTACCGCCGTCGGATGGCTTCGGGCGATTGATCAGCAGCTGATTGGCATAGGGAGTATTAATGGTCATCACACTTAAAAAGGCGGACGATTAGAAAGAAGAAAGAGAATAAATCACCTTCCGAGGCGGGCGACGACATTTCCGTTTCGAAACCAATTGACTGTCACCTCGCTGGCAGCTCCCGTAAAATCCTTCACCTTACAGATAACCAAAAAATTGTCCCCACTCCGCCTGTTAATTAGGCGTTCGCCGTGTGGATTTAGGGTCAGATTCCATGCTGAAAGTTTGTTTATCTTTTTATGATCATTGACTGTTTCAGGGAATCGGATTCCGCTCTCTTTATCTCTCTCTCTCTCTCTCTTCAGGGAACGGGCGCACGGGGGAAACCACAAAAAAAGAGCAGCTGATTCAACAAACTGTTTTACTGAAGCTGCTAATTTCCGACAGCTTGTGGAGTTTCGGCGACCCACGTCCGCAAGAGCAAGACTGTTCCCGTCAAGTGTTTAGCCTTGTCAGTGCGCGCCGCTTAATACACACACTAATATGCCATTCTGACTACCGCAAAGTTCTTTAGCTCCTCTACTTGACAGGGAATTAACCTCTTCTGGCCATGTTCACCGTTTTCGAAAGAGTAAACGAACGGAGGAGTGAAGGGAGAGGGAGGGGGAGAGTCTCACGGTTTTGTCACCCGGCAAAACCCCCTTACTCATACAGAGGACAAAGACTCGGTGGCTGTCTAAGACGAAGCAGAGATGAGACAGCGGCTGGGTCACTCTGAGTCACCGTTAAAAAGTCGCGGAATCATCCTGGGAACGTGGTAATCGCCAAGAAGTTGGGAATAGGGCCCCCTGGTCTCCATTTCTCTTTTGTCTTGATCTCGGCCATCTTTTTTCTAATGCCCTTTGCCATAAAATTGAGGCTGGAGTCAATATTGACGAGGCAATTTGATCAACTGCTTAAATAGCTGGAAGATAGCTAAAAAAAGTAGCCAAACAGTTGCGAACTTCCTCTGTCTACTGCATCACACTTTTTCTGGGGAGAGGGGGAAAGACCTTCGGCAAATGTTCGAGGGCGCGAGTTGTTCCTCTTTCAGTTCCCAAGAGGTTTAAAATGTGGAGGGGCAGTTAAATAGGATTGAAGCTAAAGGGATTATGAGTCGTCCTAGGGACCAAAATGTCTGAGATTCCGACAGAAAATCAGTTTAGGATGTGACCTACGGGGAGGACGTAAATACGCTAATACCTCGCGCGGGACACAACAAGTTGCCTGGCAGCTCTGGAATAAGGGCAGAGCTCCGCGGAAAATAGAGAGGGGACAAATAATTAAATATTAAGGAAGTTGAAGACACCTACCTGAAACCCAAGTAATTATAGCGAGTACAATTATTAGCGAGCGCATGGCTCCCCGCTAGCAAGGAATGAACGGACCTTGCGTCGGCAATGCCAAGCCACGCCCATCTGCGGGATGCTCAGCGCTACTGCAGGTAAGCTGCTTGGCAAACCACTCCATTGGGAAGTTTTAATGAAACAGAGGCTACTTGAAGAGAGGAGATCTGAAAACTATCTGAAAAACGGAAAGCCCATAGGGGGAAGTTCTTGAGAAATCCGAGAAAACCTTGTGATGACTGTCACGACAGCCCGTCAGCCAACAGTTCTTTACTTCAAACTAGAAACGCTTGTTCCTACAGTATTTTCCGATGGGAAGCTCATCCTAGAGATGGTCTGAGATCCTTGGTTTCATTTTCTTCTGACGTTCGCCTCCTGCGCAACTTTTAAAGTATTCTGTTTCACTTTTAAGCAACACCGACACTCCTAGAAGGTCTCCTGATCTTTAGAAACCCTTCAGAACAGGAAGAACGGGATGAGCTGAGGAACCCTCATTACAAATTAACAAGTTTCACAGCTTCCGAGCCTTGATGCTCGCTACCTCGACCCAAGATGCTATCTTTAGATTGGGTGTTGAACATCCACCCGACGAAAGTGCATGTTGACTGGCTCTTTGTGAGTCAACTCTATGGATGCTGAGTCTCGCTTCTTCAGTCAAAACATAACCCTCATTAGTGTTACTTAGAAAGAGGGCGAAAAGGGCATCTCAACCCCTGGCTAAAATGTCTTGGCTGCTGAAACATTCTGATGCAGCCCTCTTGCAGGTGTTATTGTCTTTCGCTCCAGTGAGATTCAAAAAAGGGAATTGTTCCTTGTCTGCTGTATTTCTAATTAGGGGAGAGATTCTGCATTGGTAATTTATGTAATATTATACAAGAGACGGAGCTCTTTGAAGGGACTCTAGTTGTTATCGTCCCCGCTCTCTTCGAATTCGTCAGTAACTGATGATTACAGGATGCCTGCCTCTTGCGTGGGACAACGGACGGAGGTCAGGTAATCGTGGGATAAGATCACAGTTACGAGTGCGATAATTCTGGACCTAAACACAACGGAAAGATTGATTTGAGTCGTTTCTCTTTTGACTGGAATAATTTATTACCCATAATTATCATAAACTCTTTGATGTACAATTATAACAAAGTCTCAGACTCATTGAAGACGGAAAACCTAGCAATGATATCATGGTTGTTCTTGAGATCGTTTTCGATGACTTCGGTTTTGTTTATTCTCGTGTACACTGCGCGTAGAAAGTTGACAATCCCACTTGCGCTATCTTTCAGATTTTTCACTATGACCGACCTGAAAAAATGGGGAAATTAAAGGTAAAAGAGTTAGGGAAGCGGCCCAAAGCGGGTACATAGGTCTCGAGACGGATACACAACGGAATTGATCACTCTGGGAACAGTGCATCAGGCTCTTAGCAGCCGTAGACGCCGCCAATGCTCTTACCTATTTACAACTAGGTCTTCCACAAATTTCCACTCTTCTATGCCTTGGTGGCATTTCTGCAGATCGAGCGGGTGCACCCTGGTGTCATACCAGCCTCCTTTGCTAAAATAAGCACTCGAAATTAGATGCAATTTTTTTCGCTCACAAGGTCCCATTCCACATTTTCTTCTGGCTCTCTTTCCTTCCGTGTAGTAAGAAATCAAAGTCGAGGGACCATTTACTCAGCGTTAGCCCTCCATCGCGGGCCCAACCTCTTCCCTAAAAGGGCTATATTTCTGACAGAAGATATAGGGGCACTTACCTTGCGGAATACCTTCACTCTACCGAGATCCTCCTCTGCACCAAGGGCCTTCCGTACACACCACTCGTGATCAAACATGTTATCCCATCCTTTGGATTCTTGCCACAGTTGCCAACAGTCATGGATGGCTTTTCGACTGCCAAGAACAACCTCCGCCACGTAGGCCTGAAACGAAAGGACACGAGTCAATGGCTAACTAGTTGGAGAAAAGCGAGAAGGATAATTTAAAACTGAATGCACTTCAATGCACCTGAATCGCTCCATTGTCCGTTCCGTGATCGTTTATCTTCGGATGTATGAATTCAAAATTTGCAAAGCCGCGAACAAAGGCTTTTCCAAATTTAGTTCCTTTGACGATGTACGAGCCTTGAAATAGACATTTTAAAGGTTGGCTATTTTTAATACCGGCCATGATCTCCCAATTCCAAAAGCGGTCATACATGTACACTTCGTGTTTATCGTCAATAAATTCTTTAAAAGATCTGAAAAGAGACTTTGGACTAAGCGAGCTATGAGGTTCAGAACAGAGGTTCCCAACTGAACACCCGAAACGAACATAAACAAAGGGAGAAATCATCTCTCCGCGCGCCTTTTTCAACACATGGGCAATAGTTAAGGTCTCTGGGGGTCCATTCAAAGCAGGGCAATTATTAAAATATATAATTACCTGTATGGATTGACAATTTCCATGTCGGAGTCGATGAATACATACCAATCGTGATTCGTATTTTCCAGCATGTTGGCCACGGCACAGTGTCTACGGTAGAAGAACTGAAAGACTTCAGAATAATTCTCTGTAATTGCGACAAGGCACTACCCGAGGAACAGGCTCCCCAAGCAGCTTCGCATTTGCGTTGAATGTGCGCAATATCGCAAACTATAGACGCAGTAAAGCGGAGATAGAAATCTTCTGAGGTCTTCGCTCCATATTTCGCCTAATTCCAGACTGTCCTAGCCCTTTTTGTTATTATTCTGTATCATTCGGTATTGTCCTCTATCTGAGAGACACACCTTTAGAATCTCGCAATGAATCATAAACCGTCTTTGAATAGTCAAAGAACCCTTTGTATCTGCCCTTACTCACGTCCTGATGATGTCCACAGACTGCATTATGGTCTGCCAAATTCAACAAGTACATGTAATGCCCCCTCATTTCTGCATAACATTGGACAGAGCCGATAGCCGTCCTGAAGTGTTCAGATATTTGGTAGACAATATGTTGCATGAAACCTGTATTCATTAACTTTCCACCTGTCGCTTATGACTTCGACGATGGCTAACTTGGAGTTCCATATGGATTCTGCCGTATTGTTCTATAACATCGGTAAATATTTGCCATTTCTAGACTGAAACT
This sequence comes from Oscheius dolichura, assembly GCA_932521035.1. NCBI lineage: Eukaryota > Metazoa > Nematoda > Chromadorea > Rhabditida > Rhabditidae > Oscheius > Oscheius dolichura. The sequence goes on along the minus strand of OW051497.1, from coordinate 8,184,032 downwards.
GACTATTTTACGACCCACAACGGATGGCAACGGCTGGAGGGAATATTGTCTCAACGTAACCCTTGATACGATGACACCGGGGTGTTCCATTTGGGTGATCATTAGACACAGTCCGCATAATGTAATCCACGAAATGTGAACTAGCCTCTTTGCATTACTCATTGACACCTGTAACTGGAGCGTCTTTTATGGAAATGAAGATAAGGAAGGGGAAAGAAATAATGAGATGTATTGGATAAGAAAGTGAAAACAACGCGCAGCTTCGGGGGAAAGGGGGTGAGGATGACCTGCACCCGCGATTACGAGACGAGAGAGACAATATCGAACTTCGAAATTGAACCATTTCTAGAGCGGAAAAAGCTGGATTTTGCGGAGGCTTTTCCATCGCGGATAAGACTGGACAACCGTCAATTAAAATCCCAAATGCCCGTCTAATGGAGTAAGACTTTAAAAACGTGTAGGCTCTCTCAAGTTAGAGCCTTCTGGAAACTTACTGGGTACTGGAGAACAACATAATAAAACAAGTTGTATTGTGTACGGTGGCCGATCTCGATCCTATCGTAGAGTTTTATTGTACAGCGAAAAATCTGGGTTAGGAATATCGGCAACCCGGAATTTATAGTTTCTGGTAAAAAAGTTCCCCGTCTTAAGATTCTAATCAATGATAAAGAATTGAGGGCATTAGAAGCAAAAACAAAAACGGACGCCACGGTTGCTGGTCAGTTTAGTTCAAAGAGAGTACCTTCCGTCGCATGTTGCGCGTTCTTGACCTCGCCATTCAATTTAGGAGATTTACACGCAACTACCAGCCGTAAAAAGTCATTCAATCGGCTGGTCTATGTAATGGGAATGTTGTATGTTATTAGAAAGACCTTTTCTATTTACCGCTTTACATTTTTGCAAGTGCGATTTATTTTTAGCGAATGTATGATACTTTTGACGTTTTCTCAACTTTGTTGCAATTTCTTTTATTAGAAGCGTGGCTCCAGATCATCGCCACAATTCCACCACTGTTCGAGATTGCAAAGATTGCATAGCAGCTGTGAGCGACCACTGAAAGTGGAAATTTGTGGCCTCTGAATTAAAGATCACCTGGATATGGAAGATGAAAGGTACAACCCAAGATCACAATCCCCATGGGCACTGTGAATAGGGCATAATTCACCCCAGTCTGAATAATACTTCCGTTAAAAATGCTCTTGACTTAAGAGATACCTGCCACAATAATGAAAACATTAGTGATTTGTGCATCCTTTTGGTCGTTCCGGACATTGCCACCAATTTTAGACCGTTTAATAATTTCACCACTATGTAAGTGATAGAACAGAACATAATCATCAACATGAGAAACAGGAACAACATGGCCCAGAAGACTTCCGTATCAATGGAGGTACGAAAGACCACGGTCTCATTGGACCAATACCTGGGGTAATCATGATGGTATGACTAAAAACAAATCCTGTTTTAATTGGTATTTGAACCTTTGAACCTGGTAGTAATCCCTTTTCACGGTTTGTTGATCTATGCTTGAACATTCAACGTAAAATAATGGTCCAGGTATAATGAAATAAAGAACGGCAATTGCTGTCAAATAGATTCTTGTTGGGATTTTTGGGAACGGCAGAAGTACGTGCTTACGGTAGAAGAATAAGTAGATTGTGAAGGCAGCAGAAACTGAAAAATGCTGAGCTCATTCATGTAAAGGAAGCCGCAAGCTGAGGGATTTAGAAGAACAGGCTCCTAAACCGTTCTCACTTCTCTGACTCCTTGAATATTTCAAAACTTACTTGCAACCAGATGGCACGAGAAGGCGAACTGCGAACACGTATTAAACCCAAAAGACTTCAGAAACCCGAGAGTATACCCTCCACAAACCGGTAAGATGGTTACAGGCATTGTACCCGCAGTCAGACATAGTTGTGAGAGGTAATTTCTAAAAGAAGAATGCCATAGTTTAAAGAAAGGTACTGTACATTGTAAGACTGATAGCTAGAAGATACTTGTACTTGCTGATAGTCGCCCGAGGAAGACTATATTTAATGAATAGTAGCCCGACTACGAGGAGAAGGGTAGATAGAAAGGCCTCTGTATTTACGAAGTAATAGTACCAGTAGGGAAATTCTTCAAAATCAAGCATTCCTGGAATAAAAGAATGAGAAGTGAATGAGGAAGAAGATAAGATGTGTCATAGACAGATGTGTCACTGTGTGGGAAGGAAGCGACCACATGAGAGGAAGTCTGGTAATTAAGTGTACGCCTTGAAATTGGCCACACAGCAAAATAAGAAAAAAATATGGCACTCAACACCACCCCGACAACTAGGTGTTCTGCTAACAGCTACTCAACAACAGGGTGCGGTCAACCTACGGCACAATACGAGATGTTTGTTATTAGAATCAGAGAACTCAGCGACTGATTGGTCTCTCTTGTTCGAAATATGCTGCATGTTTTATCTTTTACCTCGGGGATAGAGTAGAGTGTCACCGCGGGGAGTCACCATCGTTGAAATCTCAGTGATCGTTGGGTAACTAGATTACGAGGGCAGGTTCTTCTAGAGCCGACCTATTCAAAAAGATTTCCACCGAATTGCATATGTAGAAAAGAGTGCAATGGTAAAGCCAAACGAAGATTTCATCCTTGGTCAAAGGTTCCGAATGTGCTAAATTCTGCTCCTTGTAAAGCTTTGAGGCAAATGAAGCGAGGGAAGAACTTGAACTGGTTCCAACTTTCTATCGTGTTCTAGCGTTCAAAATGTTTCGGAGAGCAGACAGAAACGCCTTTGCTCGTTGAATATAAAATATATTAGAATATAGTGCTATGTTTCTTTATTACTCGACCAATGTGACCTTGCTTGTGGAGCTCATAATTTAATATATACGTATTCATACACACGGAATTAAACACTTTTCTCTATGGTGCTTTAAACCAAAATATGGTAGCTTTCTCTTTATTAAAGGAACTCTGAGGGACCTCGGCTTGAGCGCAAGGGGCCCGCCACGACTGCGCTCACAAGCGTCCTTTCGCCTTTGGCGCGCTTTTGCATTTTGAACGCGCCTGCGTTTTTGGCCTTGTTTTGATATTTTTTTGGTAACTTTTTGACGTGATTTATATTAATTAGCCATAACAAATTGTTGTCTTATTGAGATCAACGGAAAAAAAACATAACGAAACGCGTAGATCAGGAATGCGGTTTCCCGAACTTTGAGAAAGCCCGCGAAAATCTATAGTATGCTCCTCGGGTCCCTCAGAGTTCCTTTAAATGAAATGATCGAACGGCAACAACTTTTTCCGTTGTTCGCCTCACTGGCCTCGAAGAAACTAAACTAAACAAATTTCATGCTTTATATTGTTTTCAAGGTAGTGGTTTAATGATATCACAAGATTCCCGATGATTGGACGACCCCGGTGTTGTACTTCGTACTTGTAGATATATAGATACGTTTTCTAGAGATAGGTTTCTCTGGATATTATAGGGCGATTACTTGTCGAGATAAGTTGATAGAAACGTTTCCTGTAGGACGAATGACTGGCAAGCATAGCTAATATACTGCATGAATCTGAGAAGGAATATATCACGTAGCAGAGATTGGAGAATCCTAAAAGTTCCTTATGTTCAAATGGAATCAAAGCGACCAACCAGGAATAGGCATAGCAAACGTACAGGAGACAATTATCCCGGTGGTGGGAAGGAAGAAGAGGATGTAATTGACCAAAGTCTGAAATGATCAGTATGAATAGCTGTTGTTCCCTTTGATGCCTGATAAATAAGGGTCTTGATTAGTGTCCGATGCATCTTCCCGGTTCGAACTGACATCGCCTTTGAAGACAGATAGGATCGTAGCCGGCAGACAAAATAGAAAATACACAAGATCATAAAAATTAACATTAGAGCCATAGCACTCATAGCGAGGAAGATCCCCGCGTGAATGGAATTCGGAAAGACTATTGTTTCAGGTTCCCAGAAGCGAGGATATACCAAATGGTACTGCTGAACTTGTTACCATTCTCGGCTGCTTGAATCCTTACCATGACAAATTTAGTTTTCTCCAAGTGTTGATTTATTTTGGAGCATTCATAATAGAAGAGAGGACCCGGTACCAGTACATAGACTACCGTAATTGTAAAAATAAACCATTTTGAAAGCATTGGCGGCAAAGGGTTGAGTACTTGATGTCGGTAGAAGAAGAGGTAGATTGTCGAGAGAGCAGCTACTGAAAATCACTTATAAAAGTTTCGTCCTTTGCACTTTGGTTTCGAAGTTGTTTGGTAGAAAACTAGGCTGGCCGTAGCTACAGTAATTTTCCCGCTATTTTAAATATTTTTAGACTCCGTTTGTTTGCAGAACTTCCTTGTTCTTGGAAAATATATTGTTTGCTTGACGAAGTGTGTTCCGGCGTCCTCTTCCAACCCGTCTGACTCTCAATGCCAACAGCGTCGGATATGAAAGGTTTCTCATCGCTATGTTGCAACAGTTAATGCCAAATCACAATGGAGAAGGACTCTGTCTGAGCGCCAATCACTTGATAAAGACAACAGATAAACCGTCCCCTTATTGACCAAATTAAAGGCTTACTTGAATTCAGTTCACAGGAAAGAGCCAACTGCGAGCACGTTCCCAGCCCGTAATTCTTCAAGAATCCTAAAGTATAGCCACCACACATTGGCAAAATTGTTATAGGCATTGTTCCAGACGACAGCCATATTTGTGCGGAGTAGTTTCTAAATAAACTCTTTTACAGTATTAAAGAAATCAGGGCATACATGAGCATGTGGAAGAGAAGGAGGTTCTTGTAATGCTGCGAAGTACAGGCAGGCAGTATTAGAAATATGAAAACAATTCCAACGATAAGAACAACAGTGGAGAAGATGCCTTGTACGTAGAGGAAGATGGCATACCATGATGGATATTCTTCGAAGTCAAATGGCCAGGCCATTTAGGGATGCTGAATGAGTAAACTATAGAAAATCTTTTAGTGGATAGTTTGGGAGCACAAAGGGAATGAGAGAAGTCGTGTGTTGAGTGCATTTCTGGGTCTATAAGTACTGCCCGTCCACCAGGAAGTTATTATTTTAGGACGTTAAATGTGTTTTCGCGGAAGAAGCAGCTGGAGAACCATAACGTTTCCATGGGAATTACTGTACTTGCACCTGAAACGTCTGGACAGGTGTGACTTTTTGTAAGCAATTGGTGGAAAGTGGAATAAAATACCTGGACAATACATTGTCCGAAGAAGGCAGCGTTTGGAGAGATCGTCATATGTACCGCGGTCCCCGCTGTTGCAAGAGACGAAAACAACCTTATATTTTCGCTGTGTCATCAGGAAAATGAGCTCTCGCAGCAAGTATATTTTAATAAACCAGACTCTGGGATAAAGAAGCCCAGCACGAAATGTTTCAAGCAGCGTGAGAGCTGGGAGTCGAAATATTCCGCTTATGACATGTAGGTTACAGCAAAGTGATCCAGCAAAGTTGGGAAAACAAGTGGGAGTAAAAGTGCTTTTGCTCGATACTTCAGGAGACACTGTATGTGCATTATAGTCATTTAAAGCGTCTTAACTTCAAAATATCGAGACCTGTCGTAAAATAATGCTGCTTATCCCCCGATTTTGGGAATTCAGCTAGGTTTTATAGAGGAATTTGCCCTTGTCATAGGCTATTATTCGAAATATCATTGGGATACCGGCGAACTCTACAGTTCACCAGTAACCAGTAACCAGGTACCTCCCCGACCTAGGTAACCAGGTGAAGTAGCCATCCCGACCGGTTACCAATTGAAATTGGTAACCAAGGTACCGGTCGGGGTAACCAAATCTAGAAACGTCGATTTCTTTGATTTTGATGATATATCACCTTGTTTATGTTACTATTCGATCGTGTTTTTACTGTTTTTGATAATTTATACTACTAAAGTAATCTAGAAATCACGGGGAATCCGATGCCGTAACTTTTCTTTCGTGAGGATGAATGCCAGAAAAGTTATAAGCAAAAGTATAAGAAAAGTGAATTTTTGCAATTGAAAAAAATCAAACTTGCAACATATCTACTAAGTTCTTATAAGTCGCTGCTACTCATCGATAGTAGATTTTATTTATATCTTATATTTTTATTATTACTATTTATATGTTTCTAGATCAGAAAAATGTGGGGAAGAAGATAAGCTATGTTATAAAGCTTGAGGCGAAAGAAAACTAAGGATATTTTGATAAAATGAGTTGCATAGCATAATGTTGGTGTTCCTCTCTCAAATCAATTCATATGATGTTATTTCTAATATTTTCAGTGTTTGTCATGTTTAAATAAGCCTAGGATTATACTAGAACAGAAATGTACGCTATAATTACTGTGATAGCAATAGGTATGTAGCCGTAGTACTCGATAGGTAGCTTTTCATCTACTTCTTATCTTTATAACACTTATTACTATTATTTTTATATACTTCTAGGTCAGAAAAAATATGAAGAAGAAGATAGGACAAGTTATACAGCTTAAGATAAAGGATAACTGAAGTAATATTTCGATTCGGATCCCTTGGAAAATATTAGAAATAACATCATATGAATTGATTTGAGAGAGGAACACCAACATTCAGCAACTGCACCAGTTCCTTGTGGTGTAGATAAGGTGCCTTTTTCCAGATTCAAACATTGAGGCTGGAGGAACAAAATAGGAGAGGTTAATCAGGCGGAAGCTCTTCGGAATGCTAAATATTTTTAATGATTTACCCTTGGCAAAGGAGGGCATAAATAACCCAATGCAACCAGTGCACAATCAAAAATTCAAGGAAAAAGTTTACCAAAAGGGGAGGGTGGTTCTCTGGTCGTAAATAATATTTTGTCTCAATTTTACTCTAATAAGGTCTTGGCAGACAAATTAGTGCCTCCTCTTTTATGTATCTTTCTCGGAAAAGCTCAGAAAATCGACCTTTGTTTATACTATGAGGCTTTGTTTTCAATCCAACTGAAGAATATAATTATGAGCCTGTTTAAATAATTCTAGCAAGGAACCAAAAAGAGAAACACGCGTGTCGTAATGTGAAGCGTATTAAAGCATATCGTTTCCTGAATCTGATGCTCGTTCCCCGCAAACTCCATTCAACTTGTGATGATTAAGAACGAAATAGAATATCCTTACAGGAAATATGAGATTAATGACGACCCTACAAACCGGAGAAGAGTAATTAAATGTTGATTCTACCATCGCCAGAATTTAATTTGTTTAGGGCAATAACACAATTCGGATGAGACAATTAATTTTAACTATTTTTAAAGGTCTTTCTACGCAAAGATCGTATATGTTCTAAAAAAAGGAAACGGGAGAAGCATGCCAAAGGTCCTTGATGATTTCACCAATTCAGGAGAGCTCATTATCTCCTCGTTTAATGTGGAATATAAAACAACTCAAATGTCTCACATAAGAAGCTAGCCGGTGTGAGAACATCAAGTGTTCCAGGGGGATACAATAGACATCCTTAATTGGTCGATGTTGAAGTTCTCGCCTCTTTGTTCATTCCAAAGGGCAAAGACTTCATCAACTAGTTGTGTTTATCTGAAAATATATTTGACCGCAATTTGAACCCACACCTCTTTTTGTGAAATTATATTTGTGAACGTTGTGTTAAAGTTTCACCCTATTCAACCAAAAATCAAAAGAAGAGCCGACCAAAGTACGCTAGACTACGGGAAAGAAGGCATCGCGGCCTGCGGATATCCGAGGATCAAAAAGGAACTAAGTAATAAAGATGATCTTGTAGGAAGGTTAAAATAGAAACAGGAACTGCTTCTGCTAGAAAATATATGCCAGGTTTATGCCAAAAGAAGGAAACAAAGACGTAAAAACTTCAATAAAGTCGCTGATTACTTACTTGAATTTCACTTCGTTCTTCCTCCTTTCGATTATTCACCACCTGTTTGCGGAGATTATTTTTCCTTAAAAGGCCCATATGAGATGTCAACATTAGAATTGCCTTCCTTACCAGCATCTTGGAAGCGACTCAATTGAACATCGGGTTGTTGTTCTTCCATCTGAAAAACTACAGTTAAGAAGGAAAGAACAGACGTGAGCGGTCAGTTTAAAAGCCTTGATATGATTTTAAGAAGGAAGTGGCCTTAGAGGCATCAAAGCTTAATTACCCCTGTTGGCTATCATTTATTTTCTACCGAGTCGGAGTAAAATTACTCCAAATGTTCCCAATGACAGTTCGTGTCTGTTTAATCAGAAGGAAGGAGCCCTTGTCATTGTGCCATTCTGTCTAGACAGAGTGTTGTCAAGAGTTTATATTTGGCAATAAATTATTAATCTAACGCAAACCGCAGAGTATGTTGCGTACAAGAAATTCGAGCAGTCAGATCTGGCCAATATTTTAAGATCTCGAAGACCACTTCACACTTTCAAAGGGCATCTTTAAACAGACATTCCTGATTTTCAGATAACGGTCTTTGTGACGCAGCGGCCAAGTGACACAATAAACGACAAGGAACTAGAATCATTCCTCTTTGCCGATCACAGCTATCAAAGAGATTCGGTCTATAAAAGAGCACGAGAACGCCGACTACCTACGTAACCGGGGAGGGAATACTGTAGCACAAAGGGGCTACAGACACCAGGAGCAAGCCAGACACGAAAACACAGTAAGGCAACCAGGGGACGATAGGACGCCAGCCGTTTTGTGTTTTGGTTTGCAGAAGTAGGTCTGCAGAAGAGCGGCTCTAATCAGGGTACCCTCGTCGGTTTAGGTGCTCTTAAGATAAAGAAAGGCTCCGTATACGTTCTTTTGGTTTCATAGTACGCTCTGTGTTCCATTAGAAGTTTCATTGCTCCCTTCTGTTCGTAAAGAATACGCAGTTATTTGAATGTTTAAAATTTTACTTCCTCCTGCGTGGGAGAATCACCACAGTTCAGCAGTTATCTCATAACCCTCCCTACTGTTTCCGTTTATCATTCATTTGGATAAGGCGATCGTTTGATTCACAATGCTCAGCGTCCCCAACGCCTTCCAAAAACCGAATTTATCATTAGCTGTCATTCAAAAAAGATAGCACTTTAGGCGACTAGAAGGAACATGACCGTAGGCCGAATTGGACGTCATGTCTATCATATTTTGGCTGCTTGTCCTCTGTGGACAATCCGTGAGCTCCACTTTTCTATTGCCCGTTGGATACGACACGACATTCCGTTATTCTAGCTGGGCCGTTGGGCAAAATAGCACTTCCGAAATCTTTGGATGCTTCGTCAAGACGCAGGTATCCCTTTCATGTTTATTTTTATTTACATTTATTTTTATTAATCCAGGTTGTCCACACACCTTGGGTAAGAGTGGGTCTGCAATGCTATAGCCATCCGTTGGATAATAAAAGTAGGGAGCAGATTTTCTCTAAGACATAATGTTTAGCGGAGAAGCATCGTGAGTACCTGAAGCTGCCGTTCACTTTCCTCTACCAAGATGGAATGGTCCAAAAGCTCCAGTTTTCTCCCGACGACTCCGTCAAGTCGATGAACCTGAAGAAAGCTATTGTTAACCTCTTCCAAATCAATATGGAAAGAGTTCCCGTTGAAGACGACAGCGGACCACAAGGAGAGACCACGATCGAAGGAGACTGTGACGTTGTGTACTCCACTGTGGAACACGGAACTACCCTTCACGTGACCAAAGCCATCAACTTTGAATGTTGCAATAACCGCCAGGATATCAGTTACGGTCTCAGATACACAATTGGATGTCCGGACTGTCACGACGACAAGAATGTGAATGTCAGGACTAGTTATAGTCACATCATCGAAAATGGAACCTTCCATTATGCTGAGGTCATTTCCAAACATCTTCTTGCTATCAACCGCGAAGTTTTGCTGGAGACAAAAATGATTGGAAAATTGGAATTTTATTCCCAAAAAGACATCCACCGCCTCTTATCGGTGCCAGAAGAGACGGAAAAGGTACACAACTTGGTCTTCAGCAACAAGGAACTGGAACAACAGGAGCTATTTTTGAAGTACCGTCGTGATGAAGAGAGCAGACCCATGGATAAGAAATTCTTGGAGTACTACCTCAACGAAGCTTACAAGGCCCGCTCTATCAGATGGCACCCTCTCAAGGAGCTTCTTCTTCACACCGCCTACGTCGACATCATTCGCACAGCTGAGAACATGTACAGGGACGAGGATGAGAGAGTCTATGCACTGGAAAGAGGCCTAGCCTCTGCTGGAACTGTGAACACCGTCGGAGTGTTGATCCACTTCTTCAGAGAGGGAAACATCACCGCCGAGAGAATGTCAATGCTCCTGAAGGTTGTTCAAGAGACGGACTTCCCTTCGTTCTCCCTCATCAAGCTGTTGCTGGATGATACTGACGCCGAGTTCCGCAAGGATAATTTCCTTCACCAAAGTGCGTGGTTGACTATTGGAGAGCTCGCCAGAGCTACCTTTGGAAACACCTTGGACAAACCCGCCAGGAAAGAACACCACCCCGCTGACCGGAAAGAGCTTGTGGAAACCATTTTGGACAACTGCAGGACCGACACCATGGAGCAGAAGATCCTCTTCCTGAAGGTTATGGGAAACTCTGCTCTCAAAGAGTTTCTTCCCGAGTTGAAAAGGGTAGCCGCCAACAAGGACGAAGCTTTCGTCATCCGGCTAGAAGCAATCTACGCGCTGAGACTTCTCAAGGATGAGTACCCGACGAAGGTACAACAACTTTTGCTGCCCATCTTCCTTGACGAAGACGACCTTCCGGAGATGCGAATGGCCGCCGTAGCCTACTTCTTGCACTGCATGCCGGAGAGACATCTCCTGGACATCATCGTCTCTCAACTGGAAAAAGAGCCAAACCGGGAAGTTGCCGGGTTCACGTATTCTTCTCTGTTGGCTCTTTCCAACACTACCGTACCTTGCCTACCGTCTTTCTCGCGTGACGTCGCCCTGTCCATCAATCAACTTTACAAGCGCCCTAAAATAGGGAAATCAGTCTATGAACACAGCTACAGCGCCCTTTCCGATCTTTTGACAGCTGTCAGCCTGGACACAATCACCATCCAGAAGAGAGGATTCAATGAACCCCGACATCAGATTCACTCTTGGGAAATTGTGGCTGGCGGAAACTGGTTCCAGTACTTCCTACAACTTGGCTACACTCAAGTTCCCACGGTTTATTTTTGCTGCTCCTACAGTAATCCAATATTTGCAGGATGGTAATGACAGCGATGCTGAACTGATGGTCTTCATGAGATACAAGCAGTTGGACTTTGGATTCATGTTCATGAACAGGACGGCCTTTGAGAAACTTTACTTCGAGAAGGATCTCAAGCAGATTGGAGGAATCTATGACGAGCTGAAGAGATTCTTCAAAGACTCTCCCGATATCAAGTCCCTGATGCACCTGCCCACTGTCATTGGAGTTCCCATTACCCATTCCGTCAAAGTTACCAACCTCATGTCCAGTTGGCTCTCCCTCAAAAAGACCAGGATCCTGGAGCCTACCGTCTTCACCCATGTTGGATACAAGGGTGACAGCGGCCACTTCCAATTGAGACAGTCCAAGGTCCTGCCCATCTCCATCGACAGTTTCGTCAAGTATAATTTATTTACAATTATTATAAAAAACTGCTTCAGAGATCAGTAGAATGTTCTGATGTCCACGGCGCTTCCCATCATTGGCGGGCAAAAAGTAAGCTTGCAGTTTCAACAATAGATAGCAGAGGAATTTTCAGAGCATGTGACCATCGACTTGCTCCTAATCTTCTTCAGCGATATTTCAAATCCACTATCGTATTTTCATCAGTTTTTTTGAGTAAAATAAGATATTTGGCTGTTTGGAATAAAGTTGCTCTTTGTTCTCCTTGTCCTAGAGATAATAAACTGACAGGACAGTCTGTCCCTAGCGATCAAAACAGAGAGAGAGGTGGAGAAACCACCAAAACACAACGAACACCCCAGAGTAACTTCCTCCTTCCTTTGCAACTAGTTTTATCGGTAGCGAAGAAGCAGAAGAATGTTATCGCCAGCCCCACCCGGCCAAATGATCTGTAGTTCAAGGAGCCTATCTCAAAAAGTACGCAATAGACACGAATGCTGGCATTATCAGAGAAGCTTATAAGCCACGAGTTTGAACGGGTGCGTGCTCTTCCGCTAATATGCTAAGGTGAGTATGTTCCTGGGATGTTACCTGAGACACTTTCTTGTATTGATATTGTAAAGGCAATGTCCGGTTCAGGTTCCTACTACTCGCCCTCATCGGCACTGCAGCTGCCACCACCGGTTGGGATGGAATCCAATCTGTCTCCTCATCTGGCTTCAAGTGTTTAGCCAGCGCTGGATATGAGTTCTTTATTGCTCGTGTCTGGGAAAGCGTTGGAAACTACGACGAGACCGGAATAGCCAATATTAAGAACGCTAAAGCTGGTAATTCCATTCTCCATTAGTAATATTTTTAAACTTGATTTAGCCGGCTGGAAATTTGTGGACGGATACATCTTCCCTTGCACAAAGAGCTCTTGCGCCTCTCCTGCAGCCCAAGTTCAAGCTACAGTCAACCGTCTGAAGTCTGAGGGAGCTGACTATGGGATGCTCTGGCTCGACATTGAAGTCTTTGCGGTAGGTTCCTTTTTCCTCTTTATTTTATAACCATTTTAGTGGAACAGTGACCAAAACTGGAATAGAAACTTCATCACCGCCATGGGAAATGAACTCAATGTAACGTTTTAGCTGGAACTAAACTGTAATTCTTCTATTTCAGGCCCTGAAGGTCAACTGGGGAATCTACACCAACAACTACAACTGGCAGAGCATTGTTGGAATCAGCTGGAGCGAGTTCTCGAACAGACCTCTCTGGTGGGCTAACTACAACGGGCACCAGGACTACACGAACTTCCAACCCTTCGGAGGATGGAGCAAGCCCAACATCCACCAATACTCCGGCTCGGTCAATGGACCTTGTGGTGTCAATATGGACCAGAACTGGTACCCCTGAAGCGCTCGCTGCTTGAACCTGTAGAATATCGTACATACAATAAATATCATGCCTTATCCTGTATTTCTTTTGTGAACATCTCAAGAATGGGGTAGATGATTTAGAATAATTTCCTAAAACAGTTCACCTGGATGATTGATAGACCTTTCGAATGTAGTGCTTCTAATGAACCCGTATTGGATATCAACACTTCTATCGGATGGCGGAGACAGATACCTTAGGATATCCTAGTTAGCTGTACTAGTTGCTTAAAAGCACGAATATTTTGTTTTCGTCTTACTCAAGGAACGAACTTCAAAGTTTTAATAAGTAGTTTTTCTGTTAGATTTGTGCGCCTGAACTGTTTATCACCGCCAGCAGGTGAGTGGTTCAACTAGCCTCCAATGAAGCAGATATAGAGCCCACCAGAGTCCTTTGCAACGATGCTAAAATACTAAAATATTAGTTTACTTGAATAGCCCCGTTAATTTTTCCGTCGAAAAAAATGTCCTGCTGTCTAACCTTTGGACATCGAAAGATTTGCAACGGCATTAGCTGTCACACTAATTATCTGCAATTGAAAATTGTGCTTCAGAGTTCGTGCTTCATCTTTGCAAATGACTTGACTTGGAAAATTCTTCAAAAGATTAGAAGATGTTTACCGGGTTTATTCCGATCGCCTTATCAGGCTCTTCACAAAGTGTAACCACATGGGACCTTCGGACTGTGCTAGCAATGGTTGGGAAAACAGTGTGCTGCCATTTTAATGGGTCAAGATAATAGACTATAGAGACGGAACAGCTCAGTAATAAAATGTCCTCTATGAACGGAAGAGGACACAAAAAATTTAAAATTTAAAAGAGATGTATACTTCTGCTGACTCTTTTGTACGGCACTCGAAATGGGGAAACGAGAAACGTAACAGTAACAACCTGCTGAACGTAAGAAAGAAACGTTCATAAGAATTCTATTTGCATGTTCGAAACAATAAAGGTGGGGGAACATAACTAGGTAATAATGTGGGCAATTACTGTATCGGTAGTAATTCCTTTGCCCATTACCACTGTACTTTACCTCTTCCTCATTACCACATCTTTACCATAAAACCAAGTGCCTTTTCCATTTTTGATTTCTAGCCCCAGCAGAGAATGGCTCCTATCTGTAAAATGGGAAGACACCTCGCTTGCGTCAGAATCCCGTGGCTTTATCGCAACAATATATAAATAGAGCCGATAGTCCCGATAGTCTCTTGTTCTACTGCGATTATGCATAGGTGAGTGAACATGATTCACCATTGATTGTTCCCATTTCCTCCCGTGGCCTTCACCTATTCATGGACCATTTCCAGATCGGTCCTCTTCCTGGCCCTCCTCGGCGCCGTTGCCGGAGACACTGGATGGGATGGAATCCAGTCTGTTTCTGAATCCGGATTCAAGTGCCTCCACAACGCTGGCTACAGCTTCTTCATCGCCCGTGTTTGGGAAAGCGTTGGAAACTACGACATGACTGGTATCGCCAACATCAAGAATGCCCGCGCCGGTAGGGGAACTCCCTTCTTTCTTAAAAGTACGAATTTTAGCTGGATGGTCCGGAGTTGACGGATACATCTTCCCCTGCCTCAAGAGCTCCTGCGCTGCCCCTGCCAACCAGGTGAAGGCCACCGTCGACAAGCTCCACTCCGAGGGAGCCAAGTTCGGTATGCTCTGGCTCGACATTGAGATTCTAGCGGTAAGGAGGAAGCCTTTGTCAAAGTAATTCGTTTTAGTGGCCGGCTGATCAGACTCACAACCGTAACTTCATCGACGCCATGGCTAAGGAGCTCGACGACCTCAAGATCAACTGGGGAATCTACACCAACGCCCACAACTGGGGAAGCATTGTCGGACTCGACTGGACTAAATACTCCCACAAGCAGCTCTGGTGGGCAACCTACAACGGGCACCAGGTATTGTTCTAGCAGTTAGTATACAAATATCCGATATCAGGACTACACCGGCTTCCAACCCTTCGCTGGATGGACCAAGCCCAACATCCACCAGTACTCCGGCTCCGTCAACGGACCTTGCGGTGTCAACATGGACCAGAACTGGTTCCCTTGAATACTGCTCTAGTTGGATCGATAAACATTCTGTACTTACAACCTTTTCATTTATAACTCTGGGCTCCTTGTACGGGAGACTTCTAATCTCCGAGCCTTGGAGAGGCTGTAAAACAAGAAAGGAAAAGTGTCTATTTCATAATTCCTTATCACGAGAGCTTTCGATAGGTCGCGTTGTCTGTTTCGTATTTGTTTCTAGTGTTTATCGATCCAACTAGAGATCTACTTACAATTAAGTTGAGGGTAACGTTAGCAACAGTCAACAGAAGGTCGCTTATAAATATTTATGATCCACTGGTGTGACGGTCAAATACCTCATGGAGAAATACGATTAGAGGTGGATAGCACTGGGAAAAGTAGCAAGAGGGGAAAGGAATTCAATTAGTAAACTATGCATCATCATCTGAGTCAATTAGCTGGGCTTTATCCTTTGACTGAAAAGATTTCCTTATTTTTCCTACTTTCTCTCTCTGAAAAATAATTGTTATCTTCCAAAAGGACAGTTTTCCTACCGCGTCTTTAAATAATTTCTTCTTTTCAGTTTCCTGCGACCCCTCGTTTTCAGCCGCCGTATTTTCGGGCTCCTTGGCCACCTTCACAATAGTCGGATTCTGTGAGAATGGAGAAAGTTTTCGCACAACCGACGATACCTGAATATTGGATTTAGCGGGGGAAACTAATTGTTTTTCTCTTACCTTCATGGTAATCTTTCCACCAGAAGGGCTTTTCATTTGCGGGGAAAACTTGTCACTTTCAAGAATCGGTGTCTGTGAATAGAATTATAGACGGGAATAGAGGTACGGTACCTCTCTCCAATCTTGCTCAGGAATGATAATATTTGGCGGTTCGAAATAGTTGAACTGACTGGTGCTAGCATCCGTCCATGATGGATTTTCTAGAACAGAGACACATAAAGTTTTCGGGGGCGAAGAAGAAGGAATGGGTAGGAAAGAAACGAACCGAAGTCTCCCACTTCTGCCACTAATCGCTGTCGCTTGTTCGAAAACTCATTTATCTTAGAGGTCACAGCCCGGGAGATCGAATTCATCCGAACAAATGATGACGAAAATGATGAGAGACGAGGGAAGTGGTGATGGTGACTGGAAAACTGGCTAGAATATGAGAAAGATGAGTTTAAAGACACCACGAAAAAAGAGAGATCAGGTAGAGTTTGAACACAAATTTCCTGTTGTTGAGTCAGAGGAGAGGGGACGCGGGGACATACCAGATGTGTTGGACAGGCCCCCGCACACATGAGGGCTCCAAGTGTTAGTCAAGGCGGAAACGAATAAATACGTGTGTTCAGGAAACATCATCACTAATCGCTACTGTAAATACAGAAGAGGGTAGAAAAAGAGAAATATTATCACGAAGGTCAGGAGGAATCAAACATAGCTATCAGAAAAGAGAAACGGCACGAGGAGGAGGAGGAGGCGGCCGCGGCAATAACAAGGTTCTTTGCCTTCTGAGGAACACGACAGGGGGCTGTTCCAGAGAACGTTTATGAATGGAATTCTTAATTAAAAGAATATTTCCCCCGTGGCGAGGAAATGTTTTTAACCGGATGGAATAGAAGCAATTAGGGAGAATATTTTGCTCTGTGAGGATAAATGCGTGGGAAGAGAGGCCATGAAGTTGGGTGATGCATTTCCTATAAGCATTCCCGTCAAGAGGCTCCTGAAATCGATGAGGTTGTCAGGATATTGACAGAAGCCCATAGGCCCAGATGAGTAAATAGAAACCAAATGTAAATAGAAATCAAAGTGGAGGATCATATTAACTCCCCCTCTTGAAAGGGCCGCCGACCCTCTACACTTGACTACCGACAAAGAACATTTAGGAGTGGCGGGTGTGGACGGAGGAAAAGACAAGAGTCATCCGCGCCTATTGTCGCTGCTCGTAAGAAATGAACGGGGAAGGGGAGAAGAAAAATGTTCAGACACACGCCGGGCAAAAATGGACAAAGTAGTGGACACAATGCATCGCTTTGTGCGAACTAGACTCGTTTCCCTCCAGGCTTGTCGTATATTTTCAATGTGTGAGAGAGGAGGTGCCTTCTCGCAATGTGCAAATAGCGCTGTACTGCTCTTGCCTTGAATGTCAATTCGAAAAAAAACTGTTAATGTGCGCAAATAGTCGTCGCTAGAAGCTTCTGCAAATCTTTAAAAGGCTAGAATAATCCGTCCCACCTGGGGAATGAAATGAGAAATCTAGCGGTTTAATGATTCCCATTTTGGGTAGGAGGAGGAGGAGGCTGACCCAAAGGTAAACAGTGCATAGCAAATGAAGTCATGGGATTTGGCAGGAGGGCATTCGGATAGAGTCCCCTCTCTGCTTTTCTGCCCAATTTGTGAGTCAGAGAGGGGAGAGATGGCAAAGAGAGCGCAGAAGAAGAAGGTTTAGACCCGAAGTCATTCTCTCACACTCTGACTTGGGGGTGTCTCTCTCTTTCTCTGACGCGCACAGACTGAAAGAAAACAGAGACGACCGCTCTAATCCTTCACCCCCTTGTTTAAGTTCACGCAACCGCGATCCGGCGGGGTCGCCTCAAAGACAACAATGGCAATAAGATTGGGATAATCCCGAGGAAGGGTCACCGAGTTCTTTTTTTCAAAAGGGGGTCAATTCCACCGGGTTGTAAATGGTTTAACACGGCTTATTCGGAGGTCCAGGGAGTAAATACAAAGAACCTGTTCCGTTTGAGTACTTGATTATGGCTGAGAGTAAAGCATAAACCTGATGCATCCATCATAAAATGGCTGTGAATGAGGCGACACATAGAACGCCCCCTCTCCTAAAATACTTGAATTATGAGAATGTAATTAGCTTAAAACCCTTTCCCCGAACCTTTTTGACTAATGACCAGGAGAAGTATAGGGAAGCGACTCCCACGGAAGGGGGAATCACAAGTTTGAAGGGAGCGAGCGAGTACATAAAAGTGGAAAAAGTGCCGCCAGACAGTCTCGCGTCAGCAGGAACTGCCGATTACTTGTGATCTTGACCTAGGCGGAAGGGGGCGAGAACGGTCCGGTCTATTTTTTCATCCAGATTGTAATTGACGATACGTACCATTTTTAAAGATCTTACGTAGAGATAATGATAGACCCAAAATTTGAACTCAAAGGATCTAGGTAAATTTCCAGGCACGGGAGAGGTTTTGTTAGCAAATGAAATAAATGTAGGAAATGGTACATGATGTTTAAAGCGTAATTGTGTTAAGAATCCATTGAGAGAGGATTACAGGTAATAATACGGCCATTTTGTAGCGTTCCTTCCTACTAAAAGGGGCTTTCTTCGTCCTAGAGACGTAGATTCCGGAGCCTTTTCGGGGTTATAAAGAGACCAGACCATAATCTTCACATTAACATGTCGATCTTAACATGCCACTGTGTCATTTAGCCGGTCATTTGTGTAAAGCTGTAAGGAACTTTTTCTGCTTACAGCCCCCGCTTTCTTCTGTTCCAAAACTCGATCAGCAGACACATTAGCAAAGAAGAAGGAAGGGTAGATCTTCCTCCTAACATGATTTTTTTCTTTTCAAAACACCACCATTCCAGCAACTGGCCACTGCTCCACGATCCATTGGGATTTCGTGTTCGCTTACGTAGGGGCGAGACACAACCTCAGACTGAGTGGTCCTAATCAAATTGAACTCAAGAGGGACTCCACTTAAGACATTTGGGTCATCTGGGGGTTACAGGGTCTATTGTTCTGAGCTTGTTAGCTCGCGGCGCATTGTCCTTCAGCTAATTTTGTTCACAAAGACGCATTCTTCATTGAAATTCAACAGCGTTGAAACTTACTAAGCGGGTTATAACGACACACTTTTTGTAGAGATTACTTCAGTCATAACGTGGGATTAGCAGTCAGTACCCGGAAGTTCTGTAAAAATAACACATCTTATTTGTCATCTGCATCTAGGACCAAAACCTGACTCCTGCCCTAAGTTCACCGACTTCTTGGTTCCTTTAAAAAGTTCAACAACTTTAATCTTCTCCTCGCATTGTTCCCAGTTCCTAGGGCAATTAACTCTTACCTAGAATATTCCCCCCTGGAGGAAACGTGACGAAATTCAGTTCATTTTCGCACTCTAGGTTCTTCAGAGTGTATTAATTCATCCCTATGGTTCTCTGAATTATTTGCGTGACAACGAAACGAAAACTAGGAATGAGTGGCTTGATTAACGTGTCCCCCGAATAGATGTCTGCTCGTCCCGACTTCCCCCTTCTAACTTGAGAATATGCCCTTTCTCCATGGTGGCTAAATTGGGCCAATTTAGACTGTACTGGTTGTTTTTTGCTCCCCGCTTAATCCTTAAACTACATCGTTTCTCGCATACATAGCAGTCATCCTGAGAGGAGCGCAACATTCCTAATCACAATTGACTACAATTTCCTTCCTTTAAATGCTTCAAATGTAGAGATCGACAAAGTAAAGGAGTAGGGCTTCATTAAGAGTGCGCCATTCAAAGAGAGCAAGTCAAGACTACGAGCGCACATGATTCAGCAGCAGATGACACTTTTCCGCTCTCCAATTGCTCCAACGAAACAAATGAAACTACACTAGCTGCACTTTTTTTCTCTCACTTCTGCCCTTCAACGGCTGAACCCACCGGGACATTAGACTAACGAACACCCCCACCTCGCCTTCTCAGTATAGTCTATGTCTATCTCCTCTTCTCACGAGGATGTGACGATGCTCTTTTCTGGCTCTCTATAGTTTTGACCAGAAGTTCTATACCATCCTAATGAGTCAGCGTAAATATTCCTGAAACAGGGTTATAAATAAATCACGAAGAAAATGAAGCCGAGGGGGAGTCAGCAGCAGTTAAGCTTCCCTTTTTTATTCAAGGCAGTTGACTCTCCTCTCTATCAATCTGACGTAGAGGGTATAACTATTTTATGAAGTCTTTGTTTTGAAGAAACTTTCCGTCACACGCCAAGATGTTTGTCTTCATCTTCTTGCATGTGCCCCACCAATCGGCATAATATACTCCCACCCTAATCAGGTCCAAGCCAAAAAGTTTGGTGAAATAACAATCATGTTGTCACTTTTTTCCGCCAGAAAATGAGCTGCTACAAGTGAAATTCCATCCGGAGAGCAAAATATCCCTCATTTTTTTCAATTGAGTTGAGCATAAACACGCCCTCTGTGCTCAAATAAGTACAGTAGCACATTTTAGTTTGGGAAATTCACGTTTTGTTTTTGTTTTTTCCTCTGCTTTTTGTTTAACGGGAAATTAAATGGGATTATTATGGCCTATTCCGGGTCTTACCCCCTGTCCCACTAGCCACCGCCCCACAAAAATGAGCTATCTCACACATTTTAGTTGTATAATTAAAAGGAGCTTAATTATGTCTACGTGTGTTCTTTTCTCCTATTTTATGCCATAGTACGAATGATTCCAACTTTGTTCTAATTGGAGCCCCGTGCTTCCATCTTCAACCTTATTTTTAGAAAATATTAGTCACTACGGGTGGTGCTCGGTAAACACGAGTGCGAAAAGTTTATAAACACGAGAAGCCTCCTTGAGAAGTTAACCCTTAACTGGCCCTGGCCCGGGTTCCAGTTCAACTCAAAGATCCCTGGCCCCTGTTTAATTTCTAGGAAACCCACTCTTTTGTTTTGGAACCTCCCAGGATTCTAAACATTCCACTTTCCGGTCCCTCCCACACAATTCCGTGAATGCCGTTTTAAAAAACAAAGACACAAAGACGTCTTCCCAGGCGATTTCAACAATCCCCTTGGTGGGCTGCGACAGTCATTTACTCCAGGTTACTGTACCGAATTTCCCACTTCCACGTCAGTTTCCCATTTTCTTTCCTTGTCATTGTTTTCCCTGCTTGATTTTTGAAACTTCCTGTTGACAGTTGAATTAGACGGGGGGCATAATATGGGAACATAATAAACTACCGTAATCCCCTCTACACATCAAATTTATTGGATATGGCTCTCGTTTTTTGTTCCACTAGGAGTTCCCCCTATTCATGTACATAAGAAGCGAGTGTAGCTCACTCCCGGAAGAATTCCATGCTTATTTCATTATCAGATCCATTAGCTAAGTTTGGTCTTTGATTCGGTTCTTAGACAGGAGGCTCTGCTCTTTGCCCCTCTCCCATCATTTTATTGCATAGTCTCGTCTATTTGATGAGGAACTTTTTTCCATGAAGAGGGAGCATTCCATCCTGCGAGTTAATTGTTCTCCCAATAAAGGAGCAAATGCATTTCCGGTAAAGGTCTCCAAGAACTTTTGTTCCAGTTATATAGTTTTTTTGCACCTTCTTCTGCTTTGTGTTATGTAAGGAGTTTAGTTCTGTTTTGTCTGCTTGTAATTCTATCTGTCCTCTCGGAGGACAATGGAGTCTACTCTGATCATTTGTTTGCAAAAACAAACGATTCCTAATTGAGACCTTCTTTAAGAGGATACTACTGCAGGGCCGTCTTATTTTAGACGGTTCTCTGAACATCCTACACCAATTCCTGCCTGGGCTTTTACCCCAATTTGCTTTGAATTCAATCGACAGCGTCCTTATGAAGCTCTAAGTTCCAATATTTGTGTACTGACCTTATTTTTGGATTGCTCATGTTTTGTAAAAAGGACTGTTAGTGCTCCGGATTATGGTGATTTCCTGGAAGTGAAAATAGGAGCTTACCAAGCAAGTGCAGGGGTAGGATTTGTTTTAAAACTTTACTATTTGGTCTCAATTCCGGTGCAAGGAAAAGTTGGTTCCCATTTTCTCTACGTGTTCACATTATTTTTAAACATTCACCTGTCGAATGTGCCTAAAAATGGGCTTTTTCCTTCACGTATTTGCCAGGTGTTTCCATTCTTTTAATCTTTTCTCTTGACATTTTTGTCGCTTCTGGCCCCACCTCCCTACTCGTACATACTATTAGGTAGCCATCAAAGCTGCCGATTGAGCCAATTTTACTCCTCGTTGTGGATGGTGAAAGCTTCCCCCATACTTCTTATAATGAGGCGGAGAAGGAGGTAGTGGCACTCTTGCCACTTCAAAAGATCCCTTTTTCTCCTTCCGGTTTTCTTATGTTTCTGATAAACTGATATGCCTTTCGTTAGAGAGATATCATCGCCCGTCCCGTGATCATCGTATTACTCTCTGATATCTTGTAATTCTTTTCGCTTCACACACACTTTTTAATGTCCTTTAACATCTTCTTCCTCTCTCTCTCTCTTTTTTTTGTATCCGATGAAGCGTAAAAAATAAACAGAGTAGAGATTTTTGATAAGGGGGCAAATTTGTTATTTCACTGGGCTGACTTCCAAGAAGAAGACGAGGTGCTATCTCTTTTCATCTTCGTCCTTTCATTCTACGTCATTGATCTTTGCAATGCTGTTGATTACTTCTGTCGATTAAGAGTATACCACCCTCCCAGTACACTATACGGATCAAAGAAGAGTTTCTACATCAAAACTCGGTAATATGAACTCTCGCTGTACACTCGACGCCGTAAAAGGAGTCACCCCCACCTAATTGAGAGAGGAAATTGTCCCACCCACGGTCTAGTCTGACAATTTCTGTTTTATCCTGGGATATTTCCTTATTTTGCCGTATAGTTCCTGCCTGAATGGGGAATGCCTTCTTCATTCCCCGTTTTTTCTATAGAAAAAGAAGAGAGGACCACGTGAGACTTCCCACCCTCGCTCCGAATTCACTCCTTCAATTCAGTGCCTCGCATTCATGTTTTTGTCGTCGAGATGACGTTGCTTTAAAAGTTCGTCCTGTTGTTTGTAAAGTCCTTTGATCTCTTCCCAATTTTGACACAGTTTGAGTCCTTCTAACGTATTTTAAATCGGCATCCCGGGGACACCAAATTAAATGTTTTTCTAATTGTTTTCGGATCGTCCCTCTCCCCCTGGTTGGTTCTAATTTATTCAATTTTCCTTTCACATTTTTCTGCTAGACTGAATTTTCTTTTTTATTTGGAAACAAAAACAACCGGCAACTCTCTTCTCATTTCACAGTTGTCATAGAATTCAAAAGAGCACCCACCTTCTATTGTTCGAGGATGCTTGTTGATCTCCCCCTAGTTATTGGTGTCTTCAGAGCTCTTGCTCCGCCATCTTATATCTTAGTTTAAGCTCTCTTACTCCGTTGCCATTCAAATTTAATAGAATAACGAAGTAAATGTCTTGTTTTCCCATTTCCGCTCTCCTCTTTTTTATGACCGCCAACGACCCAAAATGTTCCCATTTAGATATGTGAACAAAAGAGCAGGGTATTTAAAATGCTCGACGCTTTAAATCTTCTTGGACTGGGAGATTTCGACCATCCGAGGAATGGATCCTATCTCGATGTTGTGGACATGACCCTCCTTCATGCTGTTAATATTTCTGGAGTAAGTTGTCGTACACGTTTTTATTAAGAGTCCTTTTTTTAGAGCCAGCCTCCCTGGCTGGCTCGGCCGCTCTACGGGTTTGCAGCTCCCGTGATTATCCTTATTACCCTCGTTACAAACTCGTTCGTGGTAGCAGTGCTCTCTAATAAGAACCTACGGACTCCTACAAATGCCATCCTGCTATCCATGGCCATTACGGAACTGATGACGGGTAAGTGCATGAAAGAGTACGACGGGGACAAGGGCTGCCTTGTACTTCGGCAGAAATGATCAGACATGTCAAGTGCACGTCTTAAAATAAGTTATATATATATATAGTTCTTTTGCTAATGGTAAACAATAGAACAACACTTTCATTGCAAGATATAACGTCATAGCAAAGGTCTTTTTAAATTCGGCCGTCCTGAAGCGAACCCAGGGTTGGGATGCCTGCGTTTCTGTAAAGATGGGCTGTATGGGCGTCTCTTTAAAAACTACTTCAGTACAATTAATTATGTTCTTTTCTAGAACGAATTCATATATCGGGGAAGTTTTTGAGCCCCCAAAGGTCACGGTCATGCCATTTAAAAATGCTCTTGAACCCGAGTGCCGCACTTCTTAGCATTTCCAACTAGTCGAAAATAGCGAAAGAATTTCCAAGAATGGCTATTTTTAGGCTTGTCATCGAGTCCCTGGTTCCTTTATTACTACACCTTCGGCGGCTACATGGAAGACATGGCCGACGGGCTGCCCTCCCTCTGGTGTACTATTCATCCCTACTTTGCCGTCTCGTTTCCCACAATGTTTGTCTATTTCCTTGATTATTTCATCGCTCTTTAGATTCCATACGGCTGCTGTTTGGCTAACTGTCTACTTAGCCATTCAACGTTATATCTACGTCTGTCTGCCATCATTAGTCGTACGGTATAAGAAATGACTAGAACAAGGAACCGACAATTTTCCAGGTTCTGCACTCCAGAAAAAACAAAAAACATTATTCTATACATTTGTTTGGCTGCTTTTCTCAGGTAATGATACTTCTATTTTGGGCTAGGACTAATTTGACCCAGTGACGGGAATAGAACTGTTTGACGCATGCCCCAATTTGTTTGGATACTTTATTTATTTTCAGTGAAATGCCACAAATGCTTTCGGAGTACGGTGTCTCCGTCCCTATTGATAATCAGAGGTACTGCTATCGAAAGGATATAGAGATCCTCGATAGGGTAAATTGCTTTTTAGAAACAAATAAAGGAATATTCCAGTATGTTGGAGTAAATAATTTTAAAGCTGGGCTTCTTGTTTCTAAGGCGGTCTTTGTTCATATCCTACCGTGTGTTTTGCTGATTATTTTCACTGCCGGGCTGTTTAAAACAGTGGATCGAGCTGATAGAAAGAGGAGTGTTCATCAGATGCCTTGCAGGAAGACGGTAGGTTCTTTTCTGATAGCTTCCCAAAAAGAGGTAGCCACTTCTTTCAAAAATGTGATTTCCACACTCTTTCTAATAGTATTTAATGACCTGCTCGCCGTTATTTTAACTTCCCGCTATTTTGATGGTGTCATGCCTCCTTCATCTGTGCATGGTAATACTTGGTTGCAATTTCAAAGGAATTCCTGGGAACAGCCGTAAAAATCCTTAAGCAAGACTGTGTCCTAGTTCATACGTTTAGCAGAGAAAGAAGCAAAGTTTACATGAGAGCGGCCGTTCCCTCTGACAATAACATGGCAGTTATATAACGTCATATTCCAGACTAGCGGATGCCTCTCCTCGAACCGTCTGATGCACGCCACAACACGGATGCTTGTTGTTGTCATAGCCATTTTCCTAATTATCGAGATTCCCGTCGCTTTAATCTTCATTACCCATCTCCTCGTTGTTTTTTACAAGTTTCAATATCCATTTATGTATCTGGTGGTCAACAATTTGTTGATAGTGAGGTAGGAAAGTCGGGAGAATCGAGGCAAAGATCTGTTTTTAGGAATTTTCTAATTATTTTAACGTATCCCCTTAACTTCGCTATTTATTTCGGAATGAGTTCTTCGTTTAAGCTGCAGGTTGAATGGACCCCTCTTGCTGACAATAATCTTTTATTCAGTTTCGTCAGCTGTTTTCGAAGAAGGCTCTATACATCGCTTCTCCTCACACAGACACAACGGCCTCGTGGAGACCAAGGTTCTCCATCCAGCTGATTGACATACACAAACTTCGTCGTCCTAGTAATCGGCCAAGAAAGGTAATACATTCCTTCCTGAGATAACAATACGCAAGTGTTTTAGTCGTTTGAACGGAGTAGAATGTCAACATCGCCTTTGGAACCAACAGGTCTGCACGATGAATACGTTTGAATTGTTGGTCTATACCGGTTAGATAGTATTCTGGTCATATCTTTTCTGTTACGAGTTGAGTGACAGCTTGTCTGGTACAACCGATCTCCTCCCCTATATTTTCGCTAGGCTTTCCATTCTTTATAATAAAAATTCACATCCAAGGGTTTATTCTGAATTATAGGGAGCTTACAATAACATGTACAGCTTCCAAGAACGAGCTTTGAGAACAGGAAAATTATAAGTATACTCCACACTTCGCGCACCCAGTAAGGGGCAATGGCGTTCCCCAAAATTAACAAAAGCTTTGCCAGCCTTGATCACTACATTGCTTTTGAAGAACGCCTCGTTCCTGAACAACATAGCCGATCTATAGAAATCATCGTGGAAAGGTGCAATTCTTATTAGAGATGCCAGCATGCCCGTCGTTTCCGGACTATGTGCGGCCCATCTAAACGATAAAAGACATGTTCAAACATGGACGACAACTCACTCAAGCTTTTCTAACAGGACACTGCAGTGTAAAGAAAACACTTTGAGCGGTAGTCCATTTTTGTACTCGAAGTCAATGCTGTCTTCTGCTCTGATTTTGGAAGAGTACGTTTGGGCTTGCCCCATGTTTGCTTTTCCGATAGAATAAAGGATGCGAACAAAGAAGTACATTTCAAAAGCTTTATTAGTCCTGAATACAGGTCAAA
This sequence comes from Oscheius dolichura, assembly GCA_932521035.1. Taxonomy (NCBI): domain Eukaryota; kingdom Metazoa; phylum Nematoda; class Chromadorea; order Rhabditida; family Rhabditidae; genus Oscheius; species Oscheius dolichura. Next base: position 8,157,636 of record OW051497.1, on the reverse strand, counting down.
GGAATGAGTTGATTGTCAATGTTTTTAGTAGTGCTCGGCTGTAGATTGAGTTCCCATCCAAATTCAACAGATAAGAGAGCTTCTCTAGCCCCGTCGGAGTTCTTCTCGAAACAAGCGTATTTGATTTCCTTCCAGACAGCTTTCCCATTACGGGCTCCGTCAGGGCATTTGTTCATGGGCTCCATTGAGAAGCATGTCTTCTCAGTAAATTCCTTGACAATTGTCTTCTTCACTGGCTCTGAAAAAGACGGCATAGAAGGAGAGTGTGGTGAAGACTTGCCAATTTCAAAATTGCCCATCTGGGCGTACTCTTCAGAGGATGGTTTTTCTGAAATCAAAATGTCCACTGTCATCACCTCCAAGCTTACCGCAGAATAGGGTTACATAGCCGATGAATGCCATATTTGATGCGTCGACTAGGTCATTAGCGACCTCAATCTTACTTTCACAGTCAGCATTATATGACTCCTGGCAGACCCTCTTCAAGCTAGTTTGCAAAGCATCGTTAGCCTTGCGAATACTGTTATTGAGCCTCGAAACACCTTCCATGACCATTTGACAGCTGTAACGCATTTTTAAGACCCCGTCGTCCTTATAAGCTAGCCTTTGAACAATAGGAGGCGTTACTCCGCATAGGTCGTCAAGAAGATTTTCAAATCCCAGCTTCATCGTCATCTTCAGTCTTGAAAAAGTGGCGTTTGTTTGGGAGAGGCACTTCGGCTTCATATGGGAAAGAGATTCACATAACTCTCCGATCTGCTCCGAAATAAATCCTTCGTTTGTTTCTATACGGTGGGTAATCCGGACATTGATGCTGGCAGCCCCTTGACACCTTAACCAATTGTTAAAAAGCAGAAAATTTAAATAATACGAGGCGTTTGTTGTGAGATTCCATTGTGGTTGCGTTACTGGGATGTATAATCCATGAACAGGTAGAAGAAGGAAAGGAAGGAACAGCAACATTGCGCGCCACTAAGTACTGAACTGACACAAGCGAAAAAAGCGAAAACTATATTGAATATAAACAAGCGAAAATGAAAGAAGCGACACCATCAACTAAGTCATCAGAAGGTTCTGCAAGGTGCTGGGGAATACGCCGGCGTTTCATTGATAACAAAATTGAAAAGAGCTTTTGTGTTATACGAATGACTTTACTCTAGCCAAAATCTCTAAATGAATGTGGTTTCTGTTGCTTTGCTGCGAATGTGATCAATTTTCTGACGTTTATTCGAGCATCTGAATATCAGTATACTCCCACAGAAACATTTTTAAATCTTTAAAAAGATCCTTAGCCCTGAAATGACCTTGAGTATTTTATAGTGGGCCCCGCGTGTACTTGGATAAGAGCAGCATCTGCTCCCGAAGCCCACCAGAGGGGAGTACAGGAAGCAGCCTCGTCGTTGCCATCGCACCAATCTGTCAAATTCAAGGTATTGTAAACAATTTTTAAATAGACTACAAAACGGATTTGGAAATTACAACAGAAAAAATAGTAATCGTTTATTGCCAAGCTCAAAAGAACAGGTAGTATTTCCAAGCATAAGCTCCAAGAGAGTCATTCACATAATACTCAATACTACTTGGCGAATAATAAGTACTGTTGCGAAAACTTTCTCCAGCTTTTATGTACGTGCTCCTTGCCAAGATTGCCTCTTCTCTCAGAAGAAGGGCGGATCTGTATAAATCCTTGTCCAGAAGCGGGGCGATCTCTGTCAGAAGCGACAGAACCGTGCTGGTGTTTCTAGTGAAGGCGTTATCTCTAAAAGATAGCACTATGTGTTGAATCTCTTTAAAAAGCGTATAGCCTACTTGAGAACGGTCTGAAGAGCGGCACGCTTCTTCTCGAACAAGTCAGTCGCCTTCTCTTCAGATACATCTCTCGCAAGTTTGAAAGCATGGCAATCAACTCCATGGAAGTCCAAAAAGCTGCCGTAGCTGGCAGATTCATTCGCTACGCTCCAATAGACATCTTTCTCTCCTGTTCGGACGACTAGCACTTGAAAAGTGTCCCTATAAACGACAAAAGATATTTAATTTCTAAACACGTAGTCAATACATTTCCGGTTGGCGTTTATAAATCTCCCTTTTCACTTTTTCAGCTACTTCTCCAAATTCATGAATTGGAATTCGTTCAGTTCCAAAATCAAATGCGGCTCTAGCGGCCTGCATGCTAACTTCAGGCCACGTTAGGTTCTAAAAGAGATCGATTATTCAGTGGCCAGGTTAATACCCTACATTCATCCTCTGAATCCATTCAAGAGTATGGTTCCCAATAGCTTCTATTTTGTTGGCCGTTGTTTCCAAAATTTTTTGAATTGCCGTTTCGTTCCCGCTTGTTGAAACATTGGCACACGTCGTTGTATATATTTTGATGTGAAGCATATCTATGGTCAGCAGTTGGGCAGCCGCTAGTAGAACTTCTCTCAAATGGCCCTCACCATAGCTGGCTAGCGCCAAAATGCACTTCTTTTCCTCTTCTTTACTTGTAGTGGAGTCTAATAGCTCTGTCAAAGCCTCCTCAGTGAAACCGGGGGTAGTTTCCAGTTTCAAAATAACTGCTTCGGCTTCTGTTCTGTTTAAAATGTTGAAACTGGACAAGATGTTCCTCTTCATCACGGAGTCGCTGGAGTACCAAGGAGTGAAGAAAGATATAGCATACACTGAGCGAAAGGCTTCATTTGCTCGCACGTAGTGAAGCACGTGTTCTTTTGTGGGAAACGGGCAATTGACACGATAGATCTTATCGAGATAATCCAACACACTTCCAGGGTTCCATGTCAGTGTGCAGGATTTAATGAAATCGTCCTTCAATCCCTGCCTGGTTATATTAGGATTCGTGACTAGGTTAAACTGCTCATGCAGCTTAGATAAGTTCTTCCGAATCCCATCATAACCAATATCACGGAGTACATCACCTAGTAGGCTCATGCTTTCATAGCTGTCCAGAGCTTGATGGCCAATCTGTCGGTTCATGTCATTATGGAGAATATGAAGAGCTCTTTCTTCGTCACTCCCTTCGGTGAATGTGGTATTTAGCCCGGCGGCAATGAGGGAGCCCGAGTGTAGCCCAGCTTGCAGCAACTCCCGGCTTTTGTTGACTAGATTGGACAATCTGCCCATAATAACTTCATCCATAAATATGCTGTGGAACTCAATCTCCTCAAAACCTTAAATAAACTTATTGAAGCAAAACGCTCTCGGATCAGCAATCAGTAGATCCCCAAATAAACTCACCATAATCCGCCTGGATGCATAAAATGAGTGCAGAAATGGCTACAAGACACCCAAGATACATCAATGATGCCTGTAATTAGGAAAAATGATAATATTACCCTGATATATGGGAAATTTAACTGCGAGTATATGGGGCAATCAATATAGAAATCAGAGAGGAGCGGAGGTTGGAAGTCATAAACTGGAGGAGAGAACGATGACGACACATGGTCTCCATTGCGAACTTTTTCTATCACATTTGGTGAGGAGTGCTTAGCTTATTTACTTTCCGGAAACCCAGAAATAAGTAAGAAACAGCTGTTTACCAAGAAGATTTATTAGTCTTTAACACAAGTTTGTGGAACAAATTGATTTTCTTCGAGGTAGAAACCGTATCAGAATGTTTTAACGGTTTCTCCGCGACGGACAGCTTCTGCGATTTCGCGAGCCCTGGCGGTAGCTGGTACACATGAGAACTTAGTTTTCTTCCAGATCATCTTTCCGTTGTGTGTTCCCTTGGGGCATTTGGGTACTGGATCCCAGGAGAAACATATTTTGCCGTCCATCTCGTCGACCACGAACTCCTGTTCCGGTTCTGAATAAAGTCAGGTTCTAAAGGTTTCTGAGTCTACTTACCGATCTCAGTTTTCTTTTCTTTCTTAACCTTGAGACCGCACTGTTCGGACTTCTCGATACAGGGAAGGGCAGTAGAGCGATTAGAGTGAAGTTCCTTGTGATGTCGCACTGTAGTGCCTAAAACGAGCAATCTCAGGGATCCTAGGCAAGAAGGTTACCACAAAAGAGAGATAAATATCCATAGAAGGACATTTTGGAAACTACCATTAGTTCATTGGCCACGTCGATTTTCATAAGGCAGTTGGGATCAGTTGAGTCATTGCACATTTGCTTTAAGCCATTTTTCAAGAGCTCGTTAGCGGCGAAGATGGTGTTGTTGAGACTAGCAGCACCCTCCTTGAACATTTGGGAGCTGTAATGCATTTTTATTTGTTGTTTACCCTTTTCAAACTAACTTTGGAATAGGAGGAGTAGTGCCGCAAAGATTGTCATAAGGTTATCAAACCCCAGTGACATCTTACTTTGCAGAGTTGAAGAATCAACGTTTGCTTGTGAAACACACTTTTCCCTCATTTTAGGCATAGATCCGCATACCTCTCCAATCTGCTCGGAGATGAAACTCAGATTTTCTATGAGACGGCGATTGATCCGCTCAGTAGCATACTGCCCTTTTGGTCTTTCCTTTGGTCAAATCTTTTCTTGATAAAGCTTTTTGGCGAATCTAATTCCATTCATTAATTGTTCTGGAACTGTTACCTCGAACGCTGGAGGTTTCTTTTCTGCAGGAAGACGTGTGGCAGCAAAGGTGCGGGGATTTTCTATTTGACGGATTTGGCTCACTAAACAGTTTACAAATAGTAGCGCCTCCAGGAGAAAAGATATAACGTGGTTTTTTTATAATAAAAGATAGAGAATTTTAAAACAAACACAATCAATGGGCCCTCTACCTTACTAAATTAAAGAGAAAGCCGCATAGGCATAGGTTAATTTTTTTTTCGAAGCCCCCAAACGGGCACTCCTTGTAGATAAAACAACTTGGCTGTTCCGCTTCTATTTTACACCATTTCCCTTTAATAATATTTTCTTATCCGAAACCGGGCTTATGTTTAATTATCCATATCCCAGAAACTTGACAATTCGGATGAAATTAGTTAAGTCAGCCCCGTACGTATCGGATCTGCAAAAAAACTATTTCGTCTAGACAAAAACGATTAGCGATGGGAAAGTAAAGCCAAATGTCTAAATGATAAAAAGCGGGGGGATTTATTCTTATTGTTAACATGTATGACCCCCATTTCCATTTTTCGTCTAGGGCTCACTTATTTGCAACTTCAGGGAACAAATAAAAATGAAGGCTATCTTCCGCTGCGATCCTGATGAAGGTAACATTTTCTATAAGCACCTGACGATATTCTTTAGATAACCCGAAACCTTCCTTGAACCCCAGCCGCCAAGACCGAGACAACAACTGATGGTTATGGTTATTGAATTGCTGGAGTTGCCGGGTTTCAGAAGTTTCTTCGTAGGGCATTTTTGGGATTTATTGTATGGAAAACTTCTTATCATTTTTTGGTTCCAATGTCTTCACTGTTTAGAATAAATTATTATCTTCCCTTACATATTATCTTTCCAGTAACCGGGATCTCTAGTTTCTGCCGGGCTGTCCACCTCAGCTGAGCAAGACGTTTAAAGGAACCCTCAGGGACCTGCCGCCGAGTGCGCTCGTAAGCGTCGGCGCGCATTTGAATTTTGAACGGGTCTACCGTTTTAGCTCGCTTTTTCATTTTCAAGGGCTAATTTAATGATGGTTTTTATAAACAAGTGAAAGCACGGTAATAAATTACTAGAAAAATGTGTAAAAATAAGAAGAAATAGATTAAAACGGAAGGCGCGTTCAAAATTCAAATGCGCGCCGACGCTTACGAGCGCACTCGGCGGCAGGCCCCTGAGGGTTCCTTTAAAGAAAATTCTCGAGAAATAAAGCTGTAGTTCTAATTGTAAGCATAATCTCTGCTCCAAAATTTCAAATCTGAGACGAACACCAACACCTCACACAGCTATTCTTGTGAAATAGAATACGTGGTTTGTTCCCCTCGTCAGATTCTTTCCGTCGACTCGTTTTGACAGGAACACGTGGATCAAGAACAGAAAATAGAAAAAAAGAGTCCAGGCGAACGTCTGTCGGATGGACAGCTGTATGTGTGTTTTTTGTGAACATTAACGATGAGTCCTCCGGCGGGGCCTCCACACTTTTATCTTTCCGCCCTATTTTAATTTAAAATAAGTTAGTTATAAGTTCGGATGGATGTTGCTATCTTGGGTATGCCATTGGTCATCCCTATGATGAGAGCAACAGGGATGATAAGATTTATACCAAGAGGCGATATTATCCACCTTTTATGTAACTTGAGGGAACCATTGTCAGCAGAGTATAATGCCCAAGGAAATTCTATAGCAGGCCATAGAAAGGATAAAGTTTTCTTATCCCCTGGTAGCTGAGCAGATGGTTTTTCCAAGCGTTATCGACAGCGTCGGGGCTCACTGGACTTCTCTTTCAAACACAAGCTGGTATAGCAAAGTGTTCCCTTCCTGAACGTTTCTGAATCTAATCTAGCTACTTTCAGAAAGCTTGGTACAATGAGACCCGCACTACCAGCTCTACTGTTCACTTTTGTGTCCCTTGGGTGGGCCGGCTCGCCAGACTTTATGCTCCTTACTGACATGATCCCTGACCGAAGGTTGACCAACTTCGAAGTTGACGCCCGTCTCCAATGTGGCAACTGGAATCGTAGTTTGCCCTTCCTGGCTACGGTTTGGTTGTATGAGGTATGTCTGACTCCTTGACTAACTCACCAACCAGTCCCTCTCATATCAGTTTCGTTTTAGAGCAACATTTGGATCGACGAACAGATCTCCCGACCAGTCTACGTGGATCAAAATGCCAAAGAACCAATGAATGTTGAACTCACAGGCCGCCTCTTCACCGTACAGGAGTTTGGATCTTTCTTCGAGCCATATATCTACTTCAAATACCGCTGTCTCGGCTTTCCTGAAAAAGTATCTTTACTTATGCTGCTTTTCTTTATCTTCATTGTTTCAGAAGGGTCGATTTTGGCTAGACCCATGCCCAAAGGAAGAAGTCAATCTCTCAGGCTATTGTGACTACGACGTGAAGATTGACCTCATGTCTCTAGATTAATAACGGAGGTGTCAGTTGTTATCAGGAATAGGTAGTATACGGTAACTAGAGGTGTTTGGTAACTTTGCCGTTATTCTGTTACGTGTTGCGTGTAGGAACAATAAACATACTATTCCCATATCTATATACTGATGGTTGCCTGCTTCTATTGCAGCCTCTATTCTTACTGGCCTGGGAAGTAGTTTCTTCACAGAGACTAAATTTGGCCGCAACCGCTAGAGCCGATCTATGGATTTGATTTACTTGGGCCGGCACGGGCATAAAGGGAAATAGTGAGCCTACGAGCAGTTCTAACAAGGGAACCTTTTCAGCTTAGGCTGGACTCGTGAGGGAACACCTAGCCCATTCGAAAGGCCATCGAAAACTGTCCCGGAAACCGTGTTCTGTTTTCCATAAATGACCGGTGTGACGGTGTGGCACGCCAATTGAGTTTTACATGTTTAATTTGTCAAAACCGGTTTTTGCTGTTGCATACTGCAGTCTAGAAAATGTGGAGCGGTGGCCGAGTGGATAATGCTCTTGCTTGTGATATTTTAGCTTTTTTTCTGGCCGGGTTCGAGTCCCCGTTGGAGCAATATCCTTTTGCTTCTTTGCTTTTATGGGAAAAACGGTTTTGATAGGACGAACCTTACCAACTAACCCCTAATACGAGTTTGTTGCGCTATTTATGGTCTACCATTTCATGCTTGTCAAAAACCAACCCACTTCTCCTATGCAACAGCAAAAACCGCCTTTGACAAATTAAACATGTAAAACTCAATTGGCGTTCAGTCATTTATGGAAAACAGAACACGGTTTCCGGGACAGTTTTCGATGGCCTTTCGAATGGACGAGGTGTCCCCTCACGAGTCCAGCCTAAGCCGAAAAGGTTCCCTTGTGAGATAACCAAAGTTGATGTTGAACATCAAGATGCATTTGTTTTAATTATACCGGAGACTAGGTTGACCCAGTTATGCTCGTGGGCAAGGGCCTGGGCTCGCGTTTCAGGCTCACCCCGCGCCTTCGGCGGCCGCCGGCGGGGTTGTAGGCGTGAGTCAAGGCTCCGCGTTAGAGTCTCCCCCGTTCTGGTGGTTTTGGTCGAAATCTCCGGCTTTGACAAAACAAAAGCTTGCCCATTCTGACCATTTGCTGACCGAATTCGGCTGGCTATGGAAAAATGATCAGAATCCGGTCAAACGCTGTCGATTCCTCACCGTTACGATCTCAAACTTTAAAAATTACCCAGCCAGGAGACGGCGACAAGCGCCATCGAATGACCCTAGTCTCACCAGGCTCTGATCACTTTTTATTTGAAAGTATTTACGAGAAAAGACGACTGGTGGTTTTGAATGAGGGGTGGGCACTTCTCATTTGAACTGCGAATTTATTTTCTGGACAACTTAGTATCCAACGTCGGGCCAACACAGATATTAGTTCAAGTTTTCGAGTGACCTTACAATGATAAAGCCATTATTCTTCCCGAATACATGAAGGAGAGACTTTTTTGCCTAATAAAAGATCAAGTGTAATTCCTGATTACAACTAAACACGAAAAACAACAAAGAAAACAAGAAGATACGAGCATTTATTTCATGGATGCTTGACGAGCAGCTACGGCAGCCAGGAGGTCGGCAACGGTGGTAGATGGAGGCAGACGAAGAGGGCGGCCATCAGAAGGAAGCTCGACCAGGAGGCGGAGAGGGCGCCGGGAACGGCGCAGGAAAGGAAGGGGGCCCGGCGGCACGGGCGGTGGCATCACAAGGAAAACGCTCTGAAAGTAGCATTAGATGAATCTAATAAGAGAAAATAAAAAACCGACCTTCTGAGGCGACGCCATGGGGAAGAATGAATGGTCTGGCCGGGATCCGTCCTAAGTCGACTTGACACGAATTAACTTTACAAAATTTCAACTTGTTTTTGGTCTTCGGGCGGTCGGTCTCCATTTTCCTAGGGGACCTCATGGTCAGGCCCGGTTGCTGCAAACGTCTCCGGTTTTTCCCTCTGCCGGCCCCCTAATCCAAGCCGATAAGGACCTGGAAAGCTCCTGGCTATAGCTGTACCGAGTGAGGCCGGCGACGTTGGCGGCAACCGAGCAGGACACTTTGGCCCTGGGAAAATGAAGACCGATCGCCCGAAAACCAAAAACAAGTTGAAATTTTGTAAAGTTAATTCGTGTCAAGTCGACTTAGGACGGATCCCGGCCAGACCATTCATTCTTCCCCATGGCGTCGCCTCAGAAGGTCGGTTTTTTATTTTCTCTTATTAGATTCATCTAATGCTACTTTCAGAGCGTTTTCCTTGTGATGCCACCGCCCGTGCCGCCGGGCCCCCTTCCTTTCCTGCGCCGTTCCCGGCGCCCTCTCCGCCTCCTGGTCGAGCTTCCTTCTGATGGCCGCCCTCTTCGTCTGCCTCCATCTACCACCGTTGCCGACCTCCTGGCTGCCGTAGCTGCTCGTCAAGCATCCATGAAATAAATGCTCGTATCTTCTTGTTTTCTTTGTTGTTTTTCGTGTTTAGTTGTAATCAGGAATTACACTTGATCTTTTATTAGGCAAAAAAGTCTCTCCTTCATGTATTCGGGAAGAATAATGGCTTTATCATTGTAAGGTCACTCGAAAACTTGAACTAATATCTGTGTTGGCACGACGTTTGATACTAAGTTGTCCAGAAAATAAATTCGCAGTTCAAATGAGAAGTGCCCACCCCTCATTCAAAACCACCAGTCGTCTTTTCTCGTAAATACTTTCAAATAAAGAGCACTGTATGATGCGTTTTTTATTCCTATTATTAAGCTCCATCAATAACACCTAGAATAAACAAGGAAAATGCATGACTAGTAAAATGCGACCTCGTCGGCAAGGGTCTAAAATGCGTACAAAATATAATGGAGATCGATTATACTGGGCATAATAGTATAAATGACGTTAGAGATGACCATATAAATAGGGTAGACATACCGGTAGAGATAAGCGTGGCACTTAAGCGTGTTAGTGTTAATATAAGACCTAAAATGAACAGCGACCAGCGCTAACTAGAAAAAATAAAAAATAAGTGTCATTCATGTAGGGCTTGTTCAATTTTATCCTTCCAGGCATAGGCGTCCATTCTCCCCCCGTCTGCCAATAGTGACATTGTCCTACTGGCAGTTCTCAACTGGAATATATAGAAATAAAAAGGATAGATAGTGAAAATACCTCAAGGATGGCCTTGCTTCCTGTTAATATGACATCCACACTTTCCAGGTCACACAGATCAATGTATCCCCGACAGGTGGCATCTATTTCGTTCTCATAATATGCCAACTTGTGGGTATGGGCTTCCAATACAAACCAGCGGGGAGTCCACATTTTAAATTTAGTCCCTCGCTTTTTCAAATATCCCTGATGGAGAGCTATTGGGCGGCCGCGACCGACTGTAAGGGTTCGACTTTCCATACCTAAAGATTCTATAAATTTATACAAAAGTTAGAATAATAGCTTACTTATGTCGGCTTCGGGACTAGATACTTCTGCTCTGAGTGTCTTTTCTCCTGTCTGTTCCCGAACAGATCGAGCTTCCTGCAGTGCCTTCTCTCTAGCTTCAGAGGATAGTCCACAAGGCCAGGTTATATTCAAAACACATTTGTCATGGGCAATGACTCCGCAGTTCTTGCACTTTTGACCTAAACCGAGCAATTATATCAGGATGAGGTAGCTGCTTTCACCTGCTTTGACTACGTTTCCGTAGAGTGCAAAATGACAGAGATTGCAATCGTGTGGCTGGGTCCCAGTAGCGGTATAAGATTCAAATGAGTGAGCCTTAGCGGTTGTTTGAGTTTTAGATGTTCGAGCGTATTCTCCCTTTAAAATAAGCTTCAGCCCGCTTCTTTTCTGTATCAGGTGATCGATATGCTTCTCGAAACTTCTTCTTTCGTCGACGACAGCCTCTCGATCTTGCTCAGGTTCGTCCAGAACAGCCTTCTTCCATACATTCTGCCATCCTGTTTGCGCCTTCCCATCCAATGGGTTTTCCTGGGTCAACAGTTCAAGTCCATTTGGATAGCGTATTCTGGTACTTGTTTGCTTGACGTCTATTATTTCTGCTGCTTCTTCACTTCTTGTTAACCCTTCCGAATTGGCCAGACGCCGTTCTTCTATCTCTGCCGTCTCAGCCTGACAAATTTCTATGTCGTAGCATGGCCCATGGATAAAGTTCTCTTCGTCGTAAAATATCCAGTTGTCAAATGAGGATTCAGAACAAGCTGGGACCAGGGGAGAGTCCACCTTGCAGTAACGGAGGTTATTAAAGAGGGTGATGCTCTCACACTGATGCTGCAAGATAACCAAATTATAAAAGGTAACCAACTAAGTCACCTTGATGTAGCTCCAAATGCAGGAGTCCGGTCCATCTGCTGCCACCCTCTCCATTCGGATTCTTTCATATTCAGAGTCGAATATAAAAGTGCGGAAGAACGCGGACTGGCTGTGATAGGCTATGAACCGAAGATAATAGTCGTCATATTCAAATGCATCGGGATATTGATCGAGGATCTATAATTTCCAACTGCCCAATGGAAAATGATCTAGTTTACCTGATGGACAGCATCCAAAAATATTAGAAAAACTGGAGCAATGCCCCTGCTTTGAGACGACAACGTGTGATTAGCTCTGTGGGAAAAGCGATAGCCAAATGCTAGCCACTCTTTCTCAATGAGCACCTAAAGAGTTTTGTATTAGGATGTAAGACGTAGGATGTACTCTAAATCCGTCAAAGGTTCGGTAGAAAGGATCTTGCATTATCTGAACCAGCGACATGAGAACACAGGTAACATCATAGCCGTCTTCAAGGCACAGGGCTACAGAGGAGTTGACAGTAGAGATGATTGAGCTGATGGACCCCGCGAGAGATAGAACATGAGCAATCTGTAAATATCTTTTTATTACTCTAGACATTCATTTTTACAATATTCCTCCAGCCTGAATCCTCTAAAGATTTATAGAAAGGCGCCTCGGATTCCAATCCACCCGGTTGCATAGCACGTAAGAGTTTTTTAAAGGCTGCTTTCATATCTCCCGTGCTTGGATATGTTACAGGAACCATCGCGGTATACTTGTCAACCCGAAGATTCTGAACAGTGATGTGTCTTCGGGAGATGATCAAAGCTACCTTATGCTGTCCTTTGTCTACCAAGACGTATAAACTCTTCCTGTTCAGACTGCTCAGCATTGCTTGTAAACTCCGTTGACTTATATGCTTCTCGGTAGTAAGCAACTGCTTCTGAACAACGGAAGGAGCCTTATTCTTGTTTCCAGCTTTTCCTGCACTGGCTCGAATGAATGTCGATCCCGTCTTCATCAGATCACTGTTGGTACTTTTCCTATTAAGATCGGGTGTGTTTCCGTATTCTGAGGCTGAAATTTTAAAGTTAGTAAAGAAAAGAACAAGAATCACCATCTCCAGTTAAAAGACTGTCCAAAGAAATGAGACTAGAAGCTTGGCTATTCCACGATGTTAAATTATGAGGCCCATTTGAAGGAGAAGCTTGTGCCAGTTTAGAAATATACGCTTCTTGTAGTTCCAAGCTGGAGTGAGTAGTGCTATGGGGAGCATCCAGCGTGTCTCTTGAATTCAACGTCAGTTGACTGCTCGTAGAATTAGAAGCTGACTCCGTCGGATGGAGAAGATTTGCTTTTTTAATCTTGTTCAAGACATTTCCAGTGACAAAGCCAGCTCCTCTAATCAAGAGAGCTCCGTTTTCTGATATCCAAGTGATGACAGGAAGTCTGCCATTCTTAAATCCTTTCGAGACCTTGGCGAAGGTAGCATCGCTGGATGAGCAAGGGACAATAAAGCAGGATGGGTAACTGTAAAAAATTAAACATCAGAAACTATGAAAGGTCTAACCTTTTAACGACATCGTAATATGTGTTGGCGTATGACAAACGGAACATTGATTCCTCCCGCTTTAATCTTAGCCGTTCGTAGTCGGACAAGTAGTGTCTCACTTCAGCAACGAGAGTGGATGAGTCCCCTCCTGAAACAAAATACGATAACTAAAAGACAAATTAAAATACCAAGGTCTAAATAATCCGCTTCGTTTGTAAGGGTTGAGTTCTGCCTCGGCTGAGTCAAAGCTTTCATAGGAGACATGTTTCTCGGGTCGTGTCGCTTCATCAGCGCTACTGGCAACTGCTTGCTGATGGTCTTTTTCAGGTCCCGGATGGTGCTCATCTTATTCTTCTGGTTGATTGGTAGTGTATGTGTCAGAAGATGGGACACAGGAGCGAAAGCGTACAGCGTTGTCGGAAGGGTAGCAGGCCATCTGAGAGACGTCAATGATTTGCTGAATTCCTCTGCTTGGTCGGGAGTGACGTCTTCGTCGAAAGCTATATTCATCAGGACGAAGCATGACGATCGAATTTGAATAGCATCATGTAGACCATTAGCAATCTAAACAAAACGAAATCCACCAGAGTTCTGGATTTGTTCTACCTTCGAAGGGATCAATTCCATAAAACTAGTTGTATGTAGGTATCCATCACTGATGCTCTTCTCTTTGACAACTGACATAATTGGCATGGACCTGATCATTGTCACATCGCTAACTGAAAATTGCTAAACTATAAACATTGTAGAGACCAACTTACGGTAAGGATTAATAGGCTGTCCTTTGAATACGACTCGGTAATTCGTCAGATACACCGCACCTTCAGCTGGTAGTGGATAGCGGTTGTTTTCAGGATTTTCAGGAGGGTTCCTCTCGTCTATTAACAGTACGCATCTAAGCCCACCCATAATTATCTTCTCACTCGGTGTCAGCATCACTGGGACGAGTAGTTTTGTCTAATATTAAGCGTAATAAAAATACAGGGTAGCAGCTACCTTCGGCGGTGGGACGATCTTTCTACTCTCTGCATACACCTGCTCTAGGCTGTCAATGTGAACAGCAACAAATCCAGGAATGTCACGGATCAGTCTGTCAATTTTAGAAGAATCCAACCGAGCAGCACAGCATAGTCTGTCGACGAGGCCAGTAATCCAGGTGACGACCTAAGCTCCTTTATAAAGGTCTAGGCAATCTCCTACCGTTGCTCCAATATCTCCATCTGTATAAGTGTCGCCATACCCTGACTCAATGTCAGAGTCGTCAGACTTATCCATCCTTTCCCTAAGATCCTTTTGCCCAAGAGCATTCCCCCTCAGTTCCAGATCATTCTTGTCTATTCGCCGTAGCCGAGAAGGATCCAATGGTATTTTTAGGCACACCATCAAGTTTATATAATGTTTGGCCTGCCCATAAACTATAGCGTCCTCCTCGTCTTGGAATTCCTGCAGCTGTTTTTCATTTAGCTCGTGTTCCGTTTGCATCAAGTCAGCTGCGACGTCCATTCCCGTTGGCTTATCGCACATGTTCCACATATCGAAACGACTCTGGAAAACAAACAACTAAAAGAAAATGGGAACAACTTACATCGCCACCAAGTGGGTATTCTGGTGCTGATACCTGACCGTAGCTGTGTCGCATTAGTTCGTGGACATCATGGAAGAAGGCAGCTTCCCAGAAACGGGCATTCGACCACACGGGATGATCCTGGATGCAGGTGTAGGCATACTGATGGACTCCTTGGGTTAGCCTGCGGCAGTAAAGGTTTCCCAAGTGGAGACAGGCATAGGCTACGCCGTGTTCGTCTTCATCTGATTCTTGCTAGAATATAAAATGTTAAATTGTAGAATTAATATTCATACCTCCAAAGAGCAGTTCAGTAACCTTACAATCAGTTCAAATTGCTGAGGATTCAACGTCGCTCTTGTGACGGGAACAGCAGTGGCACTCAATTGACGACAGAGGAAAACTCTGGCTTCTACCATTTTGAGGGCAAGCTCAACCGCGTTCATCATCTGTAAATTGCAATTGCTTCAGCTAAGATAGTAGAAATCAAACCTTTCTAGCTTCTGGCAGGCGATTATCAAAAATAGCCTCGATACAGGCGGTCAATACAAATATCCTTCTTGAATTATTCGAGGTGTCCTCTGGTTTCTCGATTACAGAAGAGGGTACAAGTTTTCGAGTTGCCGGAATTGAATAAGATTCTTGTTTATCCAACTCTTTTTTCAACATCGAATTCAACTAAAACTAATAGTACAACAATAAAAGATGGCAAACCTTTTCCACTTCGAAATTCCTCATGACCCCAGTCTCCTTTGAATATTGGCTCATAGGTAGGAAATGTTCTTGTTGTTCATTCTTTATCAGTACATCAGCTACTTCCATGAGAGGTTTACAAAGTGTTCCGCTTTCATAGGTAGTCCCATATTGTGGATTCCGGCACACTAGTTCATCAAATATGTCACATTCCCGGAAAGGGATGCCCCTGTGGGTGACAAATAGTTGAAACATCTGGCCTTGTAACATGTGATGGAGAAACGAGGAATTCAAACCCCTAAAAAACGTTAATTAAAAAAGAAAGGGCGATTCCTACCTTAATCCTATGAATGCTGCTTTATGAAAAACGATAAGAGGGTTAACCCGCAGTCTGACCAGTTGGAGACAACTTCTATACCCGTAGAGAACCTCAGCTAGGAACAGGAGGAAACATGCTCTTATCCGTTTGTCCTAAAAGGATTCACAATTCTAAGAATACTTAAAATAATTTACCAAAATGAATGGCTCGGCTTTTGGAGGAAGGGCAACTGTGTCCGCAAAGTCGGCTGTATCCAGTTCAGGGCTCAGAACCGCCTGTAACCGGACGACCAGTCTGTCCAGGTAGGGTGAAGGAATATTTGGCAGATCAATGGATGACGGTATTTTGATTTCCCCCGTATCCAAATCGACAAAAACCGCATCAACGTGGCCAACCTACGGAGACTTGTAAAATTAGAAAACGTTGAACTACTTTTTCTATATGGTCGCTGAGAATTCCCATTAGATAAGGTGTTGGACTCTCGAGATATTCCAACATTTGCTCAGGAAGAAGCGGAACAAATGGGTAGGTGTATTCCATGGGATAGACGATGGCCTTTATCGCGTATGAAGTACAAGAAAGTCTTTTCATCGACTTGCTGTGGAGGACTATTTTCTGGTCGTAGAGGATACATCTATATAATAAAACCAAGTTATGAAGAGAGCCTGTAAATAATTTCATTAAAATAAGGTAGAAACCCTCACCTAAATATCTGACAAGATCGCTGACAACTGTCCCAGTCATGGGCACCTTGCTTTGAGTAGTCGTTCCTAACATAAATCGTTCGTGTCCTAAGCATATTGTATAAGGACTTCTGAATTTCTTTATTAAATAATTCACAGTAGTCTCACTTTGTTCGAGGGTAAGTAGATAATAATGTGACTGCTATGTGCTCGGCGATATAGCCATCCTCAGTCAAAGAAGACCGCATCCTCCGAAGGCACATTCGAAAAAATTCAAAAAACGTGAAACGGGTAAGGATCACTAGAACTTTTGGTTTAAAGGCGGCGGTACTCGGTATGATTGAGTCATCAACTTCAAAAGATTCAGTTAAGGGTTCATAGAACTGTAAGGAAGCGGTTAAGAAGAGAGGAAACATAAAGTACCTGCAAACAACAGGCATATTGATGAGCCCCCATGAGATCTGTCAGCGTCCCGACGAAGTAAGTAGGTTGTTTCTGTTCATGGGAGATTTGCCAGCCTTGCGGCATACAAAACTGTAATAGTCTACTTTAAAAACGAAAATTAGGGAACCTACAATATTTAAACTGGGTGAGAATGGTACGTCATCCCAATCGTTCTCTGGGAATTTCTGTTTAACCACTCCTATACTATTACCATGTCCTAAAACCACGATTCTCTTATAATATAAAAACATTGAACTCACGTATTTGGTTCTCATCATGTTCCAGAATTACCACGTAGTCTGCCAGTCGTTCCATTATGCCTCTTGTACCCGTTTACGGCATCAGTCTGGAAAAAAAAACCAATAGTATGGTGAAAATCAACGCGTTTAATTGATTTTATGCGATGAAAAAACGACAAAATGGCTTTTGATCGGCTGGGAGAGAAAGCAACCCGCCTACTTTATTTAAAAAATGTTAACGGGACTAAAATGACCAAAAGTCCATTAAACTATAGGGAAAAGCATATAGAAGGCAAAAGTTATAAAAGGGGTCCTTTAAATGCGATGACGCGCGCCAAGGTCAATTAGGTCAGGGAGTGCGTTCGCAGAGATTTATCCAAGAGTTCCAGTTTTTAGGAAACTGTATGACGGAAACGAGTGATAACATAAGAAATATTTTATGAAATTTCGGCTGAATCATTCTGACTCGCCTAATTGAAACAAATGACTGTAGAACACTGAAAACAGCGCCCATTGTATCTTTCTGTGATAAGAAGTCTAATGAGCTGTTTGGGATGTTGAAAAGAAATCAATAGGCTAAGCTGTGTCAGTGTTATTTTTACAGCTTGAAATGGCAAGAACTTACCCGAGCAGTCGATGAAAGTTGCCGAAACAACTTTGTGTAAACCGATCTTGTCATCGTTGATTAGCATGTCCTCTTTTTAGAGGAAGTGACAAGATAAGGAAGGTCGAGGGGACCGCAGCTGTGTACCTCGGTTCTTCTCTTCCGCATTGCGCAAGTGCTAATACGGACCCCGAATGGACACCTGCAGGGCATCGGCAACATTGAAAATCAATAACTGAATAATAATCAACCTTCGCTACCTTCACAATAGGATGGAGCGCCTTTTCACTGTGACGTGTTTCGACGCCTGACGGAGGAATAGAAGTCGCAATTACGAAATGGGAACTTCATATTTCTTCTTATGAATGCATAAAGGTGTTTACGACAGCTGCTCGCGTATTTTTCAAGTCCTGTGATGAATTACAGTATCCGAGGGATCTCTCGGGAAGCATTCGATGTAAATAAGAGTTATTCTACACTCCAAGTACAACGTTTAGGCTGCGTCAACATCTGCCGATCTCCTGAAAGCGTTTCACCAGTCAGGCCAAATGAGACACTTCCCAAGATTTCTAAACCGTCTTTGACTACACTAATCTTTATTCATAAACAAGTACCAAAAGATTGTAAGGGCATAGAAGCAAGAAGTAGCATAAAGGACACAGCAAGAAGTAGTGAGAGGGGACCTAAGGGCATTAAACGCGGGTATTCACAGAGATCGATGTTTAAATAACTGGGTTGGGGTTACCAGATCGAGAAAAACCCTATTAAAAAAGAAACCAGCATGGAAAACCCATACACTATGAGAAAAAAAAATGAGGGAAATGAAAAATAAAACACATTAAGCCTTCTTATGGAGGTCTCGAATCTCTTGTTTAAGATCATGGACCTCCTCCTCGTACATGTTGTATTCCTTCTTCAACTGGCGACTGCTAAAGCCGGACTGGGTAGGGTCCACGTCCATGTCGTTTTGGATTGAACGGAGCATACGGATCTGCATCTGGAGATCACCAACCTCTGAAATGTTCCTCCTTACGATAACTTTAAAATAAAACTGACTCAGAGTTAAGGCGTTGATCTTTTTGAGTTCAGCAAGTTCAGCATGGAGGTGCACACGTTGGGGGCTGTATTTAGCTCGTTTGTTCACAGGCACCTCTTCCAGGTCTTCCTCTGCATAGACCTCTTCATAGTGATCCACGTTGTTTTGAAGTCTTTTGTAAATCTCCATGAGAGTGGCTCGATACTGTAACAAGCAAAGAATAAAATAAGGAGCTCAAATGTTTCCTACCTCGTCAGGCGACATGCTGTTGACAAAGCTCCGACTGAAGGGCTTGTTGTGGCAGATATGTGATCCACAGCGGCACTTCCTAATGGGGTACTGGATGGTCTGGCGGTAGTTCATAAGCAGTTCGGCGCCGACGGGGATAGGAGCCATTGCCATGATGAAGATTCGATGGTACACTGGGTGGAGGTAATTGGCAATAACTCTGTAAAATCTTTGTTTTGATAGAGAATATGATACTACCTGATAGGAGCCACGTTTCTAAAGCAGCCGTTGTTAATAAAGCGAGCAATATTGCCTTGGTAACACGTTTCAATGAACCATTTATCAACCTTTTCAGGACGACAGGACTAAATGTTAATTGTAAGAAAGCTAAGAATCTTAGGACTTACTGTAGGGATGTTACGGCAACCAGCAGCCTTGTACAGGCGAGTCAAATCTCCACGAGAGCGCCGGTTGTAAAGTTTCCAGGAATACTTCTCCTTACTTTTGATGCCGTCAACCTCACTGAGAGGGGTGACTGTTCCAATGACCTCACAAACAACTTCACCTAAAATCCCCTTTGCTATGAAGGTGAGATCTCTGACTTACCCATTCTCAAGGGATTCATCACCCGAGCACTGAATCCACGCCGTTTGTGATTTCGAAAGACTTCGAAGTTGTGCTCTTTCTTCTCCAGTTGCCGAACATGATTCCCACACTTGTCACCACAACCACAGAAATCTCCACACATGACCACAAAACGCTCATTGGGTACAACCCTTTGGTCCGGGGACTCATTAAATACCTCCATGAACCTTCCATCTCCCTAGAATGATCAAGTTATTACAATCTTCCCCTGAATTAAACGTACAACGAGTTTGAGATACCGTCCGTAACACTCCATGTTAAGTTTCATACAAGCACAAGTCTCGGGAACGCATTTGCCGTTACAATTGCACGAGATCTTCAATAGATTTGCGTTAACAGCCTCAAAATGTTCAGAACTCACCACTGGTTTCTTAAAATCAACCTTCTGTTGTGGTGTAAGGATGTAGGCCTTCTGGTCGATGTATTCAAAGGCATTGGTGAAGATGAGATCAGTACTTTTCATGGGCATGTCACAATAGACTGGGATACTTTTAGGGATGGCGGCACCGCCAGCGGTAATATCCCTAGAAATCAGAATTAATAGTGAAAGATAAAGTATTGAAACTTTGCAAGCCGCATTCTTTTTAAAGAAGTAGAGCACTCTTCATAAGGATAGTAAGAAGGATCCCGGTAATAGTGCAAAGGGTCAAGTTCCATTCTCTCAACAAGATGGGCAGAGCCATAAGTCTCCTCGCACTCCTTCGCTCTAATACGGTCCAAGTATATCCATTCTATCATTTTGCGAACTGAAGACGCGCTCATTATTGCTTATAATTAATTAGGTGGCTACCGTACGACTCATCCTGCATCTGTGCAAGATCGCTGTCACTCATCTTGACCTCGTTCCCAACAGCTTCCTTGTTTTTCTTATATTTGTTGTAGGCCTAACAGTTGGTAAGTGTAGGGTTATATTTTCGAAAATACCTGGACCCTTCGGCGTCTTTCATGATGTCTAACAACTTCAGGACCTTCTTTAAATTTTAATTTATCAGGAGGGATGTCAAATTGAAGATCTTGAGTATGCATGGCCTAAAAAGGAAAGCTACAAAAGTAAGAAAAGCGGACGTGAGAAAAGAGATCTCGTGAAGAAATGTGGCGGAAATTCAAATTGAAGGACTATATTCGCTATCGGGCGCGAATACCCGCGAGAGGCTAATTCAAAAAGAGAGAGAGACCGATATAGATACGCGCGATGAGGTGTATTAATTAGCACGGGTCGGTAAATCATTGGAAGACGCTAGGATGCATCTACTAATCTCAACATTTGAACATGATAACTTTTTTACAGTAAACAAGTGGGTTATATGTGAAATCCAGCTACTGAAGACAGCGCAAAGTGGTAAACAACCTCATTTTTTGAGCAAAAAAAGGCGGGAAAAGATAACAAAACTGATTATTTGTATCCAGAAGCTTAACCCGGAAAAGGATTCAAATTAATCGACTCCTCTTTCCCGCTCCGAAGGGCAAAAAGATAAGACCTAGCCGCGGAAAAGAAAGCGAGTGGATGCAGCCCCCAAAGGGGTTGGGCTGGCGACGCGCGAATCGATTGCTGTGGATGAAATAGACGATCGCCCTGCGTCTTCCTTTAGAGAGACAAAGAGACTCTTTATCGTCTTAGATTGCACTCGTCGGTCTATTTTATAGCCACAAAGAGCCGAGGGTGAGAATGGATCGTATAGATGAAACATGATCTGGATTTTACAGTCTTTTATTAATGTTCGGGGGTGTGCACGGATTAATGACAAGAAAAATAGACGAGAATAAAATGCGATTGTAATATAAATCAGGATTAGAATATAAGATTTGGAAGAAGAAACCGGACATGGTTAAAAAGGCGACGCACGAAGAAGAAGAGTTGTCAATGCCAGGCATTACATATCACACTACTGTTGGGGGGCATGGATTCAAGCGAGACAAGAGGGGGAATCTACACAAGTTTCGGTTGAGGGTACGGGTATTTTTAGGTCGGGGCAGGAACCAGAATAATATGACAGGAATTACCAAGAGACGGAAAATAAAGGGAGCTGCGGAGAAAAAGAAAACCAGGTGCGAGAGAGGGTGAAACGTGAACAGAAATTGAGAACGAGTGTAATGAGTATGGGGACGACGACCGAGCGGAGAAAGAGAAAAGGGAGGCAACGACGAAAAACGTCGGTATTGGGGATGGGTAATCTCAAATATAAACGGCACAAACTAGCGATTCAAACTAGTCAAAAAAGGGAAATTTAGAGTATTTTTTGTGGAGGAATTTGTATTTTTTCAGTTTACGACCAGTGACGCTGTCTGAGCATTGCAACCAGTTTACAAATGGGCCCGTGTTCTCAAAAAAAGTCGTGACTTTTTACATGCCCTTAATAAACCAGTGAACACGTCTCAATTTTTTTGTTTTTTAAGCTCCAGCGGTGCTGAACCGATTCTAGCGAATTTTACAAAATGGGTAAATGAATGACAGCACAAGTTGAAAGGGAGTAGATGAGCAGCAAGAATGAGTAATAAGAAAGAATGGGTGGAGAAAAAAAAGAGAAAAGTCTTCTTATTGCGATTGATTGCTACTCGGTGAATCCGTGTCCAGTGCTGATGAACTGTGCTCGCTTGATTTACAGTCGTCCTGGAAATTGCTTTATATACACAATTTTTGGAAGGGAAGATGATGTGCGCTGGGGTATAGCGTTTCAGTTCTGTTGATAAACATTTCCATGCGTGGCTTATACACCTCACCCTTGGAAATGAGTGGCTCCTGGTTAATGGGTACCATGTGTCTCCACAAAAAAGTATTTTAATCGGTTTAAGCAAATTGTGAAACAGGAATTGCCACTCAATGAAAAGAAAAATGAAATTACCTCGGTAGTAGTTCCTCCATAGTTGCTCTCGTCCTCGAAATGTTCCGGTTTTGCCGGTCCTGCTAACGTCATTCCAGCCATCTGTTCAAAAAGTGGCACCTGTGGCCTTGGTCGACGCCAATAAGTGTTCGTTATAGGCTTCTGAAACTCCCTGATCTTTAGACCCGTCTTTGTAACGACTGACCCGCACTTCAACCTTACGATCATTTATAAAATGAACGCCTTTATTTTGGGCTAGGCACTTGTCAGCGGAATCCTTGTCCTCGAAGATGACAAAGCCTGCTCCGCGGGGATTTCCCTCAATCTGATCCAGGGAACCGAACTTCTCAAAGTAGAGTCGGAGTGACTCGACAGTGTGATAATCCCAGTGGATGCCCGATAGGATTAGCTTACAGCCAGGAGCCGGATCGCATTCGAAGAACGGTGGTTGCATCATAGGTGCCATCTGTTCTCGTGGGATAGCTCTCTTCGAGTCCACCTGCAATCTCCCAACTGTGTACGGGGCCGATTGACGGGGCTTACCGTCTTTCCTCCGATGACATGAGGCCTATCCAGCATCGCTGCCTCAGCACTGTTTATTGTAGCAAAAGTAACAAATCCAAATCCTCGTGATTGCTTCGTCGTCTGATCCCTTATCACAATCGCATCCACAACAGGTCCCCATTGAGTGAAATATGTTCGTAGCTAAAGGAATATTGTAATTTAAATGAAGACAGGATACCAACCTGATCGTCAGTTGTTTCATGAGACAATCCTCCTATGAACAATTTTCTCATTTGTGGTGGACCTTCACCGGGGCAGGCAGCGACCGCGTTCTGAAATTAACCCTGTTAACGAGAGTGCCTAAGAAGCTATCGGAAGTCGTGTTGTATCACGTAAAAGCTTCATGAGATGATTCATGAGATTATGCCCGGATACACCCAATGAACCTATTAGGCATACACTAAAACTAGTGGAAAACAAGGAGTAGACAGATGTCCCATAATAAAAGGAACCCAGTAAGCGTGAAATCATAGAAAAACGAATGTGTGAACAGAACAGGCTCATGGGACCGAGACATTTTACACAGTGAATTCTCACCCATTGGGGAAAATGATGTGTTGGTGTGGGAGAGGGTCTCTGCAAATTGTAGTACTCACCCGAGGTTATTAATATCAGATTATATTGTTTGACTTAATGGGGGGATTCCCAACTCACTCTAGCTGCCATAGCATGCATCATTGGAAGACCAAGATGCATGGGGAACGGAGGGTAGCGCATCATTCTGCCGTTAGGAGGGATGATTGGAACCAGCATTCCTTGTTGAATGAGATCCATTACCTCTGTAAAATTGAGACTAAAGGGAGTATTTGTCGCATGAGTCAAAATGTGCGTATGGAAAAAAAGGAACGGAAGTGCGATCGCTTCAGGACCTGAGAACTGCAGGCCTAGGACCTCCCGTTGTGCTTCCCAGCCCATGAGGGGATGCATATCCCTTTCGTTCGTTTGTTTATAATATCCCCCCTCAAGTTCCCTAAAAGGTAAAAAAAAGGAATTTGACTCACCTGGAGGACAGAAAGGATGGTGGTACATGGCTACCGCTACCAGCTATTAGATACCCTAAAAAGAGTACAATTAAAAACAGGATAAAAATAATGCGCAGGTATTAATTGGTCTAGGACCGTATTCTGATACAATCTATAGAATTATCTTAACTTCTCTTGAGACCTTCGAATACAAGTACAACAAAGATCGGCAATATTAACTACCGGCTAATAAATAGCAAAGGTTATTGTAAACTTGAACCATAAGAAATGACATTAATAACAAGGGAAAGTGATGAAACAAAATAATAATTAAAATATAATTAAACTCATGGAATTGTCAAGAATGAATGTACTTGGAAACAAAAAATTCTGAATGACACAGTGGTTCCGAAAGAAAACGAGATGAACTACAAAAGAACAAACAACAGTGCCCGGGAACTGTGCTCATAATGCTTAGACATTCGGAGACTCCACGTGACCCCCAGCTAGACCACTACGTCCACGTTGTTGAACGCCGACAGCGGCGCCGGCAACTCCTCGAAAAGTGGGAATGTGTGGCTCCAGCGACAGTGACATCAGGCTGGGTGGATTTGGGCGAGTTTCGGTCTTTGCTGGTGAAGATACTCCTGCAGTAGCATTTGAGATCAGACCGGTGGGCACGGCAGACGGTGTTCCTTGTGCCTGTGACGGCGAGCCATTCACTTGTGGCTGAGGATTCTAAAAGGAATCGACTGATCAAGGTTAGGTCAATATACAAAACCTGAGAAGATTCGGCCGCTGTATTTTTAGCAAAGAGGCGCACGATCATGCTGCTCAGGTTCTTTGTAAGGTTCTGCATCCCCGGGACTCCTAAAACATTTTATCTTAATTGAAAGTGTACAAAGGGCCAATACCAGGATTGGGAGGCATCTGATAAGAGCCCATAGGGTCGTCTCCATCGGTATTGTTCTCATTGTATTCCGAAATCGGCGGGAATGCAAATGTTATGTTCATCGCTTCACTATTCTCTATATTTAGACTGCTACTAGTTCCATCAGCCGCCGACTCCAAATTAGCATGTTGTTGCTAAAAATAATCCCCTTATTATTTTCTGGGGTTGTTTTTACGGACCTGTCCTTCCATAAACGCTGGATTATACAATGGTGGGGCGCTCCAGGAGATTTGATTGGCAGGAGGGGGGCCTGGCGTACGCGGACCTCCTTCCTCTCGGTACTCAGGCGAGGTTCCTTCATAATCTCCAGCATCGGCAGCTCGCAGCGGAGGATGTTGAGGAGTGCGATTTCCGTTAATTCCTAATAATGTACGTGCTCCGTGTTTTCTCACGGAAACGCCTACCTGGCAATGGGAAATTAGGAATTCCGTTGGACGTGAGCAAAGCCAACCCGTAATCAGCTCTAAATAAACATGATTGTATTAGTGGGAAAAAGCTCCTACCCCAGCATACTTGGCATAACAGGGAATTTGCCCGGTGGTCCAGTACCATTGTTGGTACCTAAAAAATGAGGAATGTGACGTGTCTCGACGGTTGTCTAAGAAATAACATGTCAGCTGCCGGCTTCCCGGAACATCTTTCACACAAAACGCAATAGTCTTTACAACCCACACAAGCTCGTCAATCAGAGGCTGACCGCTAGAAAAAATCGACTGGATAACTTACCGTTGATGATATCAAATGTCTCATTGTCAATATTCACAACACTTTGCAGATGTGGCGGCATCTCGCCATAGATCTTTTTAATGTTCTCTTTTTCCTGCTCGAACATCTTCTCCATTTCACTGAAAACTTTCTTTATATCCTCGAGAAGTTCTTAACAAACCTTAAGAGGGTAGCTCTTTTCTCTTGGATCTCCTCCATTTCCGTTTGCAAGGCGATGGTCTCGAAGAGAATGTCGGCGATGTCTTCCTCATTGGCTTGATCACCTTCAACCGCATTCTGAAACAAAGTTTCGTTGTGGGAGTATGAGACAAGTGAGAAAGAGGGAAAACGACCGCATCTGCATATGGGCATGACAGTCCGATAAACCGATTTTGCCAATGCGACGACAATGGCGAAAATGCGACGGTTTGCGCCTAGGCGGCTACGCATGGCCGTAATGGAATATTCGGATTAGGGCGGATAAGTAGAGGGGAAGGGCAAGGAGGCCTAAAACTTTTTGAACTTACTCCTCGCGGTAACCTTGAGCTATACAGAAGGGGTCGACATCACACTGTCCGCATGGTACATTGAGTTTTGGACAGGAAGAAGAGGGGCAGTGAACCAGAAAGGAAGGTAAACTGGACCACTGGCTTTTTCCTCCCTTTGGGAGAAATTTTTTTCACTTCTTTAGACAGAAAAGAAAGCCAGCAGTGGCGAGGATAGGCCGGAAACAGGACGAGCTCTGCTTTGTTTAACGTTAACACACGGCCGAGTCGAACAACTCTTGACCCTTTGCCTACATCTATCAATCTAGATGTGGGTATCCTGCTGTTGCAATAAAGCAACAAAACAAGTTTGGGGCAAAATATTTTTCCAAACGGGAAGAGAGGAGAAAGATGCAAAACATTTCCTCTCTCACTCTCTCTCTCTCTCTGGAGGCGAAGGAGAAAAGTTCAAGGAGAGACAGAGTTGCTCACGTGCCGAAACACTGTATACAGTAGGGATTAAGATGCAGGAAGCTAGTACCTACGTAACTATGCCCTCCTGTGCTCTTGATTTGTTTGCGGGTCATGTTAATCGATCCTGAAAGGATCTCTCAGGAGCCTAGGAAGGCTACTGTATAACACAAAACACAGGTTAGAGGAGAGCGAGGTCAGAGTTTTTAAATTATTCAAAAGGCTTAAAAAGAATTAATAAACTAGAATCTTTCTAAACATTGGCTTCCCACCAAAAGCCCGGGGTGTTAAACAAGTTCAGTCGCTTTGAAACCTAGCGAAACATCTAGATCACTGGACGCTACTTCAAGAGCGCTTCATTTTTTGTTGAGGAAAAATGCCAATAAGTGTTCTCCCGTAGAATGTTTCAGAAGGAAGCTCTCCTATTTCTTTATGCATGCCATACGAGCGGATTATGATAATCAGATCCATCCTTTTTTTCCCGGCGTCTTTACATACATATTCCCAATAGACAAGGGATAACGCGCTTCTTACGGTAACGCCGAGCAAAAACAAAGGAGACAGGGAAAATGAGATGGGAGAAACGTCTCTGTCTAACCGCAAACATCTCCCGTCCGGTGTCACCTGATGTAACTCAATCTACGCATAAAAATATGCTTAAATCTTTCTATTGATTGATAGAAAAGATAAAGAGTAGAGTGAGGATGATATAGCCCCGGCACAGGTAGCTAATTAGCGGTGCACTCAAGCGGTTCGCGCGTACTCTGTTGAGCAAATAGGAAGCCGGCCTTGCGCACAGGCAACTTCTGCCCGGATTCTAAAGAGAGAAGCCCTCTTGGAATAGTGAAGACAGAGAGCAACAAGACACTTTTTTCGACACATGTCTAGACCACGAAAATATCTTTTTGGTCTTGTGGAACTCTCCCCGTGGAACTGTAAAAAAGGTCTTACCACGGCATCCACCCTCGCGATCAGTGAGTGGACCTTTATCGCAATGGAGTGAGGATTGTAGGGATGTGGCCGGGAGTCGAAGCAAATTGGAGGTTGCCTCTCTCGTTCCCTATCTCGCTCGCGGTCCCTATCCTTGTCCTTGTCCCGTTCCCTCTCCCGCTCATTATCGTGTCTCTTCTTTTTCTTCTTCTTCTCAGGACGCTCTTCCGATTTGGGGCCATCTTCCTTCGGCTCACTGAAAGCTCATGATCAAGTAAGAAGAAGACGAATGGCAATCTCAGTCTTTCTCTCGCTCTCTAGCAACCCGGAAGAGATGTTTAATGAATGATGTAGCATTGTTCTTTTCATACACATCTAAGCTGAGCGAAGATATCGAGAGAAAGAGAAAAGGAGGCAGTACACCAATTGCTCACCTTTTTACGTCTCGGGCGGCATATGCTGTGACGTCAGAATCTTCGGCACCCTTCCTGAAATTTCATCTTGTGAATCTCTTTTCACTCTTTTAACCATGCATAAGCTCTATCGTAAGAAGCAAAGAGCATATTTAAGGCACATCCCGTCTCAGGTGGATTACACTACCCGCTCGCGCGTCGAATAAGTTTGCACAGAACGCATTGACTCGGCGAGTACAGAGAAGAGGACGGTTTGCTCAAAAAACACAGAGCCGAAGCGCGATATAAGACGCTAATAAACAGCTGTGCTTAGAGGAGGTATAAATAGCACAGAGGGCAGGGGGCATACTGTCCAACGGGCAGTAGGTATGACAGCTGCTGTGTATTACAAAAATTCACAAACAGCTCTGGAGAGCTCATGAGTTCTTTTTTACAGCAGCAGAGGTTTCTCTCCGTGAGAGAAAGAGACCGAGAGAAGCTAATCAATACTGATCGAAGAACGCTCAAGTGATAGAAGGCGATTAGATAGGAGACAGCCTATTGTGGACTTCGTAGACATGGATGTCTGCCCTTCGTTGCGCGATCCGGGAACTGAGAAGAGCGATGAAAAAGAAACAAAATTACGGGGGAAAACATAAAAGTTTCCAGTTATGGCTGGGAGAGCGAGAGAAGGGAGAGACAGAACAGCAGCCAACAGATTTTTGGGGCTTACAATGCGACAACAGTGACCCGCGAACACAATGATGGACACGTCGGTCGAATCAATCATATGTTGCCATTAAAAAAACCAGCGACTTTTACTCTCTAGCATTCGTCACTTAGGGAATTTCACGCAGAATCTACGCCAATCAAAGAATGAATTGATAACAAACTACGCAAAACAGACATCAAAAACAATAGTTCAAGGCCCTATTTTGATTTTGATAAAATGTATGTGAGTAGCTTCTTTTTTGCTTCTATCCTTGGTTTCAATCTGGCTGAGAGCCACCACTACCTTGGATTATCCAAAGGCTGCTTTTTAGGATGCGTCATGGCTCTACCAGTTGTGTGCGGCTTTGTCCCAGATGGCTACAGTAGCTGGTGGGGTCCAAGAGATCAACTATCATACGCGCAGAAGTGCGTGAAATGACGAGGGTATGATTGCAAAAGGTCAAAACTATAAAAGAATATTTGCAACAGAAGGGGACAGGGGGCAACGTTCAAATCTAATCAAATGTAGAGCTCATGAAAATTCACCAGCGGCCATTTTAAATCAAAAATCACTGGTTCAAAGGCTACTCGGGGAGTTGAAAATACAAGATAGTAGTGTACATGCCAGTAAGTGAAGGGCCCACTTGTCAAGAAGTCGTTTAAAAGAAATGTCATAAGGACAGCACTGCGGACACACGAGAAGACGCTGTAAAGCGCGCGCGATGCACGACAAATTCTTAGGGGGCTGTGCTACCTGAACGGAAGCCGTTAAGATGTCATTAGTTTTGGTTAATTACCGTTCTTTTTTGAACGTGTTAATCGGCGTGGATTGATGACAATGGATCGCACCTTAAAGGTCTAAGAAGAATGACCACATTGACATATTCCGTCCATCGGCCAAGAGATAAGCGAAAAGAAATGTTTCGGAGGCCCGGGTAAAAAGTGGCTATGTCCACAAAGAATACACATTAGCGTTCGGGAGACTTCAGGTCCGTGAAAGAGAGACTATCTGCCGAAATACGATGGAGCTGATAACACCCTCTCTTCTCTCTCCCGGCCGGTGTTGAACCTGTGGCAGTGGTTCTTCTGGGAAGAATTCGGCACACACAGGGTCGTAAAGGCCCCCTTTTTACTGATAATTGGATTATGCTGCAGGACACAAGTGCTCCACAGCAGCTAAAGAGCTAAGTCATGTTGGGGGTCTAATTTTGCTTTTAGCGCATTTCCTGTGACAAACAAGGACAACCGGAAGAATGCTCACACGCAGAGAATTGGCCCGGCTACTATTGCTCTATGGCGTCATTGTAGGTACCTAGAGGAAGGCGAGAAGAGCCCGAGTATAATCCACACCAACGAGGGGTCAGGCGGCAAATGTGCTAGTCTCAAAAAGATTGTCAGCAGTTGGCAGAGCGAGAAATGTGATATGCACAACGGGGGAGTGCCGCGCATCGGAGGCAATCCCGCGAGAGGGTAGGCAGAAAATGAAGACAAACTCACTCATCGAGGAACGAGCGCACTGTCCTTCTCGGCGGGGCGCTGGGGCTGAAACGAAAACAGTTAGTCTCTTGACAACACACTTCAAAAACATTAAAAAAACGTTTTCTTATTATATTTTTATATTTGTGAGCAAACAAAAGGCAGAAGCTGGCAACGAGGAGGTTTCCTGGACTTCAGCTGGGATACTGGGATGATTCAACGAAAAGAACCAAATATCATTCATATTTGAACAAGGGAGCCAGCCCTTTTTATAGAAAAACAAGAAAAAACGGCTTGTTTGTTGCATGAGGAAGGCTTCCAAACTCATAATCATCAATACTGGAGGGATGTTTTTTGTTCCCCGGGGTTGGAACGCCAATTGGCGTCTGATGCAAGGCCTTTTTGACGAATAGTAAAAACTGTTGGGTGAGACTGGCGGCAAACAACACTTTTTAAGTAGCAGAAAGAGAGAAAGAGCTGGGAGAAGACCGTCAACCGACACACAATGGCTATTCGAACAGATGACCCGAAAAGACATTTTCTCAGGGAACCTACTCGGAACTGGCAGTCATCGGCAGCCGTTGGATAGAAAAAAAGCCAATAAAATGCATATGTGCCTTGGTGAAAAGTGAGGCATGTGAAGCCATTATCCTCTAACCTGGTCACCACGTGCTAAATGGGCTCTGGAAGATTTAAGCGGTCTTTTTAGAAGCCGCCGGAGGTTGAATTTAAAGCTGCAGGGCTGCCTTTATTTGTCGGCGCTAAAAAAAGCGGGCATAATTCTAACTGATCAGCGAAAAAAATGAGAGTGTGATGGAGATAACAGTTAATCCTATAAGTTCAGGGAGATAACAAAAGCCTACTTTAAAAGTACATCCAGGAACTTGGTCAGGCACGAATACAAGCATTTACAAGAGAATTCGTTAAAATGAGACAAGGAAAAGTTCCCCCTCCTTCCTTTTCCTATAAATGATCATTTCATTTCTGGCGGTCTTCAGAAGATCTATATTTGCTCTTTTTTTACCAGCTTCTCACAGGCTCAACTCTTCAAATAAAGTGATGTTTCGGTTGCTTTATTGGAATTGCTCTTTAAAGATAAGAAACCAGTCCTCCCCACTAAGTTGTAAAGAATTAGGCGAGAGAGAGATAGTTGGAAGTAATTGCGTGTGGCTGGCTGACGTTCCAAAAGGATAATCTTTCAAAGAACACCAGGAAACAGTTCGGTGTGTGCGCTATCAAAGTACTCGTAGGGTACTGACGTCAATTCGGTGGCGAAAGTAGTTCTGGGGGGATAGATCGAATGTTGCGGGAGGGCAGCGCTTTTACAAACAAATGTGAGCTGCAAGTTGCGTGCATTGCAATAAAAAACAAAGAGGATGAAAGGTGGAGAACGATCAGAGCCTATTGATTTTAACGCCTTTTGAAGGTGGGGAAAGTGGGGGAGATCCGCCCACGAAACTTTCGCATTTACGCGTTGCTCTTCTGCCGCTGGGCTCTTTTTGCAAACCAGGGTGCAAAGTGAATTTGTTGCCGGGAATAAGCAGCCGCGCGGATCTTCAACAACAACAGCCAGACATTTGTCCTTAACCTCACTGCTCTGACTAGGAAGTGGGCGAGGCAGAGAGGTCAGCAGCACGCACACACACGTAACAACAATAAAAGCTTTCCCCTCTTAAATATAGCCAGAAGGGGGAGTGGGTCACTATTGGAAACCACGAAAGGAGCAATGATGCGGTGACCACGCACACGCTACGGGAATCCCTTCAGTTTATGAATTATGGAAATATGTTTCCAGATTTCAATAGTTGCGTTGTTTCTCGCTGCGCGATCCTGGGAAAGAAGTGTAGCGTTACTTGTCAAAAGCAGTGTTGCATCACCTGATGCACTCAACCGGAAAAATACTTCCAGTTGTTCAGTGAACTAAACAACTTGGGCATAACAAGTATTGTAATAGAAGATATAAAATAGAACTGAAGGAGTCTGGGAAGAAAAGAAACAGAAAATGTGAAAAATTGACTTAACGAGGCTTTATATAAGAGTAGCTGGCTGTTTTTGGCTTGGTAGAAGGACAGTAAATCCTTCGCTCCTGAGAACGGGGTTTTTATTAGAAGCAACAATTTAGGTACCTCGAAAACTGTTCAATAGAGCATAAGGTGCCCCTCTCTGCGGATTTCATTTCGAATTTTAGGTTAAAATTAGTTTTAATGATTAAACTAGCAGTTAGACTAAACTAGAAGATATTTCATTCAAATCTACCTGCTGATATCTGCATAGGACGGCTCGCTGTCCAAAGTATACACTTTGTTTTTGATTTTGGGTCTAAAAATGAAACTCAAAACTGAAATATGAGACATCACAACAGATAACTTCAGGCATGTGAATATGTTTTTAAAAATACTTGGCGATTTCAAAATATCGTGCAAATAACATGTAAATTAATAAAAGGCTAACCGTTTGGAGCCTTTGCTTCCTCTGCTGAACTGGAGAAACTTCAGTTTGTTCAATTTATCTGGCTTTTTCTCTTCTCCGTCCCCGTCTCCGTCCCCGTCTCCGTCCCCATCTCCTTCCCCATCTCCTTCCCCGTCTCCTTCCTCCTCCATTTCGTTGTCTGACTGGTCAGAAACGTTTTGCGAGGCGTTTTGAGAGGCGTTTTGAGAGGCGTTGTGAGAGGTGGATTCTTGCTTTATATACTGAAAATGAATGGTAAAGACTAAAATAATAATAACATCTACTTACAGATCCATAACTTTCGTCGTTAACGGGAGACACGGGACTGGATTGATACAGAGGGGAGACTGGAGTCGTCGTCTCCATTGGGTACGACGGGTCGCCCGGCTCCTGCACCGGGGATTGTGGAGATGACAACTGTCCATTTAACTCTTCATCTTCTTGTTTCTGTATTAATTTTAATGTAAAATGAATTAAAAATTACTTACGACGTGGGATTCTCCGTTTCCTGATGGCAATGTTTCATAGCTGCCACTGAAATTAGAAAACTGAACATTTATACGCTATGAATTTTCCCTAGCTGTGATTAATTTAAAACAGGAAACATTAAAAAAGTTCTCATCATCATATTATTTATAAGAACTTTAAAAAAAGGTCACCTTTGCTGTTCCGTAGTTTCATTTTCTCCTTCAGTGGGATCTTGTTCCATTGGCGTCGAGGAAGGACTACTGGGGCCTATTTCATCTGACATTATCCTATAATATAGGGTTGAGGGTGTCTATTTTTGTAGTAACTATAGGAGACACTTAGAGAAAAGCATAAAGGCATTAGGAATAGAAATGCGGGTTAAATGTAGACCATCCAAATACGCGACTTGTGCAATGAAAAGTTTTCGGTCGAACGATTGCCAAGTTTTTTACGTGACGCCATTCTGAGATATGGTGTATTTTGGAGAAATTATATGGATATTTTAAGGAATCTTCAGAGCAAAAATTACAAGTATGAATTTCTATTGCCTGGACTTGTACTTGTTTGCAAAATTAATTCAAATACAGAAGTTTTTAATGTGGAAATGGCTAACTTAGTAGGAGAAGTTTAAATTTTAGTTAATTTTCAATGGAGACAAGTTATTTATTGTTTTCTAAAAGAGAAATCTTCTCTTAAATATCAGAAGTCTTAAAATAAAGCAAAGAACGATTCCTATCGTGAATATCTCAAGTTCTGTGCGAGACGATAAGCTGAAGTCACCCTCCTCCCGCCCTCCCTCATTCTCACATGAAAACAATGAATTAAAGAGGAGAAATTTTATTGTGCATTTAAGCTACACAGATGGTGGGGACGCTGAGGTTCTCAGAGAAGTTCTTCTTGATGTCGATGTCGACGGACTTGCCCTGACGGATGGCGCTGGCCCACTTGCGGGCACGGGTGTCGTGGCGGGGGAGGCATCCGAACTCGACCTGAAAGATGAAGTTGTACTGGGTCACAGGAGCTGCTAGTACCTTCTTGTGGGTGGTCTTCTGAGGGCTCATGTTCTTGGGGCAGCTGGGGACAGGCTCCAGGGAGAAGCAGATGCGGTGTCCGTGCTCTTCCATGGCGGTCTTGCTCTCAGGCTCCTCTGAAAATGAGTGGTTGAGGGAGGGGGGTCAGCTGCTGTACCGGTGTCGTCGTACTCCTCAGAGCGGCTGTCCTTCTTCTGGGAGACCTTCTTGGACTTCTTATCGGACCATTCGCTGGAGTCGTTGTCCTCCTCGGAGGTGTAGTCGTTGTACTGACGGTAGGCCTTCTGTCCCTTGGGGGATTCGATGGAGCACTCGTCGGACTTCACAATGTAGGAGCGGTGGAAGACTTCGAGGTCCTCAGTCTCATCATTACCAGCGGTGCGGTAGTCGTTTCTCTTCTGAAAATTGAGTGAAATTAGCCAGGCTGTCTGTACCTCTCCGTCGAAGTGGCCGCAGAGTCCGCACTGGGTTTCCATCTGCTCGTTGCTGAGGAGGACCTTGATGTCGGATCCATCGAAGCGAACGACGACTTCGTCGAGGTCGATGACGTAGTGCTCGCCTATCTTCTCGATTCTGAAAGGTGACAGGTTAGGCGGGAGGAGGGGAGTCTTATACCTGCTCTCCTCGAGCTCGGAGTTGCGGAGGGACTTTCCGTTGACCTTCAACTTCTCGTCGACGATCTCCAGCTCCATCTCGTTGTCCTCGTAGATGATCTTGACCATCTTCTCCTGTCCATTCCTCTTGGCGTTCTTGACGAGCACGGCGTAGCGGGGCTCAGCAGAGGAGCAGTCCTTGGCGACGACGGTGTAGCAGTTGGACATGGGGGCGCGGAAGATGACATCGTCGAAGCTGTTGACACGGTCTCCCTGGATGCGGCACTCGCTCTTCTCGAAGGAGGTGTGGCGGATCATGTTCTTGGGCTGGCGGACGATGGAGGGGAGGATGACGACGGGAACACGGACTTGCTGGGCGCGGAAGAAGGTCTCGGGGGTCTCGACGGTGAGGTTGAAGAGTCCAGGGACCAGAGGCTCGGAGGTCATCTTAACGGTGACTTGTCCTTCCTGGTTGTCGGCCATTTCGACGTTGGAGCTCCAGTAGGCGTAGCCTTTGACGACGTCGAAGATCTGTTCGAAGACTTTCTGGTTCTCGCGGGTCAGCTGGTAGTTGATCTTGGCCTTGAGTTGGTTCAGGCGGGCGAGGCGGACCAGCTGCTCATGAGCGGGGAGACCACGGAGTTCGGGGTGTCTCTGGACCATGTCGCGCTGGGTCTTGGACTGCTCCAGCTGGGCGAGGATTTCGATGGTGTTCTTGTCTTCAGAGCCCCACTTGGTCTCGAGGAGGACCTGGACTTCGCGGTGCTTCTGGTCCTTCAGCTGCTGGATGGTTTCAACGGGTCGGGGGAGCACGACCTCAAGCTCGGACTTGACGGTCCACTGGCGGCGTCCTCCTTCGGGCTTCAGCTCGGCGACGAGGCGGCAGAACTTCATGTTTCCCTCGCACTCGGTGCGGATCAGCATCTCGGAAGTTTCGTGACCACGGACCTCGACCTTGACGATGTGGGTGTAGGCACGGTCGAGCTTCATGTCGCGGACGATTTTGTTGAGGTGCTCGATGCGGCTGGACTCGGAGCGGGACTCCCATTCTCCTTCTTCGGTTTCCATCTCCTTGCGGAGCATCTTCTCGATCTTGGGGCCACGGATGGTTCCAGTTTCGACTTCTCCGATGACGAACTTCATGGAGAGCTCCTTGGGGATACGGCGGGAAGGAATAACGGTGAGGTCCAGATGGTGTTCTCCAAGGAGGGCGGTCTCAAGGTTCCAGAGTCGGTAGTTGCTGCCGGAGAGCACGAATTCAAGGCCTTGAATCTCGTACTTCTTGGTCATGTCCTGGCTCATGCGGTCGATGGTGGGCATAGGGACGGTGGTCTCCTTGTAGCCATAGAAGATGTCCTTGGTGCTCTTGAAGTAGCGGGTGAAGCAGACAGGGCGGGAGTGAAGGCGGATGAGGCTCTTCTCCTCTTCCTTGGGCATCTGGGTCTTCAGCTTGATCTCGAGCTCTTTCTTGTAGGTGATCTCCAGCTCCATGTCGATGGGGAGGTTGATCTCAGCAGTGCGGAGGTTCTTGAAGCCGTTGGTGAAGGAAGGCACCCAGATGTGCATAGAGTGGAAGTAGAGAGCGGAGAGACGAGGTTGGGCCTGGACACGGACGCGGAGTCCGTAGGGGACCTTCTCCATGGAGATCTTTCCGTTGATTCCGAAGACGGTGGGCATCTTGTTGTAGAAGACCATGGGGAGACCAAGGGAGTTGGAGATCTTCATCATGGAGTCCATGACGAATCCGGCGGTGGCGAACTCGAAGTCGGAGTCGGTGTTGAAGAGACGCTCGAGCTTCTTCAGGTCGAAGGATCCATCGCGGACGTAGTTCTCAATGAGCTGGTCCAGGTACTGCTCGTCCAGAGGAAGGAGGGCGTAGTCCATCTGCTTGTAGCGGAAGTAGAGCATGGCGAAGGGTTCCTCAGTGGTGGATTGGCGGACACGGATGTTGAGCTGCTGGGCAAGATCCTTGAGGACGGTGACGGACTTCTTGATGGAGACACGGGAAGCACGAGAGATGGACTCCTTCTTCTCCCATCTGGACAGGCGGCTGATGAGCTTGTTGAAGAGGGCTTCGACGTTTTGTTGGGAGAATCCGATTTGGGCCAGCTGTTTGTTCCAGTTTCCTCCGAAGAGGGTCTCGAGGGCGACCATCATGTCCTTGGGGATGACGGAGTCCTTTCCAAGGAGAGATCCGAGCTGGAGGCTGAGGCCAGAGAGGCTGTCCTGGCTGTAGACGGACCAGTGCTTGACGATGGAGAGGATGCGGAACTCAGGGCGGTAGAGAGAGGTCCTCAGCAGATTGGAAGCCAGGATGGAGATGTTGCGGTGAGCAGGAAGAGGAGATTCCATCAGAGAGGAGAGGAGGTGGTAGGTGTAGGCGGCAACGTGCTGGTTGGGCTCACGCTCCATGCGGAGGACGATCTGGGACAGCTCAGGAAGGGCAGGCTTGGCTTGGACGAGTTGTCTGAGGGCGGCCATACGGATCTCGTTCTTCTCGAGGCGGTTGGAGTAAACGGGCATCAACAGCTGCTGGATCCTGCGGGGGATCTGCTCGGAGAGGTGGCGGAGGGCGTCGATGGCTTCCATGCGGACGATCGTGGGCTGCTTCTTGTCGGAGATGACCTTCTGGAGGAGGGCGATGTTGTGGTCAAGTCCAGAGTTGGCAACAGTCTTGAGGGCGAGGACCTTCTCGTAGATGGTGTCGGCTCTCTCGAACAGCACCTTCATGATTCTGGCAGCGTGGGACTTGAATTCTTGAGAGGCAGGGATGGCGTGGGTCTGAAAGTTAGCAGGTTAGGGGAGAAGGGAAGATAAAGGTTTACCTCAGCGGTCTTTCCAATGGCTCCGCGGACAACAGCTCCGTAGGCCAACCAGCCGGCTTGCTGGAGGACGGGTGAACCGCTGCACCTCTCGGTCTGGATGAACTCGTGGAGGAGCTGGGCAATCTGCTCGGAGGGGAAGGGAGTCTCCTGGATGGACTTGAGCATCTGGACGAGGCGGGGAGTGGAGAGGTGGTGGAAGTGGCGAAGAAGGTGCTGGATGGTGTTCTTGGATCCAGCGACGGCCAGAGAGTGCTCAATGAGGGACTGGGTCTTCTTGTCCTGGCTCTTGTAGATCTTGTCGTGGATCTTCTTCAGCTCCTGCTCGGAACAGGTGCGGATGTACTGGACAAGTCTGAAAATTCGCAGTTATTTTGTTTCTCAGGTGGTCCTAGTACCTCATGAAGTAGTCGGCAGATTCGATGGAGCTCTCGTCCTTCTGGTGGGCCAGCTTGTCAACGATCTCCTCGATGATCTCGAACTTCTTGGGGATGGCTTCCATGGGGTTGAACTTGGCCTCTTCTCCATTCTTCAGGTACTCCTCAACGGCGTAGTCGAACTCCTTGTTGTAGACGATGCTCTCCTTGGGTCCCTTGGAGGTGTGGATCTCACGGTCAATGGAGGCAGTCTTCTCCAGGGTGAGGCGAGCCTGAACCTTGGTGCGGATGAGGGTCTGGTCCTTGAGGGCAACAGAGTAGACGGAGTTGAGCTCGATCTCCTTCAGCTGGTCCTTCTCGATCTCGAACTTGTAGACAGTCTGGGGGGCGATCTTCTTGTAGTCGCACTCGGGACACTCAGCGGTGAAGCGGTAGTTGTAGGTCAGCTCCAGACGCTCCTCGCAGTTGTCAAAGTTGATGGACTTGATGACGGTGGTCCTCTCCTTCTTCTCAGAGACAAGGTTGTAGGCGACTTCGCAGTTTCCTTCGACGTTCTTCTCCATGAAGAGGTCGAACTTGTTGCCGTTGGAGAACTCGCGCTCGTCACGGTCAAGACGGTCAGAGGAGATCTGTTCCCAGTTGAGCTGGAGCATGCTGATGATGGAACGCTTGACGTTCTTCGACCAGATGGAGTCATCAGGGTGGAACTGGAGCTCGGAGGCCTGAAAATGAGGCATTAGGAGTGGAGAGGGGGAATTAACTAACCATTCCCTGCTCGAAACGGAAGCGGACGGGCATCTCAATGTGCTTCTGGTGCTCCTCGGTGAGTTCCTGGGGCGTGATGCGCTCCATGGGGACGAACTGGGAAGTCTCAGGAAGTTCAGCGTTGTCGTTGGCGAATTGGACATTCTTCAGTTGGAAGAGAGCGATCTTGTCGTCCAGGACTTGGAGGGTGACATCGGAGCGGTGGCGGGTGATGGCAGAGAGGGAGTTCGGGATGGCGACTCCGCTGGCCAGAGAAGCTTCATACCTGAAGCGGTACTCGGTCTGGGTCTTCCAGTTGAGCAGGCGGTCTTGGGGCCAGGAAGACTGAAAATTGGAAAAGTTAAAATGGCCGAAGAGCAACTCCCACCTGGACCGCTAGGGCAACTCCGAGGAGGGCGAAGAAGAACTTCATCCCGAAGTGGTGCCGGACACTCCGAACCCTCGCTATTTAAACCAGATTTGACTGACGGTTCGGCTCTCCAGATAGGAGGAGGGGCGATTGACAGTATGATAACGGTTGATGTCGTTGCTCAAGTGGGCAATAATCACTAATGGCCAGACCTGGAAAGATCTTTTCTCTGCAGACGAGGTTAAAAAGCACTGGAAGAAAAAGCGCCTCTGGACGATGAGGATTACTGTAGGAATTGTTTCCTGCCCAAAGATGACTAATTCCCGCTCAGCTGATCAAATTCTCCGTTTTATAGTCTAGCCTGTAATTTGTCTTCTAGGAAAGCCTTGCCACAGCCCCAGAATTAATTGTCTTTCTCTCATCACCCTCCTTCATTTTGTTCTAACTGTCTAATTATGGCAACTGTTTATAATTCTAAGAATGATCTATTTCCTTTCAATTTCAGGTACTTGGCCCCTTTACCTTAGTTGTAGACGTCAATCCACCAATCCCTCTATGATGGGAGTCTCTCCGATCTCTTCCCCCTTCCCCATGGGCAATATTTATCATTTTGTTCCAGCCATTTTCTCTCTAGTCAAGTCCGCCAAAAAATGATAAGCGAGCAGGAGGCACACTGATTGATTATGGCCACGGAAAGATACCGGCCTCGGGGAGTAATCTACACCTCTGCCTCCTCCTTACTGTCTGATAGCATTTGTTTACTACTAGATTCTATGTGGGCCTTCGCCTTTCTCCCATTTTCAATCTGCCTGGATCTGCCTTTTGATCACAAATGTAGTTCCCGTTTTCCCCGTACAGCTGTCTTCATTTCCCTGGGATTGTTTCTCATAGTTTGCTCCGGAGAGCGTGTTCTGGTCTATTTTCCAACTCAACTCTGATAAAAATAGATTGTCTACACCTCGGATCCTCGTCGAGAGTGCTAATGATCGTTTTTGTCCCGTCTCCTTTTTGTCCGACAAGATGTTTCATCTCTTTTCCCCGCCGCCGATGTCACCGGGGGCTGAATAAAAAGTTGACTGACATTTGTGATACGAGCTATCTGCTTCAGTGCCCTCTAATCTTTACACCACTGTATCCTCCTGCAAATTCCTTATGAAATTAAAACACCGATATTGCGTAATAACCATTTATTGGGGAGAAAGAAAAGCAGGGAATAGCTAGGTTTTGTTTTTTGCCAGAAAGGCACGTCGGAATGGGCAACTGTGCGAATGATAAACAATGGAAAACACTTCAATATTTGGAAATTTAACTGAAGCGAAGGGAATTCTAAACTGCCTATTTGATTATTATTTCAACAAAATCTAGCCAAGGAAATTACTCGGGGAATGATTTTTCTGTTTTCTACCGTCGCGAAATTGTTAACCGAGATTGTGTTGTTTACATGGTTCCCTATCTTTTGAGAGAGGAAGAGGGGTGAGAAGGCACCATGATTATAAACTGGAATGCGATACACGTTAGGTAAAGCACGCGGGTAATAAAGCCACCATACAACGTAAAATGACAAAGAGGATGACTACAGTAGGATGAGAGAAGGCTACAGAAATAGGAACAAAGGAATAGTACAAAAAGGAGGAATAAATACAAAGTTATGCAAGCACCGGAGGGATATAACAATACTATGCAATAGAATAAAGAATGGGAAGTTTTTTTGTGGGAAAAGTTTTTTGCTTTGTGGAATGGACGTTAAATTGAGGAATTATAAACAATGGAGAACGAGGGTTAAACCCCATAGATGATATGAGATATTATATATTAACAAACCCTATCCTGACACACGTTCTACGGGCTAGCTAGCTCCTATGACTAATGGCCGAATAGTTGGGTATCCACCGGCTCATGATGAAGTACCTCGTCCAGCCAATCCATACCAATGTTGTGATGGTCGTTAGTGTCCATCGGCATTCCCATGCTCATTGGATCTGTTCTACGACCGCTCTGAATAGTTTATTTAGGGAGAAATTCAAGAAATGGGTACCTCATCCTGATAAGGAACATACTGCCCATCGTGAGAGATGCTCCTCTCGGCACAATTGAGCCAGTCATCGCCGAGAAGTTGAGCAAGCTCCTCACTGCCGTATTCTACTCCTCCGAATGGTTCCGTAGCAAAGTCAGTGTCAGCTTGGACAACCGCCATAACCTCATCAAGAGTAGGATAATTGTTCTGAAGCCCATCAATAACAAAGAATGCCCTCCTTTCACTTACAGCAGGATATCCAGCTCCGTACTTGTCCAACTCTGTTTGCAGGTGATTAACCTGTTGTGATAAGCTCTGGTTCATGTGAGGATTCATCTCGTGCTCTTTATGAACTGTCATTTGCTCAGGGATATGAGGATCAGACACCATTTGACTGTGTGGTACGTAAACCGTTTGGCGGATCTGGAAATAGTCTCTTGAAAGCAAAGTGAATGCCTGCTTACCATAGGATTCCATTGCATCTGGTTGATTGCTTGCTTGGGGGACTCCATTGTAGCCGACACAGTACACTCGACATTCTGCTCAGGGGTTCCTTCTTCGGGAAGACCACGATTCGCATCCTCCAACACGCTCTTGAAGATGGCTTCCATGTCCACGTTCTCGTCACAATGCTTATCATTCATTCTGAATAGACTGCATTTAAAAAGAAGGTACAAAGCCTTACGGGTCAGAGTAGTACATATTTCCGAGGTGCATCGGTTGGTTAAGATGAGGAGGCATCATTCTTGGTCTCTCCGTGTAGCTAACAGAACTGGAACGGGATGTAGAGGTCTCCGAGCCAAGAGAAGATTTTCTCTCGGAGTAGCTGGACTGAACACTGTCGACCTTCTGTGGATTCTCAACTGAGCTCATCTCAATCTGAAAATTAAACCATAAAAAGAATAGAGAGAGCTGTTACCACTTCGTCGTCTTCCGTGCTTTCTAACGTGGGCTGCGGGATATCAACCTGTGTCCTTTCCAGTTGATATTTTCTCAGGAGTTGGACAATCAACAGAGCTGTACGAGGGTCCTGTTTAATCAGACGAACGATGTCATGAACCGCCTGGTCAACGTGTAATTCTTCTTGGAGGCGTTCCTCCGTCATTTTTAGGCGATTATGCTCTTTGCTGATGTTCTGAAGACGGGAATCAAAAATAGAAAAAAGGATAAATACCGTTAGCTTCTGAATGTGACCCTTGTGCTGCAGGAAGTTCTGAATATGAGACTTGTTCAGATTGCGGATGTCCATATTCCTGACCCATTGCTGATCAGCCTCTTCATTTTCGTATCTTTGACGTTCTCTCAACTTCTGCTAAAAATGGACACTTGTCGCGAACAAACTAAATCTACCTGTGTCTTTTTAGCCGCAAGGATTATTTGCTGCTGTTTCCTGAGCATATCCTGTGCCACCGTAACCTCCTGCTCGAGACTCTCTATCAACTTGTGCTGCTTTCTGAGCATATCCTCATGCATTTGCAAAGTTGTCGGGGTTAAGACGGAAGATGGATCATTCGGGTCGAGAGTAATCTTTTCGTCGTTCTCTTTGATCACTTCAATCGGTGTGCAACTGCCAGCTCTATTTCCTTCGTCCAGTGGCATGCTTGGCGAGCATTCGGGATGATCGGCGATCCTCGGACTGCGTTGCAGCCTAAAACTTGTTTTGCTAGACTTTTCTGGGTGAAGGCGCACTTTGGGCTTGACAATCTATTTCCTGTCAACTGCTGAGGTCTTTGAATCTCCTGCACAGGTTGGCATTTCGGTTGAAACATTACAACAACATGAGGTGAAGACATCAGAGTTTGACTGGGTGGTTGAGCTGAAACATTTTCGCGTTTCACACATCTATTGCATGATCTAACGCACCTGTTGCCAGACTGCTAGACTTATTAACAGTTGTCATTGCGACACGTGATGGACCGGCTGATGATGGTGGAGCCATGACTGAAAATGATATTCTAAAAAGCAGAAAATATCTAATGGTACCTGTGTTCACCATAACGGGAGCTTTCTGAACTGTCTGGAGCTTGTGATGACTGTCGACGACCATCTCATTGTGAGGGACAGCTGTGAACTGGCCTCCAGAACCCATTTGAGCGAAGCAGAAGGTGCCATCTTGCTGTTTTTGCAAGTGACCAGTACCCGCGCTGTGAAGTACACGCGGAGCAGGCGCGATTGATACAGGAACGTGGTGTTGTTCAACAAGCTGGGTTGGTTGATGAACTGAAGAGGAAGGCGCTGGGATTATCCTCTGCTGCCTATAACGTCCACTGTGAGTACAGTACTTTCCATAAAACTTACAAAACAACTGTCTGTGTTTGGTTATCCGGTTGGAGTTGAACCGTCCCCAAGCCGAGGAGATTCCCCTTCTCATCGTAGAGCTAAAAATAATATAATTCACATGGATTTCACAGTTGTTTGTTTCGAACCCGATCTTGACATCCTACGCTGGCTCGTAACGTGAGGTGATTGTTACACCTTCTTTTAAGAGGATCAAGAATCCTATTGTTGTATGCGGAGGAATAGCCAATTAAATCAAACCTAATGGCAGGTATTTCGTGAGTTCATCACAACAAGTAAATAGAATTTAGCTATGCTTTCTTAAAAATAGAAACGAAAAGTTGAACTTTCTCTGTTTCCTGGTAAACACCGTTTGCTCAGATTACAATGTCAAAAATTTCAGGTATTCTCCGAACGAGACAAGAAAAGTTTGAACGGCGAGACTATATAGATCCGTCTTTCCTTTTTTTGCTCTTCTCGTCGGGGTCCAATTTCTTAAAAATGACAGACGGGAAGACGGCCACTCTGTCTACGAAATGTTGATATCATTTTATGTTTTTCACATGAAATGTCAATCAAAAAAAGTTTATGATCATCTCCCTCTTTCTCAGTATCGCGCTAATAGTTTCATGTGAATGGCGCATCTGGGATCTACGGGACTTGGAATCGTGCCGTTTTGTCGAGAAATGCCAACTGCCGCGCTGCCGAAAAACAATCTTGCCCCACATGCACAAGATGTGTAGTTAGGCGACAACTGTTAGGAGAAGAGGAATGTCCTCCGTTTGGTAAGATCAAAGAACCAAGTCAACAAAGTCACAGCTAGCAGAAGACCGAAGAAGACGAACCTGCACCAACTGGGAGCCATTTCCCTGGACCTGCATCTGCTGTGGCTGAATTGTCCTCAACGACGGCGGATGGTGAAAGTCCTTCTGCTGGGTGGGAGCCCTAAAATTTCATCCGTGAGAAATAAGAAATCGGAAATAGTTCCTTTCCCCCGGATAAGATGCGCCTGTTCTCAACTTCCGCCAACATTTGTAACCTAGAGCATTGCTTTTTTTGCTTCAGGAACGGGCCGGGGTCGAGACATGTACAAATGACTAGGAACTTTTGGGCTCATCAGAGATCAAGGCGCCGATGGATGGCTTGTGGCATCTGCCGATCTTAGCTGCTCATAGATTTTCTATGCAGTGTTAAACTTTTCAAAAGAGCCCGCGGGTTAGCCAAAAATCAGGTCGGCTGTATACTGATCGACTATGTTTGAAAATAAAAGAGTTAAAAATCACGTACTTTAAGGATGTTTCAGACTGGAATATTATTTCCGGAGGGCTACACTGACGTGAAACGCCTGAAAACAGATCCATCAGTATTTGTTTGAAGAGGGAAGTCGAAAATCGAAGAACGGTCAAAACTTGCCATTGCAGTGCGACAACATGTGGGAGTCTTGACCTTTATCCGAGAGATTGTCATTCAAGCTGTGATCATCCTTTTGAATTGGCGGCGACGGAGGTGGAGTAGCTCCGAGAATGTCCTTCTCAAAACCACGGAGCCTTTCGAGAAGTTGGGGCTTGGCTCCTGAAAACGATGCTTAATTTTCTGCTCACAAAACACAATGAGCAAGACACGCGATTGGCATGTAAATGCTATTAATTGCCCATAGTTCGTCTGCTCATTTACACTGTTGCAACTAGACAGAGCAGCTAATTGAGACTAAACGAAGCAAATGCCAACCTGAGACGGGAAGATTCCTCTTTTTGCATTCG
The DNA here is from genome assembly GCA_932521035.1 of Oscheius dolichura. Lineage (NCBI taxonomy): Eukaryota > Metazoa > Nematoda > Chromadorea > Rhabditida > Rhabditidae > Oscheius > Oscheius dolichura. The sequence goes on along the minus strand of OW051497.1, from coordinate 8,112,978 downwards.
TTTTTCAACTCCTGCACTTTTAGATCACTCAATTTCCGTCTCATCAACTGAAAACAGGATGTGATTTCAAGTCGAAGGATCAGAAATTACCGAGACACAACCATTTGACGTTGGTGTTGAGCTTCCCTGATCAATCAGCGTAGTCTCTGAGCTGGGCAGACAATCCGTTTCTGTCTCGTTTTGCCATTGCAAAAACAATTGCTGCTGTTGTAAAAGGAGCTCATAGTTGTTGTGCTCATCTACTCGAGGAATCTTAATTTACGGGTTTACTCAAGAGATCAAGGCAATTTACACTAACCTGGCTTGTTCGCAATGAATTTTCCTCGATGGAGTCCAATCTCGACTCCGGTGTTTTTGTCTTTGAGCGGGGGCCGCTTTGCTCGAAAGGTTTATAGGGATTTGCTTTTGTAGGCTAAACATTAAACGGTTAATTAGAAGCAGAGACCAGGAAAGCTCACTTTACGGAGGATACCCTTGTTAGTGAGAGAGTTCAACGATTTTGGCGGCTGTTTTACAGTAGCAACAACCTCCATATCTGAAAAATTTGCATTAAATTAGCCGGGAAGTCATTCTTCTTTAATTTTAGTTCAATGAGATAATAGAAAAAAAATAAAAGATGGAAATAGCTTCCTCCGCGTGGCTTTCATTGTGATTGGAAACATCTTACACGCTGAGAACAGCTCCCCACGTGCATAGTTACGTACTATGTGAGTTCAAATCACTTAACTACCAGATGTTTGGGAAAACCCTTGACTTTACTGTGCTTTACCTGCAGTTATTGGCGTCGGGTGCTCTTCAACGTCTTCTTCCTGGTTTGGTTCTTTTGTTGGCGTGAAGAGTAGTCGTCCCTCTTTAAATAAGACCGTTTACAATCAATTGAAAGCGTTTGTCTAACCTTGAATAGCGTTTTCCAACTCAGCGTCGACTTGTAATATCTTACGAGTGACTAATTCTAATGGACCGGGCCTCTGTCCTAGTTTGCGACTGAGACTGTTTTTGATCCTATTCTGCCGTAACGCACGAGCTTGTTGTTCAATTAGTGGAGAGACTCGTCCATCTGAACAGAAAAAAGTGATCATGAGTAAACATAGAGTTAAGTGGAAGTGACGAGCCTATCGATTCTATCGTGGCCAGAAGTAGAGAGGATGGTGAGAGAGGGACAGAGAGAAAGCGCGGAAGTAACCACCGTGCTCGAGAATCTTTCAAAAACCAAGCTCTTGGCGCCCTAGGGCAATCACTGGTCCTACTTCTTTGCTCTTTTTACGCTGTGACTGATTGCCAGGAGGGAGATCTTGTCCTACGTGTGCAGGGAAGGTTCCATGGCAAGTTGTAAATAAGGGGAGATCGGGCTCTACTTCATGAGCACATTCAAAAATGATTGGCCCTTACAATTGCGAAAGGGTGAACTGGAATTATGTCTGTGAGCGGATCTGAGTCAACTGCCAGTGGGGGAGGATATCAAAGGGGGCAGGCGTTGCCCTCCCGTTATATTGCTTGTTATTAGGCGGCGGTATCTGCTCCCTCTTCTCTTCTCTTACCTGACAGTAGAATATGCTGAGTGACAAGTCGCTCCCTGCTGGGCCGTTGTTCAAACTTCCTACGAAGTAGTTCCCTGCGAAAGCGGACACAGTCCTCTGAAAATGTGAGAGTCATTTCCCAACTTGAGAACCAAAAGAACAAAGTAGCAACATCTGGATGAGGAGGAAGTGTAGGCGGTAAAAAGAGCGGAACAACGAAGTAGCTCAAACTAGCTCAAAACATCAGCTGTTGCAAAGATACCGAAGCGATGATTACTTACGTCTTTGTGGGGTGACTGAGCTCGCCAACTGGTCAAGAGCGGTCCGCCTACACCGGGGGAGTTAGGGTGAAGCGCCATGAATTCCAAAGAGTCTATTACCATATAAGTGAGGGAGTACTGAGCCATCTGATGGGGGTGTACACGTCAACTGGCAAGACCTTTGGAGATACGTAAAGATTAAAATTCAGGAGTCGGTTTGTCTGCCTAGATGATGCAACTAAAAGGGCCCGATGAGGTGAATTTTCCCCATAAATGGACTGATTTCTAAACTTTCATCATTACCAAATAAGAAAAAGAGAAAATACTGTTGAAATAGGTTGATTTACGCGTCTATAAGACTCAGATTTTAGAGAAAACGTTAAAAATGGGAGACGGAAGCCGGATATTCAGAAAGAACCTAAATGACGCATCTGGCCCGAATGGCAAGAATTACATCTGCAGAGACATGGGATGCGCTTGCCAACGACGAACATACATGATAGTGAAAGACAGCTGGACATTCTAGTGGTTTGACTCTCTCCCACCACCACCTGCATCCATCTGCCCTCTTGAATGCTGCTTTTTTAATATTACTAGGCACTCCATCGCCATGGGTAACGTTTTCCAGGAACGAATGATACAAAAGAAAAAGAAGACAAGGAACTTTTGCGGAAGATACGGTAGAAAAGGGCAAGTTATATCGATATAGATAGGAATACGCAGAGCTATAGTGACAAGGGGCGCCGGTATTACTGACGTGGCTGGCAGAGTTTCCCCAACGGTGAGCTGAAAGCACTCGGGTTGATTCAACTAAAAGTTGAGTCAGGAAAATATGAGGAAAAGAAAAACGCCGACACGTAAAGAGAGGAAGGTATAGTATTGGGGTACTCCAAGGGGCGTCGATTTGTTTACAGTCACTTCGAGTGAGCAGGCTCTAACTGATCCGAAATCACTTGGGGGAGAAAGAAGCCGGAACTCGTTCTCAGCCGCTCTCCCGGTCTCGGAGAAGAGGAAACGGATAGTTGTTTTGGGAACATGCAAAAGAGACCTAGGATCGCTTAGAGGCAGGACCTTGTCAGTTCGACTTCGTAAACAGGAGCGCAGTTGGCGTAGTTTTCGAGCCGAGAAGCTGCCATTACAAAGCAGTCGTTGCGCCATAGTGATCGCCGATCGCCGCAGGCATTCGTTCCCGTACGCACACGAGAGTGAGAGAGCGGGTGAGTGAAAAATGGAAAAAGAACTACCATCACGCTAGAAGCACATGTGCACGGGAATGTGTCTCGGATGCAATAAGATCAAGCTCTAGGCGTGTTCGGCGTAGAAATTCAACAGTCTACGGGGGGAAGAAAAAGAGAAGAAAAGTCTCTCCACTCATTTTTTGGCGTTCATTTTCTTCTCATACGCGCACAAGGTCAATTGCCATGGGTGAAACCATTTTCTTTTTACTAGAGATCCTTGGAAATGAGATTGATGGTCGTCCGGGACGGCAGCGGCGTCAAAGAAACAACTGCGATCAAACAAAATGACCCTCGCGAGAACATAAGGTGTAGCTCAACCCTTACACATCACCGGAAGCAGGAAAGGGCGTGTTTTGCTTTTTTCCTGACGCCTTACCTCTTGTTGATGAGGAAGAAGAGCATTCTGAAATACGGAAATATATCTTTTATCACTGCTTTTCTAAGATTACCTGCATCATTTGCACGTATTACAATGCGATGCATGGTCGGGGGACGAGGTTGTAGTGGTCGAATGGGGTTGCTCGGTCTCTCAGCCCTTCGGGGGATGCTCATCTGAAAGAAAGTTGGATTACGGTAAGCAACAGTCATCACAGGATCCAAGAATTCCATCGAAGCAGTTATGCGCGTTCCTGATTAAAATAATGCGCTGATATGACGAAACCGTTAAACCCTCTGCAACAAACATGAATGTTCCGGCATAACACAAACGTTCGCGCCAAAAAAAGGAAATTTCAACGAGATTTTTAAAAAAAACTTCACGAAAATTTGACGGAACTTGGTGTACTAGACCCATTAAGACGCCAGGCCCAATGAGACCTCATTAGGGCACAAAATTTATAGATCGTTAAACCGCTTTCCGCTATCATAATTTATCGTGAAGTTAGCTAAAAGTTCTTTAAATAGGAACAGATAGATCTAAACAATCGCTTCTGAATTTAAACTGGAAACGGGAGAAAAAAAGGGGGTTTCTACAATGATGTGAAGCAAAATAAGGTGGAATGCGATCTCATTATAAATTTTAATCAGAATACTAACAGAGTGTCTCATTATTCAAATGACTTTCTGCAGCCAGCAGCAGATCTGCAAAACACCCCTGACCCGGGTTTGCCCCCTTTTGCAAACTTAGATCAGTACTCGTGAAATGCAAACAGATATAAACCTTCGGTTGAACAAGACCCATTTGAACACGATAAAAATATATAATTGAACTCACGAGATTGGCGACTGGTGTCAGTCGGAGGCCGGACAGTGGGGCTATTATCTGTGGACTTCCTACCTCCCTGGGAGACCACCATGCCTCGGCTTGCATACCTGGGACAATTTTTCTGTTTGACATACGATTTAAATAAACATCTGAGAAGAAGAAAGGAAAGGAGACAAAGTGAGACGGAAGAAAAAGAACGCAACGTCCGTATAAAGGTTCACACGGGAAATGTTTATGCAAAGAAAGTCCAGCGAGGCCAGAATAATGTATGTTGAAATGTAGCTTCGATTTTGAATTTTATAATTTAAGATGATCTTATGCATACCTAACATCATTGCTGGAGACTGTTGAAATGTTTTTATTGTCGAAAATGTCTTATCAAGCTATAATTTTTGGAAGAAGTCAACCATTGATACCGGCAATCGTTTTGAATCTCTTTGGCGCCAAGAAATAATCAATCCGGAGGAATTAAACTATGCTCCTAATATAACAAATGTTAAATAAACATATGGAGATTTGGTTAGTGGACGTACCGTGTTGGTTTGCTAAAATCAATAATTTGCGACGGCCGCAAAAAGGCCTGCGCGGAGGCCGGGAGGGTGGCCCCACTGGTCACTCGCATGTGGACAGCCATCCAATATGGAGGTTCCGGGGCGTCTGATTGAGGGCAAACTTTTGAAAACGCTAGCCCCTCGCTGTATGGGTGTGGCAAGAATGAATAAGGGAATAATCAATGGAGTATAAACAATGTGTAGACCAAAAAAGTGCAGTCATGGAGTCATACTGCAAACAGAGGGGGCGGCGAGATCTAAAAACCAAAAATGCGTCCTGGTGAGAGCGGTTTTAACGGATAAGGGGTCTCTGGACTCACGTAACTTCAATGAGTCGCTTGCAACGGAATGTGGGATTTGCTACTGGTTTGGTCAGAGGGGTCGATGAAAGGAACGATAAATTGTGACTCACAATGAAGATGCGCCCATTGAATATCAAAAGAACGGGTTTCTAGCGACGAGCTATTTGTTCGCTTATCAGATAACACCAATTTTGGTTTAGCTCAGCCACGATAGATGGGAATTATGATTCAGGACCGAAGAAGTCTTACTGGGGGGTTTTCACTTTTCCAGTTTACTCATGACTCTTTTGCGGTAATCTGCGATACGTCGCTATAAACAACTCTTTTTTCAGATATTCCAAACATTTACAAACAAAAGACATTTACTATGAGAAGCCAATCAGTCTTTATTGCGGGAAGGGCTCACGATTTATGGAGACGACGAGGTCTTTTCTCCTTTCCCCCTCTTATCCGCTTGCATTTATTCAGGCAAGGTGCCACGTGTCATATATCTGTCTAGTTGTGTTTTCTTGAGAACACCTCTGATTTCCATTTCATATTCTTCCCCCTACATCATATTTTCTTTCAGAAGCAATATAACATGTTTGGGATGGGCGCGAATACCTCGCCACCTGCAGACGTTGAAGTGACGGAAAAGGGTAATTCTTAAAGAGAAACAATAACAATGTAATTATAAGACAAGCATGCTCCTGAAAATCAGAAGGATTAAAAGCCTCCCCTTTGTTGAAGCCGGATGGCCTCAGCGATTCTTGATGACTTATTGCTTCCGAATAAAATGTTGTGATCAGCTCTTGTAAACCACGAAAACTTAAATACGAGCCTGTTTTCTAATTCGACTGGCTGGAATGTGTAACAAAAGCTGATAGCGTTGACTGTCATCGGCTACTCCTCGTGAATCTACCCTTCTTTCGAAAGAGAGAATAAATATATAAAGGATGCTACCTTATCTAATTCAGTTCAGGTCAAGTTTGCGATCACAACTAAAATAATCACAATAAAATGCAGCAAAAACTGGTACAATAGATCTTTATTAGGGCCTGGGATAGACCACGGCGCCTAGGAGGTCCTTCAGAGTGGCAGACGAAGGGAGGCGAAGAGGGCGGCTACCAGGAGGCAGCTCGACGACGATCCTCACGGGGCGGAGGTTCCTGCAAAGGAAAGGGTGCCGGCCAGGAGGAGCAGGCGGTGAGGGCACCAGAAAAACAGTCTGAAATCAGTATTAAGAGACTTTAATAAGAGAAAAGAGAACCCGACCTTCTGGGACGAAGGCACCATTGGGAAGAATGAATGGTCTGGCAGGGATCCGTTCTAAGTCGACTTGACACAAATTAACTTTACAAAATCGAGCCCGGCGCGAAGCGCCGGGCGTGATTTGGGTTTAGTTGGAGCACATGCCAAGCCCTTTTTTTGATTTTGATGGCATAACTTTTTTCAGTTAAGAGATATTAAAAATCTGACTTCGCCATCGTGTTCCTCGTAGTTGATTACCCCTAGTGACCAATTTTCATGAAATTTACCCATAAAATAGATGAGCTACGACTACAAACGTGTTTTGAAAAGTGGCGCCGTCCGCCGTCCGCGTCCGCTCGCTGTGGCGCTTTCCGCTGTGGCGCTTTCCGCTGTGGCGCTTTCCGCTGTGGCGCTTTCCGCTGTGGCGCTTTCCGCTGTGGCGCTTTCCGCTGTGGCGCTTTCCGCTGTGGCTCCTTTTTTTTTAAACCTTTTGCACGCGTCCAAAAACTTTCACAAAACAGCTATATATACAGTTTTTTACGCTGATTCTGAATATGTAATAAAACAATTGGGTTGGTGGGTTAGTTTTTCTGCTATAGCATCAAACATATTTTTTCATGGTTGTTTCGGTAGCCCTTTTCGGCTAGAGAATTTTGAAAGTCTGACATGGTTATCTTATTCGGGATGGTCTTTTACCCCTTGATACTAATTTTCATAAAAGTTGGCTGAAAAATGGAAGAGCCACAGCATCAAACAGATGCGGCACGTCGTCGATGGGGTGCTTTTCGCTGTGGTCTTTTTTGAACAAGGTTGTGTGTCCATCTAAAAACCTTTGCAAAACAGTTATATACACAGTTTTTTACGCTGATTCTGAATATGTAATAAAAAAATTAGGTAGATGGGTTAGTTTTTTAGCTATACCATCAACTATTCTATTACATGTTTCTGCACGTAGCCCATTTCGGCTAATGAATTTTGAACATTCGACATCACTATAGTCTGTTTCAAATGGAAAAACTTCTCCCGCACGGTTCGGACCTTCAAATTTTTCGAGTTCAATTTCTTTCAAAATTTTCGATAATTGTATCTGACATAGATTTCGGCGATTTTTATATTTTTTCGGTAGTTCATAGCTCAAAATAAGCAAAAGCAGCGATAAAAATAATCAAGATATATGTGAAATACGCATAAAAATGCAGGCCAAAATGTCAGGTTGGACCATCTAGACGGGCAAATGCTCTATCTGGACCCGACTTTACCTTTAACTAAATTTTTTCCATTTGAAATGGACTATATCTTATTAGGGCACAAATTTTCATGAAAATTGGCAGAAAATGGAAGAGCCGCAACATCAAACAGAGGCGACGCGCAGCCGCCGTGTCTGTTGAAGAACGCATTTTTTCTAGCAGTTGGACTGCAGAGCCGTAAAAACTTGCTAAATTGACCTTATTTACCTTATTGGTGGCTTCTTCGAGCTTTATACAATTTTTTGTCAATTATAGGAAATCGACAGGAAGACAAACTTGTGCAATGACGTTTGCTGCTTTAGAAATTATTGTGGCACAACCCATTTTTCCTCCTAGAGAATGGGGTAAACCAGGACTATTTCATGGCACAAGCTTTAGGATCTATGATATTCTACCGAATATCAACAAAAAGGGAACAATCCGTTTGTTAAAAAGAGGAATCTCAATAAAAAGGGTGATTTGGGAGAGCCTACAAAAAGGGAACAATAGGGAAAACCCCAAAGGACACAACAAAAAGAGAACAATACTCGTTCAGTTAAAATATAACCAAATCACGGCTATCTTTTTGGATATTGCCCTTTCTCTGCTATTTTTGGCAATGAATTATGTTCAGCCATGGAAAATAGGGCTCTGGGAAAAAAATGAAGGCATTGTCTCTGGGAACGGGTATTTCCATGACACAAAATACTGACAAAGCGGACATATGCGGGGGGTCGAGGGGGGCGGCAGCCCCCCTCGTAGATTAAAAAGAATGAAAGTGGGGAAAAGTAGAATACGATGTAGATGTAAGCATTTCAAACAGGCTTCTTCCCATGAATAAGAGCATACTGATATGACGGGCCTGGGCGGGGGGTCGAGGGGGGCGGCAACCCCCCTCGTAGATTATAAATAAAAAGGAAAAATCAAAGTAGAAGACTGAAAGTTGTCGATCCTAACCGATAGCCGTGATTTGGTTATATTTTAACTGAACGAGTATTGTTCTCTTTTTGTTGTGTCCTTTGGGGTTTTCCCTATTGTTCCCTTTTTGTAGGCTCTCCCAAATCACCCTTTTTATTGAGATTCCTCTTTTTAACAAACGGATTTCAACTTGTTTTTGGTCTTCGGGCGATCGGTCTTCATTTTCCCAGGGCCAAAGTGTCCTGCTCGGTTGCCGCCAACGTCGCCGGCCTCATTCGGTACAGCTATAGCCAGGAGCAGAAGCCCGAATCCCAAGACAATGTAGAACTCTCGGACACACTCAGTATCTCACTTTATGCCCGTGGAACTAGTTCAAGGGCCTTTTCGGCTCCGCTCTAGTCGTTCCTCCTAGCGGTAGGCATCTCTTAAGGGCTCTTAGTTGTCCCGGATCAGTCTTTGAGAGAACCGGCCATCTATTGGTAGTCCCTAGTACTCTGCCCATCCCTGTCTGTCCCAAACAATAACAGAGCCGTCAACCTCATGTAATCCATTTCCGTCTTTTAAACTGTCCCGTCATCACTATTTCCGTCCCTCTCCTCTCATAGTGATTAGTAAGCGTCTACGCATCTCTCCGCCGGTCAGTCTACAGCCTCCCGTTTCTTGGCTCGGCTGCTTTCTAAGTTTTACTTTATCAAGGGGCGTGGTATTCCGTGGTGGGGAGGTGAAACGGTGCTTGCTCACCTGGCCTCATCGGACCTTTCCTTCTCCCTCCTGTGGTCACTGTGGTCACCTATGGCTATTTCCTAGCACGCGCTTCTTTCAAAACATCCTTTTTGTCCGAATGATCTTGTCTAAAAACAAAGTTGCCAACGACCGTTCCATTTGCCTGCTCGTGCGCAACATAACAGCTGGAGCATAGTTATACCCTTCGCTTCCTATGTGCCGCCAGCGTACCTATCTCGCCTACGGATTGTAAAACTCCTTCAATCCTTGTCTTCCGTTGTTTACTGTTGACCATCCGATGCTCCCGCCTTTTCCTACCTCTTTCCCCGTTGTTCTCTATGGGAAATCGCCTATCGCCCTGAAACGACTACAGTACCCATCTCCCGTCTCCGCCCTATAACATGTTGTCCCAATCCTATTTTCTAGAAGATCCAAGATCATTGTTTTGAACCGTCTCGAAACTCCTGCTTCGCTCCCTCCCCTCTCATAGTGCTGAATAAGCGTCTACGCGCCCCTCCGACGGTCAGTCAAAAGCCTCCCCGTTTCTTGCTTCTGATGTTTTCGTCTAAATGTCGTATACGCTGGTTTTCCATAGTAGTAAAGAGACGTAGTGTCTACGGGGACCGACTACTTAGAAATCATTAATATCAGCAGATCTGTACTGAAGCCAGGAGGCCTTTTAAAATTCCAAAAAATCTTTGCCCCTCACCACCGTTTTCTTACTCCTATCCACTTTATGTATCAGAGAGGTCATGTGGGCTGTTTTGCAATCCGTGTACTCGTCCTTTTCGGCCAGCTGGCTATTTCTTTGAGTAACCTCACTAGTGGCACAAACCGTTGTCAGGGCAGCTGGAGTATACCAAAACGCCCCCTTCCTTCCCTCCTCCCATTCCGTTCTCTTTACTCTAGTTACATGTCCTCATCGCCGAATTGCGAAGAGTAGACCTCCGTTGAAATTTGTCGGTCCACTTTGTCTCGACCTGCTTCCCCCCAGTTATCATATCCCTGTCTTGTATATTCCACAAGCAGTCGGTGAACTCGATACACTATTTCGCTCTCTCCCCCCTCCCAGTCCTGAATAAGCGTCAACGCGTCCCTCCGTCGGTCAGTCTACATCCACTATTATCACGTGCTTTTCTGTTTTGTGCGCTTGCGTTTTCTGTGAGGCCCTTTTACGCAACCGGCAATACTTTTATATGATCTTGAATTCCCCCGTCTCTCTCAACCGAAATCACCCAATGTTCTGTTTTCTCCCTAGCCTAACCCATATCGGTTTCCATGGTCGATCCCTATACCCTATAAAACACATAGTCAAAAATATATGAGAACCCCCTGCTTTTGGAATGGTAGTTTCACCAAGGCGTACCCCTCCCCTATCTTGTAGTCTCTTTCAGAGAGGTGTAGTAATTTTTTTATGTAAACGAATGCTATGTCAAGGGAATCGACAAAGCTAAAGAGTTGTTTGTCTCTAGTAGACAGTGTTATTTTTATTTTCGTAGGTGAGGGACGGTCCGCGTAGACGTTTTGAACACCTGCAGGCTAGTCATCCCCATCAAAAGAAGTTTGATCCTTTTGAGCCTCCGCCTCAGAAAGATAAAACGGTCTTCCACGTTCTTTCCTGTGTCTATCTCTTTTTTTTAATCCGTTTCGCCCCCAAGCTACTGACGGAAGTTGAAGCGTTTCTTTTGGTTATTTGGTGTAGAACTTCAAGAGAAATACCCATAAATAGCTGATTACACGTTATTTTTGAGAAAGGGGGAATTTGGGAAGATTCCTGCTAATGCATCAATATCCCCTCGATTTCGTACAATACTAACAGCAAAAAAGAAAGAAAAAACGCGTATTCAGCCATTTTAACGGAAATGTAGACTTATGCACGCTCATTAGCATACCGCGATAGACGGGTAGACTTATGCACGCGTGCATAAGTCCACTATGCCGTGAATAGGTGTTATCTGAGAAAGAAGACTCTTCTAAGTCGCTGTAGATAATGTTGAGCCGTACTTCTTGTGTGCATTTTACAAATTAAAAACGATTCCCATTGCACGAGTATTTAAGAATGAAATTTTTCCTATTCCGTTGTTTTCTTCTTTTCATGAGATCATGCAGAGCAGTCATGCAACCCCATTGCAATTCTCCTCCTGACTTAACATTACCAGATTGCTGGTCACTTGACAGCAGTGGTGTTTTCTTGCGGCTCTCTCACCGAAAAACCCCATTAACTTTTACACTACGGAGCAGAGGCCGTTTTGGCTGGATATATGACCACGACTGTCCAATACACCCGCAGTTGCTCTTCCAACATGACCTTCCAATGGCTCCTGATTTTATTGGCCAGCTCAGCTTTTTCTCAAAGTAAACATCCCTACTCTATGCATTTAATTTATGCGTATTCAGGCATCCCAAAAATTGTGATCTCCCCTCCGGATAACCCGCTACAAAAGCCAGCTGGCCAACAGATCTCATTGCTCTGTTCTGTGGAGAATTTACCTTCTAATTTTAAGCCAGGGCTCATCTGGACCAAAAATGGAGGACTATTCTCGTAAAATAAGGATGTGATCTCTTCTGACCGTTAATTACAGAGCGGAGTATATCAAAGTTGTTCGCCTCGATGCGGCCACCATGAGCATGACTATAAGAAACGCCTCGGCCCAGGACAGCGGTGTCTACACCTGCCAGGCACAGCTGCAAAATGGAACTCGTCTTCAACGGACAGTTGACGTTGTGGTTTTCGGTGAGAAAGGACCACCTACTTTAACTGTTCCCTTCAGAAGACTACCACTTTGTTGACAAACAAACGTCCACCGGGGCTGTTATGGCCACCGCAGCCGTCAACATTTCCTGCCAAGTAACGTTCCCTCTTAGTCAATTTAATACGCGTTTCAGGTTCACCCAAAGAGGGATACGTTCGTGACCTTGTGGACAAGACCTTCGCAACCCACCTGGGCTCCCGGTTCGAATAGTTAATGGCATTATGACCGCCGGTTTCAGGCCCGAAGCATCGCCTATATAATGGAGGAGCGGTGTTGGAAATAACCGATTATGACCCGAAGCTAGATGCCGGCGATTACAACTGTAAGGTACGGGAGGGAAATGGCAGCTGAGCAATCGACTATTGTCATTCAGGTCAATGACGCAACAACCGGAGTGTCGCTCGTAAGGAAGATTGTCGTCGGTCAGTTCATCTGATGCTTAGGCCACTTAAAAATGATTAATTTTAAGGAAGTGAACAGGAAAACAAGCGCATGTTCTGTACAAATATGTGTACAAACGTCTGTAACCAGCTGTACCAATCGCCGGTCTTCTAATACTCTCTCTCTCTATGTGATCATGATTATTTCTTTCCCCTTTTTTTGCTTTCTACTGTGTAATAAAGTTGTCTCTACTGATCACATACAATGCTTATTGACATCGACTGATGGCAATGAGAGAGAGGCAGAGTAGCGCGAGAAGTCAGAGAAACACTCTCTGACTCAGCCTAAAACACTCACCACCCCTCTGTCCGGACGGGGGTTCCCTCTATTTTCTCCTAGCGTCGCTCTCTTTTAGCTACAGAGCTTCATCTGCTCATACAACCTTCGAAATCATAGCTTATTTCTTCTATTTTCCCTCAACTTCGGTCAGATATCCAATATTAGCGTTTCCTGGTCGTAATAAGTCAAGTATTGCTAGACCTTGTTTAAATAGACAGTCAATACAACCTTCAGAACGTTATCAGCTGACCTCTACTGATCGTCATAACCCTATCCGAACTTTCCGGTGAGTAGACGCCCCCCTCTCCCACCTCTCTCCCCTTCATTGTCGGTCGATCTCCCCTGCAACCCTTATCCTTCATTGATTTTTATGACTGTTCGTTAGCCCGCGATGGGAAAGCCAAAGGCGTGGGCTTACTACCCGCCCCTTGTTGTGCGCTGGTAAACGATAACAGTTCATTTGCCCGCACTTCTCTTTTCCTCCCTTCTCTCCCTCGTCCTCTTTACTGATTTCTGAAAAAGTGGGCTTGTTTCAGATTGGTTACCTCAGCGTGGCAAATTGCCCCTAGCTCATGTCGTCATCTCGAGAGCTAATCAAGGGCAGTTGTTTACAAGTAAAAACCATTCGATGGGCTGGTACTCTCCGGAAAAAGAAGGTACGTCTGAACTCATGTTTTCTTCAATTTATTTATAATTCTCAAGCTATTTTTGAGTCTATTATTACTCCTGGAACCCTAAGAAGGGTTCTATTTACCCGATTTGACTTTTAAATCTTGCCGCCAATCGGCGGGTTCCAGGGACGTGAAAGGGATATCCCGAAAACATTGTCGTCTATGCTAATCCCTCGAAGGAAATGCATGTTTTCTCTCCTGTTTCAATTAATCATTTCGTCTTTTTCAAATTTTGCACACATAGCGAACCGAAAAACTTCCTTCATGACGCCTTTTGTTGATGTTTATTACGTAAAGGTTTACGCAGTTCAAGGAGGGGGTTCATCATTTTACTCACTCCGAGGGGGTTGTATCTGCTCCGGGTTCGTCTGTTTGCTCAAGTTTCTCCCTGGCCCCCAGGTCAAACAGTACACCCTCTCGGACAGGATTTATTTCAAACAACAAGGATAAGCTAATGTGATGACCCTAAACTGGTTTTTATCCGACCAACAAGGCCTTCAGTTCAATTTCCTCTATTCAGCCGGCCGTGTGTTTTATTTCACCAGACCAGGGATATTCCCCCCTTTTTGATGATGCAGCCGTGAATGCATGAAGGGAGACACCCCCAGTCGCCCCAAATAGAAACAAACACGCGTAACGTATACTGTTTTTTGACCATCCTGGCCTTATGATTCACTATATGAATACATTTGGGGTGAAAGGGTTCCTTCCTACGGCCGTTTGAGTAGCATAATGGTCAGGGAAATGACCTGATGTGTTTTAGTTATACCCTTATTTTTCTATAACCTGTTTTCAAAGGCTTCCTCTGTACTTGTTCACTTCCTTTGCTACTTTATTAGCATCCGCTGTAAACTTTTGTCACATCTCCGAGAAATTATGAACACATAGTGCAAATATCTGTTAAAATATTGAACTCTCTATGAATTGTGATGTTATGGGAAGAACGGTGAGACATTCCCTTACAGAATGGCCAAAAACGTCATTTTGACCGTCTCACCCTTGGCACCCCCCTTGAGATATGAAATATGCGTATACTCACCTCCCAAGATGTTGAAATTACTCATTGACAGCCATGACGCCTTCCTCCGTTCGACTCATTCTTTCTCCTTATGTTTTCTGCCACCAATCGCCCTCAGAATATGACTGACTGCCTGTCAAAGTTCTCCACTTAGCTGACCACAAATCGAAACCAGTAGCGCTAATTCTCAAAATGTCTTTTTAACTACTCATTTTCCAATTGAACCCGTTTTCGAATGGGGGACTTCCCTTGGAGAAGGTCTCATTTTATTTTTATTTTGACACATTTCAATATGGAAATAAGGGATGTACTTGTCTGAGATAATGGATTTCAGACAGACAGGGAGAGAGAGGGTACTTCCCCGCCCGGACTGAATCCCATCACACAGCACATTTGTTATTCGAACATTGACAAACGACCACTATGGCCGGCAGTAGATCTTAGACCCTCCAGAGTTCCTTATTTTCCCGTTCCCCTGGTTCACGGCAGATTTTCATTTAAACTGTGCCGTTGTGTCTCCACGTGCGCACGACTAATGGATCCGGGGATTAGGATCCGTTCACGTGCCCTTTACAAGATAAGGAAATTGCAGAAACCCCTCTACGAACCTGCGAATTGGGTGGTCCTTTGTGTTCACGAGAATCGGATTCCCTGTCTTGAGTGGTACGAGAAGGAAGCGTTCATCGAACAGCATCAACCAGTTAAGGTAAGCCCTGATTTATATTTAGGAGTTCACATGTTTAATTTTGTCGTTCATTCGTCATTTATGGGTTTCGGGTCAACCCGGAGAGATACACGCCACATTGGGCAATTTTAACTCCTCCAGCTGTGGCTAGGGCGAGTCCATCGGGTCAGAGTCATCTGATGTTTTCCTCGTTTCATTAATCTTTAAAGACGGACGCTTCAGGTTCTGGATCTTCTCTACACTACTTACGTTAACCTGGTTCCCGAAGAACCTCGTCTCTTTGTTATTGGTTTTACGGAACGTGAACCCTTGGAACTCGCCTCTGAATCTGCGTTGGTTCATTTTTGTTTCCTATTTAAGTAGACATTTTCAGTGGAGATACCTTAAATTGGGTTGCTCTGTTATTCAAAACGCTGAAGACGCTGTCAACCCAATCTCTAACCACAAACTTTTTCCAATCGGGAAACTGCGGATCGGTAAGAATTATTTTTACTCTTAGTTTTTTTTTGTTTTTTTAGGACTACGATTATATCCAACTCCCTAAGACAAGACAGATGGCCACATCCACGGCCTCTGAATCACCTGTAAATGTAATAGTACTCTCTTCTAATAGCATATTCATATAATTTCAGCATCGTTCTTCCCTTTCGGAGAGTTCTGTCAGCTTCTATGTGCCGGAGAGCAGCAAACCTAAAAGGCATTCTATTCGGTTACCAGATCCCAGTGAACGCCCCCCTCTGCCATACCGTCCTCCCTACGCACCTCTCTCCCTTCCCTTCAACACAAACGCTTCTCGTCGAGGAAGTGTTCAAGAGTTGCCGAACGGCGTATGTTTTTTCCCGTGAGAACAGACGAATTAATTTAACATTCAGTGCTTATCCCCGGGAGATGAGCCCAGTGTGACTCCGCACATTCAGTCGCCCCTTTATGACAATCCGAGGTCGGAGTCTGTGAGCAGTGTCGTCACTGCGCAGAGACAAAGGTTCGTTTTCTTTCCCCAGGGAGGAAGGAAGTTTTAGCATGAATGCGGAAAATGGACAGACAACTGCCGATTCCCCAGTTATTTCTAAGGTGAAGGACTTGAGCCCTACAAATTACAGTAGCTCTCCTTTGGAGTCGACCATGTCTTCGACTACTTCTCTATGGTATCCTCTCTCACTTCTTTTTTATTCTCTCTTTTAGCAGCAGTCTCTCGTCAGAATTACGATTGTCCGCGTCCTTACCCACAGCTGAGAGTTCGGACTATGATTACCCTCGGGATCAGGCATACCACGGCCCGGTAAGTTCTATGATAGGGTAATACAAGGATCTTTCAGGTGAAATGTGTGTCGTTGAACCTGTCGATAATTGTGGAACATCTCTTATTAGTTGAGATGAAAGGTCGCGTTTGGTGAGCTGTCCACCTTTTAGTGATTCAAACGATAAGCGTTCCAGGGTAGCGGGTTGGTCAGAGCCACAAGATAAGCAACTATCTACAATGTTGAACTTTGGAGATGAATTGATCGAGGTACGTGATATAACCGTTCTGAAGGGATTTTCTCAATATGATGAAATTCGAGTCATGTTGAGGAAATGGCAGCCTTGAAATACTGAAATCTTTGTTAGAAATATACCGAGGAAACAATATCCAGTAACAACGAGGGAAATGTAACTTTTTAGGTGGAAGGTACCACAATCAAAGCAACCGACATTCCTCAAATCTTCTACAATGTCTCTGGACTTGGAACGCCAATTTTGCTCGTCTTCCGCCCTACCCCATTCGGGAAGACCTTTATGTTGATGAAACCTATCCGGAAAGATAAGGATATTGGCATCCGACTTCATAAACGAAAGAACAGGGTAAATATCTATGTTATTGCTTGTCATTCTTGTAGATATCCGAAATCATTGCCGATTCCTCCGCTGAACGTCGGGGCTTAGTGGCCCAGATGGCGTCCGCCTTTCATGGCAACCATCAATCCTCAGCTGTTAGTTAATTTCCCTTTCCTCTCTGAAATTGACTCCTACAGGTAATAACGGAAGTTGCTGGACGGCGTCTGAATCCGTTTGCTCGAAACGACCAATTCCTCCAACGATATGACGAGGTAGGATTACTTCCATTACCGGCCAGTGAGGCTTGTCTTCAGATCCACGAAGGTACTCAGTTCTCCCTGACTATTCATCCCCACGACTTCATGAAGGAAATGAAGCAACACTTACAGAACAAAGACACTACAAAGAATTATAAGGCATTCCTCTCCCCCTTGTAGTACAAACATTTCAAAAACTATGATCTATCCCGCTGAGCTTTTTCTTTAGTCATTTTTCGTATAATTTCTTCTTCGGGTTCTCCTTGGCCATTCTTCCTCCACTTTTATGGGGGAAAATACATGGTCGACAGCTAGTCCCTTTTTATCCCATTATTTCCTTGTCTCCCCTCTCTATACATTAAATAGAAAAGGTGTTAGCTATTTGTCATTGTAAACATGTGATATTATGGAAGATATTTCCACAGCCCGGTCCCTTTCCCAGCCTTTGATAGTGTGTATCTGCCCCATGTGTTAGCATAAAGCTAGAGTAATAAATGTGAGTATATGTGAACACCTGTTGTTCCTATTAACACAGCAAATCTAAATTAAAGAGAGATGGAATCCAAACAAAGTGCGCGGCACTTTAGATAAATTGCTTTTATTTCCCGGCAACGTTTCCTCATACACTAATGAGCATATGGCCCCTGTACTGGGCGCCGGCTCAACTTTCTCCTCTTTTAATCTCCCCAGGATTATAATTCCAGATGGAATTAGACATTAAATACAATATGCTCGAGTTAATTATTACAGATCTACAAATATCAGTCAAGCTATTATGAAAAATAATAACATTTCGGGGGGATTACGGTTGCGAGCTATTTCTATTCAACGAAATAGGGCAGGTTCGGGATTATTTGATTGGAATTCAGTAGCACCCTGCTATTACAACAACCACTCGAAAAGGGAAGGGGTGTCACTAATGCGGTTAGTTTCCATCCTACCTTTTCACTTTTACACATGTTGCCGATGTTGCCCAAACCCCCGCTATTTAGCAGTAATTGGGATCTACACAAATCATGGCTTCGTGCGCTTGACAGTCCACACATTTAGCCCAGAATTCTACCGCATCCCGCCACATGGCCATGTTTTATTGCTCTTATTCAGTCGCCAGGAAAAGCTTAAGCTCTTTAAATAATTCTTTACAGCATAGAAGAGTGGTGGGAGAGGTGCCCATGTATGTTTTGTGGTCCCAACTTGCCCTCTTGGATTTCTTATTTAGACTTGTATTTCGACTTGTTACACTTCTTGATCTGCTTAATCCCAATTATTTCCAGCTACTGTAGTCTGTTACTCTAAAAACGTCACAATTCTCTTATTTCCGTGTCTTGATTGAGAGCTTCCGTAGGGTCTCATTAGTCATTTCCTCTCACTACCCAGAGATTCTGATCCTATTGTACCATGTCTGGTTTTGAAATACCCTATTTTTCAATGCCTATCATTGAAACCTACTTTAAATGGAAATTTTAGCGCGTCTCTCGAGTTGGCTTAACCAGTCGTGACTTTTACTACGACCAAATGAGACAGTCATGACGATTGCGTAAGATAGATATCAACATTCTGCAGTTTATGGCTGTCATCTCTTAATTAGACTCCACAGAGAGCGTAATGGGAGACGATAGGTTGGTCCATAATTAAACGAGTACATAGTCGTCAATAGCAGTGTTAATTTTGGTCCCTCTATCCTATTACTTTCTGTTCATTTTCCCTCTCCCTCTCCATGACGTGGTGAGGGAGAGGAGTCTAAAAATGACTGGGGGAGACTTTGGTGGCGGTGTCCCTCTCTCCCCCGCCACTCATTAATTGTAGCAGCGAATCACTGCTGACAACTTTCCTCCAACCTCCTTTACCCTTTCCCTCTCCATCATCACAACCACTTTAAAGTGTTCAGATGATGGATTTTGCTAGTTGCATTCTTGAAAAGTAAAGTAGTGCGCGCCAGAGAGAGGGATATTCGCATACTAGAGAGTGAGAGCGGAAAACGAAGAAAACATAAGCCGTTCTCCTAATGAGCGGTTATCTCTTCTTCTCAGATGTTAAATATCTCCGCCGCCTTCTCTCTCCAATTAATTCGTATGACCAGATTAAATTGGATGACACCTGCTGTCTCTTCTTGTAATCCTTTGCCTCATTTGTACCTCATTAGAGCACCAGCTTCCGTTGATTAAACAGCTCTCTACTACTTTCCTCTCCCACTTCTCGGCTTCCCAGCAGTTAGTCCGCATTGTTCCGCGTATATATATTCTTCTGCTACACCATGAGGCTCAGTTCTTCCAGGTTTCTTTTCACTAAATCGTTTTAGATCACCGTCCGTTGAAAGGATTATGAATTTACCCTCAAATGGTTATCATTGTCATGGATGTGGTGAAAAAATCTACGACAAATATTTTTTAATTGCTGTGGAACGTAGTTGGCATGAGAATTGTCTACGAGTAATTACAGTCTCTGGCCACCATTAAAATAGACAAATTTTAGTGTTTTTGCTGCCGATCACGGCTGTGTGACCCCGGACAAAGGTTATTCTATCGAGATGGGATGACCCTGTGTGGGCAAGATTATACTCGTCTATATGCACAAGAAGGCAATTGTGCATCGTGTAAAAAAGTCATTCATTTCCGGGATATTGTAATGAGAGCCAGGTATGTGTCCAATCTTTTATTTATGCTACCAAAAATGTCTCCCTCTCTTCCTTTTTCCGCTGCAACAGGGGCATTCAGTTTTTGAATACAATTACAGGAAAACTCATTAGACCGGGATAAATAATATTAATAACCTTGTGGCGCAGAAATTAATACTCCTGCTGCAGTCAAAAATAGAAACGCGTTGACGTTTTCCAGGGCCGGTAGATAAGACGTCTGGCTTGTGAGGGCCATTCCCTAGGTTCGACATAAAACATACATTAAATTGGATCTTATTATATTATTAAATGGGGGTTGTAACTCTGTTCCATTTATTTGAAATATGTTTGGAACAAAGCTTACCTTTGGGAGAATAGGTAGGAGGTTAGTATTTAGTGCAAAGGCTGGGGGAATACACCCCATGAAAGGCGAAAGAGGCCATTTACAGCTTCTGGAGCTTTTAGGCGTTGAAGATACCTTTAAAATATTCTCGAAAAGCACTTACTCTGTTTTTTAGAGACAAAGTCTACCATCTGGACTGTTTCAAGTGTGGTGTCTGTAGTTTGAGGTGAAATATACTTATTTCTCCCTGATCCTCCTTCTTTAGATTCTGCGTTGGGGACAAGTTCTGTGTCCACAATGATCAGCTCCTCTGTGAATACGACTACCAAGTATGTTGGCCCTATCTAAAGCGACTTATCCCTTCAGGAGAAGAGGATGTTCCACATGGCCGCGTTTAGTAATGACCGGCTGGAAGAAATATCAAAAAATATTCAAGAGCTTGAAGAATTCGATGTCTGACTTTACGCGGATAAAATTACACGGATAAAATTAGATTTATTTTAAGAGTTAAGAAAAATACTTCCTATGATCTCATGTCTATATTCCCCTGTTCTATTCTGTGATAATTTCCATTCATATTTTATAGTGAATAAATACAATGAAAGTTTACCAAGTCTTTCTCAGCCCATTAAATTCCTAACTCCTGACGTTACCCTTTTGTGCATTTACACTAATTGGCCTCTTTTCCAACCTATCAAGATATAGCATATTGGATCTCACACTTATTTCTCCTCAAGAAACGGTATGCATGAAAAGATATATCAATCTTCTCTTCGTTCTCCTGTCCTGTTTGTACTTACGGCCACATCTCTTTATATTAGATTTATTCGGGACTGGAAAAACAACAGATATCCTGTCAATTAGGCGATCAGGGAAGAAATAACGGCCGTAGACAAGGGCAAGAGAACTCATAAACGAGGCAGTTGGCAGACATAATACCGCTGATCGTAGACACAGGGATTGTCATTCCATTCTGTGGGTTCAGAATGAACGTCGCCGTTAGGGTACAAAAACTGGACAACGAGCATCTGACAAATTAATCGTTGTGGGACTAAAACGGAGGCCGAAATTACCGAAACACAATCCTGCATCCCAAAGGCACCGTCTGGCTGTAGATTAGGCGGGTGGTTGGACCAATTATTGTAGTCAAACTGAAGCAAAAGTGAACAGAAACAGGGGAAGGCTACTCACTGGTGTTCCGTCGTACCATTCGAAATCCGTAACAGCTGGTCCTGTACGGAATAGGCCAAGGATTATACTGAAACATGGAAATTATGACGGAAAATGGCATTTATCGCATTCGTTACATCTCTCCTTCTTGGTACCCTAAAACCAATAATGAATGGAAGCCAAATTACTGCGAAGAAGTTTCCTAAAGTTCCCGCTGTTCTATGTTTTCATCCCTAAAGGGAGCAAAAAAATGAACTTACGGATCCGCTGGCGACGAAAATAAGGCTGAAAAAAAAAGAATTGTGATCTTGAAACCAGTGCTCACAATATATGAAGTTGTTCTCTTCGATACTGTGAATTGAAGCCAGGTGACCTCCGTAAGTCTGACATTGGAGTTCCGCATCTCCTTGGGTGATTTGTAGGGTGGGTAATGAAACAGCCAGGTAACATTTCATTGTGAAAGCGAAATAAACCCATCCTGGGAGACAAGCAGCTAGAAGAAATAGGCGATTACTCTAAAATATCTATGAGAATACGGATTGTGGTTGTCGTCGTTATTGTTGTGGTTGTAGTGAAACCCAAAGTAGTAGACGTTTGGATGGGGCCACCGGTCGCTTCCTCTGCTGAATTTCAAGCAATTTTTAGTTGTTAGAACTTTTAGCATAGATCGGTTACAAAGCATAAATAGATGGCTAATTTGGATAAGAAGCTTGAATAAGCAGCCTTTACTTACAGTTGATGGTAGCGATGCAGCAAAACCCGAAGGGAAGTCCCAATGCCCAGATTAAAATATAATAAGAAGTCATTTGCGGCGATTAAAAGATCTGATAATGATCGAACACCAGGAGAGATCGCTCTCGTCGTAGTTCCCGTTTCAATTCTCTCTGTCTCTCGTTCTGTCCGGATCGTTTTAGTAGCCAGTTTGGATCGGAATGATTTATTCAGGTTGGACAGAGGTATGTATCTAGAAAACCAATGGTTTGAAAATCTTGACATTGGAAAAATTGGTGAGTGAGGAGAAGAGCTTCATTAGTTACAGAACTTTTATTATCTTTCACGTTCTTTGCTATAAAGAAACTCTTTAGAGAAGAGCAGACTACTTCCTGGTAAAATGTCAGACGGATTTGCCCCTTTTAGCCATATGAAAAAGATCCTGATAAGCAGCTGCCGCACGTGGATTTCCTCCTTTATAGACAAATTAATCTGCACTTTTGCCTATATCATCATCATACATTCTTTCAATGTAATTTGTTCCCGCTCGTTTGCTGTGTGTATGCTCGCCTTGATCATCGCTATATTAGCTATGCTGACCTCTTTTCTATTCTGCTGTCATCCTGATCATCATGACCAAGTTCCACGGCAACAAACAGCTCCTCCTGCAGAGGGCAGCTCATCTTCTGATGACAACAGAACTAATAACGGAGTAGATTGTCACGAGAAGAAGTGTGACTAAACGAATTATTCATACGGCATCAGACAAGGTTATTGCGGCTATCGTTATTTGTTTTTTTACGGATAAAGGACAATTTCTAATAGCTTGGCGTACTCTTTGGAACATCTGCAAGCTTCTTGTTGTCACACGCAGGACGTAGAAGGGGACAGAGCTGACACTGTTCTCTTTGCAACTACTATAGATAGCCCCGCTTCTTTCAGGGTTGCCATACCGTTCTTTGGACGTTCCAGCCGTTCCAATTCAAAGCTCTTTACCAGATCAGCACGCTTTCATCCCCCGTATCTCACTTGATCAACCGAGGTTCTAATCAAGCCTGCAGAAATAATCCTCCCTTTCCAAACGTCATCCCGACTACTGATGACCTTTCATAATTAACAATTCCAATAGATTCATTTGATGGGTGCCTACATGTCTTCCTGTTTCCTATATTCCTACAAAGAAATTCACCAAATGAGAAAAGACATTGTTGATCGCCTCCACTTTGATGACTAATCGCGCGACTACTTGTCAAAATCTGCTTTGAACCAGGCGTTTATATATCGTTGCGGGGGCCTGAGATTCCAAGCCATCTGTGCCACCTCGAGGGGACACCTCCTCCCACCATTCCTCTTCACATAGATAAAGCGCACTTCTTCCAGGCGCCTGGGAACAAAAGATGCTGCTGTCAGCTGATCGTCAATATTACTTTTCAAGATTTGGTCGAGTTCCAAGGTTAGTTCTTAAGGATATTTTGGATGAAGGACGGAGGGATCTTAGGAATAGGCGAATCGCGTGCAGCCAATGCTTCTCTAAGCGGCTTTCTTTTGTCTTATTGGACTCATCTTCATATCCAATGAAGAGTTATTATTCTCCATAATAGCACATCCCATTTATGTTCTCCCATGAACGAACAGCGCATTTTCTGCCCATCTGCCCACCCCAGCCGACTTTCGTTTTATTTACTTCCTCTTTCCGGGAGTCAAGCGACTTTTACATCCTTACCTAGCCCGAAAAGTAGATAACAATTTTGAATAAATTAAGGACAATCTTTCTTATAATGAATACATATGTAAAGATAACATATCTTCAAAATCAGTTTCAAGGGTGAGGAATTTTTGGTAGAAAATGTTCAACCTAATTTATTACCCCTTTTCGATCATCAAATGCCCCAAGACCTGAAATTTGTTTTTATTTCAAGAGCCCCTGGCTTACCTGATATTCCTTTAACTGAAATCTATCCCAAAATACGTACAAAAGGAGGAAACAGAGCTCTAACCGTGGAGTGTTTATGTTCATAAGTGGCTGACATTTGTAACTAGTGTTCAACCTCCATGTTTTGTTTATTTGCGGCTGGAAACAGGTGTCATTAGTAACCTCCTCCCTGTCCACCCTAGCATCAATGATCCCATCATCCAGAACGCAGACGTCTGTCTGTTTTTAAGTTATTCTGTTTACCTTGCTTTCCGGTGCTCCAAGATCTTTTTGGATGATTAACGTTACTGAAAACATGTGTTCCCTAATAGAGTTCCACTGTATCTTTTCAAAGTTGCGGTCCACCAGCGTGGGGTAGCATAAAGAGCCGGAAGGAAAGACAAAAAGAGAAAAAGAGTCTCGTGAACCCGAATCAACGATCCTCCGCGCGGGAAGTTCATTTTCACTTCTTGGATTCCTCTGAACCACGAACGTCTAGTCTTCCCCTTCCTTCACTCTGATTCCGCGAGGTTCACTTTTCGAGCAAAGATTTCGTAGATCCTAGAAAGATATCGGGGTGCAGGGTGTTCCTGCCATCCTCTCTGGCTACTAAGCCCGCCCGCAGACCTGGACACTGAAAAACTTGGTCCCAGAGGATTCAGAAATTGGGTGATTTTAAGAAAACAAAAGCCTTAGGATCTTTGGTTAACCTGAGAAAGAGAAACAACAATTATGCATCACTATGTCCTCTCTGCAAAAAGATTACATCTGTTTTCAAACATGTACTTGCTTGCTATTTTTATATTGGAGCCCTACAGCAACTATCAACACAATAAATAAAGGGGAGGAACTTTTTGGAGAGGGCAGGCCGGGGCATTTACTTCGAATGGGGGAGAATGATAAATTTATTTGGCTGCAGAGGAGAAGACATTTGTGGATGCTGGCATCCTAATCCCGTATCCAAATTCTAACCTTCTCTTCCCCACTTTCACTTATAAATAATCACTTTAACTGGTTTAGTAGCAGTGGCACTGGAACTATCAGGGTCCCGAATTAAACGCACTCTTTAAGTGCAGGGCCCTATTTTTATAAGGGAAAGAGTCATATAAGAGAAGGTCAGACGGTTGAACATTGCGACCACCCTACAGTAACCCCAGACATTGACCGTTGTGTTCCTTAATAACTGGCCAGGTGCTGGGGATTAAGGCTTGGGCAGTAAATTGTCTTGAGATTGCAACACCAGTAATCTTCAAGTCGTTCCAAATATAGACGAGCAGTCTCGCCAACCTAGTCAATAAAGCCGGCAAAGCCCAGGCCCTCCAGACTGTAGGGCATCATGCCATTCCAGAAAAATTCAAAGAAAAGTAACAGCCTTGCCCACAGGCGAAGGCTTGTTCTTTTCCTAAGTGGATGTATTCGCTTCGGGATCTCTCCTCTCTGGCTTAGGTAACTTTCTTTAAAGCCTGTTCTCTATTTCTGTTAAAACTATGTAGTAGTCGACCGAGCAAGTGGTGAGCACATATATCGGGCAAAGTATACTACGGCGTAATGCATAATAGTGATCTTCTGCATGAGCTGCCCATTAAAATCAGTGGCTATCTTTACTCAGCGCCGCTTTATAGTCTCCTGAAAAAGGCGGTGGTTTTCTGAATACTCGATCCAGAATTAAATTGCCCCTGTTTCTTGCTGCTGCTAACCTAATTATCAAGCAAACTATGCTGGGTGCTGTATACTTCCTCGTCCTTCCCTACTCCTCAAGGGTAACAGAGTTGCTCTCCTCTCTTCAGGGGAGAACTCTCTTTTGCTGTTGATTGAGTTGCTTCACGACATGTCCTTCATAAATTGAAGAGAGCATTCTCCTCAGCAGTGTGTGTGTGACTCTAATTGTTTCATCTTTCTCTCTTGGGCCAGCCTGACCACTCCATTTTTTGTAATCAATTAATCCCCCTCAGGGAGAGGGCTCTTCTCCTTTTTCCTCACATTCTTTATATCTCTTCCTTGCATGATTACTGCTCCCTGGGAGAGACCCCTCATTCGTCGTAATTAAACTCCACCCACAGTTCTGGAATTTCCCCATTTCACTGCAAAAATCTGATCTATTGTTATTAGCGATGCAGAGGTTGATCTTGGGCCTAACTCCATTTCCGCAGTATTAGGCTAATGATGTTCTTCTTCCCTACTGGGCACAAGTTGATTAACATAACGATCATTATAAATCTTTCCCAGCTTTGCCTAATCCTTTGACGCCTTCTCAAATTCTCCAGGTCATTTTGATCTTCTGTAAAATATCGTAGAATACATCCCTTAGGGAGGAAGTAGTTCCACTTTATCTCTTAACCACATCACAGACGTAGAGCTGTTTGTTAGCTGACGTAATTTTTCAGTCTGGTCATTGAGCGATGGGAGAAATAAACAATATACCTTTTTTGTGGTTTCATACTGGGTTCCCTTTGAGCTATAAATACTCCCTCTAATTTTGTTCCCTCATGATTCTCATGATTGTCCCAGATAATTCAGCTCTAGCCATTTGTCAGAGGATATGCACTCCGTTGGTCTCACTCTGTTTACATGTCCTTTTACTAATAAATAGAGGGCTCCATAACAATTTCTGAAACTTAGTAGGGAGTCCATGGGAAGCGGCAAGAAATTGTTTTCAAAGAAAAGAGGATTCCCAGAATGGGCCGGCTGGAAATCCTATTAACCTTTCTTTGAGTTAGGGAAAAGCTCTCGTATAATAGATCAAGTGACTTCCATTGACTTCCGGTTTGTTCATCTTCTTTAGCTTTGTTCATCTTCTTGAGCACAGCGTGGGGCATTTACAGAAAAGTACGCGCTTATCTCCTTTATCCCCTCGTGTAAATTTTTCTTTAAAATGTGTGCCTTTATCCACCGCACTCCCTCAAGCGACACCGAGTTCTTAGATTTCCCTATGAAAAATTGTCTGGACACGCGAGCTCCGCCAAAATGCGATCTTCAGCCAGGCTCATAACCGCTTAGCCCAGAGTCCAGTGCCGAGACCAGCACCACATCTCGAATTTCTTCAGAAGTCCCCCAATTTTAGAATAATTGTATTGAATTACTGCCATTTAAAGGAGGAAGAGATTTTGAGATACCGCCAAACAATTGCTAATTCTCACTAATTTAATCTCAACCTCACATTTTTTTGTCTGTCTACTGTCTGTCGTTGCTGTTTAATGTTTCGGCGAGGTTGGAGATTCCCACACCCCTCCTCCACATCGAAACAGGAGTATCGTTTTTCGTGGTCGCCATCATTCTTAATTCTGATTTGCTTAGAAACCTGGGGGTGATTTCTCATCGTTTTGTCTTTCAGGAAAGATCTTAGTTTTATCCTTGTCGTCATAGAAAGCATCCCACGCGATGGGAAGCGCTAAAACATTTTGAAGCTATCAAAAAGGCGGGAGAAAAGAAGGGAGAATCCCATATCGGGAGCTTTATTTACCGTTTTCCGCCAATATATCCTCATTTCAGATGTCGACTTTCATTGTTTTTGGCTAAGTATCATTTTGCGACGGCGATCTCCTCTGTTATCCACTTCTTGTCCGCCATTAGGTAAATCATCAATCATTTATCTTCTTCAACCCGTCCCTTTTGCCCTTTTTCTTCCGGTCAGACACACTTCTCTTTGATGTTGAGCTTCTCTTCTCTCTCTAATTTGATAGGGCAGCTAGCTCCAAGAAGCGTTCACAATCAAATTTGTGCCCTACATTCTAACACTGGCTAGTCAGCCTTTTCCCCTACTTCACTATTGTCCATTGATGACCACATGGGGGATAAACAGTTTCTCTATTCTGACGTCCGAATTGAAAGTGCCTCTGTACTGGGAGGGTAAGGGGATTCCCCTTCTCATTGTTTATTTTAAGGATATCTTACGATGGGCATTTAACACTAGACAACCCTCCGAGATTCCATT
The DNA here is from genome assembly GCA_932521035.1 of Oscheius dolichura. Classification (NCBI taxonomy): domain Eukaryota; kingdom Metazoa; phylum Nematoda; class Chromadorea; order Rhabditida; family Rhabditidae; genus Oscheius; species Oscheius dolichura. The sequence goes on along the minus strand of OW051497.1, from coordinate 8,085,212 downwards.
CATCTTTTTCCGCTTTATAAGATATATTAATGCCGGATTAGATGCACATGTACGTCAGATGTTCTATTTTACCTTGCATGTTTTTGAAAAGTTCTCTAGATTATCCTAAGTCTAGGTTGTTTGGGTTATGTAAATATCGCTTCCACGTCTGATTTTCTGTAACCCAACATGATCTATTAATTTTTGGCTGCTCTCATTAATGGCATCATCAAGTATGAATGTTGATTTCCTTCGACTCCCCCAGCCGGATGACCGCTCGTTCCATCCGACCCATACACACAAACCCTGTGTTCCGTTAACTTATGCTGAATGCTCTTTTATAAATGTGGGAGAAGGCCCGGAGAAAAACAGCTTTTGACATGCGAACACAGACAAACTTGAGATCAGCAGCTTGTTGTCGGTAGTAGTCAGCTATTCAAATTTCGTAGTATTAGGAGGAATATGCAGCTGGAGTTCGGGTTCTGCCTATTTCCTTATTCCTCATTACATTCTATCAGAGATGAGGCATTGTTTTCGTAGAAGTAGGGATTGCGCTGTCATATATTATAAGACGAGCTGCTCATCAACTCTTTTATATCTCCAGTACACTATAGATCCCCTCCTCTTCTACTTAATGATCCAATTGTCTCTCCTCCGCAAAAATTGACGACATTTTACGTCAAATTTATTCTTTGCACTCTCGTTTTCGACTTTCTTATGACTTCCTGTTTAAATTTTATTTTTCGCATAAATAACGGGGTACCTATCAAAATATCTAGACTGCTAAAATTAGATTTCATTGTGTACAAAAATAGAAGGACAGAGAATAACAGGATAAGATGTCATTTGATGCTTAGTAATTACAAAATAAACACGTCGACCAAAGAAGTAGCTTTCTTCTCCTAAAGAGGGAGTAGTCTCTGTCCATTTTGGATCTAAGAAAAACAAGGAAACAATTATCGCCGCGAGACTTCCGTGTCCCCGTCTGTTTAGAAGACACTCGGTTAATAGTGCGGGGGACGGGATGAGAGAGTGACCAATTGTATCCTTCCTTTGTATCCGGCACTTCCGTAGATAGTGCCAGGAGCCGGCTAGGGAAATCGGCATTTTCCTATTCTTACGAGAATATGTCTTAACCTATAAGCGGAGTCGCTTGTCATCCTTTTTTTGCCGTGATCTATATTACGACCACTTTTCCGTCTCCGTTCTGCACAATCCGTCATCCCATTATGTGTATCGGAGTCAAAATTAGTGCAGCTGTACAAGGCGATGGCTTGCCATTTCCCCCCGAGTGGTAGTAGTAGTGAGAGGGGGAGAAACATGTAGAGAAGATTTTAAACAAACTGATTATCTTTGTTTTCAGGATGGCCGCAGGCGAGCAATTCGCTCGGCCACAGGGTGCTCTGGGACTGGTTCGCCTTGGTTCGAATCGGTCACTCTCCCGACAGAGACGCTTCCGTTCCGTTGAGGACCTACAGGTAGGTAACAGTTCTTCTATACTCCTACAAAGAAGGGGATTAGCCGGTACAAAGGTAAATGACCAGCTGTTAATCGCTGGCCCAGTGATATGTGATACCTAGACAAGCACTCAAGGTCAGCAATACCCTGACTTAGTATACAATCTGTACTTCGCCCCCGTAGTAAACCTACACTGGATGGGAGGGAAGCCAAAATAATTATTATAACCGGTTTAAAAGTGCTCCGACAACTTAGAATTAGGCGTCCTGCCCTCTAACAAGTCTTACCCACACAAAAGTCTAGAAGTTAACTCTCTCCCGCACTGAGCTTGTTTTCATCTGGGGCTCTTAACGCCTACTTACCTTGAGCATATTGTTCCTCATCACGAAACCATTCAAACTTTTAACAATGCCCTCTTATTATGACAACATTGGGTGTTTGTCACCAGCTGTTCCTTAAAGTCATTCAGTTCTTCTAGATGCAATCATCGATGGAGGAGAGTATTCCGGACCTTAGCCATAGCTCGGCACAGAGTACGTCGCCAGTTGGAGATTTTCCAGAGGAGGTAGGTGGAGATTAATTTGAGCGTATTAATTGGCTACATTCTGTTCGGCCTCCTAGAAGTTGAAATTCTCAATCCTGTCCTTCGCCTTTCAATCGGGATTACTCGAAATTCCTCAGCTATGCTCAACTCCCTTGTTTTCCACCTGACACCCTTGAGAATCTCGCCGCAGTCTTTTTGCGAATCTCTAATTATTCAAAAATATAAAAACGAAAAGCCTCTTTATTTCTGGGAATGTTGCGGGTTATGCCTAAGGGTGGGGGAAGTCTCGGACCCTTTTTCTTCTTTTGTATATTCCCCCGTTCTTAAAATAGCTGGCACTTTCTCTCGAATTTCAAGCGAACGTCTCAGAAGCACATTTCCCCATCTGAGTCATCGTCCCGTGTCCCCTTCTAAGGGTTGAAAAAAACGTGGGACCAGATTTGATACATCCTTCTCTTTCTTTTGACGTCAGGATGCCGGATGTGCCCCGAATTTTTCATTTCCAACCAAACGTGTCGTCTGGTCAAACAAATACGGGCATCAAGGACAAATCAGTTCGTCCTTTCGGATAGCTTCCTCTATACAATCAATTATATCTCTTTTTGTGACTTGAGTGGGCGGTTTCGAATCCGACTTTTCCTTGCCCCCTTGGCGCCAAATTTTGTTGATCAGACCATATGTCCTCCGCGCGACGTATTTCGCTTCCCTCCGCAGCCAACATCTGGCATCCCTGACTACTTGCGTACTCCTTTTTACCCCATAAATCTTATTTTTTCAGAACCATCCATCAGTTCTACAAAAAGCTGCCTTCTTTTTGAGTAGACAGCAAAATATGGACTCGGATAAACCTCGGGTACTAGCCAATGTCAGTAAGACAATACAAAGAACGAGTAAGTAACTCAGGATCTCCCGTATACAGAGAATCGTTAAGGCTCACAAATAAGCAAAACACGGCTTTACCATTTCTTCTACTTATTCATCATGCCTGTATATACAGTACTAGGTGCTTTTCTGTTTCAATGGGCCGACGGAGAACATGATGATCGACTAATGAGGGAATATAATAATCGGTACTGTAATTCAAAACGGGGATATTCAACAGCGCATTTTCAGATGCAAGGAGGATAGACTAGAACAATTGACGAATATCAAAGCCTTGTGTAGAGATGGAGAAGACTGCTTCCACCTCATGAAAGAGTTATTAGACGGGGTAGAAAAATGCTACCGAGAGTAAGGAACTGACTCAACTTTTGCAAATCATTTTCCCTTCAGTTGGCATGCCGTAAACAGGACGATGACCTTATCAATGAATAACTTTATCAATGCCAATGTTTACGCCTTCAGGTAAGATAACCACCCGGGATTTCAATAACTTCCAACTTTCAGTGTCTATACATCCATTGGCTATGGTAACGTAGCTGCCGATACAACGTTGTGTCGAATCTTTACTGTTTTCTATGCTGTCATTGGTAGACCACTTCCAGGAAATTCATTAAATTCTAAATTTAGGGCTTTCCTTATTCTTTGGGTTTATCAAGGAAGCAGGTGCTCTGTTCCGCGTGGTGTTTATAAATACTTACAATAAACTGAATGCCGCTTATAAGAAATGGTGCCATTGTCGGAGAAATAGTAAGAACTGGCTTCTATTCCTGGATTAAAGACATTTTTAGAAGATGACGTTCACACAACGATCATGTCCCGGCCGAAAGCAATAAATCTCGAAGATGGTCTGGTCAGCAGTAATTCTAGTCATCAGCCAGTCATTCTCATCAGCGAGGGTGACACGAAAAGAGCTCACTTTTCTAGGAAAATCAGCTCCAACTCACTTTTCGGTAATTAGACAATTATATTTTACGTAAGAACAATTTTAAGGAAAACCAGCAAAGCTAGAAATCAATGAGCAACGACGGGTATTCGTAGCTGGAGTGCTTGTGCTCTTTGCCTACATATTTGTCGCCTCGTTCGTCTTCATGCTCTACACGGAATTCGACTACTTCACCTCTGTTTACTTCCTTTTCAACAGTATAGCACTTATAGGTAAAATTAGATTAGTTTACCCGAAAAACATGAGTTGTTTGTAGGATTTGGAGACGTTTTCCCCATGGACCCTTATGTTATCCTAGTCTTCGCGCCTTTCATCATCATTGGTAAGGGGAACAGACATTTCACAAAGTTTATGAACTTGTTGCAGGTGTGGCTCTGTTCTCCATGTGTTATTTCATCCTGCAGGAGGAGATCAGCCAAAAGGCAATGGAAGCGTCGAGGAGGGCACGGAAGTCCATCAGCAAGTATTCACACACTATTATGCAACATTCCCGGTAAACTTAAATTCGTTGACTAGTTAATCCTGACTTTTTAGAAGTGCCTGGTCTAGGAGGAACTCTCCCCTATTGGAAGGCGCCTCTCCCGAGACAGATTTCGAAAGGATGAGGAAGAGGCGGCAGTCCGCTCCTGCAGTAACCCTGACCGTTCCTTCCCGTGACCGTCGCAACAAATCCCCAGACTCCAATAATTCTAGTATCCTTCCTTAGCGTGTAACCATATTCCCCCGCCTTGCCTGATCTTGTAGACATGTAATTGATAATTTTATTGTCTCCTATCGGTACTGGTATTTGACCCCCGGGTCTCTCCCTTCCCCCAACAGTATTTTAACATAATTATTTCATTCTATTGTTTAGGAGAGTACGTCTGATTGATCTCTTTTGCGGTGTATCACTTAATATTGTGTACAAAACGGTTGTTATGCCTGATTATCCCAACACAACAAAAGCGCCAAATGTCATGCCAAATTAGTAAAGTTACGGATTCTTTACGAGTTGTTTAAACTTTCCTCTCTGTCTGCGAAGGACTTCTGGTGACATTTAACAAAAAGACAGCAGCTTTTTAGCAGTCGCGACGAACAGCCGCGCCGAAAGAAGAACCGCAGTGAACCGATGGATCCCGCGGAAGTAGTCTTCCTCGTTGGTTTGCTCCTTGTATTCTACATTACTATCAAACATCCCTTCTTTGTCGCATTCCTCATATTCCTATTTAATATTTATATCAGATATTTTGCAGAGAAACTACAGGTACCCTCATTTTCCCACTTTTAAGGCCGAAATTCTAGGTAGAAAACCACGAGGATGACCAGAAAGAAGGCTTGAGACGGTCTAAAGTTATTGGAAACAACAATAACAATACAGCCAATTTCAATGGGCAAATTGATGAACCACCTGTTGACAGGAAGAAATCACAGCGGGAGATCCTCGCGGAAGTAGAGGCCACTGAACCTCCCCCGAAGGAAAAATTCAGCAAGCTGTTGCTAACATATCAGGTGCCCACGATGACCGAATATTACGAAGGACTAGTGCAGTTTATTCAGAATTGAGGTATGACCTCTCCCAAAAAAATAAAGTTATTTTTTGCTAGCTACTGTACGTTTTTTAAATTAAATAGTTGTCAAACCTCAAAACGAGAGAAAATTGCTTATTTACCGGAAGGCTAGCATTTAAAGAGGGGCTCCAGGTCAACATCGCCCCATGGCGCCATAAAGGTTGGTTGAATCGCAGCCGAAATCAGATTACCAGTTACGAGGAGGAGGAGGGGAAGAGATATAAAAGTTTCAACTCGTCGAGGTCCAATAATCTACGCAGCCATGCGCAGCGACTCCCGTGGGACTGCAACCACGTCTGTTAAATTTCGCCCATTGTGTTTTGCGTATTATGGGTGATCGGTGCTATTGCGCACATTTCCCTCATGTTCCTTTATCGATTTACACTCATTTCACTCCACTTTCCTCATCCTTTTCTTTATCAGCCGGTAGTGGAATGCCACCGGTAGCAGGGCGACCATCCCAAAACAGAGAGAGAGAAAGGGAGACCTCCCCTTTATCAGGGCTAGCCAACGACCCCTTTTTGGAATATGATTCAGTCCTGGCTGGAGGGGCACAGCGCTCTCTGTGATAAACGGCAATAAAACCATCGCATTTGGAACGTAGTGCACTTCCTCAGCTTGCCAGCTGACTTTCGCTGACGTACCTCAAGGCGTCTCGTTTTCTTGTGTTGGCAAAACGCAATTTAACTCCAGGTATTTCCTCATTGTCACTTCGATTAACCTACAAATAAATGGGTAGACAACTTCAGAGGATATTGTGATTGTGACTGTGATTTAACCGCAATTCATTATTATTTAATAAGAATAATGAGGTGCGGTGGGTCAAGACGTGTCTGTCCCACACTCTGCAGTTTATTATATTTTTGTAAAGTGTCACATTTTCGAAGGTGTCGCAATTGCTCTCTGAGCTCTGGAAGGTTCATGGCAATGGGGTTCCCCTGGTTCTACCCATTTTCCCTTTTCTTCGTTTAAAAAGTTAACAGCATGGCCAACTAGGAAATAATCGTAACCGCCTCCGCATTTTGCTGATTAGAGACCCTCGAAACAATCAGGAACAATGCTGGAAATGGGAAATTTAGGAAAGATCTTCGGGGGAAAGGATAATCCTGTGTACGATTTAAAGATCAATTTAAACATCACCGATCCCGCGAACCTTTTAAAGATCTCTAGTCTAGTCACCTATTTTTAAAGAACATTCTTCCTAATCACAGTGTAGCAGAGCAAAACTATTAAATTCCTTCCGTTCCGGATATCCTGGATGGCCTGAAATCTACGAAAGACGTCTAGGGGATCAGTTAATACGCAGATATCGCCCTCGCCTAATGCGAAAGTTTGGAATATTTGTAAGTCGATGGGGGTTTCTGTAAAAAGGAGGTATCCAGTCCAAGAGAACGCCGTTCTAAATTTCTCTTATTCATAAGGCTTATATTTTATGCTAAAAGACCGCGGTTTGACATGTTTTTGCCCCAAAGGAGTCTATGTTTTCTCCCCTTTGAAGAGCTCCTTTTCTCATTCTCCCTTCTTCACCCATACCCAAATGTCTTTCCAGATGACGCATGCGAACAATAGAAAATTGAGCATGAGGAATCGTCTGCGTTTGATTTTCGACAAAAAGGTTTGCTTCCGCTGCTTAGTATCGTGCTTTCTTCTTCTCAACCCCTATATTTTCCCCCCTAGCCTGGATACATGAAACATAAATCCCTTTTTATGAGCTGCCTAATGGATAGGCATTGAACTCAAGTCGCCCATGCATTTCCGTGCCGGGTTATTGTCCTCCTTATTTTAGCAAGTCTAGGAGGCTATGTCTTTCTCACGTAAGACTTGGAAGCTCTTCAATCAACTTGTAAGCTTCCCTTTTTTACATATTTTGTCATTCAGTCGTTGAGTTGAAAGGGCAATGGTAGCATATGAAAAACGGGGAAGGGGGAAATACTTAACCCCGAAAATGAATCCGGGGTTTAGTCACATCCTCATTTTATTTTCGGGGTTAAGTCACACTTTTCGTCCCAATCTCTCCCTTTTGCTTATTTTGTGTTATTTCGCCCGTCTAATTGCATTTTATAAGGTCTTCTTGTGTATAAGTGGTACTATATTGAATATACTGATGTCGACGAGGAGCCGTTAAAGCAGGGGGTCCGGGGGGCGCAGCCCCCCGCAATGCCTACCTTGGAGTGAACAATATTTTTACTGAAGAAAACCCACCATAAAATACAATAAGACGGCTGAAATAACACAAAATAAGCAAAAAGGAGAGATTGGGACGAAAAGTGTGACTTAACCCCGAAAAGAAAATGAGGATGTGACTTAACCCCGAAAAGTGTTTCGGTATACACACTCATGAATTTTATTTAAGTATACACACTCATGAAAAACAACCAAATGCTGCTAATTTGAAGAAATTGCCCGAATTTAGCTAAAAACATATGAAAAGCATCAAGCACACAACAACTTTGTCTTGTTCCCCTTCTTTAATTGTTGCTCAGTTGTGTTACAGTAAAATAAATTTGAATGGACTCTTTGGGGATCTTGAAACGCATTCTTTTGTCACATTCGGTAATTTTTGGGAGCTACTCCCTGATTTTATGGGACAGTTCGCTACAATAACCCTTAGCCACAGTAAGCGTAAGCTCTTTTACTTTTATCTCAGTTAGGGTGACGCCAAAAATGAGCAACTCGCTTGGTGCAGTGGCGCCATGACCACAGGTTGTGATGGAACTATGCACATTGGAGAGCCTGCAAAGGAGGAAACCATCAGTTACCAATCAATATAATAGAGTTGGGGAACAGGTCGGTCCCCCAAAAACAGAGCGATGCATACAAATGACCAAAACAACGAGCCCCCGGACATGAGTCAGATCTCCCCCTCCATTTCTACACTGGAAATGTTTATTTTTCAGAGTCGTATATCCAAACGTCGACGGCGTTCCAACACCAGTATCACTGGATCTGCGTCAGCAGAGGTTGGTTCTGTTTTCTTTTCTGATTCCCCGCATACAATTTAAAGCTATAACCTTATGGATTATGATATTTTGAACAGCATTACAGCTGAGTGTCCGTCTGACTGCTCTCGGGGGGATAAATACCTTCAATTCTCTGACTGCCAGACTTTGTGGTGGAGCAGATCGTCTTTTACATATTCCTCAAGGGGCTTATTTTTTGCCGCGAAAGAAAATCACACCAAAATTAGCGGAAATCAACGACTCCGCAGTAGGGCGCCCGGGGGAAAGTCTAAAGAGAAAAAGTGCTGCAATATAGCTGATTATATTGAGACGAACGTGACAATTTTCTTGTATATCCTAGAAGAAAAGGCGTTGCAAATTAGATATGATTGAGGAGCGAGGGCCTGTTGACACAGCGTCGCCGCGGGGAGGCCCATCGATTCCGGCATACCATCACATGTACAGTAATCCTTTTGAAAACATGCTCCAAGACATCGTTTGTCGCTCTTGACCAGGTCAACCCATCCGCCTGCTCTGTCGGATTCCTGGGGGATACCTCTCCTCATTACGGACTATTTAGATGCGATCTGGGCATGAGCTCCGCGCCGGGAGAGAATTGTTGATATAAAAAGAGGCCAGACACAAACTCCAGTTGACCTGAGAGGATGTGTCGCTGGTGCTTTTTCGCGCGCCTCAACTGTCTTCCAAAGTTTACCAAACACTCGGCTTTTTGCAAGCAAGAAACCTGGCGTGATTGTTTCTCGACTTTTCCCGCGAGCCCCCATAACATTTTCTCGAAAGCCGTTCAATTTTTTGCCATCCGTTTTCACTCGTTAATGAAATAAGAGGCAAGATTCCACAGTTTCTCAACTGAACAGTCCAGAAAGTCCTCGTCACGGCTTGTTTCACCCGTCTGTCTGCAAGCTGCGCGACAGCACAAACATTGACCTGTGCAGCTTCCTCCTTTCGCAGTATCTGTCACTGAGACCTTGAGAGCCCCTTTGTGGACACATTGCAATTTTATAGCCGGAGAAAAAAAGGATCTTGGTCCGAGACTGTCTGCTGATTTTAAACGCCAATTCGCATGGCTTTCCTTCAAAGCGTTTCTGTGAAAAATCATCAGACAGGAATTTTCGGTATTGTGAAACATCACGCCTTTTTTCTCTGCTCACTTTTCAACCAACTTCTACTCTTTTTACATTTATATTCCGAACCCAAAACGTTACATTGTTCATTTCAATTATTTGTTAAAAAGAACAAGATACTTTCTTTGTTTTCTTCCGAATTTCTAACTTCTGAACATCTTTTCCATATCTGGTCAATGCAAAATGGAGGCACAGTCGAGTTTTTAGAAGGAAAGCTTAATTTGTCCAATTATCAGCGCAATTGTCGCCCAATTTTGATAAGTGTGCAGTAACTAAAGTTCATAAAATCATTGGTTCCCTTTCTACGTGTCCATTTTTGTTTTAGCACAAAATGAAATGATGATATCTGTTGTTTATCCCTCATTTTATCAGAGCCATTTTCGAAATCGACTATTTTCCCCTCTCTATTTATTAGAAAACAAGGCGGAGCTTATATGATTCATGCAGACTGTTTCTGTTTATTTCTCGTAAACAGACAGTCGCTTTCCTTTTTCATTGTTCGAGTCGTTGGCTCCGCGGCCGGTGACATTCATTTTTGGCTGGCCTAATTTATTTTCCAGGCCTCAATTTCCCCCGCTGCCTTTATTTTTCCGCTATGCTCTAGACGTTTTCGCAGAGACTTTCGTAAGTCCCTTTTTCTTTCCTTTTTCCCGGGAGGAACATGCATTCTGTCGAGAGGAGAAACACGTGTTCCTTAGGCACATCGTGTGGGCATTCAGAGGTTCTTTCTCACCATGTGGTGGCATCGCAGCCGTCGTCTAGAAACTAGAACGGGGCCCCCGGGCTCCGTGTTCTTCTTGCTTGACTCATCACTGCTCAAACAAGTGTCCCTAAACTAAATTAGATAAACGCCCCCACTACGCCCTCCCGTACAGTACTTCTCCCTAAAGAACGTTTACGCAAACAGAGTCGACAGCGAGTCGGTCTGGTCAGAATTCAACGGCTTCCCCGCTATCCCCCGAAAATCTCCATATCGTCTTAATGAGCGTATTATGGCACATTGTTCAGTGACTGCAGCAACGCGCAACTCTTTTCCAATTTACACTGGCCGTTTGACGGCTCCAGAAGCTATTTTGCGAGTAGTTTCGTTTTAGTTCCTTGAAATCGAAATCAAAAGATTGAAATTAACGTTTCAGCAAATGGCAACAGCGCGGGAGGTGCAGGTTGCGCTCTGCTACCTCCGGCAAGTCATCTGTTCCGGCAGTAAGCAGCTCATATCCAGTGAGTTTTCGTCATTCCTTTTGTCTGAAGTGGACGTACTTTAAGAAAGCGCAACAGCCTTGTTGGACGCCGTGTCCGTTAACTGTGACGTCAATGACAAAAGGCTACAGGTCGAATTCCTTGTTATTGTTCTCTAGCTAATGCTTTTAGGACAGCCTGGTTCGATTATTGCGATGCATAGATCAGTACATCATGTCGGAGAAGAGTCTAAATACCGACGCGTTGATGATCGCCGTGGCTGAAGTCACGAGTGTTAGTCACTTAGTTTATGTTGATTTTTTGTCAGCGTCAAAAACATTCAGGCCTTGCACGAAACATTTATTACAGGCATTGACTGATTGTCCCAGTAAGCCGCCGACTTCTCGTTCAGTTACGACTGACTTTAAACCGTATCGGGAGCCCAGTCCAGAAGCTCCTCGTGCTACCATTTCTGAAATGGATGACCCTGATCTCGACCAGCTTTTAAAGCAGTTAAACATTCGGTAACTACTTTTTTTGCCCCCTTTTTACGTCGATTTTAGACAAGTTCCCAAATTTTCTCCCCAATTTCCTGATCTCGGCGGAGAATCGGACGAGGACGGCGTGACGACCGAAGAGAAAGAAGAGAGGGCTGAAAAGCATGGGCAAAAGGTAAACATTTTCATGAGAAATGATAAACAATTGATGGGCAGATGTGCGAAGAGGAAATACAAAGATTGGCAGATGGAACGGAGGTGCGGATGAAGAAGACGAGGACCGTCAATGTTTCGCAGAGCAGCAAACAGGTAACTCGTAGATTTCGTCAGAACAGATTCAATACTATATTGGGGTAATTTGTGAGCTTCAGCATCGCAATTAATACCGTTTGTTCTCTTTTGAAAGAATGGTAACATGGCAGCGCATGTTGGGATTAGCCAAGAATGGCCGATCTGAGTTGTTTGTTTCGCTCTGGGAACAAAGCACGGGACAGTCTAAAATTTTGAAAATAAAATCAATTTTCAAAGTTCAAAACTGCGCTGAAATGTTGCTGTTGTCGGGAAGATGATGGACCACTTCAAAACTAAAACGATTCCTGCCATGCTGTATTGTTTCAAATTCTACTTGGAAAACGGAATGTTCAGTTGTGTTTTTCCAGGTCACAATATCCACCCGAGGCGGTGGAAATCCCACAATCTCTCGAGTTTTCCGTGATGGTGGAAAAACGATGAATGATGACGAGGAAGAAGAGAATACCGACTTCTTCACCCGGAATCCGTTCTCCAGGTTTTCGCCCTTTTCCCCACAGTTGGCTTATTCTGTATCATTTCCAGATTTCGAGAGCGAAATCCTCTTAGCGAACTGGATGCTGCTTCATCGCTTGTACCGATGGGTATGTTCTCTCCTCATTTTCGTGTTCTTTTTTCCCTCCTCCTACGTAAAAATGAATCATCTACACTTGTAATGAGACGTCTCAAGCACCTCCCAGCGGATTAGCATACACTTCCCGGTTGTCAACACTCGTCCGCCTGGTTGAGATGGCAAGAACAAACAGATTACAGGTCAATCCACAAAAACAAAAACCCTGGAGAAGACCAGCGAAGTCACACAAAGTAAAAGCCAGAAGAAGGAGAAGAATGGTCAGGTTCTGGCAGAGCAGGCTGCTTCTAAACTGGACAGCAGTGAGCTGAAGGCCAGGATGATCGACACCTTTATGGTATGCCTGATATAGACGAAACAAAGAAGGAAAACTCTGTTTAGGGAGACAAACTGCTGGACAGAAAGGGCGACGGCTCGTATGAAGAGTGTTCGACCATTCAGCGAGGGCTGCTATCCAATGGCCCTCAGCCAGTTCTTCCTCCTCGGAAACACGTTGTGGAGTACATGCAGGTCTTGTTCTTTTCCCTTTTATCGCTTCAATATTGTTCTTTTTTAGACATTTGGAAGCAAAGATAATTCCGAGGTGGATTTTCTGAAGGGATCAACGTTATCCTCCTACATACAGCTCAATGATAATCTTCGGTCTGTCCGTTTGGGAGACTAGTTGTTATTCTCGTCTTTCAGATATCACGAAGAACAATTTCGTAAAAAACTATCCTTTGAATTCTCCACCGCAGGTAAAGACTTTTTTCTCTTTTCAATATTAACAAATGGAGGCAATAACGATCCGCGCAAGTTATAAGAGCCAATTTTGGCGGCAGCACTTTAACAATTTACCTCTACAAAGATCAGTTTTAAAACCATAGGCATGGTAGGGCATTATCTCACTATCATTTTACAGGATATGCTCGCCGTGTGAAGGAAATTGGGGAAAGGGAATGCCGTCTTTATCGGGGTGTCTTATAATGATAAAATTAGGTCAAAACTTGGTGTACTACCTCACCGCTACCAACCTAGTAGCCCCTCATTGGTTGGGTATCTCCTGAACAAGAAAAACCGGCATATAATCCCCCGCGCCTTTCTATATATCGGCTCTATTTAGATACAGTCTGCCTTGATTGCTTAGATGGTTAGTTTATTATTATAGAAATAGGTTATTCCCCTCTGTAATAGAAAACCTCGTTATCATTAATGTGCTCACCTTGTTTATAAAGGCGGCTTCCTAACAAGAAGCCGAAGTTCTTTGGTTTTTGAGAAAACCTCTAGGGATTCTCCTTTCCCCTCGTGAAGTCCTCTTAATGAATAACGTCAAACCTCATCCGACACAATGGCTTCTCCTTCTCGTACTAGAGAAAGACAACCTAAAACCTGAGCTACCTTCTTGTTCTAGACAACATATTTATTGTGATTATAGCAAAATGATACCCTCGAAATTTAATGACAGATTTCAAATGTTTCTATTTTGGATTTATCCAATTAGTGGGAGACAAGCTTTTGAGGATTGTTCCCGGCGCTCTTCTCAATTCTAAATCCCTAAGCACTTTCTAATGAAACTTCTCGTTATCCCCCTCCCCCAGTTGTGTCCTCAGTTGAAATTTTAACTCAACCAGAAAGAGTTTTTCGGATTTCCAGCTATATTCGTGATCTCGACTACAACTAAAAGACAATAGTATACGTGTAGGCCGATTATTTTGTTGACCTCTCGTTTTCGATCGACACACGATAGTTTCAGCTGAGAATATTTGGGGTTTATCATTTTAACTATAAAATCATATTTTACTGTGGAAAACACTCGCTTCTCTCGTTGTTTCCACGTAGTCTGCCCTTCCCTTTTTGCTAATTGACAAGGATACTTGAAATGTGGGCAATTTCAAATAAGAAAAAAGTGTGCGCATGAGATTTTCTACGTTGCGATTTGCTGAAGTTTGCACCTGACCGCATGAGTAATTCGCCTTTTTTGTTCTGAAACAGGAGACATCGCTAATCCGTGGGCAGCAGAGCCGGGAGCTTCATTCTTTACCCCCATAAGTTTAAAATGTTTGCCTAACCCGAAATGAGATGACGTGTTCTGCAATTACCGAATGGAAGTAGTATAAAATGGGATAATCCTTACATCATCTTTACTCCTGCCAGAAGCTGCTGCTCTCTTTATTTTCTGTTCCTCTTCCGTATTTCCCGTAGTGGTCAGATTTTCCGGGCCCAAGTGCCTAATCCCAAGAGGCGAATGTCCAACAGCGCGCAGTAATCGACCTTGTGAGCCGGTTTCTTCGTTTCGATATCTTTTATCACGCGCATATTTCACAGCCGACATGAAGAACTTTCACCGCCAGAAAAGAATCGTCTCTATTTTTATGCGCTAACTGATATGCGTAGCCGTTGGATGAAATGGACACCGAAAATCCGCATTATGTGCCAATCCAGACTTATGTCTCTTTCCTAAGAACAGGTAGAGCTCAGTTTCCTTTTACGTATGTAGAATTTCCATTTCAAGCGAGTGGAAACGGATTATCGTAGCAGATCAGAGCACATCATACTTTTCTTTTCAGGAGCCTCGGCCACTCACTCCACTCCCGATTTCTCGAGCCTTGCAGAACTTCTGCAAGTTGGCGACCTTGCCGCAATTAAGCTTCCAAGCAAGTGGACTAATGAAGTCGAGGAGGTTTGTTTCTTACTGTAGATCACATAGAACTGAGAATTTAGGACGCGTCTCAAAAAGCAATTGACTGGCAGGAGAAGAGAGCCATCGGCTACATCCCCGAAACAGTTTGCAGCCTGGACGCCTCCGATTATTTAGTAATGAGGGCCAAGGAAGACAGCTCGAAGGCCACTGAGGTGGGAGTTATGAATCCCTAAAGACCATTCTTCTTCTAGGTTCGGGGCGGCCCTCGAGACGCCCTCCTGGTCTACGCCACTCAGTCGAATGCATCTCTAATTTATCAGGAAGCTTTTCTTGTCACTTATCGCACCTTTATCTCATCCGTTGATCTCATCAATAAGCTGGTCAAGCGGTACACCTCAAAGATTGTTTAAATAAGAGTCAAAATTACAGTTATTTATACATGTCAGCCAGTTCTGACAGGTCTTCCCAAAGTGCAGCAAAACACACGTTTTCGGTATTAGTGAGGGTAGTCGACGAGCTGAATGCCGTTGAACTTCAACAAGCTCTTGTGGATTCTTCTACGTCCTTCGTTTACCGGCTGATCAAAGATGGCAACTTCACCTTCGCCCGGATATTGCGGTATTATTCTCTTGTTTACTAGGAATCATATGATTTTAAGAAAGCGATTATTGGAACGGATTGAGGATAGGACAGAGAAATCGCCTAATCCCACGATTCCGAAAGCCTCCCCCAAAAAGTATAGACATTCTTTTGCGCTGTTAAAAAGGCATCTTCAGATCATCCGGTCTTTTCGACTTCCGCTCGGCTGATGTAGCTGCTCAGATGACGGTCATCGACTCTCAACTCTTCCAGCATATTGAAGTGGCTTTTTTAAAACTACTCATGATATCATTTTGTTTTCAGCCGGCTGAATTGTTATGGTGGGCACAGGATCAAGATGTCACTAAAAGTCCAAATCTCGTAGCTTTCACGGAAAACTTTAATAATGTGAGGGATAATGGGATTAGATGTCTATGGGATTATGATTTCAGGTGTCATTCTGGGTCCGCTCTATGGTAATCTCACAGGGAAGCCACAAGGAACGGGAAAAATATGTAAATAAATTCATCAAAATCATGAAGGTTCGTTAAGTTCTTCCAAAAGTAGAAGTTCTCGAATAAGCATACGGTACAATACGGTAACTAATTGTTGTCTTCAGCATCTTCGTCAACTGTGTAACTTCAATTCTTATCTGGCAGTGCTGTCGGCTTTAATGTCTTCTCCCCTAGCCCGACTTGACTGGAGTTCGAACATTACCGCACAGCTGAAAGACCATGCTGAGGTTATGGACACGTCGGGCTCTTATAAAAACTACCGTCAGCTGTTGGCCTCAGCTGTGCCTCCCTGCGTTCCCTACATGTGAGAATGAATCAAACTGATTGATGGTAATGGTTCTCCTTTCAGCGGAGTCGTGCTTCAAGATCTCACATTTATAAACGTCGGAAATCCGAACACAATCCCTGCGGAGAGGTGTCAGGACAGACCGAATATGATCAACTTTCTCAAGAGGTGGCATCAATATGCTATTCTGGAAAGTGTGCGTAAGATGAAACGATGGTAGGTCTAGTTGTCACTTTCGATGCACTTCATCGGCTACTTCAGGAACTACGATGTGAAACGGGATGAACGCGTTATAGCGTTTTTCGACTCCTTCCGCAACTACATGGACGAAGAACAAACCTGGCAACGGTCGCATGACATCAAACCGCCCAAGAGAAGGTTGAACTGATCGTCCCTGCCCATACTCATTCCTCTCCCCAACACACACAATCTTGTATCATTTCTCGTCGTGTATTATCTAGTCATTCATACTTGTGACGTTTTGACTTCCCTACTATATCCTATATTTCATAATATTCTCTTTAATAATTGTGACCCTGGCGGTTCAATGAAAGTATTTCTTATTGTGGGAAGAGGCCGAACCCCCTGCTTGAGGTTTAGCGAAGGTCTTGGAGCAAAATGTGTGGATCCTTCCAGAGTGAGAGAACAATGTCAACAAACACTCCAGCGCGCATCCCCAGTTCCGCAATTTACATCGATTTAAAGCCTTCTGCAAACCTTTAAATAACGCCTTGTCTAAAACACGAGATGAAGATGTGATTGTTAGCCCTTTGGGTTGAAATCGGCAGAAAAAAAAAGAAATGCGAGAGACAAAGAGTGACAAAAACTGGCTGTTCTCGCCAGCTCGTATTCTATTCCCCGGGGGGAGAGACGGGAAATCCATCCATCCATTGACCACTATGTCAAAGCTTTCGCACACACTTTTTGCATTAGTAGGGACACCGGGAGAGAGGAGAGAGGGGAATTACCGGCGTTCGAACCTGCGTCTCTGCGTCATCCTGCTGTCTGTGTGCACATCGTTACGCTTTGGCGCAAAACAGGTTCGAATCCTTTCTGTCATTTGCATTTGGAGCACAGCCCATCACATAAAAATGTCTAACCTTGCCGGATTATTGTTACATTGTTTACTTGTAATCTTCCCCCTTGAGCAAACATTCTCTTTTCCCCGGCCAGCTAGGATCCCAGCCGTTTGCTGGCCTTATTGATTTTCACCCCTCAAAGAAATCTCTAAATAAGCAAGAAAGTCTCTAAAAAGACCGCAAAGTTGCAATTCGTCTTGTTGAAATGAGATAGTTAACGGACTCCCTCCTTGACCTTGAGGAGGAGTGTTATGCGCGAATAAAACAACACCTCGACCTTGTCTGTCCATCTTATCCGCAATTTAGTGTGATCGTCACTCATAATTCCCGCTCTAAAACCAATATTGTTTACTAATAATTGTTGTTTAAGATATCGCTGACCCCTTCTGGCCTTTTCCAGACGAAAAACAAACTGTAAACGGCCCTGTTTTTGAAGAAAGGGGGACTGGGCTCCTCCCTGGGCACATATTTTTCCTTTTTGTCCTCTTATCCGGTGCGGAATCTCCTTCCAACTAGGAAGTTTACATTTTGATTACGTGGTTGTGCCCGGCTGGCTCCATATTTCTTATCGATTGGGTGGGGTACCATGCATAGCCGACCCTTTTAGGTGACTCATCATTGAAATCTGTACAAATACGCCAGCTACCACACCAACTGATTGGTTTGCACGTTTCTCAATGAACCACCGTTCAGCCCGCTCTATTTATGTTCCTTTTCTATTTTGCCGGATCCGGGACACGTTTTAAATGCATTACAAGAACACTTTTCAGCTTTTGAATGACAGCAAAGTAAAATGGATAAGGCTAAGAAAGATGTTGGTCAAAAATTTCGTAGAATTAAACACAATCTAGTCAAGTGAGTCGTTTTTCTTTATTTTTGGAATAAATTCATATTTTCAGCTCTTCCAAGAAAGAAGAGGAGGAAGACCTCAAAACCATTCACAGTTTGGAGCAGAGGAATTCCAAAACAATCAATGTCATTCACGCTTACAAGAAGAATGTTGCCAATACAATTAAAACGGGTCTCAAGGAAGAAAATATCGATAAACGTAGGGTAAGAACTTCTTCTCTTTGTTTCTATTAGAATAACTTTCAGAAAAAGCTGGAAGAGTCGAGTTTAGCTTCGGACCTTCGTGATGGTGCTGCGGAATTGGAATCACTTCAATCTACTTGTCTCCATAGGGTTATGACTAAGATGGCTAGTACGATTCAATTTATCTTAGAAGAAAGGGTACTCAATAACACCCATTATTAGTCGGAATCCTTATTTTAGGTGAAACATGATCTACAAATTGAAAAACGTGTATTGGATGATCTCGGTCAGTATCAGGAGATTGATAAAAATTTAGTTAAAAGTAGGGAAAAGCTGTCCAACGCATATACAGGTACAATTCTTCTGCTTCCTTATTTTATTACGAAAATCAGATCTGGATATTGCACGGCGAGCTCTGGACAAATCGGAACATCCTGCTCATCATCAGGAACAGGTCGACCTGGCTCATCAGAAGCTCGAGAGTCAGAAAGATTCGACAATCACCGATATCTACACCTTTGCCGCTAAGGAGCAGGAAATTTGCAAGGTATTCCTCTTTCTTTTCAGTTTGTTTTTTAAAAATTTGGATTTTAACCCAAAATGTTTTTAATGCTCGCAGGTTGTTTTTGACTGTCGGACGCTCTGGTGCAGATACGTAAATATCGCTTCCACTTGGTGCTAGAAGCCGCAATAACATGTTGACGAAAATGGTTTGAAATTCATAAAAAGGAAAGATTACGAAACTGTCAATCTTTGAAAATGGAAAAGCACAGACAATTGATTGTTTTTTTATTTCCAGCTGATTAAAAATGACTAATCGCGACGGGGAGCGAGAAGAATCTCTCTTTTAAAAAATTCAAATAGTTAACTACCATTTTAGGTATTTGCTTCTTTGCTGGAAGAGCAGCTTGAATTTCACCGAGTTGCCATGAGGACTATTGAAATGGCCCTTCCGGAAATCCGTCGTGACATCGGTAGGACCTTCTTTATACCATTTTACCTTTCTTTTTTAGATAATGCTCGTCCCCGTCCAATTTTTGGAGTAGATTTGACTGAACATCTTCGCCATTCTCAGACTCGAATTGCAATAGTTCTTGAGAAATGTTGTGAGATCTTGAGGAAAAATGGAATGACAGAGAAGGGAGTGTTCCGAGTTAGCGGAAATAATACAAAGATTCGAAGAATGAAAGCTGCCTTTGATGCTGGACAGATTGAGGTAGAATTAGTTTGTTTCTTTTCGTAATAACGGACCTTTAGAACGACGTCCAAGCTTATCAGTTCGACCCTCATTCTGTTTGCAGTGTGTTGAAATGCTATTTGAGAGAGCTGCCAGATCCGCTTCTTACTCATAGACTTCACAATGAATGGCTAAACGCTGCCAGGTATTTATTAAATATAAATTTAACTTATAAAGAAATGTTTAGGTATGAGGGAGAGGAGCGCTTAATCCGTATTGAACAGTGTATAACAGAACTTCCCGTAGCTCACCGCGACAACTTGACATACCTCATCAATTTCTTGTCCGACCTCCTGCAATACCAGGATCAAACCTCGTTAGTCATTTCAACATGCAAATAATGCATAATTTATTCCTCAGAATGAATATCGCTAATCTTGCCATCGTATTCGGCCCGAATCTTCTCGGAGGAGATATCGAGGGAAACAACGCTATTGGGACCAGGGTACTAGTCATTTCATTCTGGTGTTATTAGAGAATTCAGATTGTTGAAACTCTTCTGAGACATGCTAACCGCCTATTCGGTGTGACCACTATTAATGGAGACTCCCCTCCTATGAGGGTCCTTGACAGGACGAGGGAGCAGCTTATGCTGGACATTGATGAATCCTCCAAATTGAATCGCAACAATTCTGCCAGATCTTTCCAGTCGCCCCGTTCCCGTCCCAAAGAGAAGGCCCCTCCTCCACCCGTTGCTCCGAGGAGTTCAGGTTAATCCTCCCATTGTCTCAGGAAACAAAGGCTTTTGTAGATCCACCACTTATCGATCTCAATGATGACTGGACGGCGGTGAATCGCGCCGAGGCAGTTAGGTTTTATGGACACCAAGGTACACAAAACAATACACTAAACCATTATCCTGGTATTGGATTAGATGGCATCCTGTGATTGAAATATCCCTTTTCAGATGACTTCGAAAGTCGTGGGCCTTCTGCCCTGGCTACAGCTGATTCATTCGACTCTTTGGATTCATTCGACGAACTTCCAGAGGAATCTCTCTCGAGGAGCAACACCGAACACCGCCCCAATCGTCCTCCTCCGCCGGTTTGACCAATTCCCGTTTTTTGGATAGCAACGTTTGTTTAGGCAATGCGTCAAGTCGCAGAGATGGCTAACCCCCGTCCAATCAGCTATAACATGGCCATCCATCAGGAACAGAGCCCCCAGCCGATGCCTCGAACCCAAGCCGTTGTTCACGAGCATCCGTTGGGTAAAGCCCACTCGATTAGGAAGCCGACTGTCCTGCCGGACAGTGTTGTCGGAGTTTCGGACGATAACAACCGAACTGTCGTCGCCGTTGAGGCGCCTGCTCCGCGCTTGAAGCCTCCCTTACCGGCTAAGCCAAAGCCAGAAGATGCCAAGGAATCATCGCGACTGTAAATTGACCCGTAGTTCGTCACCCAATTAGTTTAAAGCTTCTAAAAATAAGGTAGAGCTTCGCACGATGTCACTGCAAAAAGTACGGTAATAGAGAGTTGTGCCTTTGCATCCCCATTACATGTCCGTATCTTTCAATGAGATTCGATTGTTTCTTCATTCCATGCGGTTCTCCTTCTGAGTTTCTCCATGTGTATAATTCATCCTTGTAATTAAGTTCTCATCCCGGTATGACTGCAATTGTGTTATATCCTCCCAAAGAACTCCTTCTGAGTATAGAACCACAATCATTTTTCCCCGTTGCCTTCTGTTATAAATTATGTCAGATAAACCTGTGAAAATGATTATTCTTTATAATGAAGACGTACAGTATAAATTGGGAAATTGAAGATCACACTTTCACACCAAAAGGCAAGAAAATAGCTACACAGTCATGAGACACATTTTCAGGAAAGTTTCGGGGGAATGGGGGGCAAGTGATATGCACAAAAACAACGGTGAAGGAATATGAGAAGGAGAGAGAAAGCCCTTTTCTGCTTATTCATTGAGCTTTGCAATAACCGTTCGTGGCCGAAGACACAATAATCCAACTGAGATAGCCGTAACAAGGATGAGGGAGAGGAGCACTGAGAGAAGTGAGCCCGCCACGATGGGCGAGAGACACACTTCTCCTCCTGCCCACGTTGAGGGGATTCTTAACTCTTTGGCGGCTTCTGGGTCTGAAAAGAGGACGATATTTTGGCAATAGTCATTTAAAGAAGTTATCAATGGCTTGGGAATTCGTGAAGAGATCCCTCAGCATGGACTCCCTAGTTTGGCTACAGACATTTTTCACCGGCCGAGTGTTGGGTGTTCCTTGTGCCCCCTGTGGGGAACAAATTGGTACTTCCTGCGGCCTTATGGAGAATTTCCGCTCCGTCTTCAGTATTGTTACAAAACTGGGAAAAACGCGCTCGTTTCTTATGCAGATAATGTATATCGTAATGTGTCCCTGACATTCCCTTCAAACTTACTGATAGGTTCATCGATGTCGAATACTGTCAAATGTTGTGAAATGACGTCCACTTCTCCCTTGTTATTCTCCTCCTTGACCGAGCGTTTACCCCTCAAGGCTGGAGGACAATGGTCTGAGGACCTCTGCATTAATTAGTTCTCTCTAGGTGGCGGTGTTTTGCCCTTACCACACATGTTCCATCCTCTTTGATACTGAGACGGATCTGACATTGGAAAAACAAAGAGTTCTGGTCGGCAAACTTGAACACCTTGAAAATGACAATGATTAATTTTACAGAGACGTTCGCTTGCTTGAGAAAGTTGACCTCCAGTCAGGTCGGTGGTGTATTCCAGATTGTTTAAGAGATATTTATCAACAGCGCAGCCGTTTTCATCGAGTAGCTGAACTTCCCTTCCGCCTTCTTCCCGAACCATACAAGAATGGACAGTGGCACAAAACAATTGTGCGGAACCTTGAAAAGCATTATTAGCTCTTGAAAATAGCGTTTGACCTACTTTTGTTGCCTGAAATGTCCTCGCATGACCATTCATGGTAGACCGTTTGACCCACGGTGGCAAATTTGACAGGTTCCCCATTCTTGGACTCCGTCAGAACCTGAAACTCGGACTCTTGAGGGCAATTATGATACTTTTTTGTAAGGGAAAATGACTTTAGAATTCGATCTTGTTTTTGCGGTTGGTCGCCTTGAAAGAAACACCTCGCGAGGAGGGTAATTGCATATAATAGGAAGCCTGTCACTTTCTCACAGAAGGAAAAACATACCTGGTAACGGCACTCGGGTAGAGCAACGTTGATTTCTGTCTTTTCCAGGGGGATATTATCTCCGGTGATGGTGGGATCGGCCGTGTTGCTTAACGGATCCATTTAAAAAGAAGACAAGAACCAACTCACTCCCTTGCTGGATGGTGCAGTTGATCCGCGGCGTTCTTTCCCCCAACTACTACAGTCAGCTGGCTTTCCATGTTTTTCCCTTCTCTAAATGGAGAAAACTATTATCGACTCCGGCAGCATGACTCACTTTACGTCGAGCTGATTGTTAACCGTCTTTTCCATTTCGGCATAGAAGCACTGGACTTTATACGATTTGTCCACCTTGGTTATGAACATCTGAAACGGAAAAAGTGGAAAGCATGGAAGGGCTACTGACTGGATGGAATGTAATGATTACTGTAGATGTGACCATGATTCCTCGAGGATTGTTCTGAAATGTTCAATAAACTCTGAGCAATGAGCGGTTTTTTCCAATTTATGGGTTCATTGTAGCACACCTTCAAGCTCCCTGTCCTACTTTTCCACCCAGAAGGCATTCAATTAATTGGACCTCGAACTAGTTTTTTGCCCTCTTGGCATGATAATACCGCTAAGCCTCTTTTCTCTGAAGAGCCGAGTGGCTCGCTCGACCATGCCAACCTTGGACCGGGGCCGATAGTTGCTTTGTCCCCTTCCTCCCCCTCCGACTCCTTTGACCCTTGACACTAGCAATGAGAACACTATAGTGGGAAAAGAAGCCGGTGTGTATGACAGAGAGACGGTATTGCTCACGCGCGTCAGTGTAAATTTGAGTAAAAAAAGTGATTCGGCACCGTTATCGGAGAGAAATCAAACCGCGGCAAGTGGTTACACGGGACTTCTGGGTCAGTTCATGCAAAAAACAAGGGGTAATCCATCAGTTTGATAAACTATTCTCATCGGTTTCCCATTTTAGGAATTTGGAAATGTCATTGTGTCCCTTTCTCCCCCCGGGACTGCCCAACAGAGCGGAACATTTACCATTTCGCGGTCCTTGACATTCAAAGGCAATCCTAGGCCATTTTGGGCCGGCTATGGGCCATCAAGGAACTTTTTAGTCATAACAAATGAGGTGTGTTTTTGAATTCAAAAAATTGGCGGCATTCGGAAGATCCACATCAAAGGAGGGAGAATTCATTACATTGAGGTCGTCCCTAGTTCAATTAGGCTTGAGGTCGCCTTTTGCTACTAGCCAAGGACAGGATGGGAGTAATCAAACCGGGACAGGAAACGAAAAACTTCTCTAAGACTTACCGATCTCTGCCTCAAAACATCGCATTCATCAAAACGAACAGTCAAATTCACTCCCTTTTGCAGCGTGGCATCTCTTCGACATTTCCTATTGCTGTAAAGAAGTCAGTCAGATGAAAAAACGGGTAAAAAACTAGCCCGTAGTGTCCCTTCACATAGACATGACCCTCAAAAACATTTTGAGTACCGAAGCGAATTGTTAGGCTCTCACTGCCACATTCCACAATTGGAGCTCCTAAAAAAGGATTTTAGAAGTTTTTGTTTCAACTATCAGTAGTTCTAAGTACCCGTAAAAACTCTAATGGTCAGCTGGTTTTGCGTGAGTTGGCACAGACCATGCTGCCATCTTCTTCAACGGCTATTAAACGAAACTGTCTGTGCCATGTGATCACTGCTGATGGCAGTCTTTGGGGTCAAAAGTCACTTCCTCATTATCGAATTAAAAGAGAAACGCTCACAACTGAAGGCTTAAGAAAGGGGGGCCAAGCAGGAAACAGGCCGTTTTCATTCTTTTGGGATCTATTCACTAAAATCAAAAAATATTAATGATACTCATAGAATGGCATAATTTCCAAACTGCTCTAAGAGGAAGTCTGTAATCGTAGCTAACCCCCTACCCGAAAAAAGAGGCCGATTTTAGTCTCTCCCTTTGGCGGTAAACACCGCTTTTAATCTTAGTTTAGAGGGGTCTATCTAGCTGTCAAAGTAGATGGTGAAAAAAGATAGAACATAGCCTTACCTGCCAAACCGTTGTCTATTGTGTCTGTTAAACAAAGCGAGATCTGAAAAAGATTGCGAATTGCGAACGGTGGCAGACAATATTAAACTAACCAGGGAAAAGAGAGGAAGTGTTCGGAACCATCGAGGAATCATGGAAATGTCGGGACTCCCTCTGAAAACGGGAAGTGAAACCGAGCAAAACGAGCTGACAACAGACAAAGAGATCACTCCCTGTTATTTTGAGGGGACGGGGAGAATTGATGGGTCAAGTTTATTTCACGGAACATTGGAAAAAAACAAGATACTACTCTGTGACTATTTGTTGACTTCTAGGGACGGTATTATTTAGTGAAACAGGTGGACTGGTTACTCTGCTAGGAAATCTTGAACAAAGGGGCCTCCGCTGAGGGGAACAAGACAAGGTCACGACTGCTCCTCACTAATTGCGTTCGTACAAGCAGCATAAGGAAGAAAGGAGGAGAGAATAGCCCCGTCTTAGGGCGATTTACAACAGTTTGCCGAGCACATGTGCTGATGTTAGCATATGCAATATGCCCCGCCTTGAATGCCGACCAAAGGGAGGGGGGATGGTTTCGCGGTTGTCCGAGAGAGGCGTTCCATTTAAGGTCATGGTAGTCGTCTGCCCCCCTAAATTTCTCCCTAGCTTTTCTGGGAGAAGTCCGAGGAAAAAAATGGTCATGATTGGACTGGGCAGCAGAGGACGGCAGTTTTTTTTACACTCTGTCCCTACAGAAAAAGAAGAACTAGGAGAGAGAGGGCAATCTCAATGGTCTTCTCGTGTGACAGTGAGTAAATGACCAATTAACTTAGGGAAAGAATGCCATTTCAAAATGAACCATTTGGTTTTACTAGCTTGTTTTTATTGGCCTTTAAGAACCCTGACATGCAATGGCAAATCAATGAGTGAACGCTTGATAGCTATTTATCAGAAAACAAAACGAAGCAAACCTGATCGTAGAGGACACTGCCACCAATACTTTTCAAGTAAATATACAGGAGAGATGACGGGGTGATATGTGTCTAACTGCACCCCTCTAGGGTAAAAATTGTCACGCGTCTTAGAAAGAATGTGACAACCATGTAGGGCTATAACTCATTAAACTGGCCATGACGGATGGTCCATGAACACACAAACAGTTATTCTGGGAGGTGTCAAATGATAGAACTATGCAGAGGAAGAAGAGGCCTAATTGGAATTGAACCTCTTACCTTTTACAGTCTAGAATGTATTTGTGTCCGAAGACCTTCCCGAGGCCGCGCTATGCCAACATCCGGCCGGTATTCACGCAAACATAACTGGTACTCCCATTCTAAATTAGGATATGAAACGTCTAAATCTGTGCAGTGTACTTTATTAAAAGGGATTACCGTAAGATTAGAGGAAGGAGCCGTTCCAGAGAGTGAGGCATCATTAGACGGTTCGTGTGAGCTCTCACCAGGGGTTACTTCATATATCTCTTCAAGCATAGTAGGGGGCAACTTCAGGGGGAAACTTCAGAAGGAAAGTTATTGAATTCAGTAGAAAACAAAAGTGAAATTCTTTTGAACGTCCCCAATTAAATGGCAGGTTTTTCTTGCAATAATAACGTTAATATGATAACGAAACATGCAGTGCAAGAAACAAATTCTTCGAAGGAAAAACAAGAGGACAGACTCGGGGATCTTCTATCGTTTTCTAGAAAGGCATGACCCACAAAAGCGATTGAAAATAGCAGGTGACAGCGAGTGAAAGATATAGTCTTTTAGACTCAAGAGCTTGAGAGAGGATGAAGCTCTTTGTGAACACGTTTAAGACTGATCTGGTCACTAGCTTTCCCACAAGGAAATAAGCAAAACGTATCAAAAATCTCTTTTTCTTGCCGTTTCCTAAACAGAGCAATGAATCCCGGAACAGGGCCCCACTTTGACTTATACTAACATTTTTCTGCGTCCAAAACGGTGCTGTTGACCTAACTGAGCGAATCACCTTTCAGTAGACCTGAAAAGGAAGTTCAGAGTGTAAGACTGCCCAAGTCCGTTTCACGAACAGTTCGCCGCTCCTAGAAAAAGTCTGTTCCAACGTGACGGCGTTGTTGTCTTCTCCACAATTAGCAGCCCCTTTAAATGGCCATTACCACGTGAATAAGCCATTTTCCTTATATTTCAGAGCATTAGTTTTCTTGAGATGCGGGTATCACTTATTCTGTTCTTGTTATTTGTGTCAGTGCAGTCCTATAGAAGTAGACGTTTGCGTCGTCAGGATGTACCTTCAGAACATGTTCACGTAAGCCCTTCCTTTGAAAAATCAATGAACTTTGTTCTCCAGGTGTATGCAATAGAATCAGGTATAAATTCAGAAGGAGGAACTGTTGTCGATTCGGGTGAGAACCGAATAGACTACTCGGAAAGGTAAACTACTTCTTACATTTTGTATCATCTCCTGTAGAGATCTCAACGGCTCCATGTGGTCAGATCATTCGCTTTTACACTTGAATGACATGGATACTTCGTCCAATGTCAGTGCTGATCGAGCTGAAGCGTTTTTCAACCTTCAAGGTTCACAGATTCACAGTCAGGGAAGCAAAGCAGACGTAAGAGACTCATTCCTAAAGAAAAGCAACATTCCCAGCTCTTCATTGTTACCCAAAGAGCCACTACAGGGTTTTCTTATGCAGAACATGGTGTTTATGGAGGGGCTAACTTTTCCTATGACGATGGGTTGATGAAAGTTCAGGTACCTTTAAAATCTTGTGATTTAATTAGTTGCTTTTAGGGAATTGGTGGTATTAAAGCTACCCTCCAAGCAGAAACATGGTTGAACGATGTTCCCAGATCTGTTTCATTCGAAGCCGAGACGCTTCCGAATGGCGAACGTGAACTCAGGTTAGAAGGTAGTGGCATTTTCCATACTGTAAATATCATGTTGAAGCAATTGACAAGCCGTATCATGCGGTAATTTGCTTTGTTGGCGCTATGGTTTACTTTCAATATGCTGGTCACTATGTCAAAATGGACCCAAGTTATAAGTTCATCGAAATTTGGACGGATAAGTATACAATCACTGTAAAGACGGAACAAGCTCCCTTCAATGCAAGTTGCACTTTCAGAATTCTTATACTTTATCAGGTTACCATGGACAAGAATGAAATAGTTGTCCTTCTAAAGGCAGAAAACACTAGAGTCTGTGTTTATGTCAACGGAGTCGCTATACAGGCTGGCCAGCTTACCAAGTGAGTTGAATATTCTTCAAGGAAATATATTCTTTTTTCTTGGACTCATATCGATAGAAATGGAGGAGCGTTGAGTATTGCTGGTAATCCTATAGCAGCTGATGGTGTGATGGTAGCTTCTGATACGGCCTGATACACTTGGATTCAGATAACTGCTCTTAAAACTGATCTGGAGATGTCAAATGAAGGCAAAGTTAACTCGGACACTAGAAATTCCTTTATTATGATCAACACAAATAATCACAAAGTGAGACTACATCTATTTTCGTATTTCATGAAAAATTCTCCAGGTCGGCTTGACAGCACGTCACCATAATCTCCAAGTGAACGACGGTATCCCCCATATAGTCCTCGACCCGGGGATGTCTATTGTGGAGATTACAACTAATCATGGAACATTTGAACTTTCTGCTCTCATGGGACCGTTTGTTCCACCTGCTGATAAGTTTTCGGGCATCGGCCCATTCCAAAACAGAGGCAACGGTGGATATGGCCCACCGCCTAATATGTCTCCGCCATTACCTGCCGCTGCACCACCTATGTCTCCTTCTCCCATTGAAGAAGCACTCCCAGCTCCTATTCCTATCAATCTAAGTGGTCCGCCTGGCTTGGAAGCGCCTCCTCTGCCTGAAGCAGCACCTCCGCCGCCACCTGTACCCACTAATCGTTTGCCACCAGGGCTGGAACTGTTAGGAGCAGGGTTTGCTGCTGACTTACCTCCTCCTAATAGAAACCAGACGAAGCAAATTACCGATGACACTGACACAGTAAAAAACAAGACGGTTGTCACATCAATCATTGAGACAAGTAGTGACAAACCAAATGTTTCAAATACCACAGGGAAACTGAGAAAGACTGATATTCCTGTTGACCTTCTGAAAGCAGGATTTGCTGCTGATATACCTCAACCGAATCGAAATGGAACCAACCGTAATGGAGCAAAGAATGCTACAAAGTCTGTTGATGATACTGACACTATTACAAAAGTGGACGAGAAGAAGATAATCACTGATACCTTCAAGAGCCCGAAGAAAATTAAGATAAACCCTAATGCAATGAAGGCAATGGCTGCTGATCTTCCTCCAGTGACTACTCGTAAATTATTGAATTAGATACATTAAGAGAGGTTTTGTAGCTTCAACGACAACTGTCACTACTGTTCCCTCAACGACGACTATGTCTACAACTGCAACGACAACGACAACAACTCATCCACCAACAACCACTACAACCACGACGACGACAACTACTACAGTTCCCACAACCACAACAACCCTTAGCCCAATGGAGGAGTTGAGAAAATTGAAAGAGGAAATGATGAAGAAGGAGAAACAATACAGGGAATGGCAAGAAGAACAGGTACCTTGCATTTCATTTAAAGTAAAAGGTGGTAGACCTCGAATGATAAAGACGGAGACGAACACGTTGAAGAGTTTACGTATCCTAATGGAACAACGGTTCACAGGGTGGTCAAGACACGTAGGAGAATAACAACTACTGTTATTCATAAACATAGGGTGGGCTAACTTGACAGTGGTCATTTAAAGTTTTCAGGAAGAAATAAAGGAGACTTCAGCAAACGGAACGTCAAATGCGAGCTCAAAGGTAGCGCTCAACCTTAGAATTACTAAAATCTGAATATAGAGCAGCGTCTCAATCTCTTCATCGACGGTCAAGCCCTTGGCAACGACCCTAGATGACGACTTGTTTGCATCCTCCTTTCGAACAAGACCACCAGTTCACAGAAAACAAACACTGGCCCCAGGAGCAACATTACCCCCTATTGCACCGCTATAACCTCTACTATGACCTTCCTACTAAAATTCACGTTTTTATTATATCCCTCCTTTTAAGATTGAGAGAGAACCGGAGCCGCTCGTTGTGTTTGAACAAAAACTGAATGTTTCTCAGTAGCTCTCAAATGAAAATACTCCTTGTAAGATAAATCAAGCCTACATTTTCCTCAAGTATACAAACTAAGTAAAAAAAACTTGAAAAATAAAACAAGGAAAAAAGCATTGTTTATTCCGCATTAGTTCTTCTTGGAAGAGGGCATACGGGCGGCGACGGCTCTCTGGAGGTCGGCTACAGTGGCCCCAGGGCCAAGGCGAAGACGCGAAGCAGCCGGCAGCTCGACCACCAGGCGGATAGGACGACGGCTCCGACGGAGGAACGGCAAACGGCCCGGGGGAACGGGCGGCGGGGGGACGATAAAGGTCATCTGAAATCAGTATTAAGAGACTCTAATAAGAGAAAAACACCGACCTTCTGGAGCTCGGTCATGGGGAAAAATGAATGGTCTGGCCGGAATCCGTCCTAAGTCGACTTGACACGAATTAACTTTACAAAATTTCAACTTGTTTTTGGTCTTCTAGCTAGGGGCAAACGGAGAAGCCCGGTTGCTCCCAACGTCGTCTGCCACATCCCTCTGCTATTGGCTATCTTGCATTGAGCTGTTCCAAGGAAAGCGCACATCCTAGACGGCTCGTGCAAGTTGAACTATGCTTCTCGTAATAAAGTCAGAGAATGTAACGTTCCCTAACAGGTAAACTATTCTCAGCGAGTTCACGTCTTTTCAACCGAGGCTACAGCCCGTCGTGTGGCTTACGTACCTGCCTTCTCCCATAGTCCCTCTTCGGATGGATATGCCCTATCCAATTGATTTAGAGAGATTTAGTCTTTAAAACACATCGTTTTGTGGGGTATTTGATTATACAAAGGATTTAGCCTCGTTTTGTGGGGTATTTGATTATACAAAGGATTTAGCCTCGTTTTGTGGGGTATTTGATTATACAAAGGATTTAGCCTCGTTTTGTGGGGTATTTGATTATACAAAGGATTTAGCCTCGTTTTGTGGGGTATTTGATTATACAAAGGATTTAGCCTCGTTTTGTGGGGTATTTGATTATACAAAGGATTTAGCCTCGTTTTGTGGGGTATTTGATTAAACAAAGGATTTAGCCTAAATTTGCAGATTGTTGGGTATTAGATCCAACGGTTGTTTTTGTGTCAAGCGTTTTGAATGCGCTCGCTTTTAGTACTCGCGCTTCATTGAGCGTTACGCGACGCGCTTGGCTTATACGTCAGTTCTTGTTTAGTTCACCACGTCGAGCGGTTGTGTTGTTTTTCCATTGTCCAATTTATCTATGTATATAAATTCTAATTGTATCACAGTTGTTTGCTTTTGATATTTGAGAACTTATCTTTGTTTGAAGTAGTGTGTCTAGTGGACGCCATTGCTCCGCCTGATTTCATCTTGAATTCGGCTTTGGAGCACAGCGATGGAAAGGCGTACGATCACTTGGAGGAAGAATTCAGAAGCAGAACGGGAAAGGCTGAATGGTGGAAGGATCTGTCGGGCTTTTTGAAGGCGAGAAACGAAACCAGCAAGATATAGGAAGTCTAGCCATACCACGTGTCAATAAACATTACAATTTGTTCTTTCAAAATGTTCTTGTATCGACATTTCCTCCTTGAGCTGATCAAATCTTGGCATAGATTAATGCTCCGCTGTTCCCGGAAAATGCCATGCAGGCTGCTTTCCTGATAATTTTTAAACAAACAAATGAAGGTCGGGGCGTTCTCCTTCCCTGTGATTAAAGGATAGTTTATTTTATTACTTGATTTTTGTGCTGCTCTTGGTAATTGAGTGATAAGCAGTGCTGCTGGAATGCGCCTCTGCGTAGTGGTAACTGTTTCTCTGGTCTTGGTCGCCCTGTTTCTCATTGGTATCTTTCTTTTACTTCCCTTCCCTCTGGCCGTTTTCCCCGCTATTATAAACTCACAAGTTTATTTGCAGTCAGTTCATCTCGATATTCTAATCCAAACGATTCAGGCATAAAAAGGATGGGAATTTTCCCCGTGCGACATCATATTGGGCTAATTTACCAGCTATTGAACACTATGATTTTTATTTTTTCAACATAACCAATCCAGACGAAGTCGTCAACTATGGTGATATAGCTAATGTCGTAGAAATTGGACCGTATTCTTATGCGTGAGTTCTTTTGCTAATGTCTTCCAGTTTCAAATAGAAAGAAATGAGCGCAGTGTTACCACGTAACAAGTTGACTTCCGTTGAGCGATGAAAAGCTTCGATAAGCTGATAAAATATATTTGTAGAGAAACCGAATTCAAAGAACACATCACCTTCTTCGACGACGACACACAAGTCTACTTTTATAATAATAAAACATGGGTCAGTAAACTCTACTCTCAAGTATGAATAGATCAAGGTTTATGATTCGGCTGCCTCTTGTCCGCGCTGCAGTTATGATGATGTGCTAACTCTCTCTAATCCGGCTTACATGGTACGTGGTGTCTGCTTCTCTGTTCTTTATTTTGTATTAACGATCAACTCATTAATTGTTTAGTAAGGCGTGGTGGTAACTGTTTGAAAGGGAATCGTAAAGAGCAGTAAATCAAGATCCAGCATGGTCTCTGTGATAAGAGCAGACAAGACTCGGTTTTATCTGTTCCTTTAAAGATCAGCAAAGAACGATTTCTGGAATCAAAGATATTAAACTTTCTTCTTTGATAAAGGTTTCAATGGGGGAACAAACTGTGTTATGAAAATGATAGTTATGCTTCTGAGGGAATAGATTGTCTGTTGTCCGATCTCTACACAACGATAAATTGCGAATTCAGGTTCTGGTCTCCGTCGGAAGAACCCAAGGACTGCCCCCAATATTTTCAACTCTCTCGGATATTTTGCTGCTTTTATTAGGAGAATATCCCATTAGGTAGTTCTATATGTCGTGTACTATTGTAGCTGGCAATTTCAGAACAGTACCCATGGCTGGAGTCACATTTGAAGGCTATCCTGATCCCCTCATTGATCTCTATAATAGTAAACTGGTACAGACTTTGATCAACATCACCGCTCCCAATCTTCCACTACCTCATGTTCCAGCTATGGGGTACTTCCCAAATGTAAGTGTTTTTTAAGTGGTCAAGGAGTGAGTAGATCACAAAGACTGTTAAAAGAAGTGACAGTTTTATTGACAATAGATACAAACGGTTAACAAACATGAATGATATCGGCTTTCTCAACGTCAACTGACTCTTTCTTTTCTTTGAAGTTCTTCTGATCCTCATAGAAAATAGCGGAGACAATTAGCGAGACCACGGAGAACACCAGACCAAATATGATCCTCATGAGAGACTCCTGTATTCCTAGACTTGTCTGATATTCCCAATCGTTTTCAGTATCTTGCGAATCCTTCAGTGTTGAGAGAAGCGTATAAAAGATATTCGGCAGCAGATGAAAGAAGAGAGTATAGGCCGCCTTAGTCCATTGAAACAAGGTTACGAACGCGTAGAAGCACATCATTGGACGAAAGAGGCAGGAACACCCGGTGATCAGTCCAAGCACGAGGCAAATGTTAGATACCACGAGGAAAATGAAGAAGAACATCTAGATGAATATTGTTTTCGACAAAGAAGAAAACCAACTTATCATTCTATAGTTGATTATTTCATGTTCACTAAATCCACGAACCCCGAAAAGGGGAATGAGAAGCAAGTTGGCTACGGCAAGGAGCCAAAATTCGAAGGTTCCTTGTAGTTGTCTTGACATGGCACAACGGTAGCTGGTGATCAACCCACAGTGAATGAGATAAGGCTGAAGTTGGAGAAAGCGATGCTCGAATGGGACGCCACGGCGTTCGCTTTACATCAAATTTGCCCGTTTATACATCTTTTTCGCTTTTGCTAGAGTAAAAAAAGCCAGACCGACTAATGCGTGTGGTGTGGAGGATAAATATCATTAGCCATAGACCTAAATACCACAGAGAATAAGTAAAACTTGATTACAATGGTTCTACCTTCCCCCTTTTAATTCAGAGGAGGGATTCTTTTTGGCACTGTCACTATGAACATTTCAGTATAACAATTCAAATGACGGAGACTACATCTCTCTGACTGGTAAGGGCAAGATCGAAAACATTGGTCTTATTCAAAAATGGTGCAACCAGTCGCATCTGCCTTGGTGGAAAGACAACTTCTCACAGGATATTTCCAATAGCGGTGATGGTTCCTTCCAAAAGCCACAGCTAAAGAAAACAGATACTTTGAAACAATTTCAGAGCTTTATTTGCCGGTAAGAGAAATCCGTGGTGGAAATATCCTTCCTTAGATCATTTTATCTCCATTTTGACTCGGAGACAAGTGTTGGAGGGATTCCTGCATATGTCTTCAAGATGGACGACGACACCTATGATACAACGATTGAAAAAAACAAAGGCTATCGGTATGAGAACAAGGAGCAGGTGGACTACTTCCCTTCGTGGCCTTGTGGCGACAGGCATCTCTATCTGCCAAATGGAACTAATTGCTACACGGTGGACTGTAGTCAAGTGACCAACTTTTGCGATTCTTGTTGTGACGGATCTCATGTTCACACTGCAAATGCTACCATCATTTTTCTACCGCCGGGAATAATTCCATTACGATGTTTACCAGGTTAGCAAATAGTATACCCTCAATAAAAACGACTATTCCAGGGCAAATGGTAGATGTCCCGTTTGCTGCCTTCCTGACCCCGCCGCATTTTGTTTGGTCCCCACCGGCAGTTCAGAATTCTGTCTATGGATTGAACCCCGATATTAGTAAATATCACCCAGGATCATTCGACATCAACCCGGTGAGGAGCATCTCCTACAAGTGAATAAATACCGCCATGTAGACGACCGGATCTACAGTAAATGCCATCTTCCGTCTCCAACTCGTTGTTCCCTTTTACATTGACAGCGGCTACACAATGCTACAGAATACACAAAATAATTTTATCCCAACTTTTTGGATCAATCTTCATATTGATATGAAAGACTATGCTAAAAACTACCTCCACCTGGTCACAGCCGTTCTGCCAAAAATTGTGTTAGGTTTCGGAATAGGTAAGCCGGCTAACTGAATGGTCTGAATGAAATTGACTATTTTAGGTCTCACAGCGTTAGCAATTATTGGAGGAGGGCTGTTCTTGTTTTGTATAGTGAGGGAGAGAAAGTTGACCAGAGATAAAAAGGAGCTTTATAACGAGTACATCGGGCAGGAGAAGGAAGCCTGGAACTATGATTGACTCTTTTGTTTCCTACGGGTTAATAAATAAATCATGAAATTATTATTGACCCGAAACCTTTTGTTTGTGCCCTCCTTTGCGAGTGGCATTCCTTCCCATGCATCGCCTTAGTCCCTTTAAGTGCCAAAGGACTCTCTCGTGCCCGCTAACATACATTCAATGCTACCGCTGCGACAGCTGTCTTTTCTAATTTTAGCTGTATTTTATGGGGCGCATGCTAATTGTAAGTTCGTTTATAGAAATAATCGTTTTCTTCTGAATCTTACGTCTTTACATATACGGCAGATGTACAAGTCTTTTTTGAAAAACTAGCTGAACTGAACTGAACGATCCTAAAGATGATATCTTGGGGAAACTGATATAGTACGCAAGATGTCATCTCGCACCAACAACTGAATTATAAAGCGAGATGACGTCTTGCGTACTAGAAAAAAAATCGGTTATTTTGTACGTAGATTTCATGCAAAACGTTATTACGTTTTACAGATCGGTTTTTGGTGCTTTTCTTATTTTTTTTACCGGTAAATGTAGCTAACGTCATGGGTAAAAATATGAACACAAAAGATAAATGCATTTCACAAAGAAATGTATTTTTCGGGGAGGTAACGTGACGAAAAAAACATTACGTACAAAATAACGCCTGGCAGCCCTAGTTGAACCTTGCAAAAGCTGCAATCAATCACGTTAGTCAGTTTGAGAGCTAAAACGCAGCTAACGTTTTTCAGATTTTCGTCAAGAAAAATGTGAATAATCAACCACTGGATAGCGAAACGTGCACGTGGTTTTGTTCTTTGCCGTTTGTTCAAATTCTACCTTATTATCCGCGGTGCAACAATAAATCTGTTGTTCTTCAATATTGTCACAGCCATTTTTTATTGTACAGTGGCCAGGTCAGGTCGGCTTTGGACCCATATATGGTACAGTGAACAGAGAAGTTCCTTTTGTATGGGGCAGGCCAACCAGAGGGGCATCGGGTAAACCGCAATCGTTCTACAGTTATATTTGGCAATTCCCCGACTTTATGAGACTTCCCTTATGAGACTTTATGAGAGAGAAAGAGAGAACACGGTCAGTCTGTTTTATTACTACGCGCCTTTCTTATCAGTTTTAATTTATGTCCAACGTTTTTATCGGTAGTATCGTAAGGCTTAGCGGTATTAGAGTGCACTTTCGGCGCATTGACGGCATTTCAAGCTCGGATGAAGCAGCAAATATACCATAATTTTTCATTTTAAACACAATGAAAAAGGTTGCCGCGCTTCTATCTATCCAGTAAATGCAATTCAAATGTCCGAGTCTCTTCGCCAGTTTCGCACCCTCTTCATACAGTACAAAAAATACAATCCATCCCACTAACTAGCCTGTCAAGAAAAAAGACGACAGTCAAAGGTCTCAAAATTAGTTGCGGGTCGAACACACAACCAACTTTTTGTTCGTGGCAGCCGAAAATTCGCTGTCACCGCCCTCCTCCGCTAGGATTATAGACCTTTGAATGTCGGTTTTTTCTTGACAGACTATAGAGTTCTTTCGTTTTCAAACTCCCTTCCATTGGGATCACTTCCCGATAGAGGTTCTTTCATATGGGAAGTTCACATTCGAAAACTTCTGATGGTAGTGTTTCCTTAATCTGTTTTTTTTCACTCCACTTTTAGACCTGAAGTCTTACCTGCTGAATGATTTTCAACATTTAACGCTCTTGGCTCAAGGTGGGCAGGGTATAATTTGGAAGGGATATGATGCTAAAAAGCGGTTAGAGCACCATAATACCGAAATCTCTCCATTCAGACCGTTTGCTATCAAAGAATTCACAAGATGGTGGGACAGCTATTCTGAAAGGGAAATTGCAATATTGAGTAAGGTACGCCATTCTTTTTTTTAAAGCTAACAAGGATGTTTTAACTTTAAGGTGGCCGTTTGGCTCGAGACCTATGCCGTTCGAAAGAGCGTAAAATACTATGCTAGGGGCTACGTTCAAATTTTACTGACAACTTCGCGTTACGGGGCAGTGACGCCGGGAAAGTTGACTAAAATCGACGAAAATTGGTAAGATACACTATCCACTCGGGCTGGAAATAGGCTCATTCGACTCAGTTTTTGACGCTGATTACGAATCCGTCAAAAAATGTGGGGGTCGCCGTGCTTTTTCGCTTATTATAGTTATGGCGGTTTTAAGTGCGCGCCTTGTCAAATGGCCTAGTGGTGGAGTGGTGCGCGCAAGTGGAGAGGTCGCGGGTTCGATTCCCGCCGCGGGCAAAACTTTTTTTGCTTTTTTTCTAATGCTTGGTAATTGTTAGTTAGCGTACTATATACTTGTAAAAATGATTTGCAAGCTTGGAAATTTTGGAGTTTTCAGTGTTTTCAATATTTCATGCTTGGGGCACTCTAAATTGCCTTGGCGGGGGCCCCCGATGTACCAGAAATAATCGATTTTGCTGGAGGTGGGTGCCGATATATAGGGAAACGGGACCAAATTCGGACGCCGTATTGTGTTTGGTATATTAGGATTTATAGGTCTGTCGCGCCTCCGCTGTGAGACCGGCCTTCTTCCGACTTGGTCTCGCAACGGAGATGCACCGCAAAATTTGAACTCGTGACATATCCGTTGGAAACGGACAATAAGAATATGTTTTTCATTGAATTGCCCGCAACACTCTTGTGAAGCTTTTGTGGGGCATCACTCGGCAAATTGTTCCTTCCCCAGTCGAATCTCCTAAAAGGGCGAGATTTCGTTTCCTTGACTGGCAAAGCATTTCTCTACTTTTGTGGTCGGGGGAGGGGCTGCCGAAATGAAATAAACTTTTGTGGATCGTCAGTTCCAAACTTTTGCGGATTTTTAGTAGCTGCTTTCACGGCTCCCGTTTCGATGATCGATTTTAGTCAACTTTCCCGGCGTCACTGCCCCGTAACGCGAAGTCGTCAGTAAAATGTGAACGTGGTCCCTAGCATAGTTTTTTACGCTCTTTCGAACGGCACAGGTCTCGAGCCAAACGGCCACCTTAAAGTTAAAACATTCCCTTGTAAGATTTCTTTTGCTCTGATGTGCGTTCCGTTTAACATTTTCCAGTTTTAGTGTAACCATCCACATATAATTAAATTGTGTGGAATAATCCTGGATAGACAGGAGTTTGCTTGGGAACTCGATCCACCAAATCTTTGCGGCTACGTGATGGAGTATACAAAACTCGGTGATCTCAATAGTGGTTATTACCTTTTGTGATTTTTTTCAAGCAAAAAGAATTTAGAAATTCATAATGCCATGGTATTATATGATAATCGGTTAGTTGCTCTATGGATAAGGCAAATCGGATCGGCGTTGCTGTATCTGCATGAAAACGGCATAATTCATCGGGATGTCAAACCTCATAAGTAGGTAGCACGATCTTTGTGATGGCTTTCCAGTATTCTTTTAGCAGCAAGGGATCATTTGAAATTGGCTGATTTCGGAGTGGCTAGGCAGCTTTCCGATATAACTGGCAGCCGTCCGCCGACGACAGGGTAATTGCTATTATACCCGTTACGACGTGTTGCGTATATTTAGAACCGGTACGTGTAACTACAGAGCCTTGGAAGTACTCTGCTCACATGACTACGGTCCGCCGGCAGATGTCTTTTCGTTTGGAATTACTATTTGGGAAATTATTCACCGAAGGTAACTGGCACTATAACCCAAAACCATAAATATTTGCAGACCTCCATTGAAACAATTCAACTGCAAAGTAGACGACGACGGAAATGTCGCTGTGCTTTTGCCTATTGAATTAAAAAAATTGGATGAGATTACGTCAACCTTATTAAAAAGGTTTTCCTTTTTTCACTAAAACCTCATAAAAGTCATTTCTTGAAACTCCAGCAACATAATCGGAAAATTTGTATCCTTTAGGTGCTGGGAAAGTGGCGAATCTGCTCGACCCTCATTGAAAGAAATAATCGAATGCTTTGACCTCCTAGCCAAAAATGAATTACTGTTCTATCATAAGGAATACGAGAGAGAGAACCCTCACGGCAATGATTACAACATAGTATCTGACGGATCAATCTACAGTAGCCTTTCTGACATAGGAGATGATTTTTGCCGTACGGTACGCATTAAATTAAAAAAAAAATCAATTTCCCCCCTTCTCTTCAATACGTTTTTTTGCAGATATTGTTAATGAATGTGGGGCATTATGGCGACAAGATGCTGGTGTGGAATCGGGCAGCATCCGATTGGATAATTCCACAACTAAAAATTCCGCCGGATAGCAATTCATCTGGTGGTGTTGCTTCTCTCTTTGGAGAGCTATATCTGATAGCTCGACAGTCATCCCGGAAAGATTTACTCAAATTGGACTCTAATCTCCATTGGACACAGCTTGCCGATATGAATGTTGCACG
Organism: Oscheius dolichura; assembly: GCA_932521035.1. Taxonomy (NCBI): domain Eukaryota; kingdom Metazoa; phylum Nematoda; class Chromadorea; order Rhabditida; family Rhabditidae; genus Oscheius; species Oscheius dolichura. Next base: position 8,046,037 of record OW051497.1, on the reverse strand, counting down.
TCGATGGATTGCGAATAGCTGTGTGGAATGGAAAGGATACATTTGGGTGTTCGGTGGATATGGAACTGGCAGGAAGTTCTTAAACAGCGTGGAACGTTATGATCCGGGTCTGAATAAGTGGACACTAATGCGGTAAGCTGGTCTTGTTCTATTTATCTCCAGTGAACGTTATTAGGAGTGAACATAAGTCTTGTGGTGTGCCTTTGTAGATGACACGCTCCCAAAACTATTCACCAAGAAATTCTACCCCAAAATTCATTAGGAATGAGCCCTATCCGGAGTTTTTTGAAAGCAGTCTAAAGCGCGAGCGAAAAACGGCGCCGCCGAACAGTATAGTCGAATATGAAATTTTGAATTTACGGTTTGAAAGTATCTCGCCGAGTTTTCTTCCTACCGGCTTGTTATTTATACTGTTCAAATCGTCACATCAAGCCACATCTATGACAGAAAATCAATCATAATTTCAACTGAAATCATGAGGCACAGCACCCTCCCCAGGTTAGCACCTTTCAGATGGCCGTAGCTGGCTGAAATCGCCCCGTATCGGAATAATTCCTTCACGGCTGTACTTATCCAGTCAAAAGATCCGTACCGTTTTCTCGCTCTCTGAATTTTAGACTGGCTCATTCCTAATGAATTTTGGCGTATAATTTCTTGGTAGGTAGTTTGGGAGCCTATAGTGATCTTTAAAGGCACACAACATGACTTATTTTTACCCCCAATATCGGTGCAGGGTGTAGGGTTTTTTAACCGATTAATTTGAAGGAAAAAAACAATTGATTGGAAAGAAGACGGAATTTTATAATGCATTCACTATTAGAAGTTTTTAGAGAGATGAAATACTGCCGAGCTTTCGCAGCTGCTGCGGCCTGTAACTTGAGCGTATATGTCTGTGGAGGATGGGGAGAAGATAAGCGTCCCTTGAGAAGTGTAGAATGTTATGACTCTGTAAGTGACTTGTGGATAGAAGTGATGGATCTGCCAAGACCACGAGCTGGCCATTATCTCACCGCTTGTGGAAATAAACTAATTTTAACTGGAGGACACAATGGAAAGAAATATAATTTCTCAATCCTGGAAATGGAACCTCTCACAGAAAATGGAAAATGGAAAAAATTACCGCCTCCGCGTGCTCCTCGTCCTAGGATTACTGGAATAGCTCTTGAACAGGCGATGTTTACAATTGGCGGGGGTCAAGCCTATTCAAATCCTCTTCAAGTTGAAATTTTCGATGGAAACAGCTGGCAGGAGGGGCCGCCTCTTCCCCTCGATTCCTTATTTCCTTCTGCTCTTCTCATTCCACAATTTCTGGCTGATCGTCTTTTCAAGCATCAGGACGTATACGCATATTTCGATGATTCTGAGGACGAGAAGATCTCGAATATATACGATATTGTATACGAAATAAACAGTACAGCATCCTCATCATCCTTCGATTCAATTGCAACGATCTCTAGAGACTAACGACTGTTACTCCACGACTGCCGACATGACATGATAAGAAACGTAAGCCGTAATAAATATTTCACCAGAGCTTATGTTTTTGAGAGCATTAGACTAATAGAAATTTTATCTTTTTCGGTAACGACTAGAAAGCGGGCGCCGGACGCCTAGTGTTTCGGTTCCTTTGTACTTTATCGTCCCCCTCGTTCTGAATTAGGGAATGGTCCAAATCCCGTTTAGACAAAAACAAAATCTTGTCATTTCGGTCAGGAAACGGCCTATCAAAGCTGCGAGAGCAAACTTAAAAGCTCTCTTCCTCCTCACTCCTTGAATCTCAACCTTTAATATTTTGGTCCCCTGTTAATCTCGCCGAATGACCCTAATCTCGAAGCCTGAATCGAAAATTTGATATAGCAGAAAAAGGGCAGTTTTTCGCCTTGTAACTCGTTTTTCTCCTCATTGTAACACTCTCAGCACCTGAAACTTGTCTCCCCGGATCGCCACACCAAACTCTCTCGAATGAGCCTACTCTCGAAGGCTAATTCGAAAAAACGTTGTTACATTTTTGAAACTTGGAGGCGCTCTTCCTCCTCACTACCTCAGGAGTGAGGTCTAATATTTGGGATCTCTTGTACTTTAGCGGTCCATTGGGATACTAGCGGTCCTTTCAACATTTTAGCGGTCCATTATCTAAATTTGTGGATAGATTGTTTTCCTTTCTGGCAAGTTAAAGGGAGCTACCGGCAGTAGATTTCGCGCCTACAGTACGCCTACCGACATTTTACGGGTGCGGCGGCGGCGCATTACGTAGCCTGGGATTTCTTCTATCTAATCCGTTTTTGAATCTATTTTCTTATTTTACAATAATTTATAGTGCTATATTTATTAAAAACATCACATCAGATATCACAGAAGCGTAGCAGTCGTTTCTTGGGCAAGCTGTAGCCTCCTTTCCTTCTTCGTTTGATTCTGAAAACAACACAACAAAATAATAATTTTCAACAAATAAACAGACCTCAAAAATAATCCACATCGTTCTCCGAGTCGAAGATACGCTTATCCTAAAAAAGAAATATTAGAAAACATCAAGGAAAGCAAAATAGCAAAATAATTACAAGTTCTGAACGCAAAAAAAATTTGCGCGGATCTTCGCCTCTATTTGGGGTAATTCGACATATAAAAACACAACAGAAGCTGTAAAACAGCTTTATAATAATACGTACAAGATCTAAACAAAAGGATAACCATTGAAAATAAACTTACTAGAAGTTTCGTCTAATGTCCTGCGGAGAGCTCTTGCTGCTCAATCCGCTTATTCTCTTTCTATCTAAAAATAATGTATTATCAATTAGAAATAATAGGAAACAAAATAGAAATGATAAAACAACAAGAGAAAGCAATACAACAAATAATGAAAATGGAATAATGACGAAAAGCGCAAGCCACTTGCAATATGCTAATTAGGCTCATTTTTCATCAATTTTCTTTCTGTAACAGTTATAATATGTTGCTAACATGCTCTTGTATGTGCAAAAAATAAGTAGAAGCAAAAGCAGTATGAAAATCAGAAGAAATACATCAAATTCTATTTCAGATTCGTTTGCTGCGTTGTTATTTATTTTTTACTTCTTGTAGGGCATGCCACATGTTCCGTGATACTGCAAAAGAACCGCTATCGAATGTAGATAATTTAGTAGCAAAAATAATGAAAACAAGTACAAGCAAAGAAATAAATAAATTTGTCGGTGAAACGATTTTTTCAGAAAAAGGACGCTAACAATAAATGCTGCCCGCGAAAAAGGATAATAGACATTTTCGACCGTATTTTCTATTGCCGGTAGCTCCCTTTAAACAGGCTGAACGAGGCAGACTGCCGTCGATGGACCACTATCGCTGGTGGGTGTCATAGTTGTATTTCAACGCTTGAAAATGATTTTTAATCTACTTAATATTATCACTTCTGTACGCATCTCATCGAAAGAAATCGATTTGTGTTAAAAAATAAAATGTTTGGAGGCCGTTTCACCGCGCGCACTGCGCCATTTGGTACGCCGCGCTTTGGCGAAAGAGCACGGTGACCCCCAAATTTTATTGCACATTTGGAATCAGCACACAAATACATGGTTTCAGTTATTCCCACCAGGTTTTGGTCGCCAGGGTAGGGCAGACAGACGTTGATTGGGCGGTGACGACTCCAGACGAAGACTATGCAAACTTTTTGGACTTCAACGGGATTGACTGTCATATTTTTCGGTACGGTAAAAATACACTAAAGCTAGCAGGGAATACGACAAACGCGTTAGAGAGGACGTGTTGCAACCGATACTTGAGTAAGTCTCGCTATACTCGTATTATTTTGAATTATGTTTTCAGAAGCACTCCGTACAACCTAAATACAAGCGACGACTTGTCTGTCTTGTTAGAAGACAGTCAGCTCCTTGAAAGTGGCCTGTACAGATCAGCTATCCTGCTGAGAAATGAAGCATTTTTTGCGAGCAAAGCAGTAGTCAAGACTGGCGAAGCATTCGAGACGAATTCGAGTATAAATTCGGCATTCACTATGGATTTCTTTATCACCTTTGCTAATATTACCACCTGACAGAGAATGAGAATGAGGGAATAAGAAGTCGCTCGACAGGTAGGAATACCGCATGGTCGGAATCCGAAAAAATGTATAAACATTACGACAGTAATTTCCCATTCTGTATATAAAGTTTATTATTTTTGCACTATGGCTGTGAAGAAAAGTATCGCATTAAGAGTACACGATACACACGTTTATCTTATCGAAACGGCTATAATCCACTGCTTGTTTCGGTACACAAGATGAATCTACAAAACGGCAATGATCAGGATTGTTGAGGATCAGGTCGTTTACAACTTTTATAGAGCATCTATACCGTTCTATATTTGGCAAAAAAAGGTTTAGTTGTACCCTATGAACACTACTCAATATTTGCTACTCCTTCATCTCGAAGATTAAGCCCTCCCCCCTTTCCACTCCTAAAAATCCCCCAACCTATAGACGATGGAAGAAGGGGTATATGTCACAGGCTACTGGATCGAAGCATTCAATCACCAATGTAGCGATCTATAGAAATGGGCTGAATTGAATTTCCTTTCCATTATCAGCCCAGAATTGTGCATTTCTGTAACCTGGTCAAAAGGCACCGTGGTAGTTTCTTTACTGTGCCCTATCTTATCAAGGCAAATGTTGGCTAGAATCAGTCATCTTGTGTACTTCTTTATCATAGGGTGTTTACGGAACAGTGGAATTTATCTTGGTAAGATTATACACGAAGTATGATTTGCTGATGTTATACTTCTTTCTCAACTTGAAGCTGATGGACCACGGCGATTCCATATGGAGCAGCGTGGAGCTGTGGATAGACAGACGGGTTAGTCTCCTAGAAATTGAGAAGTGGAAACTAATAACGTTTTTACAATAATGATTTGAGCAGGACTCGACGCAACTGTGATGACCGTTCTCGGCTGGTCAATGGTAAATACTTGAGGCTGCAGGACGGATACAGGGCGAACATCATTTTGTTGATATTGTGGCTCTACGATGTACTCGTCGGTAACAGGAAAACGCCCACTTCTGAAACGTTGCATTGACGAACTGTCAGGCAATTTAATTTCCAGCAGAATGATATTCCTAGTTCCACTTTACAGCATGTTCAAAACATCCACTGTCATAGCGTAAAGACTCACATTATTACATTAACGCTGGCTCCCTGTTGGATCAGTAACTTTCTAAAGCCGGCGAGGGTTACCAGGGAGAACGGCACTGAAAACCAGGCAAACACATCTGCTAACACGAGATATGGGTTCCATGCGATCATAATGAGATAAACAGCGGTGCCAACCCCCAAAATGTTGCACCCTGCCTGAAAGATGAGGCTATGCAAAATATGTTTAGAGTAATAGTTTATGTTCGCTATAAAAAAACTTAATTGTGCTGGGAGATACAGAATCGTGAGAAACCGAGCGCCCGTCAGAGCTGCTAGTATACCAACGAGGCCAGTAGCCAATGGATAGATCGTAAGAAGCAGTGCTAAACATATTAGATTTAATGGATAGTCAACTTACGCAAGAATCTAGCAATGGAAGCAAGACCCCCCGCTTGCATACATCCAGTGACAAACGCCAGGATAAAGCAGGCAATTGCTACTGGCATGCCACAGTGGCGAGCACCATCCTTTGGTCTTAAAAGAAATAGGTTATTTTGAAAACCTTCTAATTTACCGCAACTTCTTGGAAAGAGTGGAAAACATCGCTGCGAATGGGGGTGGATACTGTGTGCCACTTCCTTTTAAACAAGACCGTTATCTCGAATCAAAGAGACAAGTCAATTCGTGGAGTTATAGAGTTCGGCTCGTATGCCGTAAAAATTGAAGAAGGTTCTTTTTCACTTCAAAATTTTGTCTTTAATTTCCAAGAAACTTCCTTTAGGGAGATGCAACATATGATTGTCACGTAACTTTTGCATTAAAAAACTATACTACGCGAAACGAGTAGGACCTCGAACTCGTCTGGAAAAGCGTCGCTGTCCCAATAAGTTGCATCTTCGCTTTCTGAATAAAGCGTGTTGTCTGTTTAGCGGAATTAAAGTGGAATTAAAACTGAAAAAGAGGTTGACTGAAATTGAAGAGCAGGTCAACAGAACTGTGATTCGCGATGAGGATATCGCCTACTTTGCTAATCAGTGTAACATCGGCGACAATACACCAAACGCCATCACGTCGATAGGTCTTCTATTCTTTTTATAGGACACAGTACCGCCACACAAGAAGACAACGGTGGTGTTGTTCTTATAGTCGGTATACTGTAACCAGAAACATTTAATATTTTTTATAATAAGAGTTTATAAATTACCCAATACTATGTTAATTTTAAGTATCTAAATATGATTGTGGAACGATGTGGAAAGCCGCGACTTTCCCAGGCTGCCGAAACACAACTCTTCAATTTAATAAATGCTATGGAATATAAGGAATACGCAATGACTCCAGATGAGGAACGCCTCTTCCATAAGCGTTTTGCCAGTGAGTTCAACTTACCCATCTTCAATATTATTCTGTTAGCTGCATACCTCTGGCTCTCAACATACCAAGGAAAGTTGACCTCCCTGGAAAACTTTGCTCATCGCAGTAAGTGTAACGGGTTTCTTTAATTTATACAACGCAGATGTCGTCATGAACAACAAGGCAGCCATGTTGGTTGTTGCTCTCATGAAGGAACTCGGAATAAAGAAAGATTACACCTTATGCCCTGTAAAGGACGAATTTGTCGCTAACTTCTACAACAGAGATACTGTCGCCCATTTCGCCGAGTTATTAATGACTCATTTGACAAGCTTGGTAAAACAAAAAAGTTTTAAATTACAACGAATTTTATAGAATTACTATACTGTAACATGCGCCTATGCCACTTACCAAGAGGCCGATCTGGTTGAGGAAACTGGTATGGAGACCTGTTGAACAGCACATGGCCGACTACCGAGAGCCTTCTAATTCTCTAATTTTTTGCTATTTTTTCTGGCCCGAAGAATAATGGACCACCGGTTCCAAAGCCTATTCATTGCGTTTGCGATGATGTAGAGGACGTATATTGCAGAAATTCATATTCCCGATTACCGTCTCCTCTCTGCTCTGATTTGTAAAAATTGAATAGAAGCAAACTTTGAAATGAACTAACTGGAATCGGAAAGCGACCACGGAAAAAACATAGTTTTACAGGGTGCTTCAAGGAAATGGAACATTTGCCGAATACAAAACAAATGGCCGAAATCTAGGTGGGTAAGCTCTTATGTCAACTCCGAAGATGACTGACTTCTTGCTTTAATATGAGGACACCAAAACGACCCACGATACTCTAACCATAAGTGTCATAAGTGTACAACTGACCTCTTAGCAAGTTTTCCTATAAGCAACCTCGAACTTCTACAGCCGAAAATAGGCGTCGCGAATAATAACAGAAAGACCCCCAACTCGTTCTGAGAAACCCCCTTCAAATGTGACATATCTTCAACCTTGAACTTTGGTTTAACCTTTTTCTGGTCTGGATTCAATGATAGTCTACCATTAATCTGCGTCGATTGCTTGTGTCATGCCCCATAATGACAGGAAGGGTTGTGTCAGACCCCCAGAAAAATTGCGCTCCTGCTTCGATCTCAGTTATAGTTTTTTTGCTGTTGCAACATTTCTACCAGGAAATGCTAAACACTCCCCAGGTATGTTTCCATAGAATTTCTAGGAAGACCCAATTCCAGGGAGAGGGGAAGGATGTCCTTACAGGTTGTTGTATTGAGCTCGCTCAAGAGCCCATCTACGCTCCTGGAGATTTACTCATAGGAAAAGTCCATGTCAAGATCAGCAGAGGCTTTCTTAATGTTAATTCGTTACGAGTGTCATTAAAAGGCGTGGCCAATGTTGCAATAAAAGGGAAGGTTTGTTCCTTGTCTGAGATGCGCAATCTTGCAAATCTAGAAAGAGGAGAATTGCTACGAAAGCTGTGTCTACCTCAAAAAGGACTGGAACCTGATTGAAACAAAAACGACTATTGTAGATCTAGAGAGCAGTTATGTATTCCAGGTTCGTGCTCAATTTGAGTATCATTACTTTGTTTTAGGAATGCCTTCCTCCCTGCCTTCCGTCCTCCGTTCAGTCACCCAAAGGTTCCGTCCTTTATTTCTTGACAGCAATATTGGACTATCTCAACGAAGGTGCTCTCCCTGCAATACCATAATCTTCATTGTTGTTCCAGAAAATGAAGTGTGTATAGTGAAAGCCGTTCGAGGAATAACAGTGGTAGAACTGGTTGATATGAACCTTGCGCCAAAGATCCTCCTCGAGTCGAGAAGCGAATCAGAACAAAAGAAATTTGGCTGGTTCACATGTACAGGAGGAAACATGAGGCTATTCCTTACTCTCGAAAGGACTGCCTTCGTTTGTGGAGAAGGATTTTCTATTAATGGTAGGGAGATCAGAAGCCCTATTAATGTAGCTCACTTTCAGGAAGGATAGAAAATAAAAGCGATAAGAATATTGAAAAGATTACCTTGGGTTTACAACGGGTTCTCCACATGGGTACGGATTTGTCGGACACCGCTCAAGTAAGAACTTCTATTTTAACGGACCTTTCAGTCGGCTAGAATCCTGATACCGTGAACCGATTTCGTGGTAGCAATCGTTTTAGGACATAAGGCTGGAACCGCCGGAATATCCCCAAATAGAGCAGATTTTCAGCCGGTATTTACTGACATACAAGAAATCCAAGAAGACCTTCTGGCCATGTACGTTGTTCCCGGGGCTACCATTCGCATTGACAAGAAGATAACCATTCCTCCTTGTCCTCCGAGGTGCTTGACCCCATCCTACTGACTCCCAAAATTCAGCTCACAAAATTCTCCTTATATCAAGTCCGGCTCTCGTACCTCTCAAGATATTCTCATCTTTCCAAAGCGGAGAAGATCCCAATTACTTCGGACTCAATCCTCTCTCAGTTTAAAATCTCCCAACACTTTTCGTCGCATCATCAACATATCCTATACATATCTCGTCAAAGTCAAAGCTGCAGGTAAGATAGTGCTATCACCTATCATAATGAGATGTTAGGTGTCGATGTGATTGAAATAACCATACCTGTTCTTGTCGCGTCTTACCCTTTAAAGGATCCAAGTGCCGATATGGAAAGCTGCTTTGACATGTAAGTACTGCACTTCATTCAAATGAGCCAGCCACTTTTAGGGAGACATTTCCTGGTGCTATCTTTAAGTCATGTAAACCGGAAAAGCTTGCCCCTCTGCTGGATGAGCAGGTACGCACTCTGTGCAATAAGGCTCAACTGCAACACATCAATAAATACCCTTTCTACGCTTCCCTTCCAACTTCATCAAAACAAAGCAAGAAGCTGAGCGCGATTGCTGGAGCTCTCCGTTCTGAGGCGAAGATTGTTAACGTGTTCATAAAGTGCGTCGCCTTCCTGTCCCTATCATGAACTTTTCTTCAGAGAACATGCCGGTCATCATCGGTCAGACGTCAAGCAATTATCCGTGGACACACTCTAACTCAAACAAACTTTATTTCAAGATGGAATGACGAGAATACCTCAAGCAACATAATAATAAATATTGGATATCACATTATTCACACCTCGCTGGATCGACATTTCGGCTTTTTTGGCAGATAATGAGCAGAGAGAAACATTTTCAAATCAGTTGTTAAAATTGAGAAAATAATATGAGAGTTAGAGATACCCATCAGTTAACGAGATAGCTAGTGAAAGCGGCCAAAGAACACGGGGTCATGACACGGCACAACAATAGTAACTGGGGAATATGGCTCGGTAACTACTTATCCTTCTTGGACTCCTCTTTCTCCTTCTTCTTGGTGTCCTTCTTTGATGATGTTGAAGGAGTGTCTTCGATTGCTGGCTGCTCGGTAATGGCCTCTGCTGCTTCAGCCTCTGCAATAGCCTGTGCTCCGGTAGGGTCTTCCATGGATATGCCATATTCGTTCATTCTCTTGGGGTCAACACGATAGATCCAGCGTTGGTACAAGTAGATCTGAAACAAACTTTGAAACAAAACAAAGTGAAGAACATACCAGGAAGATGATATCGTCACGGAAGCATCCTAATCTGTACATCATGGGCATCCGAATGACGAAGGCGAAGAGATCATCAATGAAGGTGTTGATGAATTTGTAAGTCAGCATTCTCCAAGGAAGGTGGGCAACGGATTTCAGCTTGTAGTTGATGAACAATTGAGGTGTCATAGTAATGAATCCGAAGGTCAGGAGGAATCCGTAGAGCATGTTCAAGACCCAGGAGTACCATCCTCGTTGTTCGACGTAGATGATGGAGTAGATGGCATATCCTCCCAGGAGGGGGAAGAGTGCCCATGAGAGGTATTTGAAGGCCATCTATAACAATTTTTATATAAAGTAAATATAAATTACCTGATCATAAATTTTTGTATCGGATTCAATGTAGGATCCTTTGTCGGCGAAAGTAATTCGAGGAATTATTCCGGCTATTTTGTTCTCACGGTCAAGCTGAGAAATATTCCGTTTTTAATTCTGAGAGTCTATGTACCTTGACATCCATGACCTTGGGAATCTTCCAACACTCGATCAATAATCCCACCCCGACGGACATCTTGACGACAAAATTAGTATCGTTGTCACAGATGTAGAGGAAAACAATTAGAGACTAAAACAATAACAACTATTAGAAAGCAATTATCCTTACTTGGAAGATATTGAAAAGGACCGATCTAACGGAGAGACCAGAAAGATCCTTCCGGGACCTCCAAAACTGGATGTCATTTTTGAATGCCAGGAATTCGAAGACAGTATGCAGAAGAGAAACAGCCACAGTTACTCCAAGAAGGATTGGATTAGTCTCCAAAAGAGCCTGTTTAATTGAATCCTGGTCGTCATCCTCCTGTTCGAACATCTCCCCGCCTAGCATACTTGACCACTTATTACGCATCTAAATTGGCTTCGTCTACGGCGTGGGTGGCCATTTGAATACCTGCTGACTAGCATAAAGCTGATATTTGAACAAGGTCAACGGCTGGTACGTCACGGTCAGATTGATCTCCTTGACTGTCTCGTTGATAGGCATGTACTCCGAGCCGAGATTCCAATAGGTGTTAAACATGAAGATCGGGAAGTAGAAACCCCCAATTGTATCGAATTTAACTGCTTCATCCAGAGGAGAGGGAAGCTGTCCTATAAAACCGAATTGGTTAAAGCCAAGAAGAACAGCAACCTTTAGTCCAAGCTGTCTGATCGTCAACCAAACTTATAGTGATGTTAGGATGCCAGAAATTCATAATTTCGTAGGACATTATCTCCGCCTTCTTTAGGTCTTCTTCACTCTGTTCACTTTGACCGGTAAGAAGGTTAGCCGTCTTTTTGTAATGCTTCTTCTTGAACTTATTCAGCTGTTTGATATTGTACATAGTCTAGAGTAGGTAATCCGTATTTTAAAACCACTGCAAAAGTCTTACTTCTCGTTTTATAAAGCTGCTTGCGATAGGATTAGGAGAATGGCCGGCTTTAGTGAGGAACACATGAAGATAAAGCGATTGGTTCCTCCACAGTGGTTCAGGAGTTCTCATAGTTTTGTGGAAAATGTGATTTCCATCCTGAAGCAATTACCAAAATTAAGTTTAAAAAACGAAGAATAGGGTTACCTTATTTGGTCCCGCACCCCAGTCTCCATATTTCATTCCTTTTTCAATCCAGTAAATTTTTTGCACATCATCAAAGTCAACGAAAGTCGAGTCTGTATCGTCCAAAAACATGTAGAGATCAAACAATTGCCCTGGTTTGAAGAGATTCATCGAAGGCGGGAAGCGAGCAGCCGCAGGAGCAGTGGCATTGGCATTTGGCGTTGTTGCCGGCCCACCGGTAAATGTCTATAAATTTAAAAAAAAACATCAACATTTGAAAAGTTAAGCTTCCTACCTTAAACATGCTTGTGATGAAATAAATGAAGAGCATCCTTCCCATTAATCCCCGGATAACTCCCCACATCCCAGCTCCCTGCTCCTCACCAGCGGGTGCCGCTGGCGCAACCGCGTCAGCCATGTTACCCTACCTAAAATGAGTAAATTTAAAAAAGAGAACATCAGGTAGAGTTAGAGTCACATGGAGAGTCTGCTGATATTGACGAGTCCAAAATTAACCTAATCTATCGATCTTTCTGTTGAAACTGGGTCAAATCAATATATTGGATGGCATGTAATTGTTTTAATGGCAGTAATGCTATCCCACTAAAGAAAAAACACCCTGGGAACAATGGAACGTAAAAGTAGAAGAAGTAAAGTCAACAAGTCACCGAAACTGGTAACCATCAGACAGAACTAGTAATACGTATGCTCGAAAACCAGGGTTACAATTTGCGCAGTGTCTATCACGGCTATTCGCGGCGAGACCCATTGATTTCGCTAGCTACAGCAGCTGATGGCATTCCAGCGGGTAGACGGCGCTGTATGAATTTACTTTATCTTTGCAACTTATTGATCGACGCTATCTTGCCTATTTCCACATCTTTTGCTTTAAAAATGGTTATTTTGGTATTTGTGGACAATATTTACCTCCAAGTGATGCCTTTTCCCATTGTAACAGGGCGAGCTCATATCACCCGGTCTAAATTTTGGTCTCCCTTATCAGTCTCCATTCTTCAACTTCCTTGTAGCTTTCCTGCACTTTTTGAACAAAAAGACTTGTCCATTCTGCATTTTTACAAAAGGAAACAATAGAGTCGGACAAGCGTCCAGCCGGCTTCTGCCCTTCCGCGCATTGTACTATAATGTTGATTCTTCGGCGCCACCACTCATATTCAAAGTTCCATCAATCTCGTGCTCGTGAATAGTTCTGGAACAACCGCTCTCGTTTGTTTTTCCAGGTTTTTGCCCTCTAAATCCCATTATAATTTATAGTTATACTACACGGGGCCGTGGGGGGAGAACCGCGACAAATATAGCCATCAGCCACACGGCCATCACATGAGGGGGCTTGTTGTACAGCCTGCCCCCACGCACTTTTGGGGACGGGACACATTTTGACCCTAGTCATCCTATTCTCTCTTCTCTTGTGTACAAACTATCCGAGACGGCTTTTCGCGAGTGAGAGACCTTCCGGTTTAGCTTCTTTTTTATCCACTGTTTGGAGTGCACAAACACAAACATATCTATTCGTTTGATTTTGAATTTTCTGCTATCGTACAACTTTTTGTGGATCCTTATAACGCTCTGAGTTTGCAGGTTACATGACAGCATGGATGAAAAATTCCATGACGAAGCACTTGAATGTTCTCCTACCGCCTTCGATCACTGCTACGAACTTCCACTGCAACCTCCTCCCACCAGACGTGAGTTCGTTACAGTATATTTTACTACCTTTAGGGACTTTAAAATCTTTAAAAAACAATTAATATTAGAGGCAAAGCTATTGCCCTCTCTCTCCAAAATATGCTTGGGGGTAGACGGACTCCTCATCCACTACGCTTCCCCAAATGAGCTCTTTGCCCACAAATGTATTCTATAAGCTGTTGGCCAAAGTTACAGAATCAACTCTTTAGAATATACCACCCCTGCGGAAGAACCTTAGAAAAACCTCAAAAACGATCCCAAATTATGTTCTGAACCCTTTCCCGAATGGGCAAGACCCCTTTTTAGAAGGCTTCCTAAGCAGATCAGATTCCCAAAAGTTCGAAAGTATACTCTCCTGAAAAGAAGAGAAAAATACTTTGAACTGATGTTGTGTTTATTTGCATAATCATATTTACCCGTTTGGACGTTCCTTCGAGCAGCAGAAATTGTTCACACCCCCTAAAAATAATAATAATCCCGTCATAACAGAGGAAGGGAACGTGGAAATATGCCTTTCCCACTTTAAAAGTAAGAGAACTTTTCGGGGGCGGCACCCAGTTCCAATGTTCATTTCACGTAGACAGGGTTTGATTGCTCTGTGATGTGAGGTTTGTTTTCTGTTTGCTCACGTGGGTGAACATGTTAAACACGGAGGTTAATACGTCCGGGTTTAATTACAAAATGAAGTTGCCCTGTTTGCAGATGAGGACGAGGATTACATGGAGGTGCCGCTGAGCCCAGACTCTAAAAAGTACAAGATGAAAATGTCCCTGCTTCAGGAGAAATACGATGAGATCCAGTCAAACAACGAGATGCTTCGTAATCGAGTCATGGAAGTCAAGAAAGTATAAAGCCACTTACAACATTTTAACCACTTTATTACAGGAGATAACCCAGCATGAACGGTTGAAGAGAGTTCTCGTTTATAGTCTGGAGTCTCGAGGCGATAAGTACTACAAAGCAGCTTTGGAATTTCCACCCCCGGTAAGAAAAACTCCTTTTACGCAGATAATAATGACGTCTAGAAGGAGATGCCTAAGCCCATGCCGAGTAAAGAAGATTTGGAGAAGGAACGCCGCCGACGCGAAAGGAAAGAACGTGATCGGCTCAGGGAAAAGGCCAGGAAGCAGGCTAGGAAAGAACTGGTATGATTCATTTTCCTGTTATTTTTTTACTGCAGAGACTTTTTCTGAAGCAGTAAGAAATCTCGCTTTTGAAAGAATTTTGAAAGACGTATACGCTTTAAACCAAAGCGATGGCCCTATTTGAACATGCTGCCAGAGGCTTGAAAATTACCAGCATCGGTTCTGAAGCGAATAGAATGCAGTTAACGAGGGAAGGACTATTTAAGAGCACAGCGGCTTCAGGACCTATACATGAACGCTGATAACTTCTTTTTCTATTTAATTTTGCTGACATTCGTCTACCCCAGACAGTAGAGTGCAGATTTTTATGCGCGCTCCGCAGTTATGAATTTTAAATATAATCAGATCAATTTTTCAAAACCTGTTCACTGTCCCGTAAGACCACGAGTGCGCAAGATGATCCCGAAAGATGCAAAACAGATAGATCAGCAGGGAGTCTAATATTATTAGTCTGTTGAATAATGTATAAGAAGTATTCTTTCAGCTAGCAAGAGCCAACTTGGACACGAAGATGACGGTTCCTGGAACTGACACTATTCTCGTCGACCTCGCGGGTCCGCCCGCTGTTGTTTCTACTCTCTCCGCTCAGGAGTAGATTAGTCTTTCATCTTTTTTTGTTTCTTGTACATTGGGATAATCCAATCCTCCAGCTGTTGCCATTTCAATTTGTGCAGTACATAATCTCAAAACATTCTTCCCCAATCATCAAACATAATGGTGCCTTTTTGTGTGTGCCTGTGGTGCCTTTTGAGGTACTGTGATAACCGTATTATTCACTTACCATATTGTCGATTAGCCTTTGTTTTGCTTTCTCTCACTTATACCATTTCAAACCATTTAAATATCCTCGGGTACGTTCCCACATAATAAACGCATGTGTTCTATATTTTGTATCTTATGCTCTTATTTTTCTGTTTTGTAGCCAAATCGGCGGGGTGGCCCATGTGGCTGAATGACTATAAAAAGTAGACAATTGGGAGATGAAACAGCTGCGCAGTAAAGGAACACAGACACTTCGCCTAATTAAACCGATTCTCCGTAAAATTCACACAACAAAACAGATTTCATTTTCCCCATTTTTTACCCACTCAACTGGGTTTTTCAGTTCTGATTTTAGATTGACACTGGTCAGTTTTTGAAGCTGAGCTCTGCAAAACAGATTGCATTTTACGTGACTTTAGATAGAAATGTGTTCGTTGTCTCAGACGGAAAAAACAGCTAAGAGTATAAATCCTCGGAACCGTCTCTTATCCAAAGCTTCTTCGTTTATTATATCTGAAGCCCAAGAACCAAGAAACCCAGCTCGCAGTGGCCGATCATATTATGCAGTCCTTAACTACTTTCTTATTACTCATTTTAAAGAAACAGTTGACTACGTTGTTGATGTTACAGAAATCTGTTCAAATGGAACACAATTACCGCTTATTTACCAAAAATTATTTCCTTCATTTTTTTGAGCAATAATGTTTTGACTATAAAAAGGAAAAGTGCAAGGGAAGTTAATTGGAATATCAGCAAAGACTAAAAAATGAGGAAATACTTTATATACTTATAAACTAACACTAAACGGTCTCGACGTATTGAACTCAGATTTTCTTATGATAACAACATCCTGAGGCTTTCCCTCTCAGAAAAAATTGAAAATAATTCGCTGTGATATTTCTGGAATACTCCTATCACATTTTGCTCTATTCAATTTCATCTAATCCCTCCTCCATAATCCGAGAATATATTGCTGACCTCAGTTATTCGCCCCAAAGCGTGGATTTTATTGGCTTAGCTGGTGACCAGTGCTGATAAATCGGGATTAATATTTTCATTTACTTGTTTAACTGAAACGAAGTGGAGCTAAGATCCCCCTCGTAAATTCCCCCATTCAGGCGGAAGCAGTCTTGTTTTCAGGTATGAGTTTTTCCATGTTTTCAGAGAGAGAGAGAGAGAGAGAGTGTGTGTGTTTTAGACGGCCTTTTTGGAGTTCCAATCACGCCATTTACTTTTTTTACAATAATGAAAAACAACTGTGTGCATTCTCTCCTTCTATCCCCCAAACGGGCTCGGTTTAAGCGTCACAAGGAAGAAAATACCATGATCTGTTTTTCCTACTAATCCTCTTTGAGAAGTATAGCTTATTCTCTCTGTCGGACGTCAGTCTTTGAGCTCAATTCTAAAAAGCTTCTTGACATCCAGACTCAATATTACACCCATCCGGGGAAGAAGTCTCTCCTGCATTCCGCCCTCACGTATTTAAATGTTTCCTTATATTTAATGTCTTTAAAAATTCAGAGAGCAATCAGCGCCGTCGGGAGCTTGCTTCTTGTCTTAATCTACTCCAACGCAAAAATTGAAGCCTCAGCAAACATTACCCAATTCTCTCTCGCCCTCCACATCTTCTCACCCTCCAAAAAATAATTACACGACTTGTTGCAGGGAGCTTTCATTTCATCCCGCTGCTTAGGCCTTATAAAATCCGTCATCCTTGTTGTTCTCCCCTTCAAAGAATAATTTGAACTTTCATCCACTCCACATTCTCTCTTCCCCTGTCTTCTCATCATTTCCCTCCGTCGACGTCTGTCCAAAACAAATCTTCGGCTTTTCCCTGTTTTCTCTAAATGAATAGACTGGGGTACCTGAATTTTGAGCAGCTCTGAAGACTAGTTCATGGACGGCGGCCTAGTTTATCCTCCTCCGCCTCCCCTTCGCGCACAGCTCCAAATAAAGCTAATGGACGGAAGCTCCGCATCTAGAGGTCGACAAGCGATTCTTCTCTAGGAGAAAAAAGAGCTGTACTTGAACATAACTTCATTATAAGCAGAGAGGCAGAAACCAGAAGGTAGGAGTCACTTTTAATGGGGACAGGTCAGTGATCAACGGGTTCCACCTGGAATGACTAACCAGATATAGTTGAATATTTCAAAGATATCACCGCCCTTCACCTTCTCTGAGAATTTTAACTATGGCTAGTCTATGTATGTCTTCTATTATTCCTTTTCAGTGTTTTTTATCCACTGTCCCCAGTATTAATTTGAGTCATCTGATGCTCGCTCCTGGAACATTGCCCTCCATCGCTTAAGCAAAGTTCTCATTATGAACCCTCGCTCCCAATTTCAAAACCTTTGCTCTTCCAAAGATTATTAAGCCTCTCCTTTGTATAGCAAAAGATAGAGGAAGACGTCACGTCGTTTACCTTCTCAATTATGCACGAAATAGGAACTTCTCCCGAGTCTCAGCAGGTCTTCCCCCATTCTTAATATAATCTCGAGCATGTTTTATCATCTCTTAGTTCATCTCCTAACCTGTTTAGCTTTTCAGATACACGTGTGTGCATGATTTAGCATGAATAGAGAGAGGAAAAATTAATCCAAGTGTGTATAATTGTTGAATGACAGCACGCTCATCTTCACCCTAACCATCGTCGTCGTCGAAAATGAGGTAAGGACAAATTTAGAACATTTCGATATCGTGTCTGCTCGTTCAAAGTTGTCCTAATCATGTCTTCCCTAGGGTTATGATCTACGAAGGCATAACATGGCCTCATCTTGGGTTTAAGGCAATCCCCGACTATTCATGTCCGTCTATATGACGTTATTTTTAAACCAAGATCAAAGTAGTCGCCTCCCCCGGGCTGTCCCCTTCCCTCGTCTTCTTCCTTCTAGGAACCATTCGCTCGACTGAGTTGCCCATCCAGGTAGCGAGATGCATATCATGTGGGTGTTTTTTGTTTTCTTTTATCTGCAACCCTCTGGGCAATTTCGACCAAGGTTCTCTGGTTCCCCTAACCCGCCACAATTTTGAAGAGATGTGTTGCAAAGCTGTGAATGACATGCGCATTAAATCAGGTTGTGTGGACAACATCAGACAGCCGCCCTGCCTCTACCTTCTTGTATAATCTGACGTCGGTCATTTTATGAACTCACAATTGGCCAGCATCAAAAATTCCATTTGCTGGGCCGAAAACAATGAGTTTGATTCGCTTTTTACTGCGCAGGTTATTTATTTACACACAGTTTAAACTGGGAGTTAATTTCCATTTGTTGTTCTTTATGAAATGCGGTTGATTTCTAGGGAAACCCGGAGAAGAGGTCTCGCTTCTTCTCCCCCTAAGAGAGCAATAACAAAATTATAACCCATCTACTTTCTGTCACGGCATGGCTGAGATATACTCGGTAATGCATTTGTATCCAGGAGTTCATCGTTCGTGCTTGTGTTCTTTATATTTCCATAAAAGGAGGGCGTCTGGGGAAAATTCGTATAATCTAGTAGCGAACCCTTTTTTTAACAAAGGAGTAGAGGGAAAACATAGAGAGCGTATCACATTTCCCCTAAACTCCTTTGGGGTGTTGTCTTTCGCCAAGAAATCCATATGCGCAACAGAAAAGATTACATATGAGGGAAGCCCTTACTAATCTGTTGTGTATGTTGGGCTTTCTTAATTATTCCTATAGCCTATTTTTGTTTCCTTGTTATAGTTGATCCTACGCGCCCTCAAAGGGGAGCTGACGTTATGAAGCTAATATCTTTCGTATTAGTCTCGAGTTTTAAATAACACGGTGACTAAGCCACAACCTATGGAGTAATCGTTCTTTTTAGGTTATTTTAAAGATTAATCTCTATTGCAGGAACCCCATACGCTAATAGAATGGGCTTATCAAGCTCCTCCCCTATAAAGTCTAAGTCTACAAGCAAAAAGATGAAAAATAATTTAAGCATGCCATAGGTTCTCCTTTTAACTGCTTGGCATTCAATTTTTGGCCAGGAATTGGTTATCCCCTGTCAATAATTAGCAGAACTGTGATTTCCCCCGTATTGTCTACCCGTCTCTTTCCCGATGTATAATAAGAATGAGTGTATAGGAAGCAACTTCTATATGAAATGCGGGAACAAAGGATTAATCGGCACTCCATTCGCCCTTAACCTTTCCCCCACACATTCCTTTTCCCTGCTTTGTTTACACTTCTTTGAGTGCACCTAGAGCTACCCTAAAAACTACTTCAGGAGCGGGTAGATATGATGGGAATCTCTAAATATTTTGATGGTGGGGATTCATCCCCATCTTCCTCTTGGATCAAAATACCAAGGCTAGAGCTCATTTCAGGTTTATGTTGCCGTTATGTGCTTCAATTCATTTCCTTCTCTTGAAGTTCTCATCTTCTAAAACCGATGATCTCAAGTACTTACCCCTCATAATACGCAAATTCTACGGGAGCCATAAACATGCCGTCAGGAAGTAAAAATAGCTGATTTTCTGGCATGTTGCTTCCTCCCACCCCCGGTCCAAATCCGTATATTAGAGCTGGGCCAGCTGCTGGTTCATTTTGCTACTCAAATTAAACTCACAAATTGAGAACACGAGGGACTAAACGCACACTTGTAGTTTTATCCTAATTATCGTATCTGGTCACACTTGTCCCTCAGAAACTCAAATTTCAATCCCCCCTCCCTCCGGTATAATTAGTCTCGTATGGGCTCTACGATCTGATCATGCGGTAAGTCAGTCTGTTTAAAATAGAAAAAAGCCTTGAGTAGAACACTCCTTGGGAGTAATCCTCTTATCCTCTTTGTTCCATGATCTCGTGCCTTGATAAATATCCTGTCTTAGCCCGTTAATAGCCGTAGAGAGTCGACCAAAATTATGTAAATTGTGGTCAATTCTCGTGTAACAAGTTACCTCTCACGGATCTAATTGCCTTCAATAGGCCCCCGGCAATGCATCCCTTTCCCCCGCTTCACACACTCTCCATGTCTCTAAGCTGCTGCTTGACGTCTGTTCTGTATCCTGATAAGATAGACTGCGGGGACGGATATGAGACATCCTGGGTGGCATATATGGCTCTCTTAGATTATTAAGAGACGTGTTAATCTGTAACTATTGCCCCCCTCGCTTGCCTAACTTTATTGTCCAAGTCTCTCGTCTTTTTTCTTTTACGCGTTAGACCAGCGTAACATCTAAGCCATATGTTGTAAACATGGTAGCAGAAAATCCTGGACCTCACTAGGTGGTCGTTGAACAACATCTCCCCCGTTTCAAGTTGCTCTCAAAAGTCTAAAAACATCTTTCTTATTATCCATCAAGTGGCATTAAACTGTCGTTCAAATATCCTCATTCTATTTCAAGCGGAAGAGATGGAGACTGAGAAAGCCCACCTTCGACCCCAAGTTCGGTTGGCTGGCTTCACTTCTAATCTCCTTCCTTGTCCCCGTACATGGACTTCCTTCTTATCCAGGAGCACCCCTCCCCCTCGTCGCTCCTCTTATTTGTAAATATTTGAGCCGGAAGTTCACTTGTTTTTTCCTTCCCTAAGAGAGTTTGACGGCACTGCTTGGATATTAACCTTGTTCTGCGTTGCAAATGTCAAATAAGAGCTCGTCCCGACTAACTCTTTTCGTGGAATGCCATTTATAGAAACTGGGGGTCTACTCTAGAAGACAAAAAAACTATCTGAAGTCGTTCGTCATTCTTATGTCAGACGAGAGATTTGTTGTTCACGGGTTCCTATATTCATTGCGCTTTTGAAAGATGTTGGCCTATTTGAGGGGAGAGGGCAGATCTCGGACATTAGGAGTCAGTGACCATGCTGATCCTTGTTAGAATTCTTGTCCACATATTTTTGGAACGGGGAGAGAGCAACAACCACTTCTTGGTAGAAGATCAAGTGTCGTTATCCTTCGGCTCCGGAAGATGCGCCACTGCTTGCACTTTTTTCTTCTGCCCTTTTACTTTCAAAGTTAAATTAAAACCAAGCTGCTGCATAAGTTCTTTAACCTGTTTTTTAGAACTATGTTTTGTATAGGCATTTTTAGCACTTGCCTGCTTCGAATAAGGCGCCCATTAAGAAATAATTGTGAAAAATGGCCGACAGGCTCCTGAATGATGTGATCCACATACTTATCTACAGTATTCCGTCTGATAATCCCTGCAATCCCCATAGCAAAAAATATAGTAAATGCGGGCCCCAAATCCTCTTCCCATGCCGTTTATTAGTCGTAGAAGGAAAATTCAGTTTTTGCTCTTTGTCAAGCGTCTGGCTCTTGAGGCAACTGACCAAGAGGATGTAGGCCGCCCGCTTCTCCAATCCGTGCCGTGTCTAGTCTCCTTTGTCCCAAAACTCTCCTCAGATCGTTTTACTAGACATATTTCCTTGCAACATAATGGTGTTTGCCCCATATTCTCTTTTCCGTTTTCAGGAATGTTATGAGAAAGGCGATGCTGTTCAAAACACCGCCCCAGTTATGACTTTACACTTGCTGACAGAGGAAAACTATTAGCCGCCTTCCAATTTATATTCCTTATGAGATTATTAGGCCTATGATTCCCCATCCCCTTTTTCTGATCATCCCTTTATGAATTCGAATATCCGCCTTTCAGGTCCAGCTATGTCATGATGGATCCCACGGAGACGTATACCTTCTTCCAGGTTTGTCTCCTTTTCCCCTTAGTTTAGTTTATAACCCCGGAATAAATCAAAAGGGCAACATTACCAAATGGATGCAGTGGTATCCTATTCCATATTCATGCAGCTTGAATATTCATTTTTTGTCATTAGAGAGAACAGTAAGAACAGTAATTAATAGTACACTTTAGGTGCTCAAAGGAAGTGCCCTATTCCTTCTGGTCCTGTGGACTGTCTTTGCCAACTCCCTCGTATTTATTGTCCTCTATAAGAATCCAAGACTTCAAACAGTGCCAAATCTTTTGGTAAGTCGGAAATAAAAGTCAAAGAATAGGAACAAAGCGAATAATACCTTCAATTACCCCCTAAAATGTTTTCACCCTTATAGGAAGTTGTTTTCAGGTGGGGAATTTAGCATTCTCTGATCTTGCCCTGGGTCTGATAGTGCTTCCACTCTCTTCGGTTTATGCCATTGCCGGAGAATGGGTCTTTCCCGACGCTCTATGTGAAGTTTTTGTTTCTGGTAGGGCGAACACCGACCTCAAAGGGCAAAGAAGGGCCTTTTAGCCGATATTCTTTGCTCAACTGCTTCCATATGGAATTTGTCAATTGTTGGTCTGGACAGATACTGGGCCATAACTACACCGGTAGCTTATATGAGCAAAAGGTATTCACCTAGGGAAGATTGGGAAATAATATCTCGCTCAGGAACAAGAAAACTGCCGGGATTATGATTATGATCGTGTGGGTGTTTAGCGCCCTGATATCTTTAGCTCCGCTTTTAGGATGGAAGCAGGTAAGAGGGGGAGAAATCGAGAGATCGAAATATCCTTTATTAGGCCACAGTTGTTTGCACCTAGAGCTTTTTCAGACTGCTCTCACTCCCAACCTAATTATGGAGAAGAACAACACCATCCGACAGTGCACGTTCCTAGATCTTCCAAGTTATACGGTCTACTCCGCCACGGGTTCCTTCTTCATCCCTACTCTCCTGATGTTCTTCGTCTATTTTAAAATCTACCAAGCCTTCGCCAAGCATCGGGCCCGTCAAATCTATCGCCAAAAGGTATGACCATGCGTCTCCCATCCCCGCTGCGATAGGTATAACTAAAAGACTCTAAATCCCAAAAAAGACAATTCTACTGTCGTTCCGTTTTGTGGAATGAGAATGCCGCGTTTTTCTGTCATGTGTCTTCCTGCGGAATATGTCTATGTGTTAGTCTGTCTGTCTGCGTTTCTCTGAATTCTATTCTCATTTTTGGGAAATTATTTTGTTCACTGGGCGCTAGTTAGATAAGAAAGTAAAAAACCAACTAAAAATAGAGAAAAGCTTCACTAATAATCCGAATGTGTGCTATATCTGACTCTATTTCTCTCTTTCTCTGCCCCCTACTCCTTTTCTCTATGTGAACCACTCTCGCTAACAGCATATTTTTAGCTCGCCGTCTCATCACACGTAAGTAAAGAGCTCACATCCACTTAAAGGGTGACAATATTTCCTTCTTTTCCCTTCTGGCTGATTTGCATGTATGTTGTCGATCATTGGTGGTTCTTCCGTTCATTTTTCTTCTCCACCTCAATGCTTCCTTTTTTGTTGACTGTATCAGTTTCTAAGTTCATTTTATGTTCAGCTTCACCCCAAAACTAGTTTAAGTTCATTGCTATAAAGTTAGGAGTCATTTTATTGTCATGGATAACTTGACATCGTACGCTAACCCCACACAAGCAGAGCATGCTAGCCAGTTCCAAGACGGAACTTTATCCTTCACTTTAGGTCATCCGTAAACATATCGAATCCACTATCCTTCATGAAATTAGTCACGTCCTTCCGACATCCGATGAATTCGCAAAGGAGGAGGAAGAAGACAGTGAGTCACCGAGAGGAAAAGTTCAAAGACGTGTCATCTTTAGGTGAAAGTTCTGAACAAGTCGAAAAACCCAATGGAAATGATATCATTCTGGAGGAAGAAGAAGAAGAATCAGACGAGCGAATTAATGACGTACGAAAAAGAAAGACCTCCTCATTAATATGCTCAGAATCATACCATCACCACGACGGTGACGGGGACCATAGCCGGACCGGCGGATGGACCCTACCTGAAAAGAGAAGCCAAGGTCTCGAAGTCCGTTCCCGCTACGTTGGATAAACGAGAGAAGAAAGAAAAACCCCTGCGGACTATGGTTAGCATCAGTTATGAGAAAGTTCAACGGCATAAGAAAAGGTAATTCACCGGAAGGAACGGGTGTGAAAATAGTCAAAATTCTAGGAAAGAGAAAAACTTCCGCAAGAGTCTGCAACGAAAGCCGAAGGCGATTTCAGCCGCCAAAGAAAGAAGGGGTGTGAAAGTTCTGGGTATAATTCTCGGTTGCTTTACCATCTGTTGGACGCCATTTTTCATGTAAGATTGTTCTTTCAGGACCCAATAATTATTCTATATTCCAGAATGTATGTTTTAGTACAGTTTTGTAAGGATTGCAGTCCTAATCCACATATCGAAATGTTCATAACTTGGCTAGGATACAGTAACTCTGCCATGAATCCAATTATCTATACGGTAATGGTCCTTAATTAAAATATTGAAGGCGGTTTCAGGTTTTTAATAGAGACTATCAAATAGCTCTCAAAAGATTGTTCACATCGTCACAGAAAACCCTCCCTGTGAGGACGCTCTAAGTTCCTCTAAGGACTACCATCACGTGTCATTCCAAAAAGCTATGGGTCCTATCGAATAACCACAAATTTCAAGCATTCCCTAATTGTACTACTGTGTTGTGTACTGTGTTAATAACTGGTTATATTTATTAATTATCCATAATGAATCAGATCTTTTCGTACACATATTTCTATAACCCTGCTATTTGTACTTCTTCTTCATCTTCTTCTCCTTTTTCTTCTCCCTGGGCTGCCGGTGGAGGAAAAGGAGGAGCTGTCTCCGTTGTTGGTGTCTCTAAATCCTGAGCTGGCACTCTCTGCAGCCGACGGGAACGCTAAAGTTCGCCTTTTTAGCAAGAAAAGTACAATAGAAATCACCTCAGAGGAGGTAGGAGTGAGAACAAGGGACCGCAGCTCCAGAACCTTGTCATTCTCGCTCGTCTGTGATTGATCATCTTCAGTGGATGCAATTTCAACGACATCTTCCATCGCTCCATCGGAAACAGCTTCGTCGTCAATCATTACGAAGGATTCTCCTCCTGGACAAATGCTTCCGATCTGATTAGCATCACACTCACCCATATCTGTCTCCTCCGTTGATTGCTGTTTGATGGGAAAGATTTCGTAGACTTTACTTCTTTGAGTGCTTCCTCTAGCGTGGAGGGTATCCTCGTCGTTGACTTCCGTAATCACCGACAAGGCTCCTCCAGCTGTTAGATTTCGCTGAGGAACCAAGGATGGAGCAGAAGCTGAACAAGGACATCACCAACTTATTTATATAGACTTACAAGAAGGCTTTGGTCCAAAGTGGAAAGACCCCTGAGATGGATAGTCGGATCCCAACCACATCTTCTTATTTTCAACCGGTGTTAGCTGCTCACTTGAGGAGGGGGAGTTGGAGAAAGGTCTCCATTTGGATCTGAGAGAAAAGGAAAGTGAACAAATAAAAGAGGTAAACCATACCCGAAGGAACTCTTACTAATCACACTCTCCGACCTGGCTAGGGAACTCCCTTTAATACTCATGGATCGCATGAAGGCACTGACTGACGGTGGGCAGTTGACCGGAGCGCCTTCTGGGTTGGTCATGAACACAGTGCTCTGCCTTGTCAACGCTCCCGAATCTGTTCCACCTCCCATAGAATCCGGTCGCCATCTTATAAAGTCCGGAACACCCCACATTCCTCCGTTACCATCAAGTTTTACTAAACGAACTCTTCGAAACTGTTGAGCGACTTACCGGGCGATGGGTCATCTCTCTGAGGTTGCGTTTCCTCCCCCGCCTGGTCCACCAACTGTAGAGCCCACATATATTTATCTTCTATTTTGGTCTAAATCAACACTAAGTGCCAGAGATTAAGCCCCTTACCTGAATGTAAGCATACACTGTAGACACAACAAACAGTCCGCATATGTAGAAAACAAATAAAACTGCAAAAACCTATAAAGTGAATCATGGGAAACGTACTCAAAGCGAAGCGAGGATGCTGTGGGACTAGGTCGCCGAATCCTACTGTGGTAAGAGATGAAAAAGTGAAATAGAAAGACTCGAAGAATGTCCAGTCCTCCCAAAGAGTAAACAGCCAAGCACACATGACCACAAAGACGACTAGGATGATTATCGCAATTTGCCAAGGAACTTGTGGTTCATCCTGGAATGGGATCATTTAAAGGACATTTATGGTAGTTACGTCTTCTTCGTCGTTTTTCGTTAAGGGTGACGATTCGACGTCGACCGAGCCGCTGAACGAGGTACCACCAAGGCGGGGATGAAAACGCCTGTAGAGCTTGGAGCACTTTCTGTTATAAAAATTTGAGCAAAATAAAGAAAAACACAGACTTCCTGGCAGCACAATACTTGTCTTGAAAAGATTCTAGGAAAGGTCTTCCGAAGACATTCAAGACTCCCAGAAGAAGCGGAATACTGATTAAAGCATAAATAATAAACGCTATTCTTCCAGCAGTTGTTTTTGGAGCTAGTATACCGTAACCTAAATGAGATGTACATAAATCTATCATCATACTCTTACCTATTGTCGTGAATACGGTTCCTGCAAAGAATACAGAATTCCAATAATCCCAATCCCAAGGTCTTGTCATTCCATGATCCCTTCGAAATATGTGGTCATATCTTTGCAGTAACTGGATCATAGAATGCTGGCAGAATGAATTTTGGTGGGACAATTGACTGCTGTTTGACTTATTTAACTGAAAAACAGAAGATGTGCGCCGCAAAGCTGCCCCACCTTGGCAAAGCAATCATTCCTGGATAATTCTAGTAAAATTTGAAGTGAAAAATGCCTATGTCGATGGATTGTTATCTAAATTTCATTGAAACAGAGAATTCCAAGTTCTTACATTTTGCTCCGCAAAAATTTCTGCAATTTGATTAGGTTGTTCCAAATGTTGGAATACTGCGCCACCAATAAGTCCTATAATTGCAATAGAAGACAAACAGAGCAGTTGTTTTGTAACTGAAACTGGTATCAGTGGTTTAGAAGAGGAAAGTACATTGAATCTGCATAGCTGCTTTAATAACTCTTACAGGGTAAGTTAAAATGGTATCCTTCTTGGCGTCATACCTGAAAGTAACCGTCAAAATGAAGTCTAATCTTTTTTCATCACTTTATCTCTTCTTTGAGCACTTTGGGTTCGTCTAACATGTCGAATGACGTAAACGTAGGGCTCATAGCCTGCTGTGCATCGTAGCCATGAGGTAAAAAGGAAAACGTTGTTGATTGTCGTTCAAAATCCCTGAAAAGCTTTTATTGCCTTCGAGAAACCAGTTCCACACACCAACGACACCTTACAACATTACTCACTTCTCAATTAAAGCAGATAAATTAACTGTAACTTGTCGAAAATAGAAAAAGAAAACAAAAGCCCTACCTGCTTCCTAAGAGCAGCGTCTGCGGTCTCTGTAAATGTTCGCTCATCTGCGTCGTTTCGGGCAATTCTCCAGGTATTTCTATCATAGATCCTCGATATTTATTTAATACGTATTTCTTCAAAATCTAGATGCACTTTAAAATTGTGGAGAAATATTGGATTACTCACTTTCATCGCTTCCTGTTGTTGCCCGTCGTCCAACAGTTTCCGTCGGACGGCATTCCTTCGTGCCATCGCTTACGGAAGTTGCAGTATCTCTAAAAGTACAAAGGTAAAATCGATCGGTAGGTAGAAAAGGCGTAGGAGAAACATACGAAACTAAGTGTTAATCATAAAAGCATAGGTGACGTGCTAGCTGGCCTCTCTGAGTCAAATCGAGGCGGTGTCCGTGCCGCGGATAGTTGGCAAACACTGTTCTCGACTTGACACTTTACGCACTGCTGGACAAAGAAATGTTGATATTCCTACTAATTTACAGGAATATTAGCTTGTATTAGCTTGTCCATGTACTTTTGCAACCTGTCAGATCAATCAATGTTTCATTAATGACGACTCAAAAATTCCTTTTAAAATCGCCAATTTCATGAAATCAGAGTTTCCTGCCAATTTGTTCAGCTGCCTTCCTGCGTTGATCTGCCCGCTGTTTTTAGCCAAAACAACAATACAATAGCAGAAACTTTCCCAACTAACTGGTGATTCCTATTCGTAAAGGGAGAAATTCACGAGGAACTAGGAAGAATAAGAGAACAGAAACTCTAGACGCGATTTCAACAAGGTGTCTTTGCACAAATAAAAATCTTTGCACAAGGAATTAGGGTTTACAATACAAACTGGTTTTGTTTTACCTTCGCCGAATCTTTAAAGGTTCTCTGGCATCCTAAGAAAAACGTTCGTCTGTGGCAAACCAGCACTGAGACATTTGGATGTGTCAACGCAAACTGTTCATAGAAAAAAAAACGAAAAGTTCTTTGATGTACAGGGAGAACGAAAAAAAAAGCTGAGAGGTGTGGACCCGCTCACAGAAGCTTCGCTTTCCCTTCCTGTTCCTGATCAGTTGAACAAATAAGAATCGAGAAAGGGGGAGAGCCCGCTACGATGAGCATATCTCTCGGGTTACGTGAGAATCTAACAAGTGGAAATATCTTTTTACTTAACTGAATTCCATTAAATAAACCAGTTTCGTTTTGTCGGTCACCTACGTACTTTTCCATTGTGCTGATATTCTGAGTCATACAAAGCTTTTTAACCTTGCAATAAACAGATAATGTGGGCATGTTTCATAGTTGAATTCAGGAATTCCAGAAAAGATCACAAGCGCAATTAACAATTTATTCCTTTGAACTGTTCTGTTTATCCTGAAGAGATACGGAGGAATGGGAATGCCAGGGGACCTGCTCCACCGGGGAAAGGAATAAAACCTTTATTCACAGTAAGTCTTCATGGCCTATACGAGTATGATCAGGTCTTTTTTTTAATCACAATTGGGAGCTGCTACTCGTTAAATTACACTTTATGTGGGGTGGTTTCAGAGATCCCACCGCCAAATTTACCATTGTGTATGTGGTTAGCTATCACTTTCAGTTTATCGCTGGTAGGAGCGGCAGCGGACCATAAAATCAACCGGTCGAAGAGCTATAACAACTGATCAAAATAACATATCCCTTTCCAGAACACAAGTTATCAACCCCGGATAATCCGTTTCTTTTGTATTCTAACATAGCGAATAAATAGCTTGCACGCTGTGTTTCATGACTTCCTAGTAGTCCTCCAATAGATTGCCCTTTTTCTTCCGTATGATCCGACGGCGAGCTTGTACGTACCCCCGGACCAATTAACTTTTTCTCTCGCTAAAAGATGAAAAACCTCAACCAAAAACAGGTAGAGAAGATCATTTGTTTATTTAAAAAAGCAGCAAATGAATCACAGCGAAGTGTCTATAAAAGTCTAGTTGACGAGAATCGTTTCAAAGGCGAATCGTATTGTATTTTTTTGTAGAACCAGTCAAAGACTAGCACAATCAATTTAAATTATGACGTTAGCCGTGGAATAGGAAAGCTATTATGGCAAAAAGACTACTGACCGGGCTTGGGGACACTGTAAGAATATAAAACGCCGTACTAATTTTCTACATCACAACAATTGCAGTTCTTTTTGGGGGAGAGGAGGTGGGATCTACGTGAATAATGTTAATATTTGCACGGGGAAGGAGAAAGAGAAAACAACAAATTATTTGAACTAGAAAACAAAAAAGTCCAAAAATATTAATAATAATTTACAATGGATGCAGAAAATGGCTGGGAGTTGAAAACTTGAATACTGGAGCTAGGGTTTTGGAAAGATTTCATCACACATAAAAATACAGTCTATACGGGGGTTTTCTTGAGAGGGAGGCAAGCACACAGAAAAAAACATGAAGAACATATATTGAACAAAATGAGAATATATATGGAGAGTGATCACAGCCGTTTCTAGTTTTGAAAGATGCTACAAAAGGCTCTATATAAGGGCTTTGGCTTTAGCCACATAATAATTGCGTTCACGGAGTCATCAGGCGACTGGCATCTGAAAAGAGGAGGATTACTGTACATTAAAGGAACTGTTGCAAATTAAAATTAGGATATACTGTACCAAAATTAGCAGCATTTGATCTTTTGGCACCCCTCCTTTAGTAGTCAACAGAAACACCTGCTGGTGATACAACTAAAGGGAAACGAGGAATTTGTCTGCCCGTTCGGTGGAATTGCTAAGGGGCTGAACAATTAGGAAGTTGCCCTTTGCAGGTAGACAGTTGTACACAATTCTTGCTCGAAAAAAGTGCGAAAGATACCGGAACCCCCATTTGCATTCCTATTTCAGCTGGAATTCAGCATACCGGCTAATTTCGTCTAATTATGCAAGTTCTAGCGCTTGTATCTAGTGCACAAAGTGATGAAAATAGCGTGATTAATCACCTAGCGAGTCTCCTAGAGATCCAAAAGATTTTTGACGAACTTCTCGTATCTTTGTTACGAGATGATGTCGGTGAGGGAAGACGGCGTGGTGTAGCTTTTGGAAAGCATCAGTCTCCTCATCTATAATCTTTTGACTTGTTTTTATGTTGTTTTCGAAGTGGATAGGGTGTGATTGTGCATAAAGGGCGGGTAGAACATCCACTTGTTTACCACATCCAAGTACAAGAAGGCGTCTCTGACTGACCAACCTGTTGGAAAGAGTCCAACATTCTCGAAAAGTTGAAGAACAAGCGACCGCCGGCGGTCTGTCTTCTTTCGAAGGGTTTCATCCTCTGCAGGAGGGCTGGTTGCCACAACATCAGGGATCTAAAGACGACTCCTCGTCACTAATCTCATCCCCCACATGCTTACATTTAAAGAAGGCGGGAAAAATGCCATTTTTGGTATAATCTGCGGTGTGGAAGTAGTTGAAGGCGCTGATTCAATTAACATTCCTTGAAATAAACAGGACGGCGTGGCTGCATTGCTAACGGGCGTCTGAAATACGTTAATCTATAAGAGATTAGACTGAATGAGCTCACCCGCGATTCTGGAATAAATTCAGGCAATTCTTCAAATTTCTTCTGAAAATTGACACTGTCCAAGATGCAATCCATTAGATGATCATCCCGTCGGAAGAGCTTTTTAGTCGGAGGAGGGGACTTGACATCGTCTTCCGCCGCTTGACCTCTTTTTTGACCTGTAAGTAATCTTTTATCCAAAGTACGACAGTTCTCATACCTTTCGCAACACCTAGTTGTGCCGGCGTGGGTTGTAAGATGAATTTCTGCATATTGTTGTTATCTTCAGCGTTCATGGTAAACCTGAAACAATAATGTTTATGGAAAAAGCAGGAATCTGTGGTTTATTTATAAAATATCCTATATTTATAATGATAGATATTAGGAAGAGAAATATGTACACATACCTGGACAGAGAAGTGCAATGCGGGGGAAGCAAAGTCGGCAATGACAGCTTCATGGGGTTTTGTAGGCTCTAAAATCCAGTATACACTTTTATCAAGGTTAATTGGCTCTACCTTATTCCACGTGATTGTGGGGGATGTTGTCGCAGTAAAAAGATGAAGGGACGGGCTAACTTGTGACGATGAGATGGCACTTAGGGGGGTAGACGAGGCCGATGGTATCTGAACTTTTTCTGACTTGATCCCTTCGTAATGAGAGCTGTTTAACGCCTTCTTGCGTGACAATTAATCAAAAAGTCGGACTGAATGCTTCAACAATCTTTCATAAACACATTTTTTGGCTAGATTAATGAGCTAATAGGCTATGAAGAGGCGGAGGAGGAAGTTCAGGACATCCTCCCCCGTTTTATAAGAGGATATTCAATTAACAGCATCATCACATTAGAACGAACCGTGAAATTGTTGGTAAGCGCCGGTGAAATAGTTGCAGCTGGACTGAGACACGCACCGGGTGTTGAAGGTGTGAGGAATCGCGGGATTGAAGGACACCGCAATGGTGAAATCTGAAAAATAAGATGTGTCCCTTGCCGCTTCGTTAATATATGGATTCCTCTTCCTCTGATTATAGGTTTTATTTAATGATCTCACCGATCCAAGCAGGGCCTCTTGCATAGGAGGGAGGAGCGGCGATGAAGGGATGCTGAAGCTGGAAATTAGATATGAAATATGTTTGTCAGTGGGTCTTACGAGGATTGTCGACTGGATAGATACAAGAAGGACGCGGGGGAGGGGGCCACCGGTGTAAGCTACAAAATATTGCCCTTATACGAGAGGTAAACAAGTTGTCCTACCGATGACCGCTGTTCGACCGGTGTGAATGCCGAGATCTGGTCGTGTTCGGGTCCTCTATATACCTATAATTAGAGAGATTATCCCTTCATATTTTCCAGTGGGAGCTAATAAACTGCACTGCATAGCTGCTGAATAATGTTATTAGACTGTGATTGACTCCCGCGCCTGCTGAATGGGGCATATTCATGTTTTTTTCATTTGCGGAAGAATTATTGGAACAGATAAAAAAGCAGCAGAGAGCTAGAGTGAAAGAGGGGCAGAGTGTATATGTGTGGGTGTGCTCCACATCCGTGGGAAGTACATGTAAAACATCACGGCCAAATTTTTGCAAAAACATAATGTCTGCTCCCTGCTTAAGAAGTAAGAGGGTCATGAGTCAAAAGAAATTCATCAGATATGCACGGGTCTCTTTTTAGACGTGCAAACGAAGCTCTCTAACTGATTACAGGTGACGTCGGTCTGATTAGAAGGGAACATAAGGAGAGGGTTGTAAAAAGGATTCAGCAACCAGGTCAGGTGGCAACAGCCTCCACAAAACAAACACCAACCGAGTCTGACGTTTCTGAGCTGGAAGATTGTTTAGCCTTGGTTGACCATTTCCAATCCGGATGAGCTTGAGAATGTGCTTCTCTCACCTATATGATTTCGATGTTTAGATGTATTCGAAGATGATACCTGCATTGCCAGATTGTGATATTCCTGCTTTTCTTCTTTTCCCAGAGCGTACCACCATTCTCCCAAGATTTTTGACACCGCTCTATTATCCCTGTTTCAAGGTGAGATAAGACCCGCGGAGACAGCTCACTTGTTTGGAAATTTGCTGTGAACCAGATGACGATGGCGCTTGGAAAAGATCATGAAAGCATTCATCGGCCGTCGGATGTGACTCTACAGTAGACATTCTTAGCATTAGATAGGGGAAAAAACCTCTTTACGAGTTTGTGTAGATAGCTGCGTGGATGGAAAATGTTCCCCCGGTGTCACGTGGTCTGCAAAGCGTTAGCGTTGTGCTTTCCTCTCTCTCATATTAGAGCAGATCATTGCCATAGATCAGAGCTGATAACTCTCGTGTAACTACAGACATTAAAGACGGAGAACACGACAGTCACGCTAATACACACACATACACATTATACCGTAGCCCAATGGTCTAAACGCTCTCTGTTAAAATGTGTTTTGTGGCGTTTTCCCGCTTTTTAAACTCGAATAAAAGTGATGCTATAATTCTTTAGGGCGCGCGTTTCAAAGATGATTATCCTATTGGGTGTACGGTATATAATGTTAGGGAAGGAAAATCACCATTTAAAGCCACAAGATAGCACGCAACCGGCGCCTGCACCGAAATAGGACGATGTAGATGAGTCATTTTCACATCAGCATCGGACGGACTATCTAAAATTAAATCAACCCGCTTATGGATATACCCTGATACCATTCTGGTTGCCATTTACGTGTGTGTATGTTTGCTGTCCTTCAATGCTGCCATTATTACCGCTTCCCGGATTTCCTACAATTCAGAAATCACCTATCAGTATTGACACCCAAACACCTTACTTACCATTATTCGTCCCGCCTATAGCTGGTCCCGATGCCCCCGCATTCCCATTAGGATCATCATCCTGATCGTTTTCATCCTCACTGGCGCTCCGCTGACAGACCGAAACGTCTAAACTAATCTCTTGTACTATGATGCTTTGTTTGTTTGGATAAAACATAAAGGGACATCCCCACTTTATGTCATTTATTTTACTATCTTTAAAGAGACATACCGTCATCCGCCCGGGGATCATCATCCTCATCCTCGTCTCGCTTACTCTCGGCATCATCCCCATTTGTGTTATTGTTGTTATTCAAGAAGGTTGCATGGTTTTGCGAAGCGATTTGCTGAAGCAGTTGCAGCTGAAAGTTCATCATAAATTACCAATGAAATTCATTACCTGTTGTTGGATCAAAGGAGCAGTCAGGTTGATTAACGGGTTCAGCCCTCCTCCCAGAAGCGAATTGCTCATCAAGGTGGATTGCAGCAGATTGGAAGCTTCTTGAGACCTCAGGGCTACTGGTAAGAGCACCTGAATACCGTAACCTTCAAGAGGGAAGTAGAGAAAACCAACAGATTGATTCCGTACGTCGTCAAGAAGACTGGAAGCTGCACTGGTGGATGTGGCAAACTTGGGCGCTGGAAATAAAGGCTGTGTGGGTGTTGGCAGTGTAGTAGTCATTGGCAAAGCTGAAATATGATCGACTTTGCTAACATGACGACGCTAACAAGCACCTGCGGGTCTGTAAATTGGTATTTCCGTTAAGTCAGGCTTTCGATCCTCCGCTTCATTAGCAACCGACCAATCCATGGTAGTCGTACCTAAATGGCTAAGATAATCAGGGGCAACGGCAGCTGCTGGGGTAAGGACGTGGGCTGATGAGAGTCAGTAACCAAGACAATTGACACTTTATGGTACGATCGGGATGACTGTCTGAATGGATCCGCTTTTGAATGTGCATTGCGCCTGGGTGAAAAGAAACCGTCTTCATTCGCCAACCCATTCGTAACGTTAAAACAATAGCCTACACAAAAAACTATACAACTTTTGTTCGAATCAACTTGTGAGAGCGGGAAAAAAAGATATAGATTAATTATCAGGGAAAGGCAGGTGCGGTGGAGGACAGATGTCACTTACCTGAACTACTTCCTGGAGAGATCTCTTCAGATTGTCCTGGTTTTGCCTTGAGGGAAAGGTGTCGCGAACAAAAACCACGTCGTTGAGACTCCTGCAAAAAAAGATCAAAAGTGTTGGTAGCTAAAATAGACGGGGTCTCCCCACGGACGCAAACAATTCTCGCGGTATAACAAAATGAGGAAATATGATACATCAGTACATCCTTGAACTTAAAAGTCTTTGAGCTGGGAACGGTTAGGCACAAAGTATAAAGTTAAGCACTTCCGGACTAGCAGATAAGTTGGTAATCTCAATTTTTGTATCAGGCATACTTTAGAATGGTTCTTCATTTGATTTTGTAATAAACGTGCTCTCCTATGGAATTACCCACACTCTCCCTCTCGCTACATGAACAGTACGTTCACAGACCGTAATGTATTAAAATTTGGGATTATAATGATCTGAAGAAGCCTCAAACTTCAACTGAAGAATGCTGGAAATCCTATTAGACACGTTAGAGGACCCCTTTGTGCAGTGCTATGCCGGATTTCAAATTATAACCAGCCTTTATATAGGAAGAATTTTGGCATAAGATTATGACGCAGGGATACCAAGATCCACCGTGTGACTTTGGCTGACGATCAGCCCTTTTATATTCTATTTATGTACCTTATTGCACCCTTGCTTAGAACAAAGCCTTCTCCACTGTTTACCATTGAACTTCTTCCTGATGCCATTCGGAGTCGTGACGATTTCTCCTTTCTTGTACCGGGCCTAAGAAGAAGTTCGTCTAACTAATTTTAGATATCTTTACAGGTGGTAGGTTGTTATATCCCCCGCCAAGTCCTTCCTCGTCGAAGCTCTCCTGTGGCGGGACGAAGACTCTGCTAGCCGGGGGAGGCTGCAACATGGGGAAGGGCATCATATCCTGGGAGAGAGATGACTTCCGCCTCTGAAAATGTGCATTGTACACAGCTGATATAGTATTTCACCTGCATGGACTGTCGCTCTTCGTCTGAATCTGCACTACTTGATTTCTTGGAAACTACCGTAGGCGTTTCAGGCATAGTCAAGCTAAAAATGGCACCTGTCATGTCGTTCCACGAATCCTAACCTATTCCTCTGTTGTTGTAACTGTGCAGCTTGAGATCGTTGTCTCATTAAGAGGAGCAATGTTTCCGGGTTCAGCTGTAATCCACCCGTTAACGGATTTCCAGTTGGAAGAGGTGATCCCATTAAAGTATGCAAAGGTGTACTTGCGGTTGAGCTGAAATCACTTGTCTGAGAGAGGCTGGCTTCCTTCTATACGGGCGTTTTAAATAAATTGAAGTACAGATTGTACGTGAATATGAAAAGTATATATACCCCGCTTCCGTGCTGCTACGTGCTTCTTGTAAAGCGACGAGTTCCTCGTACCATGGAGGCCTCAAGAGCCGGATGTGGGCTCTTGTCACCGTACTCATCTCACCCGTCGGTGTAACGCGTACCTAAAAATGCCAATTAATCAGTAAGGAGGATGTTCTTACTGTATATTTTGATGGATTGCCGCTGATGCTTAGGAGCTCAGCAATTCGAAAGACATTAGTTTCTGACAATAAACGAACACACACCATCGTCCTGCTTTTCACCTGTAATTTCTTTAATCTATCCTATAATTAGGTACCGTTACCGTATTTGCGCTTGGCGCCTGGTCAGCTAAAATGTTAATAGTGCTCCCGTCATTCATTGCGTCTGACACCCGAAATTCTTCACCGTCATCTAACTATAATATGAATGAAATTACCGTACCACCCAGACACAGTCACTTACCACTATAATTAAGTCCCTATTATCGTGAACTGCTCTAATTGAACCCGGAAGATAGTGGCCCGCAGGTACCCGTACCAGAATTCGCGTCCCTATCCATTCGGAGAGGATTATCACGTTTTCTAGAAGGGTTACTGTATTCTTAAGGGGTTAAGGATACCTGGAGAATTACTAGA
The DNA here is from genome assembly GCA_932521035.1 of Oscheius dolichura. NCBI lineage: Eukaryota > Metazoa > Nematoda > Chromadorea > Rhabditida > Rhabditidae > Oscheius > Oscheius dolichura. The sequence goes on along the minus strand of OW051497.1, from coordinate 8,009,227 downwards.
TGCAATATTAAGTGCTCGTATAACATCAGGATTAAAAAGAGAAGTAGAAGGAAAACGAAAGGCATTTAAAACAGATGTCACAGAAGAGGGGGTGGTTTCTATAAAATTAGGATGAGAGGGATCCGTTCCATTCAAAACTTACTAATAGATGGTTTCTCATCAGCTTGAGACTTGCCCGCCAACTCCGTCGAAAAGGAAAGATACCCACTCGACTAAAAATAGGACATATTAATTATGAACTACAGTAAGATGAGGTAAAGTGAGGAGACCTAACAAGGGTGGAAAACTTACGCACCGCTGAGGGAGACTCGTGGTGGTCCATCGTGTGTGCTCCGCCAAGTGTGTCTAAAAAGTGGACATTAAACTGGGGAGGAGGATTTTTTTCAATTGGCAAATGTACAATCTCTACATGTCTACACTTGATTAAATCCTTTGAAAATGGAATTAGGAAAAACTGACTGTGTAATGAGGGGAGTATAACCACATGTGAGCTTATGCTACAGCACCGATGATGACCACATAGCCCCCCTGGACGGGACCTGAAATGATAACAACAATCATTACGGCTATCTATTATAGGGAGAGAATCCAAAAGATCCTTTTTTGACAGGCTGCCCCAGAGTGAGACAGAACACCACACCGGATATAAATATATAGTGGTGACTTACAAGGGGAGTGTGGTGCAACTGGGAGAAGTTATTTTTCCGCAGGTGCAATGTTCGGCTTATACTGGGGGTTGATTAAGCGCCGAGTTAAAAAGGAAAGAGATTTTTTCGACGAGAATGTGTGGGTGAGATGTCCAATTTCTTCCCGGAATCGTTGCAAAAGTGACCGCATTTTGTAATTTTGACCTCTATTAACTGGAGAGCCTAGATAAGAAGGATATAAGGATATGAGAGGCTTACTGTAGCCAAGAAAAACAGGAATTGAGCATACGAACCGTTTGCTTCGTGCAACTGGACTTTCCGTGTTTTTGCTGTTATGTGAGAGAGAAAAAGACGAGAATGAAAAGAACGCTACTCTAGCGCGAAACAGAATTCTGAATCATGGAAGATTGAATCACAATGGGAGCGAGAGCTATGCTAGTATCGTTTCCAATGCATAGTCAAAATAATTCTTCTTGCAATTTTTGCCATCTGCATGCCTATCTCCTAGGTTACGGTATCCGAAAGTGATACTATAAACATTCTGATAAAAAGCGTGGAGGTGAATTCACTTTAGCGGCTCTGATTTCAGTGAACGACGTTCCAACAATAAGGAAATTACGCGGAGTAATAACAATTAAGAATTCTTCGTATTAAAGCGCAATCTTTCGTAAGAGATGATTTGGTGAGGTTTGTTAAAAGTTGAAGGACCGTTGTGCGGGAACAGCGGCTATCAATCTAGAGCCTTTAAGGAAACATGTGCCCACTGGAAGGAGAGTTGTCTTATCTCAAACTACGATCAATTTGGGAGTTTTTATAAGAATTGGGGCATTCTTAACAAGGGTTAAATATTAGGAAATGACGGAAGTAAAGGGATTTTCTTTGAAGGAATGAGAAAAGCGTTCATTTCTACCCGAGGGAGATTGACCATGTTCATAGTTCTCATTATTCCGCTGTTCTGCGAAATGACGGTGGAGGAGGGGAAAACTTTCCAGATTTTCCTTGTTTTTTTTTCCTTATATGACCCCCAATGATTGCATAATTTACCCTTCCTCCTGAATGGGATTAGTTTTGCATCCATGCGTAGATTCAAAGAAATGAGAGAGATTATCCTATCCACCCCCACCTAGAACAATACAGCAGCACGGCAGGCAACAGCTAGTGTACAGAAACCAGCAGATCAAGAATGAATCCACCCCTGGGGCCACTTTAGTGGTTCTATAAAGATCCCCTCCTTTTTGTGTAAAGGTTTGTGGGATGTGGTCCGAAGAGATATCAGTTACAAATAGCACACCGGGCAGGCGGGGGGAGAGAACAGTCCCCCAACAGTCTCAAAAATTGTACGGAGCTGAGTTAGCATTTGCCGGAGCCAAAGGAACACCATTGCTGGCATTTACTGGGAGAACACATTCGCTGATAAGAGAGAATTTCAAGGGGCAAGAGGGCTTCAATGAATAATAACTCCCGTCATTTTATGCACCTTTAGTACATAGCTTACATACAAATTCCCTCTACTCAAATGGGTTGGAAAAGAGGCTGGGTTCACGGACACGCACTTCTGAAAGGTCATAGACTGGACGGAGAGGGGGTGAAAAATTGAAAAAAATGGATCTAGAACACCCTTAAAGAAACCAATCGGGAGTGTAAATTACTACCAGGAATAGTGGGAAAAAGCCCCGCGGGTTGCGTTAATTTGCTAGGATTACCTTTTAATTCTTTCTATTGGCCGACATCTAGACATGAATAGTTCGGGGAATCTTCAGAGGGTTGTGTGACAGGCTGCGGGGCTGGCTAAGAGCTGTAGTTTTGCTGAAGGACGCCCATAATTTGAGTTGAACGGACTTTTGATAAAAGGATAATAGTCGCCCACACCTTTGCCATAACACCCCCAAAGTACAATGGTTCCTTTTGCAAGGTAGTGATATGATCAAGTGATTAAATTGGATTAGGATTTGCACATAGTACACATCTCATTACTGTAATTTCTCAGGAGAAACCACTCGAGGATCCTAATTTGTTAAGAGTTGCAGAAAAAATCGCGATTAATTGGATCTGGTTCAATGAATAAATTAGATATTTGCCTTAGTTCCGTTTGGAATAATTTGTACCAGAAGTTAATCCCCCATTCAGATGGCTACAGTACTCCGCCTTTCATTTTCTTTCCTCACAGGAAGTGTTTCTTTAGACCCCGCCGTCGTCGCTGCTCGCGGCGGAGTGTAGAATGATTTTGACTTGGGGGACCACTCGTGCACTTTGACTGAGGCGTTCGTTGTCTGTCATTGGACATGCATTTGGCCCTGAATTCATAACAAACTGCCGACCACGCCCTATAGAGTGGCAAAAAAGGCCTGCACGCAGAGGCCGAAGCACTCAATAATGAAACAGCCGAGTGATATTACGAGCAATTGGCTATGTTGGGTTGAGCAAGAGAGGGCAGAATGGGGAACGCCTTAAGGAGGGGAGTAAGCGAAGCAGAAAACGGGTAAGGCAGGAGTGGGGGTGTTCATCACTCGCTCAGCGCGTTCCACTCTAACTTTTCTCTCTCTCTCTTTCTCGATCTCTGTGTTGCAAAAATAGCCGACTCACTGAGAGAGAAGCGAGTAGGAAAAAAGACTTGAGACCCCGAGAGTATCTACGGAACATTTTTAAGCAACCGGGAAGAGAAAAAGAAAGGAGGAAATGTTTCCAGTTTCTCTCGGAGAATTGCTCGTAGATTACTAAACTTTTACACGAAACCAGCGGGGGAAATGGTAACAAGAATATTTCTCGCTTGCGGAAACTGACTCAGACCGATTTTCATCACACCAGCTGCCAAAAAAGGAACGACAACAAAGAAGCCTAAAAAGGGGAAAACTAGGGAGGAACGTCAAATATTTGGAGGAGCAGCGATGGGTCAGGAATCATATCAAGACTTTTAGTAGTAGGGCCCCGTGAAACAATCGGCTGGCTCATGGCCCCCTGGACCCCAGCAGGGAAACATTAATGCGTGGTCCCACCCTCCCCGGGACAGCTTTTTTTCTCTCTCTCCACTCTTCCAGTTGTAGGCCTTCAAATCAAAAAGTACGACGAGGCTACCTTTTTGGAGACAATGGAGAAAGGTTAGAGAAAAGGACCATAGGGAATTAAATTTACTGACAGCAGCAACAAGTAGATGCAGATTGAATGAGAGTGACGATTTTTAAAAGATACGTTTGAAATTGTGATGTTGAATAAACAAAATAATCAAAAAGTTGTTGTCTATCGACCAGGAGGAAAAGATAAAAGTTTACAAATATGAAACGTGACGTGTAGCCTTCCTGTCTGAGTGTATTGTAGACATTAGATAACTCCCGTTTGATAAGGGTTAAGCTTATTCTAGCCATTTGTAAGCTTTCATCAATTTTTGGGCCTTTTCTTTGGCCAATTTCTATTTCCGGTTAGGATTACTCCACCCACAGATAAGGTTTTCGGGTGGTGTTACGGTAACCCCGTAGGAACCGGGGTTTCCGCTCTTTCCCACAAACTCTGACGCCAGCAAACCTTGTGACAGCTGTTTTCTTATCTTCTACTCACTCTTCTCTGAAGGCTTTAAACCATGTTAGGGGTGGAAAGACGAGAAAGAACTAGACGCTAAAGGGAGCATTTCCCCTCTTCCTGCTAACTTTGTAATCGTAGCAAGACGAAATCAGCGTCTTTTGTTTTCGCCCTTAACAAATCAAAACCTAATAATCGACACAGGTGGCCACGTTCGTCATAGTGACAGTTTCGCTGAACCTAGACTCTTTTTGCCTCTTTTTTTTCCTACCACGCATCTGCCACGAACAGATCCAACCCGGTTGTGATATTCTTCTTCGAATCAGCTCAGTTCGCAGGGCTTCTCAACCCCTCATCAGAAAGTATAAACACGGTACAACACCCCCACTCTTTAGGAATTTCTTTTATCTTCAAGACTATGTGTATTGGGAAACGACTGCACGATGCACTTTTCTCACCACCAGGGAACACTGAAAGGGAGGAAATATTAGCGGGAGGGAGACTATCAAAGAAGCCCTCCGGTCTTTGGGCTCACCCCCATGATTTATGTTACTTCCTGAATTGGGGCAGAGTTCTGTCCCCTCGTTTAACCAGATCAGCTTACTCGACACAATTCGTATCTGTGAAAGAGTCATCTTCCATCCTTTTCTGAATGAGAAGGCCCGAACGTTGCCATTAGTTTAAAAGTGGTGTGCGTATCCTCTTTCAGTAAACATGGTGAGGGAACATTTTGGAATCGTTGATTTGTCTTTTTAAATCCTTGTACTCTCTCGCCTCCTAGACTACATATTCCAGTGTCGCTACTCTAGAGTGATAGAGTTTCCTCGGAACATCAAAAACCCCCACAAGTCGATTGCTTTGTGTCCCCAGTAGGCAGAAAAAAATTCGAAGGGAACACACGTTTGTGTCTCTCTCTCGCCTGGGATCCTGGGGGCTTTGTCCTGCTCCATGCGCAAATAGTGGGCACAAAGATTAATTTACTCCTCTTCCAAAAGAAGAGAGTGGTGAGAATGTGAATTACAATATATTTCCTGAGATTTTTTAGGAATTCAGTGAGGAACGGGAAGGCAGGGGCAGGGAAAAGAGGTTTCGTCTTCCAGTTTCGCGTATCCCGGTCATATGTTTGAAACGGTTGAAGTGGTGACTGAGTGCCGAAAGTGTCGATCGCGCTTTTTCGGCTCTCCGAGCTGGCAGACAGTTTGCCGGTTGATCAAAGAGTGCGAAAAGGAAGAGACGCACGCGAACAGAGAACCGGGGGGAGAAGAGAGATGCCACGCAACAGCTGATACGTACACATGCAAACAGAAAAAAAGAACGCGCTCACCCACAAAAATGAATGCCTGACCTGAGTCAGTAAGAGTGAGGAGCTGCTCAAGATAGACTTCAGAATATTCAAGGCAGAATATTAGAATAAAGGAACAGAGTATGCCAGTAGGACCGACGCAAGAGAACAAGAAAAGTGAGCGTTTCAAAAGGGAAAAGAGTAAACCGGTATCAGTCCTGATAGCCCACATTTTAGGTTACCCTCGTCTCCCACCAGTGTGTCGTAATTTCAGGTCGTGACAAATTCCAGAGAGAACTCATGATTGAATGAGAGAAAGTTAATCAATAGAAGTTGAGCAGTTGAGAGAGGGACACAGAGTGGGGAGGAAGAAAACCTTCGGGTGGCAAGGCTCAGCTGACTTTGGTAAAATAAATGACCAGGACAGGAAAAGAAAACTGAGCAAAGATGAGTGTTAGTCATGTCAAATGGAAGACAAAGAATAGACCGGCAAGGCCAATGGAAGAATAGGTCAGGGAGAGTACGGTAGCCAAGGGCGATACAAGGAATACGTTAAAGCCTAAGAGAGAGCATGAAAGTACCACAGAGAGGTCATGAAGACTGGTAAAAGGTACCAATAGGCGATTGGAGTATGCGTTGATGCGATTAGGTAGTTTTTGCGCTAGGTAGATTAGCAACGTATTCGGTGTGGAGCGAGGCGCGAAAATGAATGCGTTCCTTTTTTTAAGTCCTGTTAAAAAAGGAAAGCGTATTCGTTTTCCCTCCCCGGTTTTAAGGGAATGAAACTATAAAGGCGAGTAGCTTAAAATTGACACAGCAAACTTCAGCAGGGAACATAAGGTAAACACTACTTTGCCCTCGCGTAATGGTCAAGAGAGAAACGGAGATGTTCGCGTAGGCGCGAAAGATTGTAAAATCAGAATTTTTAAGCTATTGATTACATACAAAAAAAACAGGGGTGAACAGTTTTGCCGACCTATAGCAAGCGTAATAAAAAGCGACACTCATCAATTGTCCCCTGATCAAACATAGGGAAAGATGGTGCGAACAGCCCACACACGCATCAAGTTCGTACAAAGAGAGAAGTGTTCCAAAGGTGATCTCACTCCTTGGAGTCTCTCCCGTCCGTCTCTCTTCCCCTTCATAGTACCCCGCCCTATTAATCGGTCATTAATGTTATGCTTTCCGGGAGCAGATAAAACTTCGGGGGTAGTAGCATCACGCATGGAACCGAGGGGGCCCTGCATAGGGAAGGCAGGTGGGAGCGAGAGAGATATGCCCCGGGAATTGTTAACAAAGGGGTTATGACATTGAGACCAAAAAGAACGACTGCCGGGGGCAATGGTTAGGCGGCTGCCAAAAAAGAAGCGGCTGCTTATGAGCAGGCAGGGACTTATCTACTCCACAATGGGCGTGCGTTTTTTTTCTTAGTGTGCCCTCGGAGTCGGGGAACGTTTTTGCCCTGAAGATCAATGTGACTGGCATGGTAGAGAAGGCTGGCTGGGGCTGGCCCTTGCATGAAACTTGGACACTCTGGGGAGTAGTCTCACGGAACGCGTTTTTACTTAGAATCGTCTATATTCAAGTTGCGTAGAAGAGGGGTTGTGGAAGTGAGAAGAGAGGAAGAGCGGGTGCGGAGTGGATGCATTTCTTCCTGCTTTGCATTTATTCCGAGCTGGGAACGCCGCCATAAGGGAAGATCATCGCCGCGCTAACTCTTCCGTTTCCCTCATTAGCGAATTACAAGAGTCAGGTAGCGCTCCCCGGCGTTTATTGCCTTCTTCCTGCCGAATGTTTCTTTTCCCCCCTCTGTCCGCAACTTCAACTACTTTCCACTAAATTACCCTGGGTGTTCGACGAGCAAAGACACATAGTTATGGACATGTTGGAGGCAGCCCAGTAGTCTCTCTCGCTCTACTCCAAAGTGCACATGGCCACGGAACGGCAGAGCGCGCGTATCCGAAATCCAATTTGTGACATTTTTTGCACTGCCGCATCGAGACCGAACATGCACTTTACAACGACTCGATCCCTCAAAGGCGCGCGAGTAAATCCGACTGCGTGGGGTTTGGAAGAAGAAAGAACACAACCAACTATATGGGGACGCGGGGGACAGAGGAGTCTCCCTTTTCACAATGGGTTCACTGAGGTGCAGAAAAGACGCAGAGACATGTTCCACCAGGCGGCGTATGAACGTGGTTCCGGGAGATCATCAACTCTTTTTCTCCGAGTTCCAGGTTTATTTTCGAGAGAGGCAAGCTTAAAATAATGCGTGTTCTCTCGGACTGTTTGTGTAACTGATAACAGTGGGCGATTTGTTGCAAAAGACGACAAGAGGCACTCCTCTCTGCTCGTCTTTCTCTCAATTTTTTGCTAGATCCGATAAGGGTTCGCGCCCTCAGTAACGTCCGGCTCACTTCAGGAAATAGTATGGCAGGAATGTTGGTGTCAAGTTACAGTTGCATTCGAGGTGTTTGCTATCACAAATGGAAAGAATTCAAGAGAGAACGAGCGGCAAAAAACGAGGAGAATTGTGTTCTCCCCCTCCCCGTTCATCTCGTATACTCCAAGAGTAATCTTTGACTATCGAAAGAGGAGAGAGTGCGAAAGGTGGCGAAAGCGGTCGGCCGCTTACTACAACCTCAATGACGAACTTGAAGTAAGTTTTTGAGCTGGTCAATGGAAGAAATTGCCCTTTAATGAGCATAAATTCATTTTTTTCCGTCGTAATCAAATCAAGAATTATGATTCATCATCGCAGACACTTGCAGGAGGTGTGTGCAGCTGTACGTAAAAACAGCGGATTACATCTTCTACTCCCTCAATGGGCTGCCAAACGTGGAAGAAGTGCTCCCTTTAGTACAAAAGGGCAAGATGGGTTCAGAAAGAAAGAAGAACGGCCAGTGGTTATGTCTATCCGATGATATTAGCCGGGAGCTTCACCTCGTCTTAAAGAAGGTACCTCTTAACCACGCACTGAATCAGTCACTTCAGCCGAGAGAGCGAGAGATAGACCTATAATACAATCTCGAAAAATGAAGCCATCTATTAAGAAGTCTGCCTGCCTTGACTTATATTACAAAGTTCAATAAAAGCAACTGAAATAACTATTATGGCCAGACGGGCGGGTGACATGGCTTGCACGTTTCACTCTCTCTCACTCGCGTCTCTTTTGTTTATTTGGGGAATAGGGGAGCCTCACAGATTTTTTTTGTGTGTGCATGAACGAGAGAGAGAGGGCGGCTTCGGTTTCTGCCCTTCGGCGCCCGTAATCCACTGGGCTGAGCGTTTTTTTTCAGCCCACGCTGGACTACGGCAATGAGATCTTGAGCCGTCGAAGCGACGCTGACGAGCTGCTATAGACGAACAAAATGAACGGAGAATACTCAGCCAAAAGAGGGAATGATGGAGACTGGAGGGAACGGACTCAAAAACGGCTGGGTTTCATCAAGGGGAACAAATTGTCTGGAGGGAGAAGGGAATAAGAGAGAGGGAGACGGCATCAGAGGCGATGAGAACTCGCTCCCTGGAGCATGTTTACTATCAAAATAATGAGGAAACAGTAGGCAATTTACAAAGGAAGAGCACTACCATCACAACGGGTGAGCAAATTCGGAGGCGGCTTCCGAGTCCCCGCGGAATGCGACACGAACGAACGCGTGTAGAGTTCCCGAAAAAAGGCGAATGCTTGATCTCTGATCCACGCGCGGCAACAAGAGTGATAGTAAGGAAAAAGTTGGGTTTTGTACAAGTTGGTGACAAGGTGTCGAGAGGGTAATTTCTCATTTGAGAACAGCGATTCCTTCTCGTATTGCAGGCCAATCGGGCGGGCTTACCATAACCCCTCTTCCGCTTCAGAAGGGAACACTCAGTGCTTCATTAAGATAAAATGTCTTCCTTCCTTTTTTTGTCACTTTGATCGGGATTAAACGATTCTGACACTTTTTCTCACACTTTAAGATACATGTCCAACCGGGAAAAAAATGAGGTTACACACTCTGATAGATGAAAAAACAGGGATGGAAGATAAATGTTCAATCTTGAGTTGTTACGACGGATCAAATGGGTGTGATAAGGAAAGATTGAGAGGGACAGCTGGCCTGAGAGAGCAAGAACAGAGCAAAAATTACCTGCGACTTGGAAACCCGGGTCGGGAGACACGAAATGTTGCGTGGGGAAGATACACTTTAAAAATTGTGGCACTTTTTGGGAGATTCAGGAATATCTGTTAGTTCACATCATCCTGAGTAGACTAGGTGAGGATCCAAAATCTCTGAGACTACTCTACATTTTTTGCCATTTCAAAGACCCCCGTTGGATAGTTTACTAACCAAATATTTGGAAGACAACGATGCATCCCCCGATGAAAAATCAGGCAATTATTCGGGGAAGAGAAAGGCATAAAATCTACTCATTAAAGTTGTAGACTCTGACAGTGTAACAGAGGCGGTGTTACACAGATATCCATGGCAAAAGACATGAGACGGCAACACAGAGAAGTTTAGACGCAGAGAGGTACAATGGAAATCAAAAGGAACTAATATACAATCTAGGGGACTGGGAACTACAGCCCCCCATTTTGGTCGGGATCTCTTTCCCGCTCGAGAAAAAATAACTGCTCCTAATGCGATTACGATATCCTTTTTCTTTCTACGGCACTCTTAAAAATTACTCCCTGAAGCCGTAGGATAAATTGATAGCTGGGGCTTCAAAAACACAGGAGGGGGATACTCACATCTCTCTGTACATCACGGAAGTGGCGGGAATACCGTTCGTTCCAACAGGAGGTGATAAAGATTCGCGACAGGGGCCACTCACCTTCCGTATACAGCCAACTATCAGAAATTGGAAAAAAGATACGCGAAAAATTTTGATAACAGGGCTTTTACAAGTGTATAGAGATGAGCAACGGAGTCTTTTTAGCGACTTGTGACAAGGTATTTGGAAACAAAACGGCGCCTGTTTGCGCCTGTTCACCGAATTGGTAGCTACGTCATTACAGTGTTTTGAGATGGTTTGAAGGGCCTCAATATTCTTCCTTCAGGAGACATCTTTCCTCCTGTTGGGGTAACTTTTTGCCTGCGTTTTTCTCCCCTACAAATGGCAAACTGTATGCAATAAGTATGTACAGATTAGCTGCAATATCAGGGCGAAGGACAGCGCAATTATTGGGGATTCTCTCCGTTTTCCAGAAGGGAATAGTGAACGGAAATAGATCACTATTTCCTCCCTTCCTTATCTTCTGGTAATAGGTTTCTGGTGACGCTAGTGATGTTTCAAAAGTGATTACAGAGATTGGAGAGAGTCGGGAGGGATTCGTATTTTCCGTGTAGTTTATCCCTAAAAAGTGCAGCTGGACTCTTGTGATCTTCTATCATATCAAGCAGGGGAATATATGTAATTGATGAGGGTGACGATAGGTTTTCAAAGAAAATAATTTGCATCAAGGTAATTAAGCGGATGCATGCCTGATTTCCTTCAACACATTTGAGGGTGTGGTTCAAACCAGGGGACATTACTCTTTCTCTCTCTACACACGTACACTCACACACACTTTTGTGTTGAAGGGGTGATAAAAGTTTTTTTACCAAGGCAAACAGACACACACACTGTTCTCCCTTGACGCATAAGGAACGGTTCAAGCCAAAAATGGCTGACGAATTTGGGGAGTAGAAGACCGTAGGGGGGATGCAAGGCAATTTTGGCTAATTTTGACAAACTGTGTAGATCTAATAGAAAGAAGGAGGTCTGTACTTAATAGAAGAGGATAAATGAAAGCGGATTAAGGCAAAATCCGACAGCTTTAGCAGCGTAACTGGCTCTCTAGAAGAGGAAAAGCATCTCAATTGAAAGAAAACGGTAAAGAGAAAGAGAGCTAAGGGTTTGAGGCGCAATTTCTCCATTTAAACAGTTTTTTGTTGAAAAGAGTGTCAAGACCAAGAGGCAGTAATGAACAAAGAGGGTTAACGTATTGCTCAAAGATCAGAACAACTTCAGCAAATTTTAGAAAAGGTGGCTCTTTAACGGAAAAAGATCCCATGAATAATGTGTGGGTTTCACGTATGAATACAAAGAACAGATGTTCTTTTCCCTCTTGTGATGGCATAATGAAATTGGTGGCATGTGGCAGTGAGGGAAAAAGGTTGAACTTTTCACAACATAGGAATGTTTAATGAAGATAAGTGAAGAGAGTAAATGACTGAGACCAAATAGAGATCACTCGAAAAGAATAGCATATTGGAAAACGTGCGTTTTTTTCTCTCTCTATTCCATTCAATGGCACAAGAGACGTGAACGGCGCAGGCGGCATTTTTCTCCACAAACACACATGTCTGCGGAACGGAGGATCGGGACAGCGGGGGAACAGAGAAAGAGAAAAGTGTTACTCATGTAATTAAACAAGAGCTTCTGGTGGTTGTTTCCCTTTTAAACTTGCTAAGTGAGGTCATTTTAATAGAGGAAGACTAAAGGGGGCGAGAAACAGCAGTCAACTGTGGCTAATGTGCCAATTTGTTTCTAAGCCAGGAGATTTAATGAACAAGGTGAATGCAGTGCCAAAGAAGAGCAGAAGTCCGTATGTCACAAACTATAAATTGCGGAGAGGCTGTGACTATAAGCTACAATAGGAAATAAGACAAAAATTAGGATCTTCGGTGCTGACAGCGGTTTCTCTAGGGGAAATTGAAGAAAAAGAACCTTGATTTTCGAGAGATACGTCAGCTGTTACACCTCGTACGCACCTAGCTATTTTTTGTTTACTTGGTAGTTAGCTTTCTCTGTACTTACAAGGTACAGCTAAAACGAGCGAGAGCGGGACAAGCGAGACACAGAAACGGGCATCAGGAACAGTCGTCAAGGGCGCCGGTCGCAGTTTTTGAATTCAATTAGGATACTGAAATATTCACACCCTCACTTCTTTCTTTGAAACGTTGAGACTTTTTCGGGGAAAAGCTGAACAGAGCTGGGCTGAGTGGCAGACTGGAGGCCAAAAACTAGGTGCAGGGATTTGCTCTCTCACTCACAAACGTTCCTCTAGATTTTCGTGACCGACACTTTTCCACTATCAGATAATTACCTCTTCAAGTCTGTCACTCACACGAAGCCCAGCCGGGGACAGCCCTTTAACGTTTAGTTGATGACTAGCGATTATGACGGAGAGGAAGATAAACTTGAGATCCGTTTTCTACGAACTCATGAGGAAAAATGGGCTTCTTATCGGGAAAACCGTTCTTTATTCCTTTAGAACAGGCAATTCCCACGTTTAGTTGTGTTGGAACAGAAAAAAATGGAGTAGCAGCCCTCTTGTCAATGAAATCTTCTCCTTAATGCGGGGTTTAATGAGTTTATCACTGCCAGCCTCTTCCACTAGTGGTATAACTGCTTAGTGAAGCGTAATGTGATCATCTAGACTTTTAATTATTGTGAAAAAGTGCATGTAAAACTGTAAATTGTCCTTCCTCTTCTATCAAGAACAGTTCACGTTCCGTCGTTCCGCAACTGACCCGTGCTGGGGCGGTTTCTTTCCCCCTTCTAACCATCAACCGGTCTCACTGCTGCAGCTATTGCGATGCGCGGACTACTCCTTCAAGCTATCTTTTTAGCTTTTCTTCCTTCTTCATTACAAGAACTTAATGATTATAATGAACAGTTGAGATGGATCATGGGAAAATGGAGGTCTGAATTTTCTGGCAAGGTGAGTCTCTTACTTCAATTAAAAAGATAAAGACCCAGGGAGGAAAAGCAGAGGCGAGGATTACAAACAGGTTAGAGATAAAAAGAGGTGAAACCCGCTGAATCCTCTAAAGTTACCCGGGGTTATTGTAAACTGTACTTTTCATTTTTAAACAAAATAGGAAAAAGTAAAATGACCGGAGTAAACAAGTAGACAGCTTTATAGGTTTTTTGGCCGACGGTTCCAACTATGACTTTCGGCGAAGAACTGTACATTCAAGAAGCTCCACAGGCGAAATCAGCAAATGTTCAATTTTTGAACTTCTCGTAAGTTGTTCTATTTAAAGTATTCAGATCTTTTACTAGCTCGCCTAGATTGAAATCAAGTTCAATTCAAAAATATCTCCCCATTATAGAGATGACCTCAATAAAGGGGACAAGAACACAGAAATAGGGAGCGAGTACAAGAGCAGAAAAAGTGTTCGGGGGAGAGAGCGACGACGGAGAAAACGTCTACTTTTTTTACTTTCAGGGCTAGAGCGTGGTCACATTCAACAAAAGACCACTTTCATGATGAGTGGGGCTTCCTTACGGTAGACAAGGCCGGAAACGCTACACTTATGACAGCCGGTAACAACGGTAAGTCGTTTTTTGTAGGACATCAAAAGTCAAGAAGTTCGCCTTTCTATTTGTTAAAGTTTTTTAGGGTTTACAACGTATGAAGTGGGAAGAGTTGCCCCGAATAAACTCATCCTTACATTAAAGGACATTGGCCGGATCTCTTTCTCCCGCGATCTGCCGGTCGAAGATGTGAGTTCAAAAGAGAGCGAAAGAATAATAAAACATCTCTTAAATGTAGCGGATAAAATAAATAAAATGATGATGTAACAACTTTCTAAATTAAGCTCTCATTCATGATTAGATACATTTATCTTTTCCAGTTACGCCGTACTTTTATTCGTCATGATGATCGGTATTTGGAACAAGTCATCGAAATGAGGACGGCTACTCATCCGAAAGTGGGATATTTGGAGCACACGAGGGTCATCTACACAAGACAGAAGGACTAACCCCCAAAATTCCCTATTTTACGTGTATTAATTTTATATTATTTCCAGTTTACCATATTATTTTACGGCTTCATGCATTTATCTTTTCTTATTTCATTGTCACGTTGGAAGAATAAACATTTTTCTGATGGACTGATCCCGGCGAACTAACATCTGGAATGTTTAAAGCTTCTCGGTACTAGAATAACATTGGGGGCAGTGGTTATCTCGGGTCCCGCCGCGCGCGCAAGGTCACTGTAAATATTCGAAGCCTGTGCTGCAAATATAAGTACACGTCGCTATTAGTTATTTCCTATTTGTTCAGCCGTTGTTGTGATTTTTCTTTAACGTTTCTATTGTCAATTAGTGACGAATCGAGTTTCAGTCCATCATGGGCCTAACCTCGGTAATTCTCCGGACATCTCTCGTCCTAATTGCAGGAATATGCCTGCTTCCCCAGACAGGTAACTTATTATCCACCTATTTAAAAGAATAACATCTTTAGAAGCTGCCCTGGCTGCCATGTCGATAGATTTTGGATCTCAATATATTAAAATAGGAATCGTCAAGCCGGGAGTGCCTATGGAGATTGTTTTAAATAAAGAGAGCAGGAGAAAGACTCCAAATATCCTGTCCATAAGGAATGGAGAACGTCTCTTTGCTGAAGCAGCAGCAGCTCTGGTAATATTCTTTCCTTTTTAATTATTACTTTTATTTCACAGGCCAGTAAATATCCCAAATCTGCATATCAATATCTGTTGAATTTACTAGCCAAACAGAAAGGAGATGCGGCCGTGGAGCTGTATAAGCAGCGATTCCCCTTCGCCTCCATCTCTTATGATGAAAATAGAAATACTGTTACTTTCCCATCAGAGTGAGACTTTTTCATCTTTTCATTAACTTTTATACCTTTAGCTCTGAGACCTATAATGTTGAGACCTTATTGGCTATGATTCTATGGAATGTCAAACAGACAGCGGCTGCCTATGCTGAGCAGAGTGTTAAAGACGTTGTCATCACTGTTCCCAGCTTCCTGAGCCAAGCAGAAAGGAGAGCCTTGGCTGCTGCTGCGGACATTGCTGGATTGAATCTTCTTCAGGTAGTTCTCGCTTTATTTTCTAGAAAGTACTATTCCTTTCAGCTGTTGAGTGATGGCTCTGCCGCTGGTCTTAACTATGGAGTATTCCGAAGGAAGGAGATTACCGAAAAGCCTACAACCATGCTTATTTATGACATGGGAGCGACTAAGGTGACCAGATATCCGTCTCAATTTATAAATTCTTCTCAGACTACCGCTACAATCGTTGAATACGTCCTCGAAGCGGAGAAAAACAGCAAGGATAAGAATCCCGTCGTCCGAACGATTGGAGTTGGATTTGATCGTACTCTTGGTGGCTACGAGATTAGCCAAAGACTGACCAAACACCTGGAAGAGGCGGGCTAAATTCTATTTTAATAACATGTTTTTCTTTCCAGATTTTCCGAAAGACAGTTAAAACTCCTACTGACATTGCTACCAACGCTCGTAGTATGGCAAAGCTTTTCAAGGAAGCAGAGCGAGTGAAACAGGTCCTCTCAGCTAATAAGGATACCTTTGCTCAAATTGAAAATGTTCACGAGGAGCAGAACTTCAGAGCTAAAGTGAAATCCCCTACTTTGTATGTTTAATCGGATTCTAGGTCACTCGGGATGAATTGGAAGCCATGATCACAGATCTGGAGTCGAGAATTGAACAACCCATTAAGGATGCCCTGTACATGGCTGAGACGTCAATCGAAAACGTTGATCAAGTAGTACTGATGGGAGCCGGAACCCGTGTTCCTAAAGTCCAAGAAATTCTGACCAAGGCTATTGGAGGAAAGGCTCGTTCATCAACTTACCGTATCACCATTTCTTTCGCCTTTTAGGAAATCGGACGTTTCTTGAATACCGACGAAGCAATTGCTTTGGGAGCCAGCTATCAGGCCGCTCATTTGTCGAAATCCTTTAAAGTGCTTCCTTTCGGAGTCCATGAGATCATCCTCTACCCAATCCAGGTTTCCCACCTTTCATTTCGTTTTATTCTCTGTTTTAGGTCAACTTCCAAACGAAGACAGAAGCCGGTGAAATGAAAGATACGTCCCGCACTATCTTTGGCTACAAATCGCACTACCCCACGGGCAAAAAGACGGTCAACTTCCAGTCTTACCAAAATGACTTCGATGTTACTCTCTCTTACGGCAACCTCACCCATCTTAACAAACAACAAATTGCTGAGCTTGGTGCAACTGACCTTCAAGTCATCAGCGTGAAGGGAGTGGCAGACGGCATTAAGAAGGAAGTGGTTGATGAGAACTGTGAAATGAAGGTTGGTCAGGTGATCGTCGGAACTTATTTTTAGGGGATCAAAACGACATTTTCTATTAGTCTTTCTGGCATTGTCGACGTCACCAAGTCTGAAGTAAATGTGGAAAGAAAACCATCTGCTGAGGAGTTGGCTAAATATGAAGAAGACAAGAAGGCCTTTGAAGAATATGAGACAGAGGTGAAGAAAGACCAGGAAGAGAAGAAGAAGGTCGACGAAGAGCGTAAGAAAAGACTGAAGGAACGCAAAGAGAGGGGAAAGAGTTTAATGAATGATGGAAGAACCGACGAGGAAATAATAGAAGACACCAAGTTCGCAGAGGACGAGAAGAAGGTATAGAGTTCTGTTTTTCTCTAGTCTCGTCTTTAGGCTGAAGAAAGGAGAGCAAACAGAGTAAAGGTCTCCAAGCCGAGTGAACCTACAGCAAAGACGAATAGGGCCCCTCTAAATATCACTGCTGAACTGAAAGATTTGAAGCAGGTTTCGGATGAAGAGATCGCAGCAGCTAAAAAGATGTGGGGCTACCATTTTATTGCGTTCTTAACATCTATTTTTAGTCTGTCTGACTTTGAAAAGGCCGAAAAGGAGAAGATGGAAAGGGACGAGGCTATGAACGGACTGGAAGCTTTGGTATACGATCTCCCCATCAAACTGGAAGACGGAGAAGAATTCAATGAATTTGTTCAGCCCGAGGAGAGGGAAAAGATCCTGGCTGAGGTAAAACAATATCTTATTATGAAATTCAAGTTAAATTGACAGGTTGCGAAGCTTCGAACTTGGTTGGAAGATGAGATGTCTATTGAAACCAAGACTCAGGAATTCCTCGATCATAGAAAGACTCTCGACGACTTGATCAAAGCCCCAAACAGAAGGAAGAAGGAAAGACTGGTAGGTGGTTCTACAAATGTTTAACCACTTCCTTTTGTAGAATATGCCCAAGTTTGTGGAAGAATTGGATCAGAGCTTTAACCGTTCTCGCGTCTTCTTTGACACAGCCAAGAATTTGACTGAAGTAGAAGACCCCGTCTTCACTCTTACTGAATTGGAAGTCCTCGAAAAGTTGATCCAAACTACAGAAGAGTGGTGGACTGAGAAGCAGGAGCTCTATCATAAACAGACCAAAAGCGAAGATCCCATTGTTACTACCCAAGACATAAAGGAGAAGGTAGAACATTCTTCTTTATCTCTTTCTTGTGTATTTCTCCCCTTTTCCATGACAAATGATTTATTTTGCAGAGCCGTGACCTGGACAGAGAAGTGCGATATCTCTTGACAAAATTGAAGAGCTTTGTCCCCAAGAAGAAGCCAGCCAAGAAGGAAGAGGCCGATGATACCGAAACAGCTACTGACTCGCCCACAGTAACACATTCCTCTACTTCCTGTTCACCTGTTATTTTAGACGTCGTCGGAAGAAGAAAAGACGGAAGAGTCTTCCACTGATAAAGAAGAGACAGCCACCACAGAAAAGCAGGCTCAAGAGCCCAAAGAGGAGAAAGACCACGACCCCTCTGAACTTTAATTTATAGCCTTAATATTCTCCCTAGATTCTTTCCAATTTTTATTTATTCTTATCTCAAATGTCGTGATGTTTGGTCCATGATGGGTAAAAAAAGTGGAAGTCATTTCAGTGCTGGTGTGAGCTTTGTCTATCCCTTTTCATTGTTCTCTAACTATTCTGTGATCATATTTTAGTTGTTTTTTTCCGAATGAAATTCTTTTCCCCCGTTTTAAGAACAGTAGAGCCGGATGTTGACCATAAAAAGCTGTAAAAATGATGCCCCATGGCGTTTTATTGACCGTAAATTCAGCTATTTCAATCGTTCGGCTCACGAAAACCAATTCAATTTTGCGTTTCGCTTATCTACCCGACAGGGAAGATATCATTCCTCTTACAGCCAGGAACGATAACGCTTAGATTCTTAAATGTCAGCGGCATTTTCTTTATGGCCCCATTTTTTTCCCAAGTTTTTATAAATTAATTCTTCTGGATATATGGCAAACACAGTGGGCACAATGTCTGTTTACTTTGCAGAACTCATCGCATCGTCATTCCCTGTAAACTGATAGTGCCCAGGCGATGCCAAAGAATCCAGTCACAAATTGCGATGTGGTCCTTGCTGATGACAAGAAGACTGTTGTGAGTACTCTCCAGCTCTTTTGACCTCCTATTTATTTAATATCGAAAAGGAAAGCTCTCCCTCTTCCTGTGTAACTAAGAATAAGCTGAATCCTTTTTATAGTACTACTCCCTCCGCCTAGACACCGGCTTCGTTATCCAGAAGAGGTTCGAAGAATATGACAAACTGTATCTAAAGGTCTGTCTAACTATTAAAAGCTGCGTAAACAACAATTTAGATAGCCCATTTATTGCCGGCTAGCCATTCCGGCCCTCCGAGGAAGAGGCTCCTTATGCCTGACTCAAAGCTACAAGAGAAGAGAAGATCGTGGATTTTATCCGTTGCGCAGACATTGCTAGCTAATCAGAACAAGTACAATTCATGAAAGTAGAGAAATTCATGGTCATTTTCAGTCTGTCTGATGATATTCGAGAATTTTTCTGTCTTCCAATGGAAAGCGAAGAATCACTTGATGTTCTTCCTAAAGAGATGAAGAAGTAACTCTATTATCTTTTCTTCGTACCCAGCCACCTCCTTTTAGCGCTGTACCTAGTGACTTTGAAGTTATTCGGACTATCGGCAAAGGAAGCTTCGGCCGAGTATTCCAAGTGAAACACAAACCGACAAATAAGATCTATGCAATGAAAGTTCTCTCAAAAGAACAAATCAGGAAGAAGAACGAGGTTTGAGTTTCTCCTAAGAAGTAGAAGTTTAATTTTTCAAGACAAAACATGTTATGGCGGAATTAAGTGTCCTGAAAATGAACTGCAACCATCCGTTCCTCGTCTCTCTTCATTTTTCATTCCAAACAAAGGATAAATTGTATTTTATTTTAGATAATCTTAACGGAGGAGAGGTGAGCTTCAATATATATTCTATATCACTTCCATTTAGCTGTTCTCCCACCTGCAAAAGGAGAAGCATTTCAATGAGGCGCGTTGTCGCTTCTATGCAGCTGATATGGCCTCTGCCCTCGGCTACCTGCATGATAATAATATAATCTATCGGTTGGTGACTGTGTCAATGTGGAAAAATCTATTTGTCCAGGGATTTAAAACCGGAAAATCTTCTTCTCGACCGAGATGGCTACATTGTACTTACGGACTTTGGTCTATGCAAGGAGGGCATGAAGGCTGGAGTTACTACGGGTACTTTCTGTGGCACACCAGAGTATGTTTTTTTTTATTTTTCGAGAGAAAAGTTTAACCTGCAGATATTTGGCGCCAGAAATTGTTATGAAAAAGCCCTACGAGCGGTCGGTTGACTGGTGGTGCTTGGGAGCAGTCCTTTATGAAATGTTCTTCGGCCTACCGCCATTCTACTCAAGAGATCATCAAGAAATGTACGATAAAATAGTGAATCATCCGCTGAGGTTCAAACACCCCATTTCAACCGCAGCAACTGATATCGTCACTGGGGTCAGTCTTGCCGTTTTTCTATTTGAAATGCCTATTTTTAGCTGCTAAGCAAAGACCCGAAAAAACGTCTAGGATACAAGCAGGGGTTCATAGAGATCAAAAACCATCCCTTCTTCATGCCCATCAACTTTGACCAGCTGATGGCAAAAACAATCCGTGCCCCATATGTTCCTAATGTGAAGGATGAACTGGACTTGAAACATATCTCCCCCAGCTTTTATAAGGAGCCGTTTAACCCCGGTAAGGACAACACTTGGAGAACTGTAAGATTGGTTTTAGCCTCGCTTGTCCCGGAGAATCTTGCCACTACTAGGAGAGAACATGACTTCGAGCAGTTTACATTTACAGCAGAGCCTACGATTCGTTGATTTATTGTTAAAACAGTAATATTTCTTGTTCTTAAATAGATTGTTCTGTCTCAGATCGAATTATTTCTTTTTTAATGTTTATAAGTTCTCCCCTCCCCGTTACAATTCATAATGACTGTATACAACAGAAACTTTATTCATTTACTTTTATTTACCTTTCGACATTATCACTCCTCCTCCATGGGGATTTTCAGTTTACCCCGATCCCAGCGCCTCGCGCCAGGATCTATCTATTTGGAGCAAAAATGTAATGAAAGCAACATCTCAAACTACAGATGAAGTATAAACTGACTAGCAACTTCGAAGAAGCATCCTGTCGCATCTTCTTCAAAGAGGAGAACTCGCGGAGACGAGGTACTAGGTGGCGAAGAACGGGGAGGAGACGGGGGATCTCGGCGGCGGAGGAGATGGCCGGGAAGGGGACGAGAGAAATCGGTGGGGAGCACCTCGGCGCGCTGACATGCCTAAAGTAAGTTTAGAAGAGAGCAAGGAAGAGAAGAAGAAAGATAGCAGAAAAGGAGAAAAAGTACACAAATAAGAAGAAAATAAAAAGAAGACCGTCTGCTGCCAGAGCAGGACGAAGAATGACAACTGTGGTTGACCAGAAGACGATTTGACAAGACCGGACTGACAGTTTGACTGTCGAAAATTTGTCAATGACCGTTTAATACAGATGACCGGACCAGTTGGTTATTCGGGCAACTTGGAAAGAATATCACCATGTCGGCTACGATATCTCCTGTTATTCAATCACAGGATGTCAAGTGTCTAGTCCTGGAGATACACATATTTCAAGGTTACACTTTTATGTAAATCCAGAAACGATGACGATTCATTCGCTGCATACTGTTGATGGTAATCTGAAAGCGGTTTCTTTTAGCATTCCTACTAAGCTTTTACTTACCACAAATGTCTTTGGTATACATACATTAACTTGTAATCCAAGAATACGGTGTATTCGGGTTGAAGAGAAACGTGAAGTCTTGTCCTGGAGTTCCGACAGTGCCATTGGATACATATACGCGCTGAAGGAAATTAAGGGAAACCCTCCTACTTACACCATCGCCTCTCCTTGTGGGTATCGTTTTCTAGAGGAATTCGGATAGATTTTCCTTGTCGCACTGGAATATGGGCACTCCATATTTGTTGTGTGAGAAGCGGGACGAAGAGCAAGGTTCTCATCTCCGGTATTACTGGACAAGAGGAGGAATATTTGTAGGTTGTAGCTATTTATACCGCGTATAAGATAATTAATATAAGGCGATGATTGGCACGTATACAGCACAGAATATGATTGATTTATTGTTGAAAAATAAAGGAAATAAACAATTGGATCGGTGCCATTTGTGGATTTCACAGGAGACGGCTCTCTAAGAGTTGCTTTCTTCTCTAATCTCGCTGTCTGTCTGCCTCTGAGTAACCGATGCTCTTTCCTTAAAATATACGGGCAGTTCTATGATTGAAAGTCAAGTACCTGTCCGTCGGCATTATACAAATAAGTAGAGACGCTGTTCCCATTGCCGAAGGAGTTTCCATCATACACCAAGACGTCGTTCTGATTCTCATCAACGTGACCTTTCGTTACTATCTTAATTTTGTCATAGACTTCAAGTATAACTTTAAAATAACCTTAACAATCTGTCCTCCTTTCAGGCTATAGTCTTCAGGGAATGTGTATACTACTTCTTGTTTATTGTCAATTTTTCTCTTCAGCTTCCACCCGCTGATATTTTCATTCTTCTTACGATGAGTGTTTCCAATGATCACAAATGTTCCCTCTGGGCAAGCCTCCATAATCGAGATATTGCCTTTTGCTGATTTCATGTGAGCAACTCGTGAAGTACTTTCTCCCTTGACAACTCTCATGGTCTCTAAAGAGAAACAGCTCAAACTATTCAATATGGTTACCTGTGTCTGTGACTTCATTAAGAGCCGTGGTCTTCACAACATTCTCAACTAATTGTTTGAGTCCAGTGCTTTCGTTATCCTTGCCTTCCAGCATATTTCTATACAAGGCTATTTCATTGGTCAATGTCTGGAGAGCATTGTAATGTTTTTTCTTGATAGCGTTACCTGTTTAGAGTCATTGAGCATTTGAATGTCCATCATTTTCTCTTCAATATCGTCTCTGATACTGTTGCATTGTTTGTCCTTGTCATCCATCTCGTTGTAGTGCACTCTTGCATCCTCTTCCTGTTGATAGTTAAGTTCTTCTATCTGCCGTTGAAGAACGGCGTTCTAGACCCATTGTTTTTATCAAAAATAGACTGTGCATACTCTTCCTTGGAGCTCTGCCAATCTATTCCTCATGTCGTTTGTCTGGTTCTTCAACCTCTTCGTTTCTTCCTGCAGGTGAGTGCTTTCGATGTTCTGCTTTGCTGACTGGGTGTGGATCTCGTGCACCTCTCTTTGAAGAGTAGTCTCTATTTCTTGTTTAAATCCTGTGTGGATCTAAAACAGGAGATAAAGATCACATTTGTTTCGGCCCCACCCTGTCGTGTTCATCGCGGATATCTTTAATTGCATTTGACAGTTCACTCTTGAAATATTCCCGATTCTCATTGGTCGTGTCTCTTGAAGCCCGGGCAAGGAGATCGCGCAATTCCTAAATAGGAAATTATCATAAAATAATATGGGAGTGTTACGACCTCGTCAAATGCTTCCGAGACGAATTTAATTTCCTCTAGAAGAGCAGCCAGCTGGTTTCTCTCATGTAGAGTCAAGAGAGTTTCCTGGTCCAGTTTCTGAAGCAAATGAGGTTGTCAGTTCCCATTAGAGGGTCGTTAACCATGCGGGTGGCATGAAGAAGAGCCGAAATGGCCACGTTCTCCTTCTTCTTCTGGCCAACTTTCTCTTCCAAAAGGCCAATTCGCCTCTTGTAAAGATTTATTTCAGCTTCGATGTTGGAATATTCAACCAAGAGCTCGTCCAGCTTCTCCTTCTCATCGTCTTGACCGTCAGCAGTAGAGTCGAATCTGCGCCGGATCATGAATACCCTGCGGAGCTCACTTCTCTTTCCAGCCCTTCAAGGCAGCATCCAACTTTGCTATGTCATTTCCACGAGAATTGTTTTCATCCTTCATATCGGTCAAAATCTAAGGAAGTGTAATGTTTTTGCAATAAATCAAGCTGCACCTTCGTGGCCCCGGTAACTTCCGTCTCGTAAAGAATCTTTGAAGGACGATCCTTGGCAAGATGACGGTTCAGTCTGTCTCCTTCTCGTGAAAGATGCTTATTCTGGGCATCGAAGAAGCGTACCTACAAGTTCTGTTTTTGTTTCCGGTCTCAAAATTCTCCTACTTTCTCAATAAATCCAGCCAACTTGTCGTTTAGCTGCTGCATCTCCAATTTCTCCTTCTCGCGGTCATCAATCATCTGTTGCGTTGTAGCTGGGCCAGAATTTAATCCACCGGCCACACTGGTAGATATTTCTCGAATTATTCTCAACACTTTTGTTCCTCCAATGGCTGACAATGAGGGGTTGAAGGAAAAAGAGGAGCAGTAACTCACAGGGTTGAGCCAAGTTCGTCAAACTCATTGACATGTTCCTGTTGAAGGAAGGCCTTGGAGATATGACGCTCTTCAGTTCCTCGGCAGTCATCTGAATCAGTAAGTAAGGGGTCAGACCAACAAGGAAGACGGAAAGGATAATGAGAAGATAGACTTGTCTGCCGCCACTATACGACCAACACCGCGTCTAATGACCTTTCCTTGCGCACATGCCGAGACCCGCAACCCCATTCTCTTGCTATCATGCATGATTATCAAAATCGTTTTTGTCATTAGGCAAAACCACACCCGATAAATAAACTTCCCTCACTCGCCGAAGTCAAGGGCACTGGCAATACCGCTCTAAACGGATGGAGATGTAAGAAGAGAAACTGTTTTCTGGCAGAAATGCACAAGGAGAAAAGACAGGCAAACTACAAGGATCTCTTGGAAAGAAGGCCTGGTTTGCCGACTACACATATTAAAATCTACCGACAGTCTGTTGTAGCATAAAGATTTAGTTTAACAAAAGGCAACAGACAGTTTGATGCACAAAAGAAACGATGGATCGTGTTCCCTCTAGTCAAAAATGGTCAACACATGTGGATAATAGAACTTTCCCTTGTATGGCAACTTGTTATTGATACTGAAGCTCATCGGGCTGTTCCTCTCAATGTCTTCAATATGCGGAAAGGCTTCTCGTCTGAAGAAACCCTCTAGATCACAGTAGGCATAATGCCGATCACTGAAAAAGAAATTAAAATAAAGATCTGTTGGCCAATCCTAGCAACTGTCTTTCAGCTTGTGGATTTCCGGTTTCAGCAAGGATTACTGGCTATTCGACGATGTGGGAGCCGACCTAATTATTGGTATAGCGGGAAACAATGAGTGCCTGTGTAGCAGCCGGTATAAGAAGCAACCAAGTGTCCTAACAGCTGGATACTTACCAGGAGGAGCTACTAAAGGGAAGCCGATAAGGACCTTGGATTAGCAGAGGATAAAAACCGGCGACGTTTGTAGCAACCGAGCCTGACCATGAGGTCCTCTAGAAAAATGAAGACCGACTGCTCGAAGACCAAAAACAAGTTGAAATTTTGTAAGTTAATTCGTGTCAAGTCGACTTAGGACGGATCCCGGCCAGACCATTCATTCTTCCACATGGCGTCGCCTCAGAAGGTCGGTTTTTTATTTTCTCTTATTAGATTCATCTAATGCTACTTTCAGAGCATTTTTCTTGTGATGCCACCGCCCGTACCGCCGGGCCCCCTTCCTTTCCTGCGCCGTTCCCGGCGCCCTCTTCGTCTGGTTGTGGAGCTGTCAGTTGCTTCCCGTCTGCGCCTTGCTCCAGGAGCCACTGTGGCTGACCTGCAGAAGGCGATCGCCGCTCGTCTTCCTCGTTCTTAGGCGACAACGGAATAAAAGTTCAAATAGTTCTGTTTTCTTTTTTGTGTGTATTTAGTTGTAAACAAATTAGCCTTGAGGAATTAGAAGTTTTTCGAAGTTGTAACGAAATCCTTGTGCTCTCTGATATCCAAAATAAATAAAAGATCTGAAGTTTTGCAGCAATCTTTTCTGGCACCTGTACACTAACCTAGGAAGCTGCGCGTATTCCGATAAATGCTGAAGTCGGATGCGAGTCTGCGGACTTTCAGCCAGGGGTATTGCCGTTGTGGTAGACATACCTGCCCGTTATCTCTTCGTTAAGAAGCCGCCATGGGTGACCTGGTGAGGGCTGTCGTTGCCAGTCTTCTCCTTCTATTATCGAGAAATGAAAGCTGAATGCCTATAGTTTTACTTCTTTCTTCGTATTGAACTGTGAGCAGAAATTTAAGCCGACAATTCTAGTAGACACACATAGTCTTCCTTCCATGTAATAGCATTCAGTGAAGAACAACCGAACCTACAAAACTTTATGTCAGTGGATATGCACTCTCCAATTCTCAGAAAGAGGGGGGGGGGGGGGATAATTGTAAGTAACTTCCAACACTAAAGATGTTGTGAGTGTATTGTTATTTTCACTGAACTGCTGGTAGATTATGCATTCATCCTATTTGCAATATCCATGGAAGTACTACTCTTACTAAAATAAAACAGATAGAGCCAATAGACCAGAACAGCTGCGTTAGGAAGCATGATATCCATAAAATGTTTACGTTCGTCTTCAGTTTTAGCAGAAATCTCTTATAGTCAGAGATAAAATAAATTGTAAGCATTGGATCAATGACTTGTGCAAGAGCCAAGCACATTCCACAAAGATAAGGGAAGCCGTCGATCGAAATCTGGGTAAATCCCATAATTATGAGAACCGTTACGGGTTAGTGCATAGAATGTTATCGGAAGGCACGTCTAAACTTTCATTTTATCACATAAATAGGGGGAAACGACCTGTGGGGCAAGTAGAATATAGAAGCTATGATGAAACTTGTAGCTGGAGCTGGCCAGTCTCCGAAGTCCACTGAACTTAGAACCAATTTTTAACCAACACACCACGCAGATTATAATACCGGTATACAAGTACAAGTTACAGAAACCGAGAATCAAAATCAACGGCATGTTGAGTTTGTCATTGATCAGAAATTGTTCGTTACAACGAATAAATCACCTACAAACAGCGATATAGTAACACAATAGAAATAAAATGCAGCTGTAATCGTATAAGCCAACAGAAAATACTTGTAGGGCCCCATTTTCACCGAGGATTTTGTTATAATGATAGGAATTAGAAGGAGGTTGAGAGTGGTGCAACGAGGGCAATCGTCCACTCAATCCATTGTGTAAGCCTCACTGTTCTGCGCTGAATCTTAGAAAATCAGTATTTGTGTGGTAAACAGGAAGAACTGAGTGAAGGTTTTGGAGAAGAAAGTAGGCGGAATAAGAATGGCAAGCAGAACAAAGCACCGTCTAACGTGCAGCATTCAGAATATGAGAATTTTCTGGAAAACATCTCTTCTAAGAATCGGTGATAGGATATACTACATGTGCTAAGTGAAATGAACGAGTTGTTTTTCATGGAACTTTTAAGAATAATCTAACAATGAAGGGCAGTATTTTATTGCTACGATATCATGTTGGGAGCGATATTACAAAGATTCAAGAAGGTATTCTTGAATCACTGGGCTAATAACGCGGAGACCCATGGATAAGACAACCGGGAACAGGAAAGAAGAAAAAACATTTAAGTAGAGGTTTGGCTGGAGCGCTGGTTATGGGTGGCACGTTCCTAAAAGTACAATTATGCCGTGTCCTAAAGAAAAGTCTACCTCTCCCTTGTTGTTGTACAGGATGGTTTGAACATTGGCGCCGACGCCGAAGGAGTCCTCATGGTCAAAGACAAGGGTGTCGGTGCCATTGCCTTGGCCGTGCCCACGAGCGAAGATCTAAAAAGTAATGGATTACGAGGCTATGGTTCTATTAACCTTGACACTCTTTCCACCATGAAGAACAAAGTCCTTGGGGATGGTGTAGACAATTTCCCGCTTGCCGTCTATCTTCCTCTTGAGCTTCCATTCCCCGACGGGCTCGTCCTTGTTGCGGTGGGTGTTCTCCAGAACAATGAACTTGCCCTCTGGGGAGGTTTCCTGGATGGAGACGTTGCCCTTGGCGGAGCGGGAATAAGATGTTCTGCTGGAGGTTTCTCCTTTAACCACTCGCATGGTTTCGGTATCGGCGACTTCATTGATTCCGGTGGTACGGACGACTTGTTCGACAAGTTGGCGAAGTCCAGGTCCGTCACCCTCTCCTTCGAGCATCTTACGGTAGATGGCAATTTCGGCATCCAGGGTTTGTTTGGTATCCAGGAGCATTTGAAGCTCAACCATGAGGGCTTGGCATTCCTCACGCATTTTTCTGATCTGGGCATCGCGGTCGTTGAGAGCAGCTTCGTAAGATCTCTGGTCGTCTTCGAGCTGATAGTTCAACTCCTGAATCTGCTTCTCAAGGAGGGCGTTCTGAAGAATACTGATTATTATTGTAGTCATTTAGTGCTCACTCTTCCTTCCAAGTCCGCCAGCTTTCCGCGAAGGTCAGCCATCTGGGTGCGAAGTCTCTTGACTTCCTCCTTCTGATAACCCTGCTCCATGTTCTGGCGGTTGCTCTGGGTCTGGATCTCCTGGACCTTCAGCTTGTACCATGATTCCATATCATTGCGGTTAGAATTCATCATTTGATCATAGTCGTTACGAATATCACGGATGGCATTAGCCAACTCGTTTTTGAAGAATTCGCGATTCTCGCTGGTGGTGTCACGAGCAGCCAAATTTTGGAGTTCCTTGATCTCCTAAAGCGTGTCTGTACAGCGTAAGAATTATGTCATACCTGATCCTGGACTCTCTTGATGAAATCAATCTCCTCCAGAAGAGTGGTGACCTGGTTCTGGTAGTCAATACGGTTCAGAGTTTCTTGATCCAATTCCTTGAGGATGAGTCAATGCTGTTTCGAAAGAGGTGACTTACAGTGCGGACACGTTGGAGCTCTCCCATGAGGCGGAAGTTCTCCTTCTTCAGACGGGTGATTTCTTCCTCCAATAGGGCTATTCTTCTCTTGAGAAGGTTGATCTCAGCCTCCAAGTTGGACAGTTTCACAAGGAGCTCGTCGATCTTCTCGCGGTCTTCATTACGAGCACGAGATGCCTCTTCAAACCTGAACAACGGATCGCATTGAACTGCTTACAGGTTTGCCTACTTTCTACGGAACTCATTAATCTGCTCCTGGAGCTTCTTGATCTCTCCCTCGAGGGCTTCCTTGTCTTTGCTAGTTTGGGTGATGACATTTGTAGCTTGGGTAACCTCCGTCTCGTACATAATACGAATTGAGCTGGTGTCCTTTCCCCAGCGATTGCGGAGCATATCCAAGTCAGCTCCAAGCTTGCGGTTTTGGGCTTCAAGGAAGCGAACCTAGAGTCATTTGTGTTACCTTTTCCAAAAGTCAAAAAACCTTCTCAATGTAGCTAGCCAACTTATCGTTAAGGTCGCTCATCTCCTTCTTTTCTCTCTCGCGACTATCACGAATGGACGAGGCGGCATTTTGGCTGAAAGGAGACATGCCGGAAGCAGAGCTAGAGTGATGGGTTTCGGTCACAATCTTGAGGACACGATTTCCAGAGCCTAAATAGTTTTATGTTTAAAATAACGAATAGCTAATGCTTACCAGGAGTATTGTAGTTCTGAGAACTGGATGTAACAGTCCGGTTGAAAGTAGGACGAGAGGAGATGGAGCTCCTGTATTCTTCAGTCATGTTTGTTCTGAAAGATGAGGAATTTTCAATTAAAGGAATTTCTAAAAAGGGACGAGAGGAGACAAAAAACAAACAAGTAGTTGGTGTTTATGGCAGGAGCGTCCTTCTCCGCGCAGGAGTGATACTGACTGGGCGTAGCCCAGGTTTGGCGACCTCGACGGAACAAGATCCATTAAACAAGAGCGATAGATTTGATGTGACTGACCACAATGAACAGAAGGAGGTCGGACAAATTGTCTCACCTTTTGTTTTCTTTACTTGTTAAGGTCAAAAGTATTTAGGAAAATGTATGTTCTATTGACGAGAAAAATCAAGTTTTTTATGAGGAGTACTCGAGAGGGGCGCGAGGAACGTAGTCATTCAAAGACTCTGTTAGAGCGGGAGGGGAGAAGAGGCTTGTGTACATTGATGTGCGCAGATGATCAGAAAAATGGCTGGATCTTGTACAGGGAAGGGGTAGTTCCCGCAGACGTCCTTCAAGAGTGACCGTTATCCGGGAGAGTGATGGTAACCCCGCGGGTGGAGGACAACACTCATTCAAATCTCCAGAGGCGTGGTTAAGGGCGGGGAACCAGTTATTTAGGTGATAGCAATTCTTCATTTATAGCCACACCCTCTGACTCAGCGGGAAGCAGCCACAGGTAGATCTTGAAGTGAAAAATGGGTCATTTACACTTCTCCATGACTGGTAGAGAAGGAATCTGTTCCTTTTGGGAAATTGCTTACTCAAGAGGAAACGGAAAGGAAAATGGGAACACTGACAAACGGATTTATGAGGTCTCGACATCATCTCTGGACAAATGAACAGTCGTTTGAAAAACTTTTCGGACAAATTAGCCGCCAAAGGAAAGCGGACGAAGTCGGCGAAATGTCTTTGATGAGAAAGCCATCCATCATCTTGTATTTCAGACAAGAAGAACTGGGAACGCCAGATTGAAGGACAAACAATTTACACAAAATAAAAAAGGGAGGGCAGGAGTTGAAGAGAGGAGACCAAGTGATTCATTCTTATTTACACACACTCTAAATACTTCACTCCTGGAAATCGCAGTTTGTTGTGAAGACGGATTGACAGGGCTCACAGAACCAGATATACCTAAAGACTGTTAAACAACAGCTAGAGATATGACCCCACCATTCGTCCTTCATCTCATCTTGATACTTTCCAAATGTTTGGAAAGAGGCACATTTTCTATTATTGCCTGTCTCCTTCTGAACTATCTGGGAAAACAGAAAACATCATAGATGGAAAGATAAAACTAACATGGGGTCGGCAACCTAAAGGGCATGCGACACGATGCTTCGCTTTTTTGTTCAGGGCTGTTCGTTCTTTCTCAGGAATATCTTCTGTTCGGCATCTAAAAGTTCCAGACTACCCAGGACCAAGACTTACTCAATAGTCTTGTTCCATTTTCCCGGGAATTCCAAAGTGCATGTTAGGGAGTCCGAAGGGCAGGACAGTATGCGCTTCTCTAGAAAGAAACAGTTCGTTTATATATAGTTACGGTAACGCATTTAAAGGATTTCCGAAGAGGCGTATTCTTTGTGAACCACCACTTGTGGCCCACAAGTATCCTTACCATATCTTGTCCAAGCAAAGACTGACGAAAAAGCAGCAATCGTCAGCCACAAGGAAAACATTAGTGAATATGCCAATTATCTCGACGGCTATCTATATACCGCATTCTTTGCCAGCATACACATGCTAAACCAAACCGGTTGACGTTGGCTATGAGGCATGGCTAATTCCTCCTTTCCCGTGTTAAGAATAGAAATCATCATAGAGAAATTTCTTGTTTCATGTTCATTTTACGTGTGAGTACATGACAGTTTTGCGTTTCTTCTGGGGGAAAAGGGGATTTACAGAGACAGGATATGATCAAGCAATAATACAGTAATACAGGGAAATACAATATGTCATAAAATACCTATATTCTTTTCTACAACTTTCTTTTCTACTTCTTGAAACTCGCAATGGAAAGGATAGACCTAATAGAATTTTTGTCTTTTTTTTCTCTTTTTTGGAACTGAAACTGATAATAAATTAAACGCATTTCCTAGCGAGAGAGAAGCAATCGCAGTAAATAGCGAGGACTGAGCTTACGGGCTAAGAAAAGCTCCAAAAAAAGGAAAGAGAGGGAAGAGAAGACGAATTTGCATTGACTACCATCCATCCAGTGAAAAGACATGGCAAAAGTAGTATAATAAAAGAGATTGGGCACACAAAATGTACTGGTCACTGGCGATTCCGAATAGGCATAAGGGAAAACATAATATCACAGCGGGATAGACTCTAAGATTAATGTGGGAGCTCTAAAAGAGGAGAATGGCCACAATTTGATAATTTAACATTTGTTCTTTCGCAATAGAAACAAAGCAAAAAATGAGAGAGAGGGAGAGAAATAAATACCATAATGAGGGAGCAAGAGGATATCCTATACTTGGCAATTAGTATTGGCTAGAGATGAGAAAAGGGAGAATAAAAGAGTGGGTGACATGACACTTGAACTGGAGTAGTTCCTTTGGCATTTGGCATTTTAATTCGGTAGCTCTAATATCTGAAAAAAGGTCTGGTTAATTTAAGAAGACACGGAAGAAGTCACCTTTGAGATGAACGTAGCCATACTGAAGGTTTTCTCATTACGGACCGCTTCCATGAAGGGCATCGCCAAAAGTTCAGGATATTTCGGTCTCTCGTTGTAGTCGCGTTCCAGGCTATAAATGAGGATAATTAGAGACGGATTCTCTGAAAGTTCCAAAAATCACAGCCTCTTTCTTCTATTACGAAAGCGGAAGGATTATGAATTTTACGCTGAGGTCATACTTTCTGTGGGGAACTTTACGTATTGAAATGGGATGGCGGAATCATGTCTTTCTGTTAGAGGGCTTGATAAGGATTTCACAATTTGTTTGTGATCTTGTTAAGACCCTCGTCAGAGTCAGAACTCGTGTAAATATTAACTGGATGCGTCTTATTTTTACATTTCATTGTGTATAGACTGACACCCAGCAGATTGAGACTACCACTACTAGCGCGAAAGGTTGCCATACTGTAAAAAGCAGCGATTGCTTTAAAACTGAAAATTGTAATGCTTCAGAGAGCCCGAAAAGTGTTCGTCTGGTTAATATGCGTAATTGTGAGACTACAAATTTTCTTGCAGTTTCTTCATTAAAAATTTGATTTTCGTATAGAGTATAGAAGGGAAAATATAGCCCGTTTCACATCTCCCCTTCTTCCAGAAGGAGTCATTTCCTTCCCAGCTCTTTCATTCAGGGTGTGAGATATTTTATGGAGCCATTTCACTACAGTAGTCTCTTCTCTACGCAGCTTTTGTCACAAATAGCCAAACGCCGAAAAATAATTGCATATCTCTCTGTCAAACGGGGGGAAAATGAGCTACCGTAGGTTTTATGCGACGCCCCCAGATATTTTTTGTTCGAATAGTCTGTTGAACATTAAATTCATGCATATTTTTTCCTTGTTTTGTTATTGTGCATGTGTGCCGCCCACGAGCAGAAGAAACTGATTCAGACAATTTGCAATGGACCAAAAGACGCGACCGAGGGACAGCAATAACTCACCAACGCTTAACAAAAAATCGGCAATCGGCGGAGAATGAACCATTCATTGGAAGTTGTGGCGGTGGTTCATCGACGACCTACAAAATTATAGAGGCTAAAATTATATGTGTGTTGAAGGTACCTGTTTCAGCTGCTCAAATGGCGTTTTCCAATTGGCATAGGGGTGTGTACCCGTGGCAATTTCGATCTGAAAAAGAAAATGGAACTGTCAGCCAGAAGGCAATTACCAATGTGATTCCTAAGCTCCACACGTCTGCACGTACATCGTAGGCCTCTTTCGTGTCACCCTGGATTCTCTCCGGTGGCATATATGGCTTACAACCCGCTTGAACTGTCTAGAATTTAAATAACAGATTTAAATATACAGAAAATAGCCTACCTTGGCAATGCTGTTTGTAAGATGACCCGAAATTCCAAAATCGCAAATTTTCACTTGACCATATTTGTTTAATAATATATTAGACGGTTTGACGTCGCGGTGAATCAAATTAAGCTGCTCTTTCATGAAGTTCAGGCCTTCAATTACCTGAAAAAGGAGTTAGTTTAAAAAAATAAATGAAAAGAAGAACTTACAGATAAAGCTACACGTCCAACAAAAGGTTCCGTGATAGGATGACCCGTCCTGAACGCCTTCCGGTAGAATTTATCCAAGGAGGTGTCCATAACTTCCATACAAATCCACACATCTCCTTCTCGGAACATGGCACCGTAAAACCTCACCATCTAAAAGAATCTCTCCTTGGAAATATACAAGATAAACACGGTACCTGGGGGCAACAGTCACTCTTCTTACAAGTATCCAATTCAACCAACATCCTCTTTTGGGATTCATCATTTATCGAAGATTTTATCCTTTTCACGGCCATGATTATCCCGGACGGTACGTGTTTCATCTTCTCCACCACTCCATAACCCCCTTTTCCCAATTCTTCAATCACCTCCAGCTCTACAGCTGCGATTTCCAATTCGTCAGCATCATTAGTGAGCCTGCAATTGGATATTAAACATGGGAAGGGCAAAGGTGAGGCACTGACTTTATTTTACACCTGTCGTCTAGGTTAAATTCTGGAGTCTCTTGTGGTGTTGGCATAGTTATTTTACCCGGGCGCTTGGACTTGACTGGAAAGGGGGAGAGTCGTGGTCTTTGAGGAAGCTACTTACGTCCCGACATGATGCGTACACTTGGAGTTATATATAACTAACTGGATTCTCTCTCTCTCTCTCTCTTGTTAAAATTCCCGACGCATAGGATATCACCTAAAATAGATCATTTTAATCGAATTTTTAAGTTGAAAAAAGAAAAGATAGAAGGAAGAGAGGAGGAGACAATAGGGACCAGGTCATTCTTTTCACAAAGCCCGAATCATGATGGCCACGGACGACATGCTTCTCTCTCACACCAGCAATCATTCTAGTGCGTCATCAGTCAGCTTTTCGACGTTGAGTCACAGACACTTTCTTTTAGGAGCGGGAGGCCAACAAAGGTCAAGTGAAGCGATTTTTCTTTTAAAGATCCCAAAGAAAGACGCACAAAATGCTGCAATTGCGGTAGTGAGGGGCCCCTCTACTGGGGGAGGAGCCAGAGACCAAGCGATAGCAAGGAGAGGGTGAGACAGAGATGGGAAAGTCCCCTTGTTTA
Source organism: Oscheius dolichura (assembly GCA_932521035.1). Classification (NCBI taxonomy): domain Eukaryota; kingdom Metazoa; phylum Nematoda; class Chromadorea; order Rhabditida; family Rhabditidae; genus Oscheius; species Oscheius dolichura. The sequence continues at coordinate 7,974,878 of OW051497.1, read as the reverse complement.
TGGAAAGCACAACAGTGTCAAATGTCAAATGAATCATCCCAGACAGTGAGGGTCAAAAGTCCCCAAAATAAGGTTACGCATCCTCCGATCGTGGGATAAATGTAGCTAGGTAAACTATTTTTGCAGGGGATGACCAGCAGGTGGAAAGGGGAACGCGAGTGAGGGAAAGCAAGCTGACCTATAGATTATTTTACAAAATCACAGAAATAGTCGCTGGGGGACCCGAGATTTTCAGGCGGCACAGGTACGAGCAGGGGTTCGTTCCTGTAAAGCAACGAGAAAACAAAGAAATCCCGCCCAACCATTGTCTAGTCTTCTTGAACTTCTGAATTTTTGGAGCCGTTTTTCTTTTTCTCCCATCAAAGGCAAAAAAAAACAGATGCAGCAGACTAAGTTGGTTATATCCCAGTTAACGGAAGAAAGAGTGAGACACGTGTAACGGCTTCAACTTCGGGAAACCCCGGTAACGAAGTCTCGTGAGAAAGTAGAGAACGGAGAACGGAAATGTCTGTTTTACCCTCAAAGAGCAGATATGAAAGGATTGAAGGGGAGGAGACAGACAGCTGGCCACGAGGATAAAAAAGACCTGAGGGATTGAAAAGGCGGCTGCGTCTCCTAGACAGAGTAGTCACACGCTTCCTTACCCAGCAAATAACATTAAAAGAGGCTAACTCTGTGAACCATTGAATCACTTGCTTTCAACAGAGCTGGATTTACGATAGATTCGCTTAGGAAAGCGGTATTACTATAAGTTTTACGGGGATGACTGTCTTTGAACAGGGAACAGTAACATTTCCGTCTAGAAATGAAAGAAAGACCAAGTCACGGGCATTAAGCCGAGTAGAGAAATGATGCTTAGGAGTTATGTGGTCTCTGACTCAGCGTTATCAACAGAAAACACGTTGAACAGCTGCCAAAGGGCGTTGTGAAAGAAATGGCGCAAATCTCCCGGTACCGGTACAAAATGTCGAAATGTACTAGGAAGGGGCCAGTGATGATGGAGGGAGTCCCCTCCCTCCCTCTATGAAAGTGTTCCTCACGCGTCAGTCGCATTAATCCAGCCCCCTCAAATAATATAAGTCATGGGGGCTTTCGCCTTCCATTTTTTACTTATTAACTTCCCGGTTTAACCGTTTTCCATAAAGATTGGGTAGAAAAAGGATGAGAAAAGTAGGCTACAGACAAGGAAGTCCCACAGCGGCAGGGGGACTAATGAGCAATTCTGCAAACCTTTGAATATGAGGGGGAATTTGGATCTGATTGAATATTTGCGGGGGAAAATAATTTATAAAGTAGCTATGCGGTTGAATTAAGCAGGACAATAGCGAACAAAGTTGAGGAGGCAACTTGTTTTTCCCAATGATGTGTATCTCGCTATTATCAGATCACTTAAGTTCGGTGATGTGTATTTTGTTAATAATTCCTGATACTTGGAGGGCTATTGTTAAACTAAATTAGCTATGAATTTTTAAAAGAACACTGTTGTTCTCAGATGCGGGTGGAACCCATAATAAAAAGTGTATTTTAGCGGAATCAGTAATAACTTTGAAAGTTCTGGCCAGATTTTTCTGATTTTTGAAGCTGTCTATGGAATTTCTGAGCTTCTATCAGGTTGCGTTCGATAAACACAAATATAAGCTCGAGACTAGATAGAAAACGATAGGAAACTCATTTGTGCGAAGAATTCGCCGTAGAAATGGGAATTTCCCTGACCAAAACATGAAAGAGATGGTTCGCGGTGGGTGTAAGAATGGTAAGAATTCAAAACATGAAGAATAATGAATAAAAACGGAGGTAGACCTTGTGGTTGTGATTCATGGATTGGCTTGTGGAATTCATGCAGGAGAAGATTATTCCACCCCTCCTCCATCTTCTGCCCCTGGAGGAGAAAACAGCTCAAACGATACTGCGCCAGGAGGAAATCTAAGATTTCAATTTTGAGTAGTCATAGTCCAAAAAGCAGCCGAAGCGACCGCAGAGTCGCCGCAAGATAAGACATCTATTTCACGTAAAAGAGTGGGTAGGCATACAAAATGTGTAGAAATATTGTGAAACCTGTGTTTTACAGTTCTGTGGACTATTTTCGTACAGAAAGAGGGAGAAATACAAAGGAATTAGCAAAAGACACCAAAAAAAAATAAAGAAACAAAGTTCAAGTAAGCTCATGGTCTGCTGCCCACGCACCATCCCATTTTTCATTCTTTTATGATTATATTTTATCAATTGCATTGTTCAACGACGAAATTGAATTCAGGAAACGCGAGAAGGCCGGCCGGATTCCGTGACATTAATGGTCTGTTGGTTAGAGAAGCGGAGGCGAAAAAATTAACTTCATAAATGGGAAGAGAAGCCAGTGAGGGGGAGCATTTATAGTGCAGGATATGAATGGAGCATCCCCGGCCCGTCTAGGATTAGAATTATTCTTCATTGAATAGCCAGTTCAGACAGGATACCTAAAACTCTCGTCACTTACGCACGCTGCTCTTTCAAGCGGATTCATTTATCCCCTATAGAAGCCCACACCCTTTTTTTATGAAATCGAACGGGAGGAAGCAATCCGACAAAATTAAATGTATAGTAGAATTAGCGTTGTGTAGGGGAGAAAGAGAGCCGCCTGCGAGCTAGCGTTTTTCACCAGCTTTGTGGGAGTGAGAGAGGGAGAGCAATCGGTCAAGGGAAGCAGGAAATAAATAAAAGAATTTTGAAGAGAAGATGAAGAGGGTGTAGAGAGGTTAGGGAGGAAGAGAATGGCTGCACCCTAATTGATACGACAAAACAGCGGACAGAGAAGTAAACCGAAAGAGGAATAGCGAGACATCTCAGTGGGAATCGATGGAGGGAAACAGCAATTCAAAGCAGCTCCCTTCACGAAGCAAAGGTTTTTAGGAAGAGAGAAGAACGACTGGAGAAAACAAAATTTGCTCCTTGGATGCACAAAAATTGCGCGACAGTTGCTACCTTTCCCTTTTATTAAGATGTTGAGAATATTATTGTAAATTCAAAAATCTTAGTAGAAAGCGAAAGCAGTGATTTTTCAATGAAAAAAAAAGCAAGCGAAGATAGGGAAAACGATGATTAATCTCAACCGGAAAGCGTAGGAAAAAATAAACCTGATCTTATCTGTTTAAATATCATCCCTAATTTGGATTATTTATCAAGAAAGCACATCAATTGAGAATAAAATCGATTTTCAGAGTACATTGAACAAGAAATCAATAATCAATGAGGGGAAAGTGAAGGAATAGAGCAAGAGAAGGATTAATGGCAGAGAAAAAGGGCAAAGGCGCCCGAGACCGGCTGATTTCTGGGTCACCCGCAGTTTGCAGGTACTTGAATGGCTCAAAATGCTTGATATTATGACGTTCTTAGTTTATTTTAAGTAGTTAATGAATATTGTGTAAATAATGTGAAAAAAAATTGAAAAGAAACGCGAAAAAACGAAGAAATAAATAAAATTAGATTTTTCCCACGCTTTGCGAGAAATTTATAGAAAAGAAAGGCAAAATACCTCATCCAAGGACTCCTGTATTGCTTATGTGGGAAAATGTCTCCAAATTTGGCTCGCATGTGTGAAAACAAATCAGCCAGCGCTTAGTGATAAACGACGGGGCTATTTGCCAAAAATTCCTGGCTCCCGCCACGAAGACCCTGCCGCCGAACGGGAGTATTCTGTTACCCCTCGCAAATCTCAATTTGAAGAACTGGTAAATAGCAACATTGTGAACTGTACTATGAGTAATGGATGATGCTTTAAGAAGACGTTTGGATACCGGATGCACTGTGGAGAGCAGAGTGAGTTATATTTAAACAATATTAATAAACACACCTCTTAAAATCATATATATTTACTATAAAATCTATATAATAACGTTCAAAAAGGAGTAATAATATTATTTGCGATGAGTAATAAGTTATTTCGTAACTAGTCATTGCATTTAAAAAAATTTCGACGCATTCTACGCAAATTAAAGGAAATTGCGCATTTTGTAAGGAAACCGTTGCACTAAAATAGAAAAACATTTGGTTAGAGCTTGTTTTGCGCATTGCTGCTACATTTTCCTTATGTTTTCGACCTATATGCCCAAACACAATAATATGTTCCTGGTGTCGCTGGCTGGATTTGTTTGCGTTCCTTGTTTATCCCTTCCTTGAGGGGTCATCAGCCTCAAGCTGGCCAAACTTTATATATTATACCTTCCAGAGCAGTGTAGTTCCTAAGGAACAGCTCGTTTTTAAACAATTGGATTTTTTTCTATCGCCATCTTAGCCCGCCTGCATTGTCTAGGGTGCAATTTGCAACGTCCTGCAGAGTCTATACTTGCAAGTTTCCATGACAACATTCGTTTTCTGCTTTGATTTCAATTTTCACCCGTAAAAATGATTCGCTTACAGGATTCGGGAATAGAAGTTCGTCGAATGAGACACCCGGGGAGAAAATCGGAGGAGATGTATGCCACAGTGACGAGCACAGCCGGAGAGCCCGAAGGCAATTGGGACGTGAGTTTTGAAAGTAGTAGGGACTTTATGGAAGTGTATTATTACAGATTGCTTCTATCCTTTGGATTGTCGTGTTTGCTTTGACTGTATGGCTATTTCAACTGCCCATGTCCGTTTGGTTTAGTCATAAAGTCAACTGGTAAGTTGCCTATTTGTTTTATTTTAAGCTTTTTAAAAGAATAAGCTACGGTTCTAAAAACTTCTACACCCTAAAAAGACGGATAAATGATTCAGGAATCTGATGCATGCCTCCTTTCTCTTCTATGTGGTCTCCCTTTCCTGCGGGCTTTATTTGTATTTGAAATATGGCAGTCTATCCAAATGGAGCAAGCGTTCCCCTCTGCTCTACGTGACCTCGGTTGTTCTATTCCTGGCCGGTTCAATCTGGTAAGTTGCCGTCGCCTGTTTTTGACCAAATTCATAATTAAATTTCAGCTTTTGTTCGGCGACGTTTGCCCTTTTCGGCTTGTGGTCCGTCGGGATCTGTTTCTTTACACTAATGTTCCTTCTCTCCCTGTCAGAGATACTTGCGTAGAAGCTTTTGTTTGCCATTGATCTATCGGTTGATCTCTCTCACACAATTCCACCCTATAGCTTTTATCATCAGATGCTCACTTTGTTCATTATCTCTTTCTCCCAACTTTTGTGCACATCATCTCCCGGCGATCTCCATCCATTATTACCAGTTGATAAAATTAAATTGCTCTTATTCTAATAAATTTAAAGTGAAGATAATCCTGTTTTAATGTTGTGATCTCGCCACGAAGACCCAAAAAGTACCCGCACGTGTTGCTGTTTCTCTTTTTGATTCCACCTCATATAAATACGATAAGCCGATCATAGCCGCGTTGCTGTGAGGTGTTCTCAATGGGCTTCATTTTCACATGGCAGCAGCTGACTTGGTTTTTTGAGCGGGTTTAAGTGTGTGGTCCATGACTTTCGTCTCCTCCTGTTTGTTTTGATTTTATCTCTTTTAATTATTTTCTCTTAATTTGCTTTGTAAAAGTAACCAAGAACTCTCTATAGGACAGGAACATCGTCACTTTTAGACGATCTTATCCGCCCTTAGTCTCTATAAATCCTGTGTTGTGTATCCTGACAATTTTTGACTTTCGATGATGTATGTGAGGGGGTTTTCAACACCAGAAGAGGGGACGACTAAGGGATCTAAAAAAAAGCAGTCCGTAATTCCTAAAAGTTCTGGGCTTAAAGACCATTAATAACAGCAACAATATTAGGGGGAGATCCCCCTAATGTTTGAGATCTTTACTGAGGAATTCGCCCGCCCTAACTATTTTCCGAGAGAAAACTGAACTTAGGCATTATTTTATTAGTCTGGCTAGACAGTGTTATGGAATAATAAGTTACTTCTTCCTTTGTGGTCATCTCTCATTTCCCCAGTTATTTCCTGAGGTGAATGCGGAAATACGAAATGCTGAACGAATCTCACGTGGAGAAGTCACATTTCTGTAGCAAAATACTTGCCTATACGGTGTCTCTGCGTTCTATAGGACCTTCTGAAGTTAAAATGAACGCATTGTGCCTCTTTCCTCCTCTAACTTGTCCCATTTTCGGATTAGAACAGAGAACGTACCAATTCCCGGCCTCCTTAGTCATGTTTTGACTATTCCATTCCCCAAACCTTCTAACAATTGTTTAAACAATGGTTCTATCCATAACTGGGGTTTATTTACCACCTCGTGTAGACAAAACAATGCCAATTGCAACAGACTGTCCCCGGATAACATGACAAACACTCGATTGTTTCCACTCTCCTCTATTTAGTTTTTCTCTCTATTTTTTCTCTATAACATTATTTCTAAGTAAAAATGACTGTAATTCGTATTATCAGTGTAAGGTCCTCCTTGGCCATGAATCCTTCTTTCTATAGTTAATGACCGCGTCTTGGATGTCCACTTTTTGCGCACTCCCGCGACAATTGGCTTCCCCTGGCCACCAATCCTTTCAGCGTGTGTGCTCCCTTCTACGAAAATGAATCAAAAAAACAATTGATACTTTCGTTTCTTCCCGGAATTGAATTGGAAGAGTTCACTTTCTCGGAGATGATGCTCGTTGCTCATCTACTCTCAGAAAAGGCGTGGTGGTATTCGCCCTAACGTATCCTAATTGTGACTTCACACCGTCTAAAAATCGAGAAAATTAGTTTCATCAGGGCTTCGGCCAGCGTCGCGAGCTAAAGGAAGTCACTAATTGCAGTCGTCGATATCTTATGTAACCGTCCTCTCCCTCTTCTTCTTCTTTACTCCACCCCTTTTTGGATCCTATGGTAGTGCCGGAAGTGCGAGGACCTGCTGCTTCTTTCGTCTACATGCCCCCTTATCAGGTATCCACTTAGACTGGCCCTATAGATAACTTCTCGCACATAAGTTAGTAGGGCCATAAACTAGCAAAAAAAGGTTTCCGGCGGCAGGTGTTCAAAGAGGGCACACGAGCTGTTGCCAAATTAAAGAACATTTTCATTTCCACGCGGTCGTTCATTTTATGATAGTTTTTGAACTGATTGATATTGACCAGAAATAATATTAGTGACTTATTCGTGACTGATTTAAAGCGGGAGTCTAAAGTTCAAGTGGCTGGAAGAGAATTTCAATTTGAAAATGAAGCCATAAAGAGGATAACACACACATTGGTAGTGTTGTTTTGATCTCTTTAATAAAAAACTACTATTTGGCGCCAGTTCAAGTCCTTCTTTTAAAATCTACCGTACTTCATGACTCCCAATTTACGCCCTGAAACAAGGGCGTCTCTTTCCCAGACATCTTTTGATTCAAGCACGCATAGAAACTCCACTGTTCTCCGACTCCTAATCATTTATGTCTAGAAAGCGTCTAATATTCAAGCGAGGAAAAATTAGCTATACCGAAGGTTATTTAAAGGGTAGAGAGCACGAAAATATGTCTTGCCCAGGTGCTACCTTGATTGGTTCGTTCTTTTTGACCATTTTCCACCCGTTGTTTGCCAGTTCACACTGTCAGTGTCAATAATTTTAAGAAGTGAAGCTTCTATCCAAGGAGCTTCGAAAGCTCACGTGAAAACAATCTTAAGAGAATTCCGGGTTGATTTTTAAACGAGTTGGAAGTAGTAGTACCGTATCCCCCATAAAATAAAATCACATCACGCCTTTCTGAAACAACATCGAAATGAGGATCGAATTGTGGAAATGTGCCCTTCTTGTTTTCTAAACTTTGCTATTTGGGTAGGCACAAACAATTTAGCAAATTTATTCGCTTTCACTGGGATAAAATGTCTTTAAATTGCTTGACTACCCCATGTAGCTCTTTATTTGGTGTTGAGATTGACTTCTATCCCCTTACCTATAAACACCAGTACAAGAGATGTCTCCCTGCCGTTGTTTTGACACTTCTGACACAGAAAGCCCTCTCTGTATTGGAGCTAGGGCTCTCCTAATTGCTCAATGCTAACTTATGATGCACATGCCTCCACATTGATTCGGTTTCATTCAGCATTTTCGCTTGTTACTTGAGCCGGGGTGCAGTGGGATCCGGGGGCCATCCTCCCAGGTCCAACTTTAATTTGCATCTTGATGACTGAGTCATCTGCTTCTACTGGAATCCGTCCAATGTGTCAATTCTCTTAAAATCTTGCTCTTGCTGGTACAGTAATCTCGGGGTTTCCCTAATTCGAAGACCAGACTGGAATGTTCCGCTTTACCATGGCCTTATCCTATTCCCCCAAAGCCAGTGACAAATTGAATTTGGTTACGTGTTCTGCCAGAAATCTGAACCGCCTACTCTAGTCTCTTAAAATCATTCGAAGTCTCGGAGAGGAGGAAGTGTTGTTAGCCATCTCTGTTATTCAATTTTCACATTGAAAAGGGGTGAAAAATAACAAGTCATTGTCAGTTAGACTAGGAATAATCAAAGGAAAATTGAAGCAGGAAGTTAGCTAGAGGTAGTTATTACACCGTCTGGGAGCACCTCCACTCGCTTAACAATCATCAGTTAAGATTCCAATCAAAAGTTATGCCCCACTTCGTCACACGGTTGAGGTATGCCGGCCTCTTTTTACCCGGTCGGCTTCACGCCCTTCACAAAATTGACTTGTTGTCATCAGTTTGTTGCAATATGCCGCTGCAGATCAGTCGCCATGCTCATTTAACCTTAAGAATTTTCTAAATTCCAGGGTAAACAAGAAGAAGGAAATGCCCCTCCGCTCAGTTGCTGCTAGTGAACTAAACAGTTTAGGAGATGTCAAAAGACCACTTCCTCTTTTCGTTTCCCGACGCGATAAGCTTTCAATTAGCCTCTAGAAGTTCTAACCACGTCTCTCCGCGTATTTCTAAAAGTTCGGGAGATGTCTTGTCGTCTCCTTTAATAGACATTCCCCCGTACGAGAGAGCTCATAAACCAAATTTGTTGCCATCCCGTTTTTTTGGGGGGTGGACAGGGATTGTTTTAGACCGGGGAAGTGTGAAAACTTATTGTCTATTGCCTTCTTAATTCCGTACTTTTTCCTTACATATTAAGGAACTTCGTTTAGTTTTGGAAAAATAGAAGGGTAGACGTGCCTCCCTCCGATTGCATCCCCTCATCACTTAAAAAGTTCTCGCCTCCTCTGCTTTTCCCCTTTCCATGATTGTGTGTGGTTTTCTTAGAGACGACTCGCTTCTGGGATTCACCGTCCGGGTTAGCTCAAGTTAATTCGGTTACTAGAGGGCTCGAGGGCAACCTAATTCACTCTCGGTCCGTTCCATAGAACTTCTCCGCTTCCTTCGAGGTGTCTATAATCTTCTCGTACAGTGATCTTATAAAAGAAAAAGGGGCGTCTACAATAGCGTTCTATTAATTTTTACGGTTCAATCACTCTTGTTGTGTTGGCGGGAGTAGTTTGTGGTGCGTTTCCACCTGACTTTTCTTCTTTTGTGACGTTCCCTGTGTTCATCTTTCTGACAAGAAAAGGGGAATAGGATGTGTTCTTGGAAAAGCCCTAGCTGAAAACAGCGGGAAATTACAATAGCGTGAAAAATAAGAGATCGTGCTCTGCTCTAGGAAAGGAACATTCGACGGTCCTCATGTAAACACCCATTAAAATATTTATCAAAGCTGTGGTCTCTTATTTAAAAAAAACTATTGAGGTATGGTACTTCCATTAATTGTAGTCATTTCAAGCAAAAACATTTTCCATTTTCCTCCTCTATCCACAGCGTTTCTCTTTAAATATATCGTTCTTTTTTATTGTCTGTTAACCAGCCTTTGTTTCACATATTTGTGAACAGAACAAGGAAGTTTGCTAAAAAGAAAGCTAGAAAAACGGCTCAAGTAAAAATGTTGTAAAATGCGCCTTACAGTAGCTAAGCAACCGCCAATTCAAATACGCCCTAGTGTACCTTTTAAGGCACTGGTGAGTAGATTAAAGGGGGGATTTTGGGGGGTTTCCTAGCGAAGGCCAGCGTGTCCATCATTCCAATGTTACTCTTCCCCGGTAGGACGCCACATCGGTAAATGTCATCTAACTCTCTCCTCTCTGCACATTTTTGCCCGTTTGAACTAGTCGTAGGCGTAGTGGATTATTTCTGCTGCTACAAAATATATGAGATACTAATCCGGGTGAATAAGGCGTGCTCTGGAACTATAGAAAATTACCCTCTCTCCCCCGCCTTCGCAGTTTGTGCTACTAATCCGGAGTCTCTTTCTAATTGTCTAGAATCCTCATCCCCACCTGCTCTTTTGGCACATATTCAAAAACAGAGTTATATTTTCCCGAAGAAGATGTTTATAGCGAGACACCCTTCGTACTCCTTTTGATGGCATGATTAATTTCAGGTAAACAGGTCGCCTGCTTTTTCTGCTTCAAGAAGCGGAGACTTTTAACCATAACAATCTGCTTTGAACATAGCCTTTAAATGAAAAAAAAACTATTGTTTTCATATTGAGCACATTTCCCATCTCTGGAGAGACACGCCATTTCTTGAAAGCTCACACGTTAGGATTTGACTTTGATCCTTGTGAGCTAATTTCCTATTCGTATATTGCAACATTAGTCGTTTTTCTTCTCTGAGAGTGTAAGCATCAGATTTCTATCACGAGAACTTCTTCCTCATTTTTCAATGTGGTGGGTGGGGGAGATGGATCTCTATTCGTTTTTTGTATGAAACCTGAACGCTTTCCCCGGTTGACAGGTTGTCCGCCTGCTCTTTCGGAGGGGTATCACATCAGAGCCAAATGAACCCAGAGAGGCTTTTCGGGATGTCCTCACATTCATTACTCTTTGACATTTGTTTTGAAGCTCTAAAACCTATATGTGATGACGAGGAGGTGGATACAACCCAATAAGGAATAAAGTTAGTCCGACAACGTGACCACTTCAACTGTTGAAGAGAGTGTGCAGTTGCAGGCGGGCCTCTTGGGGATCCCTCCAGACGGTTACTCCCGGCTTCGCTTCTGTTCCTTATTGGAAATGCCACCTTTCATGTGGAAGAATCACAAGGCTCCCCTGACCTTAGCCCCCAGACACACACATACCTTTGGTTGGTTTCATTCGTATGTAGTTCATCGGAGGACTGACCCCGCCCATTCGCCGATTCGCCCGGAGTCTCCATTGCAAAATGCTCCTTGTGTTGGCTAAATTCCTATTTGACATTTGTCTAATAATTGGAAGCTTGACGGGATCTACACAGATCTTTTGTCCTCCGCTTGAGACGAAGGGGAATGTTTTGACTTTCATTTATTTGCTTTCATTTTACCTCTCCTTATCCACACTTTTCTTATTTGGCAACAACATCCTGTGATCTTGAATATATCCACGTTGATGATGTTATTTTCAGAAAAGGATGGACTGGTTGACGGCAGAAGGTCATCCTCAATGTTTTTATAATAGAACATGCCGACCATTTAATATCTCAGCTTTCGTAAGTTCATTTTTCTTTTCTTAGAAAATCTTCCCCCCTCTCTCTCTCTCTCCATAAAGTGGCTTCTTTATTCTTACGGTAATTACCTTCGTTCACTATATGAAGTTAACTAAAAATCTTATGGGGAATGCCTCATCCTAACGTCATTGTTTATGTAGACACACACGGGGAACTATCTTTAGCTTTCCCTAATTGTACGTCAAATTCACATCGGGTCTCGCCATCAAAAACCTCAGAAACATACCCAGACCCCTTCTGACTCATTCATTTAAGGATACCATAAGGTCAGGGATCCTTATACTTTTTGGGAAAGTCAAGGAAGTGCATCCTTAAAAAGTGCCATGTCGTCAAATATTCCCTATGGTGCTCGTTAGGGGGTAAAAAGTACTCAGTGGGTCGCGTGGGGTTAAGCCACAAATGGGACAGTGTTCATGTTCCTCTTCTCGTACCGGAAAAGATTTCACGTGTTTTCCTTGAGCCAGCTAACTTGCTGTTATTAACGGAACCATTGGGTGATGGATTTGTATTTCCGGAACATTTCGGGAGCGTGTTATAAAAGGAAATATTGCGAATCTATGCAGGGTACTTCTATGTTTTCCCCCGGTTGCAGGTACCACTAGACTGGGCTCTGCCGCTATATGGCTACTGGATGCCGATTATAGTCTGCCTCACGCTGGCGACGAATTCCTTCATTGTGCTGGTCTTGTCTCACAAGTACCTCCGAACGCCAACGAATTACGTCCTTCTGGCCATGGCGGTGTCTGAACTCTTCACGGGCATTTCATGCATTCCTTGGTTTATTTACTACTTTACTTTAGGAGGTGAGTGATCTCGGAGGGGTAGAAAGAGATGAATTTTAATTGAAGCCACACTCACACTTTTCTCTCTTGCTCCCCACGCTCTCACACGCAAATAAATGATCTTGGCTTCTTCTTCGTTGCGCGAGCCGTTTCATGGAGCGTAATTATATGGCACTTCGTCTGCCTTAGTGCGTTTCAATAGAATTATTTGCTTGATCTTTACAAATGTGCGAGTAGGCAAGAATTGTCATGTTTCCAAGGTTTAATAGTACCAAAATCTAAAAATCGAAATGACAGGGATGCGACTTTTTCGACCAGGGCTTGATAGATGCTCCTTTTCGCTCTGCATCAAATTTTTGACCAAAGGCGAGGCGTGTAGAAAAACGCAGTCCAAAATGATTGAATGTTGTTTAATAGAAATGGTGAGCTTACGGTATTCTGTTTTGAGAAGCGAGAAAATGAAATTTTAAAATATACGCCTTGAATTTATATTTAGTGGCCATTCTCGCAGTTGTTGTAGGACAAAATTACCCCATAAAAAGAAGATAAATTGAGACAAAGATGCTGGGAGCAATTTTAAAGCTATCAATCATTCTTTCCCATTTCCAGGCTATAGAAATGAGGCAATTTATGGTCTACCCGAATTTTGGTGTAGGGTCTCTCCCTACGTAGCAGCAATTCTTCCATCCATCTTTCATTCTACAGCAATTTGGCTGACAGTATATCTTGCCATCCAAAGATATGTTTACATTTGTGTGCCTACATTGGTCAGGAGGTTTTGTACCCTTGACAGAAGCCGACAGGTAGCTGTTCTTGTTTAACTGGTCTAGTTATATTTTCAGGTAACGGTAATTATTTGTATCTTCTCCGTGCTAATCTACACACCGGAGCTGATGGCCAGCTATACTTTCTCGCACACACTGTTCGATCCTGTAATGAATAGTGAGTCTTATGTATGCCCTATAGGGCTAGAAAGGGCAAGCCCCTCTTTGGTAATGTGTTTTTACCATGAGAGCTGATCCTATTTTTGAAAAACAAGGGAATTAATAATATCCCTTCCTTGGAAAAGAAGGAGAATAAATAAAGCCAGAGACAATAGGAAAAAGTACTTTATTTTCAGTCAGTCGAAGGTTATGCTACAAACAACAGACGGCCATACTTCGCTCGGTGGGGAACCTCTACTACAAGACGTTGTATATTGGGCAATGCACACTGGTCCATCTGATGCCTTGTGTTCTTTTGGTTATCTTTACCTGGAAACTGGTCAATGCCATACGGGTGGCTGATAGGAGGCATGCTTACCTTCTTGCTAGGTAAATTTTGAAAGACATAGGAACTCCTAGGGAAGTCCCAACCGTGCACCCAGGTCCAGAAGCTCTTGTGCAGCTAATGTTTGCATTCCTTTCAGGAGCTGCGCGCGAGAAAGATCCCAGACAATTTTTGGGAAACTTCCTTGATATCCTATTTTTCAGGGCGAGTAATAGGATAGAAAAGAGAAGCGTAATGGTTCATGACCCCGATGAAGCAGCAAAGAGGCTATCTCACCTCTCTAAACCCCGAGAGAGCATTAGCGAGCCCAGGCGTGTCCAGGGCCTCAAGCAGGTACTCCTCTTCGTCTGGGATGATGTCATTCTGAATTCCATTTAGAATACACGAATGCTCGTGGTAGTGATTCTGATATTTTTAATTACTGAAATTCCCGCGGCCATTATCTTTATCATTCATGTGTTATCCGTTTCACTGAGTATTAGCATTATCTCCTACAAACTTCTGAATGTTCTACTCATTGTTAGGTAAGGGAGCAAAAGATGGCTGTTCGCTAAACACCTAATTATAGAAATGTCCTCATCGTTAGTTCGTATCCATTCCGTTTTGCCATCTACTGTGGCATGTCACAACAATTTCGAGATGTCGTGAAACAGGTAAGCATATTTTAAGAGCGAGCTGGAATCATAACATCTACGAGGGAGTACGGCTACGAATAGTAGATGAATATGAATATTGACCTTAAAGTTAGGAGCCATGCCAACAAAACGTCTGAGGCGAAGAGTGGGGCTTCCTCGTGCAAAATATCCTTTTAATGGATAAATAGAGCTATGCTAAAGGTTACTGTAGACTGCTCCAGACTTAAAGACACTTTGTTTTCTGAAACAAAATGGTTAAATGAACTTTTGGGCCGCTAAGGAAACCTAATAGAACACTGGCTAATTCCCACTTGCACAGCTCCTTATAAAACAGAAGAAAAGTGCCTTTTAGATGCTCAAGGAGCAGTCTTTCTTAATGATTTTGACCCAAACCATCCACATACCCGAGCATTCTTCTCAATAGCCCCTTAGATCTACACTGTTCCATATTCTACACTTCTCTTTTCTCATTTACTCTAATTAAATGTTATTCTGCTAGGTAAATTGACTAAAAACATTCGAATATTTTGACAATCCCCTTCTAACGAGATAAATTTCATTTTCAGATGTTTACCGGACGATTTTTCCCGCAGTTAATTGGAGACAAAGACAATTCTACTACAATGGTATTAGTACACGTGGAAAAAGACAGCGAGGCCAGGTGAAAATACTTTCTTATCCTCTTTTTACCATAAGAATTAAAGATCCGCCCTTGTTGTTCAAAATGGGAAGAATCGTAACTCCATTGCAAAGAGTAGCATTCTGCAGAAACCGAATGAGAAGGTTTGTTTATACTTACCATATGCTTGAAACTTTAATCGGAGAGTAGTAGCAGTAGTTGAAGCACCTAGAATTCACCATAAAAAGAGAGATTATAATTAACATAGTTTCGTGTAACTAAGCTATTCAGGAAAGGTCCTCTTCGGTCATTCGCGATATGTGTTAACCGCAGGTAATGAACATGACTCCTCCTCCTCGTTCTCCAAATTAAAACGCCTGTATTTTTTGTCTCTACCGCTTCCCAAAAATTACCTATTTTAATGGAACTGTCAGAATCCGTTTAGTAAACTAGGTCCTGCAACGAGAACGCACGGCAGTTAAATGGACAGCTTCAAGGAAGTAGGATTAGCCGGATCCTGACAGTTCCTTTAAAGCATGAAATACCGCATGTCAGACTCA
Source organism: Oscheius dolichura (assembly GCA_932521035.1). Taxonomy (NCBI): domain Eukaryota; kingdom Metazoa; phylum Nematoda; class Chromadorea; order Rhabditida; family Rhabditidae; genus Oscheius; species Oscheius dolichura. Next base: position 7,959,609 of record OW051497.1, on the reverse strand, counting down.
GCACCACAATTGCGCCCCCATTTTACCTAGAGAGAGATTATCGTTTAGAAGAAAGTGTTCTCCTAGAGTAATAGAAAAAGAGTCTTATATTTCTGCACCGTCACGCTTCGAATGAACTGGCCAGAAGGAGTTGAATCGGGGTGTTTCCCCCACGTCCTCGAGAGCCAGAAGAGATTAGCGCATGACTTTTTCGTAAAGTCCTCCTCTCCCTTCTTCTATTGCCTGAAATGGAAATGTCTAAATTCTACCCTTTTCAGTGGTTGCAATGTAATCTCTCCGAGAGTAGCGAGCTGGTACCCTTCGACCCTTATCTCAGCGACCTCAATGTACTAATGGAAGTGCCATCAGAGTTTGATATCTATACGGCTTGGGTTGGAGACAATCAGCGCGATGTTTCTACACAAGTCGAATGCCGGCTGGCTCTGATCGCCAGCAGGAGGGAGTCGATGCTCACGGCCGCCCTCAAGGAACAGTGTCAAGTCATGCTACAACAGGCCCTATAAAACTGTGTACACCCTTATAAATACCGGTATTTACGGACGAGTATCAAAGAGACATAATATACTTGTAATTTATATCTTATGCTGCTTGTATTTATCATTTCACAGAATAAACTTTATTCTCCTCTTTTTCTCTTGCTTTTCCAGATTAAAGGATTAATTAATTTAACCCAAAATTTATGCTACTTGCGTACGGTGGAATATCATCAATAACAGGAAGAATGATACCGCTTCTGACCCGAGTATGTACCAAGATGCTTTGGTGAAGGAAAGCGTGGCCCAAACCCGACGCGAGCGGCCGCGTAGCGTGTTAAGGGCTTCGTTTATCTGTCTTGCACTGGATGTCCACTACTAATAACGATTCTCTGGCTCAGTTTCACTTTTACTTGAGTAGATAACGGCCGGGACCAGTTTCCGGTCATTTTCCTTGGGTTTTAGCTAATTTTAAAGTATTTTAAACCTGTAATCGCCGGAATAGATAGCTTGTCTTCAAGAAACTCGTTAATCCGCTTGTCGATAATATGTTTTCAACTTCTCCGGGAAGAAGCCGTCATTTTTAAAGAGGGAATTGGCTCTTTTCTCGAAATTCTCATTATTTATGGAAGAACGTCTCTCATTTTAATGACTGCGTATCCTTTTCGGGCGCTCTTTGGCAGTTTTAATAAGAAAATTTAAATTTTTCTCCGAATATTGGGAATGATTCTATCAAAAGACTGCCCCATTTCCGCTGTTCAAAGTGCAAGAGAGCTACTTCCGTGGGCTCCGTTCCAACGTAACATGCCAAGTTTGTGTCAACAGTAGGTCATCAAGCGAAATGCACTCACTCAGAGCTAAATGCCTCGCGCCCAATTGCCCAGACCCATCCAGACAACACCTTGATTTGTTGTTGTTTGCTCTACTCAAAAGATTTGATGCTGAAGTCTCGTAGAAATATGTTCAGCTATTCTTTCCAATTGCGATTTCAAATCAGACTTTTTGGTGGACAGCTACATGAACGCCAGCCCGTTCGTTTCTCGCTGAACACCTGCACAATCACGAAAAACTGCCGGGGCACCACTTTTTCTCCGCCTTTTTTTCTGTTATTCTTGTCTATCAGCCAAGCACCTGCAATGGGTCTATTTTAATCGTGCCCCCCTTCCCCTCGAACCATCTGAGCCATCTGCCCATATCCTCCCCCTCGTCTGCTCCATTTTCTCACAGCCTTCCTCCCTTTAGTCGCTTCTCACCCTCGTCTATTTTCTCCCAAGCGGTACTAAGCCAATTATTTAAAAGTGCAGCAGAATAAAAAAAGTATATCTGCCTCTGCCCCTCATGTGCGGGCTAGGGGGACTACAATTAGCCAATAAATCCTTCTTTTTCGAGTTTCACGGCCTACTGAACCTTTTAGCCGAAACTAGGCGCAGTAAATCATGTGTGTAGGGGGCTTGATGCTTTTCTGGTCCCTTAAAGCTGGTCCAGTCCCCATTTTAATCTCGCCTTTCCCGCCTTCGCACTCGTCTTTTTACTGTAGTAATCATCCTTTTTCACTTAGACACCGACACCCTATGCGCGATTTTTACGATGTGCGTCAAAAGGCGAAATTTCAGTGCCTACATTTATGACTCAGTTCCCCGACAGGGCTATTTCTTCTTCCCCCGCAGGCTGATATTGTTCGTCCATTGTTCTGCCCTTAGCTCTCTTTTGTAAATAATAGTTCTCCGGCCCAGAACAGCCATAAATTAGCCGGGAAAACCCGCCGTATTCTTTTAAATTGAGAGTGTTTTAAACGAAATTGAGCGTCAAAAACGTTAAAAGCGCCCTTTTCAGGTCGGTTAGACAATCCTTGATCTCTTTAATTGACCGTAAGAACGAGCGAACAGTGTAACTTCAAATTCGAAAAGCGGAAAAATAACAAAGTCGAAGACTTTTGGAGCATCACACATTCCATAAAGACAAGAGAAACGGAAACGCATTGCAGCAATGATCCGGCGGGGTGTAACTTCATAGGGGGCTTCCTCTCGTCCTTTTGGCTGCCAGTTCCGGGCCTAGCTGACCACCCACTGACCCCCTGCCGATCGATGCGGCTGGTATGAGCCGTTGCCCATGTGTAATTCTCGTCATCCATTATGCGGCTACCGCGCTACCCGCGACTTATCGGATTTCCTTTGTTATATTCAATTTTAGCTTATTTCCTCCTGATATAATAATACTATTGGAAGCGTTGTTTATCCTCTAAAGGGCTTCTACTTCCTGTTGTCCGTCAATTAATCCTATTTTTCAGGTCTTTTTTTGTTTTGTCTCTTTGTAATCATGAGGTAGTATAGGAACCAGAAGAACTGGGCTAAAATATCAAGTGAGTTTTATTCATAGCTACCTCATTACATTTGCAAATTTGCCTCTCTTTAATTGGGGCAATTAATGTTTCACAGAATGAGCTGGCCTAACGGCGCTATGCGCTGTGATGTGATGCCAACGATCAGTGAAGATAGTGACCAGGCCATCCTCGACGAGCACGGCAGCCACGATGCTAACATCGAGCAGGTAAGAGTCACTCTACTGGTCAAGTGAAGATGTTTTCTGGTCAAAAAAAGGGACCATCGATTCCGGGTCCCCGTAGGGGCCAGTGTTTTCATTTTTCTTAACCCTCTTCTTCCTCGAAATCCTCTCAACGCGTAAACCATACATTCCGCGTCTGCATCCTTTTGATTAATCCCTTTTAATCTCATCCCTTGGTCATTTTTTACCATTGAATTTATGCAAATTATCCCGGTTGCGCGAAGCCATTGTTTGCGTTTAATATCCCAGCCTTTTCTCATTCACAGTGGCCTTCTTTTCAGCTGATGGTCAACATGTTGGAGGACAGGGACAAGTTACAAGATCAGTTAGAAGGGTATAAAATAACCTTGGATCAGCGAGATCAAAGGATACATGAGCTGGAAAGGGAGAGGGAAAGCCTCAAGCGGCAGGTCGATGTCCATACCCAGCATTTGCCCCAGGTTGGTTGTACTGTAATTTAACCGTGGGACAATTGCTCATTTGTTTTCTATCACACGGAATGGCTTTGTCTTTTCTCTCCTGCCTATTGACTCCGGGGCTGCGCTAGGTAATAGCCGGGGGGCGCACATCTCAATTTGGGCGCGCTGTCAGGACTACGGCTCCAAGGAGAAAACTACTACCTGCCGATTTTGTGGGCCAGTCGTTTTCGTTTCCTGATTATAGGCCATAGAGAAAAACGCGGCACATTAATCCGAAAAATTGTTGATCTTTCGTGTGAAAAATGTGTTTATAAGAGGAAAGCAAGGAGAAGATGACCCGCCACACACATCTATATTTTAATCTTTGCCCACCCCACCCCTCCATGTCTTTCCCAACCCGGCACCAATACGCTAACTTTGGCAATGGCAATTAGATTCCATCAGATTTTGACAAATTTGACAAATTTCTTGCCCCCGCCTGCCCTGTCAAACGTTTACTATGAAATCAGTAGCAGAGCAGGGCAAGAGATGAAAGAGGGCTTTGCTTTTTATGTCGGGGCCAGAAGGGGTGGGATTGGATTTCAGACTAGCTGCCAACCAATGGATCCTTCATTTACTTGCCACTTTTTCTCGGAATACCCAATGAGATAAAGTAGTGCTATTTCAGGAACTGCAATCCATGTCCATAGAGCTTGTTCAAATTAGGGAACAACTGCTCGAAAAGGATGAGGAGATCGTCGAACTCAAGGTACATCCGGTCTCTTATAACCTTATTGCCATCGTCTAAATTTAGGCAGAAAGGAACAACACCCGATTATTATTAGAACACTTGGAATGTCTTGTCTCCCGACACGAAAGGTCTCTTCGGGTGACCGTTATGAAGAGGCAGGCCCAAAGTCCCGCGGGGGTAACGGAGTTATGACAACACCTAATTGACCAAAAAGTTTTTAGGTGTCTTCGGAGGTCGAGGTACTAAAAGCGTTGAAAAGCCTCTTCGAACACCACAAGGCGTTAGATGAAAAGGTCAGTTTTACATCAACTGGAAGAATCTATGGTCACCCCTTCTAGGTCAGGGAACGTCTCCGAGTCGCAATGGAAAGGGTAGCCGCGCTGGAGCTCGAAGTGGGCGGAAAAACGGAAGAGAATGTCTCACTGAAGAGCAAATTAGCCATGATTCAGACGGAAATGGAAGAATCACAAGTGAACTAAATGGCAATAGTTAAACAAAGTTGTTTTCAGCTACGAGGAAAACCAAATGGTGGACTGAGTGGTGAATCAACGGCTCGGCTAATAGAGATGCAAGAAGCCTGTGAACGAATGAAGGTGGAGCTTACTAATTCCCTGAAGCAATCTAATGATCTTACTAATAGGTTTGACTTTATGATTCTTTGCTTTCTACCGTATTCTTTAGAAACTCTGATCTGGAGTCACAGCTTTCTTCTCAACAGAAGGAGACCCACAGCCTGATGGAACAGATAACTTCCCTTAAAAACCAAATCCAAGAGGTTTCTCACTCCAATTTTTATTTAAATTATTTGTATTCAGACTGAAGCCCAGCTGCATGACCAACAGACAAGGATACAGACGCTAGAAAGCAGGCACATATCGGCTCAGAGAGAAGTCACCTGCGCAAGGGACCTCAATGACAAACTGGAACATCAGGTACGCTTTATAGACTACTTTTTCCTATACGGCCTTCTATTTTTACTGTGTGATAGACACATTCCATTTCAAAATCTTATAGCCGTGTGAATATAGCGCGTGGTAATTTGAGAAGCTTCAGAACTTTTCTCGTAGGGTCCACACAATGCGCAGCTGTTGGCCAAGAAGTGAAGGCTCGCGCGGATTAATACACCATCGGGTGGCGGTCAAATACTAAGGGGATTGTTTTCAGTTGGCTAATAAAGATGCTGCTGTACGGCTGAATGAGGAGAAGGTTCACTCGTTACAAGAGAGGCTGGAATTGGCTGAGAAACAATTGGCTCAATCTTTGAAAAAGGCCGAGTCCTTGCCGTCGGTTGAAGCAGAACTGCAACAGCGGATGGAGGCTCTCACAGCTGCCGAACAGGTTGGCAACATTTAAAATTGGCATAATCTGGAACGTTTTAGAAGCAAGTGTCTGCCGAGGAAAGAGGTAAAACTTTGGAAAGGCAGATCATGGAGAAGGCAGCTGAATTGGAAAGAGCTATGCAGAGGGAGAAGATGAACGAGGAACACAACCAACGGTTGAGCAGTACTGTAGACAAGGTGAGCCGTTATCTCCTTACTTACTCTTTAAAATTAAAGCTCCTCTCTGAATCAAACGACCGTCTTCAACTTCATCTCAAGGAGAGGATGCAGGCTCTGGACGAGAAGACTGAATTGACTCAAAAGCTCGAGAATACAAAGAAATGTTTCGATCAGGTATCTTTGAGCTATTAGATGATTTTTAATTTTATTTCTTCAGGCTGAGAGAGCGAAGGATCGCATGATCAGGGATAACGAGGCATTGAGGCAAGAGATCGAAGCGTTACGGCAACAGCTCTACAATACCCGAACGGCCCAGTTCCAAAGTAGAATGCACGCGATGCCTTATATTCCCGCTCCAACTATTCCAAACGGTGTTCCGGAAACACCGCCCGTTCAGCAGCAGTTCACTAATTATAACGGACAAACTCCTGCTGGATACGCTACCGTGGGAGTGAGACGGCCGAATAAGGGACGGATAACCTCGCTGCAAGATGATCCGACGAAGACACAAACGTTGAACGAACAAGAATGGGATCGCCTACAGCAGGCGCATGTGTTGGCTAATGTTCAACAAGCATTCTCCTCCTCGCCTTCTTTACTCGACATGGGTCGCACTCCTGGTACACCTCAGCAACAACCTGACATTCTAATGAGCGCTATCCCTCCCACCAATCAAGATCCTCACACTTTGGCTTCTATGCTTCAAGAACGATTGGACGCTATCAACTCAGAAATCAGGATGATCCAGCAGGAGAAGCAGCACGCCGACTATGCTGCAGAGCAGCTGGAAGGAAGGGGAATGCGTGACTACCACGACGACTACGGAATTTCTGCCAGGAGTACTCCAAGGAACAGTCCACAGCATGACTTCCTTGTAAATAAATACAATACGGTAATTAGATTTCTATTTGACGTGCAAAGAATATTATTGTAGCTCCCTGCAAATGCCTCCACATCTCATCTCGCAAGAGATATGGACTATGGGCATCACGGTTCAATGATGGATGACACGATGGTTGGTGACCTGGAGTTTGTTACAAGGAGAAGACAAATGAGGCTAGATCATATGCAACAGGTGTGTTCGCTCTTTAAAAACGTTCATTTTCTGGTCTTTGTTGCAGGGAAGAATGGATGACATTGACCGAATGAGTCCCGCCTCTTCCGCTGCTTCGTCTTCTGACGGCTTTCCTTCAAAGAAGAAGAGATCTGGCAGTGCCTCTGGTTTCAAGTCGCTCGGACGGTTGTTTAATAAGAAGAAAAACCAGAGCGAACAGCTCCGACGAGATGCCAATGCTTACTCCGACAGTGAAATGTCTTCTGATACTGCAAAGAACGGGGACTGTGACAGGAGGAAAAAGAAGAAACACGAGTTGTTGGAAGAAGCAATGAAAGCCAGGACGCCGTTTGCTTTATGGAATGGCCCTACCGTTGTCGCCTGGTTGGAGTTGTGGGTTGGTATGCCAGCTTGGTATGTTGCAGCCTGTCGAGCTAATGTCAAGGTAGGGTGTTCTTTATTTTCTTCGGTAACTTTCTTTTTCAGTCGGGAGCCATCATGTCCGCGTTGAGTGACCAGGAGATTCAAAAAGAGATAGGAATCAGCAATCCTCTCCATCGTCTGAAACTCCGCCTAGCGATCCAAGAAATGGTTTCCCTGACGTCGCCGTCTGCTCCAAGGACGGCGAGAAGAACCTTAGCGTTCGGAGATATGAACCACGAATGGATCGGAAACGAATGGCTGCCCAGTTTAGGCCTTGGCCAATATAGGTCAGACTCTTTTCATACGTCATCCCATTTCATACATATTTAGGGGCGCTTTTATGGAATGTTTACTGGATGCCAGGATGCTGGAACATTTATCCAAAAGGGATCTTCGCGCACAACTAAAAATAATGGACAATTTCCATCGCGCCAGCCTACAATACGGAGTTCTTTGCCTGAAAAAGTTGAATTATGACAGGAAAACGCTCCAAGAGAGAAGACGAGCAGCAGATTCGGCTAACAGAGGTAACACCTTTTATCTTCACATAAAGTCTTTGAAATTGTCAGATTTACTAGTCTGGTCGAACGATCGAGTACAAAGGTGGGTGGAGGAGATAGGATTAGGTGGATATGCCCACAACTTACACGAATCTGGTGTACATGGAGCCCTTATGGCCCTGGACAACACCTTCGATGCTCAAGCTTTTGCCTTATCGCTGCAGATTAGTCCACAGGATCAACACGGCCATCAGGTATAGCTTTCCTCGCAATTATTTTTCAAATTCTATCTAAAATTACCATATTCGTTAATGAATAAGGGTAATTTTTCATTTTCAGACTTTGGAGCAGAATTTCAATGCTCTGGTTGCCGAATACCGGGAAGCAGATGCCAACGCCCGTATGGGAGGCCTCATGACAACCTAAACCCTCATATACTAATCTCAGTTGTGCCAGTCGGAATGCGGGTGCCTTTCCCTATATTTTATACAAAACTTCGGGTGACCGTCTCTCAATCGCCTCGTCTACACACAGACAATATCGTTTAACACAGATCTGCTACAATATTTGCTCGACTAGCTTATGTGTCTTTACACGGGCTTTTATTATTACCTAGTCTATATTTTATTCTAAGTTATTATGGTTATTTCTAGCTTATCTCATTATAACATAATATTATAATATTCTTATTATTATTGTGCGCACAAAGAATGGGCACAAGAGCATGTGTCATCTATCAGCATTGTGGATAATTTTACGCCTGCTTTAATCTATATTTGACAGTTCAATGTGGTGCCTATTATATGTTATGAAAATCACTTCCTGCCAATAAATTATTTATTTTTTATTTGTTTTCTTTTTTTATTCAGTACATAACAAAATTCACAAATGCTCGGCATTCATCACAAAAGAGGTCGTTTGTTTATATGAAAAGATTAAAATTTCCAAGCTGGTCGTTTGTCAGAGGGCGAATACACAGTCTCCTTGGTCTCAGCCTTCTTCCTGCCAAACAACGCTCTGGAGGGAGATCCTTTACGCTCCATAGGCCTTTCTGCTTCCGTCGGCGACAAGAGGTTCCTGGTTAAGAAGACATTATTACTTCCTTATGAAGATTAACCTATTCGAATTGGAGGGAGTGGTTTCTAGATTAGGGGACTTGGCTTTAGCAGGGCTGCGGTCGCGGAGCCTCGTTAGAAGAGAAGGAGATTTCGACCGAATCGGGGATTTCTCTTTGGCAATCCTGAAAACTTATTTGATTAAGAAAGAAGTTAAGTTACTCTTTAGCTGCCTCCTTCGCCGCCTTCTCTGCCTTCTTTTCGGCTTCCTTCTTCTTACTCCGCTCGGCAGCTTCTTCCCGTTTGTCCTTCATTTGGCTGACAAAGGATTGAAAGACTCCTCCTGAAGAGACACTCTGCTAAACATCACTTTATCTACAGTATGGAGAGGGCACTACCGATCTGTCCTTCTTTTTCGGCATCTCGTCGTATTCATCAGAAACTCGCTCCTGGAGCTTTTGAATCAACTGGTTCTTCCTCTCAATAGCCCCTTCCAGCTCTTCTATTTGGGTTTTCAGCTCCTTTTCCCTAGCAAGGTCGACAATGGCGATAGGAGGGGGAGTAGGAATCCGATCGGTTTGAATTTCAATTGGAGCCATCTCTACTCTAAAATCGTATGGTTCATAAGTTCCACTCTCTGTTCACCTGGGTTTCTCGGCTAACTCATGTTCCAGTTCGTCAAGCTCTGCCTGTTTGTGTGCTAGAATGTCTTCTCTCTTGTCCAGGTCTGCCCTCATGTCTTCTTTCAACTGAATGAGCTCCTTCTCTTTTTCCTTTAGAGAAGCTTCCTTGTTGAGGAGAATATCTTCCTTGTCATGCAGATCTTCTCTTTCTTTTTGGAGTTCTTCTTTTTCAGAAATCTAAAGCTAAATGTTTATCTGACCTTGAACGGATGTACCAAATCACAGATTTCTTTCTCCTTGGCTGCAATCTCTGCATCCTTCCCCTCCAGATATTCGCTGCTGCCCCCTTCAGACTCCAACTCGGATACACGAAGTTTCAGTTCTTCAACCTCAGACTTCAGCTCTGCTTCCCGACGCTTCATGTTGCTGATTAGTTCTTCCTGCTCTTTCTGCTCAGTTGCCGATTTGGAGTCGCTGTCTCTGAAACGCGTAAATAACTTTTATTAAAGCAGTCGTCGTCGTTTCTAATCTCTGTAACCTTTTCTTATTCTAGCAAAACCAAAATTGTGTACTAAACTACATATCTAGCTGTTATTGTCTATTGTAGGCTTTTAAATGGCTTATAATTGCTTACAGTTGCGTTGCCAACTGCCTGAAAAGATCATTCTTTCATTATTTTATGCGTTCACAGTTTCAATACCTGAGATAGTCGTCGTTCCTCTCCTTTATCTGCTTCAGTTCGACGGTCTTCTCGTCCAGCTCTCCTCGTATGCTTCCCATCTGTTCAGTCAGCTCGTTGACTCTCTCAAGAAGTTGTTCCAATCGAGCAGTCTTTGCAGTGTCTTCTAGGCGAAGCTTCTCCAGCTCAGCAGAGACATCCTCATCTTCAGTGGAGTTGAGCTGCTCTATCTCAGCAACTCTTGCCTTCAACTGGGAGCGAAGGTCCTCAATGAGATCATCGTTATCAGTCTTTTTAACGATAGCATTCTTCAGCTCATTTATCTCCTCAAGAAGTCTTTGGTTCTCTTCCTTCAGGACGAAGATTTCCTCGTTCTCTTTCTCTTCGAGCTTCTCCTTCTCTCTTTCATACTCTGCTATCTTAGAGTGGAGTTGTTCGTTTTCATGAAGAGTGCCAGTGTACTCATTGGAGGATAGCATTTCCTGCCGGAGCTCAGCACGTAGGGCGTCCAGTTGCTGGTCAGAAAGGGACTGTTCTTCTTCCAGGCGTTTCCTCAATCCTGTGATCTCCTCATCTTTGCTCTGGATCCTCTCTCGATACAGGTCCAGCTGAGAGGTCAGTTCCGTTGTCTTTGAAACTATCTCTTCCAACTGCTTGGTAATGTCGTCGTCATCGCCTTCTTCGGATAAGAACTTTTGTTTCAAAGCGGCCAGTTCCGTCTCCAACAAAGACTTTTCTGTGCGAAGGCTGCTGATCTCCTGTTGAGTAGATTCTCTGAGTTCATCTTGATCCAGACGAGCCGAATGTTCGAGATCCTCCTTGAGGCTGGTATACTGCTCCTCCAGTTCATTCAGTTTTGCACTGAACTCCTTCTTCATGGCATGCTCTCTAGCTTCGGCCTGTTGTTTTTCCTTGGCGAGAAGACCCTCGTAGTGCTCTTTGGTAGCTTCTTTTTCTTTAGTGACCGTTTCCAAAACAGCTTCGAGTGCATCGACTTGAGAATGCCGAAGTTGAGCTTGACTTTCGCTTTGACTTTGCAGGTTGTGCCTTTCCTTTTCCAAGAATTCCACCTGAACAGATTCGTCCTTGATACGTCAAATTGATGGTACAGTACCTTATCTTTCAACGCCTTCACTTCATCCTGCAAATCCCGGATCATAGCTTCAAGTTTCGTTTTTGCTGCCTCTACAACTATCAGAAGTTCTAAACGGAGGCTATCTTCGGGGGCAAACAAATAAACTTACTAGCTTTCTTTTTCAATTCTTCTTCTTGTTCGTGGAACAGTTCCTTGTACGAGCTGTTGTCCGTAGATGCCTTAGAAAGCCTCCTGAGAGATTCGCTAGTCTCCGTCCTTGCTTCTTCCAACTGCAATTGCCTTTTGCTGTATTCATAATCCAATGTTTACCTGTTTACTGATGGATTGAACTTCCGACTCCTTGGTTTGAAGTTTCTTCTCCAATGCCGTTACCTCATTCTTACAATTAGACAGCTCATCCCGATTCCTTTTGGAGTAATGTTGGAGTTCTTGGAGGCGATCATGAAACTCTTCCTGTCTAGCGAGCAGTTCCTCTTTTAGGGCCTCTTCGTGATCTCTCAATGCTTCCAGTTCTTTTGTGTAGAGCATTTTTGCAGCGGTTAGTTCTGTCTCGTAAAGGGACTGAGCTCGGCGAAGCTTCATTTCGAAGGTCTCTCCAAGTCGCTCTTTCTCTGCTCTCAGGGACTTTCGTTCCTCTTCTAACCTCTGTATTTCAATAATGTACCTAAAGCACTTATTGTTTCTGTATACAGCAGTCCTACTTCTGCTCAAGGTTAAGCAGCTGAGACTCGGAAAACCGTTGCTCAAGCAGTTGAATCTCTTTTTGGTGTTCTTGTCTCAATTTCTCAAGGGCCTGCTCCTTTTCTCTTTCGAACTTATCCTGAAACTACAGTACATTCCGGAAATCCTTGACAGTTACTTGTAATGCTTGGAAACTCTTCATCCTTGCTTCAAAATCTTTCTTGGCGCCTAATACTTCTTCTGATAATGTGATAATCTTAGTAGAATACTCTGCCTCCAGCTTTCGTTCGCGTTCGGCTACCCGCTCTCTGTAACCACACTTTTATACCTTTAGATGAAAGTTGCCCGACCTATATTCACTGAAAGTTCCCATAACATTAAATTTCTGTCGCTCATATTCGGCCACCGTCTCTTCCAGAGTTTGAATTTTCTTCTTCAACTCTGTTTCTCGCCCGACTTGTTGCCCAGCTGAAAGTTATTTGCCCATGTCATATTTTTCCCTGTTCTCCTCACGTTCTGTACTACTAGCAGCTGCTACTTTGAGCATAGTAAGCAATGTTGTAGACTCCTCAAGCTCAACATTATATTTGGGATGGGGAGAAAGAGCAGCCGGCGAAAGAGGCGGCGGTGCACTTGTCAAAGTCCTGAAAAAATTTAAAGAAAAGTCACGCTATCAGTTTTCATCTCTCTCTCCCCACGCAACGCGGAAACTTACCTAACATTTCCGGTGAGGCAACTCAGCTGAGGAGCCTGCGGAGGGGCAGGCCAGGCAGCGATTTCAGGCCTCGAGTCCCTGATCAAGGGATGGGTTACAGCAATGTTTGACCCGTCACTGAAAAGGGAAACATTGTTTGTGATTGGGAAACCCCCGATCGTCTCAGTTTACTGTGGAGCATAATTTGATACTCCATTAGACCTCATTTAAAGTCATCCTTGAACCAAAAACACCACGAGAGGTGTAGGAAAAATAGGATAAACATCCTTTGAATGGTATTCAAATTGAATAATTAGTTTCTTTTTGGAAAGATCATGTTCAAGATTCTCTGTTAGCTCTCTGTTATTTATTGCGTCCTCCGCAAATTGCTCGAAAATGACCAGTTATCAGGTGCTGTCGATGTCTAACCTCATGATTCCTTTTCAATAAAGAGATAATACGGGCTTTCTGTCGACATCAGAGGGAAAAAGAATAGACAGAGAGATAGACTACAGCTGGGGCAAAAGTGCAGCAAGGAGGAAGAAAGCTGCCCACAAATAATGTTTGGCGCTGATTGTCAGAATGCGTTTCAGGATCAGCTGGCTCACTGTGTAAAAGGTGCCAACAACGCGAGCAGCCTGTCAGCTATACATGTCGGTAGGAGGCAAGAAAAAGCTAATGGGGCTATAAAGTCTGAGATATCGTTGACCCTTGATGCGGAAGTCATTTCAGGATATTGTAACGTTTGCAGAGGAAATGAGGATCATAAAAAGGTTAAGGCTTTGGAGCGACGAGGTACAGGAATTTAGGGACTAGTGAAAATAATAGGAAACCTTGTATTCGGACGAGGAGATCGGCTAACGCGACGAGGAGATCTTGAACCCGCTGGAGATGTAGACCTGAAGTGGCCATCAAGCTCTTCTGACAAATAGCCAAGCTGAAACATTACGTTGATAAGGAAGCTACTGTAACTCCTGTGATAATATTCTATTTTTAAATACAGTAGTGACTAACCCGTTCGCGGAATCGCTCGCTCATTTTGGGCCGTGGCCCGGAGTGGTATTCGTTGATCGCTCGCAATGTCGCCGACTGAAGTCTCTTGTCGATGCCACTAAAACAAAAGTCTAATCGTCGTTTGAGTGGATCCAAAGGCAAAAAGTAAGAAGAATGGCCCCGAGGAAGAATTGAGGGCTATTGCGGCCAGGCTGGGAGTTAAGCCTATGTCTTGTGGGTCAGGCGGTGGCAGTCGCGCGCAACACCTGACACTCTTGTCGCGAGATGGACATTCAGGGGGTCCGGAAAGAGTGGAATTTCGTCAGGGACCCGGGGGAAGAATACTGTTCTCATTATTACAACTGATTTGTGGTTCGATGACTCTTCGCGACATTTGTGATACCACTTCTTAACCTCGAGGAGAGCTTTACAATCATGAGCGTTTCGTCAGAGTCATCCGCCACGTGAGAACCTTTTATCAAATGGTAGTCGGGATTAAGATCTCTTTGTGCACATAATACACTCTTCTATGACCTCTGAATATGAAGAAGACGAATAAACATGAATAAACAACATTAAACCCTTTATTTGAAGCAAACAGAAAACTAGAGTTGGGGCGTCTTTTGTACCGAGGGAGAAGAGACATCGACGTTGGGGAGAGACTTTCCTTGTGTATACAGTATTTTGTGGGTGGAGCTGTTCAGCGCCCCAGACCTATGTAGTAGTGACGGCTGTCCATTCGTTTCACGTATTCAGACTGGGCATTCTCATCAGCAGGAGGTCCCTAAAAATGAATTCCTTATTGTTGCCAATAGAAAACGTCATTTTCACATCAATTTCGAGGTCAAAAAACGGAACGCGTGTTGGTTTTAGGTTCGGGAAACCACGAGGGCCCAAATTCAGCCGGTTTTGAGTTATTAAGGAATTTGGGTCTTTGGCATGTCTCCCCCGCGGTTAAGAATAACCGACTACTGTCGTCCCTAGGAAGAAAGACTTACACTGCGTTTTCCGAACTTCATACGGAAGGCGTTATGATCCAGCCGACGCTTGCCAAAACTCATTCTGAAGGCGTTCGGGTCCACTCCTCTTTTGGATTCGAGCATATCGTAATCCACCAACTGTAAGAGATACAGTACCTCATAAAAGGGAAGGTAGACAAACCTCGGCGCAGACAAAGGCCACAAGAAGAAAAGCGAGGGCAACACTCCTGGATGAGGCCATTTTGTTTGCTGAAAGAAAAAGTGTAGGTGGTTTTTAAGAAAAAAAGAAAGGCGGAATGAACAAGAGGTGTTATTCATAACAGAGGGGGCAATTTTAGAATAAGATTGGATGCCAGATGAGTGGGGGAGTGAAGTCGAGACAATAAATAATTCACTTGTCAGAAGTTGTTTAGTGCAATCGTAGTGTGGAATCTTCAGACATCATCTCGAGATTTCGGAAAAGGCTCTCTGATGTTCTATGAAAAATGTGGAACAACTGGAGAGACAATAAAGGGAATCCTCTGGCTGGTTCACACTCAAACGGATTTGAGACCTCTGCCATGAGAATGTGGGAGGTGGGCGGGATGGTTACAGTAGCCTATTATCAATTATTATGAATCAGACAATTCCGACTATCAGCTGAGAATAAAACCTCGTCTGGGGAATGGAAGAAACGGTGAGGGGGAGATACGACGACACGTGATCATCATAATTGTAAAATTGTCTTACTAACGAAGGCCGATTCATGATTTAATTTTAACAAAAACATATTTTTATGTCGTCTGATAGAATAGGGAGAGAACAACTTATATGGCTGTATGAAGCGCCATGAACTGGCATAATCAGGTGAAAAAACGGAGGAGTACTGGGGGTACACTCCATTTTTTGTGCTTTTAACATGTGGTAAATAGTGTGTTTATCTGCCCTATTGGCTCTAGGGCAAGGATTAATTCCGAGACAAAGGAATGTTATCAGGAGGACTACTGTAAGTCAATCAAAGTTAATTCCTTGGTAAACAGGGGATGCCGGGTCTTCAATGAAAACGAAGAGTCAGAAGTTGATAAGCCTTGCCCTTTGGAGGGGGATGATCATTTGGCAGCTTGCAGCCCATATTCTTATGCAATGATTAGTCCCAGGAACCAGGCGGAGTAAAATTAAATTCCTCCGGGCAACAGAGGTACAGCCTCCCTAAATGCACATGACAGACTTCACATTAGGCACATCTCAAATATCGCAAAAACTCAGATTTCTCCAGTCGGGAAACCCACGCATAAACAATGTTTTGAGGATTGACAATACTTGTCGAGACTAGTACAGCGGTCATCAAGTTCAGTCTGGGAAGCCCCCGGAAGTTGAAGACATTTTTCCAGATGAAACCTTTGAAAGGAGGGGCTTAATTCAGAGATTGTCTAGGGTGACACGATTGTTCTTCTCTCTTTTTTCTGCTGAACACGACAAAATGAGTAAATTGCATCTTAATCCCTGTAAATCCGGGAATCTTAAACAAAAAACAACATTTAAGACGAGAAAAAATGTAGGGCAAGAGCGATTTGTGGTGGAAAACAACAGCTTCAATTTGTGATTAACATTTGTGACCAACAAGCGATCCTTGAACCCGATGGATTCGAAGAGGGGACTGAAATTACATGATGAGGTCATTTAAAAGGGGAAAAAGTTGGCTAGACGGGAGATTTTTAACTTCCAACGGTCTTGAGTCATTTATCTAGCAACTGGTGATGCCGCTTATTAATGGGAATGTTGTCAGAGAAGGAAGAGGAAATATGATGCGGAAGATGACCGGTAATAAGGCGGGAAGCGCATCACCATTTAAAGAAACGAAAAAAGTCAAAAGTCAACTACAGATTTGAATTTTCTTCTACAGGGAAGAAGGAAGCGGAAGTGTTATCGGGTGACGTACAAAACAGAGACTTGAATGTGAATTCTAAAACGAGGATGGGCAGACAAGTGGTCATTACTTTGGAAATGAAAGCCACATCACCCAAATGTAACTCGAATGTTCAACTTTTAGGAGAAAGGTTGATCCCGGTGAGGAGGTTGTCTAAACTGAATTGTGAGATGTTGTTCCGACTCCGATAATGAAGACTAATAGACGTCTCATAACTCAAGTTATGGTAATGAAATGACCCAATCTGTGAGACAAGTTCGCGTGACCAAATGTGCTCCCCGGGAACGGGAGAATTGACCAGGAGTCTGAGAAGGGAAGAACAAAAAGGAACAACAGCCATGGATGTTTGGAGTGAAATAAACTGTCTTTTCCACACACATCGACTCACTAGTAATCGTAGTGAAAATGTGAAAAACAAACTTCCG
Organism: Oscheius dolichura; assembly: GCA_932521035.1. Classification (NCBI taxonomy): domain Eukaryota; kingdom Metazoa; phylum Nematoda; class Chromadorea; order Rhabditida; family Rhabditidae; genus Oscheius; species Oscheius dolichura. Next base: position 7,942,817 of record OW051497.1, on the reverse strand, counting down.
CTCGTCTATCTCTTCCCAGCTGACTGACACCTCGCTATTGGCCGAGGTTTCAACCCAAAAGAAGTGAGAGGAAACATTCATGAAGTGTGTGGACTAATGAATAGAATGTTTTGGGAGGTGCGCCACACAAAAAGGAGAGGTATAAGTGAGCGCAGGTGGTGGCGAGGGATCAGAAAACTTGTGCGTGTTATGTGGCAGTTTTTACATACTCCAGAATGTTGTCCTTCCCTGTAAATATTATGCCCTACGTAGGCGGAGGGTAATAACTCAATGAATACGGTTAGCATTGATTTATTTATTTTCCTCTATTTTTATGTCTATTTTGATGTTTTCTACCACTATTTATAGCTTATTTTTCAGAGCAAAATCTGTCTACCGAAGGGAAAAAATAAAAACAAGAGTCTAACTTAATTTTCAGATTAAAAAGTGATGCGGATTTAGGAATTAATGCTTAAAACACAACGAGCGCGTGCTCCATCAGGAAATGTTCATTAAGACCTCCTCTGTCCGTTCTAGTCTAGATTCTCTACCACCTGATTGGTTAAGATGGCTCCCCTAGAATATTAGCCGCTCTCTTGTAGAAAACTATGAGTGAAAGGGGATTACCCTGCAAAGGATCCGAGGAATAGAGTCTTCCTAAAGGAACATCAAAGCCCAGGACGAGTACATAAGCAGTATTTACAAGGAAAAGGGCTAAATACTTCCTTGAGAACTCTCCCAGGAGACTGGACTCCAAGTCTGGGGCCTTTCCCAGCTGTGTGTAAATCCTCTATGTCATAACAGGGGGAGGTATAACTCACCTGGCGGTAATGGTCTACCCCAGGATAATGGAAAAATTTAATGGAAACAGGGGACGATCCATCATCCGAAAGGACATTTGCCCGAATTTTTTAAATTTTGAACACGGCAGCAGCAAACTGCTTAATGGACCGCTACAAGGAAGGATGTTGTAATAAGCAAAGCAATTATTGTGAAGCCTTTCCGGGGAATGATGCCACCTTTAGAATAGTGCAGTCGGAAGAGTTCTTTGCCCTCAAAGGAGCGCGAGAAAGGGGAGGGTGGTTGGTAGAAACATCATGCGTATATAATCTTTAATCTGATAATTTAACATGATTCAAATTTCCTGTCAGCCACATAAACTACAATAATCGGAGAAAAAAGCTCAAAAAGAACCTCGGGGCATGAAAAGTGTGAAAATGATTCAATTGTTGGCGAGATCTTCCCTCGGATATTCGGGTGAATTGAAGTATTTCTCTTTGAGACGGGAAAGGAGCGAATCCTCTCTAACCAAGCTATTCTTCTTTTTTGGAACGGCAACTTCTGAGGGGGATCTGAAAAGATCAAATACCTAGAAGTTCTCGAAACGGAGGAAATGCTCACGTTCTGCTGGGAACATCAGGCATAGGAGAGGGGGATCTTGCAGAAACAGTCAGATGGATGGTAGCAACCGGCTGAAAATGGAAATATGTAGGCCTTCATAATGTAGCTCTCTATTGAAAGATACAGTAATCCTGGAGAAGAGAACAGAACACTTCGATTTAAAGTAAGACTTGGAAAATCAAAAGATTTAGTATTCGTGCTTCCAGAAGGAACTAATCTTTCGCTTCCCGTGTGAATTAGATATCGTAAGCTTCTTGAACGTCTGGTCCCATTTTAACACTTCCAAAAGGTTGTAGGCGTAGGTGCAAGCCACTGCAAAATCTGAGCTCCTTCTCATCTTTCAACCCTTAACAGGTGTCTGCACTTATAGGAACCACGCTACTACGTGGTTCTCCGGACATCTCCGCAAATTAGGTTTAAATGATCACGTTATCAATTAACCTCGCTAACTGGTCAGCCCGGGTTTGCTTCCGCTATTAAATCTACTCTTTGACCCAATTGCTAGACTGCTCCATGTCCTATGTACATAGAAACGTGGACTGGCCCAGAAATATTTAGGCAGAGATCACGATCGCCATGGCGATTTGCAGGGAACACGCAAACTTACGGAAGATGGACAGACCGGACTCCTGAAGGGTGTTGTTTGCACAGATAAAAGGTTATCTTCATAAAAACCGACGTGCCCATTTTTCCTGTGCACTTTTCGTCTCCAGACACCTTAACGACGTTATTACTCATTTCAGCCCCCGGGGGAGTGTAATATACCTTTGGGGCAATCTACGAACTCAATGATGCCATTCACTTCCGTGTCATCCATCAAGGCGGGTGTCTTGAACGTTAAAGTGGACTCTTCCTTGTCCTTCATTGAGGGGAAGTCATAGATCGAAATGGTCCTGAACAGGTGGCACTCAGGCCAAGCCTCGTGGTACCTTGGTAACCGGCGCCTTGTTTGTGTTTCTGTCTTTATAATCGTTTGGGTCTCTTCGGAAACCATGAGTTTCTCTCCTTTCTCTTCTTTAAAGAGGATGATGTTACCCTGCTCGTCCGTTTCCCCCTCATCGCGGAATTCCAGATGATCAGGGAATTCCAAAGAAACTGAAAAGTCACTGGACGCAGACTAGTCCATGACGAACCTGAGTTATTCGAGTAGCGTACCCTAATCTTTGAAGCGTATCCGGTGATGTGATCCTCGCCTGCAACATGCAAAGTGTGCAGGATGTCTGTGTCCACCTAGAAGGGAGGAGAGTCATTTCCAATCCAGGAACTAAATTACTTTGAACATGATGCCACGATAGGCCCCAACGACTGCACAAATCTTCGGTTTCATATAATGTAAGACATTGAGGGCTGGCGCACAATCATTCTGAAGAGTTTATCCAATTTTAGCAGGTTGCTCCAAATTGGGTTACCATTAGGTGTTCTATTTGTGCCATCAATACGTAAGTAAAGCCATGACATCGTCCGACTTTTTTGAAAAATGATAATCTGAAAAGTGTGGTACATGATGTCATTTTTGGATGATTGCAAATGGAGAAGAAGTAATTCGATTAATGCTGATTATGGCGAAGCTTTTACGCGGAAATTGGGATCAAAAATTTCTCGCAGAAACAATAAAAGAAAATGCCATGGGGGACCTAACGGGAACCGTTTCCAAGCTTTACTGTATTTTCATCGATTTGCCGCCTTGTGAAAGGTAAAAAACCAGCTAAAGGATAAGGATCCTTCCTAGTCTTATTCATTCTCTAACTGGAAATCGAATTAAGGTAGGAAGGACGAAGACGATCTGTGAGGGGAAAATGTGAGAGGAAATCCAGGGTCCTCGTTAATGAAAACATTGTGCGTAGAAATTTTAACTCGAATCGGAAAGAGGATATCATGCTCTTCGTCAAGAAAGGGGGACAGACATCAGAGAGACATGGGAAACAGAATGATCTTCTCCATCAAACTTGCCGTTTAACGGGAAGTCTCTCTGGTAACATTTTACATAATAATCTTGCTCCTGTCCAGGTCTTCCAACTAGCAGCAAACATACTATTGTACATGTCTTCCATGGTCTTATAGGCAAATATAAGAAACCCTGAAGGAGGAATACACTCATCTTACAGTTAGCTATAAGTACCGTCGTCGCTAATACCCGTCTTCTTTGCCCTGTTTTTGTGTAATCGTCTTCCTTTTGGAAGCTCGGTGATGGTTTGGAGACATTCGAATAAACCTGGTGAGATACTGTAAGAGGAAGAAGTTCTGATACCTCCAAGTTCATTTGCAGGTAGAGATAGATTGATATTGTTATTCTTATCCGGATTGGATCCTTTGATAAATGACATACTGATATAAGGGTAGACACCTGAGCAGAACCTTCGAATACCGTACCCCTTCCGCTTACATCCTTTCTCCACACTTTTAAGCCGCTTTACCGTAACCTGCTCCAAGCTGGGATCATGTATATTTACAGAAGAAGGGATGACCACTTTAGAATTGGCTTCTTCTTTCTCAAAATTTAAATATACAAAGGTGGAGATATCCTGAAAATGGCAGAATTGATTTGATGAAGAAGCATAATAGCCTACGCCGTTCGCAACCATATTCGGCGGCGAGAAGGATAGCCGACAAGCTTGTTAAGGAAACCGCAAACGAGGGACAATTTGAATTCAATGAGACTGACACCACCTCCGTTTGTTGTTCTCAGATTTCAGACACCACCCCCTCAAATAAAAACGAAGAACAAGAGCAAGGTCATCGGATGGTTTTATTTCAGAGACACAAAGTACAAGTAAATGTGACACATGAATGGGGGCGAAGAGGAACACGGGCGTTTTCAATATATAGGTTTGACATACTGATATGTGAACCACGGATAAGCATTTCTCGGGAGACCAAGAAAACTACAATACAATGACAACATGACCGGGGGAAATCATATGGACATACATACTTCCGGTGGGGGTACTCGTTCTTTTGTATTATTATATGAGAGGACTGACTTTTTACAGCTGAAAATATAAGCTCTTTCTCATCACAACCTATTTAAGAGAGACTCCAAATGATACATAGACAAGATTATTTTGTGGTTAAAAATGACTTTTTAGTCGTCCCTAGCTGAGACGACTTGTTCACTGATCTCTGCCATCGTGGATAGCGTCGTGCTTATCCAATGCTGAAGAGTGCTTTTCTTTCGGGGGTCATTTTTATCGTCATCCTTCTAAAATGAGCAGCTTGGATGATTAGAAAGCGGGGCTACCGTACCTTATGCGGCTTCGGGTGACCAAAGTCCGTCGGGTGGTAAACATATTCCACTGAGGATTCACTCTAAACGGATTGCGTTTAAAAAATTGCCTTTTGAAGAGTGCAGGTGCAGATAAATAGAGCTTTATTTACAGTACAATAACTGAAGCAAACCGAATATATACATGCTAGAAGAACGGGTCCACTTGGTCAAAAAACATAATGTTTTGACCAGCTGACGCCCGAAGGGTACCATCACAACGTGAAAAACCGAAACATTTAGCAGGGGAGAGGGTCAACGTGCGTTGTGGTGGGGAAGATGGATGAGACATGCGGGAGGATGGGGGAAAAGGATTCGTGCTGGGGTGACAACACTGGTGGCGGGCACATTACTCCATCTGCTCTACCTTTAGGGGCTTCAGAACCTTCTCCTTGGCTATACACTTCCTCATGTCCTTGGCCGTCCATCTGTCTTTTGGTCGCGGTGTAAGGGTCCTAGAAAGATCAACGGGATCAGTAAGAGCAGACCGGACTTACTTCTTCATTAATTTTAGACCTTTCTCACTCAATGGGAGCCATTTCTTTGGCAGGATGGGATTCTTCCTCTTCAGCCATTGCTCCCATTCCCAATAGGCTTTGCACATGATTGTGGCCTTCTGCCATGGGAATCGACCGCGTATGCAATAGAAGAAGATGACACCTGAAAGTTTTGAACATTTAGAAATTCACAAGGTAGAACTGCGTCACTAGAGCGTGTTCAAACAAGAGCGTGCGTCCTGGTACTTCTTGACTTTTGTACTGGAAGTGTTGCCATGGGATAAAGTGTAATTTAAAGGAGTGAAACGTGACTAGATAGCTTGCACAAGCTGAGCTAGTTTTTATCTTTCCGCCAGATACTGGAGATGTTTACTGAATTTTGAAAAAACCCTGTCGGTCCTGGTTCCCGCCAAGATAAATACCGAACTACGAAATGGATTGACTAATTGGTGCTATTAGGAGAAAAAACTGTTTACTGTAAATCCATGAAGAGGTACCGCCCTTTCTGCACCGGAAAGCACTAGAAAGTTAAAAGCGGCGCCCACACCAGCCTCTCTGACATCATGCTCGAGTAGCCTCTTGGCGTCTTTGCACCTCAAATGGTTTTCAAGAAAAAGGAATTACTTCCGAATCATTTTTGGGTGTGCTCCCCCGCAAACCTAATAAAAGTTCAAAAAATAATGAGCCCCAAGGACTTGGGGAGGCTATTTTTACCGCGTGGAAATTGCCATTGCTCCCTGTTCCCCTTTTCACTTAGAGAATGGGTGCAAGGCTGTTTTTCTACCCATCCCCGAGTTAGTGCGGCCAATTGTTGGAAACGATCAGCTCGTCCCGGCCCTTGGGATATGTTCCCTGCAATATTCTCCCCGAGCACTCGACAGGCTGCAGCAACTGACCAAAAGTTCTCTACATCCCCAACGAATCATTGCCCACAAGAGAAACCGAGAGCGAACAAACAGAACACTTACCGAGTGACCAAATATCAGTTGAACGGCTGACTGTGAGCACTTCGTTTTGGACAGTTTCGCAGAGCTCTGGCGCATGATATTGGTTTACGTATTCCAGGTTTTTCAGATTTGAGTCAACTTTTCGTGTGAGTCCAAAGTCTGCTACTTTTACCTGAAAAGTCTCATCTCCCAATTGAATAGAGAGTACAGTACCTTGCTGAAGTCATTGACATCGAAGATAAGAATATTCTCGGCTTTGAGATTCCTGTGCACCAGATGCTCGTCGTGCATAAACTCAAGTGCAGAAAGAATACCAGCAAAAACTTTTTTAGTATTCGCTTCACCGATCCCTGAACATTTACGATGAGTTTGTGTCATTGTTTGTTTTATTGATGCTCTCTCCCTCTCCTGTTTTTTTTTTCTATCAAGAATCACTGGCGCTTTTTTTTCTCGTTCGTGCGGATCACACCCCCAAGGCGTAGTGGCTATTCTTCTCTATCAACCCCCGCTGTAAAATGTTTTATGTCTTTTCGACATCCGGGAGAATCGCGAATTCGATCGTCATATGTTTTAGAAACATCTTAAAAACATGAGGATGGTTTATGTTATTACTTCTGCAACCCTCAAAAGTGCTGGTTTTATAAGTTTCGGGAAAAGTTCCCCGGGCGAGAGGGAGAGAGAGAAAGAGATCAGCTGACCTTGTTGATTAGTAGCCTCTACGGCTTCCCTTAAACTTGCACGTGGGCAAAATTCTTGAACAAAGAAGAATGCCGAATCGTCGGTCGACTGATACATTCCCTCGTAGGTGTCAATAATATGTGGATGTGGTGATAGGAAAAATGAATAATTGTATTCTCTCGTAAAATCGACCTGAAAAGGGGAGTAAGGCCTGGTTAAAAAGTCAATAGGACTGCTTTAGCCACTGTATAAAGAGTATGAAATATCGCTTATAAGGCACAATCGGTTTAATTCCTTAAAATTAAGGTAGCGGGCGTTACTTGATAGCGCATCCGAAAAAATCGCTGACCAAAACTATCATTTTCAACGCGTTTTTCTTTCGCAATGGCTACTTTCGTGAATACTGTATCAATGATGATCAGCACGTAAAACTGTGTATTCTGCGAGCCATTTGAAGTGTCACACTGTTCCTTTGGCGGCAAGGGGACCACTGAAACTAACCTGTTTTGTTTGTGGCCTTGGAAAAAATTTAATAGCAATTTTCTGTCTGGATTGTTTATGTTCAGCCAATTTAATGTAGCCGAATCGTCCCGTACCCAACTGAAAAATGTGGATGAGGTCATAGAGTGGGGGTGGTGGGGGAGAGAACTCACCTGTTTGTATACAGCATAGACCTCATCGAGATCAACTTTTTTTATCGGCTCCATACTGATTGAGCCACGTTTGATGAAGACACTATTTCGCCTTCTGCCAGAATCCGTTTTTGATGTTTCAGGAGTATCGGTTACGCGGACAGCAGCATTCTAAATACAATATTCTACAGAGCGTAAAATTGAATAAAGAGAAAAAGTCAGGGACCACACGCTTTTTCTCCTCTAAAGGGGAGGGAAAATGGGAAGGAGGGCGTCATAAGGTTAAGAATAACACGTCAAAGCCTCCTAGGGGGACAGCCCCAACACAAAAGAACAAAGCGACCGACGGCAGACAAGGTTAATCTGGGCCTCGAGAAGTTGAGCATTTTCCGAGAGTCAAGTCGAGAGTAGGCTTGTTCAACCTCGGTGTTACCTCGGACGGTTTGAGATGAAAACAAATATTCGGCGGTCTCTATTCGGGAGGCTTGCCAATTGCTTTTTCGATTCCCGAATGCTCCTGGTTCCCGGTGTTCAAGTCCCCTGTTGTTCTCCTTAGCAAAGGCTTAAAATGTTTCTATTTTTGGCTAATGGCAACTATAAATTGCTTGAATAACTTCCGCGCTCTCGCTGTTCATGACACGTGTGATTGTGTAATAACAAATTGCTTTTAGAAACTCTCCTAACAAAAAGACGAATGGTCCACAAATACTCGGGGTTAGATTTCTTGTTATTCTACCAAACATCACTTTTGTTTTCGTCATGATGAAGAAAATTACAAAACTGAGAGTTAGATGGAGGCGATAAATCTCATAAAACGCCGAAAGCACCTCTTTAAAGCGAAACATCAAGTCAACCAGAAATGAAATCTTTCCTAGTACTTACAAAATTTCGATGAATCGAGGCGGACATATTGTCTTCCTTAGAATATAGATTAAAGTTAGCGTGAGCTTCGGCACTTTTTCTTCGATGATGATGGGGAACGGGTTCCTTCTCTGGCAAGGCGTCTTCCTGTGATTTCTCTGAAGAAGGGACTAGACGATTGTGTAGATTTGGTGAAAGAGAGTCACGCATAGCTGACGATGTCGCGTCCTTGCGGCTATTGTTCGGGCCGCTGGAACGGTGATGACTGGAAGACCCCTCACGGAACATTTGAAAGACGGCATTCTTCGTGCTTGGCAGGTCTTCGTCGTCGCTTTCATCCGACAGATCTAGCGTCGGCCGGCGATGAGTAGCAGACAGTTTTGTCCAGACGCGCCCCAGGCGATCCATGGGGGCTTGATGTGTTTTCAGTAGGAGGTTGATCGGCGGGACAGGCGCTTGATCGCAGCACGCAATGTGGCCGTCCTGAGGCGGGGATCGGCAGTACACAAGTTAGAAGAGAGAAAGTGAACACATCTTCCAAAATTCTCATGATTGGCAAAAGAAATTTTCGGGGAGGCTTGCTCTCCTCTGGTGGTGAGAATCTCGGGGAATCATCTTTTCGGCTCTCATCGAATATTACATACTAGAGAGGGTAAAAACCCCGGGCGCATTTTTAACACCAAGATCAAGTTCCAGAAGCAAACATTCACACTTCCATCAATTCTATATGCGAATAGGAAATAAGGTCAGTCAGATGACAATGGAGCGCGTCGGCTCCCCTGAACCCGAGAGTGCACCTCTACCAATTAAACGAAGAAAGAGGAGACAAAACCACCCCTAGAAAAAACAAAACGAATGGCTTTAAAGCCATTTGGGGAAGGCAATGAGTAATCGAATAGCTTGCACACGTGCTATCGCGGTGATGACAACGTATTTAAAAGGTTGACGGATTCTTCCTGTTTACCTCCTTTCAAGGAGAACAAGCTCGGGAGGTCATTAGTCTGGAAAAACTCGAGAAAGCGGAGGATGAAGTCGGCTCTCAAGGGAAAATAACTCAAGAGTAGTTGTTCCTACTTGGAAGAAGAATGTTATTAAACCTTGCTTACATCGACACAAGGATAATTGGACGAAGGACGAAAGTCTAGAGGAAATCACGGGAGGACAAATAGAGTGGACTCAAACTGGATGGAAATGATTGCAATTGTCAAACTATCCGGCTGTGACACAGAGGATAAGATATGACGACGACACGTACACACAGAAATAGAAAAAAAGGAATTAGAGTCACTTGAGGATGAATCCACACGGAACAAGACTGAAAGAGACATGATTACTCCTTGTGTAAACTATGAACGTGTCTCTCTTGCAAGCCTGGGCAAAGAGCTTCTGCTCAGTCCACCACGGCAATGAAGTGTTGTTCTTATCCCCCATTCAAACATATCCATGCTCACTTGTGCTGCTCCAACAAATAGATTTTTGCTGTCCGCGCAGTACAAAATATCAATAGTGAGCCTCTTGATTCCTGGTGGGATCAAACTTTTTAACTTTATGGTTTATAGCGGCGTCCCGTAGGAAAAGACAACGTTTACACGCAAGTCGGATAAAATGTTAACACTGTAACAGTGAGGTTTGTTTCTATTGTCGGTTTAAACCAGGGATGCTAGCGTACACATCTTTCCATTTCCGTGATAATCTTTATGAGATTACTGTAAAGGTCGACATTTATATTCAGGGGATTCTCACAGCGGTGGTGTAACCTTCCACCGTGACATATCCTTTCAAAAGACAATAGCCCCGCATCTAGCCAAAAACAATAGTAAGCGGTCAATATAAAAATATCCCCCTAACATTCTATAGCTATACTATGGTGACAATTTCTAGCAGTAAATACGCCAACCCAATATAAGATGGATAAAATAGAATGAGAAATGCGTCCCCAGGCGCGGGTTCTTCTTGGCGATGCGTGAATTCCGGGACCCGAACGTGAGAGAATTCCGCCTTTCTACTATTACGACCTTTGCAAAGAGGATAGAGGAAGGAAGGAGAGGAAATCTTTGACCTATTCATCCAGTTGGAAGCAAATGTTGGTTAATAACAAATATCTAAGTAAAGAAGTGTTTACATTCCTTATTTTCTGCGAATGCGCATTGACGTGAACAGAAGAGGGAATGTGGGCACACGTTGCTGTTCAATTGCCAAAAAGAACATGGACGTCTTAGGAGAGTGAGAGAGAGAGGAGTCCTTACCCTAATTAACCTATACGTTTCCGGCTTTTTGACAACCAAAAAGGCTTTGAATTCCCCTGCTTACTATTCTTGTCATAAGGAGAAACAATGGTTTTGTGCGCAGCGGATTGCTTAGTTACCTGCTCGTTTTTCAAAAATCACAAAAAACGACTGAAGTCACGGGAAAGCGATGAGCGGGAGACGAAACAAACAGATCAAGGAACAAACGAGAAAGCAATTGGTAGAGAACTGCGCGTTTTTCAGTCGGAAGAACACGAGAGGCTTACCCCCTACTGTACCTATCCGTCGCCACTGGTTAAACATACACATGCTGGAAAAAGCGGTAAAAAGTCTTCTAAGCGACACTTCAACGAGAACTAACAACCGTCTCACTGGCTTGGACGAACTGTGCCGCCCGATATCCGGCCGGCATCCCTATTCCACGAGACGTTATTTTCGGGAAGTCATTAAATACACACAGGCGGAAGGAGAAGAGGATAATAATAGACATATGTTTGGTACAGGTGTTGGTACAGGCGGGATAGGGATACGATTCAAAGTACGCTCACCTTACGAAAAGAGCGGCGCAGGGCTTCACACGTGTTTTCACAAATGGCTAGGCTCTTCCGCTGCTCCTTAGGTTTCTCCGGTTTCGTTTCATCGCCGCCTTCTTCTTTTATGATAGGAACTGATGGCGGCAGGGAGAACTTCTTCTTCGTCGGAGCCATTCGAAAAAAATTACGGAATGAGATTAATCTCTCCTTAAAGGAATACCACTAGAGATCGCCAGAAGGCCCAAACAAACTTGAATGTAACGTTTCCTCTTGATGAATGACCGCCTGAATGAACGAGATTTCCGTTTGGGTGCAACTACAGCAGAAGCAGTGGTCTGGGTGGTGTCCTCCTCTTCGATGATCAGATGTGGCACAACACCAAAGTCACTTAGCTTCCTGAAAATGATATGTTATTGAAATTTAGACTGAGCCCGGGTTAAGCCTCGAGGGAGTGGGAAAAAAGAACTAGGGTGAACACCGAACTCAAAGAAAAGCAGAAGGAATATATTGCTCTCTATGTTAGAGAACTCTTACGGCGAAAAGATGATCTAAAAATGGGAAAGCCCTCCCTTCTGACGCCGTCACAATAGAATTAGCCCCTTAGAGAGGAACTGATGCTTACTTTTTTTACGCGGCATACACAGCCAAAAATAAGTGAAAAGAAGATTGGCAATGCCACTTTTCATTTGGGTTATGAAAGGGTCCTAGAGGGCTACGTAGTCGACTCATGGAATTGGCAATTACTGAGGCGCGAAAGTGTTGAATCAAACTCCAGAAGTGTAGTTATTTCCTCCTAGCGGTTTGTGGGGTTATCCCCTTGTGAATGGAAGAGGAAAAAGAAAATTGCAGCCCGCATGGCCAGGGGTTTCCGAATTAAAGCTGACCCAGGGGGGGGGGGGCTTAAGAATATTTCTAATCTTAGTAAATCCTATGTTATCCTATCACAAAAATTATATGTCTTCATCAACAACTGCCAGGCCTACGGTAGTGATAGTGCGCTTCACCTACTCAGTCATAAAGTGCAGGTAAAGAAAAAGCAGAAAAGTTAATGGGAAAATTGGAGTCGTAGTCACGGGACAAGGGGAGGCGACACTCAAAATGTTGTGTGAAATTCCACTTGTTTACGATTAGAGTCGTCGCTATTTGAAACTTCTGTTAAAGAAGGCAGTGCCGCTGTTGTGAGAGTGAGGCACACGGTAAACTGATACCTTATGCTTCTTTAATGAGGAAGGAATACACTTTTTGTGTCAGGTGGGAGATGTATGGCATAGCAGGACACCGAGGCCCTTGACCGGGGTAGTAAGCATAAGAGGATTGAGGATTATGACCAACAAGGTTGTTATTTATGGAAGCATCATGTGGAAACCATGTCTCTTGATGAGGACGTAATAAGCTCATTTTGATGTTGCAGACGGGCTCCCCTCTTACGAAAGTCGCGTAGTTTGGAAAATCATATGTCTAATGATTGCTCCTCTCCTGATAAGTGTTATGTGCCCATCTTATCCGCCAACACACGTGAAAGAACAACACCAGAACTACTCTCCGTGTGAAAACAAACTTTTTGAAAATCGTGTCTCCTTTTTTCTATTCACGTAAATCTTACTCTCTTGATTATTCTTATTCAAAAAGGTCTTCTCTTTTTGCAGAATCTAGCAGGGCAAATCCTATGAATTCAACAGAGGGTCCAGTAGTTTACAATCGGCGGAGGTTTTTCACTTCCTGTGGTCACTTCCTCTCGGGCATAAACTTACGAGAGTGACCTTTGAGCAAATACTTCGCGAAGGTCCCTTTTCTTTTCAAAACGGGGAAGGGAGATTTAGAAAGCTTTCTCAAAGCCATTTTCTTTACGAGGTAGTTAACTCTGCTCCCATATTTAGCACCCTTTTACTATCTCGGATATGGACGGCTGAATGGACCATTTACTTGATTCATGGTGAGGTGCCCTGGGAAAAGTTGAACAAAACAAAGACCAAGGTTATGGTAGGATCCGGATAGAGAAAAGTTATTGGAACGGGATTAACCTTTAATAATATCAGAAACAAGAGGAAGCCCCTGTCTGAAACCTCATTCGAAGAAACCCCATTTACTGTCTCTCATTATGCCGGGAACCCCCAAGGAGCAATTCCAAGAAGTTTCGTAGAGATTACTGTAACGAGTGTTATGCTTAGCTCAGTCTACGTCATAATGTGCGTGACGTAAACTTTAATCTTACGAGGGATTATGGTAGAAGGAGAAAGAAGAAGTTTACGAGGTACTTGCATAAAGAGCAGGGCATTTTCTCGCACACTCGCCGGGGATTACGCCACAAATGGGAAGATTCTAAACCTAGATGCATTCTTGCTGACCATGCAAGAGCTCAAAAAAGCGACCGGATGTGGTCTGAACATTGATGTCTACTGCGTTCTTGAGATCTCAAAAGGAGGTCCGCGTGGATTGCAAAGAGACCTACTCGATGACAACTCTCTTGATAGAATGTGATTGGAGCAGGAGCAGATGACCAAAAAAACACGGGGGCGTGTAAGTTACTAGCGGAGCCATTTACACACAAGTTTACTCTTTCTCGCTTCGTCTGTGTCTGTTTCCGTTTGACAAAAGCAATCAGGAAGATGAGGAAAGGAATGGGCCAAAAGGGCAATCCTGTCTAAAACAGGTCCAAAAACAATTACTCTTGGCAGAATTGGGCGACTTCGAGCCGCATGGCTTCTAGCCCTAATGAAGCCCACGCCTGGAACTTACCTATGTTCTTGAACTTTTTCCATGTAGGTCAACGGGATGATATCATTGTTGCTCTGCGAGCTGACGATCGTCTCTGAGGGGAGGAGGCCTGTACGGGGGCTCTCACCCCTCATCAGGCGCTTTCTCCTAAAATACGTGACTATCATTAAGTCCGGTTAAAGAAAGGACACGGTATATTGGGTAAGGGTAATCTACTCAAGAAGAGAGCTTTGCAGAAACAATGAAAAACATAACTAGGTATGACGCGAGCACCGAAAGGCACAATTTGGGGCGGGGGCGCTATTTTTCTCTGCTGGCTTTTTGGAGAGAGGTTTGGAGAAAGAGAGGTCATCCAGACTGATGGAACTGGTCATTCCGGAATCTCATAAAATCCCTTTTTTGCTCTCCCATTTCTCTTATTTTCTGCGTCCTTCAATTAGAATGTAAAGAAATCCAATTTGAGCAATTGAAAAACGAAGGTCGAGTGTATAAAGAACTTCATCCAAGAATGAGTCTAGGTGTGCTTTAGGGGAGAGCCAGAGTGTGTGCAGACGGAAATTTAAAGGTTTCTTAACAACCGGAGGGAAAATGATCCGGAAGTTGGTGATTTTGGAATACATTAAAGACATGTTCGATTCTGCACGCGATAGTTGCGTCATTTTCCCTAACCAGAAACGTTCACGCGACGTTCACCCGCCTTGCGAGATTATGGTTTACGGCGAAAATATGCTTCACCCCGGGTTAAACTACAAATGCAAGCCAGGGCAGAACAAAATGAGGGCATTACCTCCATTCAGCTGCTACCGTACTCTGTGATGACAGATTCTCCCGCTTCACTCGGCTCATCTGCCGTTCCAACACGCTCTGCTCCAATCTTCTCACCGCATTGTTGGCCGAGAGATGATGATGCACCAGGGCGGACCTGTAGAAATCTCGCATGTGCATTAAAACATTACAGTATGCCTAAAAACTATCACTAGGTAGGAGGACTGGGAAAGGTGTAATTAAGAGTAGTTGGACAATACGTGAACTTGGACGAGACCACTTCCTGTACTTACATAAGGAACGGACTATTCCAATAGGAAGCTCAAAAGGAAGGTTGTGCCAATCATTTTCACAGCTTAGATACGTGTTTGCAGCCGCGACGGAATTAGTAGACGCCAACGCATGTATTTAAATTTTGTCTGTTAACTGCTTCTTCCCCTTAGGGGGGAGGGGTAGAGCGGGTGTGAATCAACACATTCTTAACACAATACAAGAAGTGTTTCGAAGTTTAGAATAATAAAAAGTGCGAGGGGGGCTGACCTCCAGCGCGACACGGCCGTAAATTACGAAAAGATTTCAAGTGCGTTGCTAAAATCTGCGATAAAAATGAGAACAAAATCTTTTAAAGTCTTGAGAGAAGAGCCGGGAGGAAGATGAAGTTGAAAATTAGACCCTCTTCGGCGTAACAGATAGCCACCATTAAGAATCGTCTTCTGGTAACGCCCTAAACTCATCCCCGGGGCACCTACCTGATTGCGGCGCCATCGGCAGAAGAATTGTGAAGGATCCCAGCTTTGGCTCGGTTGGTACGGACATGAACTCCTCCAACGCGTCTCATCCTTTTCGAAACTGAGCAGAACTTCTTCTTCGTCTTCCACGGAGCTGTTTTATTTGCGTGTCTGTCAAAGTTGACAGTTCAGGCGGCTCAGCCCGAATGGATGAGGCTTTTTTCTTTCGAAGTCAGTCATTTTGACAATTTATTATTAGAATACGGCGAGAGGCGACATAAAAACTTAGATTGTGGCAATCATGGATAGAAGTTAAGTAGGTGATCAAAATAGACACGTGTGGATATGAAATTGTGGTTTCTTGTTCGGGTTAAGTAGACTCTCTCAGGGCACGGACTTCTCTTTTTTTGGTCATTGGGTCGGTTGAGGAAGGGCAGTAGTTCAATAAGGTTTGTTCCCATAAGGATGATAATAATGGTCGTTGAGATAAAAGTCTGTGGGTCCGCTAATCTGGAAGAAATCCTTTCTAGCACTTCGATAAACTTTGAGTCACTCACTTGGCTTACTGAGGCGCTTTCCACGCTGCTCTCATTAACATGTTGTTTGTGTTTCTTGTCTTGTTGTTTATTTAGCCAAATCACTGTGAAAATGGCTATTAGGCCCACAATAACCACTGCGATGACTAGGCAAAGGAGACCAATACCCCAACCAAGGGAATTATTTTTCCTGAAAGACATAACTCATCTGGGGGCAACAGCGTCAACATTCTGTAGTTAGTAACACGATTTCTAATTAAAAATTCAACGTTGTATATCTACGAAAACATGTTAGTAATGCAGGTACAGAGAAGTTGGGCTAGTTAACGTTTTGACAGGAAATTTTGAGGCTATCAGGGAGTTAAACGGGTTACTGTAGAAAAGAGGAGTTGCTTTCTAAGTTAGTGACCGGTGGTTTTATACTATTCCAGAGAGAGTGAGAGAGAGAGAGTAGGTACTATAAGACTTACGCAGCAAGATCGGCAACTGTGCAACATCCATGATTACAACACCCCATATCACACATATAAGGCACTGGTAGATCCCCTCCTATCGTCCTGTAGTAACAAATAGTCTGACCGGAATCTAAACCTCATTTTTGCACTTCTGGGAGAAGTTTAACCTGATATTTCTTGTCTAATAAGTCCTCCTAAACTTTTCCTCATTGGCGCTGACATAGTCCCTACTGTTCTAAATGGGTGGATAAAGGAGAAACGACGATTCTTACGTTGTAGTTGTACCGGCCAGGTATTTCTGCTCTTGCTCACTGATGGGAAGAATATCCCATCGCGATCCCATTCTCTCTCGGGGAGCTAACAGAGAAATATGAAAGGGGGAGAGAGAGCTGAATAGAAGGCAACTTGAGAGGAAGACAAGAAGAACAAGTGCGGAGATATGTTGGCCGTAATAGCCAACTAAAACAAAACGTGGCCGGCGGTCTCGAATGGTGCTTGAAAAGCGCGGTAGGGTCTAAGCCAAACATGCTGCCCGACATGCGGTGACACGAATGCTTCCTGCTGTCAAGACGGTCACTCGTCGCCTGCGGATAGGAGGACAGTATGTGCTCATCAGTGCCGAGCAGTGCCCACTTTTAGCTCACAATTACGTAATATATTGCGGAGGGGAGAACGTTGACCAGCTCGTAACTAAAGTACAGAGAAGTGAGCAGATTAACGGGGTCAAATAACGGTCGTCGGCTTGAACCATTGCAAACAAAAGTGACCACACGAATGTGAGTCGGCTATCTTTCGAACTCAAATTGTTTTGATAGGGATACTGTCAAATTTATTTGAAGAACAGGCTCGTTGGCAGGCACCTGCCGGTCTTATACAAAATAGCTGGGCGGTCAAAAAAATAGCGCCTTCTGGATTGGACAGGCTAAAAAAAGTACGCAGCGCCCACATAATCTTTATAGTTTCAACTTGGAAGAGGCAGTGTTCTTTCAATTTGACAGAAAAGAAGAACACGGGCTCAAACGGAAATTTGAATGTGCTAATGACTGTCAAACAACGGGATGGCATGTTTGTTGAAAGAGAGGGTCGAAAAGGCGGCTCTTCACCTCGAGCAAAACAGTGTAATATGGACATGGAGGTCTGGTCAAGGGGTCTTCAGAATGGACAGGACTTTTCGTGACTCTTGAGATCAAGTAAGGCCATCCAGTTTTTTAATGTTATTCATAACAAGAGAGGGTGAGTGCGGGGTCGAAAATAAAAGGGCTTTACTGGTCGACCAATGAGGTCAGAATTTGTTGTTTGTAATTAACGTTCAGGTATTGCTAATACAGTAGGATAAACTGATTGTCAACTTGATTGAATATATTGTGTAAACAAAGATGATGTGAACTATCAATTTCACGAAAAAAAGCAGGCGTAAAAATTGACAGCCACTTTTAAGGAGAGCTGCTATGGAGTCAGCGTGATTGCAGATCGCCGATTGGTCAATGTTTATGTACTCAAAGGATCGCAAGCCGGGCCGAAATACCCAATTTCCAACACAATAAACAGCAGGAAGTATTGCTTTTGTCAAAACTGGACGACAATGAGAGACAACGTGACGGTTGTCTTACCGGGAGCACACATTCCTGGGCTCAGATGGATCTCTCCTTGTTTGTCTCGCTGTCGGATATCGCGGTGACCCGGAGCAAAAAGTGCACCCTGGTGTCAGATGGAGAGGCGAACAAGATCAGGGAACTAATAAACTAAATCTTGCTCTGTAACAAAGAATCCGGGGGAGTTGAACGCTTTCCTTTTTAGATGTAGCTGGAGAAAGCGAAGCATTATCCATAACTTCGTTCGCGTCGGCTTTAACTTGATATCTTCCGGGGTTTTTCTATAGAAGATTATAACAAGCAAATAATCGAACACATTCAACCTGGAGGAGTCTTTTAAAGGTATGTAGATTGCCAGTGATGCAAAGCCATCTAGTTGGCCTGAAAAAGCAACATTTGTAGAAGAATATCTGGAGAATGGCTTTAATTTGCTACTTTACAAGTCCTACTTTCGCCTCTGGAGTCGGGAACGATTGTTTCATCATCAAATAAATGATTCCTTCTGTTTAGAGGTATGATATTAACTAAATTTTCCTAGGGAAAGCTCAAACCGCTTCCACTGCACTAAGAATCTATGCCAAGAAGTCATTTCCTCCACTTTTATGATTAAAATCTGCTAACATTCGAGAGAACCAAGCATAGTGCATCATGACCTAATTCCTTTTCTTTGGTCTTCCCGCCGCGCGAACGGGGCGGCGTGTCACCCATTGATGGCAATTGCGGTGGTATGGAGAGGCGGGGCGGCTAGAAAAGCGGGTCTTAACACGACGAGCCTGCTGGCGCAAGTGGAACTGCGGTGCACGCGATTGAAAACAATGTCGGCCATAACATTAAACTTTGTATCAACATACAATTATTCAAATAAAACTTTCATTCCATGTGATGCTATGCTTAAAGCTATGTTAGAGGTTGATACGAATTGAAAAAGCACGAGAAACTTATTAATTATGCCATATATGGGCTTTAAGATAATGCACTCTTGACGTGGTATGCTAATCAAGAAATGTGAGAAAATAATCATTTTTATCTATTTAAAATTCATGTTTTTAAATCTTTTCTCATCGCTGGTGTTAAACTTATTCCATTTTCTCATGCATATGATAAGGATTACGTTTTCAGGCCGCCGGCATGGGCGCTGCCGAAGATGTAGCACTATATGGACTTCGGACATCACTTGGGAGCATTTTGGAAAATTTCGGTTAGTTTTAATACTTTACTAACATTTAAATGTTCGAAAAAATGTATATAATGCTAATATTTCAGGGTTTGGAACAGTTAGTGAAGATTCAGTTGATTTATTGTCAGATATTATGAGAAAATTTATAACAAATGTAGCAACAAAGAGTAAATATTACACAGAACATGGTAAGTATTCTATTATTCTATTTTAAAAAAGATTAATTGAAAACGAATGTTTCAGCCGGTCGGACAGATGCAGCATGCAAAGATATTGCCCTGGCTTTCAGAAAGATCCACTTTAATACCTCAGAACTATGTGACTTTGCCAACCAGAATAATTTCCCGCCCCCTAAGCCAGTAAGTCTTTTTTTTAATATTTGAAAATGAAATTGTTTAGTTTCCAAAATTTCCTGTTGTTAAACCAACTCCTCGGCCACTTTATCATCCTCAGCCGAGTGAAAAAGAACTGGAGGTTAGTACTTTCATAAGTTTAGAAGAAATTTGGAGCTTTCTAGACTAGACCAGAACATATTCCTCAATTCCTGCAAGCTGCTCATCCAGAATGGACAAAGGAAGGAGCCGACTATTTGGCAGTTATGAAACCATCGACATCTGCTGATAAGAAAGGGTAAGTCAAAGAAATCGATATTCTCAATGGAGTAATTTTTCCAGAGCCGCTCCTGATTTCCCATCATTTGAAGGATGTTCTGCCAAAGATATGGGATTGCGGAAAGAAGACCGGAAGCCCCCACCTCCGGTTATTACAAGAACTGACGATAGTTCAGCAACAGGTAAGATTCTTAAAACTAATAAAATAACGGGAATTTTCAAGGTATACGAAGTAGTGCCAACATCGCATCCCAAAGATTGTACAACCCTGATTATGCTGCTCAACTGAGTAAGAAGAAGAACAAACCACTCAGCGCTCTGGTACGTTTTCTCTCTCAAAGAAGTTCTAATTTTCTGCTTCTAGAGAGAAGGAGGAAGCAGGTCAACAACACCAATAGGAAGAACCAACTCACCCTTCGAGCCTGGCTCAGAGGATAGAGGAAGAACTGATGTGACTTTGCTTTTGTTTAGATGTACCTCATTTTTAGTCACCCTCAACAAGCAAATCAGCTGAAAAGCAGAAATTTAAACCTCGCCCACCCTCATCTGCTGCACGAATCCTGTTTGAACCAAAACCAAATGAGCCGGTGAGAAATGTCCTTGCAATATAACGAAACAGATACAGAGCACCTCTGCCGCTTCGGCCCTGACTGCGGGTTCCTATGAAGAGGCTTCCCAGTCTCCCATGCCTAGGCTGGAGCAAGAGGAACAAAGTATAGATTCTTCTGATGAAGTAAACGATCTTGCTTTAGTAGCGGGTGAGACCTCTCTCTCAGTACCCCAGCTAGAGTATGAGGAAAGCTTCGAAACTCCTCCGAGGATTGACGAAAAGTAGTTGAATTATAAAAAAGGTAATATGACTCGTTTTAGCCTGATCACTGCTAATATTCTGCTCTTCCAACAGTTGAAACAACAACAGGAACGGGAAGCCAAGGATAAACAGGATAAAGAACGTCAGAAGGAGGCGAAACAAAAGAAGGTTGGACTTTTCTTATATTTATCACGTATTTTATTTGTTTAGAAGGAGGAACAGAAGGAGAAGAAGAGAGAGGCCGCTAGAATCAAGGAAGAGCAAAAGAAAGAGCAAGAAATGGCTAAGAAATTGGCAAAGGAAGAAGATAAGAGGAGAAAGAAGGAGGAAAAGGCTCGTCTAGCGGCAGAAGCTAAGGCCAGAGCAAAGGAAGCCCAAAAACTGGAAGCAGAAAAGAGGCTGGAAGAAGCACTCCGTGCACAGACATCTACACCGATACAAAGCTCATATACACCGAGCATTGTGGATGAAGGTATGAAGAAGATTAATCCAAACGGGTAATTTGTATTTTAGGCGAGCAAAAGCCGCTAAAACTGCTGATTACCAATCCGATGAGTAGCAACGCCTCTTCGACCTTCTCTCCGTCCCCAATAAGAGCACCGCCGAGTCTGAGGGAAGTAACTCCCGCACCTTCGAGTAAGCTTTCAATTTCTTCTTTAAAGGAACTGTTAGGGACCTAAAATAACTTGGGCTTAAAAAATGCGCCTTTTTCTCCTGATCACGTTGGTATATCTATTTTTGCATATGGGCACCTGTATCGCGAGAAAAATACACATTTCTGATCAAAATCTGGTTGAAAAAACCAATAGTGATCATGATCGTTGCAGGACCTTTCAGGGGTCTCGCAACGATTATGACCACAGAAATGGAATGCATTTACGACTTTGGGATAAAAACGCAATTTTCTCGTGATTTCGACGTCCATATGTAAAAAGAAATATATCATCGTGATCAGGAGAAAACGGCGAATGTTTTAAGCCTATACCGAGTATGTTTGCTAGATTTTCTGGTAGAGAAAATGCGGAAAACGCTACATGTGTCGTAAAATACGCACAAATGACCCCGAAATGAAAAGTTTGGATAGAGAATAAGCCCATACGTAGTCAGTCGCTTGGGACTCGGTTGCTTACGGTCAAATGATCACTTTCACTTGGTCCCTGACAGTTCCTTTAAGAAATTTAAAGTTGCAGTAGTACAAACAAACGACGATGAAGACACCATCCCCTTCTATGCTGACACTTCGTTAGAGGGTGATACCACTTTTCCAATGAACATGTCGCTAAACAGTACGGAGACTCCTACACCCAAGAAGGAGAAGAAAAAGAAACACAAGAAGGATAAGGTATATAATAATCCATACCAAGCTCATTTTTGATTTTAGCATCGTGACGCTTCTCCGTCATCTCATAAAAAGCATAAAAAGGACAAGGAGCACAAGAAACATAAGAAGGAGAAGAGGGAAAGGGATGAGAAGGATACGGATCGCGAGCATAAGCACAAGCACAAGGAGACTCCCGTGAAAGAAACGAAACCAGGTAAACTATTTCCTTTTTTAAATAAAATGAGGGAATTTTCAGCCGAACCTGAACAGAAGCCACTGACCCTGAAGATTAGACTGGGTGATCAGACCCCTTCAAATAACGACTACTCACCATACCAACAGCACGAACCAGTCCGATTGAAGTTCAAGTTCTCATCGTGAGTAGTATTTTAAAATGAATACGAATTTACAAAATATAGAGATAAGAAAGAGGAAGAGAAGGTCCCTCCCCTTCGGTTAGGAATTCCTTCAGTGCCTAAAGATTGCCCAACGTCTGCCGAAAAGGTGAGAGTGCACAAGCCAGAGGTGAGACAGACTATTCACGTTTCGTACAGTAGATATCTAGAAAACCAAATCACCATACGACAAGGAGAAGGAGGAGAAACAGAAAAGAAGGGAAGAGCGGAAGAGAAAGGATCGGGAGGAGGCGGAGGAAAGACAAAAGGCGGAGCTCGAACGGTTGAAGAGAGAGCACGAACTGAAGCAGAAGAGGGAATCCGAAGAGAAGAAAAGGCACGAAGATCACATATTGAAAGAGCAAAGAGAGCGGGAAGAACGTGAACGAAGGAAAGAAAAAGAAAGGGAACAGAAGCTCAAAATGGAAAAAGAGCTCGCCCTCATTAGTGCTACGACAGGTTGGCGAGAGATCAGTCCTCTTTGAACAATTTCAATTGCAGAATGCCTCTTCTCCAAGAAGGAAAAAGAAAAGTTCAAAATTGACAAGTACGATAAGGAAAAAGAGAAAAAGAAGGTGAGACAGTGCCTATGACCGACTGATCAATAAACGTTAGGAAGCGCCTCCACCTCCCCCTCCACCTCCCGCCCCTGCTCTTGCTCCTGCTCCTGTTCATGTTCCTGTTCCTGCTCCTGCCCCTGCCCCTGCTCCAGTTGAAGAACCCGATGAAGAAGAAGAAGATGAAAAGTTATGGATATGCCCCAGCTGCCATGTAGCGTGGACAGAAGGAGCCAACATGGTCGCGTGTGACATCTGCAACGATTGGTTTCACTGGTAAGCTTATTTATAGATAGACGGCTAGACAAAAGGCCACATTTTGAAAAACGCGCCTTGTCAGCAGTTTCTGATTCACAAAGATGACATCGGAGAGAGGGCGAGAGGGAGAAAGGACATAGCCGGACCTGGGAAAGGGCGACGCGTTTGAATTCCAATAGTTCTCTAGTAGTTGGGCTAGTGGGGACAGGTAGAATATATCAGTTGAAACGCCCACCTCTACATCTAATAATTATGCCCTTCTCATCGATCGCACTCTCCTACTGATAATGATGATTGGATTTCTGGCGGGACGGGTCCAGGTACTGGTCAACATCCCCTTCATAAACCTAACCTTGCTTACTTTCTTACAGTGTAAACGGAAAATTTATAAATAGGAAAGAGGCTGCGAACTGACCGGCGGCGAGGGAGGGACCGAAATAGTGTTTACGAGATGGTTTAAAAGAATGAGCGGGAATCTTAACATGATGCAAAATAGCCCTGCCCAATTATTCACGGTCTATCAACTGGTGTTTTCGAAAAGGACGGGGCAGTCAGTCGGCTCGCAGCATATAATGAGTAGATGCGCTCAGCAGATCCATATGACAAAGGTAGGACGGGTATTCCAAGCGCCAGATAATTCTAGAAGACGTAACATAATTTGATATTCAAGGGAGGCATGTTCCTCGGTATACGGAAAAAGCTGTTCTTCTTATATTTCATTTATAATTCTCTTTCAGGCACTGTGTTGGACTGCTCGTCGCACCTGAAGACGATATACCTTGGTTCTGTAAAAAATGTTCCCGAAAACCACTAAAACGGCCGTCGAAGTCGTCGACCGATTCGCCTAAAAAGAAGAAAAAGTAAGAATTTTTCCTTTTACTTTTTATTAACAGTTATTTTTCAGGACCGAAGGTTTCGGTTATCTAAAATAACTTATTATTATGTGTAGATTTCTATTAGGTTCATAGTTTTCCTTCTTTTGTACACTTTCATTCCCCCCTATAATTTTATTGAAATAGCCAATAATTAACCACTCTTATATGTATACCCTGGCGGTGATCTTGTACCCGGACATGTAATCTCGTTTATATATATATCTTTATTTAGTGTGATAGCCCCCGGGGAGACGCTAGCCGTCCCCACCACTTTCCTCATTCGTGTTCCTGAGTTTCCTATACGCTGCTAGTCAACCCGTGCTCATGAAGCAATCTCTCTTTCTGGTAGTCAGTACACTTGTGATTCTTCCTTACTTCCTATGACGTCATTGATTCCAAAAAGACATTGTATTTATATTATAAATCCCGTGATTGAGAACAATTCAGAGAAATCTTCAGACAAAGTCCTCTCAAAAGAAATTCATACTTGGTTCTTAATTTTAATCTGTACGAATAAAGCTATCAAGAAATGGTACATGTTGGGTAAAACAAATGTGGTAGATAACAAACGAAAAAGGCGGAACAATCACAAAATTAAAGGACTCAGCAGAGGAATGACTAGAATATTTCTCTGAGGAAGATCAGATAAAGATACCGAGATCAAGTTGATGGCATTAACAATGATATGTATAAATAACCGGCACAAAAGGATATGACACGGTTTCATAGACATAATGAATAGCAAGAGCGTAAAAATATTATGTATAAATTGCCCTTAACTATTAGCGCGACCGCGGTGGGAGGTGAGGATGATCCTGGATGCACGGCAGACGACGTCAGCAGCAACCGGGCCTGGCCCCCTAGTCCTAGGAAAATGGAGGCCGGCCGCTAGAAGACCAAGAACACGTTGAAATTTTGTAAAGTTAATTCGTGTCAAGTCGACTTAGGACGGATCCTGGTCAGACCATTCATTCTTCCCCATGACCGAGCTCCAGAAGGTCAGTTTTTATTTTCTCTTATTATAGTCTCCTACTACTGTTTTTAGGTTGTTTTCGTGGCCCTGCCGCCGCCCGTACCGCCTGGTCCGCTGCCGTTCCTGCGCCGCTCTCGCCGCCCTCTCCGCGTCGTGGCAGAGCTTCTTCCTGGTGCCCGTCCTCTCCGTCTCCCTCCAGCTTCCACCCTGGAGGACTTCTTCAATGCCGTCGCCGCTCGTCGTCCTCCAAATGATGGCAAATAAAGAGTAATTTCTTCTGGTTTTTTTCTTTTTTTTTCTCATGTTTAGTTGTGATCGCAAAATAGATTCGAAATTTTACTAGACAATACACTATTAGTTATATGTCTGTAAAATATCATGAGACGCTTACGTACATCTAGCTCTCATCGAAACTAAGCAATGTACAGAAATCGTTTACGGATCCGCCAGGCTAAGCGCTTCTGCATGACCCCAAAATTTTAGATGCAAAACGCTTCTCTTTATCTATACAAATCTGTCCCTTTTAGTCAGTTTTTCTTTCCATGTTTGTAATGATGTGTCGTACTAAAATTTGGGGAAGAGCGGCACCTTGTCTCTGCCTAAAAAGAAAAACATACGCATGTCTGCGGCGTCAGGCTTTTTTTGTCATCTTTATTTCCCCCCTCTCCTTGCTCTTTTCTTTTAACTCGTGCCCCTTCTGTGGCTTTTTTTTTCCTAAAGAGAGCAGACTGTTCCAGAATTGCGTGATATCTGACCCAGTAGCACTACATTGTCCCCCTAATAACTGATTACACCCGACCTGGGCGAGCCTGCTGGCTTTTTATCATGTCGGAGATTCTTTCCTTTAGAGCGCCTTTTGCTTTCAGATGTCTTCAGTTCACGTAATTGGCATTGACCTGAGCACAAAAAACCCATCCGTTGGAGTTTTTATGAATGGCAAGGCGGAGATCATCCCCAACGATCATGGAAACCGTAAGATGCCATCGTATGTTGCCCACACCGGGGCCGAATACCTTGTTGGAGATGCTGCCAAGGACCAGGGCAAAAGGAATCCGGCGAACACTATTTTCGGTTAGTTGGTTCCTCATCTTTCAATGATATTTTCGCCTGGTGGGCCGCAAGTATGACGAGCTGGAGGTTCAAACGGACATCAGAAATTTGCCCTGCCGAGTCTTGCACGAGGGAAACAAGCCCAAGTTCTTGATTAACTCCGAGATTCTCGCCCCTGAGGCGATCTCTTCCATGATCCTCGCTAAACTGAAGTACACCGATTCCTTAAACAGTCTGTAAAGGTAGTTTCGGTTTAATGCTTTTCATTATTTTCCTTTTATAGGATGCTGTCGTTACGGTGCCCGTTCATTACAACCACTCTCAACGTGAAATTATCAAGAAAGCAGGAGCCGACGCGGGTCTCAATGTGATTCATGTTATCAGTCCATCTACAAGTGCCGCAATTCACTATGATTTGAACAGTCCAAGAAATGAGAAGAAAGAAGTCAATGTTCCGGTAGTCGACAGTGGGGGAGGCGCCTGCAACGTTTCCATCCTCAATGTCGAAGACAAGATTTTCGACGTCAAGCCCACTGCTGGAGATCACCTGGGAGGAGAAGACTTTGATAACAGAATGCTCGGGCATTTCGTAAAGGAGTTCAAACACAAGTACAACAAGGATCTCTCTTCGGATCGAACAGCTCTCTACCGCCTCCGCTCAGCTTGCGAACAAGCCAAGCGAACTCTTTCTTTCATGCCTGAAGCCTCCATCGAGCTTGACTCACTCTTCGAGGGAATTGACTTTTACAGTAGCATCACCCGGGCCCGTTTCGATGAGCTTTGTGATGATCTTTTCCGGAACATCTTGAATCCCGTTGAGAAGGCTCTTCGTGACGCCAATATTGACAAGAAGAAGGTCGAAGAAATAATGCTGGTAGGAGGATGCTCTCGTATCCCCAAGGTCCAAGAAAACCTTTCTCGTTACTTCAATGGCAAGCATTTGAACAAAACTGTCAACTCCGACGAGGCCGCCATTTACGAAGCCGCTATCCAAGCTGCTATTGTGTCTGGAGTCAAAGGTGAGACTCTAAAGGATCTCGTAGTTTTGGACGTCATCCCGTATACTCTGGGTATAACAACTCGCGGAGGAGTTAAGACACCTATCATTTGGTTTGTTGCATTCATAATTTCAATCAAAATATTACAGAGAAACACGGCGATCCCGACGAAGGGGACTCGAATCTTCACCAAGAGGGAACTCATGGAGTGGGGCCGGTCTAATGTCTCAATTCAAATCGTAGAAGGAGAGCGGGCCATGGTTAAGGATAATAGGGTTATCGGGCAGTTCGATATTTGTGGAGTTCCAACGGATGACTCAAAAGTTCAGGTAATTTATATTCTTTGACTAAAGATGCTGCACTCCTTACAATTGGATATACAGACAATAATTTAATTTGATTTGTTTTCAGATAAGCTTCTATATTGATTTCGATGGGATACTCACAGTGAAGGCTACCGATAACTCCACTGGGAAGTCGAAGGAGCTCACTATTACCAACCGCAAGCGTCGATTGTTTGAAGACGGCATGGAAAGGAAGAGCAGGGAGACAAAGAAGTTCCGGGCTGATGAGGAGGAGTCCGACCATATTGAAGAAGTTTATTACGAGGAGGAAGGTTATTGAAGAAATTTCAGAACTGTACTTCACTTGTCAATCTTCACTAAATGTTATTTCTATAGACACCAAATCGTTTTAAAGTAAAAAATAATATCCAACGAATACATTATGAAGTTTATTAGTCACCCAGTGGTAAAGCATATTCGGGCGACTATGCGTTGATGTATACATGCCCGAGACCGGAAAGGACACCGTTTTCACGAAGAAGAGAAGTATGGTGTGGATCGTTACCCAATCGACCAGTGAACCAAGCGTATCGCTCTACGTCTGAGCGTCTTTCGCAAATTGCGACCATATCCTTAAAAGGAGGTGAGGTAGAAGAAATCTCTAACCCTGCATTCCTTCTTGTGTTTCTCGAGTGAATACACCTGGGCCCCGTCGTACTCGTCATGCCAGTTTGCCATTTCTGTTACCCAGAACTTCTTTCCATACTTCTTCAACCGATTCAATTGGTTGTCGAGTCCGTAGTCTAGCCAATGAAACCCGATGGCATCGACTCTCGGATAGCGCCCATTGTTCTGCATTCTAAAGGTATCTAATTAATGTTTACTGTCCTGTATACCTGTAGGCTGCGATGAAGTTGTCCATCCACACTCTGGGGTCTTCAAAGTGTGGCATAGTCCCCCAAGTCAGCTGTGGTCCAACAATCTTGGCCCCTGTTCTCGCAGCAACTCTCTCAAACCTCGGCCAGATGCGGGCAGCATGATCCGGTGCTCGGTTAGCCTGGTTGATGAGGTTCGGCTCGTTCAGTACCATGAAGTACTTAACCCCCAAAGAGTTGATCACATTGACAGCTTCATCTTCGTCGAATATTTCATTCCACAACATTGGAATGTACTCCATGTTGAAGCGACTTCGGTAGTTGTTAGGAATACCTCCGTTTCTGAATAAATCCCAGTTGTACCACCAGGAGACGCCAGGGGAGAGGGCGGATATATCTCCTACACTCTTGAGATTGTAGGCAATTCCTCTTTTATGGGACTTGGTATTAATAAAGGAGATTGTCAATGCGAGTAGAAGAAGTATGGAAAACTTCCCCATGACTGAAAAGCAAAAGATTGCGTCATTTAAAGTCAGGAAACTTTTCATTTCTCTCAATGGGGAACATGAGATTTAAGAATAATAAGAGTTTTGCTTCCCAAACAGAGAGGCATAGAGGAATACATTAAATTTAATTTTAGTAAAAATAAAAATGTGAAGAGATTCGGTGAATCATGGCTCAAAATCAGTTGACTTGCGGTCGGCCGGCTGTTTCTTGTCTCTTTTTATAAAGGGGCCTTGAGGAGCAGTTGTCGGATATTTCAAGGAGGAAGTGTGTAGTTTGAGCCCACCTCTTTCCTAACAGGTGTATAAGACTTCAACTGAACTCCTTGAAAACATGTTTGCGAAACAGTTGGCAGTAGGAACAGTGTTCAAAGATGTTCGAATAAGTCTTAAAGGAACCGTCGGGGACCTCGCCGCTGGGGGCAGTGGTCCCGTGGCGACTGTCCCCGCAAGCGTCCCTTGCCTCTGGCGCGCATTTGAATTTCGAACGTTTTAGCGTATTTCTTCGTAGTTTCTAGCGTTTTCTTGACCTGCCTTCTATTATTGATGGAAAATAAGGCCAAGTGATCAAAATTAAAGTTAAAAAAGCAAAGAAACGTGTAAATTGCGCATGCATGAAAAACTCATTTCCCGGACTTTCTCAAAGTGCGCGAAAATCTACAATCAGCTTCCTAGGTTTCTTTAAAGGAACCCTCAGGGACCTCTGCGCCAGCGCAATGGCCCCCAAGCGAGTGCGCTCCATCAGGCAAGCGCGCGCTCACAGAAAAGGAGAAATAGGTAGAACCCTAGATTATTCAATGTAGTCTTTAACGCTCTTTCGAACAGTGTTTTCAGTTTTTTAGGAAAACGAAAATTTCGCTGTCCCATTTTTCTCTGCTACAGTAATCCGCTTAGGTCCCTCAGGGTTCCTTTAATCTATGACAAGTCCTGTTCTATAGTTTCTAATTAGAAGCTACAAATTTGATCCAGAGCTAAAACAGGCCCCAGATATTCGCCGGGCGAAATTCTCACAAAAAAAGCATTTATTTCAAGCTACAAACAATCAACAATTCCGGTCAAGTTTGCTATTCAACAGAACTGAATAGTGTAGGCGGGACTCTTGGTTCCTCTTCCTCTGCAGGTGAAAGTACTCTTCTGATCATCGTAAGCGTAACTGTAGGCTGTAGGACAAGCTCTCTGGAATTAAATATTTTATTTAGCAATGAGCCAGATTACCTTGAAGATAGCCGGGTAATTCTTGGGCCACGTGGAACTCTTGCAAGTGTGTGGTTTGTTGAATCTGCCACGGCAACAGTATTCGTCAGTGTTCATGGCGAGGCAGGCGCTTTTGCAAGCTACAGTTTTTCCGTTTACAATTTTTTTCAGCTCTTGAGGGCAAACATCGAGGAGATTCTGATTGCAGTCTCCGGCTCTTTTGCAAGAATATTGCCCTAGAAAGGAAATTTTTGCTTTAAAAAGGTCTCACCCCCATTTCCGTTATAAGTTCCTTCAATTGGATAGATGGCAACGGGAATATTGAACCCGTCCACCAGTGAGACGTCATAGTAATCTTGGTTTCCATGCCCGTTCAAAGTGAATTCGGCCAGAGATGCCGGCGGCGCCCCAGTTCGTCCGCTGCATTTCTCCCCTCTTCCGCAACCACCAGTCTGGCAGTGGAAGTTTCCATCACAACCGGTACGAGCCCAAATTCGGCCTGCCGTCCATCCGTCGGGGACATAAATATCACGCGAGTTCCCTAGAAAAGGATAATGGTCTTAAAATCTGGACGGACCTACCAGCGTTCAGTTGGAAGCCACTAGGATCTGGTGTGTGCTTCTGTCCCATGATTCCAGGCCAGATAGGGAAGGAGCATTTGTTCACAATCTATATGGCGTTTAAGATTCTTCAAATGTCTCTTACCTTCATGCAGACCTGCCCATTATGGCTGTTACAAGCCAGAGCTGCGCCGAGCAATGGAAGCAGGAGTATGAGTCTCATGCTTTGAGCCCGTTTGGCGTACAATCTGACGCTTTTTAACCTTCCCGGAATTGTTTAATAGACAGTTGTCGGATGGTTAAAAACATCCGCGAGTGACTCACAGCCTACGTGTCGGCTATGTAGAACAATTGTTCTTACAATTGTGTGTAGCTTGAACCCTTTTATTAATGGAATAAGAAAATAATTTAAGCGAGATACGGGAGAATTCTACTGCGAAGCATAGCCTTCATGCTCCGCCGACCACCTTCGATGGTTGATCTTGGAGCGTACTTGTCTAATTTCTCATCATCTCCATAATGTTTCCAAGCGCCGAAGGACCAACCTCTCACAGGGGAAATGGAATAAGAGTCCATTTGGATCTGAATAATTTCAATCTTATTGTATAAGACAGCTGATACCTTGCCGAATAGCTTTAGCTGTCCCTTGGTCATATTGACTGCAGAATCAAGATTCCAGTCTCCGATGAAAAGTGGGTTGCCTTCCCATAGCTGTATCCGATTCTTGTAAAGGACAGCCTCTTTCAGAATCTGGAACTTTATCAATACCATATGGAATTCGGAATAACCTCATCAACCGTGTAATTGGTAGGGTCCGAGAGATAGTAAGGATGCCATTCGACACGGATGTTGTCGAAGCTGTCTTTAGCAGGGTCTTCTGGATCATCGGCAAACATCATAAAGGTCTCCCACTCTCCTTCTTTATTACCTGAACTATTTATTCTTCCCCTTATTCCTCTTCAAGCTGTCGAAAAGGGCTCACCTTGCTCGTGAAGCAGAGGAGAGATCAGTAAGAGACAGTTCGACGACGCATCATGTCGAACTCTTCCGTAGGCATCATAATAGTACTGTTTCAAGATGTCGTTTGGGGTCATACCGTGAGCCACATATTTCTGCTCATTCACCGGTTCGTTTAGAAGAGCAATACCTAAATGGCTTCCTTTACTGGAATTGGCTACAGAAGAGTAGAGCGCTCGTACAGGGAGATACCGTTATACAGTGGTCTTGGGACTACTGAACTGAAATCATCAACCGATGGTTGGCCCAAAATTTCCCCTCATTTCAATAACGGAACTACTTTGAAAAAGTTGAGATCAGACTACTAGCGGTTTTCAGATTAGCTCTATATGACATCGTTTGCTAGTAAGAATACGGTATATTTACCCAGGAAAGCGTGATCGCTACTGTAGTGTTTAGCGAGAAATTCCACAGTATCCAGAGTGTTGTTTATGTTCTCTCGATATCGCCACCAGTTGCTGCTTCCTTAAAAGATTACAGTTCATTTGTTTAAATCCTTAAGAGTTAACCTGGCTCTACTGGTGCAGAACTACCGTACCCATTTTGGCTTCCTTTAGCGGCCTGTATGACAATAATAACCAGGATATTGTACTTAGGAGCCCAGACTTTGATAGCCTTGTCCAGATAGCCTATCACGCCTTTAGCATACATCTTCCAGGCGTAAGGATTGTACACTCTTCCACTGTTGTCATGGCCAAGAATCCAATATCCAACTGGAATGCGGACGACGTTCAGTCCAGCAGAAGCAATGTCAGCGAAATCCTGTTCAGTGTAAAAGTTTTCTCGATGAGATTTGAATTGATCGTTTCCTGAAAGCTGCTTGTGTTTTTATGAATTTCTGGCTCTATCAGAATATCTCAAGGTACCTAGGTGCTGTACTACTTTCGAACTGGGTCTACAACTCGGAAGCAAACCTTTTTTACGCCCGAGGTACTTCATGGTGGCGTATTCTCCTTCTTTCGCCGTCTCCACCGAAACATTTTTCCATGCTGGTGAGTCTAAACAGTTCTCAATTATTAGAAATCTGTGTAAATTCTACTTTCAGTGAAGGTGTAATCAGCCACAAGCCACCCAGCAAGAGTTGTTCCATACATGAATATTTTACCATCTTTAATATTCGACTGCATTTCGGAAAGTGTCATGTCCTGGCTAGGACGAGGAGAAACGAAAGGTGCAATGTAAATGGAGAGAAACAATAGAAAAAGTGACATCCTGAAACGCCTAGACGTATCGGTTGAATGGTGAAAATAAAAGAGAAGTTTGACTTTATAGAAAGTTCCGATTGCACCGAAGAGCTGTTAACTAACCAAGAACATCTGCCCTGTGACACGAAACATCTGCCTAGCAGTTGTTCAAATCTGTGAGTCAACCTTATTCACACCTCCTTCTTAAAAAATCACAACATTTATGAAATTTCTCTCGTAAGTCCAAGATCACATGAGTGATGTTCCTCTGATCGGCATCACCGCAGAATTTCCGAGAAATATGCAATAGATAAGGGCAGTCACAAGCCTGAGGAAGCCACTTTTACCCTGGTGGCTATGCTAGGTAAATTTACTTCTTCACACTTGTAAGTGGACGTGGCGGTTCATCTCATACAGACCTAGAAGTATACAAGCTATCGCTGGGTTTAAGAAGGGCCCATTCTCATTAAACAGATCGTTTTTCTTTTATGAACACGTCATTTGCTTTTCGTCGTAGAAACATCTCCCAGGATGCCTCAGCTACTCTGAACTATTGCCCCTGGCTAGCTCAAGGAATGACATCTGGCAACAGGAGAGCAGCGCCGGCAACGTTAGCGGCAACCAGGCCTGGTCTCTTAGCCCTAGGAAAATTGAGAACGACCGGTCGTAGACCAAAAACAAGTTGAAATTTTGTAAAGTTAATTCGTGTCAAGTCAACTTAGGACGGATCCCGGCCAGACCATTCATTCTTCCCCATGACCGAGCTCCAGAAGGTCAGTTTTTATTTTCTTTTATTATAGTCTCCTACTACTGTTTTTAGGTTGTTTTCGTGGCCCTGCCGCCGCCCGTACCGCCTGGTCCGCTGCCGTTCCTGCGCCGCTCTCGCCGCCCTCTCCGCGTCGTGGCAGAGCTTCTTCCTGGTGCCCGTCCTCTCCGTCTCCCTCCAGCTTCCACCCTGGAGGACTTCTTCAATGCCGTCGCCGCTCGTCGTCCTCCAAATGATGGCAAATAAAGAGTAATTTCTTCTGGTTTTTTTCTTTTCTTTTCTCATGTTTAGTTGTGATCGCAAAATAGATTCGAACTTTTACTAGACAATACACTATTAGTTATATGTCTGTAAAATATCATGAGACGCTTACGTACATCTAGCTCTCATCGAAACTAAGCAATGTACAGAAATCGTTTACGGATCCGCCATGCTAAGCGCTTCTGCATGACCCCAAAATTTTAGATGCAAAACGCTTCTCTTTATCTATACAAATCTGTCCCTTGTAGTCAGTTTTTCTTTCCATGTTTGTAATGATGTGTCGTACTAAAATTTGTGGAAGAGCGGCACCTTGTCTCGAAACGGTCGTCCTATCCGCCTGGTGGTCGAGCTGCCGGCTGCTTCGCGTCTCCGCTTTCGTCCGGGAGCCACTCTGGCCGACCTCCATAAAGCGGTCGCCGCTCGTCTTCCTCCTTCTTAGATGACAACGGAATAAATATGTTCTTCCTTTCTTGTTTTTTGGTTTAGTTTTACTTGAACGGAATATAGACTTGACTTATTGTAGAAAATAGTATTTTCCTCGCTGTTTTAAAAATTCAGGGAAATATTCATCGCTTACTAGAACAGTTATTCTCAAATCTTGCCTCTCTTTCAATATGGAATCATTTCAATAAGAATCATTATTGCAATTAAAACACCGTATGCTTTATCAATTTCCTTCTGTTATCGAGATTTGTGGATATCGCAAGAAGATAATGCAACAGCGCCGAAAGGTTCCCTAACTGGATGACGACAGACGGACATAAGATATATAGATAGTTCATGAGTCTTTGGCGTCTCACAAAGGAAAGAGATACAAGGAGGCACACAATAGGTTTATTAAGTGGAATACTGGGTCAGATCTGTTGGTGTGGAGAGGAAAGACGAGGCAACAGTTCACGAGCAGCTCCTCCTCCCACGTGCCTTTCATTACTATAGGCCGGAATAGGCAGTAACCGAGGAGCGAGCCCGGCGACGTTGTCAGCAACCGGGCTCCACCTTTTGCCAATAGGAAAATGTAGACAGATCGGTCGAAGCCTGGAAAGAAGTTTAAATTTTGTAAAGTTAATTCGTGTCAAGTCTTAGAACGGATCCCGCCAGATCATTCATTCTTCTCCATGGCCTCTCTCCAGAAAGTTGGTTTTTCGTTTCTCTTATTTTAGTCGCCTAATACTGTTTTTAGTTTGTTTTCGTGGCTCTTCCGTCGCCCGTGCCGCCGGGTCCTTTGCCTTTCTTGCGCCGCTCCGCGTCGTGGTCGAGCTTTCACCTGATGGTCGCCCTCTTCGCCTGCATCCGTCTGCCACCGTCGCCGATCTGCTGGCCGCCATAGCTGCTCGTCAAGCATCCGTATAATAAATGCTTCTATATGTTCGCGTTTTCTTTTTTTCCCGTGTTTAGTTGTAAAGACCATCCCTGCCACATTTCATTGGCGTATATTTAACATTTTCTTTCAATATAGAATTCTGAATCTATTAGGACTTCCTCGATCCGTATGGTTTCCCCGATGAAAGTATGCCATGATATATACCGTTATTTCAGACTGAGTTTGCGACTAGGGGCTTGGCCAGAGAGTGTCTGAAGGAAGCAATTGTGTTGGCAAGCTTAGATGGGAAAGAGGCCCCCATTTATTTGAGGCCGGCTGATAGTGGATTGGAGATTGATTCCCTTAACCAGAAGTTGAAATCGCATTGTAGAAGCAATAACTCTTGCCTAACACAGAAAGTGTTCGTTCTCGCTTATTGGCTTAGTGATAGCGTAACACATAACGCATTACTCTGATGTTGGAATAATAAAGATTGGTGAGAACAAAATCTTTATTTGCCTTATGCGAAATATGCTCGAGCAGGGCAAGGGCAGTATTGGGCGTCAGATCCTGGCTTTCCATCCTCTCCCGGTCTGTAAATCACGCGTACTACACAACAAACTCTTGAAATACCTTCCGCAAACTCCAGCCTTTCCGTGCTTTCCTGGATGACCATTTCTACCGGGTTGTCCTTTGTTTCCTGCAAATAGGTAGATTTAAAGGTAAATTTTCAGTGCGCCACAAAACGTTGTTCAGGATGCGGTGGATTAACTGCTCACCTGGATTTCCATCCTTTCCTGGTGCTCCAGGCTCTCCAGCAGCTCCAGGGGGTCCCTTGGGACCAGCAGGCCCGGGTCGTCCAGGGCTACCGGGTCTAAAATATTTGGCATCATCCTGTTTAAAGGGAAATTCACCTGTAAGCAGTTCCGGGCTCTCCGCGGGGTCCGGGTGGTCCAGGGCGGCCGGCATTTCCTGGCTTTCCAGCATCCCCAGGCTGAAATTATTGTTCATCTTGGATTTTATATTCTCACCTCTCCAGGGCCTCCTCTGCCACCAGGCCCTCCCAAGGGTCCTTTCGGGCCAGGTCTTCCAGGGGGTCCTGAAACGATTGAGATTACATCAATATCATGCGGCATTACCGTTGGGTCCTTGGTTTCCAGCGGGTCCACGGGGTCCGGGGGGTCCTAAAATATGTTTCACAGTTTGCAAACCAGATGAAGATCTCACCAGCAGGGCACTTGATACAACCGCCGGGAATGTCGTGAGTTACAGCGACGACAACACCAGGAGCTCCGGCCTTTCCGTCGTCTCCATCGGGTCCAGGTTCACCAGCCTCGCCTCGCTCTATTATATAATTATATAGACATTTTCAGGATAGAAAACCTCCAGGCGGTCCAGGCGGGCCAGCTGGGCAGCCATCGCTTCTTGGGCCACAGTTACACTGTTCGTTGCTTCTCTTATGACGTCCAGCGAAGAGGGTCACGAACGTTGGAGGAGCGTCAGAGGCTCCAGATGGATTGACGTGCTTGTTCATGATCCTGCTCCAAGTGTCACCGGACAGTACCTGTTATTATCAGTGTTTGAATTGAAACAACTAGAAACTAACTCTAAACTCCTGCATTCCAGCGTCGATTTCATCCTTCAATTCGTTGATATCGGAGAGGAGTCCAGCCAGTATCCAGAGAGTTCCGCCGACGAAGACCAGAGTCGCTGCCGAGGCCGCTACGATCAGCTTGCCCATGGTGGAGATAGCGCTCTTTTCGTCTCACTCTGCCCTTTTATACAGGTAGAAACTCTTCCTTCTCTTATTTACTGGTACTCTCGCTTTCGGGAATTCGGTTCCACATTTTTTTTTCAAACGTCGGCGGTTCCGCCAATTGCGAAAAGTCACAAGCATTTAGGAAGATCGGCTGTTGATAGCTGTAACAGAAACTTGGAAAGGGAAACAAAAAGGTACAAGGATGGCTGCCATGACCGTTACTTCCTTTAAAGTGTTAGACTTGAATGTGGACTCAATAGAGGAAGCAGTTTACGAAACGACACTTCTTGGAGAGAAACTTTTGTGCTACCGACTGTTCAGACATTCTTTCAAGGCAAAATACACACTATTTTATGCAATTTAAGACAGTAAACGTCTATTTCAAGTCATGAACTTGCCCCACAAATACAGCATGATCTTTAACTTTCAATATGAAAAGGAAGGGATGGTCTACAACGAATCTGGTAGAGAGGGGGCCACGATTATAAGGCATGTATTTTAGGGCAGTAGCAGCTATTGCCACTGTTCCTTTCTCATCGACCTGAAGAATAATCATTTTAAACAACTCGAATATCCAACCATAATTGTGCTTTGGTGAACCGCTTTTTCAATAAAGGCAGGTCGGTGAAACATCCCCAGGAAATCTACCTTTCCCTGTGTGAATGCTGTGCGAATGCCGAGTTTCATTAGAGCTTCGCGAAGATCGAAGGTAGTCTCAGTGGAGAACTTGGGAAGGCTCAGCTAAAAAGAGCTTTTGTAGAATTAGAGGTGACAAATGTAAACGGAACTCTGTAACATTGAACTGATTGAACGCTGGATACTGCTCCCGGTGAGTTGAAGCACCGACGAGGCGTCTTGGACAGCGACAGAGCAAAGTCCAGCTCACCGGCTAGAGCCATGCTTAGAGAGGTTATTACTGACCTCGGAGATAATACACAGCAGTAGATGGACTCTTACTGATTTATAGGCAAATCGGCTTGTGGATCTCAGCCAAGGAGGATGACAGTCGGGAATAGAGCAAAGTTCAGCTTGCCTACGGGAGTCATAGTTAAGAGGGGTTTCTTCGTATTTACTCCTTTCATCGGTAATCGAACGCTGACATGGACTATCACAGATCGAGCCTTTCAGAAACTTTTCTGCCATTAGCTGTGCTGATTCACTAAATCTGCGGTCTTCTATCCCTTTGTTTTTCACTCTTTAAGTTGTGTCTTGTCAACAACTTTGATTCAGCTTAACACCCAAATTGGAGTGGTTCTAAGAACATTTATGCTCTCAGTGATCACCTGTCCAGAAATGTTTTTATTTCTTGATCTGAGAACGAACATTACGATAAATTTATGAGAGAAAACGCCGGACAGATGTTCTTTTTATGTTTTGATTGAAGCAGCTGTGTCGCCCATCTGTGGTCGTCCGTATATCTTTTTTAGGACATTCGTGGGAAGACACAGACGCTGTACGAAATTGCAAATAGTCCAGGAAATCCGGAGAAGTCCAAGAGACCAGGGACTCGTAATGAGCTTCGTTTCCTCTCCTATGATCTACACGGTAGAGATGATTAGACTAATTTGAATTTGTTTGTGATGGTCTGCTAGTCGTAGTTTGTGTTTTTGTTCACCTCGGTTTATTTCACTTCTTTAAAGCAATCTCTCATCCCTAAATCGAAAGAACACTTTTTTCTCTCGCTGTCCTATCCATAATGTTCCAAGTGTACGTAAAGGGGCTCACCCGACTTGGACATGTCGTCCCTGGAGACATTTATCAACAAGTGGAACTTGGTATTTGTAACGAATGGGCGGCCATTTATAAACGTTATAGCTCACTGCTTGAGTTGTTCTTAAAAACATGGGAGAGAAATATCTTGGTGTTCAAAAATGGCGCCAAGGATTGCTCCACATCGAAGTTCTCTTGAGGGACCGGGTTCTAGGAATGATTCTTTGAGTCACACTACATCTCACAAGAACCCATAAATAGAAGAACAGCCTAATTTTCACACAGTAGGTCAGAAGTAAACGTTTACCGAGCACTACAAGCGAACGAAGGCTACTTTTCCCTTCAAAATTACAAAGTGGAGGTCACAACTTCCCTATTACGTAAAATTGCTCAATGGAACGTTTTCTAAACGTTGAAACCTGTTTTTAATTGGTGACCGCTACCCTGAAATCATCTGCCACACATTCTGAAATGTGACATGAAGTGAAACCGTCGCAGAAACCACACACAACAGTTTCCGCCTGAGGACACACACTGTTTTCCGATTTTATGCAGCTGACCGATTTTACCTCATAATAGCTCGCAATTAGGTCTCTCTCGGTTGTTGGGCGCTGTGCCGGTAGCCCCTGTCGTAATCTTTCGGTCTCTCTCCCTTCCGCAGTCAAGCATATTCCCAACGGGGTATGACGAATAAAACTGACTCTCTCCCAGCGCTCACTCCTAGAAATCAAAGTTTCGAACGGCGAGTACTTTACTCAATATTTGCATTAGTTCAACCCAACCCCCGTTGTGTCGCATTGTGTCTGCGGCCTCTTCTATAAACGCGCTATTTTGCCTGTGCAGTGCTCGCAAGCCCCCAACCTCCCAATGACAGCCAGGGGGTTCTCTGCACTCTCCGGCCTTATTGCTAACCCTCGCCTACACTATCTCTGGCGGTTCTCCCGCCACACCGCGGTGTCTCGCGCCTCTTCAGCGCACCCCCCGGGCTGCGGTCTTCACTGGTTACTATAATTTCCTCCGTATCATGCTTCCTGGAAGGGTAAATCCACTTTTTTTTCTTGCATTAATTACTGCTGTCACATTTCCTCTTTATTTTTTATGTGATTGAGATGATAGATTAACCTCGTTTTCATCTGTCACCAGAGATGAAAACGAACGGATCATTATTATGCAGACATGGGAAGCGGCTGACAGATTGCGAAATTGCAAACTCACTTGCAAATTAGGGTCAAATTTGCTGTATAAATTTAATGTATACAACCTCCACAACTTCGAATCCGATTGAACAAATTACTCATCGGTGTAACAAACCGCCTGTATCGTAAATCACTGGACCGTTGGCGAACATCCAAGTGAAATTTCTATGAAAAGGATCAGTCAAGCGGTAACTATTCTTATAATTCTTGTCATTTTCCCCATTTTTCATAAGAATTCTATTAGTCATCAGAGTCGGTGCCTCGGTTCCTTCTCTTGTTTACCTTACCCTTTCTGCCCCCACCTCCACATAGGGGGTCATCTGTGTAATTACCCTTGACCTTTTCTTGGCACCGCATAATAGTCGCTAAGCTTTTCTCTTTCGGCTAGCGCTTTTCTTAGCTGAAAATGTTGTCTCTTTGTCTCTTTTCTGATCACCCGCAGTGCCCCAGTTTTAAGCGCTGTCACTTTAATTTAGCCTTTAAATGTTGAAGTTTGCTACCTGTTATGGATGTGAAATATTCCTGGGAGTTTGTTTTGACAGCCGGCTATGTCTTTCTCTCGTTCTCCGGCGAAGGTCTCGGATTTCAATTCTGTCTCCACCCGTAGAATGACTCCAGTCGGAGTTTATCTTTCGCTCCTAGACGTGTTATTGAATATAAGCCCTCTTCCTGAGAAAAAGGTCATGTTAATTGCCGTTTTCTATAAAAGGGGAGATCTCCTTTAATCCAGTTGAGCTCTTTGGTTCATTTCCGCCTTCTCTTTCTCACTGAAATTGCTTTTATTAGAGAAGTTTTTGTCATGGGTGAGAGGGGGAAATTGAAGAAGGCGGCCTTGATTGCATTGCACATTTGAGTATTTGTCTCTGCTTCCCTCTTTCCTCGTGAATTTTCAACGAGAAGAAGACGAATTTGTTCACGTAGAGACGAACACACACCGCAGGGCCGAACTTTTTTGCCCCCATCCTAGTCACAAGGCTAGCGGTTGTCCCAACCAATGGATATTCCTTTGTCTCGTTGGCTGCACCTGCGCCCCATGAATCTTTCAGACCCACATCCACTATGGTTTTGTTCAAACGACCATATGCTTTAAGAGGGCATTCCTGGCCGCTTTCAATCCTCCTTCTTTCTCCCTTGGAAACTTTCGTCTGATTCCTGTTGGAAACAACAGCCTCAAATCCATAATTATCCAGATTGTTCGGCGATAGTCGACTGTTGAAAAACTTGGGGATTGATATAAACGGAAACGACCATCGTGTTTGCCAATTTTGGCCGGCAAATTGCGTCCCAGGGCTACGCGGACTTTTTCCAACAAGCCCCGCACATCCCCTAGCAGCAGCCGACAGACACAAACTATCCTCGTCACCTAGATCACCACCGGGGAATGTTGTCCAGTTCGGGGAGATTGGAATTGCTTTTTTGTGGGCTTCTAATAATAACATCTGAGCTAATAAATTATTGACCAAAAAATAACTAAAGCTAATTTAATTTCCTTGCTCCCTCTAGAGGTCTAGATAAACAGCCACCGCCATTGCCCCTTTTGAACATATGGAGAGGGGGATATGTGGGCCCAGCACGGAATTATTCAAGCTAGCACTAATCACCGTGGGCTCTGCGAGGTATTAGCGCACTTCACAAGCTCTTAACCAACGGGGGAGCATGAGAAATTCTGCATAAGAATTAATATCAGGAGCAGACACAGACGGAACGACAGGGTGACAAACCCGATGATGAAAAACTGTTAGTCATCTGTCGTCTGTACAAGTGCTACTCTTTACCTCAGCGGATTAGTCATCCATTCTCCCTTTGTTGAATAAGGTCACAGTACTGTAGCCACTAGTTTCCCAACGTGGCAAAGACAACTTTACTTCTATTTCTTTAATTCTTACTACTTCCTTCTGCCTTCTTGTCACCATACATCAATCCCTGCCAAACTGGCCCATTTTTTTCATCATCGCGACCACCTACTTGGACTAATTTTTGTTTTTAAAAGCATGTTAAGTGAGTATCTCCTCCCTCTTGAAGTGGATTCCCCGTGGAATTGCGCGGTCGCTTCCGTTTCCAGGGAGCCCTCTTCGGGCGATTTGTGTGAGCGTCAAAGAAGCAGACGAAGGTCGCCGGAAGGAATTTGTCTAAGTGTTAGGAAATGCCGACTCGGCCCCGATTTTGCTTGTTTTTATTCAAGTCAAGCCGACTCTTATCCTCGATATTTTCTCCCGCCTTTCTCTTAGATTAAATGGAAGACAAGCCGCTTTAGGGTCGGCCAGTCTCTCCCTAGCTTAGTTTTCTGTTCAAAAATGTTCCACTCCCATTATCTAGAAGCATTAAACACCTGCCCCGCTTTCATTGATCAATGAATCGCCTAACCAGAAGGTCCGGGCTCTGGGTTACCGCGTCATGTGCCTCACACTTTTTATCACTTCTCCCTCCTCTCCTTGTATTCATCTTCAACCGGGTGCGAATGTCAGCCGACGGCTCATTAGCTTCAATTGTCAGCAGGCGCAGCTGCAAAGCTAGCTAGCACCTGGAATTTCCTCCTATTCCCTTAGAAGACTAGCTGTTCCATCAATTATAAAGTGTTTTTTTCCTGGTTGTGCTCCCGTTCATTCGCGGGGTCATTTCGATCACTTGCTGGTCTCTACTCATCTACTTTCTAATCTCGTACTTTTTTTCCATAACTAGCCTTGAAATCCAGTTGCCTTCGACCTCCAATAGGGGTGAAATTCAATCGGTGATATAAATGAACTCTCGATGGCCCTCCTGCTACTGACAGGCGTTTTTACCCATTTTAGATGCCGCGTCAAGATAATTTTTAAGTGTTTGCCTCTATGGAACGTTCACTCCTTCTTAAATATGTCCTGATCTTTTATCTTTAAACGGAAAGAAATAGTTCGGTTAATTTCTACTCCTTAATCGTAAACATTTTACGGAGAGAAGAACGCGTTTTGACGAAGGTACAACTTCGACAATGACCGCAATGTCCGTTCCATGTTACAATAGGCCTGGTCGTCTTCTTCAAAACAAAAGAACGACTGGGGCACATGCTTGATCGGCCGTGGGGAAAAAGTGAGAGAGAGAGCGACGAGAGAAGAACACAACCTGCAGGGCTGACGTACAAACATGCAAGCGAGGGACGAGGGCCGGTTGACAATCGATCGCTTACTGTCATACCTCCCCGCTCTCTTTCTGTCTCCCTCTATCTCTCTCTTTCGCGCACATACAACCAAACCTCACACCGCCATTGAGAAAATTTAACCAATTGTGACAGGGAGTGAAATATTTGCTTTTTTCCGCGCCGTTTGGGACTAACAATTCTTGAACGAGGAAAACGGACTAAATTGTCTTGAAGATCGTTTCTTGACTTTCCGCCGCGCAGGGAGGCACATGACCTTACCTGTTCGTTTTTTGCCACTCATTTGGCGGTCTTCACGACTCATTTTCTTCTTGTGACATGTATTTTCGTGAAGGACAATCGTCCTGTCCATATAGTCTCGAATATCTCTCCGACATAACAAGTTCCAGCCCGTAACAGTTCTTTGTGACTGCTGGGACTATTTCCTTGAAAACACGTCTCTTGCCGTTCTAAATGATAATAGTTCTGCTTTTTTTTCTCTCTCTTTCCTAGCCTAGAAATGCTCGTCTTAGTCTGTCTGACCGCACACGGTCTCGCTCTCGCCCCGGTCGATGTTATCAGAAATGCCTCTGGTCGAGCAAACAGCCTCCTCACAGAGATAAGCATAGAGAGGGCCGCCTGGTGTGCGTACAGTTTATCATTTATGTCAGCCGCGTCCATCCGCCGTGTGAATCATCTTCGTGATTCAAGGACCGCACTAAAACAAATCGATTTCAAACGGGCCCGTACTTTACGAGAGAACGCGGGACTATATGGGACAGACACGGCTATCAGCCCCGCTTCAAGGAGCGAGGGAAAATGTGACCCTAACAAAGGATTGGTTGCTTTTCAAGCACTGAAAAGAGTCTTAATCGTAAACATCTAAAGGGGGGTAATTCAAAATGCCAGACTTGCCACCTACTGAACCTCCGTGCACTATTCTTAGCAACATCTCTCAAATATCAAAGTCTTTTAAAGTAAGTTGTCATTTTTTGATCTCCGTCATTCCCAAAAGCCTTTGAGGTGGAAGAGAAAACCACCCAAACCGGTCTGTTTCGTGACTGATAATGTGATTGATCACAGCATCACCATATTACCCAGCACTGTTTTGTCTATTGATTTTCTTCCTCTCTGCTTTATCATGTTCCAAACCGTTTCCCCACCGAAAACACAGTATCTGACATAGTCAGTGTGTGTAGGCTATTTGTTCAGGCCTTCCTTCACACAACCACCATCTCGCCTGCCCGACAACCTGCCCCATCCATCTATGTTATGTCAAATATTTTTTGCGAGTTGTACTTGGGCGGAAAGAGGGGGCTGCCTTCTTAATCCTAAAAGTACTTTTCCGATGTACCCTTCAATCTGGCATCAGAGACGAGGCAGTGAACTTTAACATGCTCAAGAAGTGAACTTTACATGAACTTGTGAGAGCTATCCAACAC
Organism: Oscheius dolichura; assembly: GCA_932521035.1. Taxonomy (NCBI): domain Eukaryota; kingdom Metazoa; phylum Nematoda; class Chromadorea; order Rhabditida; family Rhabditidae; genus Oscheius; species Oscheius dolichura. The sequence goes on along the minus strand of OW051497.1, from coordinate 7,898,804 downwards.
CCCTTTTGCCTCTCTACTCGCACCAGTTGTTAGTCTGAATAGACATGACTACTTCTTCTCTTACTAATTGCCTCTACGTCGAATCGTTTTTCACCAGATTCCTCTCCTCACATCTCACATCTTCCTCCTTTCTCTCTTATCTATAGTGCCCTTTGGATTGTTTGTGAAAGCTCTTCAAATGATCTCCGAAAACGGGGTGAGTCGAGAGAGAGAGCGGGAAAAACAGCTCTGACCCAAGAATATGATGGATCGTTAACAAAATCATTTGCCGTTACGATCATAAGATTATGATCATTTTTCTAGGTTATCCCCGCCCCGGTCTTATCTTTTTTTTCTCGCGTCTGCCCGAACTTTGTTCAATATCTTCGTCTCCATGGTAACGGTGTTCTTGTAATCTGAATAGAAGCCCCGCCCCAGGTGCCAATGCGATGTTTCCGCTTGCCGGAGGGAGCTCGACTCCTCTCATGAGTTCCTCGGCTCCCAGATATTCAAATCTACTTCCGTATTCTCTCACCTTTTCTATTCCATCGATCGGCCTTCTCTCTTCTACTTCTACTTAGTTCTTAGTCCCCAACTCTTTTATAAAGTGCTCATTTTCAGAATGGCTGTGGGTGGCCTACTCGTGGGGTTATTGATACCCCTCTGTACGGCATCATACATAGAGGTGAGTGTTTTCTTTCCTTTCTGCCCTTTAAAGGAGGGTGTCACCCGGTGCCAGGTTTTAACGTTCCCTGTTATCATAAGCCCATTATGAGAAGTCGAATTCCGTTGAGCTGACTAGTCCACAGTAAAAAATCTTATGTTTTCCTTGTAATTGGAGAAGTTTTCTGTCGAAATGGTGGCACAAAGATGTGGCTGTCAATAGACTCATCCACACCCTCTCTGAAATAGAGTGGGAGCAATTTATGAAAGTAGGTGGTGATACATGGAAAGAGGAAGCAGAGCTTAGGCCAAATTGCTCTTCCGCTTGCGTGGATAACAACATTCACCTTTGTAATATCGCTAAAAACAGGGGGTTTAGGTCAGGGCACACGGCTCAGCCATCCCGTGACTTATAATATTCAATCTTTCAGAGTGTGGCCGCAAACGTTGATAGCTCATCAGCTAGGAAGCATGAAAAATTCGTACCCTTGGTTGCGTTCGAATGTGGATACCGTAACCAATACATTGACGAATCCGGCTTCTGGGTGACTGATGAGAGCCGATATGCCACTTGCCAATCCGGCAAGTTGGACATCCTCAAGTATTGTAAGAAGGTAAGGGAAGTTCCTAATAAGAGCCGCGTCTGCCAAGTGCATCTCTAATAGACTTTAGCCAGTGTGTGCCCAATTAAGCCAGGGGAATTCTTTTTCGCGAGTCTTCACACTCTAAGGGCGCAATAAGCATGCATGAGGTTCATACACTTGTGTGTGATGGAACAAGCCTCATTAGTCCTTGCGTATACACAGAATTATTGCGATTGCTGTCAGACAAGAGGGGTCAAATACTACTGAAATTGGAATCTTTAGGTCTATCCCAAATTGAATATTACAAATATCGTCGAATATGCCCACGAGGTAGACATCTCCCGCTGGTGCAAGGAGGAAGGATCCCCCTGCGCTTACAGGAAAACTGTCCGACCCTTCCAGTGCATTGGTAAACTTGAGGGATATTATAAATTCTAATGGTATCATGTCTAGATGGCGAGTTCCGCTCTGAAGCCCTCCAGGTCCCACATGATTGCCGATTCTCTCACGTCAACTCGAAGAACTCTTGCAATGATTATCAGCACTGGAGAGACGAAAGCAAGAGAATCTGTTCTCGTAAGGAGTTCAACAACAAGCCCATGGCCGTTCGCTCTTTCGCCGTTCTCGAACCCTGCGGTTTGGATCTCTTCACTGGAGTGGAATTTGTCTGTTGCCCAGCAAGCAGTAAGCACTTATTTCAATTGGATTAGCTTAGTTTTTGAAGACCGCTGGGTTTAATCCCCACCCCGGGGGTGGGATTACTGTAGCCGTCTTTAATTTGCCATTAATGTGAATAATCTGAACTCACCATTCATGGGCAAATGAACGAGATGATCCCTCGTTTTTTTCCTAGACGCGGCAAATCCTCATTTTCTAGTAATAATCTCCTTCTCGGAACCGGGGATGAGGGATCGAGAAGGAGAAGAAATGTGTTGCGCTCGATTTCGTGTGACTAATTTGCCTTAGCTCTGGGAAGAGCTTTGTCAACAGCTCAGACTTCTGGGGAGGCTAATTCGTGTAGTCTCCCCGATTCGGGGGTCCAGAATAAAGGCTTAACAAGATGAGAATACATGGATGGATTGGCGCGCCATCCAAGTCTAATCTAATTTGCATACAAATACGGGCAAGATCCCCTGCACAGCGGGCCTCATTGTGAAAACTTTTCGCCGCCTCGGGGGGATAACAGATTTAAAACTGGGGGACGTGTTTACCAGAGAACGTGTTCTTCTTTGCAGCTGTGAAGCAAGATACCGTTGAGAAGGCCGTTTCTAAGATGGACAAAGCCGCTAAAAAACTGACTGAAGAGGATGATGACGATGACTACGAGGATGACTACACTGGTGAAGACGAAGAAGACGAGGATAAGAAGCTCGACATTTCGCAAGACCCATACTTCAAGAAGGTCGACTACTCTCGCGAACACGAAAACTTCAAAGATGCTCTGGACCGAGTGGAGAAGAAGCACCGCTCCAAGATTGAGGAGGTCATGAAGGAGTGGACCGAGTTGGAGGAGCGTTACAACCAGATGAAGAACAAGGATCCCAAGGGAGCCGATCACTTCAAGGCTTCTATGACCAACCGCTTCCAAAAGGTTAATTTCCCAGGAAAGGAGATAACTGGTTGATTGTTTACAGACTGTTGCCGCTTTGGAAGATGAGCACAAGAAGATGAAGAAGGACTTGGAGGATGTCCACGAGGAACGCGTCCAGAGCAGCTACAATGAGAAGAAGCGCAACGCTACCCACCAGTACCGCGCTGCTCTCACCGAACACGTCAAGAACGCCAACAAGGCTAATGTCTTGAAGACGTTGAAGGTACAATCAATTAGGAAATGATGCAATCCCTGTTTTTTTAGATGTACATCCGTGCTGAGGAGAAGGACCGCATGCACACTTTGAACAAATATAGACACCTATTGAGAACCGACCAGGATGAGGCCCGTGCCTACAAGGAGACTGTCCTCCACAAGCTGAGATACATTGACCTCCGTATCAATGGAACCCTTGCCATGATGAGAGACTTCCCCGACCTGGACAGCCAAGTTCGCCCCATTGCCGGTTGGTTACACTTCGTTTCACAATAATCTGAGCCGATTTTTTAGTTGCCTATTGGGTTGACGTTCGTCGTGAAAACACTCCTGAACTTTCGGATGATGCTATTAATGCACTAAACACTCTGGACAGCGAGGCTAAGAATAAGAAACTTGTTGATCTCTACAAGGAATCCTACGAAAAGCTTCACCCCAACACCAAGTTGGATGTCCGTGCTCCTGATCCGACTACAGCTGCTCCTACCACGACTACCATCAAGACCGACAGCTCTGATGATTCTGAGGAGGATGGCGACGACTACTACGAGGATGAAGACGACGAGGAGATCCGCAAGATCACCAAGAAGCCATCCATTAAGGTCATCGACATTAAGGTCAAGAAACAGGAGAAGAAGGAAGAAGACGAGATCAAGGAACTTCCCGCCGCCCAGATCCAGAAGGCTGAGAAGATTGCCACTCTCGACACCATACAGAAAGTAGAAACCGCCGACAAGTCGACCCAGACAGACATGGATGATGACTCCGATAGCAGCGAAAGCGACGAGGACGAAGATGATGACGTGGGTCGAACCCCAGACAGCTAATTTGGGTCAATTTTAGGAACAGGTCAAGGAGCTCAAGGTCGACATCGAACCCATCATTGAGGAGAAGCCCGCATTCTACAAGAACGAGCGCCTCTATCAGAATCATGTAGGTTTTCTTGCAAGTTGCAGCTGTCCTCATACTCTATATTATTTATTCCTTCCTTGTGTGCGTACGAGAAAATGCCACGAACATTTTTGACATTCTCAGGTCTTTTCTTAGTTGAAAAACAAGAGAGATTACTGTAGGCGGAAATTCCTACGCATTACAATTGCGCACAAAGGGGAAATGAGGGAGCCTGGAAAATAATATTATGCTTTTCAGGGAAGCCACATCGCTCGGGGGGCTACTTCCCAAGCCCTGGTTCTCTTCGGGGCCGTCTTTGTGATCTCTGCCTGCGTGATGGTCGTCTCCCTCTACCGACGACGAAGGAACCACCACGGTTTCATCGAGGTCGACGTCTACACACCCGAAGAGCGACACGTGGCTGGAATGCAGGTCAACGGCTATGAAAACCCCACTTATTCTTTCTTTGACAGCAAGGCGTAAATGTTGCTTTTCTCTCATTCAATCAGTCTAATCCTTTACTCCCCCATGTAGACTATTGTTACAACCGAAAACAATCGGACTTTGCAAATGTCATAGAGTGTACAGCCCCATCCTCCACCACAACAAATATAATAATAGTCACCCATGTTGCTCTTTTGTGATTTTGTCCTACAACTCCCAACCCTCCTCCAATAATACCCAGCTCTGACGGTTCGTGAAAAAAATGATCGTTTTTTTCTTCTCCCAAAGATAATTATGCTCTTCCCCTAATACTTTCCAAGTATCTCTCCTTCTCCCGGCAGGCTTCCCTGTATTTTCTAATTTTTCTCTCTTTAATGCTCTTTTCTTTACAGGCAGTAGTAATAAATCCATATTCCAAGAAAGTCTTATTTTTAATCGTAGTTACAATTTAAAGGTTAGATTCTGAAAAACGTGTGGGAGTCTTAATCTCATCAGAGGGTGAAAATACAAAGTCACAATTGAATGCATGATTATACAGCACTTTGTCCACCTCCGTAATAATCTTGGGGCATGGAAATTGGAGAGGGCGGTTTATAAGCTGGTCTAGGGGGCTGATAAGCAGGAATGGGTTCGAATTGCTGGTGAGGAGGTGACGGGGGTTCGAAATGCTGTTGCTGGGTTGTGGTAGTGATGGTCTTAGTTGTTTCATGGTAAGCAGGAGGGTAACCATATCCGGCCTCGAGTTCCAGTCGAGTGGGGTAAGCACCACTCTGGTAGTCCTTTATTCCGAAAGGATAATTCTGAAAGATTTTTTATTCTACGTCAAAGAAGATTAGTCACCGGTTTGCCCTGAAGCCAGAAGTCGAAAACATATACTCCGATCATGAGGAACTCCAGAACCTGAAGAATGAATATATTGAGCCAATTGTCTCTTTTCATCAGGAATAACCATAATAATTAGTAAAAGGTCGAGTAGCTTAGTTAAAACTACTCACAGCGGCAGCTATCCACTGTCCCCGAATGTGGCCGGCTCCTCGTCCTTGATAGTTTACCTAAAATTTTGTTTTTATCCCATGCTTGCACTTTTGGCTATTGGGAGCGTTTAAGCGAAGCCGTAAACGTCTTTATCTCTTTTTGAATCAATATAGTCTCATTTGGATTGAGGGTAAACAAAAAAGGAACTAGCATGGTAGTCACCTCGGGGTCCTTTGTCAGAACAGCCATCCAAATACCAAGAATTCCAGCAATTAACATGAAAAATATTCCCAGAACTGCATAGAGCTTTTCCTGGAATCATTTACTGGCCTACTTTTAGTCTTTCACAACTCACCACTCCCTTAATTAGTCCAGGGAAAGCTCGGTGGAAGTTTAATGTTGTGACGACCAAAATAATTCCACACAGGAGTGACAGACCCAAGAAGATTATAAGTACAAAGACCTAAAGCGACCGTTATTTGCCCCGCAATTGTCCTCTTAAACCTGGCCCAGGGCTATGTAACCAAAAACATTCATAATCATGGTGCACGCGTCATTTCCACATGTAATTTGAACCAGCCATTGCATTATGAAGAACATGACCTGAAGACATTGCCTTTTAGACATTCATTTGTTCATGCAGAGTCTTACAAGTTCAAACATTCGCAAGAGACCAATGGGATGGAGTATCATGCCAGGGGTGCATTCAACTGGCTCTATTTCCAATACCTAAAGAGATAACTCATTAAAGTTACAGAATTCCTGCCATACGACGAATGCTCGAATTAAAAGTTCCCTGACAGCTTCTTTAGTAAAAAGAATACGGTAACTAAAACTAACTGAATCTGTTTCAAGCTTCTCTGTAGTTGTCTCGATCTTTTTTGATGTATAAGTAGGAGGATCAGGATAATAGCTTTGTTGTTGTTGCTCTCGCCGCACTAAGTCTACATCTTTCCCGTACATACTCATTTCCTAAAGGTGATGTCATTCCATCCTTTAACTAGAAGAAAAGAAACAATTCACAATATAAATAGAATGTTTTAAAAGTGTGACACAGCTGGAAGCCGCCAGTAGTGAAGTTTAACTAGGCCTCTACCGAGTTTACAGTCGCCCTTATCGACTTGGACCCTTCTCGTGATAAGCCAGATCGATGAGCGCATCAAATATTCAAACGGAAGATAGCTATGGAACTTGTTTATTGAGCAATTGATTGAAACGGATTGAACTTGTTAAATCAGAGATTAGAAATCGGTAATTGTAGCGGCATCGGCGGAAACAACAAGGATGTCGTCGTAAGACTTCTTGTGGTTTCTTCTTTCCCTCTCAACTGGAGCCACTGCGACGCCCCTAATCGTTCTTCTGTGCTTTCCCTAAAATATTGGTTCCCCGTGTCCTTTAAAAGAATTACATATGTTAGTCGCAACCATCCGTTCGGCTCTTCGGTCTTGATCTGAAATGTTTCGCTTTTATTCCTTGATTTAAAAGCGCTGAAATGACTGGATTTGTTGCCTTGCCATGACAGCTACTGCTGTTGTGAAGCGTGCAATGGCCTTGGGAACAGTGCCGCAATTCTTTAATTAAAGAAGATTTACAATGTCATAGTCGTTGGGCACGTAGACGTCGTCCAAAGTCTTGGGCTCTCTCGGGCTTTCCTCGAAAGACTCGTCAAAGGAAACATCCTGAAATTGCTAGCATTCCCTTTATTCATCATTTCCTAAAACCTCCAAGTGTCTGGCTTGACGGCTTTTCACTTTGCGCTGTTTTCCATCAGCCCTAGCTTGTTGCTGATTTTGACCACGTCTTCTTCCAGCCTAAAAGAGTTTTTGTTATTGAACACACTGCAAAATATAAGGCAGCCTACTTTAATTCCTGCTCTTTTACTCGTGTGAGGATGTGTCGCTACTCGATGTCCAATATCCTTTCCCTTACTCTTGGCACGTCTGTTACGCACGGGCTAAAGATAATAAAACCTCTGTTTTTAGTATAGACGTCACATACTCTGCCCAGCTCCCCATTTCGCTCAATCTCGTCGTCCTCTTCACTCGAAGCGATAGTTGACCTCTTGTTGTGCTTGCAGTTAGGCCCACACTAAATTGTAATTTTTCGGGGAGACGTCATTCTCTCACCTGATGATCTTGGCTCGGCTTGGTATCTAGAGGTGTCTGTTGGCCGTCGTTAATTTCACCAGCCTTCTTTAGAGAATGCTCATGTCGACGGCTCCTCGACTTATGGTCGCAATTAGGTCCACACTGAAAAATATCCTTTTCATAAAAGGGAAACATAGACAAAAAACCTGATGGTCTTGCTTTGGCTTGGTGTCAAGGGATGTTTGTAGTCCATCGTTGATTTCTGATGTTCTCTTCAGAGAGTGCTCATTGCGGCGATGTCGAAGCAACTAGAGAGAGAACACCAAATTATTTATGTATTCTCACGGTGAAACTACCAAATTCTCGGAGTTTTTGTGGCGTCGGAACCTTCTAACGGGAATGACTATTTCAGTTGAATTACTCTTCTCGTCCTTGTCCTTTTCCTTTTCCTCGCTGCTTTCTTCTTCTTTCTTTTCGTGTCTCTCTTTTCTTTGTTCGGCTCTTTCAGCCAGATCAGATACTAAAATTATGTTTGAAAAAGGTATCCCCATCAGAACTAACCTCTGTCCTTGGTTTCCTTTCGTTTGCCTTCAGAAACGCTGAGACCTCCGCCACCTCGTCTCTCTAAATAGTTTTTCATTTTAAATGGATTGAAGGTATAGTATAGTGCACTATAGCTTTAAAAATTCCCCTTTCCCTGTGACTGCGACAGTCACTAAGAGGATATGTTCCAATACGCAGCTCTTTTCCGACGTTTACGATTTGCTTCCACCAATGTGGCTAATGAAGTCATTTCTATGTGCTCACCATCATTCTCCTCCTGCTCATCCTCGTTTCTGTTCTTATTCCGACTTTTCTTCCGGCTATCCTTCCCAGCTAGGGTGAAATCACAGAGGAGGCCAAAGATGACGAGGAAGAGAAGTAGAAATTTGAGACGCATCTTTTCTGCAATTAGGAAGCGGTGATTTCGAAACGGCACTTCCTTGCTCCTACTATCAAGAGCGGACTTTCCTTTTTTACTCTCCAAGAACTTCCGTGATAAGATGGGGGACAGTCTTTAATTTTGGCGTCGTTGGGTTTTCGGATAGTCTATCAGAAGGGGTATTAGGGTTGATATGAACTTTGTATGGTTGTCACTTGACGGAATTTACTTTTTTCTTTTGGTTAAAGTTCATCCCGGTCATGGAGCAGGAGATAATTGACGTAAAGAAGGCTAAAGACTTTTCTGACCTCACTAATGCGAGGTGGGAAGAAAAAGAATCGGAAATAAGGTGCTCTTTCGATTCTAGTCTTTGGCTCAACGCGGCCTTCTTCTTACTCTACGCACTCACGATGGTGCCGGCTCACATTCTTTCCAAAATTTTGAGATACTAGTACACCTCAATCCTATTTTTGGCCATTCTTATAAACAGCAAGGGGGAATTGCATCAGATTTGATGAAACAGTCAGTGTGTTCTAATGCAATAGAACAGCACTGTCTTAATCAAAAGAATAGACCGCTTAGAAACTTCCGAATCGAAACACTGTACGCTATTAGCTTTAATAAGTTTTGTTGATAACTACTGTAATCACTGTTTGGAATTCACGGGCCTTCTTTTTTCATTTGATATGAAACGGGAGAGAGTGCAACAATTGTCTTAGGAAGTGTCTAACAGAGAGCAGCCCCAGTTTGAAAGTACATAGCAAGAATAAGAAGAGCTTGTGAAAGATATATACTAGAGACAAATGTCTAAATTTAGTTAAAAAGGCATCAGAGTTGTTCGAAGTGTTTATTCTTATCTCTAGTCAGACGTAAGGAAAAGACACGATGAGTGGCCTCCTCTTCCTGCGTAGGACAAAAGGCAAAAGTGGGGTGTCTCTCTTTCAAAGGAGCCAGATGGCTTATCACCTTCACAACACTCCTTATCGAAATATGTTTTCCCTTGTCTTGAGCATGAAACGAGAGTGAGAGAAAATAGAATACTATCAACTAGTCAGGGTGTCGGGCAACTAGGGAACAAGTTGAAGAATAAAACCAATATAAACCGCGATTAGAGCAGCTTACGCGGTTTATTTCTTATTGATAACGGCTGCAAATTCCGTGCATTCCAACGTGCTCCGAGACGGCGAATACGTTGTTGTGGAGTAATCCCAGAGGGGTTAGTTGGAGGAGGAATCATTCCAAAACCTGCTTTTCTGATTTTGGCCGATGTTCTCATAGTTCCGCGGCTAATTCTTCCTTGGTGGCTCTTCCCCAAAAAGAATGTTTTTAGTTTTAATCTAATTAGACGTCTGCCCGCCTTGGACAAAGATGAAAAGTCTTCCAAATTGTATATTTAAACAGGCAGTTCTCAACTTTTTCTGGCAGTGGATCCTATGTAAGACCGCCTTCTTGTGTTATTTTATCCTCAGATCTCACACAGAAATTACAGACTTTTCTAATCGTAAGCTATTTTTGTTCGGATTGCAGGCAGCTTATCCGTTGCAATCCGAATAGCTGAGTGGTCTCGTCTTTCACAGATTGCCACAATTTTCGACACCTTCTTTTTCGCCGGTCAGACTGATCACCTAGTCCCTAATTGCACATCCCAAGCAGCCACTTTGAATATCAGAGTCTACCTGATAAACATCTATTAAAATTAAACACTTAGGCTGCTTTTCCCTTTAGTTAATGTGAGGGCGGCTGCTGGGTGTTTATCCCTCGGCTGCATTTATACTAGCGCCTTTTTATGATTAGCATGAAAGTACTGATTCAGAGAGTTTTTCGGTTCCATCATGCGTTAGTTTCTTAACGTCTTCACTTCCTTTAAATGGCCACTCAACCTAGAGTTTCCATTTTTCCAGGCCTGCACGTTCACTTGTGCCAATCTTCATGCCGCCACATGAGAAAAACGGCTCCCCCGTGAAGGTGGCTAGCCCGAGTCGGTGAGTCAATGATTTATTAGGGTAGTCGGAAGCTTTTAACTAAGGAAAATGTTTCCCTTCATGGTCCGGATTAAATCTCTTTAAAAAAAGGATGTCTAGGCCGTTTTTCAGGGAAGATGGACTGCCGCTCGTAGTAAATGGTCATCACGATCCCCATGAGGCTGTCGAGAAGAACGGAAGGGTAAGCGCAACATGTCATAATCCACTCAGTGCTCATCATTTCAGTTTTATAACAAGACGGGAATGCACTGGATTGTGACGGCTCTCTTTATCGTGGGTGAAACGGCCGGCGGGGGTTTAATTGCACTTCCTTCTGCAATGGTTGCTTTCGGTTTGATGGTCAGGAGAGCCTGATAAGAGAAATTTTAAGGAGCCTTTTGGGGGACCGTCAATACACTGCTCGGGGCAGTCATCTGTACATATACCGGTGCCCAGTTGTCTGACAATTGGATCATTCTACAAAAACGCTGGCCAGAATATCGTCAGCACTGTAGGAAACCTTATCCCGCAATGGGAGAGCGAGCTCTGGGCTCTGGATTCTCATATTTCGTATCAATCCTTCTGGATATCACGATGTTCGGAACGGCTGTAGTCTTCTTACTACTCGCTGCCAAGAACATTGAAACATTTTTATCCATCGGCGGCTATCAAATGGGATTCTGCCGTCTCATCGCGGTAGTGGCCGTGTTCATGCTTCCAGTGACTATGTTGAAATCACCCAAGGATTTCTGGTAGATTATGGCAAGTTCCCAATTTATAGAGTCTCAGGTGGGCCATTATCTTGGCCATGTTCACCACCTTGGCTGCTGTTGGGTTGATAATTTATGGATCAGTTTCTGATGGAACTGTCTGTCAGCCAGCGGCTAATTATCCTACTTTGAATATTAACAAGTTGGCGGTTCAGAGAAAAGAGCTAATGTGTAATTTAGAGCAGCCATGGGATTTGGAACTGTGATGTTCGCCTATGGTGGCCACGGAGCATTCCCTACCATACAACATGATATGAAAAAACCCTATCAGTTTAAAAGAGCAGTTGTCCTAGCCTTTTTTCGTTAGTTTAAACTTACAAGAACGTTATAATCGAGCTTGACTTTCAGTTGTTACTGCATTATACCTACCAGTAAGCCTTGTAGGCTACGTTTCTTATGGGGATTCTCTTCTTGATAATATCATACCCAGCCTACAGGTCAGGTTATCGTCTTTCTTCTCATAATTTTGCATTTAGATAACAGAAATTCGCTTTGCTGTTAACATGCTCATCACAATTCATGTTATCCTTGCCCTGACAATCGTTTTCAATCCTCTAAATCAGGAATTGGAGGACTACTTTAAAATACCCCAAGACTTCTGCTATCAGCGGATTCTTATCCGCAGCTGTGTTATGATTTCCGTTGTCTTGGTTGGGATAAGTGTCCCCAGTTTTGGCGTGCTGTTGGATCTTGTTGGCGGGTCAACTATTACTACCATGGCCCTCGTCTTCCCGGCGATATTCAATCTTTACCTAAAAGCAGCAGCTAAGAAACATCAAATGGCCACTGCAAGAAGAGATGAGACCCCCCTTACCTTTAAAGAGTAATCACTTAATCTTACCATAACTTAGAAATTACAGAATGTTGGACTATACGTCTTCTCGGGACCTTGTTATTAATGCAATTGTTTTGTGTAGGCAGAATCTTAATTTCTTTAGAAAACCATTTTAGTGTTTGCATTCTTCGGAGGAGTCTTTGCTACGGGAACTGCCCTCAATGCCATGATAAACTCTCAATACGCTACTCCGTGTTGGTGGAGTCTTATAGAGAATTTTAACAAAGACTCTGTCTCACCTACCCCGCTGACAATGGCTGTTAGGTACAATTTCACTCAATCCTAAGAAATTTGATACTTTCAGGGCATTGATTCAAATAAACTGCTGTGGGCATTATAAAAACATATCAATCTATCCAGGAGAAATGTGTCTCGATTTTGTAAATACTGTCTCGGGTGGCAGTCACGGTTAAAATGAAGATCTCATCCCTGTCACCATAACTGGTTGAATATTTTCGAGTAGTCATGCATAATTGCCGAGTAAACAGTATTTTTGACAATAAATCATTCTTGTTCGCATAATATGTTTAAGAAATTAAACATAGCTTTTAAACATTATTAAAGCTAAGACTTTGCTTTTATATGTGTTTGTTCATTTTTTTGCTCGTTTTCGAGTGCAGAAGGAAAGCGCGCCCTAGCGAGACGGCGTTCCTTTAAATACCAAGATGTGACGTGGCCCTACATTAAACTATTGTCTTTCCCATTCTTTCCTTTGGCATCCCATTATTTGGGTTAAGCTCGTTGGCTTCTGTAGCTCCTTCTTGAAACATTTGCATAATATTTGCGTAAAGATTAAAGAACGTTATCGTCATATCAGTAGACGCGTCCTTGAGGCTTGGTAGCTGTTTTTTTCGCTTTAATTTGGACTTTAATCGCTTTTAAACTGTCCACAATCATATCATACCAGTACTGTTCACCACAACTAAGGAGCTAGTGTACTTTTGCTAAAAAGTCGGATTATAGCATCTCAAATTGCCTGAGTGCGGAGAAAGTAGGTCAGTTTACAATGCCCCTCCTGATCAGGCCTTTCCTCCCGCTTCTTCTTATTTGAGCTTCCATAGATCTGTCAACGTGGCGAATATCGATTCCGTTGACCGGGCAGCAATCCACAGCCGCAGGGTCACGCCCCACTAGAAACTCTCCTCCTGCGCAATCCTTCAACATTTTCTTGACATCTAATCGATATTTCTTAATTAATTCTGAAAATACATTAAACTGTTTATTTTCCAGACTTGGGTATGAATATCTTCCGTTTTTCGGCCGATTCGGCCCATCTTATAGCTATTGTTGTTTTGCTCCACAAGATATGGAAAAGCAGAAGTTGTGAAGGTATTTGCTCATTAGTTTTTGTTTTCCATTTAGGACTTTTTAGGTATCTCCGGGCGGTCACAGCTGCTCTTTGCAATGGTCTTCGTCACCCGTTATTTGGACCTGTTCACCAACTTTATCTCCGTCTACAACTCAGCCATGAAGGTGAGTGCTTCCCGTTGAAATTAGTGCTGATCTCTTTCAGCTCTTCTTCTTGGTTACATCGATCGGAACTGTTTACTTGATGTGGATCAAGTTCAAGGCTACCTACGACCGGTAACCTTGACAGTTTTTTCCTCGAGGCCCTTCAATTTACAGAAATAATGACTCCCTTCGTGTTGAATTCCTCGTCATTCCTTGCATAATCCTCGCTCTGCTTATCAATCACGAGTTTACTGTTATGGAGGTAATTTTATTATTTTTTCTTGCTAGACAGATCTTTTAGCTTCTCTGGACATTCTCCATTTACCTTGAATCCGTCGCTATCATGCCTCAATTGTTCATGCTTTCTCGTACTGGAAATGCTGAAACGATCACTGCCCATTATCTGTTTGCCCTTGGATCTTACCGTGCTCTTTACATCGTCAACTGGATCTACCGGTATGTCTTTAAAGCGATTCGCTGTTTCTTTCGTATAGCTCGCTTAAGGACCTATTTCTCTCGGTCGTTGGCTGTTTATTTCACTTCTAACTGTCATTCTCACTTTGATTTTCAGTTTCTACACCGAAAACTTCTTCGACCCCATCGCTGTCGTTGCCGGAATTGTCCAGACCGTCCTCTACGCCGACTTCTTCTACTTGTACGTGACCAGAGGTATTTGATAGTCCTTGATCTTATTCTCAGTCTTTGGTTTCAGTTCTCCAATCCAACCGCCAATTTGAGATGCCCGCCTAAAATCTGGGCTAATTTCTCTGGCAGAATGCACTACACAAAAGTGTTTCGTTCAGCATGTCTTTGGGATTATAGACGTATTTATTTATATTTGTTTTATTTTTAATCTATTGTGATCTATTTGTTGATGTACGAGGACATTTTCATACATACACGGCGTTCCTTTCGGCAAACTTTGCGCCTTTGTGGGTATACTACGTGAAGTTTTTATTAATAATAAATATTTTTGCGTGCCACCCGACATGTTTTTTTCCTAGCGAGGAAGAGCCCATTAAAGTCGTAAAAACTTGAAGTTGTAAAAGAAGCTGGGAAACAAAAGCAGACCGTTCGCTGCCTAGGAGCCCTTATTAGAAGTTGTGTTTGACCACGTCTCATAAGAGAGACGGTCCTCCTTTTGCCGGTACCACTTCCTCTGCCCCCAGTTGGAGAGCATCTCTCCTTCTCATTTAAAAGGCGTGTGAATTTGTGTGTGTATTGAAGGAGTGCAATTGGATATGTGGGTTCCTCCGAATGGTACAGCCTTGAGCGTTTTATCTTATCCTCCCACCTTCATCCGGCTATCCTTTAGCGTTAATTGTAGCGCCATATATAGTTACCGTGAGGTCTCCCCTTCCTCAAAAAGAAGTCGTCGTGTTTTCCTCGCGTGCCTCTTATTTCCCTGTTTTCTCTCTTTCAAAGACAGCACAAAATTGAATCAAAGCAGCGAACACTTGTGGTAGGGATGGCCTAATATGAGATTTGCTTGGTAAACACGAAAGTAGTGAACACATCCGTTTAATGTGACCTGTTTCTTAGTCATTTTTCACGGGATTCCCTTATGAGGTCGTGATTTCCTCCCCTCTTTGATTCGTGGATACACTTATTTCTCATTTAATTATGATTATTCCCTATAATTTGAAGCACTTCTTGAGCTTTGAGATTTCTGAGTTTTGTGATCCACTAAGGAGGAAGAATTCTGCAAGGATTAGACAAATATGGGTTTGAGCATTGTATTACTAGGCTTTGATGACAGCCCTCAGCTTTGAATTTACCCAGATGGGCTCCTGGAAAGATTATAGATATCCGCTTTTAATGACGAACCTCTTCTCACTTGGGGAATATTGTTGCCGGACCGAGGCGTTTTATTTTCCAACATTTCTGAGGAAAGCGTCACTTTTATTGTGATAATCTCCGTGCGAAAATTCTGTACAGTCTAGACACCCAAAAGCAATTTTTCTTTTGAAAGATCGGGGGGATGATCCGAGACAAACATCCACGACGATTTGTTTGTGGTCACCATACGCTCCCTCCTTTTTGAGCACTTGGCGCTCAAACAAAAGAACATATCCTCACTTATTTTTTTATCTCTGGGCCCGCTTCTTGTGCCCCCTCTCTGCCTACTGGTCAGTCATCAAGTAGCTCTCTTCTTATTTCAACAAAAGAGGTTAAAACAACTGCAAGTGGCGGCTTACAGGATGATCACGCGATGAAATGAGTGACAGGCAGTGACACAAAATGATCCAAGAGGTGCCAAGTCCGATCCTGTGCTGCGGGTTTGACTGACCGCTGATGTGAATGTTTGTCACTTGCTTTTATCTGTTTGTCTCCTCTCTCAGGGGAAAACCTTTCTCACGGGTACCTTCTTCCTGCTATTTACTGCAATACAGCAAGTTTTCGGTTTCGTATTTCTTACTCGACTTTACTTCAACTATGAGTAAATAGTCTGCTATGTTTTTTTCTTAAACTATTTTTAGCCAGGAAGTAACCCTAGCTCAAGTCAATTTATTTTGAAGTATATGTAAATCCCCAGGAAACCCTGTTTCGAGGCGATGCTTTGCTTGTTGTTATTTCCATAGCATAGCGGAACCTCGCAAAGAACGTCGAGTTTTAGTGCTAAGACCTCTAGAGGCTGGCATCCTACTTTATTGCCCAGTTGTCTGCTACTTGTGAATTTCTTCTAAAGAACCTATCAAGGCTGGATGGGTACAGGTTCTCGGTCGATGATGCGTACGGTCTCATGCATTCATCAAAGGAATGGGTCGCCCAAACGATTTAGGAAATTCACAGACCCCTGAGAGTTCCCTTTAAGGAAAGTGCAAAGACATATTTGATTCCGAGTTCCGAGCTCTAATTTTCCTGCCCTTTCTGAACTCGGAGATTCGCTCGGGACAGAGCAAAGAGAGGCTTACTAGGTTTACTGACGTCACGTCGGTGTTCATCTTCCTCCACAGTCATTTCCATATTGTCCGTACAGTTAAACCCGCTCCCCGTCCATGTGACCCTTCTGACCACATATTGGTCATTTCTTCTCATTATTGTGGTAGACCTCAACACCTAATGTTTCTTTGTCGAAGCTCTTACCGTTTTCGCTCACAACTTGATCTTTTATCTAAACTTGGAAAGGATTGCCTGATCTCTTAATGTTCTAAAGAAACAAATACACCAGCCGTTCTGTTTTTAAAGGTCTACTTTATTCCGTCTTCCGAAAGCCCTTGACAATCCCATTATTGCTCTTTTTCGATGAGTGTAAACGTCATCAAAAACATAGATTCTCTCATTCGCTGCTGCTGTATTTGGACAATTTGTGCAAATAGTTACTATAGTAGACTGGGCCGGCCTTTTCGGACTGTTTTTGTTTAACGGTAGCTTCTCGGTGTAAATTGTCTGGCAATAGTTCAAATCCATTGACATATGGACACAAGATGTCGCTGTTTACTATCCTCCCTCTTAGCTCAAAAACACTACTTCACGGCGACACTTCGTTTTTGTCTGAATGGGAGTGCCTTGGAACATTTTTAGAAACACATTTCAGTCGTTGAGCATTCCTCTTTCTGAATCACATTGGGGACATGTTAATCTCCCTTCCGGATATAGTATTTATTCGTCATTTTCTCCCCCGCCAAGGGAGTGCCCCCTGGGCGAACGGTCCGTGTTGGTCGTCATGCTGTGTCCACACGACGTGCACAGCTCCGCCCTCTCTCTAACGCCACCATTCACCTTCTTCTTCTGGCACATTTTCTCATCTTCCCTCCGGCTCCATTTAGAAAAAAAGAAGATTACCTCTTAAGTAAATAATCAAACTCCATAATTGAAATCCACACGCTCCTTCTTCGCCTTCTCCCCACTCCTTCCCTCCGTTTTTTTCCGCTCAATTGAATTTGTGCCATCCTCCTCTTTGCACTAATAATTAGATTCTTCACTCCTAAAAGTGATTTACTTCTCACCTTTGCCCCTCTTCCTCCTCTCCGCATAATGATGAACCTTCAGTCTACTACGATATTCGAAAGTGATGTGAGAACATCTTCGACATATTTGGATTATTTCATGGCAGAAACTGCTTCGCTTGCCTGGTGGAGCCACTCTCCTGCCTGTTACCATGAGCCTATGGTTCATGACCATTCGCTCTATTTCCAACTGAGCTATATGAATTTATATTTACTACTTCCGATTGCCTGTATTGGGATGCTGGTTAATTCTGCAGCTATGGTAAGCCTATTAATCTTTAAAGGAACTGCCAGGCTCCTCAAGTTCCTGCTCACTGGCCCCAATACATGGTGACTGTCTATTTTAGTCTTTCAATGTTGCGCAATCCAAAAGTTCAGTCACTAACCCACAAATCCGTTTATCAAGCAATTGGCAGGTGCCTCAGAACCTGGATGTTCCTTTAAATTAATTGATTTAAAGTATAATGAGATAACTATGCCTTCTTTGAGGGAGTGTCTTTTTCTAGTACAAAATGTAGAGACTCTCCCTTTTGTCCTTGATCATACACGGACCCCTTTCACATCTCAAATTCCACTACCCGGCACCTCATTTTTTGTAGAGAAAGATCAGTCTCACGGTGTTCCTAAGCACGAGAAAGGTACTGCTTTGGCTACAATGTCAATCGTGAGCGCAACCGAAACTGTTTTCTCCGAACTGTTGACAGTTCAACTTAGGATGACGAATCTTTCCGCTTTTCAGATATTCCTCTATCGACCGCCTAAAATTACTTCTGGAGTTTTTGTCTATCTCAAGGCTCTGCTCATACTCGATCACTGTCAACTGTTTGTAACAGCGACCGCGTTGATTGTCCCGCAAATATGCAACCACCACCATTCACGGAATCATACCTTGTACGATGTGTGTATGCTGGAACGGAGATTCTTGAAGCATACAATGCCCAGGTAGCTGCCATTTAGTCAGAGATACGGTAATTTGCAGAATCTTGGCAACCGTAAATACCCTGCATGTCTGGACCATTGCAGCTCTCTCGGCCCATCGCTACTGGAAGGTGAGGAGGTCTTTTGAAAGCTGATGTGTTTGACGTCAAAAATGTTTGTTACCGGGCGGGAGGATACTATTTCAAATTGGAATCTTCCCACAGACGCAATTAACCCATTCAGCTCAAAAGGAACATCCTTCTCTGTTTTCAGATCTCACGGCCAGTCATCTCAAGGCTCAAAGATACTGTGGGAAAAGCACACAACATGCTAATTGCCATGTTCGCCGTCGCGTTGATCTTTCGACTGCCCGTCTTCCTTTTGGAACTGCAGTTTAAGGAGAATCCACTTAGAATTCAGAAAAGAGTAGCAGCTACAGAGGTTGGTGGATCCCCTCAGGGCGGAATAAGCTCCAAAAAAAATGAGGAACTCGGGAAAAGTTTGCACAATCTGTGGCCATTCTATCAGTGCGCGGAGTGAAACATTAGAATGGGGGAAACAAAGAAAAGGGCAAATTCTTCCAAAACATTTACATTTCAGCGCGAAAATAATCTCAATAATGATGGGTATTTCAGGTCCTGACTCCCTATCGGTTTATTTACCATACGATTCTGGATCCACTTCTCAGTAATATCCTTCCATTTCTCTGGATGAGCCTCTTCTCTTTACTTACACTCTATGAGATCTTTCGAAGTCGACACATTACGTATCAACAGATTGGATTCGACCTGCCTAGAGGGAATGGCTTAACGTGAGTATTCGCTATATTATTCTGCAAAAATATATACTGCAATGAGTTTGTGTTCGGCATATGATCAGTAGTATGCACACGAGAAGCCTGATTAAACTAGCAAAGCAAGCAATGGATGCACTGACCGCTGCCTGGTGGAAAAACGGGGTAACAGGGTTTTACGACGAAGTATTGGAGAGTTTTGAGCTTAGAATCCTGGTGTATTCCCAAAAACCAGTGGAACCTTGTAAAGCTGGACGGAGCTAAGAACTTTAATTTATACTTATCAGTGACTCTGTACAACCTGAGTTTCCATTTAGTGCGTATGCGTTGAAGTACAATTTGATTCGTGCTCATTTTAAGGATTCCTATCATTTTTCTGGTTTCAGACAACCTCTGACAATGTGCCTCCGAAAGAAGGCCGAATTCTCCCGCCAGAAGCAAGAACTCCGAGCGACGGTTTCGATCGTCTTGATAATTATCCTCTATCTTCTCTTTCATTCGTTAATGCTTTATACAGTAGCCAGAAAGTGGCAACTACTCATGAATCATGACTGTCCCACAAGGTAAGTACTCGTACGTTTCAAGTATAATTTCAATTTCAGAGTGGATTACTTCCATTCCCTTGTGGCCCACATCCTCTCCATGATTTCCGCTTCCGTTAACGCTTTTGTCTTCATTGCCTTCACTAGCCGGTTAAAGAAATACGTCCAGAAGTTGATAAGAAAGACTTCTCGGACGTTGTCCAGTTCTAGCGAACCTCCCCTCAGTCCTAAAACAACGGCGACTGTGGAGGGAGTTCACATCTATAGCCATCACTCGCATGGGTCTCATCATGGTTGTAACACGTATACCGTTCCTCTTTAATTGTTGAGTTGATTAATAATGTACATACAGCCATTTATGTGATATGTTTGCTCTATGAGCACAATATGTATTCTTTTGCGGAGCGACTGATCTCTTTTCCGGTGTGTACACAGTTTAAATAAAAATATTTACATCAGGAATTGTTTTACTGTTAAAAAATAACTTCGCGTGACTACTGAAAATCCAAAAAGTACGGTAAGTAAGGAAAACATTCAGGAAACCCTGTGAAGACCCATTCTTTCGAGGCAAATTCATATTGCCGGCCAACCTGGGTCCCGGCGGGATCTTGAATTCTGTAGCTAGTGGCTGAAAGATTTTTAAAGCTTAACCTCTTTTAAATAATATGATTTCGGAAGATATTTGTCACTATTTCGATAAGAAATTGTTTTTCATTAAGATCATAGTAGTTTTAGCATTTCCCATAAGGTAGGAAGACCGCGAATGTTTGTCACCTAGATTTGCGTGCTGTTTACGAGAAGTTGGGGGCGTTTGAAGTAAATGAAAATATTAAAAGAACCTAAAATTCTCTCTAAAATGAGCTGGCTTTCACTAGGCATCCCGGTGTTCCAAACAATTCTATCCCTCTAAAGGATAGCCGCTTTTAGTGTACAGTATACGTATACTCAGGAACAGTAATAATATTTATTTGTTTATATTTCGTTTTATTTAATCACAAAACCTTTAAATTTAATCAAACAAGTTTCGTTGAATATGTATCTGCAAATACTCGCAACAACGGCAAGAGATCAACCGTCTCGGAGATCATCCTCACGGAGAATGACTAACAATTATACTACGTTTAAATTATGCTTAGTTTGTCACAAAAGGTCACAGGGCTCTAACATCGGGCATTGTGTCTAGCGGATAGGATAAAAAAGGAGTTTTGAACGGTGAGCATGAGTTGTGGAACTTGGTTACACCAAGAAGAAGGAATCTTTAAAGATGTGTCTGGCGGCTACTGCGGGTGATATCGCTTCGATTCAATGTACCATTTGAAGCCTGAAAAAATTCGGTTTAAATTTAACAATTGTCAATTACATACCCTGAGAATGTTATCATGTCGATATGGAGCCTCTTCTCGAGCAATCATCGGGCCGTTGGGAATGCGATTCAAGGTTTCCCTGCTTCTTCGAGAACGAAGCGTACCAAACAGGGTATTTTCACGATGAGTCTAAAGAACCTTCTTGGATAAACGGAAGCGATGGACCCACCGTAGCGAACATCTTTTTCCTATTTAAACGGTCTTCTCGATTGTGAAACAAAATGAAGTACGCGTTGCAGTCAATGGTGCTAGGATTCGACACCGCCTGGTCGTCAAATCGCCTCCAAATATCGGTGACAGGGTTTTTCGAGTAGGCATAGTAATGCCCGCTTTGAAGACTCCCTGTAGAAGAAGAAAATAAAACAAAAAAGGGCAGAATTCACCTGTATGGCAAGCAATTGAAACAGCATCGTAAATATGGTCTTGTTTGTTGGATTCGTCTCCGACAAAGGCGTTAATATTGAAAAAGTCCAACGGCACTTCCAAGGGATACCCTATTTTCAGGATATTTCCGTCCGTAAGACGTTGGAATCGTTTCAATGAGATGGCAATGATATTAGGAGGAACACCGTAGCGGGATGAAGCGACACCTCCTTTATTCTTGCAATTGTCACAGGTCCAGTCAGCAACATATTCAGGAGCGAAGAATTTCTGCATATAAGAAGGAAGTGAAAATGACTGTTACGGTAACCAACCGCAAAGAGGAGTCGCAATGGGAATGGAGCAGATGGAGGTTTGGGTTCGATGTAAGCCGGGTGATAGGCCACACTGTCATAGTTCGGATTGATGAACTGGGAAGCCCGCTTCCATCGAACGACCAGCCGTAGGAACTGGGGGAGCTTAGGGAAGATTCTGGTCTGTTCCGTCATGCACTGGTGGGCGTCGGCATGGAGGAATGGATGTTTGACCGTTCGGTTCAATACCCTGGCCTCGTTCTCGTTGTCATCCATCTGAAGGAACGATGTTGGAAATTATATATTTTAGGTACTCACAATTAGAATGTCCATGGCAAAGAGTAGGCTATGGTTTGCCTCATTTTGTTGAGGAAACGTCGCTCCGGAATTCTTCTTAATCGCGTTGATAATGTCGTTGTAGGACGCATTCAACGGAAGGACACATTTGAAAGGGCGAGTAATCCTCTGCATGGATTTGTCTCTCGCCTCAGCGTGGACAAAGAGAACTGTGACAAGTTCGAACTGGTTGATAATATCGGGCTGTTCCAGCTTAGTCACACACATTTCGTCCATCTCCCAGCTGAAATTCCGGTTAGAAGTGTTTTGAAAAAATGGTCACCTTTCCCTGTATCGTACGAGATCGTGTTGACTGATAACTGTCTGAGCAAATCCTGTCCTTGTTATTTGGAACAAAAGAAGCTGAAAAGGTTAATCACTGTTTATACGCCGTGTGAACTTTTCAATAAAGTTTTCGGGGAATACGGTGCACTTTTAAAAGTAATGAAAAACAGAAGAAATGGCGCCGCTTCAATAATCTTTCAGTTTTTTCAGATGTCCTACGGTATTCTGAAGGAAGCATATGCCCCTAGCGTGCCCTTTATGGCCCAAAATTATGAGTTACCTGATTGTCGGGGATTCCGGTCTCATGAGCAATTAGCTTCATGGCGCCGCTCATTCCCGTACTGCCAGTAATATGGACAGAGAGTCTATAGCTTAACGATTAAAAGGAATTGGTAAGGAATACCGTATGACTCTTGGATGGACAGCTGTATCCCGGATAAAGCTGATCGACAGGGTAGCATCATTCCTCTCAGGGAAGGACAGCATGATATAGGGAGTGAAAGTCAGTCTCTTCTCCGGTCGGTAGTTACAGGTGGTACAAAGCATAGAGTTTGTCACGATTCCTCCCAAATTCCGTTTAAACGCTCCGTTATCGAGGCCAACGGGATCCACATTCAGATCAAAACACTCATTGCCAAACGCATCTTTACTGAGCATCTTGACCAGACAAACCAAGAACTCATGAGCATCCTGCAAATATAAGCTGTGTACTCGAGACTCAGACTGCGAGTTTTTATAATATCGCCTGATGGGCAGCTGGCGGGCTTACCTCCTGGTGCGTTTTTCCAAAATCAATATTTTCCTTATGAAATATAGCTCGCAGTCGTTTGATATGTTCGCCACCGCCACTCTTGTTCTTCCACATGCATTCAAGAAGCTCCGTGAAGACCATGGTGAACTCTTCCACTGATGTCATATCGCTGCTGCTCCTCTGCAAAAATGGGTAACCAAAGAAGATCGGAAAATCCCACCCTTCGTTTAATCTCCCGGTTCAAATAGGTCCTAGCAATGGGTTCTAAAGCTCCAAGAACTTGAAGGGTAGCATTCCAGTAGCAGGTATTTCCAAGGTTCGGAAAGCCCTAGAGAACAGAATCTCAAAATATAAAAGAAGAAAAAAACGAACCAATTGCAGCGGGTTCATCCAGTTATCCTCCTCAGGGGCACTGCTTCTCCTAAAAGTATATCGAATGTCAGCAGCAGGGGCAAAGGGGCCGTTTAGAAAATTACAGGTTTCGGATAAATTGACGGGTCCTCTATGCCTCTCTCTGAGCGAGACTGCGGGGGTTGAACCCTCCCATCGGCGATTAGTCAAAAAGAGGAAAAAGGAGAAGATTACTCACCTTTCGGCCACCTGATGATAGGAGTCGCTCTGAAATTGAATGAATTAGAAGGGGGTGTAGGTAGAGGAGGAGATATAATGGACGGGGGAGTGCACCACGCGGAACCAATTTCTCTCTCCCTCTTTCTCCTCCCAGCCCAGAGGGACGAGCTAGAAGAGAAAAAAAGACGAACGGACAAGAGGTTAGCTGCGTTTAAAGTTTGAAGGCAAATAATTGGTTCGCCAGTTGGTTATTTGAGAGTATGTTTGAGTAATCAATTTGTAGCGAACATAAGGGTAGGAGAGCTTTTCTTTAAGGGGAACTTCAAATGACTGGGCTTCCTCGGGTAAAAACCGCCATAACATTGCTTAAAACATGGGAAAATACATGTCAGGAACACAACAGAACTTAACATTGCCGCGACCGCTATGTCAGGATAAATGGCAGAATAGCGTGCTGGATGTTTGCATTTCCGGGCAAACCACCTGTCCCAGATTTCGGGAGGCTATCTGCCCGTTGAAAAACATGACGGCAGCGGATTAATACCCTTCTAGTCGAGGTTAAGAGTGTTAGCTACCACCTTCTACGTCATCGCCTGTAGGAGGACAAAAAAACTCACCCTTCGAAGTGTTGACGAAGGGGTATCCGAGACAGTGGGAAAGCTACTAGACTGGGAAGGCGGCCTACGTGCTGTATGTTGGCTAGAAGAAGGAGCTGATACCAAACTGGGGGCAGGAGGAGGCTCACGCCTCGAAGATTTCTAAAGATTTTTAGGTGAAAAGACGGACAAAAACAAAAAGACATAGGAAGGAGAATGGAGCTCCGGGATTGATGCGTGTGTTCAGAGGAGCAAACACAACAAAAAAGTTTTCAATAACTGAATAACAACGGCGGTGGATGCTGCTCTTAAAGATATATCAAGATGCCGCCTATTTTTGGGACTAGCAGTGTGTCTGGACGAAAAGCAGAAGCCAAACACAAAGCAGGGGAAGAAGTACGAGGCGACCACTTCTTTTCCAGCCCCCTCGAGATTTCACGTCTTGCTTTGCGGTCGCGATCGTTTTTTAGACTCTCTTCTTTTTTGCTTCCGTCATAGTTTATGTTTAGAGTCTGAGAGACCACTCTTGTTAAGAAAAGAAGGAATCGGCGATCCTTTAAAAGAACCAAATGAATAGTTTTCTGTTATACGTTGGCATTAAGAGTCAATGTAACGTGAGCCAGAGAGAAACAATGCCAAAAAAGTGATACTTCCGCTTTGAATTGTAAACTGACCCCAATGGAGAAGAAAAAACAAAGAAGTTTTGAAGACGCTTTTAAAGGAAGATCTCTTCCCTTCTGGGAAGGTGTCAGACTATGATTCGGCTTTGGATAAAGCCTGCACTAAAGGGATCAGTTGAAGCGGAGGAGAAACGGTGCTGCACAGTCACAGGGATTGAAACGTGGAACAAATCAAGGATAAAGACACAATCATGCGATTATCGTGCCGAGAAGGGGAACATAATCAACTCACCCTTCGATTAAATTGTGTATTCCTTGGTAGGGAATAGGCGCGAACGTGTCGCTGCGGTTGTCGGGGCGGCTCCTGAAGTACACGCGCTTTATACAAGAAACATAAAATTTAATTAACACAGTCCGGAGGATGTCAACTAGGCGTAAATCAATCAGTCCCTTGGACTGCCATAAAAAGGGAACCAGGGCGCATAAACACAAAGAGAGACAGAAAATCAGCTGCCGAGCTAGCTGTAAACAGACAACACCAAGTCTGTCTACCAAAACGTACCATTCGTCCATCAGGAGTGGTTGCAGGAGGGGTAGACGCCCGCCTCTTTCCCAAGAAAGCTTCTGAATTTTGTCAGACGTTATTTTATAAAAGGTAGTGAAGCGAAAGGAAAGAGGTAGCCTACTTTTTAGCCAGTGATATGTGGCGACAACAATATTTCGCTGCTTTTTGCTGCCACCTTCATCCCGTCGCTTTTTAGAGGAAGAGGAAGTCACTGGAAGAGATTTGAATTTATTTGCCGGATTTAGGTAGAATTCGCTGGGAGCTACACGAGAATTTGCTGAAAAGGGATGTATTATTTTCGGTTTAAAAGACTCCAATTAACCAGTTATCCTGTCTTCCTCCTGGCTGGCTATGACACTCATTTCTCTTCTCCTAGCAGAAGCAGACTGATTATCATAAGAGGCATCTTGGAGCAGGAAAGGAGGCGGAATATATGGCGCTCTCTAGAAAGTAGTCATTAAAAATTGGGATAAATAGAGGAGGTAGAATACAGGGTGTAAGTCAAGTATCCAGAGTAACCTTAATTCAAAGCGCCCCCATTGTTATATTTCATAAATAGTTCTATTTATGAAATGAGAGCCGCGGATATCCACGTTTGTATAGAAAGTTGATGAGCATAACAAAAACATCGAATGTACACGGTTGCTGGTACAACTAGGCATTTTGTATCGAGGCTAAGCTTTCTCATCAAAGATCGCTCGTCGGATATGTTGCAAATCCTCAGGAACTTTGAAGTCTGAAAAAGTACTTCCTCCTTTTTGCCCATTAGGCAAAGCAGATTTATAGGGACTGTTGGAAATTTATTTTTTATTTTAATAAAGCGCTTGGAGTTCTGCCCTTCCGTCCTTTTGTACTTTTGACGGGGATTATCCGAGATTCAACGCCGCTTTCGGAAATGTCTTTACTGATAGATGTTTATTGACTGGAGCTAACTGACAAAATATACCCACCTGTACAGTGTCACCATTGCTCAGGGGATGATATTGCCCCCTGTACGGATCAATTCTCTCATGGTGGTCCATCTGTGGCCCTTCTGGTCGCGGCGGAAGCGTTCCGTTTTGGTACTTTGGAGGATTAGGCGAATTATTGTTGGGGTAACGAAACGACTGGAATCGTCCTTGTTCAAGGAAGTCTCGTACATTGCTGCTAATCTGTACTTTACCCGGAGTAGCCGACGCAGCCTGGATACAAGATCAAAAGAAGAGGAGAGCGGAGACTTACCCTTTCCTCCTGCATGGTTTACCCGTGGGGATAGTGAGACTACCTGCAAATTAAACATATTAAAGGGGGATTTCAAGAAAGCCAATATGAGATTGAGCGGCGGAAGTTTCTGCAAAGCCAAGTGCATGTTTACTAGACAATACTGTCTTCCATGTGGCTTGTCCTTTACCAGCGCAGCTGGGAAATAAGGGATCTTCGTCTGCTCACCGAAAGACATAAAGGGGTAAGTGTTGTAAAACAGAATAATCTTCAATATTAATACTGGCCGTTTGCATAGATTAACACGGAATACCTACAGTAGGCAACTATTCTTCAAAAGACAATGGTAGTCCTAACCACGTAATGACGTGCAGGAGATATTTTTCAGTATTTCGCCTGTCATAAGGATTAATAGAGGTGGAATACTGTCTTCTAAATGACAGCAGTGAAGCATAAGGCTGTAGATAAAGGAGAAATGGAAAAAAAGAGGGGTGATTCTGTTGGTTCAGCTGAGTCACAACTGCTCACTGACAGATGTCGGAAGAAGGAAAAGCTTCTCCGGCACAATCTTATTTGTATCCGTTCTATTTAGTCGTAGGAATTTAGAGAAGGAGGTGTTTCGAACGCGCTGTCCCAAAAATATACAGGGGCAAACACATTATGAACACTGTCTAGCCCGTTCTAGCAGAATACTAATGTTCTTAACCAAAAATATCTATAAACTGACGTGTCGCGAGCAGAAAGAGATGCAAAGTCCGGGTATTAGGAAGCTGAGCAGGATGGTCCTGACTGTTTATTGTGGAAAGGGGGGGGGGGGGGGAACAGGGGTCACAATCTTTGAAAGATAAGGGGTATAATTGATCACAACTACAAGTCAAAAAACGACGAATTTTTGTTTACTAAAATTGTTAATTTTGAAGAAGTGCATGAAAAACGATGCAATGGTGCAAAATTGATAGCTTTCGAGCTTAAAGTGAATTTAAAAGTCGAACAAAAAGTTGAACAGCCCACGTGTCGCTGTCTGTTACGCATATGAATAATCGCAACGCTTGATCAGACATCGATACTTCGTTTGGATACAGGGCGACGATGTTTTTTTTCTTTCTCACACACTGTTTAAACGTATGATATCGTAGCAGGAGGGGCAGACAGTGACAGTAAATATGACTCACAATGGCAGTCATTTTTTGTAGCG
Organism: Oscheius dolichura; assembly: GCA_932521035.1. NCBI lineage: Eukaryota > Metazoa > Nematoda > Chromadorea > Rhabditida > Rhabditidae > Oscheius > Oscheius dolichura. Next base: position 7,871,075 of record OW051497.1, on the reverse strand, counting down.
GAAACCGAAGAAGAAAGGGAAGAAAACGAGTAGAAAATTGAAAGAGGAAAGCTGCCTGTGAAGTACGCTGGACAGACCGATGATTAGCTAGATAAATATTGACAGAGAACAATAACTTTGACATTATTTCTCTATTCTTGTAGCGGATTTGAAAATAGAATTGAAAACGGAGACAGGAGATACGGTACAAGCTTTTTAAATCGAAACCACTTTTGGTAGAATCGATTCTTATCAGCTGGGACTGCTTCAGGCGGTTGACTCAGAGCGCAAACAGACGGCTGGAAGAAACACGAGCGAATAGTACGAATCCCCTCGCGCAGCCACTTTGTTAGGTGAGGTGCGCAGCTCTTGGTTAGAGACACTTTTCCCCTTTTGTACGGCGGTTTGTTTGATACATGTCGTTTTTCAGTTCAAACTGGTAGAGAACAGAAAAAGAGAGCTGCGTGGCGGGAAGATGATCTATCTGCCGAAGTTAGCATAGTTCCTATTACGATCCGTATTCCCCTCATTTCTGATTGTCGGTCGGCTTTGTCGCATCTCCTTCCCATAGTTTTCCCTCTCGGAATGACCAATAAACGGGGATACTGTCTTCTTCGTAATTCAAAAGGTCACGACACGCACCATTCTCCGCTATCCTTTAACACCTCGGATTAATCGATGTTTTGCATAAAAGAAAAGAACTTTTATGAATGTATTAAATGGTAACGATACAGTAGAGTGTTAAAGGAGATTCTGTTTCCAAACATGAGAAAATTGTTAGCATATTCAGTGTTCTTTGCCAGGAACTGGATGCCGTTGAAATTTGAGCTTGGAAGACTGATCCTACCTGCTGATTTTGTGAGCTGGAGCCGCCATAAAATCATAAAAAAGAGAACATATCATGTTATCTACACGCATTTGTTGATATTCGGGAAATTTGGATAACAGAACCATTAAACTGGCTTCCTCTAAATGCTTTAAAGCTAAACCTTCCTTTTCCCCTTTTTCTATTCCTTCAGAAGGCGGTAAATATTATTTTGGCTGCTCCCCTCCTTCGGGGTCCCTGCTGCTCTCCGATTCCGCTGTCGTGGCTATCGTCGAAAGGGCACGTGACCTCCGAATCGACCGGGCTCCGCCCTAGAAATGCGCGAAACTACTTGAGCAATGACGATATTCATTAGTTTTACGTTATTTATCTTTCTGAGAACAAGGCGTTACATATACAGCAGGAAAAATTGTTTAAAGAAAAGTAGGAACGGAGAGAGGGAGATAAATGCACATTGATTTGAAGTTGAGAAGCTAATGGACCATATGAAACACAAGAGATCTTTGGCAACTGCATATAACGTGGTAAGGGAACAGAAAAAGGGTGTATAAAAATATATTCAATAAAACGGGTGAAGTGAGCTGAATTAGGTGGAAATTTAAGATCGGGAAAAGAAATGCGACCAGGGATACGGTAGAAAACTGCAAAAACTGGGAGGTATTTGATTGTCAAAGGCGATTGTTTGGGAAACTTTTGGCGGTAACATGACTTGGCGATATATAATTTTGAATATAGGGTGTATTTCAAAAGTGTGATTATGTCAGAGAGGGAGAAGACTATAGTGCAGACTAAAATAAGCGAAATTTAAACTCAGGTGCAAGTGAAATGGAGGGGGAGTAACCGAAGAAACAGAAGCAGCGGAGAATATATCCTGGTAGATCACATTGAGAACGAGAGATGACACTGGTTAAATGGGTCGACATTTCTTTGTTTTTGTATAGAGTTTTTTGATTTTTATCCTGTAATCATCGTAGTGTTAGGCTGACTCGGCCATGATCCTTGAGGTTGTCCATAACCGTATGCTTAAATGGCTTCGTTATTGCCTTCGTTTGCTTGTTTTGACAACTCACGAGGTGGCATTGCGTTTTGACCAGGAGGGGGTCCCATTCCTCCCATTTGAGGATGTGGATGAGCTATTCCGGCAGGAATTCCACCATGTGGGGGAACACCGTTGGGATGGGGCATGTGAGCACCGGGGGGTAGACTGCCAGGAGGGAGCATACCAGCTCCCAATGAGCTCATGGCTGCTTGTTGCATCTTGAACTGCAAAATAGGGTATTTTGACTCGAGGAGCATTTACTTGAAGAGCATTCGGATCGTATTGAGTGTTTTCAACGCGGGAGATGGTTCTCTCATCCTCTTCACCGTAATCTCCTCCCATCATGGACGGCTCGCCAACAACCATTACATCTTGATAGCCCATAGTATTGAACTAAATATTAATCATTACTTGCTATAGCTACAGTATGACTTACACTTCCAGGCATCTGATTAGTAGGGAAGGCAGGATTAGCAGGAGCAGGACTGGCATTTGTCTTCTTGTTTTTGGCATTGGCAGCCGGCTTTCGTGTTCGCTTCCTAGTTGGCTTCGGTTTTGTTTCCTCCACAGGTGTTGGTGGCATCATCGGAGTAGCTAGAGACGAAATTACAGTACAACCAAAAGCAAAAAGCATGGCAGCTCTTGGCGAAGGAAGAGCGCCAAATGTTCGTAATAACCACATGTCTGCGGCGTTTATGGGCGAGCCGAATTTAATTAAGAAACGCGGTATTGTCTGTGATATTTAATATCGGCCCGTTACAACCAAGCACATTGCTTTTCCCTTCCCTTCTTATTAGTTTTTTGGGAAATTATTAAAACTCACCCATCCTTGAAGTGTAGTCGTTTATCTTGCTCTGGTGGTTGAACAACGTCCGCCGGAGGAGTTCTTTCGGCTCTGTCTAGAAAAAAATTTCGTAACTGCACGAGGCGGACAGAAAGATAGCGGTGCAATAGAGGGAAACACATATGTATAATTGCTATCCAGAAGGAAAGGCGGTATGAGTGGAGGAGAGGAGAGAGGGGACCTATTGCCGGGGGCCTCGTGTGTCTCAATTTTAATGGCACAACCAAACATTTACACATAACCGCCCTCCTGGCCCCCTCTCTCCTTAAGCACCTCCTTACCGCGCCGATCCAAATTGGCACAATTAATCCGCACAACAGAACTAACCACATGGTGAGCTTTACTGTGGGCCATCAGCACCTGCATGGGTTCAAGTATTCTAGCCATATGCATGAAATGATGAGATTGGTGGCAGATACCAGCTCGGCTGAGGCCAACACCCCCACGTAGATCCGCTTGTTGTAGCTCCTGAAGAAAAAAGACGTATTAAAGTTATTAGTTGTGACGGAGACGAAGGGAGGAGAGGAGGCAATAATATGAAAAGGCGGACTGCCTACTGGGGAGGGCCGACTATTGAAATACATATATTCCCCCTGCTCTTCTTCTTTTGTGACAGCCGCTGGGAATGTTTGACATCTTGGCAATTAAAATAGGACGCACCCAAAATTGCCCTGAGGCTTTCTCGAGTCCCCAATTGAAACCCTATCGATTCAAAAGTGGAAGTTTTAATCAAGGTGGGGAGCCCGCACGCCCCCTGGAGAGAAGAGAAGTGAAACACACCTTAGTTATGCCGTTGTAGCACAGCTCCCGAAAATTACGGATCTCCATCCTCCATTCTCGTATGCGGTGGTTTAGCATCTCATCATACGGGGTAAATTCAATTGCGAGTTTGCACTCAGCTTCTAACTGAAAAAGAAGCAACCTTCTATGATTTGCATAAATGATTTTTCCAATTCAATTTAGTAGTCCAGAAGGGGGCAAAAGACGAACCTGACAATTGTAAGGAAACTCCTGACGTTCCAGGCGCTGTACAAAGAGCACGTTGTCATTTTCGAAGTGAATCAGACCGCTTCTGTCGTTTTGATGTTCACGCGTCGGACCACGTAGCACAAAATAAACTTCCTTCGCTTTTGCTTCCACAAAGGTTAGAAAAAACCGCGGTATCAAGCCTCGATGTATTACTGAAAGGCGCCGACTTCATTTGCCCAGAGAATACGGTACTTACCACATTTCTCCGCTGGATAGTTATCATCAGGAGGAAAAACAAGGTAGATGACCGCTTCGTCGTCGAAAAATTCATGAGAAAACGCCTCAAACCACTGTTTGTGGTCTTGTTCATTTATCTAAATTAGCTTTTAATGCTGTATTTGGTGGACTTCTTACTCCGGAATTGTTAAAAGTATATAATCTTCTATTAATATCATGTATCCTAAATTCTAAGGGGGTTGGTGACGGGCCGATGGGATTCGGCGGTCCTGAAGCGGGAAGAGAAGCGGGGGATGGTGCCACCGGTGGTGGCATGGCTTGTCGCATCCTATAAAGAATAATTATATTTTGTAGATTAGACCAATTTTATATGTTAATTTAATGTTTGGATGCCCCGAGTTTGACTAATAAAGTAACCCCCTACATCATTGGCTGAGGTGTAGAGCAGGCGGGAGTCATGAATGGACTTGACTGTGAGTCATTGGAGTATTGCGGTCCTTGGCTACCGTACGCATAGCCATAGTCCTGCGTGTACATTCCGTTCTCCATCATCATGGTATTCGTTTGCATGATTGGTTCATATGCCGGCATTTCCAGTTTAACTTTATCTATATCCGCTTTCTTTTTTCTTGTTCGAGGCGCTCGTGGCACTGCTGGGCCCTCACCTCGTTTTCTTGGCATCTTGAAAAAAAAGACAATAAGAAGAGGAGTTAAAAATGAGATCAGGAAATAAGAAAAAGATGGAATGGTGATAGTCAACGAGTTCAGTTTAGGTCAATTAGAGATGGGAGGACAAGACTAGGATCGTAAAAAGGCCAAATGTTTCCCGAAGACGGGTGTTCGGACTCTTACAGGTTCTTATTTCTTTTTTTTTCTAGCTACTTCGTCATCAGCAGCTGCTGGTCACCCAACAAAAATCGTTTATCTCCTTTTTTTCTGTTCTTCCCTGCTTGGCCGCCATATGGACTGCCGTGTGTGGCAGAGACCTCCCTGTGGATTCTTCCCCCGTCGTCGCTCTACGGACCAATAGAATTCCTAACCCCCCAAAACGGCTACGGATAGCTGGTGGAAAACAAAAGGAATCGATGACTGACAGGCCTAATCAGGACCTATTCAAAGCAGGCGTCCGGATTTCCAAACAATGAGAGGAACAAGCATCAAAACTGACAACAACCTCATTTCATAGGTTTGGAGGGAGGGGGCTACTGTAAAGGGGCAGGTCATTCTCCCCTTCCAACTAGTTTTTCCCCTCATAAAGGCGATAAAATAAAGGTTAACCGTGATAGTATGTAAAGGGGGTGACTTTGAAGCGTTAATGGAAGAAATGAATCATACTGATAAGAATCTTTCCCCATGTGTGTGAGAAGCAATGAATCAGATTTTAAAGCTCCCTCTTGGGTTGTAAAATATGTAAATTTTAGGCTGGGTGTTTGTTATTCGTTGTATACCTCTTTTATAAAAAAAGAGAAAGGAATCGATTGAAAGGGGGATGGGAGGGGGCAGAGAGAAAACGCTGTCGAGCAAATATGAGTCAACTCGAGCATTATAGGGAGATTTTTGAGTTTCTGAAGCATAAAGCAGTGCTTAAAAATGGTCATGGCAGTTAGAGTTGAGTCATTCGTTTTGAAAAAAAACCGGTAAGTTCAGCCAATGTGGAGCGGAAGAATCAACAAATTTTAGGACTTTATGTACATCCAGAAGAAGTTTAAAACAAGTTTTGGAGTTCAAAAATTGTCCGCAAAATATTGGGAGATTAAAGCGAATAAAGAGGAAACTACGCGGAAAAACACGAAATCACAAGGAAAAGTGACACGGAGAGAGAGGGAAGAGGGTGAGAGACCGAAGTAAATTAAATTTTTTTGGCAAGAGGAAATAGAGAGGAAGGAGGAACGAGCGCTCGAAATCCGTGCCTATGTACTCTTCGCGCTACGTCAACTATGTCAAACATTTGTTCGCTGGTCATTCCTCTACCCCCACACGTATCGTAGTATCTAGTCAAATTTATGGTTCTTTAGGACCGGGGTCCCTAGAGAGAGAAAGGGTGGTCGGAGACGCTTATCGTCAATAATTATCAATAATTATTGTAAAATGAGGAAGGAGTATACTGTAGGAACTGCATATAACGCAAGGGGATATTAGGAACGGTGATGGTCAATAGTCGCGCGGCTGATTAGAACATCCTATTGTAACCTTGTCTCGGGAAAGGGAAACTAGCCGACGGGAATCCGATCGACAAGCTTGTAAGGTGTGGAGGGAGGGGGGCAAGGGGGAGGGGGTCAGCTGAATTCCTCGAAAATATCAACCCCACCCCATTCTTTCTCGCTCCCCCTCCGGAAAAGAGTTATAACACTCTCTCCCTCTCCCTCCACCCAGCCTCCCCTCACCGCTTAAAGTATAATAGTTATAAATCCAAGCAGGACAAGAGGGTGTTCTATCAGAACATGTACACTAGGTCTTATCACAGAGATTCCACAATGATAAGAACTACGACACTTTCACTACTAGAAACATGATAATAGAAATGTGGCTAAACCGGTTGATGACGATTATGGGCACCCATGGATGGAAGGAGAGCGTTCCCGAGAACTTGCAGAGAAACTTCGGAGAGGGAGCTCCTCCCCTCGAGATCTTCTCTCTCTACATGCTAAAACTTCCTCTTTGACAGAGGCGAGAAGGCTATTCCAGTAATTTCCGACCCGTTCCGATAAAAAGGAGAACCCCTTTCATTATTAGAGAGCATTGACCACTTCTTATCACCGCGTGGAAGCCTGATGCGGGCCGCCTTATAAGAGCAGCATAATCGGGGGCGCGGCCGCAATTATGGAAGGGGTACACGTGAGAGTGACCGTGAGAGCGTCAGGCACACTAACTCCTAGCAGAATCACATAACCTCCCGTAAGGGGAGAAGCTGTGGACTAGGTCGAAACGAATTTCCAGCGTATGTGACATGAAGGTTAGAGTCCAGGCTACTGGAAGACAGAGACGCAAAGACAGCCCATGCACGGCGACCGGGGTCATCCGGACTGAGACAGCGGGCCATGTCGCGAGGCCACAGACGTCTATTGACGATAGGAGAGAGGATGTGCGCGAGGGAGGGAGCCAGCTGGGTGGCTGAGCAAACATGAGTGCCCGAGGGCACGGGTCAGCTGGTCACAATTAACATTCGTGATACTAGTACATGTGCGACGACAGGGTCAGGCTGTCATTGTCGGTCAAGCGTAATTCCTCTAGATTTTCCATGCTTCATGGGGTTATGACGGCCCGCTCGCCCCCTTAGGAATGATTTTTTGATCATGAAATTGCTCCAGCAGGCAATAGGAAGGAGAGTAATGAGGAAGGATATGTTCGCCACCCATGTGCAAATGTTCTACCTTCCATTGAGCAGAAAACGGGGATATGATTTAAACGAATTAAACTCGTGCAAAAGCATACGTGGATGATGAACGCATGGGCAGTCACGTTGAAACGTGAAGAGGAGTAAAAACGAGACGCCGCAAGATAGAGAGAATCTCATCTCAGCGAGGATCTCCGATACCTATCGTTCTCTCTCCTTGAACCATTAACACATTTTAGAGCCTTTTTATTTCCTACTCCCTAGGGGGAGGGTACCAGCAATGCTTCTTGACTTTATGGGGGTATTGGCTTTCTATAGAAGGGAAGGGAATACAATAACGAGCAATTAAGCAGCATTCAGAGAGGGAGAAGCGCCGAGAAAGAGTCTTGTAGACGGTTGTCTGGTGGGAGGATTCTGTTTGTATTTATCACGTGCATCACGTGAGGAAAAGATTTTTTTATGATACCGTAGGACAAAGTGCACAAGCATAATCTTACCATTTCTCGTAAAATCAGGATCAAAACTATGATTTCTCTCAGATGAAAACAAGTTTGCCCAGGTGCCCCGAAAATGGTGATTGGTAATGAATTACGGTATCTTACCGCCCCCTTTAATAGTGGGAAAATGTTTAGAGAGGAGTGTGACTAAATGAATGCGTCAGGGGCGGTATGGTAAGCGAGGGAGGGGAAGTGCAGGGTTATGATACTTTGATTTACTGTTTATTTAGACGGGCGGGAAAGTTTGAAAACTAGACAATGCGAGTTAAACTGTTATGTTTTGCAGTTTTTTGCTGTGTTGTGTATGAGTCTTTGTTGACTTCTCAGAACTGTTTTCATAGCAAAAAAGAAGTGCATATGCGAGTGGTAGGGAGGATGATGATATCTGTGTTTTTGATATTCAGGTATGGGTACGGGATAGGATGGGTTTAAATGGTAGGAACCGGAACGATCAGTGTTGGTATCGGAGGGCGGGATGCGGGGGATTTGTCCAGTTCGAGAAGCCGCCAACGGCAAAAAGAGCGAGAGAGAAATAGACGAATGGGTTTTCGACTACGACCCGATGTGTCGACCTGGTCAAAACGCGTTGCCATTGCCGGTGTGTCACAGGGAGTCGGAGCTTATCCCCAGAGGAAAATCCCCAAGCGCAGATGGCTAATTGTTGGATTACCGTTTGCGAAATGGTGTGATATTACAAGTGGGGACAATATATCTTAAAGACTATCAGAAAGTGAGAAGGAATTGTGTAAATGAGGAGATGCCGGGAGAGCGTCAGGCATAAATGATTCAATGTGAATGCATATTCTCTTGAGATAGCCTCGGTCTTCGACTTTGGACTAATTGTTGCCAGTACGATTCCTTGGGGAGTTCCTCTGGTCAATTATCCTAATAAGGTCAACCTGGAGGCTAAGTGGTAAGGCCTTAAAATCCTGTAAGCAAGAAGGATGTGGTTAATTACTTTCAGTGAAAGCCAGGGCATCCAATACTTTTTAAAACTGTTCAAGTTAAGGAATAGGAGAAAATACTCACCCTAGTGGATCCGACATCCCGAGACTTTGAGGCATTTGACTAGGAGGCATTGCCATTCCTGGCATAGGTGCTCCCATTGGAGGCGTCCGGTAGGATTGTGGCCGTCCGTTCATAGGCATCATCATGGCTCCTAAATGGACTAAAATTACTTCCAACGTCGTCTAGTGCATTTTAAAAGCACAGCCAGAGTGCTTTTGCTGTTAAAGGAAGACTTATACGGGCTTTATAGGCTCCCCGATGGGTTAATCCTTTTAAACAAGTACTGTAGTCAACAACAAAAGAGTCTTTACTAGTATTTTACCTATCTCAAGCAACGTAGCGGCCGCAGCGGCATCTGGGAGAAGATTCAATGCTGGAAAGTTTCCCTCCATAGGTACAGCGACGATACTGAGTCACAAAGTAGGCGCGGGCAACAGTGAAAAGAGGCAATTAGCGTCTTTACAGGGAGGAAAGCTCCATTATCTGCATTCAAAAGAAAGGGGGGTAACTGGCAACAGACGCCTACAGATAAAATATTTTACAAAGTGCACGCTGCTCGGCCCCTGACTTTGTAACATTTCCTGCGGGAACGGTTTCCCTTTTCCGGTGTAACAAAAACAATCCTCTTATCGGTTTGTTGGACGACGTGATGCATCGTCTAATTTTAGCGAGGCTCTACCTGTCAACATGACCAAGTTTTGTTATATCTCTGCCCGAGGTAAACCTCAATCCTTTAAGCGCTGCTTAATGTTTTGTCTTTATCTTATCGTCCAGAAAGAAAAGTAGCCGCATCAAAGACCTCGAGGACTACGGTAGAAGCCTCAAGAAGTTCAACCTGCCTGCAGAATTTGAAAGATGTAGCGCCTCTCTCTTTACTTTTCTTATGGTCACTGCACTAAATAATCTAAGAGAGACGGTCTCATCAAAGAAAGGTGCGACAACTATAAAGTACGAAGGTAAATGTCGCAAAGCCTTTGGCGGGCCTTTTGGCGGAAAAGTCTCCTGAAGGGGAGTCATGCTCGCGCGTCATCGTGACCCATCCTGGGAAAGACACAAAAAATGAGCAAGGGGTGCTTGATTCCTTTGACCAAATGGCCCAAATATGTCTCCACTTTGAGACCAGCTGAAAAACTGGGGGATAATTGACAACAATTAAGATCAGGTCTTAAAGATTTTGAAAAAGACTTTACAGGCTGAGGTCCCAGGTGTAAATTAATAAATTTGGACACACAACCGGAATGCGTACCCATAGCACCTGCTTAAACATCATGAGCATAAAGAAATAAACAAAATGAACGGAATATGATAAGCGCCGAGGGATTTTCTAGACTAAAAGTTTTACCTGGATGAGGGGGTCCAGCAGGGTGACCATTCATGGTCCCCGCCACCATATGTTGCATGAGCTCGATAGGCGATCGCCCCAGCGGAGGACCTCCGGAGGACAGCGTCTTGCTGAAAAAGAAGATAACTGCAACCAATTGTAGACGGAAAATAGAGGAAGGCGTAGATTTTCTGAGATAAATAAAAAGGAGTCTTCTCTCTCTCCTGCTAAGGTATTCAAAGAAGAGGCTTCAAACAACATTATCGGGAAGGGAGAAGGAGGGAGGGTTTACGCTTTCTAATGATGGCAAAAAAAGAGGGGTAAGAGGCACGGCTGAAGGTAATCCCTCTTCGACTTTTCCCGCGTGGTATTCAAGTGTTTTCAGCTGAATTGAATTAGACAAAAGTTGCCGTCTTGTAATGTCGTTAATTATAACACGGAACGGGGGCATTTAACACACTAATCGGACTGTCTTGAACTGTAAGTAATGGTTAAAAGTAAGTTCTTTGAAGAGGATGGGATTAAAAAGCGAAGTTGATGATAATGACCTAATTAGGATACGCTAGTAGTGAGGGCCGCATTGGTGACTGCGCTGAAATCTTTAAGTTGCGGGCAAAGCAGAAAAACATAGGAGAGCCGAGGCAGGCTGGCTGCCAAACAACCTCACGGGCACCGTTATTGGTTGGATGACGTCAAGTTATAAATGTATAGTAGTGTTAAAATCGGAGAATACCCGCTCGCCTGTCTACAAAAATCATTCTGCCCGGTAGTAGACCCGGCTTGGTCTCTAGCTCGGCCGATTGGCTTCTCACTATTTACCAAAGCGTTTGCAAAAACGGCGTGATTTTCGGACGTGCTCAAGAGCTTTTCCATCCCTTTTCTATGCCAAAAATACATGGAAGAAAATATTTAAAAAGAAGAAGAGGTTAGGAAGTTTCGATGTTGATCAAGTTGAAGGACTGAAATTTGTGGGAGGGCCATTTCACGAGTGGTTGAAAATTAGAGAGTGAAGACAAGAGGAGAGCCCCAAACAAGGGGAAGATCAATTGGCTTAGCTGGGTTCTCTTCTCTCTCTAGAAAAAGAGGAAAAAAGAAGAAGGAGCGGGGGAGAGAGAGCAGGGCGGATTTCAGGGGTTCCCGAGGTGAGTGGGCAAATGAGGATATTTGACGGGGCCGGCTCGGCTCTGCTATTGGAACAGCGCGTCTGGACGAAACCTAATAAAAGGCGGCAATAGCACATCCAAGAAGTGAGAGATAAGCACAACTCCGCCACTCATATCTTGATTTTTTTTCCGGGATATTTTCCCTATTTTTTAGAACATGCCTTGTTTCGGTTAATCGATGCTCTCTCCGGAATCTAATACACGATACTAAAGTCATAGTTGCGCTCTCTAGTTATTCTCTCTGTTCGAATGGTGGCAAATCGCTTTTGAATCATGTTTTCAGCCGAGAGTAGGCGAGAGAAAGAAGAGGTCGTTAATTCACACCATCTACGAGGGAGTCGTTTTGCGGCCCTTTTTTGGTGGATTGATCTCGAAAACAGAATGACAGTATACCCCCTTCCATTTAGATTTTTGGCTCACCATGACCCGTATTTGGTAAGGAAGAGCTCAATCTTATCTCCAGCTGGGCGAGCAGCTGTACAAAATATGAAAAGGATAACCGACAGATGGTACGATTCTCACCGTTGGCCATTATCTCCAATTACTTTCATAATTTCGCCGTTCAATGTCAGGGTCGTGAATTTCTTTTGATCTCTATTGAACAGTAAAAATAATTATGATAATTGTCCAACCCCGCGCGTTACTAGGAAGAGAAAATGTTGCTCAACGAGGCCGACTACATGATGGAGACGTGTATTGTTTGATTCTGACTGGATTGCGAGGCCAACAGTTGTTTTCGCGGTGGAAAGCCACATAGAGGAGGGCTTCAAAAGAGAGGGTGAGAGAAGAGGGAAAGACTGCCCTGGCTAGAGTCTCCCTCCCCGCAACACATTATGGCCAGTCGAGAGGGAAATAGCCCTGGGGGGCTGCTGTTGCTGCCTGCTTTGCCTGTAACCGGAACTGCGCCCTTGCAAATGAGGCAACTTGGTGAAAAGCTAAAGAAGTAAATAAGCGGAACGTCTCCCGCTACTGACTGGGGAGAGGCAGCCAAAGCCAGCCCGCCAAAAAGTGCGATTCAAATTCAAAATCTTTATCTAGGCGGGTGCGTCAGCCAAGCCTATAAGAGAGGGGGCGATAATTCTCAGGAATTCCTGGATAATCCCTTTTTAGGTAGCAAAAGGTGTAAAGCAGCGAAATCTCTTCCCTCTGACATTTTTTGTCCTCAAGCAAACAGAGAAGGCGGAAGTCTGATCAGGAGGTGAAAACAATCGCGATTGTCCTTTTAATCGAGCCTGCGCGAAAGCAAAACTTCTCCCGCTCAAATGTTAAGAAAACGCCACGAATTTAAGCTGCGTATAACGGGGCTAGGGCGGCATCTTGTAATCTCTATCAGGACGAGGTCTAGACGAGACTAAACGCTCACTGCACAAGGTCATAAGAGGAAGGTTTGAAAACAACATAAGAAACTGAGAATACCGAGAGGCAGAGAGAGAACTTTTAGCAAAGACTGACGTTTGAGGCAGATAGCCAAGGCAGCGAATGGAGGTCGGGTGGAGACCGGCTGGACAGCAAATGGATGTTCACCACCAACTATCGATCGACATAATTGCTCCACATTCAAGAAATTAAATCTATAAATAAGGATTTTTTGGTTGCAACCGCAGGAGGGGGATGCCGAGACCCCGATTAGAGTTACACGGAGATTATAAGATAAGATTTCTAAGCCCATATTGCGGCTTCATCATCCTGATCTCCTCGAATCTCCTATATTTGAAAAACAAAAAGGAAAGTAGAAAAGGATGTCTGCTGTTTTCTCTATATTTGGACCGCGATTGGAGCTAAACACTGTAGCTTAGACGAGTAATTCTGGCAGCGATTAGTTCTGTTTTTGAGAAGAATCAGAGAGAGCAAGTACCTCTCAAGAACCTCGTAGAAGTCATATGGGTGCACTATTGAGCTTCTGTTTGAAGCCATTGAAAAAGTTCAAATATAGGACTAAACGGATTTAATCCTCTAGAAGTTCAACTGTCACAAGGGTCTAGAAAGGAAGAGAGCTTCTTCTTATGGTTAATAAAAATTAAAAAACATTAATTCAATCATTGCAAAAGCAAAAGCAAACGGGAAAGCAGGGATTTGCAGGGCACTCTACGGGATCAAATTGTCTTTTCTGTAGTTTAAAGAAGCAAGAAGGCAAAAAGGGGAAAGCAATCGGATAGAAGGCCTTTTGCCCTTGAAAGTTAAAAAAAAGAGTTTCAAAGAGGTCAAAAAGTTTAGCAGACAGAGGAAGTTCGGGCTGGATCAATTCAGATCACCCGGATCGAAGATGAGTGAGTGTAATCCGTGAGCAGGGAGACACACGTGATGAAGGTCAATCGGGAGTGTGTTCTATTGAGCAATAAAATTTTTGAATTGCCCGCCAGAATGAGAATTGTGTTAACTGCTCTCACATATTTAATTGATCTGGGATTTGACTATCAAACGTGTGAAATAAGGGACTAAAATATGCAAAAAGGAAGGATTGTTGACTCGTGGATGGTGTGACCACGAATGTGATTATAGACTGAGGTAGAGGAGGGCGATCAATGGATCGGCGAGTGACCCCTCGCAAAAAGGCGGCTACGACCACGACCGAGGTAGGTGGTGGGCGCAGCGAGCACGGTAGCATTGGCCGCGCGTCTTCGATGACCCAAAAAGGCTCGAGCGACCCTCACCCTTCCTGACCTCAAAGATAAATCCCTCATTTGAGCATAAACGGCATATTCTTGGTTACTGAATGAAGTAGAAGCTGATGCGGGCAAGACGGAGACTCTCGCACGCACCCGGGCACGATAGACCAATCCCAGTAATTTTTTATGCGATCGGATGCATACTGGACTTTCCGAGTGACTATTAAATGAGGCAGTGAGGCTTGAAATTTGGTGTCTTCACTCGCTCATACACACTATATTTCACGCCGTTTTCATAAACACCCGGAGGAATATAAGGAATAGCAATGAAGAGAGAGAAGGGACCGGGCTGAGACAATCTCAAGGAATGCAAAACCCCCTCCTCTGCCCGGTGGCAAGATCAAAGACTGACGGGAGTCATGTGTCAGAAGTGAGGAGACATGCCCCGGCTTCTCCCCGGCATGTTCTGAATATTTTATTTGAAAGGACATCATTTTCCCGGAAAGATATTGCGTATTCGAAGAAGAACAGATAAAATTGACGGCTGTTGGGGGAAGGTTCAAGAAGGAGCCAAGCCTTTTGGGAGGTCTGCAATTAGGCTCCAGGCCACATTGACCCCTTACTAAAGCGACAGATGGGTAAAGGACAATGCGGGGAGGCCTGGATTAGCCGGAAGACACCGCCCTTACCAACCACAGCCCTAATTCGTAAAAATGTGACGCGGACACTCTCCTCATAGCCGGTGTTGAGGAGTACGTGGACATCTAGTAGCAGGAGAAAATTTTACAAGAGAGCATCTGGGAGTGCTGTTACATACTTTAATGACTTTAAACATTTGCTCCTGCCGCCACATGGTGACGGCCAGTTCCCTTTGGATATCCTTTTTATTTCAGCGAAAATTTCATTACATTTAAACTAATCTCGCTAATAAATATGAGTACAACTTACTCCAGGTGTTCTCTATAGAGAAAAGTGCGACAATGTGGGTTTAACTATTTGCACATGCTTTATTCAAGAAGTAACAAGAGTGAATGATAATCTGATATTATCTGGACCTGGTCAGAGATCGAAATACAAAAAAGGAGGGGTTTACTTCACGTTTAAAAAAAAAGAAAAAAAGAAGAGCGACGACTTCCGGTAACGGGGGCTTCCATAGTATTGTTTGAAAACGTGAGCATCCAAAATGGCCGGGTCAATCTTTTTTTCCCAGGCCAGACTTCCTGCGTTCACTCGAACTGAGGCGGTCATTTTTCGTCCAAGCCGATGCTGCGTAGTGCCATTGATATTTCATCGCCGATTTTAAAGCTAAGAGCAATGAACTAATCTTCTTCTCCCATCGAAAATTACCCTCTAACAAATTGTTCTTCCGCTGTGCAGCCGAAATTTCTCTCACAGTATATCTAACCTTAAACTATTTACCCAGCTGCCCAAAGATCCGCAGAACTCAAAATAAAGTCTGTCTAGGTGTTAGTTTTCGTTCTAAAAATGGAGCGGTAAACAGTTATCTGTCTGTCTGCGATTTGGTTCAGCCTACCGTAAAAAACATCGATCCTCTCTCGTCCTCCTATCGACAGGTAGAATTTGATTGGGATACCGGTATTCAGGGAGACATACTCTTGACTGAAGAGAAGGGTGCCCTCTAAACTTCAAATATTTTTTCTTCTTCATTTTTGTTTTGGTTCATAGAAAAAGAACTAAACGGCAGATTGTTTATTAACTTTGATAATATGTATATACACGAAGTTTAAGTGAAGAACTGGGAAGGCTAAGTAAAAACACGCTGGTAATTGTCCCGTCAATAAAAATCGAAATCTCAAAAATGTGATTTTGATATCACAACTATCGCATCGGATTACTACAAGTACAGTAACTAACAATAACAGCAAAACAAGACAACACACTACAATTACAATGTTTCTCTCTAAGAGAAGAGGTATACGATTACTTTTCAACGGCGACTGAGTGCTGATTTTGAATCATCTTCAACATCTCAGCCTGAAGTAGAGCTTGAATAGAGTTGGGATGGAGGGACAGCAAGAAGTTTGGATTATTCACAATACTGCTGATAACGGAGGAGGAGGATGACAGGGCGGGAGCTGTGGCCGTTTCGGGGACCTCCATCGTTTCCAAAGAGCTCTTAACAAATCTGAAATAGTCAGTGTAAAACAGAAATTCAAGAAAACTACTTTAAGGCAACATTAATTCCTGCGAGAAGGGCAGGTGTACCAAAACCATGAGTACAAAGGGAGAAATGACTCAGGGCTTCTTGAATAGGGCCGTCCAACAAGGGTTCAGGCGTTTCTGCCATGATAGGAGAACGGTCCAACGAGAGAATTTCTGCCAATTCTTGAAGTACAGAGCTAAAAGTGCAAATATATTGCCTAATTACGGGAGAACGAACACTGTAGCATTCAGCTGTTCTTTCCGCTTGTCCACATTCACTTCTCCCTGTTTCTGATGTACGGTATGCCGGGCGATCTCCTCTGCAGGGAACTCTGTCTCACAGATGTATGTGAAATCTTTAGCCAGGTGTGAAGCCTCTCCTGAAATATTACGTTAGTCTATGCGCCATAATGTTACTGTACCTTCAACCATTGATGTGAGCAGCGTTACCGTAGCGCTTTTTCTCCTTCCAGCTGGGAGTGATAGGCCCATTCTTTCCAGGGTATCGCGGAGCTCTTTTCCACCATTCTTGGATTTAGCTCGACGAAGGATTCCTCCCAAAATGGAGGCGTTCAAATTCTCGGGATGGGATAGTCTTCTTTGTATCTGAAAATGTATTTAATGCTTTCTCTCTTGTTCTTCTTTTTGATAGACACATTGTTCTCCCCAACGTCTGACGGTGGTCTCAAACAATAGCGTGTTGCGAGCCGTGGGAACACCGCTGGCCTTTACACTTCTTTTTACGGGCAAGGAACTATTCATGCCCGCGGCGGTTGTAACATACACGTGTGAGTGCTTGTTGTTCCACCGCCCATCAAAAATGTTACAATCTCTGTCAGTCATTGTGTCTGTCTGTGAGTGACCATGGCATTAAAATCACAGTTCAATTCTCCTCTTCCGCCCCTCTTCTCTATTGTGTTCGTTTTTGGTGGTGGCAGGGAGGGAAATTGATGAGACTACCATGAGACGATGGGCAACTGCTGTACAAATATTTTTGCCATCTGGCAATTTGTGGGGCAAAATAGTAGTAAGCCCTCAAGGCCATCGAGTGGAACACTTTTGTCTAACCTGTTAAAAAAATCAGCCCTCATCCCTCCTAAGGCCAAGGTCTTTTACCCGCGGTTCTTTTTTAAAGGGACAGGCGCATTCTCAACTGACCCCAACCCGACAATTACAGTTTGAAGGACGCTGTCAATGTTTTTATGTGACCCCTGCCCCTAAGGGTTCATGGGAGTAGACACTACCGTAGGACGGACAGAAGTTGATAAGCCATTCCCCAACTCTTATCGTTCCAAAAGGGGTCATACAAAACATGACTGCGCCCGCATTTTATGGGAAACTGCTGAATTTGGCTGATAAGAGAGCCAGTCAAATAAACTTTTGTATTTTTTGTTGCAAATTTTTTCGGCGTCTGAGCCCTTAGAATTTCATGGAGCATTACCAGCCGGGGAAACAAGTTTTTACCAGATAACAGGTAGCACTCTCGGGCAAAAGTTGTGTAATAGCGACATTCGAGAGAGGGGCGAGAGAAGAGAGCGCGGTCGCCCACAATGGGCCGATAGTTGGCATGAGAGAATTTTTCGGGGCGCCAATGCTGCTGCTGGTGGACTCGCTGTTCAAACAGTCACCACAAACCCCCTGCAGACATTTTTCAGGCACGGAAAGGACAGTCGCATTAATCAAAGTGCGGGGTGCTGATGCCGTGGACATCTGTGTAGGCGCCAAAGCAGACAAAGAGAAAGAGAGAAGAGTCTTACCTCGGCTAGGGTCACTTTATATTTGCTGGTACTGCTCAGGAGAGAGAGCCGGCCGGGCACGGAGCAGAAGACGTCGTTCATATTGCAGGGACCGGCAGTACGAGGGCTAATACAGTCTGAGGCACCATCTTCTGTAGTGCACTGATCAGAAATCTCCGAGTCAGAATTCTCGTTTTCTTGACCACCGGCAGAAGTATTGAAGAGCTCGGCCAGAATGAGCGGTTTCTTACATCTCAGGTCGAAATCAAGCTCACTGGTGGAAGGCCTCTTCATACTGTTAGAGTGTGCGGCCAGCTCCGGTGATTCAGTGCTTGTAGAACTCATCGCTGAATGTGGGGATACGGTAGTGGAAGGATATTCTTTGGGCGAGAGAGAAGAACTCTTGGCACGCTGTTGAAGTGCGGAGCCAATCTTGTCGATGATAGATCGATCTTCCTGATTACCGAGTAACAACATCAGCCGGGCGGCGGGGGGAATGGTACAGGCAGAAATGCCGCCGCGAGGCACACACAGACAGGGCAGAGACTGCTGTCCCTGAGAGACGCAGCGCTACGGCAAGGTCGACCCCGGGTCATAGGTGGGCATTTTCCAGCGCCACCGGCATACAATTCCGCCACTGGTGGCGGAGGTCGAGAGCGACCCATGGTCACATGCCATTGCGCATCATTTGAATCACCTGCTGAGCAGGAGCCGATAAATCGCTCGTGTGCGAGCGGGAGAGGTCTTCATCTCTCTGTGTGTTTTCTACAGAACTATATTCTTCGATTGGCACTCAGTGTCAATGACCAGGGAAAGGGAAAGAGAACGATGGCCTAGAATACAGAGGAGAAACATCACAACATGTGAGAGGGTGAGCCGCCTGAAATGGAGAAAATATTCGGTGAATCAAAGAAAAAATCTTTGGCCAAATTTATCAATTTCTACCTGGGAGACAGGGAGAGACAACGGTATCCGTCACATTTGATTTGGGACTATCAAATTGAAGAGAGAATGTCTACCAGCGACAAAGTCATCTGCCTCCGGAAACATGAATCAGTTCGGAGAGAATGCGCTCTTCTTTCATAAGTTTCGAAATGTATTTGTGGTTTTGCGTCTGGACAAGAGCCAAAGGGAATTTTTTTTATATGTATGAGGACTTCTACCTCAATACCTTATCGTTTGTATTTGCTCTTCTGTGGTTTATATTGATCGAATCGCCACGGGCACCCATTATCTCCCCCATGGCAGAGGTCGCGGTTGCGCCGAGCCGTGGAAAAGAGGCTGCGAGAGGCGGCTAAACAAACCCCAACGCCATGGCAAACGGCACAGGGCGAGAGAGGGCTTTTGTATTTCTCTAGGTTGGTAAGAGATCTACTCTATGTCCTAGGGTGGTAACAGATTGCCATAACCCCCGTCTACCACAAGGCAGTGATTAAAACCGAAAAGCAGTTAGGATAGACAAAGGTTGAGGAGAGAACGCGCAAAAATGAAACTGAGATAGGCGTGTTCCTTTCCGGGTCTATGCATCTGTGGATAAATATGTTTGAAAATGGTAAACAAGAGGCACTGACCCGCTGACCACCTCCCGTCATCAACACATAAACCGTGAGAGAATGGCAGGCCCAAAAGATCATGGCACCGTGCCAAAGGTCTCTTTCATAATAGAGGAATTTCTCATCTGGACCGTTTCACGGCGATGGCATCTGTCAGTTTCATTGATTTAAAAACTGACCACACTCAATCGCGACTGCCATTGACCTTGGTGGAGTCCCGGAACGAAAAGTCATTGAGCCAGCACAAACACTGCTCCGCGTGTGGCATTAGAAGCGGCTAGTGTTTTTTACGTTTGCCTAAAAGAGCAGCGTAACATTTCTTCGTACTGCTACAAATATTATCTCTGAGCACAAAATGGTGCTTTCTGCCCCATTGACCGCAAAAAAAGACGCGAAGTCATTAATTTTATTGATTTCTGCCATTTTTCTTTCGCCGCTTCATTTTCAAATTTCTATTTTAAATCAATGACAACATCCTATATTTTTGTAGCTTTTTCTCATTTGAAAATATTTTAAAATATATTTTAGGGCCCAAAATGGGCGAACGGACCCGGAATGACCTCAAACCGCTTATGTTCTCTGGTGGAGATGAAATGGAAATTAATGACTATGACCGGGTGAGTTATAAACATTTTAATTTTATTAGGAAATTATTATTTTAGGTCCGGAAAGTTATTCCATTTAAAGATTCGAGAAGTTTGCCTATTGGAGCGAGAACATTGTCAACAGAGATGAGTTGCCCGATTTGCTTGGATCTCCTCTCCCAAACAATGACTGCTAAGGTTTTTAACTGCCATTCTTTTCTCATTTATAATTATAGGAGTGTTTGCATCGGTTCTGTTCTGAATGTATAACCATGGCACTCCAAAGAGGGAACAAAGAATGTCCTACATGCAGGAAAAAATTGGTCTCGAAAAGATCTCTTAGGCCAGATCCTAGTTTCGACCTTTTAATAGCCAAGGTAACATTATTTTATTACTTTTATAGTCCTCCAATTTAGGTATGGCCGGATAGAAGTATTTATGAAAACCTACAAACACACGAACTTCAATTTGGACGAGAAGATTCCCCAGAAGATGACGAAGAAGTCGTTAGAGGGCCTGATGGATCACCCATTGCCAAAAAGAAAAAGACCGGCTATGATCCGGAGAGTGAGTTTTCCTATTTTATTTTTTCTTCTAAGACTAACCATCTATAGGTCTTATGGAATACTTCCTTGCTCGTGAGTTAAAATATTTTTCTGTTGTGCGTTCTATCTCTCTTGTTATACATCTTGCACACCGTTCTGTTGATCTAATAACGAGCACGAAACCCCATACGACCTTTTCGGGAAAGGGGATCAAATATTTTTGTTTATAGAGCAAAATAAACGACGGTTGGCTGAAGAGGAAGAGTTCCCTGAACTGAACGGAGAGCAAGCATTTATGGAACGGGAGGAGATCGACAATCTGCTAGAGCATGGCGGGAACATGTACGAACATGAAGATTATAACGAGGATGATGACGTTTACGGAGATGAATTGGAATTGGACGTGAGTACTTTTATCAGTTCTCTTTTATTTTTCATTGTTTCAGGAAAGTGGAAATGTGGTTGAAAGTAGTCGAAGCCGTCAGAATCAAGAGAAAAAGCAACATCACGATGAAGAGCCCGAACCATCCGGAGAGTACGATCCTTATGCGTATACGGAAGATAACGAAGAGCCGGACTTCGAAGAATTCGATACTCTCGATTCGAATGGAGCGTTAACAGCGGAACAACAAGAAGAACTACAAAATGACCTGGACGAGTTGGAAACGGTGGAGTATGAAGACTTTGAGGTGGGCTATCTCGATCTCTTTCCTTTACCAAATTTTTGTTTCAGCTAGATTTTTCTGACGAGGAGCAACCAGAAGAAGAAACCACTGCCTTCAATCCGGATGAAGACAACGGCATCCGATGTACCAGCTCGGATGAGGAAGATGATGAGACCTCTGAGGAAGATGACGATGAGGAAACGGAGGATGAGGAAGTGGGACAGGAAGCAGAAACCATTGAACCCCACGTCTCTGGGTCGGGAACAGAAGACTCGAGCCCCGACTCTTCGGTAACAGCTTCGCCGAAGGGAGAAAACAACTCACCGGAGGAGAAACCTGGAGAGAATGCCGAAGTTGAGATCGACGGGGATGCAACTCCACCGGCCTATGCGCCTGAGATGGAAGCTCAAGCGAATAAAACTCCCCCTCGAATGCCGGAAGCGGCTGGTTAGTTTTCTTTTTTTATCTTTCCTAACAACGATTTTAAGCTTCGTCAGCAGGTGAAGAAGCTAAAAAGGAAAGTCCAACTGTAGAAAAGCCTCCACTACCATCAGCTCCTCTGCTATCCATCCTACCACCCTCTATAATGTCCAAACCCTCTGGAGGAATTCCAATGCCAAAGGACCAGAGCTGTATGGGTGAACTGGAACCGGTCCAGTTCACTCCGCCACGAGAGGATGAAGACGATGACATGATGGGAGGAGGACTAGGTTTAGGTGTTGGTACTGTATCAGAACCCTGTCTCTCAGGGCCCAGTCAACCATCCGGCGGCATTTTTGGTCAGAGCTATATGGCGCCTCAAAGTCTGGAACATCATCTTGGCATCATTCCTAAGACCGCAGGCGCAAGTGTGATCGCCATTGCTCCGTCCTTGTCCAGTGGTGTTATTATCAAAGAAGAACGGGTTAGCCCTCCACCACAGGAGGCCACCCCCTCGACGGATATCACTGTTATAGAGCCTGAAGAGGTTGTGGACAGTTCCAGTAAGATCAATGTTGTATTGTATAGTTTCTTTTTCCTTTTGCAGGCGACAGCACGACCACTACCTACAGTTCCTCGGGTTGTACGAGTTCCAGTTCGAGCTTATCTTCGGATATTTCTGTAGTAAAAGATTGGGAGTCAAGCGACGAGGAAGAAGTAATAATTCCCCCGAATAATGGACTGATGGATGTTACAATAACCGAAGGAGATGTCCAATTTCCGGCGGGGACGAGTTCTATGGTTAGTCAGCCGGGCTCCAGCAGTTACAAGGGATATCTGGCCAATACAACACTGACCGCATTCTCCGAAGAGCTTCCGCCTCACCGGGAAATTGATCCAGAGAAGATGGTGAGATTTGATCCATTTATTGTTAGCTCTACTCTTTAGGAAGAGGGATCTATTGATGAGATACGCCCACCAAGCTCGACTATTCCATCAACCGACAGGCTCAGCCATTGGTTGGCCAATAGTCCATCCTCGCCGCAATCTGTAGACGAAGACATGGCGACAATGCCTCAGAGACGGGTAAGTAGAGCCCATCTTTTGTTGTAAGTCCGGTTTTAGGCAGATGACTGTGATATGGTGGAGCCTATAAATGGATCAGAAGAAATAGAAGCGGAACTACTTCCAGCCTCTTCCTTGTTACAAAGGGAGTGCCCTGATGAGTTGCTAATTCCCCGCTACGTCCGGGCAAAGCATGACACAAAAAGTGAGTCCCTTCTTTACTTCGAGAATATTTTCCGATCGTTTCAGTGGAGCATCTAGCCGAATTCATTCATCATAGGGCAGTCGAGGAGTATTCGTCAAACCAGACGGATTTTGACGGTGATCCCGTCCCGAATATCCCTAAGCCGAAACATTTTTACGTCTTTGTACGTTTTTATCAAATTCAATTAGGAACGAATGGTTTACAGAGTCGAAATGGCGGGCATCATGTAAAACAAATCTTTTTACACGAAACGATGGCGACTGCTTTGTGCGCAATGACACAGGGTGATCATTTGGTAAGACGAATTAAAGTTCCGATTTAAAATTACGTTTAGATACTATTTTTCGACATAGCCGGAATCGACCTCCGTGGAGAGAAGTTGAGTTTGTTGGCTGACGTCGTCCCCTCACATTTTTTAAGCCTTCCCACAGTATAGCAAAAACATAGGAGATTTTCGCACTTCAGTCATCTTCTATGGGTCATATACATTTTCGACAATAATTTGTATATAATATCGTTATTTTTAACATTATTATTATACTATTTATGTTGTTTTAATATACCACCTCCCTTACGTGATTAATATGTTTTGTTTTAGTCAATTCTACAGTTCACAACTTCTAATCTGCGATAATCAATGATTGGTATCTCTTTCCAGCTCGTTTTTGTCTGCCTAATTGTTTTCGTTGATCTATAAAGCGCTGAAGTAATTATTTACAGCTTTCGTGAGTTTACTTTGACTTTTTTTTACGAAGCCTTTAATATATTTATGGATACGCGGAAAAAACTAAAAAATGCCGTCACTAAGTCCATTTTGAACTTCGGACACGGAATAGATGGAAGTAAATTTTCAAATTGTTATAGAACGCTCAATATAGCGAAGTAATCGCCTACAGATTAATTGAAAAGGTGTGTTTAAAAAAGTTGTTATCACTCTTAATTACAATATTACATTTCGTAAGATAAATTTCTTTGCATTGATCCCTTTATTTGAAGGAAAAGCTTTATTTAAACTGTTTAAATACTGGAAGACAGGAAACAAGAAACGACACTTATTAATCAGATCAATTATTAAGGGAACCGTTAATCAGAAAAGAAACTTGGATCATTCGGAGATCATTGAAATACAATAGGGCAAGAAAGATACAACAACATCAGAAAGACGTCGGAATAAGAATATTCTACTATTTGGGGGATATCATCCTAACCGACGAGCTGGGATATAAACTGAACAAAACACAAAAATAAAACTTGGAATACCATATTCTTACTAGACTTGAGCTATTTATCTCGTTTTACGGTGGGAGAGATCTCATATGAAGTTACCGGATGGGTACATTGTTTTGAATGACACCGGATACGACGTATGTACAGAGCTAACAGGTGGCGGGAACCTCTTCTTCAAGCTCGAAGTCAGCAGCATTCGGCTCACTTCTACATCGAACATAATCGGGGACCCAGATTGGGGAGTCAGAGTACTCTGGCGGGGAAGAGGACGCTCGTTCTGGGCATTCCTGTAAAGAAAAAATAAACAAAAATATATTACACCAGTGTTTTTCTAAAGTAAGCAGAACTTACACTTTGCCCTCGAGAGACCGACCCGGATGTCTGCCTGTCTCCTTCTACCAGAGTGCTTGAAGACACCTCATTAACCTGTGTAGCTATGGCCACAGAAATGTCGAAGCTCTCATTGTGCACTTCTGCCCGTGGCTGTTCAATTACTTCTTCAATCTCTCCTTGTTCTTGAGGCAGTTCAGCCGGCTCTTCAAGGTCTTCCACCTCCTCCTCAATCTCCTCAACCAATATAACCTTCTTCCTTCGTTTCCTTTTGTGTTCAAGGGAGACGAAGGGCTGATCTCCCGGATCTGGAGCAGTTCCTGAAATTTTTGATATTAAGAAAAGGATATTTGATAGTGTACCTCGTGCTCGTCGGGAAAATCGCTGTCCTTGTGAAGGTTCCGGTAATGTTGGAGCAGGGCGGAAGAAAAACAATTGCAGGGAGGATAAATTATTCCTCTTCTTCTTAATGCCATCCAAATTCTTCTGACTCCTCGGGATAACTGATATATTGGAGAGGCGACGAGCTCCCTTCTTCCTCCTTCGCCTTCTTTTTTCCGTATCTTCTTCCAATACGACAGCGTCCGCCATGTCTTCCTGTTCCTCCTCGTCACTTTCTTCTTGGTTGTTTTCTTCGTCTTCTTCCATTTCTTCTAGTCCGTCCTCGTCTTGTTGTGATGGTTCCACTTCCACAGGCGGGGGTGAAGGAGTGTACTTTGCGAGTCCGAAAACTGAATTGACTAATAAGAACTGGTCTCAAGAGTCGAATAACCTTCTTCGAAGATACTCTTAGCCGAATCGTTGTGGAGCTTTTCCGTTTCCGCCTGAAGGTGGCTTGCTCTCCGCCGGACTAGGTAAATATTTCGATAGGATCTATAAATTAATGTTTAATTAAAATAATACGGTAAGCTGACTTGTGTTCCGTTTGTCGAAGACCGTACGCCTTCTTCTTCTGCTCGCCATTGATCTCTTCTTCCTTTGTTACCACGGGCTCAGTTTCCTTCTCATTCTCGACGTCCGCCCCCGCATCCGCCTTCAAATACGCGCCTTGCCCACTCCTACAATGTTATTTCCTTCCAAATTGTTCGTTGTTCTTACTTCTCACAGGTGTAACATTCACATCGTTCATTCCCCTCTCCGAAAAAGTTCGGCCCGTAAAAACAGGTGATTTCTTCCCAGGCGGTAATGTCTCTAATCACCTGAATTAGCTCTTTCTATTTATTTATTTTAAATAAACGATACCGAAACGACGGCGGTGCTCCCATTTGGCATAAACTGACAGTTCGGTTTACAGTCATGGTTGATATAGGCGCCGGGTCCCAGCCATAACTGGGCACGCTGTTTTCTAGAAAATAAACATAGAAAAAATAAAAAGGATGCAATAAACCTCGTACTATACATCACAGAGAAATCGTTGATATCTTTTTTCAGCAATTTGGCCTCTTCAGCATGCGAAAGTTCACCAATTACACCGGTCAGTAATTCAATAACTTCTCCTTTTTTCCTAGAATATTATGTCTTTGAAGCCATAGATGGGATAGACTAACCAATCCCGTGTGACGATCAGCATAGCTCCTAGTCGATTCTCCGCCCGGTAACGAAAGCAGGGTCGTATTGTAAAACCAGAAGAAATGTAGTAAAATTGCATAAACCGTCGTAGCTAAAACACTGTGTCAATGGAAAAAAAGATTGCCTACGTGTTCCCGGAAATTGGCCTTCTCTTTATCCGATGAGGTGCGCAGCCATCTTGTTGCATATCGGATTGAAATTAAACCCTTAACAAGCTAATTAGAAAACGAAGGAGGGGTGTGCTAACATCCATGGCCTTTTCTATATCTCCGTCTTGGTTGTACTGCTTCAGAATTTTATGACACAGGCGGGAATCTTCCCGTGATGGAGGAGTGTAACTGAAATAAGGAAGAAGTGAAAAATAAAAGGAGTAAATACTCACCATAAGCTCATTTTGTGGGTCTGGAAATCTAAAACAGGATCCACAGTTAAAGCGGAAGCTAGATCATCACTACTACAGAGCTCCCGTGGTGTCATTGCGTGTGAAACCCTGGAGGAAAATCCCACTTTGGATAAGGATAATTCCCCCATCACGAGTTGCGTCTATCTAGAAAGAAAATTAATCAAACATATTCATTAAAATAGAAAAAGAATTAAATAAGAAGACAATGAGAAAAGCAGTGGAAGATTAGTACTCGGTGTTTTCCTTCACAAAACAAAGCAGACCGGCATGGTCGCAATTGTACGTGGAGTGAACAGTTTTATCACAAAGAAAAGCAGAAGTATTGCAAGGCGTCATGCGGAAAGAAAAATCAATGGAACAGGTTGTTTACTTAAAAAGTTGCGAAAATAACGTGGGGTGCTGGTAAGGGCCAGTACTCGGGGCAGTTACCATTTTTTGCATAATTTATTGATTTTAGTGGATAAAAAGATGAGCAGCAACCGATCGGAGAGCCAAAACAGCACAGTTGGAAAATTTAGTAGTTTTAACCAGGCCCCTCCTTTTTAAAATTGTATTCTTTGAAATAAAGACAAACGCTTAATGAGGAGCCTCATTTGTATGTGCAAAGGCGGAGCAAGCGCCTCAATTTATGGCGGCCGCGGCGGGACCTTTTCTAGCCGCCTGACTCTAGCACTCACAGGAAATGCTCGAGCTTATCAAAGATTCATTTGTAGTACGTAATCTAGTCAAAGGATCTCTTTCTAAGGGAACTTGAGAAGGTCCAAAAATGTACTGGGAATGGAGTAGAGACCATAGATACGCCGGAAAATATCTAGCTGATAAGGAAAAGGCGATTTTAGGGGAATTTAAAAAAAAAACTAAACAAAATAAGGGGATAAGAGGATATAGCCACAAGTTGAAATTGTTTAATATATTGAAAATTCTAGCTCATTGGACTCTTAAAATATTGATAAAAGGATACTGTAACCATGGCGATTCTGGAAGTCAGCAGGCCTACAAGGTGGGCGAATTGATTTATGCCTGGGAAAGTTTTCATGTGCTCACTAAAACGACCAGGAGTCTTCGAACGAGAGTATCTATGGATTTCAATATAATTATAAAGTATATAGCAGGACCTAGAGAAAGGAATCCGAGTCTTTCAGTCAATCAGAAGCTACTAGAAGCAGACCATGACGCTCAACCGGAAACAATTGATAGCATGCGACTAATTCGCTTTAAAAAATGTAATCTGAGTGAATTTAATAGGTTCAGACATGTGGAAGTGCTTTCTCAAATGAATTAATCTCATTAGATTGTTCATAAATTCATATAATCAAGGGTTCGTTTCCTGATTAGCTGGCCCCGTCTAAGCTTCCCTTGAACTTCTCTTCCATATTAAATGAATATACTTCGAAAACAAGCCCAGCCCCCGCATACTTCCGGGCTTCTTCGGGAAAGGTATCATTATCCACATCAACAAACTTTTCAACGCGGGGTGGAATCACAAAAATAGACGGGGATATGAGTAGTGTGCGTGGTTGTTACTGAGAAAGTAACCCGCTGTTGATTCAACCGGATGACAGGATGGCCCTGTCCCGGATTCCATCATTTAGCATCGTTTACAGCTCGCTGGTCGGTTTCTCTAGGCATCTCCAAGAAATTCCTCTTTGCAGCTCAAATGCTTCACATCCCCTACTTCGGGGACGCTGTGAAGCTCTTCAAACAAAAATTCGTCGGAGATGGAGTCGACAGGCTGATCAGCTTCGCCTCTGCGATGCTTTGTGCCATCTCGTCAGGCATCATCGTTGGAAAGCAGTAAGTTATCCATATTTTATTCGCAAATGAACAAATTCAGGCTAATGGGAACTCCGATGACCTGCTGGGTGTCAACCGAGTTCAAGGGAGATATGGGCAAATATGCTCTGGATTACTGCTACATTCAAAACACCTACGTCTTGCCCAATGAGGAAAATGACGCCTCCTTCGATCGCTCCAAGGTATTTTTGTTTTTATTCTCGCTTTGAATGAGACTTTAGTACACCCGCGTGAACTACTACCAGTGGCTCGCCCTCTATTTCGTCCTTCAAGCTATGGCCTTCTATTTCCCCTCCTACCTTTGGAGAAAGTGGTACAAGAACAGCGGTAGGCCGTAAGACTCCTGTTTGCAGTTTTTTTCGTTCAGAAATTGACATCACTACCATCATCAAAGACACCAAGGAGCTGAGAAAGCTTGAACCGAGGCAGAAAAGGGACCTCCTTAGGAAGGCGGCCATTTCCATGCTGGCAACTGTCAGGGAGCGAGACCACGACACACCTCGAGGAGTCTTCAAGGGAATCTTCCACGGCGGCTGCTCCTACCTCCTGACCTACCAGTACCTCTTCATGAAGCTGCTGAACCTGACCATCGTCACTGTTGCCATCTCCAAAGTCTCGAACTACTTAGACAACACGAACTTCTTCTGGTCGTTCCAGGTATTGCCCGCTCATACCAAGGGGCCTTTTATCTGCTTTTAGGGTATCAAAGCTCTTCTCACCGGCTCATCGTGGGAGGATTCCCGGAACTTTCCCCGAGTCACCATGTGTGACCTGAAGATCCGCACCTTGGCTAATTGGCGAAATGCCACTGTTCAGTGTCTTCTTGGGATGAACTACGTCAATGAGAAGCTCTTTTTCGTCGAATGGTTTGTATCTAATCCCCACGTCAGGAATACCATCTTAAATTTAAGGATCTGGCTCTTCATCGTTCTCTGTGCTGCTGCCTATAACGTCCTCAACTTCTCCTACACTGTCTTCATGCCAGCTTGTAGATTCTACAAGCTGCGCGGCTGGCTGAACCGCCCCCTGCGACTGAATGCCACAGACGACGTGATCACCCACTTCTCTGACGTCATCGGCTTGGGTGAGCGAACTCGATGAAAAGGCAGTTGGCTATTTTAGACGGTTTCCTCACGTTGTACTTCATCGAGTGCCACAACGGGGGCCGTGCCGCTTCAGACTTCGCCCTCTACATCTACCTCAACGTGAGCGGGGAGATCGAAGATGTCAAGCAGAAGAAGTCCTCCGTCGTTGCCCCCGCCGAGAAGAAGTGGCCTTCCCTGTTCCCGAAGTTGAGTTTCTCCAACGCTGCTCCTCTTCTTCCCTCGGATGGAGCTCCTTCCAGCCCCTCGTCTGCTCACTCCACGGAATTGGCCGCCGTTCCCGAGAAGTACCCCGTCTGAATGTGCCTTTCCGTCTAAAATAAACCTCTCTGTGTGTGTAATTTTTATTATTGGAGTAACAATCAAGCAATGCGAACCGACATATGCGGCACTAGAAAAACGGCAATCATCCCGCCGTCAGAGCGGTTTTAGTGCTCAATAATACCCAGAGACAATTTATTCAAAATATGCAATATTTGTATATGATATACATCGACGAGGTGAATTGTGTACATACAGTATTTAGTTCTGAAATATATCCGTCGGAGACAGTTGATTATGCCCAGAAATTGAGAAGAGAAGAAGTTAAAAATGTGTATTACTGTAGAATATGGATATTTAGAGCACCGTAGCTCGAATACAAAGAGATCAAATGAGATCGACCTGTAACGAAATTGAACACTTTTGGACTCAACACAACACAATCTAAGGAATACAAAAAATAGAAATGTTAGGATAAAAAAAGATGTGAGAGAGACGACACATGTGTTTTGACACACAGTTTCCAGTTCTCATACCTCGGAATCCCATCCTTGTGGTTGTCGATTCAGCTTCTGAAATTTAATATATTTCATCGTAATTGCTGTAACCTAAAAAAGCGGGGCACATAAACATAATATAAATGGTAAATCGCCACGGGCGTGCATGAATCGTGTGAGGGACTATATATATAGCGGAATATATATAAATGGATAATGGATAATATGTATATGGTGTTACACCCGTGCACCTACCGCTTCTGCTAGAAATTTTTAAACCTGGAATATTAGAAATTTGATAACGGATTAAATCAACATTTAGGTATAACATAAAACTAAAAAAAATCAACTAAAGCCAAGACATAAGCACACTTAATTGGACATTGGACAGAGCGGTCCTACGGCGAAAGCCTGCTAATTCTAACAAATGCTCAAGAGACAGTGTGATTGTAGTTTTCCACCTTTAACCTTCTGCACCCTATTTGAACGGATTATTTGATTACTAGTCTAGAGATTACTGCAATTTTGTGTGAGTGAGAATAGTTTTTTACATGTACACACAGTGGGAGACAAGCAGACACCAGCATGCGGCGAAATTACAGTAATCTTGAAAATTAACAAGTCAATGGGCCCGAAAAGTCATTTCATCCCCAATTTAAATTAGTTTGGACAACTAATTATCGAAAAAAGAAGGCTTACGGAAGGTAAACAGGCAGTAAAAACTTTACGCTTAATGTAGTCTTCCCTTTTCTGGGAATGAAGACAAAAATCTTCGGACTGTAAAAGTTCCGATTTTGGTTATAATAACCGTTTCGACCATAAGTTTAACGTTAAGAAAGGTTAGACATTTTTCCATACAATCAGTCTACAGCAAAAAGTGTACTGTGCAGCTTTTTTCAATTAAACTGTGCCTATCAGACAAGGTGTACCAGAGTGCCCTAATAAAGGTTTCCCCTGCTCTAGTTAAAAGACATACACACTGTAGGACATGACCACACGACATCTGGCATGATAAAACTCACATTGAGGAGCATATTTGTGGATCTCTTCTGATGTGCTGCCGACTGGCTATTTCGTTTCTGCTTCGCCCGTGCACAACAGGTATTTCCCAGAGCATTCCGTCGTATGACACAGTAGTCAAGCAGTAAAACAGCACAAATGATGAAAAAACATCCGGCAAAGACCCAAACTGCCCAAGCAGGAACCTTTTTCAAAAAGTCGAACTAAAGAAGATAATTGCCCGGAACTTACTCCGGCGAATTCTCCCGGTCCTGACGGGATATAGTCAGGATATTCAGGAGGGACGGCATATGTCTCCATGTACTGTTCCATCACAAGCACTGCCGACTGGATGGCGTCATAGGGGACTGATGATTTCTCTGCTCAACGGAAGGATGCGTCTCTCTCTAAAAGTACAAATACAATTAAATCTTGTTAGCAAGACAGCATAGAGCGGAGGGGGAGAAGACTGGGAGGTGATATGGGAGAGGAGGTGATATGGGAGAGGAACTAACAAAGGAAAGCGGCAGTGTGAACTGAAGGGGAACACATTACCTCCTCGACTTTTATACTTCACTACCACTGGTAAGGCAGACCCCGCCCTTGGATTTTATTGGGCGTCGTTATGTAAATGGCTGGATAAGGAGGCGAGAAGATCCGATAATCTCTAAAAAGCGCTTGGTGGCGAGAGTGGAGCAGAACAACCTACAAACGATAGTTTTTTGTCGAACAAGACTTGGAAGTTGCGTATTTCCCAGGTGGGATAAGCTACAAAGGGTGGAAATTCCCCTCTCTATGTCAAAACAATCTAAAAACTGAGCCAGCGCCGACTCTAGTAAGATTTGGCAGAAGCCCTGCGTGCCAATTAGGCGATCAATGTCTTTTTAAGCAATTAACCAATCTCTCAAGGAGCTGTCGCCCGTCATTATTTTCAAATTGGAAAAAGCTTCGTGCTGTTTTCCCGATAACACGGCCGACGGGGGAAAGTAATATAAGGAAATTGTTGAGAGAGGATAACAATACTGAGGATGTGCCATTGAAGTGGGGATAAACACTCGTTTAGCTGGAGACTAAACAATCCAATTGGCTGTGCCTTTTTTGAAGATGGTAAAAACAAAGGTAGGTGTTCGGTTGCACCTGCTGGAATATTGTTTGCGAGTCTGCATAAATCATCAACAAGCACAAAGCAGTAACCCAGATGAAAAGACGGGTGGAACTCCTGCCTTTGACGGCTCCTGGCAGGGGCATTTCATATGATTAGCCTTCTCCAGTCGTGCGTATTTCCACAAAGAAACATTAATTCCCCGGGGCAGGGAAAAGACGCTTCCGATCGGAAATTACTAATGTATTACTTTCATAATTAATCTTTTTTTCTGGGAAGGGATCTCCTTTTCACGGATCATTGTTTGGGGATTAAAGGAGAGAGAGGAGAAAAAACCGAGTGCGTAGGGTGGTCTCCTCCACTGGAGAAAGAGCGGAGTCATTAGCAATGTGAGAGGTTAGAGGGAAGTGGAAGGCGAGCGATGACCTTAAAACTGGGGAAAAGCTGCCGGAACTTTGCTCAAGTCAACAAAAAGACAAGGAGAAGGTCTAGACATCGCGACAACAAAAATAGAGAATAAAAAAGGAGAACGGCTTTCAAAAGAGCACATCCACGGGAGGAAAATACGATTATAAGTGACAAAGCCTGGTTTAGTAATCAGATAAAAAGTGGACAAGGAAACGAGGAGGAGGAGGGGGGAGAATTCTAATCTCTTTATGCCGGGCTCAGACGGGGGGCCGAATCAGTTGACTTTTCCCGCGGATGGAATTAAAAACAAGAAGATAAAGGAGAGGAGGGAGGAATATACGAGGACCCCCTCTTCTGGTAGGAGGCGCAGCCGTGAAAGAGTTATAACTAATTCCATCATCGATCACGGCAATTACGAAGAGCGGCCAGTGATCCGCTGGCTGCCGCTGCTGCTGCCCCCTTCCTTTACGAATTGAGAAGATTAGTCTCTCTACTGGGCTAATCCTTCTCTTTCCGTTTCACATTCTTTTTCGTCTCTGTTTTGATTTTTCACTCGTGGATGTCACCTCCGAGCAGGGAAAACTGATGGACATCTACGGCAGTCGGCTAGATAATAGGACATTTACTACTAGAAAGAGGAAGCCGCAATCAATGGCTCCTAACAAATGAGATATGAGATAGAGTACAAAACAGCGAATGAGAAGGAAATTCAGGGATTTTCTTGTTATGCTCCAGTATCTCACACAGGTGTTAATGAAAACACGACAACGAGACGTTGACCGATGATGATGGAGAGGCATTATCACGCAGGCCAAAAATAAAATGCTAAGGCGCTTACAGTCATTTTGACGTCTCCAAATTACTTGAAAATCCTTAGGAACAGATTTCAGAAGAGGAAATTCAATCAAGTTCCAGTTAAATGGTTTAGCGATTGTGTAGCGTCATCCCCGTTCTATCTCTTGCCTTCGCTGTTTCTTTGGGTGGTGGAGACGTTAACTTCCTTGTGGGAAATACTAATCCACTTAGTCTATGCCCGTCCGCATCGTCACCGGAAATGTGGTGAGGGGTAGGCGCTTCACAGAATCAACCAGTCGAAAGAGGAGAAGGGAGGAATGAGTCCAGAAAGTTTAAGCGGAAACGAACGAAATGGAGCAGAGTCGAGAGAGTACAAAAATAACTACTTTTGAGGCAGGAACTCAAAATTTGAATAAAGAGTGAGGCAGAAGGGTAAAGCCAAAAATGCTATAAAAATTGGTAATTCATAAGCGAAGCAACCTATTTAGAATTCAGAAGGCCTAAAAAAAGAGAGTGGGACTGGTTGGAATGAAAGGACTGGACATTTCCAATCTCAGGCCGTGTCGTCCTTGGAGGTGAAATTTATTATTGGCCTCATATTTTATGATTTGTAGCTTATGGGATGAACAAGGAAACGGATACCCTACTGACCAATGATTTAATCCGGAAAGGAAACAAATCTGACGAAACACCGTTGTTCTGGGTGATCCCCCCGAAAAAGAGCGCGAGAGGGGGAGACTAAAATGTTGCGGCCGGTGTTGCTTGATGCCTCTTTGATGCTCCCCGGTTATGATCAAAGAAAAGAATAGAAGAGGGGATAAATAAATTCGAGACAGAATGATTTTTGGTTGGTCAACGCCAAATGGAGTCCATTGAAATAAAGTGTGTGTGTTTGTGCTGAACGCGCGCGGGGAAACTCTCCCCTCTCGCTCTCTCTCTAATATATGGAGAAGCTGGGCTCTATGTCAATGTAAAAACTCATTATACTCTAAGCTCGACGCCAAAAGCGAATAGATGGATGCAATTAGTAAATCAATAGCTAAGTAGAGCGTAACACGGAAAGTCCCTTCCTCTCTCTTTTCCCTGACGGGCTTATCTCAAATGAAAGGACAGCTCTACTCAGTGATATTTGACTAGACAGACGGAAGAATTAAATGAGGGCAACGGTTCGCAACGTTCTCGTTTTCCCCCAGTCTGCTGGAGAGAATTATGATTTACGCACGTTATTATGACCCTCTTGCAAAATGTCATGAAAAGCAGGAAACGACGCTGTTGGTCTCGCATTTCGAGGCTTCTACCCCTCGAAGTGATCAGTGTGCTTTTGGGGGGTCAAGATGTGGCAAAGCTATTCTTGATTAGAGGGCGATCCTTGGCTTTTCGATGTTTAAAGGGCAGGGTGTCTGATATTTACAAGCTCGTTAGGGAAGTTCACTTGATCTTTGACTTATACAGGTCAAGTGGCTAGTATATGGTAAATAGGTTACTGTAATCCGGACAGGATAAATAAAAGCGAAGATTGAGGCATTCGATAAAACACAGAGGCTGGCGGATATTCGCCGTCGATTGTCCAGAATGGCTCTTTAAAAACCACTTTATTCCTAGGTGGTTGACACTGAAACGTCCGTGCCGACCAGGAAGCAAACCTTGCATTTTGAAAATTACGGACACCTGAAAAAGATCAAAGGGACAATCATAGATCTCCGACAGATCTGTCCATAGAAATTCAATCTGCTTCAACTTGGTCCTGACGGGATCTCTAAGCGGGCAAAAGCCATTGTGGTCTATTTGATACCCCGAGGCTGTTTTAGTACTCTTTTAACCTCTATGTAATTACAGGGATGAGGCACAACAAACCCCCACCGGAATCCTAAAAACAAGCCCCATCTCCAGTGTCTTTAATTCCAGAGGAAAATGATGTTGACGGAAACCAGAAACACCATTTCCGGTGGTGTGGGTAAGTGATGACAGAAACTATGAGAGAAAACAAAAAAAGGAATGATAGCCGTGTTTTTTGAGAGGTAAGGGCAACAGCATTACGAGGGATCCTGGAATCCACTAACGAGTAATGGGATCATACTCTGTTTGCTCTGACAAATGGGGCCTAAACCATTGTGTTTGGCAGCCGTGGGTGTTAATTTCAAACACAGAGAAAATTGGTGTATCCATCACGAAAAGCTAAAAAAATTGATGGATTTCTCCTATCGTAAAATGATTGGAGTTTACCACGCACATAAAGGCCCAGTTAATGTCAGATGTGGGGGCAGCTAATTTTCTTCACGGAGAGTTCAAAACAAGAGAGCGAGAGCCCAACCAGAGCAATGGATAATAACTACTATGTTTACTATTTCTTCAACCGTTAACGCAGAGAGCAACGCCATGATTCCTGGCATTCTCTCCTCTTGTCTTAACCTCTTTTAATGTCTTCTCACACACAAACTGTTCGGGCTCTTAAGTAGTTTTGGCGTTTTTATGGCAGGAACAGGCTAATAACTCGCAAGGGACACACATCACTTCCTCATGTTATCGGGAAAGATATGTTTCCGGATGTGGGGAAAAGAAGGCAGAGAACAGGGAACCTTTAACGTGTAACCTTCGGTATATTTAATGTCGTAGGAAAGTCTATTCCAAATAGGACAGAGGCTGTTGTTTTAGTCAAATGCTTTAAATCAAATGAATTACAGCCTGCTTCGAGCGGAAGAGCTTGGAGCTATTCCACAACATTTTAATTCCTTGCCCGGGGGTTTCTACCTTTTTCAAAATTGGTGGTTGATTCTGGTCAGGTTAGAAACTGGAACTGGAACATAACCAATTCCACCTTTACCAATATCCGGGATCACAAGCCATATAGTTAAAGTTTAAAGCTAAAAACGGCATACCACACGCGCCCTGTTATGTCCTTAGGTTTCTGGTGCACAGTTGGGTAACCGTTTAACCAGCTCAGCGTGGATTCTCACAGTAAAACTTTAATGAAATCTAAATACAAGGACCGAAAGTTGCCTCAGGGTTTCCTTCTATTCCACTTACACCCAGGAAAGTGGAGTTTTGGCTGTCCATTTCCAACTGCCCCAACCCCTTTTGGCATCTCTCCTATTCCTTAGGTATCCTGAAAACATCCCCTCTTGTGAATAGTTTGTTTTGAGCTACGAGCAACATGAAATCTCTGATCTTCATCTTCAAGAGTAAACTAATCAAATTTTTGACTCTTGAAGTAGCGTCTAAACGTTTCAGAAATTTGGATCTCTCCTTAGCCCGCCAGACCAACGTAAACTTGTTTTTTTTCCGTTCCCGAAAAAGTGTCCACCCTCTCGTTAGGCCCTTTTCTTCCAAGAAAGGACACGCAATTAATTGGGGAAAGCAAGGAAAGGGGAAGAGATGCTTCACTATTAATTTCTGATCCTTCCAGAACAAATAAAATACTCCCTCAACTTTAACCCGCATCCCCTCATCTGTTTCTCTTTTGTTGATAGGAACCATCTTGTCTCATCTCGCCGGGGAATTGTGCCAAATTTTGAGAAATAACTGTCAGCAGCAGGGAGAAATTACGTCTGCCGCTAAAGCACGCTCTGTTTTGAGTTGAAGTCTGTTTATAGGGGAGGCTCTTCTGCTCAACGCCGTCGTCTTCTCTTCCTCTCCTCGTCCATTTCATGCAGTCTCTACGGCAGGTATGATTTAGTAGACTTTGTCAGCAGCTGCAACATAATAATCCGATCGTTTATGATGGTCGTTTTCAGAATAGGGATGCCGATCACCTCGCAGCTCACATTCAAACTTTCGCGGCTCACTTCCACACCAGTGGTTGGTTTACTTTCAGATTATCTGAAAAACTCGATGTTTTGTTCTCTGCCACTTTTCAATTCTCCATTTTTGTATCTAGTAGCACGAATATCTCCTTTTCTTTGGCTAAACAGCACAAAAATCTTGTCTAATTAGAATATTTCTGAATGAAAAAATATTTTAAATAGTTTTAAAAATTTTAAATAAAATTGACCGAGTAAGGCCAAAGATATGTGATTTCCTTAGGTTTTCCTTTATTTCTGAACATGCCTTAAGAACTTTAATCGCTCAGCGCAACTGATCTTTTAAAGAGCATTGGCAAATGAACTTTTCTAAGTTTTAAATCAGCGACATATCTTAGAAAGTCTAAAATCACCTGTGACTCGCATCACCACATCTGCCCCCTGTTATTTGGTCCCCCGTCAAAATAGCTGTTTTGAATCGGATTACTTTTCAGCTCGTTCTCTCAAAAGTTGTGTAGTTCCGTTCCTTTCCACTTATGCTCAGAACAAAGATGGGAACTCCTCATATAAATAGAAGAATAAGTGTAATTGAAAGCGCTTCTATGGGTGTGTGTGGAAGAGAGGGAGGGCCAGCTAATTCAGTGCCTCTCTATGTTTTCTACCCACACCAACATGCTGAATCCCTAATAGAGGAGTAATTTGTTCTCTGCCGATTGGTTCTGGTTGACATGTCTTATGATGGCCGCCGCTTTGAAAGATAGACCAAATATAGGAAAGTATCATAGACCGAGTTCGACGAGCAAAAATGGAAAAGGCAGAACAGAAAAGATGGAAGTGGGAGATTTTGAGGACTGTCCACTGCGGTGTTCCCATTTCTAGCTTCTCATATTGTTAAAATCTCCTTTTTGTTGTCACTACAAGGTCATTTCTAGGAGTATTCTGCTCTAATTATAACACTTCTCTTTTGCCTAAAAGTTTCAAGTATCCTTCCCTGTGGGCAATATTTATCACACTTTGCGCAGATCCGTCTAATGACTCCCAGAACGAATGTTACCAGCAGACGAGCAGATTCGCCTTTCTTCCTTTATGTTTGTCTGTTTTGTCGCACTTCCGGCTCCAGCCCGATTTGATTATTTTCTAATAAGACAGCACCAGCAGACGTTCTTAATCAAGAAAAATGTTTCACTTGCAGATCCCATGTTGATTCCGGATAGCGGAAAGCTCTACTCAGGAAGGAATAGCATCTGTGGCGGCAGTATATACAGGTATATTTCCCATTTTCCTTTAAAGGGACTGCCAGGGACTAAAAACAACTTTAGCTTAAAAAATTCGCCTCATTTTTCTGATCATGAGGGTATTTTCGGTTTTTGCGATGGAGGCTTGCGTGGCGAGAAACGTGCGTTTTTCAAGAGGATTAACGGTCAAAATTGGATAAAAATTTAAAGGTCGGGCATCTTTTAAAAAAAAAGAAACGGATAAGGTGTCGCTAAGGAAAATTGCCGGCGAGTCAACGCAGAGCGGAAATTCACCTCAATGTGATTTTTGGTCTAATCGGATTAATTTGACCAAAAAATAGGTCCCTGACAGTCCCTTTAATTTTGAGTTGCAATACTTTACAGTGGGAGATCCTCCCTTTGTGCCTCGTCAGTCCGTAGCTCAATATCCATATCATGTCGATCTGGATCCGTGTCGGGAAGATCTCAACGGAGCAGGTGAATTATATCCTTCCTCACTAATGATAGGATGATTCAGACGATCATCGTCAGTATCTATCCGCCTACCTCAAACGGAAAACTGCGTACGTCATTGACATAATGCCTAGAGCACAGTGTCACTTTCAGCTTATACCTTCCAGTGAAGCTAGAGCTAGCGAGAGCCGAGCTTCTGCAGCCTCAGCGTGGCAGACT
Organism: Oscheius dolichura; assembly: GCA_932521035.1. Classification (NCBI taxonomy): domain Eukaryota; kingdom Metazoa; phylum Nematoda; class Chromadorea; order Rhabditida; family Rhabditidae; genus Oscheius; species Oscheius dolichura. Next base: position 7,832,184 of record OW051497.1, on the reverse strand, counting down.
CTAAGAGGATCCGTGCTTTCCTTGGGAAAGGTAAATTTTCTTCTTTTCTTTGGATCTTCCAATTCGGCTAGGTTCCCTTGACTATAATTGAGCCCTATTCTTTTTGCGAATAATTATAAAAGAGTGGAGTTGCTTCCAAAGCAGAGTTGCTTTAATTGCTGCCCTCCCTCGCCCCTAAAACTAAACTAACCCTTTCCACGTACCACATGCCCAGAAAGGTTTGCAGATTCTACTTCCTTATTCTTTTGTACTGCTTTTCCTTTCCAGGTCTTTTTATTTGCTCCTTGTTCCCGACATAAATGCTGTCTTGGCTGTGTGTCACTTCGAGACGCCATTCCTTTGATTTGTGTAGCTGAGCTCGTCGTTATCGGTAATTAGAAAGCAAAACCTTTGGGAAAAATAACTTCCAGCCTTGTTCACATTGGTGGCACTCGATTTATACGTGACAGATGGAAAACTGTTCTACACTAATGAATTGGAAGGCCACGGGAAAGCGGTGGCTATAGGATTCCTTCTCTTTATCGTCATATCCGTACCAGTAATCGGTAGGCTTCTCAGTTGACCCCTCACATAAAGTTGAAGGTGTGACGTTGTCAGCTTGGCATTATAATCGGCAGAAATTGTACCTCCTCCACATCATTTGGCAGGTAAGGGATCACTTAATTATAGTCCACAGGTGGATAACAGGAATAACCAGGCTACAATATCTATTTTTAGTGGACAGTGCTGCAAATGATCGTCTACTTCGGGTATATCCTCTTCACACGGGTTTTCAGTAGAAGCGATAAACAGGGAGCCGTTTTCCTACTGCCTTCGGCCATAGTCCTTTCAATTATTACGGTAGTAGCCATTTTAATCCAATGCTGGTGGTAAGTGCAAAAGAGGAAGGAAATACGTAATGCTTCAGGATATTCGTTTTTGTCGATGCGTTATTCTACGAAGGACTGGTGTCAGAAAGAAGGCCTTCCAGTTCAATCACGAGTAAAACGAGAACATCCGCATATAGGGTTAGAATTAGAAGTTACCGTACCCATTTTATTCTAGAGCTACCACTATGATTACGGAGAGGCAGATTCGGACGGGACGCTAGAAAGCAGGCGCCATTCTTTCGCTATTCCTATAGTGAAATTGAGGAAAGCTTCGGAAGATGTAGGTCTTTATTCAAAAACAACCAAAAGAAAAAAAGGAGAAGCGACTCTTACAATAATATCCATTCAGATAGGCTTCTACGCGGATTCCCTAAGCTGTAAGTTCCGCGTGAGGGTGGTGAAGTGGCTTCTTTCCCGCTTAAAATAATCCATTGGCAAAAAATAATATCCCCTTTCAGGCAGAGCGACTTCGATCCCTTGACACGGAATCTTTGCCGGGACTGCGGCTAGCCTCCGTGATGGAAGGCATCCCCGAACACCACGAGGTTGTAGATGTCTAATAAAATCGTTTCTCATTTTTTCTCATGTTTGATCTGCCCGGTTTTTGTTAGGAATGGATCACGGCAAATAGAACGATTCGGTTCGATTAAGGAAGGGATTAATGAGTGGTGTCGGACAAAAAAAGTTTGTTTGGAACTGGAAGCCGTTCCTTTGCTTGCATAATTAATCGAAATCCTAGGCAGGTAGTTATCCCGAAAGGGTTAAAAAGTCGTTAGAGAGTCAATGAGAACGTTTTTTCTTTCGTTAGCCGGTCCAGTTCAAGTGCATAATTTCCCCCGTGCGATTAGGGCTGAGTGGATCTTCAAAAAAGGTGAAGAAGGATCTTCTTCCGGAAATATGACAAGATATGAGCAGTGAAAGTATAACAAGTAAAACCACCGCCCATAATCAGGAAGCTAATCGCTCGCTGAAGCCGAACACGGTCTTCCCCTTAGGGGAGAAACTGCTGCAGCAGTTGAAACAGCCCCCTCCACCACTACCCTAAGGGCCGGTTTATCTTGGTGGCTATTCGTTCGCTGACCCAGCCATGCGGCTAGCCGCATTCATTGTCCTCTTCATCGCTTTAGTTAAAACAGGTGAGTCTTTTAGTTGTCTTACTGCTCACGACTGTATAGTAGTACCGTACCTATTAAAGTATTCTCTTGGTATTCCAATATTTCCAGGGCATTCCAAAACTACCCAGATTATTTACAAACGCTTCACGGAGGAAACTTGTAGGATTAATCCGTGCCTAAATGAAGGAAAATGCGTGGCAGGGAAATTAGCCTGTGTTTGTTCACAAGGTTGGATGGGACGTTACTGTCACAGTAAGTTTCTTACTTGTTCCCATATCAGGATGCGAGGAGGATCCGTTTCTCTCTCTCATCTGTTACCGGATCTGTCGCCTCTCGCCTTAACAGCTTTTTCTTCGTCTAATTGCTGCTGATCGCGGCATCTTAGCGTGTTTTACACGTCTTGGAACAAGCGATTTTCTCCGAAAACGGGGAAATTCGGAAGTTGATCCATCTATACTTTCAGGAAAGTGTCGAGATATTTATAAAAGTTGCGACCGATGGGCAATGGAAGACAAATGCCACGCAGTATTGACTCAGACGAATTTCTTCGATGTCAACTGTGCTCTTTCTTGTAAAATGTGCTCTTCTGACCCGAATTACGGTAGGAGCCCCTCTTCTTTTTACTGGTTCCATTATTCAGATCTTCCCGAAATTCCACTGCCCCCTACTCTCGAGCCATTGCAATTTTTCCTTGGAAAATGGCACTCTCAAGTAATATCCCTCTCAAAAATGTACACATTTATTATGCCTAGGCTGCTAAGGGACTCCGTTTTCCAACTGATCATTATTCTCAAGAATATGAAGAAATTCTTGATATCTCACCAGCGAATGTTCCGATGTTTGGACCGCCCTCATTAAACCTCACGTGAGTACTGCCAGACTAGAGAGAAGATAACACGGGTCTGTTCAATTTTAGAAGCACTTCCTGGTTTGGAGATGATGTTAGGGTCATGAGAGGTTTTGTCACTCTACGTCCAAATACGTTCCCACCTGAAATTGCTATTCTTAGCACGAGTAACGAAGGTACGTTTCCCCTTTTTCTTATGTCCCATCATGTCTAGTAGTAGGCGTCTGGGAGCATGAAGAAACAACTTCTTGTTATGAAATGACGTTTTATTTTAAAATTATTCATAGTTTTCGTGAATCGCGGAGCTCCTAGACGCAGAAGTAAAGATAAAAGAGGGAAGTGTACTCTGAGGTTGTGCGCACGAAGACGGTCTTTGTCTTTCCACGCTGGTCTGGGCTTTTGACCTATTAAACAAACTGCCAGCGACTTTTGGCTGTGAATATTGGTCTAAAAACGAATATAAAAGTTTAAAGAGGACGCGGCTCATGCGTCCAGTAGCTGCCAGTTTGTTTAAAACAGAAGAGCTTTACACGGCACATTGTAAAGGTCATTTTGATATACCTAGCCCCTTTTGACCCCGAGAAATGTGAAAGCTCCTTTGACCCCGCTACTGGACATGGATATCTGTTCCCCTTACGTGTGTCTTCTTTTTTATTCACGCACTATGTCATAGGTCTGAATATGATTGAACTGGGTACATTGAAGCATCATGTGCTGACCCTCAACGTGTCCTACATGCAAGTCCATCCAACAATGGACAACGCCGTACTACCACTTGGTGTAAGACTAAAAACAAAGAACAAACAACTGTAGTGACGTTGGTTTCAGGCGACACGACGTTTCCGACGTGTAGGAAGTCTGTTAGAAATGACAGTGGCTAAGCTTTTTGCAAACAATCGGGTCAGTGCATTTTTACCTTTGTTGAACGTGTGACGTTGTCGTTTTTTTCAGGTATCACAGTTCAAGAAAATGTTCAAAAGAGTTCAAGAATATTTAGCATGATGCATGATGTGAAATGGGTACAATTACATTGTTAGAAGACGTCATAGTTTATAATATTTTTAAAGGAACTGTTAGAAGCCTTAACTTTTGTTGCACATATCTTCTGCCTCCTTTCCTTTCTTAAACATATATTTATTCGCGTTGAGACCTGTCCATTTGGACCGGGAGTCGTTTAAAGGAGCCGGGAAGGACTCGGGTACTTAGTACACCGGACCCGATGCACCTGCACCCATGGAATTTTTTCGTGTTTGGTTGGCGGTCAGTAAATTAGATTTGAAACCCTGACAGTTCCTTTAATATGTTTTTCCCACCTTGCCAAATGAGAATTTTATTATTACACCGAGCATAAAATGGCACAACAAATAGAATCAGTATAAAATGATAGAAAAGTGGACAGTACCCATATGGAAACTGAAGATTCTTTGGAGAATTGATAATTAAAAAAAAATATGATATTAACTACTCGCTGTGCTAGTAGTCGAAAGCTGGCGGCGTGGGGATTCCGCTCTCTCGGAGATATTTTTTGCGGATTTCCATCTCATCGCCTTTAGTTCCGCGGTTGACAGCCTCCCAGCGGGGAGAGTCCCTGAAGAAACGAATGGCCACGGCATGTTCCTGAAAACAAAATACTTATTAAAGAAGGAAGGACGTGTGGGGAGGAAAACAATAATAATTCTAGGGAAAATTATGGCTTACTTTGTTGTCAACAGTGAACCGGTGATAGATGCCAGGCGGGAGGTAGAGGAAATCTCCCGCCTTAACCGGAATTCGAATCCATTCGTCCTTAAATGGAGGTAATTACAATGTTAATTAGGGGAATATACCTTCTCACTGCGCACGTCAAAATATCCAGAACCTTCTTTAATGAATCGCACCTCTGCGTCTTCGTGGAGATGTTCGGCAAAGAACATTTTCAACTAAAAATATTTTTTAGTCAAAGAAACGGTATTGTTTAGCCCTTTAGAAGAGCAAAATAATCAAAAAGTTCCCACCTAAAATCTCAAAAATAAAAAAAGAGGAAACAAAAGTCTGCAAAATTCTCACCTTCATCTCGAATTGCGATCCTAGAGCAAGCCGGCTAATGTGAACTTCATCATGATGATGCATCTGATAAACCTTGGCTAGATTGTTTAAAGCAGTTTCCCAATTATCGTCTAGAGGAACCTAAAAATGAAATAAGTTAAAATAAAATAGATTATAGAGGATCCTACCTTGAAGAGTTCTACGTTGACTTTTCCTAGGGCAACAATCGGATATTCTATGTTAGGCTCCCTTCGATTAGAATCCTTTGGATTGGTAATCTGGTCCTTCATAAGGTAGGGCGACTCGTTAGCTATCATTTCTCTAAATAACTTGGATATACAGAGATCCGCCAGCGGATGGAGAGGAAGCAAGATGAAAACCCATGGGACAGGAGCCATAAGATCAGAAAACAAAAAAACCCAGTCTCATTAGGAAATAGGAAAGTTTATCTCTATTTTTAGACCTTTCTGCACTCAAATACCGGTATAGACAACGACCTTACTATGACATCGCACAAATAATCACACATACAGAATGGGGCTAGAAACGAGAGGTAAACACAGATGAAAAATGTATATAATGTACAAAAAAAGGAAAGAGAGAGATCCACTGTCAAGACGGACCAGCCGTGGCAATAGAAAAAAAAAGAAGAAGAAATGAGACTGGAAAGAGAGACAGGAGGGAAAAAATTGAAAACTAAGATGGTGGCGGCTTTGATGCAGAGAAGGGTCGAACTCTTTTTTAGGCCTGTTGCGAGGTTGATGGAGCGGGGGTCGAAGGTGGAAAGCTGCCGGGGTCGTACTGAAAATATAGACTGATAACCACGTGATAAGGGCTCCCGCTAATTTTCTAGGATATTTTGCTCTTTTCAAAACTTTAATTTGTTAATTGAAAGTGGGGGAAAAATTACCGAGAAATAAGCCAAGCTCCCTTGCCCGCACTGTGTTGGCAATAATGGCGCGTAAACAAAAGCGCGGCAATAAGCGTCGTCGGCAACATGACGAATTGGCGGGCTGTGGTGTCGTAGCCCCTTTCCATGATAACTAAATTTCGAAGGTTTGGGTGGTGTGTGAACGGGGGAGGAACGAGAGAGAGGCAGAAAGAGAAGCCGCCTGATCAAAGAATGGGTCAACCGACCAACCAGATAGGCGGAGCTTATCGATATGTTGATTACCTTCTCGGTGGTTCTGCACTGTCTCCGCCCATTTTTTCCAAGGGACTCATTAAATGGAAATTGGAAATGGACATGATTCCAAGAGTGAGAAAAGACGGAGACAGTGCATCATTTTATAGTCTATGCGGCTAAAGGGCAATTGATCCGTCAGCGTACGGATCTGTACCCTCTTTTAAGCTGGATTAGGGAACTTTTCATAAGAAGAGGATGCACATACCGACGGCTCAGAGGGATTATTGTTCTTGCGTTTAGTTCCGTGGGGAGCCTTAGAAGACCCTTCCATGTCTCGGGAACTGATTAGAGCACGACGAGCTGCTGCCTTCTCTAGTAGCCACGAACCTTTCATAAAACTTATGCGAGTGTTATAACTCTGAAGTTTATTCTTTAACCAAAAAAGTATATTTCTTACCTCTCTTAAAAGGGCGTCCCGGTAATAATTCTTATTGTTACATGTGTCACTAGGGGATTGTGTACGAGGAAACGCGCTGAAATTGGATGTCTACAGGATAAGGGCTAAGCTCACCCAGGAGAGGTGGAAGCCGCCCGCGACTGTCGCTCATCTCCTAGCGCATTGGACCCCTGAAAGCCAGCCAAAAATAATGAAAGAAAGTAATTAAAGCTTACCTCTTCGTCTGCAGTCACGTCTGATGGATTAACAGTCGATGAGAATGTCCCCTCTGTAAAAGACAAAGAGGTAGTCATCCGTGGGGCAGTACCGTGGGGCTCTGCCATACGTGTGCGTTTGACTATGAGGTTCTCCTGTAAACAGTTAGGTCAGTATTGTTTATAAGACCAGCTACCTCATCGTCGGATGAATCATCTTCCGATCCATCCTCCTCAGAATCGATGGCATGGATGACTGGAATATTGTTCATACCGGCGATAATGGCGTTCATCTCTATGTTTTCGTTATGGACATCGGCCATTTTTTTGACTAGATTGGAGAAAGGCTGAAACGGAAGATTACTGTAAAATAAAGAAAAGACAAAAGTAAACGGTGAAGTGAGTAAACCCAAATTAGCCTTTATTCCTCCGGCCGGAAGTATACAAAGACCGGAAAAGTATGCCTTTTTCAAGAATATCTAGGAAATTGAAGCTCCTCTGGACACCTTACCATCCTACAGACTGCTGTTTACAAGATCAAAGGAAAACAAACTACTTTTTTCGTTTTTATAAAAGGTCAAAGTTAACGGAGAAATAGCACGCGCTCGGGCTTCAACTCCGGTTTAAAGGGCGCCCACTTGAAAATGTTCGGCTACCGTAGTCTAATATATTGTCCTCTATAAATAACCGATGAAATATTATGTTTTGCATCAACGGTTTCACGTGATCAGTCACGCCTACAATTCTGTCTAGTGTTGGTTCTGTCTGGCAGGTTGGAGCGTTCAACAAAACGGCCAAAGAGGGCAGCCCTGTGGGTGAGGGAAAGTCAAAACCATGTGTTGATAGATAACAAATCAGTTGTAAATAGGGAAGGGAAAAAAGAGCGCGGCATTGTCGTGTTAAAAGATCATGTGATGTTCTCACAGTGATTACGGCAGCCCGATTGTGGTCAAGTGAAAAAGAACTGCGTATCACGAACTATAGGGGAGAAAGAGCGAATGGAACGCACAAAAGACGGCGATGATGAATAATCACGAGAGCGAGAGAAAAAGAGCCCGTTTCCCTTCTGCTTCTCTTTTTTTTATCTTGTCATTATTCATGAGATTTAAAAGGCTTTGACGACATCGAGTTGAGATAAGAAAGTGGGCTCAGTCGGCGTTTCTATGGAGATGTTCAATCCACCCGGCCGAAACGAACGCCGTACACTGGGAGATTAGTCAAAACTGGGGATTCACTCTTCGATTAAGCTTGTTTTGAAATTAAATATTAAATGAACAGTATGGGCTATAAAACAAGTTGGTCTTATTTTGTTGAGAAAAATTCACTGATCAACATGCACTAATTTGTTTTTCATAAAAATAGTCGATCTTGTACCAAGCGACGTCTGCACACTAAGCATCTGTTTCGCTAGGGGAGAATATGCTAAACAGGAGCTTACTATTGATTTGTAAACAACTTACAAATCCATAACCTGTATGCACGTTAGTATCCGGCCAGTTTTCCAGATACTATTCGGTTCCGTGTCAGTTTTCAGAGGGGGTTGATGACCAGGACTAACGAAGCGGCCGACGTCTGCCCAAGTCGTTCCCTCTTTCCTGGTGAAAAACAGGAGATCCTTTTGGGGTGGGTTAAACGGTTTTACAAAACCTAGAAGGACGTAAAAAGCTAAGGTAGCCCACTTTTAATGGAAGTGATGAACAACTTTAGAAAAGAACAGATTGACGTCAGCACGGTCCGGAAAGCATTGTACTTTGGAGGCGAGCAATTTCGAGACACTAAAATGAATCAAACCATAATAAAGAAAGGTTACCGTTTAGCGGGAAAGCGCGTTGTTGTTGGAATCGTGAGTCAGCGTTAATCGTCCCGTCTTTTTCCTGATTCGGAGCTGGCCATTGCGCCGCGACAAGTAGAAGGGACAGTGGAACCAGGAGAAACACCCTTGGCATTTCATGAAGAAGCGCCTGTATGCTATGAAATTCGTATGGGAAAAGTAGAAGCTATGAGTAATTTGATAAGCGGAGAGTTCAAAGCATTGTTTATAACAATCAAATATGAACAAGCCGGGTAAAAACAACTATAGCACCGTTGTATCACAGGATCTAACACAGATTTTAAAGGGATTGGGAAGAAAAACAAGAAAATGGTAACGACAAACGAAAGCGGGGGTATTTATACATTTCTTCGGATGCCAGGGAGGAATCCCTAATCGTTTTCAACACTCCTACGCACCGTCCGAATAAATTCAGTAAATTCCTTTTCCTGGACAGTGAATTGTTGCAGCTATAATGAAAGAAGTGAAAAATAAAGCAGAAGAGATGAAATATACCTGGTCTACTAAAGAATTCGGATCATCTTCTGCAAATCCGTCTAGATTTGTTGGAGCAGTTCTACAATCCTTGATAAATTGACTCAGATTTGCAGTGTTGTCACTCAGCCCGGCATATACCTAAATTGAAATTGTTGGATAAAAGATAAGTGAGATTTATACTTTAACATAAGATGTATCGCTATCCTCTTCAACCTCTTCTCCGTCAGCTGCTCTCGTATTCTGTTTTCCTATGTCAGTTGAGGTTGTGGGCGCGTCATCTGCTCCTTCGCCGGCGTCCTCTTCTACTTCCGATAAAACTGTTCCTCCTGCAGGCTCTGAATTAGCTGGAAGAATATATAAAGGGGGTAAAGGATTTATCCTACCTTCAGAACAAGTGGAAGTTCGTTTCCTTGGTAAAATGGACAGCAACTGCTCAAATGGGAAGGAGTCAGATCTCAGTTTTATAGACTATAAGAAGAATAAAGATATTTTACTGTATCTTACTTTTTGTGGTTGGAAAGCGCAATCTTTAGTGTCTATGGAAGACGATAACAGCACAGATTCTTCACTAGAAGTAGATCTTCCAATTCGAAATCGCAATCTCGCGGGTGATGAAGTCTGATAGCATATTCTCTTTAAATAAATTAAATGAAACAAACCTGAATAGGACTAGTTTCAAAATGTGGAATAGGAACTGCCTCGCTTTGTTCAATTTCTCCTCCGGAAACCCTCACACAGTCGGAAAACGACGGCCTACATGGCAATTTCTCCTCTGGCGATTGTTTCACAACCTCGGATGGGGAGATTTTCCTTGATTTATAGATAGAAAATATTTAAAAACTGAGCTAACCTATTTACATTATTTGTGGGTAGCGTCATGTCCGTGCGATATGATAAATCTACGTTTAAAGTTCCAAAAGGAGACGGCAAAATTGCGATCGATATGTGTTTTGCGTCGTTTCCAAGGTCCGCGTCCATCGTTCCCTTATATATCTAGAAGAGCAATCTAATGAGAAAATGAAGACCCTACTCTGTAAAGTATGACAAATGTCTCCGGGCTCTGTTTCTTGACAAAGTACCGATACATGGGAGTCACTCGAGCTGCTCCAGCAGCGGATCTAAACAGTAAGGTTTCTGTTGGTTCCGCTAAAGTGAACCTTAGAGCTGTACTCAATTTGTGATAAAATTCACCGTTGATGCTGACATCCTGATCATTATCCTCGTCGACGGAAATTACCCTAGAACATGGAAATTGTCTTCTGGGTACGGTGACTTCCTACCAGGACTCCAAGGGGAGATGAAGGCCATCCGCTGTATAGAGCAGGAATTCTATCGTCACCGAGTCACATTGAGGGGGATATCTGCACACTACACTTTGAAGAAAGAGGGATAATACTTACTCGTCTACGGCTGTCCTCAAATAGGCGGCTATTTCTCCCAGCTCATCAACCTTCATATTAAACCAGTCCATCTGACCGGGGTTTCCCGAGCACCCATGTTCTGTTTTAATTCCCAATCTTGCCTAAAATCTTAAAAATGGAAACATGAAAGTTGTAAAGACGTACCTGAACGAGGGTTTGAACTAGACGGTTGGTGAAAAATCGAATAAATTTAGAAAATGTGGCTTCATCAGACATCAGATGTTGTACTCTTATCCTGGAAAAAGGAATAATAATGAAAACACGAGATGGGACCAGGGATTGACAAGTTTTATTGGGGATCCTAATCAATATTAAAGGTTAATTGTGCACCTTAAAAGTAGGCCAGGTCAGGCTTGATTAGGACGCTGTCCTATGCCCTCTAAATAATCGAAACGGGGGACCAGGAGGAGTGCGAGAGGAGTATATACGAAAAAGATTAAACGGAATGGAAACAGGTATTTTCCCAGGGAGCACCGGCCAGGAATAAATAGCACCAAATGGGCGACTGAATTAGTCGGGGCCCATCTTTTATCAGAAAGCAAGCAGAAAGAAGAAAACAAAACAGAAAGAGCAAGATGTTTTGGCTAGAAGGGGAGAAGAAGAAGGACAGTGGCCTGATGCTATCAATCACAATTGTTTGACCAGAAGCGACGCACCCTTGCCACCACAGCTGTCGACGGAGCATCAAAGCGAACGGAGGGAGATGGGGATCCCTCTACTTTTGAGCACTTAGAGGAAGAATTTATGACTCATACAGTCCATCTCGAAGAAAACTTCCGCCTCTGACGTTGCCAAAGGTTGTAAGATGTCAAAAAACCTGGTCAAGGTGTTGTGAGTCAGAACAGGGCCACTAAACGAGTTCCAGCTAGGATTTAGCCTTGCATTCGCGCAGCTTCGTCTGCCATTACTAATGCTTTGGATCTTGCTAATACTTAGATTGTCTACTGGTTATGCTCAATGGTACGGAGCCTTCTCCTCTCTTGAAATAAGCCCTTTTCAGGTCGCAGAACCAGTTCGAAAACTCTCTTTCGGGTTTCTTTAAGATTACTTCAAAGTACCGGCTAACTCCGGCGGCGACGTCCAATTATGGATCGGTATGTTTGCCCGTATCCCCAAGGAATCAACTTTTCAGGCTCCCCTAACTCAAAGATTAGTGGATAGGACGGAATATGCTGTAAACAGGAGAATTATCAACAAGGTTTTTCGATGAAACGAAGCCCGACAACAAATATTTTGAGGTCTTCGAAAGCGATATGGTCTTGACTAAACCACAAATGGACGATGTCTTTGAAAACTTCAAGGCGCGAATTTCCGGCCGGCCGAGGGTCAAAAGGCAAACAATCATTGGAGACAAATTTCGCTGGCCCAATGCTATTATTCCCTATGAGTTGAAAGAAAACAACAGTATGTTTGGAAGAGAAGGAGCCTAATTAGTTTTCTCGTATTTCCAGCCGAGTGGCAAAATATTATCAAGAAAGGAATCTACAAATGGAGCAAAGAGACCTGCATACGCTTTGTTCGACACACGGATGAGAAGGACTACGCCATATTTTTTAAAGGAGGAGGGTGGGTGACCAGACAACGGGTGGAGGTATAATACGTGTTTTTCAGATGCTATTCAAGTGTTGGAAGAACCGGTGGAAAACAATACATTTCAATTGGATGGGGGTGCGAGGGAGTTAGTTTTTACACAAATATTTTACACTGGAAGTGACCGTCGGGAAACTAAATTTAAATGCAGGGAGCCATGAAAAATTGCACTTTTTAAAGACATGTGCACTTCTTCCGAGACCAGTGCACTATAATGCAACTTATGTCCTGGGAACCACCACAATTTACGTCCTTTCAGGGAGGTATTGTCGCTCACGAAATTGGCCATGCGTTGGGATTCTGGCATGAGCAAAGTAGACCAGATAGAGATGCATACATTAATCTTAATGAGGACTACATCATAAGAGGAACTAAGGTGCCCAAAAGGTGGAAGAGACATTTCCGTCTCTTTCAGGGCAACTTTGAGAAGAGAAACGACATCACAACCGACCAAATACCTTATGATTTCGGCTCTGTTATGCACTATGGTCCTCAAGCATTCACCAGTGATTGGAAATATGTTACAATCGAAACAAAGGTGGACAATTTTGGGTTTGTGTTAATTGTAAATCTAGGATCATAGATTTCAACACACAATTGGACAGAGAGGGGATATTTCTTTCATTGATGTCAAGAGAGCTAACAACCTGTATTGTAGCGGTGGGTGAAGGCACCTTCAGAATACGGAAACCTGTTCCAGACATTTGTAAACACAAGTTGGATTGTCAGAATGGCGGTTATGAGGATCCGCTGAATTGCAACAGGTGAGCTTATCTGGTTAATGGGCGAGCAGCTGTCCTTTAGGTGCAAATGTCCTCCTGGTCTGGGGGGTATTAGGTGTGAGACAACGGCTGATTCCACTCGTGAGTCTCCCTAGATATTTCGGGGACAAGGGGCATTTTACAGCTGGCTGTGGAGGAGAACTCATGGTAACTGGTTTCTGGCAAACTCTCAGAAGCACAACAGTGGGAAACTGCCATTGGCGATTAACAGTAATCCTTTTCTGTTCTCCCCAGTCAAATTCTCCTAGGCGCCTGGCGGCAGAGTGCACTTCGAAGTCATTGAAACGCATTATAAATGTGACTCTTCATGTGCAGAAAACTACCTCGAGATTAAACACACGCATAATATAGAACAAACGGGGTTCAGGTAGACAGGGAAGAAGGAAGTGGGCTTAATGGCGTCTTTAGGCAATGTTGCAATCCTGTTCCCGGCAGAATCATCTCTCAGGGATCACAAGTTATTTTAAGCAGTGTCTCCATGTCAAAACCTTCTAATTTCACTGTTCGCTACATCTTAGGTAACAAATACACTTTCCAAAAGAAAACCAAGCGGGCTAGACCAAGAAAACATACCACAACCTCCCCCCGCGCCCTGGGAAGGACATGGAGGACTTACTGGCCTACTGGGAGCAAACGAAGCTGGAATAGATAACACTTTTGAGACTGTAGTTCTCAAAGATTTTCCAAGGATTGTTGGGTAAGAAACATTCCCAAGAATAGAAAAATTACGTCATTTTAGAAGGGGAAGAGGCGGTCTCGGCTCCTGGTTCGGAATTCTCGACTCTCTTGTCAAAAACGGGAAGTAAAAAAGAAGCTTTCAATTGTTTTCTGTACATTTTACTCTAATAAATATTTCTGTTTGTTTATCCCAAAGCCCAAGGGCATGTTTTTAACCAACCCGACAGCGATGTTCCAGTGCTTAGCCTTTAAGCAGCAGGTCGTATTGTCTGTGACTCAGCTGTGGCTAGCCAATCCGAATAGGTGCGCTTAGACGAGAGAAAAGAAGTCATTGATCTTCTTCACTCCCAGCAGCAGCCGATTCACTCATACAGCTTCTGTGATTTAGCTGATCCGAAATGTCATATCCAGCGGTCTGTTCGAGACTTGTTTTCTCTCTGATTTCTCGCCGTTTCCTTATCCTTTCACCCCGTGCTTTTTCCGACACTGACCTTCAACTTAGCAAATCTAACAACAATTAAAATGATGATGGTATCCAGCTAAGTTTCTGAGACAAACGTAGCAGAGATAGCCAGTGAAATAGCGACCGGTTCGCGCCTTCGTATTCAAATTCCTCACTCCCCTCCCGGCGCCTAGTAATTCGCCATTCTCCTTCTTTTCTTTTCTCAAAGAGGATCAATGTCAGCGGTTTCACTTTTTCCTGTTTCTCTTTACCCCTTTCGGCCTTCTTTACGCTCTTAGATCTGTGGAACATTGTGCTCCCGAAAGGGGTCAAAGGTTCAAATATGGAAGTGAATGTCTCCGGGGGTGCAACGACTCCGTGACCACTGACTGTTGACAGAAGTCTTACGCAAAATGTTTCCTCCCGTCCTTTACAAAGAGAAGGTAGTTTCGCGAGAAGCCGGAAGGAGGTGTTAATCTCGGACGACAACAACATTGTCTACATTGGTAATCCTCAGCTCGACACCTTTCCCACCCATGTACTAAAGCAGGGCCGCGCAGTACAAACAAATTCTCACTTGTTTCACTCCTTATACGTGGCGAGCACGCGTACTATGTCGACACTTGACGCCTACTGTGTGGAATGTGTCCAATGCAAGTTGAGGCATCGTCTGGGCTTTTGCTCCTGCTCCTGTTAGCAATTAGTTCGCATTACCTGTGTAGTTTGGTGGTCCGAGGGTACCGCCTTCTGTTTGTCATGTTTCATTCCACAGTAGATATAGCACCTGAGGTCTTGAGCAAGAGACTGCCCTTTCCCTCTCCCTGCCGCCTCAGGGAACGTTTTACACTTACGGTATACCAGGGACTGCTGGGGCAAGATCTGTATACCATTTTGGAGTTCAACCCTCCATACGATATTTTAATGAGTTCAATATCTCCTCTTCTTTGACCCCGAGTTTTAACTAATAAAAACTAGCCGACGAAAAGAAATTGTGCTCGGATCTTGCTCGTTTTCTGTCTTATTCTGTATATTTTTGGGCAATTGACCAATCATTGGACTGATTCGTAACACGCTTCTTTATGAAAATTGTCAAACGTTGGAGTTAACGTAAAAGAATTACTAAATGCAAATGGTACCGTATCCCCTGGCAGTGTTAACTCCCTTTCTGTCGCAGATCTTTGCTGATTATCAGGCTACAATCAGTAGCTGACCAAAAAATGGACTGCGATCCCCAGTTCGCGTGGCGTTTGTCTTGTTCTAAGTGATTTAACCGCTAACAAAGAGGTTATTCTCAAACACGGGGTGACCCGCACTGTATTTACACTCGACTCGCACTTGACTATTATTGTTTTTTTTTGTATTCGACAAATTTCAAAAAAGCCGCCCAATCTTTGAATTTTTAAGTGTTTTGTTTGTAGGGGCACTCGAGTAGTGACCAGGTCCGACAGTGTTTTTCATTGCAATAGTTGAAAGCGTCAGTCAGTCCGGCGCACAGGAGTGTCTCTCTTGCAAGTGCTACTCACCGGTAACTGACGACACGAACTCTTCGAATGGGCGGCAATGGATAGCCGTTGGGGCCCCACGCCGTTTTGGTCTAGTGTAAATACACCCTTCATACCATTTTGAACCATGTGGTCCACTTCATTACACACCGTGTCATTCTCACGGTCCAGTCGGACCGCGCGGCAGTAAGTTGCTCTTGCTCTCTTACTCTCATTCCTTACTACTGTACTCCCTCATTGGGGGAGCAGCAGGTAGCCTCTTACAATGCATTAGAATTCTCCCTGTAGAGCTTGCAAATTGAAAGACGCCCCGCTAATTCTTCCCCTCCTTGTACAACCTCCCTTGTACTTTGCGTATCCTTCAATGCTCTACAAATCTCGTCTAAATTACTATATTTTCCTGAATAGCATTTTATACGGTAACTAGCTCATAAGTGTTAAATGTTTGTTGCCCAATTTTTCCACGTCACTCGATTAACTAAAACAAGATAAGCTAACGGGTTGCGCCTCGATATATGTGCATTGCTCTTCACTCATTCACGCCTGCCTATATCCCTCTTTCGCCTTGATCTCCCTCCTGCGATTGCTCTCTCTTGAATGTCTGCATACCCATTTTGGGTTTCAGAAGCAAGAGAGTTTTCCTCCAGGGGCTGGGGGATGGATAGAACGACGCCCCTCCAGACAGGTCCAAATACTATACTCAGCCGAATCTTACAGGTGATAGACTGTTTCCTTTAAAAATGGTAAGAGGTTGTTTTAGGTTGCTCTTGGTCTTTTCGTAACGACATCTGATCTACCCCAACTTCCTCTAAATCATGAATTATTATCATACGACTGTTCCTTTGATTCGGATTGCAGGTGACCCCCTTCCTCTTTGTTATGATAATTTGACTCTTTTACAGATGGGCCTCCGTGGGAGGACACGTTGATAGATGGCGAGTAGCTAGAGGAGAACCCGATAGTATCTTATGGCTAGCAGCTACCGGAACTATGCAGATACCACGAGAACCATTTGCTTTAATTGAATCGCGAGGACAGCCAGTTGATGCTCTAATGACCGACGCTGTTCGATGTCAACGAGGCTTTGCCGAACTTTCTTTTGTCTATTGGGCTATTGGTAGGGGAAAGAGACATCTTAGCTAGCGGGAAATGTTCTCTTTAGGTAGTTCTGATATAGAAATATGTCTAACTGATGAAATGGGTAGTAAGTTTAACTGTACAGGAATGTTAAATTCGAAGATCATGCCGGGAAAAGTAGCCCTGAAAATACCTGAAATGCAGAAGCCATTTAGAGTAGGAGCAATTTACTTTAGTAGAATAAAGATTGGTTTAGATAATGATTACACCGAATAGCGAGCCGGGAGTCATAATACTGGACGACATTCGGTACGACGCGACAACTTGTGAACAAACCATTAGACCGCCGACAAGAGGAGGAAGACCAGATATTATGGTAAGATATAAGTTTGAGCGAGTAGGAGAACCATTTAGTCAACGATTTCCCCGGTTGTGATCCCTTGGACGATGAGAAGAGTCACGCCGACAGTGCCTACAAGTACCACGACTGAGACAACTACAACTCCCACCACGACGACCACCACCACTGAGTTAATGACAACGGAAACAATCACTGGTATTTGCATTTAAACACTTTATTCTTCGATTACAGAGGAACCCCTAATTCTGACGACTTTCCCAACTCCTGAACCTTCTACCGACCTGCCAATCACTATTGTTGACAAAATAATGTAGGCTTTCCTCATAGTGTGGAAGAGAAACATGTTTTCTAGTACGACTGGCGTCCCTTCATCAACCACAGACATTCCCTTTGATCTAATGATCTATGGTAACAAGACAATGCCCCTATTTGACAAAAGAACAGGCAGGTTCTTCAAAAACTTGAAGAAGTTGATGTTTAGGAATGATCATTAACGAATCGACAAAACTTCTTTGTGGATTCAATGACGAGTTTGCCTGTCAGTGGGGAGCCGAGGCAGGAAGATGGGCAGTTATCCAGGAGGGAGCTATTCCTTCCCTGGAGGAATCCGTAGCAGATCCTGAACTGTTACCCTCTTATCCGGCAGCATTGGTTCTTCAAGGCTCGGCCATGCTCACTAGTGATCCCATACGATGTCAGACAGGCACGGGAAAGGTAGAACAAATGTGAAAAAGAAAATGTAAAAGTACATTTAGATCCTATTTCGGTATTGGTCAAACGGAGATATTCTTCTCCAAGTTTGTGCCTTGGGCTACGGAATAGACAGTGATATTTTAATTTGCGTGGACCAAAGCAGACCGACGAAGCATCAAAGGAATAACCTGGCAATTTTCGAGATTACTCAATCTATACGCGAGTCTTTCACAGTAATCCCTTTCAATTTATTTTAACAAACGTTTTTTTAGCTCAACATTGTTCCCCAATGGGAACCAGGTGTGAAGAATAGATATCTCGTGATCGATGAAATTGCTTACATTGGAGAATGCAGTCCTAGTGGGCCGGGCAATGGAAATGGAAATGGAAATGGAAATCGAAATGGTTGACCTTTTTTATGTTGAGTATAGTTACATGTTCAGTACGACCAATAACTGTACCTCCGCCTGTGCCCACGGACTCTCCAATGACTGAAATGACGACGGAAACAACTTCTACAAGAACGACAACCACTACCACAACTACTAGACCTACTACAACTACTACGCCCTCGACCACTTCCACTACAACCACAACTCCTGCTCCGACGACGACTACAGAAGACTTTATTCTATCAGGTAGATTCCCAAATGTGTTCTAGTTCATTCTATTCAGCTAGAACAACTTCAACCACAATCAGACCGAAAGTCCACCCCTGGCAGCCCAGAGGTGGCAGCAGCGCAAAACCGTATCCCTGGCTCGTTACCCTACCCCCGATTTTCCCAACAAAGATATCAACAAAAGAGCCTTATACGAAAAAGCGACCATACACGAGGACAATGCCTCCAGCAACAACTAGTCCCGAAATGCCGGAAAGGTAGGTCTCCCCATTCCCGATAGCGGTAATACTAGAAGAACAACGAAAGGATGGGTTATTCAAACGACAACTCCCGAGCCGAATGAAGACTATTGTCGTATGCTTAATTGCAACTTCGACGGTAAGGGATAATGAGAGGAATATGAATTAAAAATATTTCTAGATAATGCATGCAACTATCTCAACCATGGACTGACAAAGAAGCCATGGACTTTGAGGAATAGAGGCTATGGGTATCCTCTTACGGGAACATCCGATATTCGACCAAGTGGGGAAACGCAAAAAAATAAGAGAAGATCAGTTTTTAGCGTCATCTAACGGCCAATTCGTTGCAACCCTTCTGGAACCTGGAGATGTTGCCATTTTGGAGTCGCCTAAGTTTAATTCAACGAGATCTCTGAATGTTTTGTTGTTCCAATATTACCGGCCATCTCAGTTGACGACTATTAGACTTTGTTTAGGTTCTGCATTCCCGGTTGAACATAGAAAGCGTTTATTTAGGCTCGAGATACACAAACCCATTGAGAAGTGTCAGCTCCTTCATGCAGTGCCCTTCTATCCTGCGCTCAGTGTCTTCACGCAATGCCTATAGATGGAACACCGTCCATGTCCAACTGCCACCAGGAACAACACACGTATGCAAAATAGACAAACATGAACTATTCTCCTTCTTTCCAGTTCTACCTAGTCGCTCACAACAGTGATCATTCCGAAACGAAGTCAGCCTTGGCTATAGACAACATGAGGGTAGCCATATGTGATCCACGCGGCTTCGCCCCAGAATACATTGATGAAATGACCGAAGGGCAGCCTTTCCAGGAGTTCGACAACAGCTAATACTTTCTAATTTAAATTCTGAATCTCTCCTTATTGCTTTAATGTTTGTGCAATTACTATTCAACAGGTCGTTACTGTATTTATCCTTTAGCCCAAGTCATTAACCCGCTTTTTCGAGTACTGTGTATCACAGAGTCAGATAAGTATTCAATATTTGGAAGTAGAATTTCCCCCATTGTATTTTGTTGTTTATACTGTTGATTTTTTAATCCGAACCCGTCATTCTTTTGTCTTTCATCACTTAACATCATTATCTAGTCAGTTTCATCGATTTTTCCCAATAAATTATGAACAATAGCTTTTGTTTTGAATTTACCGCTTTTATAAGACTTCACTTCACTTTGATTTCTGGTGTAACAGTCAATATTTTATCTTAAACGTTCTTGAGCATAATTGATTTTTCCCGCTCTTCCAATTATTTAATTTAGCCCAATTCTTTTGCGACCGCGTTTATTTTAGGTTTCCTAATTTACATTTACAATAAAAGTAAATAAAAATTAGGCGAACAGCCATATTTACTTTGTAACATTTTATTTTCTCAGAAAAACTATGCAGCAACCACGCGGCTATAGTATGAATCAAGCCAGCAGTTTTGCGTCCCGACGCGATAGTCTCGGCCACCCATTTCGGTCATTGGTCTTCGATTTTAAATGTGCAAATCGCACTATGGCATACCCAGCGAATTTGTCAGGAACAGTCTGCATTCGTACCTCTCTAGAAGCACTCCAGTGCTTCGATACCGCTTCTCCATTCACTTCTTACCCTTTCTAGTCGTTGCAGGGCGTGGGAATTCATCAATCTCTTCCAGTTTTCATTGAATTTCACACAACTTTTGCTCTAAAATTCTTTCTTTCTTACCCGAACAATATTAAAGTTTTTGCTTCTTTAAATTCACTTCCCCTTGACCATTCGCTGCCAATATACGCAATCCGAAATGTACTCCACGTGGAATCCACGTTGACCTTCATTATCACTAGGCGTCTTGCTCCCTTTCTTCCAACCCTTTGCTCAATTTCCATTTACAGTGATGGCACCAAGCGACAGAGACAATGAGGCTACCTACGGATTCGTGTATGGAGTTTCCGGACCTGGTAAGATCTTTATTCTTCCTTTTTTATTTTATAGAGATATGACTAAAATTACATCTAAGAAGGTTCACACATTGAATCGTTATGCTAAACAGACGTCTGTATGAGAAAACCTTTCTAACGTTTGAATAACGATTAAAATTGCGAAATCATCCAGAAACTGTTACTGAATTATCCATTTTCAGTAGTAACAGCCGAGAAGATGGCAGGATCTGCTATGTATGAGCTGGTGCGTGTCGGTCACGGCGAACTTGTAGGAGAAATCATCCGTCTTGAAGGAGACTACGCCACCATCCAAGTATACGAGGAAACATGTGAGTTATGCCTCTAGTTCAGCAAACATTTAGTCATTGTTTTCCACACAGGGATGCATCAGAAAACATTTCCATTTTGTAAACGGCGGATAGAAAGATTTTCTAGAAGGAATTGCGTTATTGAAGTGGAAAATGCAGTTGAGCGACTCCTTGTAAGTAGAAAGCGTCTGAAGCTGGTCTTCAATTTCTCTTGCAGAATACTCAACTTAAAATATCCATTGAAAAACATATTTTCTCATAGGTTCAACAACAAAAAGTCATATTTTACATCAATGTTCCAAGTAGCGACCATTTATCGGTCTTTTGCCTTATCGGTTGCGCTTGGCCACCCCTCTGCGTCTCTACTCTATAAGCGGTCTCTACCCATGCGCCCTGCGAAAGATTTGAGGAATAATTCGAGTCACATAAAGGAATGGGAAAAGCGGGGAATACAACAAAATGAACAACTCTTCATTTCAGCCGCTGTCACCATTGGAGATCCCGTGCTCCGTACTGGAAAGCCCCTTTCCGTCGAGCTTGGCCCCGGTATTATGGGTTCCATCTTTGACGGTATCCAGCGTCCTCTGAAGGATATCGCCGACATGACCGGATCTATCTACATTCCCAAGGGTAATCACCATATCACTCGTCGTTTTATTGTTGTCTCTAGGAGTCTCCACCAACGCCCTTTCCCGCGATGCTCGTTGGGACTTCACCCTCAACAAGAACGTCGGAGTCGGATCCCACATCACCGGCGGAGATATCCTTGGAACTGTCCACGAGAACCTTCTCATCAAGCACAAGATCCTCCTGCCTCCTAATGCTTGTGGAACAGTCACTTGGATTGCTCCTTCTGGCCAATACACCGTCACTGTAAGCGGCATCACTTTGCCTTCTTATATAAATGATTACAGGAGCCCATGGTCGAGGTTGAATTCGCCGGCAAGAAGCAGAAGTTCTCTATGCTCCAAATCTGGCCTGTCCGTACCCCTCGCCCCGTTGCTGAGAAGCTCGCTGCCAACAACCCGCTTCTCTGCGGACAGCGTGTGTTGGATGCCCTCTTCCCATGTGTTCAAGGAGGAACCACCGCCATTCCCGGAGCCTTCGGTTGTGGAAAGACTGTCATCTCCCAGTCTCTGTCCAAGTATTCCAACTCCGATGCCATTATCTACGTAGGATGCGGAGAACGTGGAAACGAAATGTCTGAAGTACTTCGTGATTTCCCCGAGCTGACCATGGAAGTCGAAGGAGTCACCACCTCTATCATGAAGCGTACCGCCTTGGTCGCCAACACCTCCAACATGCCTGTAGCTGCCCGTGAAGCTTCCATCTACACAGGAATTACCCTGGCCGAATACTTCCGTGATATGGGTCTCAACGTGGCTATGATGGCCGACTCCACTTCTCGATGGGCCGAGGCTCTTCGTGAGATCTCCGGTCGTCTCGGAGAAATGCCTGCCGATTCCGGTTATCCTGCTTATCTTGCTGCTCGTCTGGCTTCCTTCTACGAGCGTGCCGGAAAGGTCAAGTGCCTTGGAAACCCCGAGCGTGATGGATCCGTTACCATCGTCGGAGCGTAAGTTACTATTAGCCTCCTCTGTTACCTATCAATTTCCAGAGTATCGCCTCCTGGTGGAGATTTCGCTGATCCCGTCACATCTGCCACCCTTGGTATTGTCCAAGTGTTCTGGGGATTGGATAAGAAGCTCGCCCAGCGTAAGCACTTCCCCTCCATCAACTGGCTCATCTCCTACAGGTTCGTAAAATACTTTATTCCCAAATTTTCTCACAGAAGAGACACGTTCGCATACAATAGAAATGTGATATGATCACAGAAATTTTTGAGAGACAAAGACAACTGGTAAAAGGATAGAGATCTAGAACTGACTGAAATTTTGAATGGGTGGCTCTGTGTAGCTAATCTCGTTGGGGTTTCGTCCAGCTTCCCGCATAGCGTATTCCTGTGCCCGGGACTGTGGTTCCCGCCGTTCTCCTTTAATTATACCAACACACATAGAGAGGCAATAACACTGGAAAAAAGTGGAATAACTGACTAGTCAGACGATTAGCCTACCTTTTCGCCGTCGTTCATATAAATGATATACTTGTACCAGCCGACGACAAGGGCCAGACAGACCGCTCCCAGTGCAACTGTACAGAATAATATGACAACTGAGCCGATTACAATTAACATACTTCTCAACGGCAGATCCCGCTATAAAATGTGAATTGAAGTGCGTCATTGCCGGCGCATTACCTGGTAATAGAGGAGTACAGCTATGAAAACGGCGTGGATGAAAAGGTACATAATTGCCGCCGTCAGACATATTGCATTAATGACGACCATATCAATGATTTCGTATTTTATAGAGAATAGTAGGAGAATTAAGGAACTGAACCAGAGAACCCCTAGCACGATGTAGGCCAAAGTTGAGATCCGAATCATTTCTAGCATGTCTAATTGCTGATCCTAAGTGATTTTAGACAGGGAAGGCTATAGACACTCACCCCGATATAGATAACCGTCTCTGGTATTTGATTATCCGTTTCGTTATCCGAACCAAGTGTGAAAACATCTTCTAATGGTTGGAAAGAACTAGTATAATTGTCTAGAGTTTCCCGCGTCTCGTTGATGAAATTATCAATCTAAAATTTTATTATACAAAATGCTGAGAAATGCGCCTACCGTATCCATACTGCTATCTAAAATCTGCACAATATCCCTCTTTCTCACGGCTTCTTCATCACGCTCTAATTCAAAAATGACTGTTGTTGTGCTCTCTGTTATTGTTGTCGTCAGGGATTGTGTTGAATGTTTGCCATGGTTATAGACGGGCTCCAGAATAGTCGAGTTCTCATTCCATCCCATGTACTCGTAGCCACCAATATGGTAGAAAAAGAATAGGACGGTCATCCCGCTGACCAGTAGAATAACAAATTGGATAATCAAACTGGCTAGGCCATTTTGTTTGGCGGGGATGAAACATGTACTTCCTACTGTAGGAAGGGAATGTCTAGACTGTAGCGGGGGTGGTTCCTCTATTTCCATGACGGAGTCGGAAGAACCTTCAGCAAAGAGCTCTAGGTGATACTTCTCTACAATAACAGAATGCCGCTTTTCTAAATTAGGCCGCGGGGAAGGACTTATGTCCGGTAAGACATCAGTAGCCGGGCACGACGAATCGAAATGAGGGATTAGCCGGCTGAAGCAGGTGATAAGGCGGGAAATGCTGGGGCGGACGAGGAGCGCGGCAGCAGTCCCCCTGTTGTCTTGGTTACTGGCCGCGAACCCCGTGGGTCATCAGCGGCTTGACGATGATTAAGAGACAGCTAGCCATTGAAGGGTTGCCCTGTACTATCAGCCACAACAATTCCTCTTATTGACTGAGGAATCTAAAAAGAAAGCGGGGAAGGGGGATTGCCATGCTTGGATAAGCTCTGGATTAAATGTATCCCTGCACAAAAAAGAAAGAAAGCAATTGATTTTAAACATTGTGTTCGTTTTCAGTAAGTACATGCGTGCTTTGGAAGACTTCTACGAGAAGCAGTACCCCGAGTTCATTGCCCTCCGTACCAAGTGTAAGGAAATCCTTCAAGAAGAAGAGGATCTCTCCGAAATTGTCCAGCTCGTCGGAAAGGCTTCCCTCGCCGAGGGTGACAAGATCACGCTTGAGGTTGCCAAGATCATCAAGGTTTGATTCTTCCTTATTTTAATACTAAACATTCCATTTCAGGACGACTTCCTTCAGCAGAACGGATACACCGACTACGATCGTTTCTGCCCCTTCTATAAGACCGTCGGCATGCTCAAGAACATGATCGGCTTCTATGATCTCGCCCGCCACTCCGTCGAATCCACCGCTCAGTCCGAAAACAAAGTGACCTGGGCCACTATCAGAGACCACATGGGAGATCTGATTTACCAGCTTTCTGCCATGAAATTCAAAGTAATTTTTATTGTGTTTGCTTAAAAACAAGACCACTTTCAGAATCCCGTGAAGCTCGGAGAAGAGAAGATCAAGAAGGACTACGACGATCTCTTGGAAGCTTTGCAGACGGCTTTCAGGAACTTGGAAGATTAAACTTGATCAGATTTGATCAAGTCTTCTCCCTTGTATCCCCTTTATTGTATTCCTTGCCCCCAAACAGACGTTAGCCAGCCCCAATCCCTGTAATGTAAACAAAAACATTCCGTGATTCACTTGACCCTTTTTTTATTTTCTAGGAGACTAGATGAAGATTTATGCTTAGTGAAAATATATATTGTATGATTTTTGAGGAGAAAATGTGTTTATTAACAGCAATAATTCTCAATTGTTCGAAAAGATTGTTTTGTGTAGTATATGAAAATAAAGTCATGCTCATTCTCCAAATTTATAGGGGGGAGACAGGTTTAATTTTCAATGGCACTGAATAGACTTGTCTTCTCCACAATTTATCAAGTCGTAAAGTACATTTCGTGCTATTGAACATCTGCCATTCGTGTTTCGGCTAAGCTCTGCGGCCAACCGGGCCGGCAGTCCTTTAAATTTCTCTACGTTTCGCTGCCATTTGAATAGGAATAACCGGAAAAATCAAGGGGAACAGGTACCTATTTACACTTTAGCACCAGCCAGCACTACAACCGTTTCTGTTGTTTTCTTTCGCTTCCTCTCTGTTCAGGGCAAAATCGATTGCTGACCGGGGGTTCTCTCTGCAGTTCCAGCTCTCACTCTCTCCCTCTCCCGTCAATTATTTTACCCTCGAAAAGGGCGTGTTAACATATCACATCTACCTCCGAACTCCGCTGTTGTTCTTTCCCAATCCTTCCTATCTGCATTTAATTGAATCATCCGGGCAAACAACTGCCTGTATGTTTGACTTTGTTGACATCCGCCTAGTCGCTACCTCGTCTTTCCCTGCTCTAACACTTTTCGACTGCTTCTCTTCGTCTGCCTACTCTACTGTCCTTTGCAGAATGAAGAAGTTGCTTCTTCTCCTGATTGTTGGAAGTGCCCTCTGCGACAATGAAACTAATGTCGAGGAGGAAGACAATTTCTTCGATTTGGTGGAAAGTGCTCTGGGAAAACCCAGCCCGTCTAGCAAGTGCCATGCAAGGCTCAGCCAGTGCCACACTATCTCCGCTGTGAGTTCTTTCTATCCTAAGAAGGGTGGGCTCAACCGTGAATAAATAGACTTTTAAAAAAAATGGGGAAAAGTTATTCTTTAAGGAAATGTTGTAGAAAATGAAACCGTTTGATCGTAAGACGCGCACTTTGCAGGGGGGAACATTAACTTTCTTTTAGGTCCTCGGCGTCCTAGCAGCTGGTCTGCTCCTGATCAACATCATCACGATATTCTGGTTCAACCGGGTAGCCATCCGTTTCCTTCTGTCCCGGTGGATTCCGGCTCTTCGACAACACGAAGAAGAAGTCCCGGTAATCAATGCCCACCGTGACATCTACGATGACGATGAAATCGGGTTCCGTTGAGTTGATGCTGATCTCTCTTTCCTCATTTTTTGTTAACACGTATACTTGTCTGTTTAATGGGTTTATAGTGCGGTTTCTTTTCTTTGTGAAATTCCCAAGACGGTATTGTTCTCACAGTATACGGTTAGGTTAATCGTATTATTAAAGCGTTGTTGTTTTCTGAATAAATGTTTAAAGGTCTATCCTCGATGCGTAATGTCAGTAAAACGAGGGAAAACTGACTACTGTAGAACATTTTGTATTGGGGGGCAAGGGCATTCGCGGGGAAAATTTGCACGGAAAGGTCAACTGTTTGTTAAACTACGCCGTTTCCTGGGAAACGATTTCTCCCCGAATGCACTGGCATTATGATTTCCGGTTGCTCAAAAGAGGGCCTTATCATGGAGTTATCACAAATGGGGTTCGTAGAATGTGAACTCAGATGAATCACCGAGCGGAAGTTGCAGACGGCTACAGTGTAAATACCTGTTTGCACAACCCGCAAACGCGGAGTACATCCTATTAGGGCCAGGTGTTCTCTCTCAGGGATAATACTCCGTTCATCTGAAAATATCCAAATTGTGGTTTTCTCACCGGTGTTTATAGACTTTTTTGCACGGAATATTGCGAAAGTACGAGGGAAAACAGCCCTTATCTCAGCCGACTGCCACTCTGACTCATTGTATTCCCCTTTTGGTCGTTCCAAAGCACACTTCCCCCTATTTTTCACATTTATTTAATGATTATCCATTTTCAGCAATGTATGAATATTTCTTCCTACTAGTCTTCTCACTAGGGACAATTTTAGCAGATGATAGAAATACAACCCTCCAAGATGTCGACTATTCCAAGAATTGTCCTAGAAACTTGCACCAATGTCAAGCAATACGGACGGTAGGGCTACATAGAACTCCTTAGATGGTTGTAGATTATCGCAGGGATAGCAGTCTTATTGTTTGTGACAAATATCGTGACGGTTGGGATTTGGCAGCGGGAGATCATCATAAACCAGTATCGCCGAGTTGTTGCTCGTCTTTCCGGTAACCAGGACCATTCAACTTTGCAAAACGACTACGGTGATTAATCGTCTGTTTGGAACGCTTAGCACTGTTTATTTTGTTATTTTAGCTACTAATAAGATATGAGAAAACATCTTTCATCTTTGTTTCTTGCCCAAGATTTTTTGTTAAAGGGACTGTCAGGGACCTTTGGATTAGTGAAGCGTCCTTTTTCTGTAAAGCCCTTGGCGGGAGTTCCAATTTTCAAAAGCCATATCCGTGTTTTGGTGAACGTTTTTGGTATCAGTTTGTAGAGAAAAAAATCGCTTGTAAAGGCGTACTATGAACGGTTCCTCCAATAGACCACAGAGAGCTCCAATTTCAAAAATGGGGAATCCCGACCAAGGACTTTACAGAAAAAGGACGCTAAGTCTTTCACTAAACCAAAGGTACCTGACAGTCCCTTTAAGAATTTCCAATACGTTTTTCTTTCCTGGAAAAACATTTTCCATTTTTATAAACGGCTAAGCTGGCAAGGACAGAGTGGCTATCTCTATCGCTATGGCTGCGGGATTCTTCGTTGAGGCCCCCGAAATTATCCTTTTTCGGCGGAGCGCGCTCTTCCGATTGCCGAAAATTTTCTGTACGTTTCATTGAGCTTAAGAACGTCTAAATCAGGGTGAACGGGACTGGGGTTTTTGAGACTGGGACGGGATCCGGGGTGTCTTAACTAATTCTTCTTTACCCTTTTCCAAAACAAATTCAAAGGAAATCTGAGAGAATTTGAGCATGATGTATGCACTTTAAAGGTAACAACGTTTAAAGGAAAAGAAAATGAGGAAGAGAGGAGTGAAAAGAATTGAGAAAAAGAAAAGGAGGGGCAATGAATAAAAACAATGAGGTAGGAATGGAATGAACCCGAGAAACCGTATAGGAAGCCCAATATGTTTATAAATTTCTCCGAACCCACGTCAAGAGAATCTTTCAGCTAACTTCCTCACATTATAATTTCCCCCCTTCGTCCGAGATGTACCTGAATCTGGTATAAATAATGTGGAAAGTATAGATCAAAGTAAGTCAAGGTTGATACCAAGTGGAATAAATAAGATAAGAAAAGCTATCTATGCAATTATTTTATTTTATTTATAATCTTCTTTTAGAAAAATTCTGTGCAGAAATGTACAATTTTTACTGTAGAAATTCGTCACATTCCACTATTTCCCAGGCATTAGAAGATCTCCAAAGACATAGGATTTCCATCCTCGAACTATTCCAGAGTGGGCAAGGTGCTTGTGAGGGAACCAGACAAATTTGATCGTAGCTGTGTCATCTCATCGGGTCTCGCTGTTTTCAGTTCACTCCTATCGACTGACCCTTCTGAAAAATGGAAAGTAAGTACCGCGTTTATAGTTTTTCTCTGTTTAAAGAAACCCCCAGAGACCTAGGCGAGTTACTGTAGCCTAGTAAAATGGCAGTGAAAGTGACCTTTTCATTAAAAAACGAAAACCATGATCAGAACCAGCTGACGCACGAATCGAATAGGTTTCGGCCAATTTCCCCATTACTGTGAAAAGTATGGTCGCAAAACAGAAAACGTGCGCGCAGTCACCAATGCGCTCGATCAGGTAAGATCAAGGGATCCCCCGGGCTTCTTTTAAATGAATGAAAACTCACAATTGCTCCATTTTATAGCAGATTTTCCGTAATCACGGCATAAAATTCTTCTCTGGCATTAGAAGATCTCCAAAGACATAGGTGGCCTCCTGGGAGCGGCTCGTGGCGTATCTCCGATGAATTTGAGTTTCTTCTTCGATCTCTTAAACAATATTTAAGTCAATGAAAGATAGATTTGGGTACCTCTTCTCCAACAGCGGACTTGGCAGTGGAGAGAATATTTAGCTTTTAGACTTCTGCTTCTACACTCTTTTTCAAAATAAATTCAACGCGAATTTGAGAGAATTTGAGTGATGTATGCACCTTAAAAGGTTTTGATTATTCTCAAAAAGGTTGAAACGAAAGGGCAAACAGAACTAAAGCTTCGGTTGATCTTTTTTCAAATTGGTCTTAAAAAATCAGTAGGTAAAAAAAGTATAAACCCTTTTTATAAGCAATAAAAGGGTAACATTTTCCGAGCCTAAAGAGGATTTTAACAACAAAAGGCTGGAGCTACAAAAGCCCGAGGGTGCAAACGGAGCGGAGTATTATCCCCGCCATTAAATTGAAAACGAGTTATACTGACAGAAAATAATGGATAACTTTTAAATGATGGGGAAGACAGAAATAAGAACCAGAGAATAGTAACCCTTGTTAATTAGTTCATAAGGTGTTTGCGCAAAAACCAACGACAATTATTTCTTATATTTTACTCGTCATATACAAGCGTTAATCTAAAACTATGGACGAAAAGAAGCACTGAAGAGCGGCGGTCACTCACGCTACTAGCGTGATACGAAGGTAACGACAGTCTTTAGTAGCACAGCCATGCTCCAGTGATCTCAACTAAAGCTAATCCTTACCGGCTGTTTTTGATGATAGATAAGGATGTTCCTAGTCAAATGGCATAACGTCGTTCTCAATTTTTGCCCCAGATAAAGTGATAAAATTCTAGCGTCCGTTTGACAGTTATACAGTTACGGTAGCCGCTGCGCACGCTGCTAGCGGAGCAGTTCAAGGGTTGAACAGTCGGTGGTACTCACGCAGGCAATATAGAAGGTATTATGCCAAAGAACTACCAAATAATAGACTTTATATTTCTACATAACTGGGGCAACCCTGGAGTTTGAGAGTCACCCTCCTTTGGGCTGCCATTTTGACGAAAAACTCTAAATTATTTAGAACTAAAGATGCCTCGTTTATAACCCACCAGTATAATTCTGTTCAATTATTTCTAAGGCATTCGGCAATGACAAGATCTTCACGAGAAGTAAATAATATCAGATCCGTTCCGGAGCCAGAAGATTGGCAACCACCCTCTCTTGATCTATTTTTTTTATTTGATAAAATAATGGAGAAACGTATACTTAGTCCTGGCCAGAAATAATTCTTTCTCCAAAGCTGACGCTTGATATTTACGATGATGTAAATATGTCGTGTAAAAAATATTGCGGCGCTGTAGAAATTTCTGTTCGAGAAGGATTGAACAATTTCTTACAGTAATGTTTTACTATTTTATTGTTCCTCAATTTCTTTCCTGCAATGGATCTTACTGGAATTTTCATAGAAGTCTCGACTGCGGTTGAATGCACTCCGACAAGGACCAAGTCTTCCATAATGTGACATCCGACCAGAATTAGTAAGAAGGCGCCGTAAATCACGAACACCTGGCCGAGTCAACATCCCTTACAATTTCATGGGATCAAAACTTCAAGGGGGGTATCTCGATGCTATTATTCTCCGTTTTTCGATAGGGAAATTGTATCTTTGCGTAAATACCATCTCATCTCTACGTCTTCTCGCTGTCCCAAACACTTTCTTCTTCCTTCTGAAGTTAATTCCAGGAAGGCGTACGTACCAAAAATCACTAAGAACACGGAAATTAGTCATAGATCAGGAGTTTCATCGGCTAGAGCGATCACTTCCCATACGCAAGATCTCACGGATGAGGAACTGGGCCGCCTTCCTCCTGAATACATAAAACTCGGTTCCTTGGCCTGTCTTGTACTCATATTTTACTCTCTTACCCCCACTTGCATTCTTAACACGGTCCGAAGGAAAGCAGCGGACAAAGACTCAACTATCTTCATTAGGATGCATTGGCTCTGGGACGATAATTAGCGAAGAAAAAATCGAGACTCTTTGTGAGGTGATAATTCAATTCCTTTGGTGCTTACCGCTTCTTCCAGTCTTCTCTCCGAGATCAGTGAAAATTTAGGACTCTTTCGACTGAAATATTCATGTCTTTGACTATTACGTGGCATTGGTTAATGCTACATTTATGACGGAGGTTAAACTTCCAGGAGATTTCCTCTCCTCGACTCTATACAGCCGTGTTTTTGTTCTCCAAAAGGCAGTATATCTCTTGATATTTCGACTAATCTCGGCAGCCTTTCAAGTCTTTGCTTGACCTATAATAGCAATTTTGGCACCGGGCTAATTATAGAGTAGATTGCTCGTCTTGGAAAGTGTGTCTGCCTGGAAAAAAACTGATCGAGAGAGGGAATTTCCTCCTAGAGACCGCCTCCTTCTGGGGTGCATACATTATCCCTAACCGATCGCGGTGATCTCCCTTCCGTCTTAGTAACCGCGGAGTTTCCCATCTTGGGAACATTCCCTCCACGTTGTCGCTAACATTATGTGAATTTTAGCCTACGTAGATTGATTCGAATTAGAGGCCAAATCCCTTATTTCTCCGGGAACAAAGTTTGCTCCTCATCCTCTCGACCTCCCCTCCGCGTCGCCCTGTCTCCTATATTCTTCGCCAGATATCCCGCATTCAATCTCTTCGTTGATTGAACCAATTTAGAAGTTTTCTTTGGCATTCGCCACTTTTAATTAAGGTAATTGATTGAGCGTGTGTCAAGAAGGGGTAAATCTCGGGATAATCTCCAAAAGCTCTACCACATTGATTCACCTCTGGCTGACGCTAATCGTCTTCTAGAGAGACAATTATTGTTTCATCATTTCTAATTTCCCGTCCATTGGGTGGCCTGCTCAGTCTCGTCGTTCTTTGTCGTTGCCCCGTAAAAATACCCGGCCACTATTCAGCGTAGGCGTCTCAAAATACAAGCTCTAATGATGTATACGTTCCCTACGAACAAGATCCGCAAATTCGAAGAATAATCCTGAATCAGTCTGGCCAGACCAGCACTTTTTATCCTCAGTTGGAGACCATCCAGACTACAATTAATACCCTCTTGTGCTGCTGTTAATGAAGTTTTCCTGTTACGTATTGGTTGCAGTTATTGGTAGCATCCTTTTTTTTGTTAAATTGATTAACGGATTAGGAGGTATAGCGGGTTTTCCCTCATCCTGTCTCCCCGCAACCCACCCTTGCGCTATTCCTGACCCGTCCTACACAACTAAAACTTCTAGATCGTTGAGCTAGATCTTCCGGCTACTTTCACCGGGATCTTCTTTAAGATACTTTTTGGTCTATTTCTCACGATTACAGCGTAATTTATTTAGCTATTTACTTCTCATCGTGGCCTCCCTCTCCATGTTTCCCTAGCGTGTCTATTCTCACGTCTAAAGTTCAAGAAACTGCCTCACATCGCGGTTAATTACTTGATCCTTCTGTTATTCATTCGTTTTTGTATTACTTCGCGTTCCTTCCCTATCGTGTGGGGATCAATTTGGCCGTAAATGTTATTTCTTCCCCGGCTCTCTTCCCTTATCCGGAAACTGCTCAAGACCTTACGATTGTAATCATAAATCGGCGATTATCGACTCCTATTTGCGCATGTCTTTTTCCCTCATTGACGAAACGAATCCCGACTCACAATTAGGGCCCACTATGTTCACCTTCACAAATAGTTTCTGATTAGACCAAACGATATTGATCGCCTGCTTCATCCATGTCATCCCGCGGAGCCTGAAAGATATAAAGTCCTTTCGTCACAATAACTAGTCTAATCCTTTTCCTCTCGTAGAAAAATAAGGTCAGAAGGGAAGAGAAAAGGCTGTGTTCAAGTTTTGTTGACTATGAATCCCCACAATGGCATTTAAATCATCCCCACATCTCTTTCTAATATGTGCTAATCTTTAAAACCAATTAATTTAATGCTTCACAATAACAGGGTCCTTTCCTATAGAGCCTGTCGTTAGCCTTCCCTTATAGCTTCCTCGAAATAAGGATGTTATCCTAAATCAGGCGAAATTCGAGGAAAAGGTCTCATATTCCTTGGAAAGCTCTCCCCAGTAGTTATAATTAGCCATATGGCAGAAGTAAGGATTCCCCCGCAATGAAGCCTTTCACTAAATCTATCAGTTCCCGCTGATTCCCCCTACTCTTTATCCATTTAAAGCCTCTTTGTCAGAATTTGGTCTAATTCCTCTTCTTCTTCTTGTTATTCCCGACTGGATATTCCAAAAAGTTCCCTTTTGCAACCACCTTCACTTATTCAATTTATTCCATCTCAGCCATTTCAGATCGCAGCATATGAGGTAATATTCCGTGGATGTGAGCTTCCCTATGTTCTTCGGTCTGTTACTAGCCTATATATTGCGCAGTGCATCTGCATTTCTTATCAGATCCTACGTTCATCCGTGAGTAGATACAGTCAATTTTCTGGGATATATTTCCCTGGGCGAGTGAGAGGGAGAGAGCAGGACTTAATCCCGAGGGTGACTAACGGGTGATGTTTGTTGAAGCTCCAGATAATCCTCACCTTTCCCGAAGAACGTTTCTTAGTATAGGAGAACAGACAACAGTTCTTTGAATTGTTTTTCTCGAGCAGACAACGGCTCACCTCTTGGTACTGATCTTTTGCAGAATCGTTTTTAGAAGAAAGGGAGAAAACGTTTTTTTTCTAAACCTTCTGAGCTAACGTTATCTCCAATTTTATGTCCCGCAACCGTTAACCCAGGAATATCCTTTAAAATCGGGTTAAAATTCTCCTGGAATGAGTTGGCCCCTTACCTTTGATAGCCGGGGATAACTTCTATTTTCAGTGAAGCTACGTGCAACACCACTGCCGGAGCTTCCTGCTTCACAGAACTCTTCCAAATGATGGAGGAGACTTGTAGTGATGGAGCTCTCACATTTCGCTGCGTACACTACACGGTATCCTTTTCTCAATGCCAATAAATTTGCTAATTTTCAGTTCCTAGACGAGTGTTTCGAAGCCAGGGTAGGAAAATGCCCAGCCGCAACAGTTGGCAAATTTGCCCATCATGGTTGGAAGACCGCCCTCAATTCTTGTCAGAAAAAGAAGAAGTTGAGTCGGGCAGCAGAGGGGGTAGATCACCTTTTTATTTGTGTAGAGAGTACACTTGTTCAGATAGTGCCAGTAATTGGCAGACCACGTGAATCCATGAATGGTCAGCAAATTGTCAATTCGTTAGGATATCTACAAGTGCAATGTTCCTTAAGCCGTCATAAAAACTGCTCATCTGAACATGTACATAATATTATAAACCAATGTGAAGAACACATGAAACCCAAGGCAGGGTACACCGAGTATGATTATCACCGACTGCTTAGGTAAGGCTTGCGTTTCGTTTTAGTTAATTTAAAATTATAGGATACAACTAGATATATCAAGAAGTTTAATAGGATATAATAAAACGGATCACGAGAGAACGTGTCTCATTGTTCGCTCAGTGCTATCCGATCTGTATTCCCTTCATCAGGCTTATTGTTATCATGTAAGTATTTGTTTTCCAAAAACTGTAGCTCGGCCACCCCTGAATTCTTTCCAATATGCGTTTGGTTTTGTCTTTCCATGTGTTAAGCTAGACACCCCTGTCATACCACGAGGATGAAATCGATAAACTATCGGCCTGAACGGTCGACGTGTATTTCAGCGAGCTATATTGAAATCGAGGGGACTTCAAGAAGATGAGATTTTCTAGGTCATAGGAGGACACCCTGGTCGGCTCCCTTCGGCTTCTCAATTGAAACGAACTAAGTTCTTAAAAAAATTTACTTCCACAGAACCATTAAGCAAAAGATCCAAAAAATGCCGAAGGAAGTAGATCTAGGTGAGAGGAAGCGGAGGAGTCGGTGGGCGGCGAGGTTGTGGAGGCCCGGGCGGTAGGGGGTCTGAAGACGTGCACAGTTTATTGAAAAATATTACCTGGTCCTCTGGGTGGCGAGGGCTTCATCGGCGGGGGTGAGGAATGCATTGTCTGCGAAGGGAAAAATGTGGCTTATATAGTGAGATAAACTATGGGAGGAATACGAACTGTTCATAATGTGTTTCGGGGAAAAGGGGAAAAGGGGGCACGCCATATATACCTTATGAAAACAGAAGCAAACAAAGAAAAAGAACCTTAAAAAACCCAATTTGATTCCTAACCCCTGGCTTCCGTAATTTCTCCGGAAGACTCCAATGCGATTTTATGGCCTAGCGACTAATCGTAGTTCTTATTAACTTTTTTCTTTTCAGTCGATAGTAACAAAATGTCTCTGCGAGAGGATGGACTTCCACAACAAGTGCAGTATAGATTGCAATCACTTGGAGGCCAGCTCCCCGAATCAAATTGCTCTCGCGTGGGATGAATGGAAACGGGCACGATTGATCAGGTCATCAGCTAGACCAACTCCACAAGATTATACTCTGGTTATTCTTACTGTAGCTCTTTTATTCCTGTTTTAAATCATTACATTGCTTGTATTAGGTTGACATTTATGTGTTTTTGACCATACTTTACTGACTCGTTGACATATCAGCCTTTTTTTTCTTTTCGAAGTTCAATCACATTCCATTTTCTAATGTTTATTTTATAAATATAGACATTTCTTTGAGAATAGGTGGATAACACTTTGGCTGACAAGAATAGGAGTCACCTCGTACGTATCACTACTTCTAGAAAAATACAGAAATTGGAACAAATTTAACGTTTGCCGCTCTTATGGTTTAATGGAGCGATGACGATTCCGCCGGGTCCAGCAAGGGCCGTTTTACCCATCAGGTATGCATCAACTTCACGGGCGCATTGCCTTCCTTCGTGGATGGCCCAGACGACAAGGGATTGACCACGACGACAGTCACCAGCGGCGAAGACCTTTGCCTTGGAGGAGTTGTACTTCTCCTTGGGGGTGAGGATGTTGGAGCGCGGGTCCAAATCCAAGCCAAGCTGCTCGATTACCGCCTTAAAATAGAGAATAACTGAAAAATAAAGAACTATCCTACCTTTTCTGGACCAACGAAGCCCATGGCAAGGATGACCTGGTCACATTCTACGAGCTCTTCAGATCCAGGGAGCTCAACCAGTTTCCAGGCTCCCTTTTCATCCTTCTCCCAGTCAACCTTGACAGTGTTCAAACCGGTGACGTATTTTACGCCAGCAGAATTAACCGCTGTGGCAAAAGACTAAAAATAAAGCATTAGAAATAGAAAAAGGCTAGCAAACCTTGGTAGAGATAGAATACGTTCTGGGATCACCTCCAGTCTTGGTTTTGGCTTCTTCGTGGCCGTAGTCGACACGGAAGATGAGAGGCCATTCGGGCCAGGGGTTCTGGGGCTTC
Organism: Oscheius dolichura; assembly: GCA_932521035.1. Lineage (NCBI taxonomy): Eukaryota > Metazoa > Nematoda > Chromadorea > Rhabditida > Rhabditidae > Oscheius > Oscheius dolichura. The sequence continues at coordinate 7,796,024 of OW051497.1, read as the reverse complement.
CTTCCGTCGCTAGGTTGGGGCAGGATTTCGAAGGCCCTGACGGATTTGGCTCCCTAAAAGAATCCTTTGATTAATGTACAAAAGCTAGACAAACCAGGCGAAGACTGGTTCCGATACAGTCAGTGGCAGTATCTCCACCACCGAGGATGACGATCCTTTTGTCCTTGGGATCCAATCCCTCCCACGCAATCGAATCACCGGCCCGCTTACGCTGACTCTTTTCCAGATATTCCATGGCAAAACAAATTCCTTTAGCTTCTCGGCCATCAACGGGCAAATCACGAGCTGTTGTTGATCCAGTGCACACAATAATAGCATCATTTTCTTTCAGTAAGAAGTCAGCGGGGACGTCCTTTCCGATTTCGGTGCTAGTGAGGAAACGAACGCCTTCCTGTTCGAGAAGGGACACGCGTCGGTCAACCACGAATTTATCCAGTTTCATTGTTGGAATTCCATATCTGAATCGAGTGCTTTCTTTTCGAGGCCATAAAGTCTTACCTGAGCAATCCTCCAATGCGATTCTTTCTCTCGTAGACGACCACAGTGTGTCCAACCTTAATCAACTGAGCCGCTGCTCCCAGTCCAGAGGGTCCCGATCCAATGATAGCAATCCTCTTGCCAGTATTTTCTGCCGGCTTCTGGGGCTTGATCCACCCTTGCATGAAGGCGTAGTCAATGATAGCGCACTCGATGGACTTGATGGTAACGGCCGGGGCGTTGATTCCCAGGGTACAGGCTCCTTCACAAGGTGCGGGACAGACACGACCAGTGAACTCGGGGAAGTTGTTTGTCTGGAGGAGCTGTTCGAGGGCCTGGCGCCAGTTCTTCTTGAAGACGAAGTCATTCCACTTGGGGATGATGTTTCCAAGAGGACAGCCAGTGTGTCCTTGACAGAACGGCACTCCACAGTCCATACATCTGCAAAATATTACTCTATTAACAGTCTAAAGCGGATGCTTACCTGGCTGCCTGTTCCCTGATATTCTTTCTAATGGCTTCGAAGTCGTATACTTCGTCCCAGTCCTTCATACGCTCTTCAACTGGGCGGTAGATCTGCTTCTGTCTTTGGTACTTGACAAATCCTCGCATCTTGTCCAAAGGTTCAACCTTCTTGACCAGATGATTAGGCACAGGGAAGCTCTCAATGTCGACATCACTCTTTGATCCGAACTGAAGCTGGGCTATGATTAAAAAAACAAGCGAAGGGATGAATACCTCTTCATCGGAGTTGTCCTCATTACCAGATTGTCGGTCTCCGTCGTCAAGTTCGATGGCCTCTTGTAGATCCTCTTCTCCCTCGAATCCGACAACATCTTGAGGTCTAACCGTCTTAGACAGCTTACGAGATCTCATTCCTCCCTGAAAAGGCCGTGTTTATCTGGATTCTAACGCTTGGTTAAATTCTAAAACACCCTCATGCTTGCTTAGAAATATAAAACCAAATAATATTTTTGTTATTTGCTTTAGGGGCACAACACGCTCTAATACAATTATGAACCTTTGGAACTACGAGTTGAAGATCGTCTTTCTAAATTGTTATCTATTCTAACTACAATCGTGTGGTGAAACTCACGCTAAGCTTTCTCTTTGTCAGTTCCTTCTTCTTCTTCAGATGGATGGTAGGAGCGATCTGCATGTCCATGGAGAGAGTGCGAGCACGTCCCTGGCTAACGGCAAGTTTAGACATAGCGTCGGCGGCATCTTGCTCTTCTTGTTGCCGCTTCTTCTCCACCTTGGCCTCTTTCAAAACGCGCTTGTAATCCTTGGGGAAGACCTTGACCAATTTTCCGTGCACCGTTTGCCAATTGTCCAAAATGAACTTTCCGAGCTCTGAGCCCGTCAACTTGATAAACTGCGTGATCCTCTCCCGGACCCAAATGAGATCTTCCTCCGTCGGGTCGTCAAGGTCTACGGTAGCTGTGTTGATGCGATTGATAGTTTGGTCATTGCTGAAAATAAGGAAAAATAGAATATGCATAGCCGTCTAGCTCACTTGTTGAAGATATAAGCAATACCACCGCTCATCGCTGCTGCAAAGTTCCTTCCAATATCACCCAAAACAATAACACGCCCTCCGGTCATGTACTCGCAGCCGTGGTCTCCGACTGCCTCCACAACGGCTATTGCTCCAGAGTTTCGGACGGCGAAGCGCTCTCCGGCTACTCCTCGGAACCAGCATTCTCCATCTGTCGCTCCGTAGAGGGCAACATTTCCGATTACGGAATTTTCCTCAGATTTGAAGACAGATTTCTTCGGAGGGTAGACGATGATGTGTCCACCGGAGAGACACTTTCCGACGTAGTCATTGCCATCTCCTTCAAGCTCCACGGTAACTCCTCTGGCTAGGAAAGCGCAGAACGATTGACCGGCCGATCCCTTGAGTCCGACGTAGACAGAACGGTTTCCGGAAAGACCTTCCTCGTCGTAGCGCCTTGAGATCTGGAATAGGCTACTTTAGCTCCACTCAATTAGCAGACGAACCTCATAGCTGATTCTTGCCCCGAAGGTTCTGTCCAGGTTCGTAATTTTCTTGTTTTCGAACCTCTTATGCTCTCCTTTTTCACTGAAGACCCCATCCAGTTCCTTTAGAAGCTTCTTCTCCAGTTCTCCGATTTCAATTGTCTAAACAAGTAGGGGATTATGTCTAGTCCTATTACGACAACAGACCTGCTTGACTGTTCCTCCAGCTGTTGAGATGTCTGGGAACATATGATTGACATTTTTAAGAATCGATCCGAATTCCAACATTGTTGCTTTCTTGTTCACCGGATTGGGATTGGCATAGAGCAGGTCAGTCCGACCAATGGCCTCCGTCAGCTTCCGTAATCCCAATTTTGAGAGGAAGTATCGGACTTCTTCAGCCACCATGAACATGTAGTTAACCACATGTTCCGGCTTGCCCTCGAATTTGGCTCGAAGGACCGGATCCTGGGTAGCAATTCCAACTGGGCACGTGTTCAAGTGGCACTTTCTCATCATGATACAGCCAAGAACGATCAGGGGAGCTGTCGACATGCCGAACTCGTCTGCGCCAAGGAGTGCAGCAATCATAACATCTCTTCCTAAAAGTGTTTTCTGTTCGTTAGTCTTGATCTAATTGTCCCATTGTGTACTTAGCCAAAACACCCTACCTGTTCTGATCTGTCCGTCGGCTTGGAGGACAACGCGGCTTCGGAGATTGTTCATGGTCAGAACTTGGTGAGTCTCAGCCACTCCCAGCTCCCATGGTAGTCCAGCATGCTTGATACCGGTCCAGCTATAAGAATTCCCATGTATACAGTAATCTACGGGGAATTACCTTGACGCTCCGGTTCCTCCATCATGACCGGAAATCGTTAGATGATCCGCATTTCCCTTTACTACGCCGGATGCGATGATGCCCACTCCAGCTTCCGAAACTAACTTCACACTGACCCGTGCCCGAGGGTTAGCGCACTTGAGGTCGTAGATTAGCTGTAATCAAGCAGTCATCATAATTCGAATGTTATCTCACCTGAGCCAAATCTTCAATACTGTAGATGTCGTGGTGAGGAGGAGGAGAGATGAGCCCCACTCCTGCCGTAGACTTTCTCGTGTCGGCAATGTCTTGAGTGACTTTGTGTCCGGGAAGTTCTCCTCCTTCTCCGGGCTTGGCACCTTGTGCCATTTTAATTTGCAATTCATCAGCGTTTGCCAAGTAAGAGGAAGTGACTCCAAACCTCGCGGAGGCAACCTAAACCCAGTGTATACTTTCCGAGCCATTCCTTACCTGTTTGATAGCCGAGCGGAGATTATTATTCTCATCTTGATTTTTGACATAGCGCTCTGGTTTTTCTCCTCCTTCTCCCGTATTTGACTTAGCTCCAATTCTATTCATAGCGACGGCCAGTGTTGTGTGGGCTTCCCAAGAGATGGATCCAAAGGACATTGCACCTAGAAAATAGGTTTGTTATTCTCTTTTTCTCTTTTGTTATACCGGTAACGAAACGCTTGACAATTTCACTGGCTGGCTCGACTTCCGCTATGGGTATTGTAACCTTTGAACTTGTTTTTATCTCAAGCTGCCCTCTCAGAGAACACCACCTCTGGGCCAGGTTGCTCGCTTGCGAATATTCGTGGAATGTCTTCGGATTATTCAGCTTCGTAGCAGCCTGCAATTCATCTTCGTGCTCTCTCGGTTATTTATATCCCGATACCTGAAGTTTGGCGACGGCCTCGGGTTCATTGATGTGCTTTTCTCCTCCTGCTCGCCAATGATAGGTTCCAGTGGCAACCAGAGTCCGAGAATCGCCTAAACTGCTTCTCAGTATCTTCTACGTAGAAGTACTCTTTGGTCACACAACACAGATTATTAGAATAAAAAAGAAACAAAGCATTAGTTAGGGAGGTCCGAGCAATTACAAAAGCAAAACCAAAATCTAATTCATCCTCACCATAATTGCCTAGGATAGCGAGAGTATCTGTAATTGAATCTTATTGTGTGTTATGCATTTCTCTTTCCCATAAGTATTTTTCCAGTTTTCCCTCTTACGTAATGCCCCCCAATTAAACGAAAACTAACCGAAGGTGTGCCTTCCCATTTGCGACTTGGGATAGGCTGCTCTGTGACGCTTCAACGCCTCCGCGGCGAGAATCTCGAAAGATGCCCCGCCAAGGCGGGAGACCGTATTCTTGAAGCACATGTCCACCACTTCCTGGGCTAATCCGACAATTTCAAAGATTTGTGCATGCTTGTACGAATGCAATGTACTGATTCCCATCTTGGCCATAACTTTGAATATTCCTCTTTCCACCCCTTGGCGGTATCCTTGGAAGACCTAAAGTTCTCACTCACGTCCTTGCTCTCTAAATAGAATTACTTGATCGTCATTCAGTTCCTTGTCCAATAGTCCCAAATGCCTCAGTCTATACATAGTCTCGAAGACCATGTAAGGGCAAATGGCGTCAGCTCCAAAACCCAACAAAACACAGAAGTCATGGACTACTCGAGCCTCTCCGGTCTCGACAAAAATGGCCACCTTCATTCGCAGACGATGACGAATGAGACATTGATGGATGGCTCCAACGGCTAAGAGAGATGAAATAGGGACATTATCCTAAAATAATGGACCATTCTTTCGTCGAGACCTTAAATTACTTGGTCGGCATTCCGATCCGACAAGACCAAGATTTGATAGCCGTCCAAGGCAGCCGTACAAGCTTCACAGCAAATTCGATCCAATCCCGGGACGAGTCCTATAAAACCCCAATATTAATTTTTAATTTTTGGTCTGTCTAGAGTGCAAGAAATCCAGCACCATTAGAACTAGGTTTTTGCACTAAACCCCCGTGCTTTGCCTGCCTCGTAATCATCGCCTCGGGTCACATTTCAATTTCTTACTCGAAAGTGCATAATCCATCATTGGTCACGACTCTTCTTCACCCTATATTTTACCGACCCTGCGTCAGCCGCCTTGCAAAAGAAGCCCAACTCTTTTGCTCCGCTGTTATTCATAATCAGATGTTGGGGTACGGTAGATCAGGCATCCCTCCGCCTCCTCACCTTTAACATCATATTTAACGGGGAAGGTGATGTCGATGACTTTACTTTTCCATCCTCTGTACATCGTCCTCTTGATCACCTGAAAATGGTAACAGATTACACATCGTTCGGAAATGACATCTGCCAATTATGGTGGGAGGAAAAAATTAGAGGCTAGTCATTTGTGGGCTCAGCTCATATCATTTGTGGGTTGTACTATTCTTGGCTGCCCTATGTTCCTATCCTCCCAAATGAATGACTTCCCTACCTCCATATCAATTAATGACAGAATCGGCTGCTCCAAGATCATTCTGCTTTGCAGCTCCACATTCGGCTCCAATAGGTTGGATTCCGGTCCGACGGGACATCTCAAAGACATGACAATCTGCTCACGGAAGGGGTCAATAGGCGGATTTGTGACCTGAAAACAGCTCTCTGCCCCCGCATTCTTTCTTTGCTTTCTATCCTTTTCGTTGGAAGTGACTTGAAGTGGCGTGTCTAACAGTCTTTAACCCAATTACTCCTCCTTGCTTTGAAACTCTGGTCACCCAATGAGTAATCCGCTTTGATTTCATAGAACCTCGCCTACACTACTTAGTGTCGTTTTGCATGATTAGGGAAGAATCTCATATGAATCGCCCAGAGGAAAACTGATCCGTGAGCTGTCTGCATCAGCAGCGATGAGTCTCGCCGACGCTGATATTTTGCTCTCTCTTACGAACCTGTGCAAAGAGTTGCTGGAAGTAGCTAAACAGTAGAGGGCTGAAGTCTGAAAGACAGGCTAAAGCTGCGTCGTTTCCCATGGATCCTAGAGCTTCCTTCCTTAAAAATATGCATTAATTCTCTCTCTCCCGTTCTCGTGGCTTTTCCCAGATTTTCCTCATTTCCTTGCGAGAGGCGCTTCGAGGCATAATTATTCGCCGTTTGCGAAGAGATTTCAGCAGTCAAGACTGCCTATGCCGTCAGCAACTCATTATGATAACTCCAAAAGGCGGTGCTAGCACCCGGACGTTCTCACGTTCAGGCACATCCTTCTCTCTCATTTTACAGACTTGTCTGCCTGGCAGTCGCTCTCAACTTACTTCTCTCTAATCATCGGGACCAGTAGGATAGAGAAGGTGTCATGAGTGTAGCCGTAGAGGGCTAGTCGACGGTCCGAGTCAAGATGCACGTCCTTTCGCTTGGATGATTCTATTCCCAGCGCTTCCAGATGACACTTGATGAGATATTCGTTAGTTACTGCTCCATGTGAGCACTGAAAATTATGCTAGTTAATTTAACTTCAACTTCCTGGAAAGCTATTATCCCATTTTGCAGACAAGGTTCCTTAGAATGGGCTTCCATCCTCGGGACGTTAAGAGAGGAGTGCATTACCCACTTTTCATCAACCCGCCTTTGTTTTTCGAAACTTACCACGTCTTCTTTCTTGATTAGATCCAAGTAGATCCTCTTGTGGTAGAGCTTCTTGTGATCACGAGAGGTAGCAATCCGGGACTTCAAGTCTACATCTAGTTCAATCCTCTTTTCCAACGTATCTACCAGTAGCATTCTTCCTGGTTTGAGTCGATCCTGAAAAACAATGTATACTACCTCACTTCCTTTCGATGTGTACTTCCCCTCCCACACTTTATCTCTGACGAATGCAACTGACAGATTGCCCTAATTTAGTCATTTCAGTATTATGCAGGTCCGCGCACTCTTCTCTCTGCTCCTCCTCGCTCTGCTCAGTGTTATGGTGAGTTATTACTTTTTAATTAAAAACAGTACAACTTTTGTAGGGTTCAACAATGAGCGCTTACAAAAGGGAGCTAGAAAATGCACCAATGAAGCGTTTCCGGGGAGAGCCCATCCGTTTCGGAAAGCGATCTCCCAGAGAACCCATCAGGTAAACGGATCCCTTCCGGCCCAAAAAATGTGTCTTTTTAGATTTGGAAAGCGCTTTGACCCCGTCGCATACGACTACTAGAGGCAGTTCATCTCATCTCGCAACGATTCTGATATCTCTTGTGTGAATAATGAAGTGCTTCGTTGTTGAGATTGTTTCATTTGTCTAAAAAATGAGACACCAGGGCGAAAAATAGCCTCAATCGGGATCTCAGCCACCAAAAATTGTCATTCTACTGCCTAAAGTTAGTTGTTCTCGCATCTAAGGTAAGCAACAATGTTTTCGTCGCCCGGTTGAACTTTATATGACCCCTGGGAGAGTGGAACACCCCACGCATGTGTCTGGTGGGGGTCGAATACTTCTAGTACTAGTAGTAGTAAAGTTAAAGTGACGTTTGATCCATGGGGGAACAATAAAGAACCTTTACCACCCTAAAATAGGGGTAAAGAGGAATTAGTCTCAAAATAGAGGTCAAAGTTGGAGGGCCCCTTCCTCCCCCTCCTTTTACCGTCAGTCTTTATTATATGCGTAGGTGTATTTTCATCCTCACAGTTGGCAGTCATTGGTCTTTCTGACTTCGCCATGAGGTCTCTTTATTCCTCGCCGGAAATGGTACAAAGGAAGCTAAAGCAGTAATTGTCGCCGTTATGTTCATTTCCTATCTTTTGAAATACCTAAAAAAGGCAGTACATAAGCGACGAGTTTGCGCAACTCCTGAGATTTCTCTCTCTCTCTCTCTCTTTTTTAACTGCTCGTTTTTCACTTTAAAGTAATGTATTCCGTGTACCACCCGGTGATGACTAGTCTAGTGAAAAAATTTAGGGAAATAAGCAACAACGGCTGTAGGTTCATTCAACCATACAACCGCTGTAACGCCTTAGCACAGCATTCATTACCACAACAGCCATGACCACTAGAGCTCTACTACTTCTTCCTTTCCTTGTCATCATCGTCCTGGTATCAGGTACTGCCTCTTGTTTATCCATCAACCATTCTCTCTTCAGCAGGTGAAACGGATAAGAGAACGCCGCTGGGTACTATGAGGTTCGGGAAACGTGAGTTCCTAGAGGATGAGGACTACTCCGGCTACGACAAGAGGTCCCTCGATGACGAGGAGACACAGAGAAGCATCAGAGCCCCATTGGGTACCATGCGCTTCGGAAAACGTAATAGACCCTTATTCCGGTCCAATCAATGAAATTATTTATAGGGGCACCGCTAGGCACGATGAGATTTGGTAAAAGGGCCTTTGAAGAGGGTAGGTTCCGTTTATTTTGCAAAGAAATTTATGGTTTCTAGGTCCTTTGGGCACCATGAGATTTGGCAAGCGGGACCCCCTTGGTACGATGCGGTTCGGAAAGTAAATGGATTACTGGAATAAGGATATAATTGTATATCGTTAATAAATGAACTGCTGTTGTTTTTCAATCTTCGAGAAGCTTATTAGATCATTGAAGAACTTCTACCTTCTCCAGAGACATTCTGAGAAAAACATTCGCCTCTAACTACCGCTGCCACCCCCAGGATTCCGTGGAATTCCAGGCATTGAATAATTATTTTAATAGGCCAGCGACTTCTTTGAATTATGGTGAATTTCCGCTTGAATTCAAGAGAGATTCGAGGCTTTGTTTGGTTCCGCCTGAATTCAAAAAGCTCACGTCACATACCGAACTCTCCCACCACTACCACTTTGCAACATTTTGACTCTTCTCTTTTTAGTGGAATTATTTCCAACTGGGATAAGTTTCCACCCGCACGGGGTAACCTTTTTCCGGAAGAAAAACATCAGATTTTTCACAGCTGGTCAACTTCCAGGATTGGTGAGGAATAACACATGTCATAGTAGACTTATATAGTCTACAAACGAAAACGAATAGGCTTAAACGGTTCGATTACTATAAAGCAAGGATAATCCCTTCACAAATAAGACGTCGGTTCCTAACGAAATCATACTTTCCGCATTAAGTCAAAGATTACGTGCTAATGGATTACTGTAGTCGAAAATTCTAGCTGTTTGAGTCTGTTAATCATGTAGATTTCAAAGAGAAGAAGAATTGCGCCAATTTAAAGTTAACCCCAGCCGCTGGTCTAAAAATGTTTTGGTGTCCCCAACCCAGATTGACCACGAGATGGTTGAAGATCTCATAACATAATTTAGCGCGCCATTTTCGCCCCCTAGAGGAATCATTATCACTTTTTGGTTAGTGATCCATTTTCGACGGGTGTCCCCAGAATGCTCTCTAGTTTACCATCAACGGCTATTTCCTACAGGTGTAAGATTGTTTTTTGTTGATGCTCGTTCATTACGTTTGAGAATTCCAGCTGCTGGCACAGTACGAAGAACATGATGCCGATTTTTCTCACATCTCCCCCATTATCCCCGCTAAGGTCTAAAATTTCTCTGGGACGATTCGGAATACACAAATTGACAAACACAGTAGTGGCTCGAGTTTCCCGTTTGCAAATAAAATGAAACAATTCCAAAGATTAGCTCGAAGATCAAGAGTTGCCCTGTCTAAGGATTCAAATTTTCCAAGTTCGACTGTTTTCCCGAAAAGAAAAGGAGATGTTCTTAGAGCGCCAAAGTTTCTGTCAGTCTTCAACAATTTTGTTATTAGAGTGTTGATGTGCGCGGGCGACATGGCTAGTAAAGCTTTCCTTAAAAGTTGAGGTCCAATCCTTTTACCCTGATTGTTTGCCAGACAACTGTATCTTATTCCGCAAAATATTTCGGGCTCAAATAATTCGTAGTATGCTTGCGGAGAATACATCATCTTTTGACGTGGCTCACGTATTCCGAATTCCCAGGTGTGTCTCCCAAAATCTTTTTATAGTATCACCCTGGAGCGTTATTTAGAAACATGTTTTGACAATTTATGTCGGAGTTTGTGTCTGCTGTCCTTTGGTTGCCTCTCCCCCGTTGTAACATGTCACCTTCTTAGGGATGGAGTATGTGACTCAAAAGATGGAGCGGCACGGAAGCCTTTCCATTTTTAACGCAATATTACGTGCTCCGTAGTAGATAGATGCTTCCTCATCCAATCGGTCAACTACCTCATTCCAATTTCAAGAGGCAATTTCTCAGGATGAGAATGCGCGAATACGCTGATTTCGGTCTCCTCAGACAGCTCAGTGCAAACACTTCCACTGTTGTCAGTCAGACCAAAATGAGCTCCTTTGAGCGGGGTAAAGCAATTGTCCTTTGTCTTTTATACAGCTTAGGTGGATTTCCTTTGGGCGCTTCTTCTTCTTATCTTTCAAATTGCTTTTAGGGTAGGGGGAGGAACCAAATTTCTTCCCAGACATCCCCCACACGAAATTTTTCTCAAATTTCACGCTTTAAAAAGAGGTCAAGATCTACCAAACATGCACATCTCGGATTTCGTTTCTTGCCATGACAAATTCTCCACAAGTCTCTTTTCGAACGAGCTGCTCATCCCCGCCAGTTCTCTCTTAAAAAGTGGAAACACGCAATGAAAATTATGCTCTTTCGCCGCAACACTTCAGAAAGGAGGGTCTTTTCTTTGGCGACAGACAATTAATGTGGTCATTTGGAGAGATTTCCAGCGATATTTTTATGGCTCTGGACTTTAGGTTGAACCTCGTTTTTCATGTATCCCAGATGGTGAAACAAGCCCCGCCTCTTTGTCTGATAAACGCTCTCTATAAAATGGCTCAGATTGAAATGGGCGGGCAGGCTCAGCCTACCTCAACCCGACTGTATCCGGAGATTCGGGTCCCCTCATTCCTATTCCAGTACGAGTTTGTTTTCCTGTCCTGTCCTTCTAATGTGCCGGATACATCCATATGCATGTTGGTTAAATCCACCCCCTTTACTAGTCCTCCCTGTCTCTTTCCTTTCTTCTGGTTCAAACTTTCTTTGTAACGCGGCCTTCTTCAGCTCTCCTCGCTACAGTAACTCAAAACAATCTCCCAGGTAAAATGATCAACATCCGCTTCCTTCTGGCCCTCTTGGTTGTGCTTGTCGCCTGCAGCAGTACGGTCTTCGCTGCGCCCAACCGCATCTTGATGCGCTTCGGAAAGCGGGCCGTTGGTGGCATTCCAACAGTGCATTATGGAGGAGAATACGTCCCTGTGGACTATTTTGGGTAAGACAATAAGCCCCGTTTCTAATCCCTAGGTCATACGTCTTCAGAATCCCATATGGTCCCGACAACGACTTTTAGAGATGGAACATCAGTGCGCAAAAAAGACGACGCGATAAGTGAACACGGCAAAGCGCTTCTACCTTGGTGACTAATAAATATTTCCACAGTTAGCGTCTGTTTAATTCAAGCCCGCGTTCGCTAACCCACCTTTTTGATGACCGCGTCAATTTCATGATCGTTGACTCCGACTTCGGAGGACAGGTAGAGGATGTCATCCTTGGTTAGGTAGTAGCGGGCCGGACGGAGGCCGTTCCTGTCCAAGATGGCTCCAATGTAACGCCCGTCTGAGAATGTGAGAAGGGCTGGACCATCCCAAGGTTCCATTGTCATTGCAGCCCATCGGTAGAAGCTCTTTTTCTCCGAGGACATTTCCTAAAGTAACTCATTAAATGAAGTACTCCTAGTCATAAAAACCTCATCCTTTTCCCAAGCCTCGGGAACCATTGTCATCGCGGCTTCGGGCAGAGAACGCTCTCCAGCCTTTACGAGAAACTCGAGGACATTGTCGAAACATCCCGAATCAGTCAGCCCCTAAAAATAAAGTAAGTCTCCTCTTTATAGGGCTTGTCTACCTCTTCAACTACAGGATAGAGTTTGTCCAAATCTTCCTCATACTTGGCACTGTACATCACTCCTTCTCTAGCCCTCATGAGGTTGATATTTCCTCGAAGGGTGTTTATCTCTCCGTTGTGGGCAAGCATTCTGTTGGGTTGAGCCCTGTTCCAACTGGGGAATGTGTTCGTAGAGAAGCGGGAATGTACAAGAGCGATATGGGTCTCAAAGTCGGGATTTCGCAAGTCCTCGTAGTATTTGTACAATTGGTGGGTATTGAATTGCCCCTATAAGATTTCTTTATATTAATTTTAGGATATGTTACCTTGTATACAATGGTGGTGGTACTGAGAGAGCAGACGTAACATTCGACCAACTGTCTGGCCATGTTGTTCACTACCTGCTTCCTCAGAAGGTAGACATTTCTTTCGAATTTGTCCGAGTCAGAGGCAGCATAATCAGCTGATACAAAGACCTAAATCTTTTCTATTAAAACCTTTCTAATTCTTAATGAACCTGGCGTATGAGAGGCTCCGTCTTTCGCGCCTCCTCGCCGATGCAGGTACGGTCGGTCGCTAACTTCCTCCAAGCAATTACTCTAAGATTACAAGCTCGAGCAAGATCGCCAAAAGCTTCCTGAATAGTGAAATACTATAGTAAACAAAATTCAAACAAGAGGTACCTTCGCCTGTTTGTACGAATCCTGGTTCAGGAACAGAATACCGGTAGCGTATTGTCCAAATTGGGGGAGATCAACATTCTCCTGACTGGAAGAAGTATGGGTTTTATGCTGGATACGCTGTTAACTCACTCCTTGACAGATTTTCGATACATGAGATCGGGAATGCTTGTAAGGACACCCGCACCATCTCCTGAATCATTATCGCAGCCACAGGCCCCTCGATGGGCCATCCGTTCCAACATAGTCCGAGCATCGCAAAGAATCTGAAAAGTTCCCCCGTTGTTTTTTTAGGTATTCGATTTCTTAAGACTAAAGAGATTAGCCTGCAAAAGCTTTTAGTCTCCAGCAGACTGCAACCGATGACATCAAAAGAACAGATTTGAAAATTCGAACAAGGCGTGATAAGATCGGTTTGCCGGGAAAAACATGTGTTCTAATTTCTCTTAACTCCACGGCCGGTGGATGAGAAACGGGGGAGTCATAAGGAATAAAAACCAACCTTATGAGTTTGTTTTCCCTGAATCGAGCAGACGAATCCGACTCCGCAGGCATCTCTCTCCAGCTGGGGAAGCCATAAGCCTTCTTCCGCTGCTTCTCGTTGTTGTTCTTTTGTAAGAATTACCATTACTGAAAGAACTTTCCGTCTTAAACTTAGTTAGAAAAGAGAAAGGGGAAGAAGAAGTCACATGGAAGGAAGTCAAAGCGGACTGTCCAAAATACATTTGTTGTCCAAGGGGAAAATGATACGGGGCTAAGTACAACGAACGGGCAGATAAGATGAATGAAAGAGAATGGATAAAGAGCGAATGTAGGCTATTTCTGAACGCACTTTGCGGTATTAAGAAGAAGATTTTGAAAATATGAGATGGCGCGGGAAATGTACACGGCGTCAACAAGAGGTTCACCCCGTATCGAGAGACAAGAGAAGATTTATCACAACAAGTTTGTTTTTCTCTCTCTTGGAACGAATACTGCAAAAGAACAGGGTGACCAGCGGCTCATAGACGCCCTTTCGGATGTTCTGTCGTTCCAGTCGGCTGTTTACACATCCAGCCACACAGAAAGAAGAGAGAGATTGAGATATCTGGCCAAATGTTACAACGTCGGCTCATTTGGTACCTTTTGTTCTTCCCGGACTGGCGAACTTCCTAGGAGACCTCTAGAAAAGATGGCAAATAGAGCCTTTCTTCATCAATATTGCATTCGGGGAGTAATCTCTTCAGACAATTGATGTTCTTCCTCTTCGCGAAGAGGAAGAGCTGATGGGAAAAATAACAGAACTTTTAAAGAGAGGCGGATGTACTTTGTAAAGATGACAGGCCCCCTATTTCCATGAAAAAGGTCGACGGGGAACTAGTAAGCCGAGGGAAAACGTGCAATATGAAAAGAAAGAGCTACCTAGGGCCGCGAGTGACAAATAAAATGCTGACAGACGGCTTCGTGGGATATGCTAAGTGGAGAAGCGAAGGATGCATGAAACAAAAGCGACAGCGATGTAATTAATTCGAAATGAAAGCAGAAGCTTGGAACGCTTTCACCTTTTGAGTTCACATAACCAAAATGATTACCGGAGATCAAAATTGGACGGAGCGAGAATAAAACTCATTGGAAAAACAATTTGGACCAAATACTGACTGTTCTTTTTATTTTGGTTCTGTTTGTTGTGGGAAATAGGAAAGACCTATTCCCGTGAAGTGGGAACAGGAGGCGACGACCTATTTTTGCTCTCCCATCAACTTAACCAAAACAACAGGCCAAAAACTGTAAAACAAAAGACGTAGATGCTGATGGGAGTTCTAGAAGGACATCCTGAGCAAGGCTGTCCAAAGATCAACTGACCAGACCGACGGGTCACCCACGTGGACTCCACATGGGTGTAAAGATAAGCCAGGATGAATAGGAACGGGAATACTGGGAGAAATTTAAAACTTCTGCTTAAAATTCTTAAAGCTTTTCTTCAAGATGAACCCAGTTAAATATTAAACGTTCCCAAAAAAGCAGGTTTTCGATGAAGTTGAAAAATAAAAATATCATGATAAAGGTCAGACAGGCGAATGGATGATCAGGGAGAACGAACTCTGAGCGGGAACGAGAGAACAAGAGAGAGCAGCAGGAGGTCATGAGACAGACGGAGAGAGAGCACGATGCGAAAATACAATTATCGAACGTGATGTTTTACGCAACACCGTTAATATTTAATTTAGCAGATGGACATAGGCGATATTTGATATTCTATCTCTCCCGGCGGATTTTGCTTTTAGAATAGGCGCATATCTTATGCTGAAAAGAAGTCCTGCAACCTCTCGGCTTTCCTGCTCCAAGGCGTTTCTTTCGATTAAAGTACCCTCACTGCTTATCGCAATGGTCACTCTTATCGTAGACTCAAGTTGAGCAATTTAACTAGGTTCATTTGTCAAAAATGTTATCAACGAGCGAAGACATTAATCTATAGGAATAAATGAAACGAACGGGGAGGTATTAAACGTTTCCACAATAAATAAACAATCGATTTCGGTCTAGAAAAGCTGTATTTTATCCAAGAATAAAGCTGTCCCTAAAATAAACAAGCTAAATTCATTAAATCTTTAAGAGGAAGCCCCCGCGCTTAATAGAAGAGAGACTACAAATTGGTGGTCAAAACATCCTGGTCAGTGATCGATATGTGTCCCTCGGAGGTAATGCTAGGAGGGGAAAGGCTGTCCGGACGGCGCATGCCATTTTTTGAGCCAGCTTAGTAAAGACAAATAGAGGGAAAGTCCTTTCGTGGCATTCTACCCGCCAAATGAGTTAATTTAAAAGGAGGGGCCCTTAAACGTCTCTGAATTCCCTCCGCACTCGCAATTAAAAGCGTCCTCGATTTCGGAAGATTATCTTAATCCTCCTCTATATTGATCTATAATGTTTTGCTAGCTTTTAAAAAAGAGCGTTATTTGTTGCCTGGCGCCACGACTAGTAAATGTTGGGGCTAGAACAATGCCACGCTATTTCCTCTAGGCGCTTTCCATTAAAAACAAACTTGAAATAGTAGGACTAGCGCCCAAATAAAGAGAAACGGGGGAATTGCCAGTGAGATAGAAACAATTGTGGACGCGTTGAACGGACAAAAATCACAATGTAACGATCGGGGTAAGGTTTTATAGCTGGAAAAATGGGCGAACTTTACTCTTCTCCCCGTTTCCCTGTCAAACTTGATTTGTATCAATACATAAGCATCTCTACCATGAGCGAAAGGCCAGAAAAAAGTGATCGGATTGATTCTTTCCGTTTGAATCGTATTTGTTCCTTTTTCCACCTTTCCTTTTCCGTTTTTTGATGTTTTATTCCGCCTCATTCCACAAATTACAAAGCTCAACCCCTGTATATTAATCAGAATAGTTGTTTGAACTCTTCCACCGATTTGTATTCACAAGCCGCCATTTCAAACTACATTTTGGCATACGGTAGAGATAGCGCCGCACGTTTTCGAACGAACGCCGTTCGTCTCACGTTGTCCCTAAATTTAGCATAGTCAGCATGATAAACATTTTAAAACATTCGTAATTATGTAAACTATCTTTTTAATTATCTACACAGCGTTCAGATAAATTCAGACAGTGGGAAAAGTGCTTACGTTAAAAAATTGACGCAATTTGAGTCAGGGAGAATTCGAATAATTTGACTAAAACTCATCATGCTGGTCAGCAGTAAACTCTTTCTGTGATAGTTTCTTTTCTTAAAGATTTTTGTTTTGATTTGCAAATGTACTAGGAAAATGTATAACCTATTCAGCTTTTCATAATTTATTGATTGGCGGGTTGAGTGTTTGCCTATATCACACTTCTGTTCAACTACCTCACGAAAAATCTCTCTCACTTCTAGTTTCAATTTTCTAACCAATTCTAAAGTTTGTTCTCTAAATGTTTTTATTTTATCGAGTAAAACATGTGTACTTTTCAGGGAAAATGGACCTTCGACGATTTGGTCCAGACCAGCCGATTCGAATCAGCCCGACACATGACTACGAACCATCTGCACCAAGGTTTGTACAATGGGCTTACTCATCTTGTTCTCCCTTTCAGTCCCGATTCCATTGCTGCTTCGCCAATGATCTCGGCGAGAATGTCCGATTGTGCTGAAATGCCATTGGAGTCAGACGATGTGGGTATTTTTAACTAGTGCCCGATACAGACTGCGGAACGACTTGAATAGTCTCCTGGCCGGCTCTGACATTGCAGGATTCCAGACCAGATGAACGAGTTTGTAGTTTTTATATGTATATGATGAAACCTCCACGCGAGCTCATTTGAACCGAAACTTATGGTAGGAAAGAAGAGGGACCAATATATGACTTACCCTTCGAAATTAATGACTAACCCCAACCCAATCAAGTTGCAATTACTCTTGGAATTGAAAAATTGGGGGTAAGACAACACACCCCCACAGTGGTTTAAAAGTCGAGAGCTCATATTTCTATCACATTAAAATTAGTTATTAATCAATTCCGTTTACTCTACAGCTAGGAACGGTGAGCAACCCCATTGCATAAAATTCTCATAAAATGGATTCAAATTAATGAATAGCATCCCATTCCTTGGAACGAGTTGCTGTATAAACCCCCTACTATCTTAATTCGAATTCTCAAAATTATAGTTTAGTAGATTGATATTGTATAGCGAGACGTTCAAAAAGATCTGTTGTTCTCCGCCTAGTGCAGTTCCAGACTTCTCACGATATCGCATAAAGGGCTCATCGTTAATGCCCCTAATAAAAACAGTTTTTTATATTTCATTCATCCTATTCACGGTGCCCGAAAAAATGACTCTGCACTTTATTATCTCGAGAGGGATGGTTTATCGCAGTGTCTATATTAATATTCGGTGAGAATCATAGACATCCGCTCCCCGCCCACAGCTTGCCTGTATATGTCGGGTTGTTGGTGTGGGCCAGTGTTGTCTGAAATTGTCTCTCTGACATCTCATCACATCTCCCATTTATCTGCTTCATTGCAGGGCGACGCCTGCAGTTACGCCAGTCGACGTTCGACGTTCAGTACCAGAATGGAATATATCGATTTGACTAAGGACGCGGAGTTCCAGAAGAAGAATCCGGAACTTTATAAGCTTTATATTGTAAAGACACGTTTATTTTAACATTCTGTTCCTTCTTTAGGTTAATTCGAAGCTTCTGGCTAGTGATAAGGGCGAAGGATCTCCAAGTGGACGGGACACTGACCATCTTGTGGCTGTGGTCGAAGAGATCCGTGAAGTTTACCGCGAGCTTCGTGAACTTAGGGTTCGTTATAGATTACTTTCATTTTAATTTAAAAATACAGAAGCTTCTCCGTCAGCAGCAGAAGTACAGCGAAAAGCTGAGTGATGAAAATCGGCAGATCAGAGAAAATTGGGGCAAGATCTATGCCCAGGCCGAGCAGGAAGAGGAATACATCAGCAACACTCTCCTTAAGAGAATTCATCAGCTAAAAAGCGAAAAGGAGATGCTTGCCCAGCGTTATGAGACCGAGATGATCACTGCCAACAACGACCTCCAGAAGACGATTAACCAGCTGCAGTCGGAGAGGGACATGCTCGAGGGAAAGCTCAAGAAGGAACACACTTCATTCGTAGACGGACTTCTCAAGCGCATTCGTAATATGGAAAAGGATATCGACGGGTTTCGCCAAAATATCGATCGCCTCCGTGCGGAGAAAATCGATCAGGAGAATGCACTGGAACATGAGCAGGAACTGCTTTTTAACACTTTGGGCAAGCAACTGGATCAGATCAATTCCGAGAAAAAGTATAATTTAATTTCTTTCGAATTAGATACTATGGATTTTCAGGACTATGCAAGTCAGCCTCGAGAAAGCTTGTCGTTTGGGCTACATCGATCCTGATATGAATATGGCTGTGTTGCATCCTCCTCCTCTCGTTTTCAAGGAGCAGCTGCATAATTGTAATGGGGAGGTCATGCGCCTTCGAGTTCAGCTGAAGCGCGCGGAGGGTCAAATTAATGAAATAAAAGAACGTGAAGCATCCAGTAAGAACGAATCCTTCAACATTGAACCTTTCCTTTTCCAGAAGACGCTAAGATTCGTAATCTCGAAGAGCACAACAAGCATCTGAAGTGGTACAAGGACCGCTATCACAAGATGCGCCACATGTTCGACACTGAGGCTCCTCCCGAGATGTCGCCTGAACCGTCTCATCCTATTCTGATGAATCGCATCGACAATATGGGACCACCATCAGTTCCTCCCACGCCTCGCAGTATTGACAACTGTACGTTTCCCCACTGTTTATTAGGCACTATCACGTGTGGGTGTATACGAAAAGGGTAACAGACGGACTGTCCGGGGACTGAGTGGTCAACAAAAACACTGGAGCCGGATCTGTTTTGAGGGTTTGAGGCTTAACATTTCCAATGAATAGCCAGGGATCTTGGCTTAGGTCGTGCACTAAAGGGTGATTTATTTTTAAAGGCAGCAAACTTCTGATATGTACGGTAAACAAACTGTCTAGTCTGGCAATGGTCTCTAAACGATTTTCTTGTATTTTATAAGAGAGTGGGCCATAATGTAAAAAACTCAGATGCAGAGTTAAACAAATGTACACACCTTCTGTTATGGGGGCACGGTTTTTATTGGTGACGGACGCAAAAATATAACAGTATGCTTACAGTGTGAGGAAGGAACGAGGCATCAGTGCAAAGAAAGGCTACGGTTATTCATAGTGTTTCAAACTGCCCGTCGAGAGTGGCTTCTACATAAAGAAAAATGTGAAGATAACTGTCTTTCAGCTTCCGACATGGACGAGACTGCTTCCTACCCTGCATCGGTCGACATGAACTGAAGATCCCTTCGATCCCGTTTGTCTAGGCACAAAACATACCGAACGGTTTCACTTCTCTATATCATTCCTTCCTATCCGCTTCATAGTTACCACCAGTACACAAAGAAAACTCATCTGTTTCTCACTTAGTCTTCTCAAGTATAGCATAACTCTCGGATTCCTTTAGACTCTCTAGTTCCCTTCTCCTCATAGGAGCCCCTCTAACCCACCCGGTTATGACAATTGTAGACATGTAAAATGACATTCACTATTGCAGGTTTTATCTAAACCGGTAAGCGCCTTTATCCACTTTTCCTCTTTTTCCTTCGAATCCCATATTTGTGCGTATATTGTGTAATCTTTTCCCTCCACCACATTTGCCTTCGTGCCTATATTCTTTCTTTTATCCCCATATTTCTTCGCCTACTTCATGTGCAGACATTTTTAATGTGCAATGAATTTTCTTGTGGGCTGTTCAATTTTCTTTTGTGATTTATGGAAATAGACCCTGTTTTATGGAGTCCATCTCGGCGTCTGGAATTACGTAGGCGATTTATATGACAGATGACGTGCGGGAGATGGCCTTTTTCTGTTCCCTTTGATGAAGTGGCGAAGCCCCTTGTACCAGCTACCAATTTAGGTTAGCTGCGGGGCACTAAGTCAAGGACGTTTCATACTTACGAGGAATTTGGTCACTTTTCTTTATTTTCCTGCAAGTTTTAGGAAAAAGGTTTTTTGGTCAACGCGCTTGAATGACCAGTGACTGAGTGGGACTAGCTGCGTGCCACCTATGGTTGACGCTCCTTGGGAACTCTTGAATTTTTACCGAGGTTTAGAAGTCAGTGCTTTGATGATGGGCAAGCGGCCCGTTTGATCTTTTGTCGCGCTTGACGAGGCCAGTTCTTTTATTTCTCAGATGTTCCTCTTTGCAAAGGGCACGTTTTTAGCCAGGAGCACATGTTGCAAAGATTTCAACCCACCTATTGCTCGCTGTTCGGGGTAGGCCGAGTTCGGGGGGTGACCTGTAAAACTTGCGGGTCGCAATGGGTTTAGATCCTAAGGTCCTTTTGGCGTGCTCCTAAAATTATTTGATTACTGGTGACTCAAATCTAATTCAGGTTCACGTCCCGATGTTCTTGGCCTGAACCAGGGTGTAGTTGGAAGAGCCTATAGTAAACATCTGAAATATTTGAAAGATGCCCTAAAATAAAGAAAACATCTAAAATCGATTTCCCTCACAGTCCGGTCCCCACTGTAATCTCTATATTTCCAGTAAATCAAGTACCCGTTCCGCTTGAACCACTCCGTAGAGTTTTTGTCCCTCTTACCTAAAGAACAGCACTTGTAACCCTTGGACCGGTAAAATTCTGCTGCCATTGTTAAGAGAACCATTTCATTGAAATAATCCCCTTGCTTTGTCGCCGGCGGGAGGGATATACAATTGTTCAATGGAACGTTAACCTTGTTCAAGGCGAACGCCACCTTAAATCAAGGTCCTGTCGTTGTTTTCTGTCTTTTTAGAAAATTTCTTGTACTAGGTCTCATGATGTTATTGGGAAAAGTTTAAAGGTTATCCTCATGACAAACTTTAGTCTTACTTTTTCTAGTTAAAGCTGATCAAATTGGGTAATTGAATCAGTTTGTGGAAAGGGGGAAAAGAGGGCTACCATGTTACTTTGATCCAATCTTTACCATGACTTTTTAAAATAGTACTTTTGGCCAAAAAAGGGACGCTTAGTGGAACCTGAAAACAGGGAGTACACACCATGATCAAACCAGCTTATAAGCATTTACTGTGTAGGGGAGAAACCTGTTTATCACAACTTTTGGCAATTTAAAAGTAACGTCAGCTGGTTGAAGTCTGTTCGGAGCTTTTTTCCCAGCGCTCATCCATGTTTGTAACATCTGTTGTTAGTGAAAAATAACCCAAACACACTGGACAACAGTGTAGTAGTTCCACTGTTCTTTCGAAGCTCGTCACACTCTCTCAATATTTTCTTTCCCCCTTTTCCCTCCAATTAGCTTCAATTCTCAATTCTGTGCCCCTTCCAATAGCACCTTATCTATGAGATAAAATGGTGAAGAGAATTTAAGGAGAGGGTGGTGAAAAGGTGGACAATCTCCGTGCCCTTTTAGTGAAGGCCACCAGTCCCCCTCTTGTACCAATGGTTCAAAATTGGCGGAAAGGACAGCGCCAACCGTTCTCTTCGTCTCACTCTAAGGTCTTTTTTCTCCAGAAGAATTACAGCTTTCCCTTCCGGAGAGGGAGAAATCTCATTCCCATTTCCCCCGCTATTCGACCTTTCTACTAGACCGTTTTGTCTGCTTAGACAATCTCAGCCGGACCAATTTCGCAAATGGTTGTGAGATCTCCGCAACCATCGCTTTTCTCAGAATGATTCACATGCCCCAGATTTCTTTCTTATCTGACGAAATACATTGTGTGACCAACAGCTGTTGATAATCACCGACTGATCCAGTATTCCATGTGACCTGAATTTTGTTCTTATGTAGTAAAAACCGGGCGGCGACTGTTCTCTCTTCTCTGTTTCCCCCGTTAGGAGGGGAAGCCATGGAACCCCGTTCTTATCCTAATAGAAAGTAGTCATTCATATCATCAAAACACAAAGCACCGCGCTCTTGTATTACACGTCATATAAGCACGTTGTAGACCACAAATCGACTTCCCTCTTAGCTCTTGACCTTGCCGTTTACCCTGTTATTTTGGTCGTTTCAGACAGAGACATGAAAATAGAAGAAATACGCTCAAGACGCCTTCGTACCATTTTTGAGGAACAGGAAAAGGCCGCTAAGTTTGCCTCAACTGCCACTGGATTCATAATGTAAGTGTTTGACTTCCTTCTTAGAAAGCAAATTATTCAGGTCCATTTGTTTCTTCGTCCTTCCCGTAGTCTGGTCAAGCATGTTCCATCTCCTACCCGTTTCTGCTCCCGCCTGCCAACAACAAAGCCATCCCCATGATCCTTGGGGAGGATTTACAGATCTTTAAAGTCTTGTTTAATATTCCAATTAGGCCAATCGGGTCCATTGTAGATAATCTTCTCCTTCCCCAAATGTGTGAACTGCAATACAAGTAGTTATCGGGTTTTCCGTTTCAGCAAAGTCCGACTAAAATCTAGATCTCGTCGCTTTCTGTACCACTGATAGTTTATTAATATTGTTTATAATAAACATTTCGTCAAAGGCAATAAATAGTTTTATACAAGCACATAGAGCGGGAACTGCGAATGCAGCTAACCCGTAAAAAAGGCAAAACAAAAAACAAATTTGAACTGTTGAAATGGTTAATAAGCGTTGTTGTCATCCTGTCGTCGTTTACCGGAAAATCTTCTCCATAGGATATCGAACCGTAATAAAGGCTGCTTCAACATCTGCCCATTTGTTAGGCGTTCTCGCGCTTCTCGAAGATCCTCCGTCGTCTCATCAAGCTCCTTCTTTTCACGGATCGTCGGCCACACTCGAAACCTTTCTGCAAAAACAATAGGTCTCTTTTTGCTCTTTTGATTTTAACCTTTAGGGAGAGGAAAGAGGGAACTTCTCAACCCATCGAGTAGTGGATTAGTTGTCTACGCGAGCAGAGGAAAAAGCGCATCATTACCCTTTCCCCTGAACATATGATCTCATTCCGAGTCCCTTGTGTTTATGAGAAGCTTGTACAGTGAGCACGACTCCAGTGAATTCGACCAAAAATGAAATTGTGCACTTGGTTAATCCGTGCCCTCTTAGAGGTTGTTTACAGTAAGTTTAGTGATAACGTCGGTTCCAGAGGGTTTAACTTTCGGACGATCAAAGACTACTGGTTTATCTTTTTTAGCAGCCTATGCCGGTTTCGCGCAATAACTCGCTTTGATCTTAACCTTCCAAGTGCAATGCCGGTCAGCTGAGTGGCACGGTGAACTGGTACAAAGCGGTCAAACGATATCACATGGCAACTCGAGATGCGATCTCTAACGGTCAACCGTTCCACGGCTGACGTAACTGAAGGCCGGCCATCCATCAGCTGGGGGTAAGAAGAAAGGTTAACTAAACTCACTGTCAATTCCATCTGTAAGGATTGGGGAGAAATAATCTATGGAGACGGCGGATACTGTAAGACTGAGGATGAAGCTGAGGACGAGGCTCCATCGGTCCATTTGCCTGGAAACTCGAGTCGAAATAAATAGGGCCACGAGGATTAACACCAGAAAAGAGGAGCTTTAGTGATATCATATATGGATAAAAAAGAAAGGTCAGGGTCTTCAGACAGGGTGGCACGTAAGCCAAGCCCTGTAACATTTCATAAATTAAACATCGTACAGTAGAAAGCATAAAAGAGGCTCTTTTAGATGGTAGACACCTGGAAGACAAAGAGGAATAAAAGGACAGATGTGGTTCCCCAACGGATAATATGTTTTGAAATTTATCCCCCTTCATAATCAGATCCTAATTGACAATGGGAAAGAGGAAGAGGCTGAATTAAAACTAGGAAGAGGTTCGGATAGCGTCATCCCACGTTAACTATTCCGTGGATCGTGGGAAAAAGTAAATTGGAGCTTGACCATCATCTTTACTCTCCTTCCATATTTCAGTGGTCCCGAAGAGAAAATGGAAGTCTAAAGAGATGAAGTTCGTTGAAGTTCACTGAGTCTGATCAAGCATTTTATTATCTAAGCGTCAACAATGATTAGCTCCCTAAAACAGGACCTCACTCAAACGTTTCTTTGCAGTGGTTATCAGACTAGATTCACTATTACCGTCCCAAGCTTTTCATTATCTACCTAAACAGTTATTATCTATTCTAAGTGGTTTCTAAAGCGACTGGCTTCCTTAGAAATCGAGACAACATTATAAAGAGTAATAGCATGCCAGAGTTCATGGTGCTCTCTTCGTCTTCTAATCTTTATCCTTAATTGTTAACCCCTTCCGTTTTTGCAAGCAACTGGGGTCAGGAACCGTGGGAGATCATAGAAAGGACAATGCATTCAAGAGAGGACGTCACAGCTTAAAATAATCAGTACGTGATCAGGACGGTTCCATGCTAGAGTACATAGCCAAAGTCTCTACTCAAATGGGCTAAATCATCACAGGACTAAATCATCACGAGGCGTAGAAAAATGGAAGAATATAAATTGTCTTCTAAAGATAGTCTATCTCTAATTAGGCTATTCTTTAGCCATACTTAACAGTCGTCATCCATTGACCACCGGAGTGATTAGAAGGATGAATGAAGTATTCCCGACCTGTTCAGACGGATCACTTTGATGTACACAGTTTATTAAGGTTATTAGATTGCACAATATGACCCACACAAAGAAAGAAGGGATAAATGTTGTTGTTTGAAAGAATGAGCGGCTTGGAAATGCTTAATTGGGAACAGAAGACGGGCTGACCTTTGTCGGCTCAGTGGTGCGCGACTTATGGGGAAGAATTAATTAGAAAGACAGCTAGAACTGTGTGGATATTAACAGCGGCTGTCATACTTTTGAGACAATGCCGAGCGGGGTTCAAATAAGCAGAAGGATTTGTCTCATTTTCAATGAATTATTGCCTAGTTATACCTCGCAAAATGGGAGAAGAGAACATAAGGTATTTGGGAAGAGGAAAGGAAATTTTAAAAGTAGGAGTGAGGGACGAATAAGTCTAAAACGGAGGTTAGGTAGCTGACACCGGTGGGTAGCTCTCTTCCGTAGCTGAACGCATCCGTGAACATGTACTTCTTGAAGAAGGAGGATATCCCTTTGTAGGTGTTGAAGAAAGACTGCTGGAGGACTTTCACCCCCAGGTTAGAGTGACAGGAGGCCAGCACTCCATTTACAATAATGTCTCCTGTTGTAGTCAAGGGGGCGTAGATTCCTTTCCTTTGGACCTATAACTTTTCAATTACTATCAAATGAAGGATACTGTACCTTGTCCAGTCGGGTCACTTTCTTCTGGGTCAGTCCTCTGTTTCCCTCTATAACGTGGACACAGTCTCCCAATTGAACCTCCTTAAAAAGTCTTTCGCTGCTGTGAAGGGATTCTTACCTTCGCCGCGATGATTTTGGCATTCTCCGGCCCACAATTAGAAACATAGATCAAGTGGTTCGCCGTAAGTTCCAAAGAATGTTTTTCCTGGAAATGAACAATTTACAAAAGAGATTGTCTATATACCGCAGTGATCTTCAGGAACTCAGCTTCTTCATCTTCCAAGTGATGTAAAAACATAACCACAGGAGAGTAATTGATGAAACTTTCGTCGATGGTCATCACCAGATCTCCTACTTCCAATTCTTCCATGGTTTTTGCTCCTTTATCTGTTTCCACCTGAAATAATCAGTGAAACGAAAGATGTCGTCTGTACCATAGTCTTTCCACTGAAGCACTGCATATTACCAAAGATGCCGTTTAACCCTCCCAACCCTGCTGCTCCCGGGTAGGATGGATAAGATGGAGCGTACGCCGGCTGAGCAGCAGGTTGGTATGCGGGCTGATAGGCTGGCTGGTACGACGGCTGGTAAGACGGCATATACACTTGCTGCTGCTGCTGCTGCTGCAATGCTGCATTCGGATCAGGCTGAGGAGGCTGCGGCATCGGTGGTTGTACTGGAAAGTTTATACTGTTAATAGGAAAAATGGGGATCTTACCGTATGCACTCTCCGCAGGAGGGGCTATATAGTTATTTGGAGCAACCTGCGGAACCTGATAAGCATCACTGTTCATGGCTGCAAGTATCTGTTGAGGAGCAACGTAGGTATCACCTGGAGCCGGCGCGGGCATTGGAATGTAGTTCTGTTGTTGAGTTACGACAGCAGGGTTAGGTGGAGGTAATGGTCCTGTTTCAGATTTTTGGTAGGTATGGTCGGTGACGTAAGGCATTTGGACAATCATCTTCGAACCCGAAGTCCTCGGACCAGTTGGGGATTGAACTATGACCATGTCGGGTTCGGAACCGGTGTTGTCAACTACTTGGAGTTCTTCAGCTCCCTGGAAAAAAGCCGTGAACACTGAGGACGTAAACGGGGACCGTACGGTGTATACAGGCTCAACTCCTTCCATTGTGTTCTCTGCAGCGAATTGTTTCACTTTCGGCGATTCGTAAGCAATTGGCCAAAGAACATTTCCTGTTCGGACGCGATTTCGGGGCTTTCTAAAACATTCTCCTCCTATTTGACAGGATCTTTCCGGAACATACAAAAGTTCGTATCGCTTCCTCGGTGCGTAATATTCCGTATCATAATCGTCATAATAATAGTCTTCCATCAGTCTTCTGTACGCTGGTCTTCTTCTCAAACCATATGGCCGAGAGCGATGAATGGGGCCGCCTCGAGCGAAAGCAGGGCGTCGTCCGTAGCGAGCCGGAAATCTACAGAACAATTAGTTGCTATTAAACGGGGGAAAATGTTGCGGATGTACCCGTAATATGTGTCCTTGTCAGGTCCCTGGTAACCCAATCTTCTCTTGTTTCTGGATAGAAAGGGAGCGTCATCTTCCGACTCCTCATCTTAAAAAACTTGTATGGGTAGAAGAAAACAAACCTCCATCGACTTGGCAAGGGATGCGAACTACAGTAATTTCATATTTCACACTGAAAATAATACCTTTAGAAGTTGAAGGGTCACCTACTC
Organism: Oscheius dolichura; assembly: GCA_932521035.1. Lineage (NCBI taxonomy): Eukaryota > Metazoa > Nematoda > Chromadorea > Rhabditida > Rhabditidae > Oscheius > Oscheius dolichura. The sequence continues at coordinate 7,768,825 of OW051497.1, read as the reverse complement.
TCCAAGTTCCACTTTCTTCTTGACTTCTTTGATCAAATCAAAGGCCCCTTGCCCATTCTCCCTTGTGACAGTACCTCCAGAAAACCTAAACCTTGGATTAACAATACTATCTAGATAACTTACTCTTCATTGTAATTGAGAACAATGGTCCTGACTGGAGTGGCGTGCTTTAGTCCCCTGTAGGTACAGCATTTGGTCTTCAATCTGAGTGGACCGTATTGCTTTTATTAGCCAAAAGCTTACGTGACGTGCGTCCCGTTGCTGAATTCCATAAACCCTCCTGTCCATTGTATTGGTCCATTACAAACGGTTTCTTTATATCCTTCACATGTCTATAAAATATAAGATGAATTTTCGAAGACACTTTTCCACTTGCCGCGGCCTACTTCCCGTACAACTGATCCTTTAATTGCGCCCTTTGAAAGAAGAGTTATGACCCCTGTCGCCGCACTTATGAGGGTACTTACTTACCACGGTGAAGTCCTTATTGTGGGCTTGAGAAGGTCCTCGCCTGTCGCCTTTGGAGTAGTCGTCGCCCAGGCACGACGGAGAAGCACAATAGAGGTCTGTAAAAAGTTCACCTTTAATGTTTGGGCCGACTTTCAAACTGTGTCGTAGCAATTGTTCAGCGGAGGCAGTGAACATGAGAATAGGAGGGAATTACTTGAGGAACTACTGTTTACAAGTCAATGTTGACACGGAAAGTTCTCAAAACACTGACTTTAGAAATCATTAGAGTTTCTCCTCTTGTATCGCTGGTTGCAAAAGTTCTTACCTTGCGAATAGGAGAAACAACCTCGAGATGTTAAATAATTTCATGAATTATTTATATTTCAAGTAAGAATGTAAGACAGCGAAAGAAAGATCAAAGTTAGTAGAACAGTACTGCGTTTCGCCTTACTGCATGAACTGTTACTTTGTAAACAAAAACCTATGGAATGGAGGAAAAGATGTGAAAGACATCGGAGAGCACCAGATTTAAGAAAAGTTGTAGTGGCTCACCTGGATTCCCTCGCCCGCTGACAGTAAGCTTATAGGGAATAGATTCAGTGTCACAGGACCCTCGATCGGTAAACTCTCGTAGTGAAGAAGCTGCTGTACAGCCGAATAGGAATAGAAGACGCTGCATCAAGTGACCACCACCCGTCTGCGAATGGAACTCTCCGCTATTCAAATTGGCTAAAAAAAGTAGCAACGTCAACTGTTCGCCAGTTGTTCACAAGGAAAAATGCCAGGTGTCAAGTGCTGTCCTGACTGCGAACCGTATTTATACAGAAACTCCCGCGGGCTACCGTTTTTCGAAAGGAGGGGCGGTCGCAAATCCTCTAATTGCAGCAACACATAGAGGAGCACGACCCGAAATTTCACGGGACGGGATGAGGAGAGAGCGAGAGGGAGAATTCAATGAGATGTTTGAGTAGCGTTGATAGAAGAATACGGAGGGTCCATCGAAACAGTAGGGCAATTAGAGGAAGCAAGTCGTCTCGTATAGGAAGCTGCTGGTTGTTTACTGTTTTTTTGCTCGACAACTCAAAATCTTTCAATACAACGTGTAACACTTTTTACCTCTTCAGATCGGTTAACCAACCTTACAAAACACATGAAATATGAAATACATAGATAATTATTTCAGGCCAGAGGAGCGAACAGTTACCGAAATATTAAAGGATACTCATTATGAAGGCAATTGGCACAAGTCATTCAAACATTCAATTTTTCCAACTCGATTTGACCTGGCGTCTACATTTCTTATCTTTTCGCGACTTCCTGATTACGCACTGTTTTCAGTGCTCTTTTCCGATTGCTGTCTTCTTACCGGGCAGAAGCATTCGTTTTTCGCTGATTTGGAAGATCCTCTAATGCTCTTGGCAAGAGACCTTCTCAAGGTGAAGTACCCATTAGTTCTTTTTCTGACCTAGTGTCATAGCATTATCGGGAATTGACTAATATGACACATTCGTGCAAGGATTCCCGTGCAGCAGACAATTAAATTAGCGTTTTTACTTCCCCGGTAAGGGTCAACTGTCTAGCGGCGGAAGAAGATAGCAATTTAGTGAACAGTAAGGCAGCGAATAGAAGAGAAAACTTGTAATAATTGCAGTGATCCACACAGGCGGAAATACGAGGGCGTTCCAGAGAGTCATAACCACTGATTGTTTCATACAGTTACGGTGAGGATGTTTCCTCAAGACAAATCTAGTCCGATCTACCTGTTTTCCCACGCCTTTCTAGCTAAAGAACATGTCAAAAGCTAGGCGGCCACTCTCGCCCCTCCGCCTAAGGACGAGTTCAACCAGGAATAAAGAACGCTTGGATCCCTCCGACTATGACGCACCTAGCGCCCTTTATACAGGGGGTCGTCTTCAAACGTGGTCTGTGAACAGGGTTGTCACTTTTTCCTTCATCCAGGTGAGGGATGGTGAATTGTGAGAAATGTCGGGATATATGAAGTGAGGCCAAAGAAGAAGGCCCGAGAGATTGATTCCGTCTTTTTTCTTATCTGTTCAGAGACCAAGATATTACTGACCACGGACGGAATTTTAGACGTAGACAACTAAAAGGAACCGACTGTTTAGTTTCCGATGTCTTAATTGACGTCCATTTGTCCGTATCCTGCCCTCACTCTCGAACTTTCATCTTTTGGAACGCTTAGGCCTTCCTAATAGTTCAAATGTACCGTAACCCTTTAAAGGTCAGCGCGAGGAATGACGAGCACTTTGACCAACTTGATCTTCTTCCATTAAGCGCGTATCCTGTATTCAAATTAGCAAGCACCATAGCGGCTATGCCTTATTCAAAGGGTTTAATAAGCCGCCATTTCCACTTGCAGCTTCGGGATAGATTAATGCCGATCTTCGTCCTGACCAACCGGGGCTTTTAGGCCATTTTATCCTGTGTGGCGTCGATTTTTTCCGCTTCTTTTTGTCCCGGGTCTTAAATGATTCAATGAGAGAAGAAGGGGAACTATTTATCAACCCCGATGGGTTAAAAAGATAACAGTTATTATACATGGTGAGACCAACACGATTTGTAGCATATTCCACGTAAAGATACAGTATATTAGAAACAGGAAAGCATGGGTTAATTACTTCTCGGGATTAAAATAACCGATGTTAGATGTTACCAGACAGTTTGTTAACTAAGTTGCCGACTGCGTTTCTGCGGTTTTCGTTTTCGGACTTTTTTCGCTCACCAAGACGTCGGAAGGGAAGCTGAGAGTCTGTTATTCTATAAGTTGGCACTGTAACGTATTCTCGAGAGGTTAAAACCTGCTGTAACCGGAAATATCTACAGTTTCGCCCTCCTTTCCAGACGATCCACTGGGAGCAGAAGAATTCGACTCAGAAGACTCGTGAGACTGGCTGAAACGATTATTATTCTTTGTTGAAAATGAAGGATACTCACTTTCTAATCAGCGGATCTCTTTCTAATGAAATAGGACTGCGAGAAGAGGTGAAACCATGGTTCGATTTACCATTCATCAAGAAATTGGAGACCTTATCGTTCAGAGATCCTTGTGATATCCTAAAACGACACTTATAATCTACTGTAAGTCATTCGCGACCTCGTCATAGTTGGCGGAAATATGAACTTGGACTTCGGAGACGAGTCAAGTGATCCGACGTTGACATAAAAATGACTGTACTTCGATTGATCTAAATCCGCCTGGGGTTAGTTTAAACATTCTTCGAACCAATAGGGATCGAATACTGGGAGTCTCCCAGATGCCAAGCAGGAGAACCGATCGCCGAGTCTATCGAAGGCGCTACTATAGAACTGATGTGTCTCTGCTCTATATCTGCGTAATTTCTTGAATCGGAACTTGGATCTAAAGCTTTATTTGTATATGTCACAGTTTTCTTTTCAACCTGTATGTTGGCGGAACAATTTCTGAGGAATTGAATAATGGTGATATGTTTGACGGCTCGGACCTAGCAGACTGTCCGTCTCTGCCAATTGGGGGGCATCCTCGTCCGGAAGCTCTTCTAACTCTAACTCTTCTTCATCACAAATGTCATGCTGAGGCTGAAAGTGTTATACATGCACATGCTGGTTATTCTCAACTCACATCTGTCGGCAGATTAACGGGTGCAGAAAGAGGGCGATTCTTCCGTTTCCGATCATTTGAAGATTCCTCTTCTTCTGAGGGATAAAACGACGACTCTCCGTGGTCTCCTCTATCCAGATCATCCGAACTTCGACCAGACCGTGGACTGTAATTCTAAATATATCCAAGATTAGATAAAAAATGAATGTTGCCCACGTCTCCGTCGCTGGTCTCCTCGTCGCTAAGCATCCATTCCATGAAAGTAACTATTGTAGTAAAGGGGGGTCGGTTCTCTCTCCTTTCTTGCCAACAAGCCATCATGATTCTGTAGATCTCTTCAGGACAATTGTGAGGGGCCTCCATTCTGTACCAAAAATTATGAATGAAAGAGAAATCTACCTGTATCCTTGTTTCAGACAGCTGTATAGCTGTTGCATAGCAATTGTTGGGTAGGGCGTACCACCGAGCGTCATAATTTCCCATAGAAGAATTCCATATGACCAACTGAAAAAAGCCCAGTTCTATAGTTCTTCAACGGTAAGGACATACACGTCACTTTCGATTGTTGAAATTTGGTTCTCGTCCAGCGACTCAATCGCCATCCACTTGTAGGGAATCCGTTCTCGTCCTCGTTTCCTATAGAGAAACAAATTCCTGTTCGCAACCAAACGGATACAGTTACCTGTAATAGTCCCTGTAATGAATATCCCTAGACAGTCCGAAGTCTGAGATTTTCATCACGAAGTCCTTTGCTACTAGGACATTTCTGGCTGCTAGATCTCGATGGACAATCTTAATAATTCGAATAGCCTGGTCTATTCTTTCGGGGTACCTTTTTCGCTGCCATGTAAGCCATTCCTTTTGCAACTTGCATAGCAAACTCAACAAGATGTCTCTGTGTCAAGTTTTCGATTAACACCTGAATTTATAGAAACTGGTAAAAATGAAAATGCGGTGAACCTGTTGTGGATTTGTTTTCTTCGGAGCTAAATAGTCGATGGGTTGGTCCACATTGTCCATGCTCTGGGGTTTATCTTCTTTTGGGCGATGAGCTCTGAGGAAGTCGCGAAGATTCCCATGTTCGCATAGTTCCAATACGACATAGAGGGGCCCGACACCGGTACAACATCCAATCAAACGAAGGACGTTCTCATGAACTCCAATGGTTTTAAACATTTCCATTTCTCCAACAAGAGCAACCAAGTCTCGTTCGGTGGCACATGGCTTCACTTTTTTGACAGCAACTGGGATAACCTAGGAACCTTGTTCGAAAAGGAAGAATTGGTCTTTACCTCTCTTTCCTTTGACTTCTTGTCGGGATGCAAGCGAGCCTTACATACTTCTCCGAAAGCGCCGGACCCAATTTCTTCTAGTAGCTCCAATCGTTTTCTTTCGATCTCCCATCGGGGATCAGTGTCAACTTCGTAGTCGTCTAGCAATGTCATATCAGAGCTAAGCCGTGGCCTCCGTCCCTTTTTGACCATCGAAGAGCCTGCCTCGATCTGAACTGACTACGATGAGTGAAGTGGAAAGGGGTGTCTACCGTGATTTTATAAGACGAGGGGAGATCTGACCATCCATCGTCTTCTCTCTGCTTCTTGTGGACGACAATCTTCTTCCTCTTTGTGAGGAGGGCAGCCTGATCTTCTTCTCTCTTCTTTCGGATGTAACTGATACATGTGAACCAGGACACACAGAGGCCAACGAGCAGGGTTAGAAGGATACTCAACACTACCAGCAACACTAACGTATATAAAATTGAAAGTAAAAAGGAGTAACTTACCCATGTTCCAGATAGAGTAGTCTGGTTGTTCCGGCCCTGTAGGCACTTCCATGGCGTAGAAGTCGTTCACAGAGAGGGTGGCGTTAGCAATGGACTGTAAATGGCAAGATTGGACAGCAGTGAAATTAGAATATGATACGATATTTGTGGGGGTTGGCCAATCGGCCTCGATATCGATGATGGATGGAGGGAGGAGCGTATTCTTTTTGCTATCCCACATATTAGTGGGTTGTATACTACTATAGAAATTACCGTTCCTAGGCTGTTTCCAGTAATACAGGCGTACGTTCCTGCATCTGCGACACCTAAATTTTCCAACGTCAGTGTCGACTCGTCTTTTCCTTTGTTAATTCGGGCATTCTAAACATTTTCCGAATTTTATTTCATTTCTAGTTTGTTCCTACCGGGATGGTATCCATTTCTGTGTAGCGGAACATCTTCTCTCTGGCTGTATCATTGAAATAATAGAACTTCCCGTCGTCTGCCTTTTCAATTTTCACCCACATTATATGAGGAATCAAATCTGAGACAACTTTACATTTGAACTGTGCTGTTCCGTTCACATAGGCCTAGAAAAATACAGGTAAAATGAATTATATGGGCGTGAACTTACAGTTTGACTCTGAAGAATGTTAGGAATGATGAATGGTGGCGATCTCATTCGGTTCACGATTGTGACATTGAAATTTTTAGTCACGGAGCCATGCCCATTCCAGACCTAAGGGAAATTTTGAAAGAACAAAGGAAAAATGATCTACCTCACACATGTAGACACCAGAATCTCCTTCGGTGGTATCCTCCATCTCTAGAGTCCATTTCCGTATCTTGTATTCAGAGCCAGACACTCGGGGACTGTCAGGAAGGATCACGGCTTTGTTCTTGTGCCAGGCGATCTAAACATGACTGAAGTATAAAAAGAAAGGGGAGAATTCTCACTCTGGGCTCGGGATATCCGCTGGTCTTGCAGTTGAGCCGAATAGTTCTACCAGCCGGCGAGGCAATGGCCCTGTCATCCTCATCTCCTGGTTTAAAGGCGGGCTTTACTGAATAAGCAAACAAAGGTTACAGTACTAATTGGTAGATTTACTTTCAGGAGCGGGAGTAAGAACTGCTTGTTCCACTTCGGATCCCGACGAGAAGTTGGAGAAGTAGGTGTTATACTTCTCTTCTTTGGGGTCTTTGTCCGGCGCCGTGTCCAGCACATCTAGTCCATCGTCTTGTTCGATCTCATCTAAAAACTCTTCAGTAATTTGTGTCAGTCGGGAACGCAGGTTATCCCACCCATCTCTTTCTGAACTTGATATTCTCGATGCATTTTTACAATCATTCTGCCTCTCTCTATTTTGTGTTGTCGAGAAAGATGTTTCCAGTTTCTCAGTAAGGCTCTAATTTTCCCCATTTGGTCAAATGGAATGAGATCGGGCAAGAGGTAACTGATATCGGCCATATTGTTGGCAACAATCCAATCCAGCAATTTGACTGGATCTGAAACAGAATAATTAAAGCCTCACCTATTTGTTGAGGAACATGCTCATGCAAACGAGCCCTTGGGCGGGGTAAGGGGCGACCGAATTCATCACACGGAGGATCATAACAGGGGAATTTGGTTAGAGGTCTCTTAATTTGTCGAGCGATGCTCTCTCGGTATTTGGAACAGCTCTCGTGGGTGGCGATGCTGAAGTTTAGATCCGGTCGCAGGAAGTTCTGACTCCTCCAGAGACAGATACATTCCATTGGGATCTGGCCCTGTTTCATTCCATAGGTGAGGAAGTAGTCACAGAAATCTGGAAGGAGACACACCCATGCTGTCAGTATATCATTCACCATGCGGTAAAGAACAGTCTCGACTTACCTACGATCTCAATGGTGAAGTTTCTACTGATTGAGCCGATGTAGTTGCTTACTTTACAAGACCACCAGCCCTAAAGCCAAGATTAGCAGCCATAGGAAAAAGAACATGCCTGATCGGATACTTCCACCTTTTTGATCTCCAGGGTCATTTCATTCTTGTTCTCCTTGAATCTGGAGTTTTTCTCCACATCTAGGTCAAAAAGCTCCCCATTCCTATACCACTGGGCACTTGGTTTAGGGGTTGCCAAGGCGAAGCAACTCAATCGGACCTAAATCACTTCATCAGTCTTCTCCTCTCCGCCAACCGACCTTATCTCCCAGATACACCTCATTTGTCGACTTCTCGAATGTTTTAAATCGTGGAACACCAGCTGAAAACGTATAAATCAGTAGGTTTGGTAGATCTATTTCATGTTCCCCGATAAATACGTGTTTATACAAGAAAAATCCATGAAAAACATGCGACTGGGTGATAAATGACCGTTCAGGGGAAAGATTGATACCCAGACGGCGGTACACACGACGACAAGTGTGTCATGACACGTGACAAGGACTTTAAAGGGACAAGAAGAAATATTTATACTCACCTCTGTAATTCTGTGGCGGGGCAGTCGGCCTAGCTTCCAATAGATTAACAAGAATAACAGATATGCTGAAAAGCAGAAACATTGAGGGTAACGCTGGCTATGTCATTCAGGGGTGGATGATGTCTTTACCTGAAAAAGGAGGATATTTAGTTCAAGGGAAAGGGTAAGTCGTAAATGGTGAGAAAAGACAGCAGTTCGATCCATTGCGCACCTTTTTATGAGCAACCCGACAAACTGTCAACAAGATTCATTTCAGCTGATAAATTCAATGTACAGAGAGACTTAGAAGAAGGGTGAGGAACACTCCCTCCGATCCTAGAGTAGTGATTCAACATTGCCTAATGGACAAAGTGCGCGAGGTGATGGACTGTCCTAAACAACCAGTCAATGAAAGATCAGATAAGAAACAGCTGCGCGAGGATGATTTTTACAAATTAATTTAGAAATTTTCCAATTTTGATAAAAATTAAACTGATAAAGAATCAATATTCCAGGGGGTAGGTAGCAGAAGAATGTTTGGTGGAAACCTGTCGTTCCGTGCGCGGCCCGCGACATTCCCTCTCTGTTCTTCACTAATCAGGGAAGTCTGTCATATTTTCTCAAGCTAATTAATTTAGACACCTTTTGTAACAACTGTCATGTGTACCGGGCATGCACCTGGCGGAGGACCTAATTGAAAAAAAAGCAGCTCCCACGCGGGGTAAGCAAGCAAGTCCCTCGGGTGTTTCAACTTTATGAGATGACTGTTTTAAGGATTGAAGAACTCGAAACATTACGGAGGAAAAGACAATTGCGGTGATTCGGGCGCAGAAGTGACCCTGAGATCATTTGGCGAGACGAAGACCAACCCGCTTGCAAGATGGAAAGCCAACGCCTATAATGTATATCAAAGTGTGGGCAAAACTGATCCGAGAGTGGTCAGAAGTAAAACTGGAGAGAAGAGCTGTGTAAGGGAAATATGATCAAAGAATCTAAGGCCTATATCTTATGGCTATCGTCTCCAATTTCCGATCGACGGCTGTAAACATATCTGACCCGCGGATATTAATTCTTAGCTTGATTGAGGGTATAGTTTACGTAGCTCATATAATTATAAAGATCTCAGGAAACTACTCAAAGAAACAAATTTATGAGCTGTCTGGTATAAAGTGTACCAAAGAGCCAAATGAGCTGCGAATGCCCAGATGCCGTAAACGACAGTTTAATAATAACAAATAACATACACAGTTGAGACATCTGGTACGACCGGAACCGAGCATCTGCTCTACTAGAAAAAGTGAGAAGGAAAGCCGCGGGTGAAGACTTCCGCGCGTACAAAGGCAACTCACCATATGGTCAACGTTACAAATCACTATTGAACCATTAACTGCGAAAAGTCACAGTCACGGCAAATGGTGACGACAAAGAGTATTCAAAATTCGACGGGTCGATGTTCTTGAGGGGCCGGCAGCAGTAAAATCCATTCCTGTAAAGCATCCTAGAGAAATCATGGGCTAGAAGGGGACGACGCGACTCACCTATGTAGCCTGTGATCATACTTATTGGGCCCTCGATGGGGGAATATGTGCCATTAGTAAGGGAGAAGGGTGTTGACCCAGATAGCCTATATCTTGCCTAGCAACCCTGTGATGTCACCAATACCGAAGCTTGCTCCAATTAGTAATCCCTCATCCTGTAAATCCTAAAATTGTTGGCAACGTCTTGTCTAAGCTTCAAACATTTTTGCAGCTGTACGAGTACATTAGGAGTCGACGTTCTCCTCCGTCAGTTCTTCTAGGATCATTTCCAAGCATCTTCTGAATAATGGGGCCTTATCACGTCAGACTTATCTTCTGGAATACTCCTATCCTGAAAAGAAAGCGTTTATTTAAAACGTAACCCCGTTTTCTGCAGTTCTGCTAACTTTTTACTAAAGACTAGGGTCTTGTTGGAAAAAATATCCCGCCCATGACAAAGTTTAAACCGGCAACTTTTACGCAACATGCGTCTATTTTCGTTGAAACGTTCCCAGCTCCTACGATACACGTCAAACTTTATTTCCCCTTTTGAATGCACTTTTTCTCCGTCCCCAGGTTGCCTCCATGTACTGCGAGGGCATTAGTACTTTTCCCATGTCTGAGTCCTTTCCGAGTGCTCAATATGAGCTATCAGCAGCTGAGACTAGCTCCAGCCGGCACGCGTTGCGGCTGCGACGCGTCTATGGTCAACCACAATAAGTGACCATGGATACTGCTCTATTCTGCCGTCCCTTTCTTATATTTGTGCATTTTCTCTCCCTGATAATATTCTAAATAATTTTACTTATAGATGAGTGACAGTGAGGAGGTTGAAAGCGATGAGGAATTCGACTTACAGCTCGAATTTCTCGATTTATTTGACCCTAGAAGGGGCAAAAAGACCCACGCCATTGCTTGTGGAAATTGCACATTGAGTTTGGAAGATGTTAAATATGTTGAATGTGCAGAATGTCGTGCAACTATCTGCCTACCGGTTAGTTTATATTTTCACACTTTTATTGAATATTTTAGTGTTTTCAATTGGGCTGTGAGATGGGCGACCATGAGCGGGACCATGCCTATCGTATTGTGAACGGATTACAAAATAGGAAATTGAAAGGACACTGGCATGATATGGACATGACGGCGTTGATTCTTGCTGCACAAAAGCATAAACTTGGAAATTGGTTCGTTATATTTTCGAGATTATGTCGAAAATGCGGAAAATTTTAGGAATGAGTACCTTGAAGACGCTACGAATAAGAACCACACACGTGCATCGGTTTGCAGCTTTTTTGATCAGTTTCTTGTTCGTGGAATTATTGGCCAATTTGCTTTAACTGAAGGATTTTGGTAGGATTAATTTGCAGTTCTTCAAAAACGTCGTTTTAGGATGAAAGACAGACACAAATACAAGAAGCAAGGAACTCTACAGAAGCTGTTGGAAGAAGAGACGCATTCGAACCCTTTAATTTATAGCAGTAAGTTATTTCTAATCATTTTTAAATTAAATTTTATAATTTTAGTGTATATTGCCGCTATGAGATGGAAAAAGGGCATAAAGTGGAAGCCAAATGATTCCCATCTCGAGGAAAAAATTAAAGCGGCCTGCAAGGAGTACATAAACTATAAGTTCGACATTGAAGGACGTGAACTCTTGGGAACCCTCCATGACGACTACTTCTTTGGGGTATGATTTAACAAAGTCTCTTTTTTTACTTTAAATTTTTAGGGAGACCTGACCCTACCTAAGCCCGTTCTCTTAAATCCTGAGTTCCAAGAGGAAGAAGAAGCACAGAATCAGATATTACGCGAATCAGATAGACAGGTTGTTGAGCTGTATGACAGACAAGAAGAGCGCAAGAGGAAGGAAAGAGAGATCTTGAGACAGCGTATGACCAACGGGGAGGTGATCTCCTTGGACATTACTCCTTGCCTCCCGGCTCTTATATTCCAACAAGAACCTGAGCCAGGCTGTAGCAAGCAGGAGGAGAAAGCTGGAGCTCCCGAGGAGCCGGTGGGTTATCAGCAGAGATCAGAACTAACCTTTATTTTAGAGTACCTCTAGAGTTTCCAAAAGATCAAACAGACCCAGTCGTAATGGATCGGAAGAAGCTCCACCGCAGCCTCTTCCTGGGTCTTCCACATCGTCAACACAGCAGTCACCTTTAAAAATTGTCCTTAAAAAGGTAAACAAATAATTTAGTAATACAGAGGGCATTTACAGGGCGAAAGAGGAAATTACATTGTCGCTTTGAACACTTTGCAATCTGAAATAAATAAGGAAGGAACTCCTGCGAATATACTAAAGACGCGACTGACTAAGAGAGCGGCGGAAATTGGCGGCCTCCCTCCGCTTCAGATCGAAGGGGTAAGGCTCTCATCTGTTATTGATTTATTCTCCTGTTGTAGATCAAGGACCCTGAAGAAGGGTCGGTGTCCTCGGGGACGAATGGATACCATACCCCGGATGAGAATGGGATCAATGGGATCAATGGAGTCGACAATTCGGACGTCGAAGACAACGAACACTTCACGGACGACAATTCCACGGTTGAGACGGACGACGGCCGACTGGAACTAGACACTCAACTTGACGAAACAGAGGTTGAACCGTTGGAAGAGGCAGTGAGGCAGGTCGCTTTGGAGCCGGAAGCGGCGAAACCTAAACGAGGAAGACCAAGAAAGAAGGTGACCTACGTTGAGGAGGAAGACGAGGACCCAGTCCCATCGGGTAAAGGACAAAGGACTCGAAGGGCCACTAGAAAGCATGCAAGTTACCATAGTTCTTCTCACCAAAACTAAAAAATTTAGGGAGACGACGACGAGGAACCTCGATCGGATAGAGTCAAACTAAGAGCGCGCAGAACCATCCGACCTATTGTTAGTCGCACTTCGCTAATTGATAAAGTGAATTGTTCAGGTACAGAACGACGAGGAAGAGGATGAAGCTCCTGTAGTCGAGAAAAGAAGAGGCCGTAAAAAGAACAAGCACATTGTAAGAAGCATCCTTTTTCCGTTTAGATTGTGATTCTTTCAGGACGAGGGCGAGGAGGAGAACCAGCCCGAGGAGCCAAGGACCCGCCGAAGCAGCCGACTCTTTATTAAGATTCCGGACGTAGATGAGCAGGAAGAAGGCGAAGATGAGGAGGCGGAAGAAGAGGCTCAAGAGTATTCTCGGTCCCGCACTTTGAACAACGTCATCAGCCACAAAAAGCAGAAGAGGAAGAAGAAGGTGAGCACCCAAAAGTCGAAGAAACTTCGGAGGATCGAAGCCTTCCAAAAACGCGAGACCAAAAAGTCAAAGAAGAGAGAGAAGGCCCTGCTGAAGGTAGAAGAGTTCTTCTTCTTTTTTAATCCTGCTTTCCAGTACGCGGACATAATAACTCTTGACCAAATCCGAGCATTGAGGGAGAGATGTTCCAAGCTCCAACTCTTCTGTGAAGAGGAGCGTCGCCGGCCGCCTCCTAAATTCAAACCCGACGACCTTGCCATGCTGACTTTCAATCCAAACAGGAATGAATATGAATCCGTCAGTTTTTACCTCCATAATGTTTTAATTCGCTTCTTTAGGAATCCATAAACGACGCTGAGAGAATGGTGGGCAACTTACAAATAGGACCACTCACTGGCATCCACGAGATGACCGATTTAGAGCATGAGGTGAAATTCGCTCGAATCGAGAGGTAAGCATAACCTCTATAGGTGCAAATGACCGCCATGAATGTTTAGGTATAACCGGGCTCTCCATATACGTAATGCAAGAAAGACTGCTATTAATGAACACGACAAAATCTTCGAATTTATTGACTATATTAAGGTAAGATTATAACATTTTAAACACAACGTTTAACTTCTTCAGTTCATGGTCGCGGACCCGAATAATACCGACGCAATGTATGATACTCGTACTCCCATGGAAAAGATCTTCCAGCGAACGCAGCAGACCCTCAACAGAGATGAATACAATCTTCTGGTACAGCGTTGGGAAAGTAAGCATCTATTTTTGATTGATAAACGTTATTTTTTGCAGAGTTCACCGACCTGAGGACTAAAATTCAAAAGCTTCAAGAACTCCAGAGACAAGGAGTTACTTCCCTGAAAGGCGTCGATCTCAACTCCAAAAAGAAGGCCAAGCCGAAGAAAGGTGCAGATGGTGGAGCTAAAAAGTGGGTGTTTTTTTTCTTTTTCTAGAATTAAACATTCATATTTTAGAGCAGAATCCCGGTACAGATCTTTCCAAAAGAACCATTTGCGTATGTACGCCGCAGTCGACGAGTAACTCCTGCTTTTTATCTTCTGTCTCCTGTAAAATACTGCCTTGCCCCTTTCCCATGTACTCGTATTGATTCTCAGCCCGGTACGGTTATGTTGAAATGTCAATAAATTGTCATATCCTTTTCTTCTACAATGCTCAACTAATTTAAGCGGGTGCTATCTTGGAAAGCGTCCTCAAAAACGACGCGACGCACTATTGCCCATTTTCGATTGAGGCACAGGAAAGCGAAACTATAGCTAAATCTATAATTGTACGTCTTTGTTTTCTATAAACAGAAGCACAATAAAAACAAAAGAAGATTTGCTGAATAGCACATGAGGGGAAGATCCTTACCGCGAGCATCAAGTTTCAGAATGCTGAACGGAACGCCATCTAAATACGCGAATAAAACGATTAATTTGAAAAGAAAACACATGGAACGGAGCCCTTGTTTCCATATTCCACCAATCTAGTGTCTCTTCTTGTTACAGAGCCCTCTAGCGCACATGTGCGCAGCTTGTGACTATCAAAACGAAGATCTATTATAGTCCCTCTATTTTCTTTGAGGCTAAGGGGTTTCAGAATTCAAATTTGAGATATCTGATGGAATATCTTACAACGGACCAGGACGGAATGCCTTCTTAAACATGAATAGAAAGTTTTGTGGCCTAAAAACCGAGTTGACTGCCTTATATTTCAAATCTATATTTCAGCTTGGACAGACGGAAATTTCTATAAAAGCGTTTTTGTCTCCTCGTCATGACGAAAGCTAAATAGTTCGGTGGTCCCCCTTGTATCTTGGGATCCAAAATTCGCTGGGGTGCCTTGGCAAGCACCCCCGCGACCCCCACAGACAATCAAGTGCTTTCGATTGATCCTATTGGCACCGTCGGCAAGATTGGTAGAGTTCCCTCATCTGCTGCACATTGATTGTGTTGCCGCACGTCCATTCTACCCTTTGTTTTGTAATTAACCTGCCTAATTTTGGCTCTGGGATTGACCCCCTTGGTGGGATCCGCCTACTTTTGACCCAGATGTCGATCCCCCAACACTGTTCCCCCAGTTGACCCCCTGCAAATTAGACACCCCAGATATGTCTTCCTTAAACCTTCTTCCAGCTACAGCCGACACCGTCCGAAATGGATACAGAAGAGAAGAAGTACCTCAAGAACGCTACCTTCCTTTTTCGGGTAAGTATCTCCACGTTCCATCGTTCCCGGGGTGTTGAGAACTTCCCTGGGTTCCCTCTCTCTTCCAATGCTACCGGTAGAGGTCAGGTGTCGGGTGGAATACGCGAGGCGTCGCTTACTATTGGTACAGTAGTCTTCTTGAAAGCAACGCTGGAGTTCCCCCCCCCCCCCCCCCCCCCCCCCCCCCCGAGCCTCGTGAGAAGCGACCCTAAAAGTTACTACCATTAGTCTCCAAAAAATATGTTCTATAGGCCTAAATAAATCCTTACCATCCTTCTTTTCCTGTGCGCGCCTAATTCCAGTTAGTGTTAAACTAGCCAACAAATTCTTCTGCGCGACCTACTAAGTACAGCTACCTCCAGAGTTATTAAATTTTCTTCATGAATTTTCTTCATAACGTATTCATCTAATAATTGAACAATGGAAGCTCTCTTGCAAAAGCGAGCGAAAGCGAGTGATCGATATTTAAGCTCGATTATTCAAAAGCATAATAATAAATTTGGGCAGATTCACATATTTTGGGATACATTTTTCAGCAAGCAATAAGCTTTCACAGAAACTGACAGTAAGTGCGTAAAATTTGATAGTTGGTTCATGAAAACGTTGAAAATATGACCCTTTCGCGAGCTGGAAGGCAGGCTCGGTATCTTACTGGTCAGTCCCTCGGGAAATTCAGTCCAAATAAATTTCGGGTAAAACCGACTTGTAGAGCTAAGAAATTTAACCATGTTTAGATAAATTCAATCGCGGATTTAAAAAGTTATGGTTTTCAAAGTTTAATAAGCCTACAAAAATTTGAATGCATGGAAAACGTATACGTATACGGTTCGCATAAACACGGCTGCGGCCCTTAGCTGACCACATCTGGTGACCCAGGGCCCTTGCCTGTCTTTCGTCACTTGACTAGCAACAGCCTAAATGGAAGGTAATAAGATTCAGCCAGGTACTTCCTTTTTTCCTACATTTACGGGTCTAACATTTTGCATCTTTATAGCCAGGCTAGCGGGGGACTCCGCTTTGAATAGTACAGGCCATTTAACCATCTTCTAGCCAACGAATAAGAAAAGATTACGAATATGAATTCTTGAAATCAACAGTTATATCAAAAGCGGGACTTAGGAATTCAAACGGACTAGATTGCCTCCTTAGTTATTAAAGCTAGGAAATTAATAAGCACCAAATACTGAAAAAATTAAATCTGTACATGCATGAGATGCAGATATATTTGATTGTTTGATTGAAAATATACTTATAATATTTTTTCAGCCGACAATTCTAGAGATGACCACAATCCCATGTCGCAATCCATACAGGTTGGTAAATTTCGAATTTAATTTTTTACTCTTTGTAAATTAGATTTTTGGAACAGTTTAAATTAAATTTAAAGGAAAACATTTTTCTAGATTTTCGATGAATACATGGCTAAAAGAGAATTAGAAGAAGAAGAAAAGAAATTCCAGGCCGAAAACGACAATGACGTGAAGAACTTCCTTATTGTAAGTTGGGATCGTTTTTCTTTGACTATTAGAGTATTACAGAAGGAAAAGTTCATTGTGGACTTCGAGAAGGCCCCGAAGCACCCGGACGAATATGTTAAGGATGACGATTTGGACGAAGACAAAATGGTGGGAAGCGTCGATTGGGCAGATCCGTTCAAAGATGACATAATCTGCGACTTTTACAAACCGGAGGAAATACTGAAGCAGAAGTAAAAAAAAATTTTGTTATTGAAACCTTCCCTTTTGCCTTTCGCCTTCCCTGTGGTGTTTATTAATCGGTGTATAATAACATTTTTAACGTTTTATAAATAATCACACTTTCTAGTATTTTTAACACAAAATGTGAAATAATGGATTATTATCCTAAGAATTCCTGGAAAGTAACGCGGCTACTTCTGCAAACCCGGTAAGAGGAGTTTTTTAAGCTTTGAAACAGTCACAGGAATTTTTGAAGATTCACAGCAGAAACAACGCTGTTCATTTAATAAGTAGCCCTATTTTTATACTAGTGTAACCGACTTTGAAGATGTCAAAGATTCCTGTTTTCAACTTCTAATGAGCTTACAAAAATGTGAATCAATGGAATACGTAAACGGTTCATAAACTGACTCAGGGCCCTGTTCGATTACGTTAGAAACAGTCTTCCGCAAACGGATCGTATTTAGATGCTACCAGATACTGTCTCCAATCTTCTTCCCAGTGATGATCGGGCTCGCCGGACAATGCTCTCCTATCAGGTATTTTCTTTTTACGTTTATTACTCTTTCGAAAATGATTATTTGAAATAGTTCAGCTATAAGGCATGCTCCGTCAACAAAATAGACAATTTTTAAAGCAAGTTGTGTCGAACAAATAAAGTCTCTGCAAATTCTTTTTCATACATGAATTCAAGTCAAAATTTGTTTTTTAGGTTATCAACAGCTTCGTCGCAGCAATGGAAGGGGAAAAGAAGGAGAAGAACGCCTATGAACGCACAGAATCTCAACAGAAACCGAACGAAATCGAGCAAAAGGTATTCAAAGTCCCCAAGGTAAGCTGGACTAGCTTTTCTTTTATCGTTCAGTTAATTTAGACGAAGACAAACAAGAAAAAAGACAAGAAGTATGCTGTGGTATCTCTGAACTGCCAAAGAAAGAAACAGCCGATGAAGAAGAAAAATATAAAGAAAGTCATCATTGTAAGCTAGGCTATTTTCTATTTCACCATCAGAGTATTACAGAAACAGGATCTCGACTTTACGGACTTTGAGAATCTCTCCAAACATCCGGAGGAACGCCATTCGAGCGATAACGGCGAGATAAAGAAGGAGGACATGACCTGGGATGCATGAGGCGGTTCAATGCCCTCAAGAAGCAGTTTTTAAATTAGTATTTTAATATTTTCTCAAGGTAAAAGTGCCGTAGAGATTTTAAAGGGTTCCCTTTGTTTGGAGTATCGGTTGTCTTGTACATTATCATTCGCTTTCGATAGCTTCTATTGTCACCCCCGTTTAGAGATAGGTCTCATCTGCCGCACATTGTCTGCCGCATAGTCATTAAGCACCTTATACTGTGTTGGGTATCGATAGAATTACGAGTTGTGGGAATGACCCCCTCGTTGGGATGTGCCGTGACCCCCTACCTCCCGCCCCC
This sequence comes from Oscheius dolichura, assembly GCA_932521035.1. Taxonomy (NCBI): domain Eukaryota; kingdom Metazoa; phylum Nematoda; class Chromadorea; order Rhabditida; family Rhabditidae; genus Oscheius; species Oscheius dolichura. The sequence goes on along the minus strand of OW051497.1, from coordinate 7,750,482 downwards.
CTACATTGTTCGTGTTGAGAGGACCCCAGAGTCGCTCATAACTTCCCTTCCTCTACATTTACAATAAAGAATAGACTTCATCTAACAGGTATACTGTACTTATATATAGGGGCTTACATTGGAAACAGTTATGTAAAGGACGTGCCAAAAGAGCTCAAACCTTTCGTTGTCTTTTGGCCTGCGAAGACCAATAGGAAAAACCGTTAACTTGTGCAAAAGTTAACAATTATTTCCATTCGTTTCCATGGTGAATTGTTTAGATATCCATCATGTGCTGTGAATTTTCCAGAAGAGCCACGCGGGACGGCAAGCGCTGCGGTTACCGTACAATTCTGAAACTGACGCTGTAGTTTTTCCCCGTTTCGCACGAGAAAATACGCTAAATTTGTATAATTTCTTTATTCTCTATACGTCCATCTATTAGAAGAAATAGGTTTTTGGTGAATTGGCCACTAGGGGCCCGCTTTTTTTGGGGACCCAAAACCGTAGCTAACCTGCGTATCACATTTAGGCCAACGCAGCTCCGAGGGCGTCTTCACCAATATTGTCAGCCGGCAGTCTACTTGGAGAAAAGAAACATTATCTACAGTAAGTAAGGCGCTTTATTAAATATTTAGATTGCGATTATAACTAAACTAAGCACTGATCAGCGTTAGATGACCGTTAGCGCGACTAATTACGCCTCTCGTAGTTCATTTTAAACCGCAGAAACGAGAAATATTTCTAGCTCTATATCCGGTTTCTTTTCTGTTTATTTTTGTTTATTTTACAGGTAACCATGCCACCGAAGCGGAAACTCCGTAGGGATTCGGGCGGCTCGGATGCGAACTCTTATGAGCCAGGGATGCGTACGACATGCGTTATGGGAGAATCGACGCTTAGAAAGCTAAAGCCTCAGGGTTTTTATGAGGAGGACAATTCGGACGATATGGAGGATTCCTACAAGCTTCGTGGACGAGGGAGAGGTCGCGGAAGAGGGCGAGGACAAGGACGTGGCCGAGGAGGACGAGGCGGACGTGGTAGTCGAGGACGTGGGCGAGGAAGAGGCCGCGGCGGAGCTGTTGAATCCCTGCTGTGTGCATCAGGCGAAGGTGTCCCAGAGTTAGTAGCACAGCTACAGAATCAGACGCTCGAACCGCGTCCACCGACACCGCCAGGCGCCGCACAACCACTAGAGAGCCTCGATGAAGACTTTGCAGACATAGATGCAGAACGAGTTAAAGCCTTCTGGCAGAGAGTCCACGAGGAGTACGACGGCTATCACAGATACACGTATTCCTTCCTTACCGGCAGGAGTCGAAGGTTTCTCACCGCAATGGATACATCAGAGCGTGACAAGAATTTCAAGCATTATAAGACTGGAGAAGAAGTGCCTATAGAAAATCATATGAACTCGGTCGCGCTGGAGTTCGAAGGCTTACCGGTGAAGATGTTGACCCTCATCTTGATGATTAAAGGAACGATGCCACCTGTATTGCCAGTGCTAACCTTCCGTCAAATTATTCTTCTAATGAATCTCCTGGAACTACTTTTTGACGTTAAACCGTCGACAGAGCTTCACGATGGATTCAAAGACATCGTCATGAATTGGAATAAACATTTACAGACAACATTGGCAGCGGACTACCCCGAAGAATGGCTACCGGATGATATTAAAACCATCGACTATTTGGTTGAAAAGCACAGTTATTCTGCTGTCTTTCACATGGGTACGTTATTCTTTCGAATTTTTCAACTTTGGCGGGCTTCCAGCAAATTGCTATTGGTAGTTTTAAAAGGCATTAATCAGATTCAGATTAATCAGAACGACACTTTCTTTGCATTAAATAAAAACACGACAAAGCTCCAAAGTAATTGGCGCGAAATCCCTTTTGAAACAAAAAAAGCTGAATTGTTTTCATATAGACGCGACTCCGTTGTATCCAATAATGACCACTGTTTTCAGATGTACCCATCACCCATATCATCGAACATTGGTATTATGAGCTCATCGAGAAGAAACGTCTTTGGGATATAAATGATAAACGGGACAAACAGAAAAAATTGTTGATAGCAAGTGGAAAGACAGAAGCAGAAGCAAGCGCAGAAACAGAGCTAATAACTCCAGTTTTGAAAAAGAAGAAATGCCCTTTGGATATATTCGAGAAGGTTCGCATTCCGGTAGGTCTAATATCTTTCTATATTTTTATAATAATACTTTTCTAGGAATGGAACGACGGAGAGCATGCTCCTTTAAATTTCGAGGCGCAATTTGACAATATTATGGAGCCTCTCTGGATTTCAAACGAGTTCCTCCTGTCCTACAGGGACATTCTCTTCGATAGTCATATTACGGAAGCGAGAAAGAAGATTTTTGAAGTAACAGTTTACTTATTTTGTTTTTACAAAAATCTTTACAGAGAGCAAAAGAGATGAACATCCTGAGGCCATTTCCCACTTGGGAAAAGTCTCCAAACTTGCGAAAGTATAAGTATCAATGCCCTCTGGCTGTGTATGACAAGGAAATCATTAGGTCGTGGTATCTCAGGACCAACCCAGATCTCCGGGTGAGTTCTTCCGAATAGCTTCCGAAACAGCAAAGTGCTGGGGAATTAAATAAGGCAGTAAAAAATACAGAAATAAACGTTTTTTCAGCCTCCGAGAAGGAGTAGTTAATTAAAATGAGACATTGAAGCAAATTTTCCATAACAACTATAACTTTAGGAAGTCGACCCTATAAAAATTGCGAACAAACAAGGATTTGTTTTCTACCGACTTGAAAAAATAACTGAAGTGAGTCTTTTCTCTTTATTTTAATATTTCTAACATAAATATTCAGACAGTCCAGAAGGAGAGCGAAGCAGAAGTCAAACAACAGCAGTTAGCTAAACAAAAGGAACTCCTCCTGGTAAGTTTAAACTTGTCAGTTCTTTTTTTATTAGAATATTACAGAATCTGAAGTTTATCGTTGACTTTGAGCATGCTCCCAAGCATCCGGAGGAATACACGCCGATTGATTGGGATAAGGAGAGGGAGAAGGGGAGGGAGAGGGAGGCTAACCGTATTGCTGGCAGAATGAAACAAGCCTGTACGAGCAAAGACATTGACAAGGATGCCACAACAACAGGTAAGAAGAATCCTCTGAATGTTTCAAGCTCGAATCAAGACGATCCTGCTTCTCAAATAGCCACGACCTCTACTGATCCGCGCAGTCCGATCCCTGAATATACCGTAGACGACTTCAACTGGGATGACCCCTTCCAAGGGGAGGAGATCATCTATTACCATCCCGGAATGTATGAACCAAGTACTTTGGACTTTACGAGCGACCCGCCGGATGTGGAATTAGGCAATCCCGAGCAAAATGTTACTGCTTTTGATCTGGCCAACTTATCAAGCGAAAACCCTGTGATTTTACCTAGCCCAGATAGGACCAAGGTTGCTAGGCCCTCACCAATGAGACAAAATTCCCCTTCCAATATGGTGGTACGTAGTCCCAGTCCGGTTGAGTTCCTAGATCCCCCTGTTTACTATACCATGAATACAAGTAGCAGCAACGATCCGGGTCCTTCAAAATAACTCTCGATTACATCTTTATTTTATGTATTTTTCTCTCTTTCGCTATTCTTATTTCCATCTCTTGAACTGGATACTTTAATGACCGGATGTGTAAAGCACAAATACACCGTAGTAATCTCCCGCTGTCGACCCAATACTTCTTCTACTTATTCCGAGTAATAAAAATTAGTGAAACGAGAGCCACATTTGTTCAATTAGCTTCAGATTAAGGTTGCTGTCCAGTTGGTACGTTAGGGATCCTATGAAACGGGTTTATTCACTTTACGATGAATATCTAACCTTGGCCACTGAGGACTATATCCTGGAACCCGAGGTACTTAAAACGGATGCCATCTCTTATTGCAAATTCAACAGTCCAAATGCCATGGCCGCAACCGACCTGGAAATAAAAGGCTGAGAAAAAGTTTAACAGTTATCAGTGGGTAAAACGTTATTGCGCAGGTTCCGAAACGACTGCACACATGAAAAGACGCTTAATTTCGTTTTTTCGGGTCTCATCTCGAGATACGTCAGCGACTAAGTAACAAGCAGTTAGTTGGATAAGCAATTTGCATGATAAACGGGTTCCTGTTTACCTTGCTGGGCGCGAACAGCGCCGGTTCGGCGTTCTTCGGATGTAGGATATCGCTGACTTCGCCATTGGGAGCGGTCACCTGAGAGAATTGATCAGTATTTTGACAGAAGGGCACGTACACGTATAATAACATCTTTGACGGTCGCGGTAACGAACAGTAATTCGATTTGTGATGCCTGCTCGGGGCAGAATAGTTGAAGGTTACAGTGGTTGATTTCGCTGAACTCTTGCCTGGCTCTAAATCGAATTATACTTTTTATTTCCCTTGAACGAAACCGTCTCTTCCTCTCGAAGCTTGTTAGCTTACAGTCAGGATCGAACGCCCTCCCTTCCATGGGAAAATATTTCACCAAGCTGCATTCCTTCCGTTGATTCACTTGACCGGGGCCGAAGACACTTCTCCCGTCATCACGAGGGATCACATGACTGATCAGACGGTTTTTTGTAGTCTAGAAGATCAGTTATGATGAGAAGCTGGGCAGCCGACCTCAACTGTGTAGACCGTGGAAGGATGATTCTCCTGAATCTCCTCAAGAGGTTCGGTGAGAGCGAATTTGGGCTTCTTCTTTATGCGAAGACTGTTCTAAACACGGCTGTTTGACAGGATTAAAGCGGGAGGTACAGGGCAAGAGTTATGCTTCGTTTTCTTCGGTTCAAACTTTCAAAAGGATAAAAGTGATTATCCTAACAATGGAGAGAAACCCCGTTGTGTTAATTGGTAACTTACGTAAATGAACTTTCGAATAGAATTCCTCCTCCTTGGTAGAGAATTAAAAGAGTGGATAGCTTCAATGTCCATACCGGTCATGACTGAAAAAGGGAACTGATCACAGAGGAAGTAAATAGGGAAGAAGATGAACAGGACATTGATACGTATCCGGTAAATTGGAGGGTAAATACGTTAAAATGTAATGTCCGGTTCCTTCCAAAACTGAGTAAACTACTGCAAAAATTAAGGGAGAAAGACAACGGATCATTCTTATTGGGAACCGATGATACGTTAAAACATTCGTGATTCTGGAAATAAATCATCACATAGCAAATATTTAAAGATAACGTATTTATAAACACTTAGCGAATAAACCAGGCTTTAATAAAGCGGACGCGTTTTTCGCTTAAGAAGTCTCTGCGTTCTAACAAGAATACTATGTAAAAGGAGGGGAGTGACAAATGAAATGGTGCGAGTTAAGGCGGCAGAGGATGTTCTTTTGCCATTTTTAGGGAATGAACAACTGGAACTGCTGACGAATGTGTCTGAACGACTAATGTGTCTCGGACAAGACTTGTATACCCCTCCGTCGTCACAAATCCCCCAAACGGATGAGTAGGCAAGGTAGAGAGAAGTCGGGAAAGGGGAGACGGATCCTGCGCGTAACATTTTCATGACAAGTGATCAATTAATGAGCGGGCAATGATTTTCACACCCAAAGAAAAACAATTGTCAGGTAAAGCGTTACAAAAGGTGAGAAGTTAACTGGGAGTGGGATGGAGGGTGCGGGAGTGGGCGTAGTTTGAATTCCCATCTTTCTCCTGCTGATCATTGGCTAAATTTAGAGAAGGGTAAAAGATCTTCAATGAGCGGCGGAAGATGGGTGGACTGGTAGGTTTGACGGAATTCTCCCTGTCAGATTGCATTTGTGTTCAAATGGTGCGCCGCACGAGTGATACCGTATCATTTTGAAAAAAATGACAAGTGCAGCAAAATACGCGGAGTGTTGATGCTATCACAATAAGTACGCCCTGTCTTACAGTATGCCGTATATTTAAAACAGTGGCCCTTAACTTCCGGTCCATTTCGCATTTGGGTTACCTATCCCGCTTCATGAAGGGTGTTTAGCGTCGGCCCTCTATGAAGCTCCCTCGGGTTGTTTGACTTATTGCCTAGCTCATAGAGCACAAAACTATCATTATGGCTGCTGTGACAGCTTTGCGCAATCTTTGTCTCCTTCGGAAGAGATCTCTCTCTCTCAACAATGAAGGAGCTGCTACCTGCTTCGCGTCTCTTGCGTCATCTTCTGAACCATTGGTCTCGCTGACTTTTAAAGACTATCAAAACATTTAAAAGATCCGGTTTACCTCTGATAAAAATGGTTAGGTTCAACGCCGAAAAAAATGCAGACACAATGACCCAATGATTTATCGGGAAGGCCGCTACTGCGAGAGAAGGAACTCTTTTTACTGGTCTAGCCTTCGGAATGCGGGAGTCACTCATTGTCACATAAGTCACGGGTTTGTAGCCCCAAAGGACAGGGTTAAGTTCCAGAACTTCTGAACCATTTTGTCGCGCCTTGGGCGGCAATAGAGAAGTCTCCTCCCTTCGAGTTGACACTCTACTATTTCAGCCTCTCACGCCTAACTACAACTATTCAAATTTTGAAGCTTTACAAGTCACACAAACAACGAGTGTTCTTCAAAAACAAGCCTCCCTCTTCTTCTGATTGAATGATGGCTGCCCTCAAGAAAAGTGGAGTAAACTTTCTTCGATGTCAAGGTCACTTTTTTGTTTTCAATCCCTGCTGAGCCAGGGCATATCATATTATGTGCGTCCGTGGCTCCTGCCTTCTTCCTTATACAATTAGTCCGTCATGCGCTTTGCTTGGCCTTTTGTCTTTCATCCCTCTTTTTCCATAATGACATCATCTTACTGTCGAACATCTAAAGTAGAGAAAGAATTTTAAAATAAGTTGAATAAATAACCGGTCGTCAAGAAGCAAACGCTCCAATTATGTCTTGGGTCGAACCGACGGAGACGGAACAAGCCATTCCCTTGACGGCTCTACGCTCACGACGGCTGTGTAGGCAGTGATGAATTGTGCTGTCGCAACGCGATACTAAGGGTTGCTCTCCTAACGAATATCCATTGTCTCTTTCATCTGAACCGACTAGGGACCCATAATCTTAACTTGATGTAAGTACTTCCGCGTCTACTTCGTCCATTTTTTCGAAAAGTCAACACGCCAAAGAGGCTTCTTCTCTGTTTCATTTCGCAACTATGGAGTATGTTTTCTTCTTGCTCTGTACTGTAGCCAAAGTCTTTTTAAAGCAACCCGTAGGTTTCGAAATAATTCACACCGAGTTTTTGTCTAGTAGGTTTTATTTTTTTGGCTATTTAATGGGTGAAACATGATAACCAACTGCCCATTAGATGAATTAAGACGGGCGACACATGTTTACAATGAATCAAATTCACCACCAAAGTGTTCCTTTATATGAGAAAATTTCCGTTCTCCTTGAACGGGGCAGTGGTTTTCTTTTTCTTTTGTTGTTGACAAGCCCGCTTTTGTCTCTGACAGTTACACGGTCACAGTTTACCCCTTTCCCGCACGAGGCGGACATGCCCCTGCAGCCGCCATCTATGACGAGATCCGACGGCCCACAGCGAAAAAAAGTTCAGGAGAGACACATGGGTTGTCAGGAGACAACAAGCTGCGACATGCGTGCGCGACTTTTTTTCTCTTTCTCTTGAGTACAGTCCGATGAATTTGAGAGTAGGCGTCTCCCCGAGGAGGTAATATATATTTCTTCTGACGGCTGTTATTCCCCCCTTTTCACACTTGAGTTCAAGTTGGCTCTCTGATGATAAAGGGAAATGATGAATTTATATTTCTGCTTGGCTGTCTCCTTTGAGTCAAATTGTTGACAGACGCGCCACAACCGTGAACCATTTCAGGAATGATGTACGACTACGAAGATCATGATCTCTTTCTAACTCCACAAATCTGTTTCTTCTCTTCGCTAAAAGGAGGCGCCTCCCGACATATGATGGTCAACGGAAGCAGTCAAAAGTAACCGAACAGCACCCCAAAACCCGCTCTTCTTCTTTTTCAGAATGGCAATAAAAATAAAGTGCAGCAATAATGAAATATACCGGGTCTCGCCCGTCTTCTGCGTTCTGGAGCCGGGGATGTCTCAAAGATTACAGGTACTTTGGCCCATCTTCGTGTCTAAGGCAGTTTTGCAGGTTGTACGGGATCCTGGGCCGGCTAAAATAGATAAAATCATACTTCTTTATAGATATACAGACGCCTCGAATCCTCGAGACGCTTTTAAAGATGAAAATGAACCCGGTAGGGCAATTACTTGACTGAATTAAAGGAATGGTTAAGGAATCTACAAAAAACTAATTGCGCTGGTTGCTAAGGATGAGATGGAAGTGAGACTGGCGCCTTCAACAAACCTCCGATCAATCCTCAAACAAACTTATCCTCAATTTAATAACAGTGCTTAATTCAATTATCCTCAAATAAAACTATGGCCCAGCGATTTTTGATTTTGGCGGTGGCGCCTTCTCAGCATGTTCCCAGAGCATAAATCACCTCCTGTGGCTAGCAACCTGTGAAAGTCGGAACCCTAGTCATTTTTGGTTCCACCTGTTATAGCCTCATTTTTTGGCTTCCTCTCTGCTCAGCATATGCCAAATCAGCCGTGCACTATAATTTTCTTTCTCCCCATAATTTCCCGGGCACAGTGGACAAATCTGGCCGATTGGGGTGAATGTGCTGATTATGGGGTACAACCAGTGGCAGGTGAGAAGCAGGACACAACATCCCCCGGTCCTTTTTGCCGCGGGAGGATCCTTTCGATCAAGAGTGTGCTAATTGAGTGACCGACTCATATATTGTCCCAGGCAGAACATCAAGATGGTATCAAATTCTTGGCACCTCAATCTAAGGGGAGAGCAGATGGCGCTACAGATATCCCTCGTCCCTAAATGGCTTTCTCACTTTAACCCTTTTTTATAATGGAGATTGGGACACTTCTTAACGTATTGAGAGAATAACGCATTCTTTAGAGCAGATGTTCCAGTGAATTTGTTATGTCAGCGCCGTCCTCCAGAGGATTATCATGGCACTTGACCGTCTTTAAGGTACAACGTTGCCGCCTTGTTCACATTAGGAGCGGATGTGCCACCCGCTGGGAGGAAAAAGTCCTGTCGGCACAGTGTATCCCTAACTAGAGGTGCGATGAGACCCTCCCCAATTTCAAGTTCTTCAAGATGGAGCCATTAAAATCATCAGGATAATGCCCGGGTGTCACGATTAATTGTTACCGGAGAGAGATCGGTTATCTTTCCTCCGCAGAGTCTCGCGCATTCACAATGTCTCGTAAAATTTACGATCTCTTCACCTGACTGACGAGGTCACAATCTCGAGAATAAATCTAAATCTGCTCCCTCTCTACCCCTCTGCAAAAAAGGAAGAGAAGAAGAGAAAGAGAGAAACTAGCTCCGTATGGAATGTGTCGACAGCCCGGGTGCATCTCTCCAAGGAAAAGGAACGCCGTAATCGTGAATGCTAAATGCACCGATCCGTCACTCAGCGTCGATTGCTCTAATGGCTGCTTCGTAAAAATCTGCAACACATTTGTTTTGTTACTCAAAACTCTCTTCCGCCTCTCTTGCTCTAAGTCGCCTAGGTGTCTGTAATTATCTTGTCAAGTAAGGAAGGGATCGCCGGCTTGTGAGCCCTCCAATCAGCGGATATTCGTTACATCATACCGCCTGCCATAAGCAACGTGCTAATGAGAGTCTTACCGCCGTCTGTTCGGTATTGTTTTACCAGCAGTGGGTTTCCTTCTTCCGTCTTATTTTCCCTCAAAATTCTATTTACAACAAAAGTGAACGTTTGCTGGCATGCTGGAGGCCATATTAGGTGCGTGGCTGTTTTCTAGCCTCCCGGGCTGATGTTGAATAAACTGAAATGCCGACCTTTGTCTTCAAAAGCAACCCAAAACATCTAGAACTGCACTTTTTGAGCTCGCCTCGTAAACAAAGTTTTTCCGTGTCGAATACAGTATTTAGAGAGGTGTCACCTGGCCGCAAGTGTCATTACGTGAATAGAGAGATCATGCTGATCAGATAGAGGATAATTGTGGGGTTCGATTCCGTTGATTAAATGGCTGCGCTGGAGGTCGTCCACAGTACGGGAGGCTGTAAAATCGGCGACTCTGTTCAACTCACACTCTTCCACCTGCCAGCCCCTTACCGTAAACGACACCCAACACTCCCTATTTTGTCTCTTTCGCTTTGATTGGTCCTCTTAGAGACAAAATCTAATCATACGCTGGACTGCACACTCGATATGCAGTTTTTTAGACCACCTGCCTGCGCTAATCTCTAAGCAGTCAATTACCGTAGGGGTTCTGCCGGCTTTGCATGCAAATCGTCCTCGTATAAGAGCCATAAAATCCGCTATCCTTGATCCAGTCTACTGAATTCGAAATTAAGGTAATGTTGAATCACAGGCAAGGGTTTGGGGGCTACTTACGGCAGTCCAATCTAACCGGGAGATGTCCGCAATCCTTTGAGGATAGGCCGCTCTAATTACATGAGCCATTTGGAAAGTGGCAACCGCTGTGTGGAAAGAACCTAGAGGAATCACTGCTCACAGTCGGTGGCTGTGAACCGGCTAATTATAAGATTAATGCAGTGCTGAGAACGGTGGATCCGGGTCCTTTTCGTATATCCCTTGACTCCTCGAGCTTCTCCCATCTGTCATGAAGAGAAGATAGCTCCGTGTAATGAGCTGTCGCGGTAATATAACCCAGCTTGTTGTTTTCTCTCTCAATGATCATTATGGCGCACCATTCGGCCATATGGTATAGATGTGTGTATGACAATGCCTAGCACATCATAAGGGGAACTTTTACAACCTGATCATTTCCGTCCCTTCCATTTATTATTTATGCTCAGAAAGAGAGGGAGAGAGAAGTTCTCACTCCGATTAATTCATGTCTCCCCGGCTGCTCACCCTCTCATAACATGTAAATGGTTTTAAAGAGTTTATGGACCCAATTAGACATGTACTTTCAAGTGGTGATGTATTACCCAGAGCTTCCATATGTCATAGGCCGCTTCACGCTTCAACAGCTTCAAATGCGGGCTAGACTCACTCACCTTTAATCACACTTTGCGGAATGCTCACTAATTGCCACCTGTGAAGGAGAGGGTCTTCCTGTGTGGTCCTTCACCTCTTTTCCTTCTTCAAACCTTCGCAATTGTCAATCTAACCCCCTCTGCTATTGAATCCATTCCGAAGTTTCCAATATGCATGACACGTTCTTGAGAGTCAACTGGAGCGTGACGAAGTTGAACTTTAAAAGGAACATGATACAATTTACTATTCATAGAGAGTATTTAAACTAGCCTGCAACAAATTCTTTTTATCCAATTAGTTTTATAATTGAAGGCGGAGCGGTGGTACCCCCTACGGTGCACAGCCTCAACCCCGCCCCCGTCCCTATGGTTCTCAGCACCAGCCCCCTACCGATAATCTCTTCTTTTCCTTTCAGTCGTCAGTCACTTTTTGACTAGATAGCCTCCACTCTTATCAGTTCGACGTTCGTTTTTAAATGCTGCCGTTCAGAGAGATGCTGCTCCGATGGCTCTGCGTCATCGGAGTACTCACCACGGTTTCTTCTTATCCTATAAAGATTCCAAAGAGGAGATTCCCTTCTGCCATTATTATTGGAGCAAAGAAAGCAGGAACAAGGTATTTTAATATTTTCATTTAAATACAAAATAATTTGAAGAGCGCTTCTGGAGTTCCTCAGGTTAAACCCGCTGATCAAGGCCCCAGGACCGGAAGTACACTTTTTTGATAAGAATTTCGACAAGGGCCTCGACTGGTATAGGTGGGTATCACTTTCTCCCCTTTCCTTCCTAAATGTGCTATAATTGACCGGATTTCCACGCACTTTCTGTAACATTATCCCTTCTCCCCTTACTGATGTTCCCTTCTGAGGCAACTGGTCATGTTTCATGTTTACTCAGAAGGACACTTCTCACATCTACTGGCCCCCCTCAACATGGTATGGATTAGCTCAAGTGTTCGTATCCATAACGGGTGGCGCAATAAATCCACACAGCTCCCGTATGGTGAGGGATCCTATCCGAGCTCTCCCACTTTCATCAGGTCATTCTCTTAGGGGATGCATTCATATTAGAGGAAGCTCATAGGGGGTGCGCAGATGGCACAACTAAATGGCAACATCCACTGGAGAACAACTTCAGAACATAAAAGCCGCCTCCCCGGGGAATTTGTCGATTGAAATGTCGAACGGCTTAGGTGACTTTGGTATTCCAAGGTTGAAGTTCGCGGCAATCTCGCGGCGCTCTTTATTTGAAAAGAAATTAATGGGAATTTTGTTTTTCTTCGAGCGCATCCCTTCTTTCTTAAACGGCTACTTCCTCTGAATATTTTGGAAGAATTTCTCTTCGTAATTGGCCAGTCACTGTGTCCCAAATTGGTTCTCTTAAGGATAACTGGCTTAGTTTGCGTGGCGACTTTCAGAATCGAAAAACTAAGTGCCATTGTAGTGGAATTTAGCCGTCTGCCCGTTCTCTCTCTCTCGCATATGACAAGTATAGAGAGCGAGCCAAAAAGGTGTGAGACCCATTTCATAGGACAATTTGATGACAATCTGCAGTCATTTTTCACTGCGCGACCACCCATTTTCAAAAGATATATGGGAGGTTCAATTCGTTCTCTCATTCTCTCACCCTTCGCACACCTGTTGACGGTTCTCCCTCGCGTACCGTAGACGAAATGGCGCCCAGATGCCCGCTACCTCCCCGGGTAGTTTTTAATCCAGTTGGCGGGAAGGGTTGATGGTCACTTGATACCTCACAGGTGGCTGTGCACATGCTTGACTGTGTGAGCAGAGACAGGTGAACAAGCGACTCCAACCGGCGTATCTGATTGACATTTCCCGATAACAATTAGCCATCAGGAGGGAGATACAGCCAGCCGTTTTGTGACCAGTTGCACCCTAAAGAAGGGGAAAGGGAATTAAGGAACCCCGAATCAGTTTGTTGCCCACAGATGTCGTTCCGTTTCTAACTGGATTTATTTGTATTTGTCGGCTAGGACCGCAAGGATGACCCGAGCAGCCCTCAATTTGTCACCCACCCCTGCGACAACTGTACACGCTGTTAATCAACCGGGCTATGTGCGCCCCCGACAAATAGGCCCTCCCCAAAACTCTTTGAGAGGGATTGTATTCAATCTGCGTCAGCTAATTGGGACGGGACCCCCTTGGGAAAAGAAGTTTTGCTTGGATTGGATAGTGCCCAATCCTCCTCAGACTCATTACAACAGGGAGGGAGAGGAGCAATTTGTCTGTCGTCACCTGTGGTAGTTTTATGGCTTGACGTGCCACCTTGGCGCACTGTAATGAACGACACATCGTCCAACTGTCAATCACCTTCTCCGGAAATCAGTCATGCCAGCTTCCTCCCGGAAAAGAAAAAGGAACAGCCATCCGGAAGTCTCATCTTCTTTGACCCGTCTCAAAAACAGCGCCTGTATTTGCCCGGAAGCGGCTACCGTTTGTCTCGTGGTCCAAATCTCGTATGCACAATGCCGGCTACCGAAAGCAATTACGTCAGAGAAAATTTGCCCCGACAATGATCGGATTTCTGTTTCTGGACAGCAGCTGCCCGGCGGTTCTTTCGGCTTCGGTGACCTTACCTGTGCCGCGCCTAATCCCTTCCAACGAGTTAGCTAATCAAGGAGTTCTTTCCGTTCTGACTTAGGGATTGGAACGAGTCTCAATTACGGCCCGACATTTCTGTCTCTCTTGTGGGAAATGAAAATTGCTTAGGAGATTGTCTCATTACCGAGTCGGAGTACTCATGTTCTGCGATGGACGTCTTGTCCTGGCAGAGAGCAGATACCGCAAGGAGACGCAGATTCCCTGCGGTCACTTACGGGGATTAGGATATCCGAGGGAACAACGAAGACAGGAGACGCAGGGCTAACATCTGCTGCTGATCTAACGGATAATTGCGCTACTTAGTACTACAAGGCGACAGCCCACTGTCATCAGCTGAGCTCCCTTGGTAGAACTGGACAACTCCAATTGAAGGGGGAATTGCTATGCCCATAGTCGGCTTTTGTAATGACTCACGTAGCTGGATTAACTCTCCCGGTAAACAGTACGTAACCCTGCATCATCTAGACAAACAAGCAGCAACCGAATATGATACCCACCAGGAAGTCGATCACCCCCTGTGATCAAAGAATACCGACTTCTACAGGGGTCACTGGGAGGTGATATGTATTTAATCCTTTTCTGGTTATGCAAAACAACAGAGGTGTCTGTTTTTGGAGGATATCCATTCGACTTCAAGGATCTGTAATACGAACTGGCGTTGCTCATAATGTGATTGGGAATACGTAATTAGTCTCCGAGAACCTTGTTGTTCCTCCATTACCCGTCGTGTTTATTCAATCAGCGGAGCCAGCAAGATGCATATGGATCTCCTTCGAAAAGTGTCGAAGTCTGAAAGGGAGACGGCCACATGATACGGTGGGAACCTCCAGAAAGACCCAGACCTGTCACCTTCTTGACATGCCGACAACTGTATTCAGACACCTGGCCCTCCCCGATGTTCATTTGTAGTACAGCAAGTCGGTTTCTTTTGATCGCCGGCTTTTACGAGCCCGAGTGTGAACTCTGTCACCTTGCGACCGGGGACCAATTGGTAATAAAAATTAATGTTAGCTGGCGCAAAACTCTCATCCCGTAAGAGTGCGCCAAAAAGTGTCTGGGACTGCTCTAGGGGGATCATTTGGTTGACCGGATACCTTCTTATGGACGTGTCTCAAGACTATCGTCCTCCATTGCGTAAACGATGCCCAGATAGCGGACGGTAGAAAGGTGCCGCCGAAGAGTTATGGGACTGTCGCCTCAACGATAATAGCTAGCCCCCGTTCGCACACCGAAATGGTCAAACGGGAATTGATGAATGCCCTTTTTTGCAAGAAACTATTCGCTTACAGTAACCACCTATTTTCAGGGAGAGGATGCCCGAAACGACGTCGGATCAGCTGACAATTGAGAAGAGCCCTGCCTACTTCCATAGTAAAAACGCTGCCGAGAGGATAAAGGCCCTTGACCCTAACATGAAGCTTATTTTGGTCGTCAGAGACCCCGTAACGAGGGCAATATCAGGTAGGAGGCTGACGCAATCGTTTTTAAGGGTTCTATTTTAGAATACACTCAGGCGTCTACAAAGAAGAAGCGCTTTGGGACAATGCCTTCTTTTGAAGAGATGGCAACGGGAGACTGTAGCAATTGGTTGAAGTCTAACTGCAGTTCTAAAGTTCGAGGAGTCAATGCCAACTGGGGAGCTATCAAAATAGGAGTGTATCACAAACACCTTGCCAGGTAAATATGAGCCCTAAACTAAAACTAAAGGGAATTTCAGGTGGTTGAAGCATTTTCCCCTGGAGCAGATTCACATCGTTGACGGGGAGAGTCTTATCACGGACCCGGCTAAGGAAGTAGCCGACACGGAGAAGTTCCTCGGCCTGACTCCAGGCAAGTACCTTTCCTTTCCCCGTTAAACTTCTACTTGTTTTCAGTAGTCCAAGCAAGCGACTTCGGTGTTGATCCGATTAAAAAGTTCCCCTGTATAAGACGAACAGACAACAAACTGCACTGTCTCGGAAAAACGAAAGGAAGACAACACCCCCACGTAGATGAAAAGGTCGTCGAGACGCTGAAGGAGTTCTACGCTCCTGAAAACGAGAAGTTCTTCCGGATGATCAACCGTCATTTCCATTGGCAGTGATGTTCCCTCTATCTTTTTAACTGTGATATATTGCTAGTCCTATTCTTTGCCTTCTTTTTTAATTATGCCGCTGTACGAGTGTCATTTGGTGCCTCCCGGTATTTATCACAATATGTTCTATTCTTTATCTTGCTCTGATTAAGAGTGATCTCAGATTGTACAGATTTTTTTCTATTCTGTGTGGATTTTAAAGATAAGCGTCTTCTTCATTCTATTAGGTTATTGTCGAGGGCATAACGACAAGTTTTTACAAGTAACGGAGTTTCAAACGAAAGCTTTCAAAATTGGAAGGCCAATGGGAGGAAAGGGCCTTGCATGTGCTACGGGAAAGCGTCTTTTCTCGTATTCTCTAGTTCATGTACTTCTGTTAAGCGTTTCCTGGTGGGAACTACAGTATCCAAATGATAGCCAGCTTCTCGAAAACAACAAGAACAATCGGTTATCTCCCCTAGTATACGGGGAATCCCCTCAAAAAACTATCGGCTATATTTGCTCGACTCTCATATAACTAGAACGACGAACAAAAGGATCAAAGTCTTTTCCACTCCCGGATATTATATTTCATATGCGTAGACACATATCGTTATGACGAGAAGAAAAAATAAACAGCCTCCATTCCCTGGATTATCGCGTTTGAATGTTTGATTTGCCGCCTTCCTCTAAAAAAGAGGAATATGACCTGGTCTTCTTTTATTAATAAGGAGTTGAAATGGCTGCACATCATCCCAGAAGAGTTTTGCAGAATCCCGGAAAGCGTTGATGCGTCGTGGAGAAGCACGCCATCGTATCGATTCCGAATGACCTCCCCTTTAGGAGCCAAACCTCAGTCAAATGTTTCTATTTTGACAATATCCTTCTTGTTGTTGTCTGTTCATCTGGAAAATTCCTGAAAAATTTGTTATTTTCTATCTAAAAAAGCGCTGCTAAAATAACAAAAAGGTTAAACTCCCCGACGGAAGTGCTTCTCTCAAAAGAGGAAGTAGACAACAATAATTTTTTGGATAAAATAAAATTCTTTTTCCTTTTTGTGCGCAAAATCTAATTCAACCAGGCAGAGTTGGCCGTCGCTTTTATTTGCGCACCCTCGGACGTTTTTCGCCCAGAAGAAACACTACTCTCGTTGCTCTTCTCGCAAACACATCATATTGTTCTAGCGGCGGATTTTACTTGTTAATTACCCGGCTGATCCCGGCTTAATTTTAGATTTAAATACGGTCAATTTCAGAAAAAAAAGAAGGAGAGCAGAATGGCTTCGGCAATCTTAGCAGAAGGCCATTTCAGGTAAGAGCCAGGGTAATAATTCTCTTCGAGGCACACCTGAATTGTCAGGTCCAGCCGGGGGTCTCCCCGTTATCCTGTGTAATGTACCATCAATCGGGGATATTTATGAGAGGGTGGTGGAATCGATCCAGCTTGGGGAGCACAGCTGGGATAATCTTAATAGTTCGGAAACTATCCCGATCTCAATACTCCCTCGTCTTTTTTGTCATTTCCCAGTTATCTCCATCACATGGGGTAAGTTCCGCTCATTCTTTCCCTCCCTCGCGAGGGTATAAAACATACCAGCCGGCTCCAATTAACATCCTTTGTGTTCCTATATACCTCCCTTTGTTGTTTCTCAATAGGTTTTCCTCCGGATGTGTAACCTAGGTATTCCCTGCGCACACACGTTCATGTGCCCCAGCTTTTTTTCTCCAGTTGCTTCGGGAAGTGAGGTCATTTAGTTTTCCTCCGACGTTCGACTCGCCTCCACCATCGGGCGGGCGGCTCAGCCTTCTATAAAATTCTAGAAAACCCCATTTCAGTCTCGATTTCCTGGGAGGGTTGAATATATAATTACGTGAGATATACCTCGCCCTTTTTGACGGGGGATGGAGCAGTTCCCACCCCGAAAATTGCCTTCCAACCAAAGCATTGCCATTTTTAGTCAAATATTGTTTTTGTTCAGAGGCATGAAGGAACTGCTCTCCTCCATGGAGCCGGACACCGATGTCAATACGGTAAAAGAGCTCAAAGAGAGGACACACATGCTCTGTGCCAGGTAAAAAGGTCTTATACAATAAATACACCCTTAATCATCTTAGATTCCTCGGAGGAGCTTGGAAAACGGTCAGTATGGATCATCTTCGAATAAGTCGAATCAAGTGAGTTTTTTGCCTTTTCTGTCCAGACATTGATTCTCAGGGGAGGTATGAGCAACATGTTGTTCCTTTGTCGGCTCCACGAATCCCATCCACCAATCAGAAACGAACCGGATAAGGTCAGAAACTGTTTGGGGAAAACAAACGAAACGAGAATTTATAGGTTCTCCTGAGAGTTTACTTCAACCCGGAAACGGAAAGCCATCTAGTCGCCGAGTCCGTTATTTTCACCCTGTTATCTGAAAGACATCTCGGACCTAAGCTCTACGGCATTTTTAGCGGTGGCCGACTTGAGGAATACATCCCCGTGAGTGCTATTTTATGCTCTCTTTTAGGGGGAATTAAACCGTTGTGTAATTCTATTAATTCAGTCGAGACCATTGGCTTGTCGAGAGATTTCACTAGGAGGGATCTCTTCAAAGATTGCAAAAAGGCTAGCAAAAGTCCATCAGCTAGAGGTGCCCATTTGGAAGGAGCCTGATTATATATGTGATGCACTTCAAAGGTACAGTATGCCCGAAATACTCCGAGCTATTCAATTACAGATGGTTCAATCAATTGAAAATAACCCCGACGGGTCAGGGGATATTCGACCTGGGCGCAGAGCATTCTGCCTATGCTCCTCTAGAGTTAACCAGTGCGACAATCGAGAAGGAGCTTTGTGAACTACGTGAACTGATCGCCAAGAGTAGAAGTCCAGTCGCATTTTGTCATAACGATCTCCAAGAAGGTAGCCAGCCTCAAATTTTAGCTTGACAGCCTCGTTTATAGGCAATATTCTCCTGCCCAAAGCCTCTTCCGGAAACATCCGCATGCCTTCCCTTTCCGAAGATTCTCATAATAGCCAATATTCTGGGAGAAATAGTCTGTCAGCCTTCAATCCAGCCGACCCTCGTCTAGTCTTGATTGATTTTGAATATGCTAGCTATAATTACAGGTATTTGCATACTGTAAAGGGTAATGATTAAGTTTTTAGAGGATTCGACTTTGCTAACCACTTCGTAGAGTATACAATTGACTATGACATCGATGAAGCTCCATATTACGAAATTAACAATGAGAACTTCCCAAGCATTGAGCACGTGAGCACATAATTATGCACAGGTTCAAGATCTATGCTTATAGATGCAAGATTTCTTTGTGAATTACTTGAGGGAATACGGTGGAACACCGGAAAACCAACTGTATCCCAAATCAGAAGAATTAGTCAGGGAGACGCTGCCCTTTGTGCCCGTTTCCCACTTCTTCTGGGGAGTCTGGGGACTCCTTCAAGTAGAACTTTCCCCAGTTGGATTTGGTTTCGCTGTAGGAAACATCAACTTCCAATACACTGTATATTTCAGGAGTACGGTCGCGATCGTCTAGCCTTGTACTTTAAAAACAAGCACTTACTTAACCCACTGGCCGAGCAATAAATGATCTCGACTGAATGCCCTTGTCACTTCAAGCTGGTTTATTAGCAATATGTGTAGTTCATCCACGGCTCAATGCTCGAGACTCTTATATACTTATATATATATATATATATATATTCTCAATATAGCCATATAGAATTTAGAGCTGTTACTTTATTTGTTGCAATAGACTTTATGCCACGATAAAGATAAATCACGAATAGCAATAAGTAGTTCACACTGAGATACAGTGAAAATGAGAAAATTTTAGGAAACGTGGGGAGTAAAAACACACTAAGATTACACGAAAGAGCGTAACAACATTTACAAGTCAGGACGGAGCAACTTTGTCGTAAAAGACTTGGGCTTCCTTTGGACAGATTGTATCTGTCGTCTTCTGAAACAATTACAAATTCTAAAAGCACCACCTTAATCCTTAGACCAAGGGCTTTACAACGATAGGTCACACTACTTGTCTCATCTTAATATCACACGAGGCCGTTTTCTTTATCTCCCGCCCATCGAAGGGAGCTAGAGCTGCAAGTTAAGGTAGATCAGAGGAAACTTCTTCAACCCGCTACTCATTACTTGAAGTGGCGTGTTCCCAAAAGGCTTCTTTTCTTCCGAAAGTCGTCCTTTTTTTCCGATCACCCCACCACTTGGAGACGTACCGCTTGCTGCTTTCTTCTTGTAGCAGTCCGTTCTGCTTCTTCTATTTCTATGTGGCATTCGTCCGTGTTAGTTAGGGACGACTGGAGGAGAAATGAAAAGGCGGACCGAAATTGAGGCTCCTCCGCAACAACGGCTGCTCCTCTAAATTAACAGATTTAACTTTATTGATAACCAAAATATAGAGAAATACTGCACAAAAAATGCGACAAAGGGGAGAATGACACTACCGAGTGGTGATGACTATTAAGGTTTTTTTCGGTTGCACACTATCGCCTCGTGAGGATTGCAGCGGGGATGTAGATCTACCCTAATATACAATAATACGCACACTACAAAGAGGAGAAACACAATGAACGGCCATAGAAAATTGCGTGCCGCAACCCAGAAGTAGTTGAGGATCAGTCTAGATAAAGGCTATAACCAGTCTCTAGGTATTGCAAACCAATAATCAAGCAAGAAGTTATGTACAGAGCAAAACGGAAGAGAGAAGTTAACAAGGCTGACGGTTAAAGTTGGCCAGCATATTGTGGAAGAGCATCTTCATAGCGGGGTTTTGAAGATTTTGCATAAGAAGGGCTTGTGATGGCACGGCGGGGAACAACGGCATCGGGTGGGCAGCTGCTGTGGGCTGAAACGGATTTATTTGGTCTTTTTATTTTTGGTATTGTCTTACCAAGATAAAATCTGGCTTTTCAAAGTTCTTCTCTTTCTGTAATTCCTGGATTTTGGCTTCCAATAGAGCAATTTTTGATTCGTACTGACGGGACTTCGCTTCGGCTAGGAGTAGCTGCCCTTTGGTGACCTAAACACGGATAGATTAGTACTAATGGGAAAGCGGAACAAACCTGACAATCGAAACACTTCCTGGGGCTATCGCCACGATGGGAACTGGTGCCACTGGTATGGGAATCGGAAACAGTGGGAGAAAGTTGTTCCGCCAGGCAGCTTTCCTTCTCATCCAGGGAGACATTCAGGGATTCGGGAGACTTCTGATGAGGGAGGAGTTTGATAGGGGTTTCTCCTTCGTCTATGCTTGCCATGTGGATAGGACGGGTCGCCTTCCTCTTGTGAGATCCTTTCATGTCTGGCTTCTCCTCATCTCCGCTTTCGGACTTCACAGTAATTGACTACAACAGTTTTTTTTAATTTTGTAAATGAACTAATAATACTGTAGGACTGTGGGAAGCAAGTTCCTCTTCTTTCAGATCTTCTTCCGTGGTCTCAATTTCTAGGACATCGTCCATTTCCGATTCACGATCGTCTTTCTGAAAGGTTGTTATCTTCCGACTAAATCTATACTGTACCATGTCGTCTTCATCATGGGATTCACTATTCTTGGAGCCTGTTGCTGAAATTCCCAGGCCAAGATGAGGAGCAAAGGGATTGTTTGCCAGCCAGGCGGTGAGCCACTGATTAGGAGAGGAGAGGCTGGCCACGTCGAGATTTCCAAGGACGCTATCCTGAAATTTTTGGTTACTGTAGAAAATAGATTAACAAACTTTTTGCATGAATTGGAGGAGATTTTCCTGTTTCAAGGCATTGGGGAAAATAGAACTAAGGTTGTTATTCATTGTCTTCGAGCTGTTATTGTTTCCACGCAGTTTCTGATGATGTTCCGGCGTGAACGTGGAAGGCTCTATAGGCTCAGATGGACCTTCTGGAAGATATTGTTTAACCGGCAATTTGAGAGAGTATTTACCGCCTTCTGTAGAACTTCTAGCCAGGACCGCGACATCTCCAGGGGTTCCGTTTCTCAACATACTCTGCATGTGGATATGAAGAGAGGTCTTGTCGGGGAAAGCCCAGTTGCAACAGCGACACATGAACATCCGGCTAATACTGTGCATTCGGAACATGTGCGATCGGAGTGTCTCGTTGCCTGCAATGATCTTACTAGAACCCAGACGACTCGCTTTTCATTACAAACAACTCACACTCTGCTAACGGGTCGCCCCATCAGCGCAGTCTCGCTTTTGTTCATTTTCGCCTACACAGTCTCTCTATCGCTCGTTCTCTATTTTCCCTTTTTTGCAGTTCTATGCAGTCCTATCCCTTCTCCCCTATCCCTTCTCCCTAATCTAAATCGTTTACCCTGTGCCAATGGCTGGATCCCTCTACTCTTTGTGATCCCCTTCTTTGTCTCTTTGTTTCCCTCTTTCACCCTCTGCCGACGCAATGTGAAATGCTTTACTGCCTAGCAATTACCGTGTGAGGGTTGTACACACCCCCTTATCCTCTCGGACTCCGAAAAGCGCATAATGAGCTCTTTGTATCCGATTATTTTTTGCCAACACACCGCTTACTCATTCGTGTTCCGGTTGTTGAAAATAATCGGTGCAGTAAAAGTTGACACAATCTGACAAAATGGAATCCCGATACTGTAATGGCAGCCAGCTATGGCGTAATCTGCGAGAGTGGGCAAAACTGGCTGTCTGACTGGCTAGTGAACCTTTGATCACCCCGTCCCCATGAAACAGGGGGATTAGCTGTTTTTCTCCCAAATGTCTCCAAAATACTGTCGCATGCCATCAGTCGGTAATTATGCGTCGTGAATGAGGTTCTCAGGTAACGGCGTAAGGCTGAGGTCACTGCGTCCGTCCTTGGGGGGCACTTCCCCCTAACAGGAAGCCGCCACAATTGGGCCAAGCAAATATAAG
The DNA here is from genome assembly GCA_932521035.1 of Oscheius dolichura. NCBI lineage: Eukaryota > Metazoa > Nematoda > Chromadorea > Rhabditida > Rhabditidae > Oscheius > Oscheius dolichura. The sequence continues at coordinate 7,727,908 of OW051497.1, read as the reverse complement.
CTATCCCCCTTGCGCAACATACAAAAAGGAGCCTGGCACAATTTACGTGTCAAGTATCATCTTGATAACCACTTAGAAGGCTATCCTTCTCCGTTTTCTAATTTTAGTCCGATCGAAATAGTAGCATGACTATTGACACAGAAGGAAAAACCACAGTTCTTAAAAGGAGCAGCTATTGGTGGCGGTACGGTAGCGTCGTGTGCAAACAGTACTAATGAACTAGCTCAAAGCAGCACAAATATGGGGGCGATAAGCTGCTCGGCGCGCGAATACCCATGTAAATACGGTAGAACCACCTGGTAATTCTGACACCCTGCTAATCCCTTAGCCACACCAAACACAACATTGCCCCTAAGAGATAACAATGCTCTTCGAGATGGTGGCTGGATGAGGAGGCGTTGGTCTCCGGCTGCCAATTGATTAGGACTATCGTTGGCAATTTGCCATTCTTGCCAACCCTCTCGTAGATAATAACTGCTACTTATGGTCCCCCGGAAATATTTTGGACACACAGTCCCCTATGCCGCTCTCGACGGTCGGCTGGGCGCTATCACAGTAACCAGTTTTGTGGAAATGGAAAGCCTCGCGCTCGCTCAGAAACATGAAAACAGTGGGGTGCATGACGTGAAGAGACGAATTTCATGACCCCTAGCTCATGAAAAATACAGTAATAGTTCTTTTACTAAAAGTTCTTTTCCCCCGTGAAAACTGTGAAGTTAACTTACTGGAGATCTCTTGATTGCATTGCGTGCAGGTGTAGCTCTTGAAATGGGCCTGCATCCTGTGCCGGCTGAGAGACGACGAGTGGCAGAAGATCTTACCACAAACAGAACATGGGAATTGACCTAAACGTAAAGATAAGCGTGCGTGGTTTGTTCTGGTCTCCTCGCGGAGTGACCCTTGGTTTACAATTACGTCAGCAACTTACAAGTTTCTTTCAGTGACCTTCGCTTTATATTACTTATTTGACGTCACAGACAGTTTGACAAATCTCGAAAAGGTAAGCAAAACAAGTGAAAGCTCGCTTGTCATCTTATAGGGGAATTGAGGCCCCGGCCGTTTTGCATCGTTTTTCGAGGTGAGGATCAAAGTGTTTGACCTCAATCCCCTTACAGCGAAAACACACGCAATCACTGCTTATGTGTGCTAACCTCTATGAGGATATAGGATAAGACTAACGCTCGTAGAACTAACCTTTTAAATCCGGTCGTTTGAGCTCCGCTCGGTAGGGCATCTGAAAGAACCACATCTGAGAGTTCGCGGGAGAAAGAGAATGGTGGTAAGAGCAAAAACGGACAAAGGAATCGCGGTATGTATGACACACAGATCCCAGAGAAAAACCCAGGTGAAGGAATATGACACAACAGGATGGGAAAGAAAAGTACAGTTTCGAGCGCCAGAGACTACACATTTCCAAAAATTCAGTCCAAATCCTTTTAGATTCGTGGGATAAGCCTGATAACTGGATGACTCAATGTGTCTGTGTGTGTCAGAGAAAAGGTCGGAGTGCATGTGTGTGCTGGTAATTCAGTTCATGGCACGGGGGTAGTGGCAACCATGCCTGTATTGAGGGAGGCGCGAGCGGCGAGCAGTTAATATGGCGCCGTGTTTGGCTAGCCTGTCGATCGGATGTGTAACAGAGAATAATAGCCAATGAGCACCTAGCAAACACACTACTGTCAATAAGCTACGGGAATACTGTATCTTAAGAGCAACCCTGAGTTCTTACAATAGGAGTCTTCGTGCCAGTTAAACGGAGACGGCTGCGCGCATATAAGGAAGTTGAGCTCCGAGGGCTTGAGGGGTGAAACAGTAAAGAGAGGGAATGGTAGGTGAATAACAAAATCTCATTGAAAACCAAAAATCGGGTAGAGAAATGAAAATACAAGTTTTTCGATCGATGGTGTTGAAGAAGTTGCTCGGTTATACAGTTACCGCACGGCTGAGGGGTTAGGTTGTCAACAAGCGCCCTGTCCATTTTTGTCTCGCTATGCATTCAAAACAGCTTGATTAGTGTGGAAAAGAAAATCTCTGGCCAAATCTCTTTTTAGCGCTTTAGATGGTAATAAGAGTGAAGAGCTTAGGCCGAAAATAACATAGTACTTGATTAGAGAAGAAGAGCCAAGAGCAATTTTCGCTGTGGGGGTTGGGATATACCGTCCCTCCCCCACAACTACCCCCTCCAAATGTCATGCTCTCGGGGTGCTTCCCTTCCTCTCCCAATGGAAAACCCGTTTTGAAAAGAATAACCGCTGAGAGCGGTATTGTTGGCTCTTAAAAAAGAGTCCATAGCAGGAAAAATCGGCAGAATGGGAATAAATGACAATAGATATTTAAAGATTTGAGCGTGGTCAGAGGTCACCTTTGGGCAAAAAGGGATGTTTTGGCCTGTTTTTATAGAAAAACAAACTTGGCGGGCTAAGAGGGTACCGTCCCCGGCTGCCTGGTAAGGGGCTCTTTTGAAAAGCCGTCGTCCTTGAGGAGTACTGGACAGACGGGTTGAATTTCGTAAGTTTTACTCTTCCTGGTTATCGGCGGCAGCGAAAATACGACTAGAATTAAACCCTGGAACGAAGGAGAGAAAGGCGGAGAGGTTCGGGTCAGAGCAGTGGTCATTTTAGGAAATTTTCGGGGGGCATTCACAGCTGGCATGTGACACATGAGCGGTATCAACACGACCTTACTTGACTTTCTCTTTCTCGTTCAAGGTATTTTCATAGCAGTAATCAGTAAAGAGGAAGAAAAGCGGTTTAACTAAAGGAATTATATGTAGTCTAAGTAGCATATAAAGTGGATTTAGCCGACTTCTGTAACAGCTGTGTCAAGGTGTGGCACTAACGGCGCTGGTCAGAAGATAATTACCCGTGATAAGACGAAAAAGGCTCGGAGGTGAAGGTTGCTTCGGATATGCAAATGCGGCGACGACCTTGCGGGAGACAGTGGGCACTCTCTCTCCGTTTGGGGCTATAATGTACTTTAAGGAGGAGTGACACAGCTGTTTGTCGACTGGCTACTACTACCAGACACCACTACCGCCAAAAAGTAATGGAATATCTTCCAATTCTAGGGCAAGATGGTGTTGTCCGACTGTGATCGTTTGCTTGTTCTCGATTTGGCGAGATGGGATCGACGGGCTGAGCTTTCCTCGTCAAAAAAAGTGAGGGTCTCCAAGCCGAGGGCGCGAGGCGCTGGCTGATGAAAAGTCGCCCCCTATTTTCGAGGTCGTCTACGGCTTATAATGCTAACAAACTTCACTGTTTGCTCCAGAACGATACCGTAACCGCCACATTACAATGCCATAATTTTTATTTTTCAACACATTGCCCAACGACCAAAGTCCGATAGATGGTAGGCGTCGACGACGAGCATTTGACCTGTTTTTGAGCGACCGCTGGGGCTGTCATGTGCTTGTACTATTTTGTAAGGGCCGAATCAGCTATGGCAGGGCAACTGGGGGCGAAACCGGAATTTAGGTGGTTGAGAAGCAGTCTGAGCGACAGCGCTTGGCGAGATGGGACCATCGGCAGGGAAACAGAATTGCGCGAGAGAAAGAAGAAGGATTGTTAAATTCAGGTTGACTGCCCAAGGACGGGGAGAGAATCAAGAAGGCAGGTGGGGTAAATGGGGACTTTTTCGAATCAGCATACCGCGAGCAACCAGATGGAAAGATACAGAAATACTCTATTTAAAAAAGAAAATAAATAAAACCAAATAAAAGCGAGGTGATAGTGGTAATGGGGTCTGTTTTGATCTAGGTCTTTTCTGTTTTTAAGATTGATAGCATTTCTTGAAAATAAACGAATAAGCGTGACTACAGACGGCGGACTTGTGATAGACAAAAAAGAACATTTGATCTTTCCCATTTAGCACCAAAACGAGCAAGGTTAACTGAAAAGACAGTGTCGAGTGAAATGTTTATTTCAACAGCGGCCGATCAGCTGTTCGAAAATAGACAGGAGAAGGCGCGCGCTCCTCGTAACTTAAAAGTCAGTGAATCATGGAAGGAAGTGGGGTCAAAGATGTTGTTATTCCTCCGATCAAAAACAGAATCTGAAATTTATTCCTTCTGCTCCTTGACCAGTTTCAAATACTGTTGTTTTTTCTCTGTTTACATATCATTGCCGTTGACTTGTGATTGCTTTTTCCCGCCTCTTCGATCTGTTTGTTTACCCGGTAGCTTCAATTAGATGGTATTCTCTTCACCTTTAGAGAGATGTCTTGAAACATCCTAACAATAGGTCGGCCAAGATGCAAGAGTAGCGCTATGAATGGCGCGGGGTCACTCGCTAATGCACTGTCAAGCAAACGTATTCACTCGCCGTCGAGACACTCATTACAGGTAGCAAAGCAAAGCAACTGAGGATACAATTGAGCATATGATACAGTATTCTCTTCCGTTGGGGAAGGGGGTTCTATTTGTTTCTTGGCGTCGATTGGGTCAAGCTCGGGGGAAGTATACTGTTCGAACCATTCTATTCAGGTTTTCTAGTGATCTGTAAGCCTTCACACTGATTTCTTCCAGACCTGTCTCAACATATCACGTATTTGTTTAATTTTCCCATGTTCTATAGTCTGAAGTCTGAAGGGCAGAGCAAAATCCGTTTAATCCGTGGGCCCCTGGCTATAAAGCGATTGAACGCCTATAACCGAATAGAACCCCGATCGGGCCTTTTGAGGTAATAGATTAAACCTGTACCGCATGTGTTATCGTTTCTTCTTCACGGACCGCTGGTCAATGCAGCTATGAGTCAAAATATCGGAGTTGAATAGCCCCCTGAAGTCGTATCTTCTACAAACAGTCGCAGTGCCCAGACCCGCTTGCCCAGAAAAATGACCGTTCCTACTGCCATCCTTATTATTTCCTCCCTTCCTCTCCTCTTTGCTATAACATGTTTCGAGTGCACGTCGAGCGAAGTAAGTTGGCTTCCTTATTCGATGACAATGTGCTGTGCCCGATTATCGGTCATATTACAATGATTTCAGGGTCAAGATTGCAAGTACACCGCAAAATCATGTGCGTATGGCTTCTTCGGCTGTGTAAAAATTGCCATCTACGCGGGAGGGGTGGATAGGAGTGAGTGTTTTTCAGTCTAGACTATAAGAAAGCTAAAAATACCAAAAACAACGTGATATACTTGCCACTTTTTACTGCGTACGTGAGATACATCACTGTTTTCCGCGTCTAAAGTTTAAGCACTTCTTGACCAAGTGTAAGTGCTTCCTTATTCGGAACAGTTAAATTTTTTTCAGTGGGCAATTGGGAAAACGACCAGGAGAGGCGAATCGTGTCTATGATGAGAGGATGTGCGCTAATCCCCTTCGGACGTATGTTTTCAATATTTATTTTATTAATCCCTTGTTTTTAGACGTATCAATGTGTACACAAGTGCCCTTTCTAGGAAATCGAATACAACGGTGCACTTGCTTTAATGACTTTTGTAATTCAAAGGGTAGGATATCTTCCTTCTCTTTGTTAATAATTCTCATATATTTGGTAGCATAAAGATTACGGTAATTGGAACATTTTATTTTGGTCACAAGTGTTCACGAAAAATGTCCTTTTTGTAACTGACCACACACTTTTACAACGTTAAAAAACAACCGATTTGAAGGAGACCATCTTTTCGATAAATCATTCAATAGAAAGAGAATAGAAAAACGAAGAACACAACCAGAATAGAGATCATTTTCTATACAGGCTACGGTATAAGACTAAATGTGACATCTGAGACACACCATACAATGACACAGAGCTATGCCAGTTGATAAATAACAACAAAAATTGAAGACACCTATCACAACTGAATGAGAATATACGGGTATACCATAGGGGGAATGTAGCGAAAGAGAAAAAAATGAGCTCTAGTTAATTTGGCTAAGATTATACGTTGTCTGGTTTACCCACAATGGCAAATGAGAAATTTCTTTGGCTACACTGAGCTGTTTTTCTTGTACTGTAGTCTACTACGGATTTGGCTCTATTTGGACCGGGGTATGCCCTGAAAATGGTAATTGTCCTTTGTGCAAAATCTGTAATAATGCCCTTGCGAGTTCTTGAAATGCCGTGAAGTGGTGAATAACACCCATAGTTCCATTACAAGCCTCTCGGGACTTTATTCTTCTACAGTCACCGCAGGGAGCATACGTTTCAGTTAATAGACCCCCCAACATACATTAAGATAAACAGATAAATCTTTCTGTCGTTTCAAGAGCTACAGGCCAAAAGTTAATGTCTGAATAAGTGGAAATTCCGTTTCTTTCCGTTTATGACAAAAGTTGGTCCCTACAAATTTTTCTTTCTTTGACCTGCTGTAATTCCAACATTGTTATCGAAGAAAATACTTACATTTTAACCTGATCAGACCGAACCGGAGGTGAGAAGTCGTTGGTGAAAGAAGAGTGTTGCGTAGCTCTCTCAATAAGAGCCGTCGTATTGCGACGATGTGTTGCCGGCGACTTGCACCCCACTGGAAAAATCAAATTATTTAGGCAATTCAGCTGCTATAAAGCAGGAAAATCGCAGTGAAAAATATAAAAGCAAAAAAAGTATCTGGTGTGATATATATAAACGGGCCGGAAGAGAGAGTTCTCATCACTGCACAAAGCACAAGCACGGTGAAAGTCGTTAGGAATAACAAGCAACATTCTAGAGAGTTAACTGTTTTTAATATATCACTTTTCTTATCATTTCTCACTCGATTAAAAAGAAAAGCCACTACTACTCAAGGCAAAAAAAATCAGGTTAACTAGAGCAAACTCTGCCTGTTACCTTATTTTATTTTTTCGCCTGGTTCAACCTGAATCAATTAGAAGGTGCTGTGAAACGGAGGGATGGTCTATCTACCTGTACTGGAGGTAGTACTTCCCACTGATCTCATAGAAGGCGAGTTACTGTAGGGATCGACTGTCAGGCCTCCTTCACTTCTATCCTGAATTTTGTCTCTTTCCAGACAGTGTAACAGTTCGCTTACATTCCTCACATAGCTGTTACTTGTCTCCGTATCGGAACACGCTGAACCCACTGAACTATCTGATAACCGGCGCGGTCTCACCATCAGGGCCGATTGTTGCGCTCGTTCTGTCCTTCAAATTATAGCTCTCGAAAAAGCGAACAAAAAGGAACAAACCTTTGTTTAGCAGAGGATTGAAGAATGGAAGAGAGGTGTTCTACTAACCTCCGGAACCTTCTCGTAGGGCCGGCTAGAAGCGTAAACTGTACAACATAGGTCGGAGTGTCTCCGGCTTGAACAATTTGTTGAGGAGACGCGATGATATCAACATTCATCTTTACCCCTCTACTAAAGACACTTCCTCCCGCGGTAGGACCTCGTTTATACTCGACCCGGAAACAATTTTGCCCAACTACTGAATGGCTCAGCTCGTGAATCTTAAAAAAGCATTCGATTAACAAAACCAACAAACTGATACCGTTAAGAAAGCCCTAATTAATTCTGCTTTGATTCCGTTCAAAGTTTTTCCTTGCACCGGGACACAATGGGTGTCATCCCTCTCCACGGACATGCTTGACGTCAAAGAACCAAACCACGACTTTTTCACTAAGCTAAAAATTACGGAAATTGTATTATGACGTGGAGCCTCACTCTGACGTGTCAATCATCTGGCTGTCTTCACTGTCTGATTCACCCGTCGAGCCGTTTGACGTCTTTCGTCTATGGAACCGGGGAGTGCCCAAGAAGGAGTTCTTGATGTTTGTAAGTTTCGACCTCCATGGTCCTGTAGCACTGCCAAGACTCGTCTGACTGTTTCCTGAACAATAAAACTCATTAAACTGGATCGTGAGAGTATATTACCTGCTATGAGATTAGTAGTAGAACAAGGAGAGGAGGGCATATCCGTACTGAGCATGGAGCCGGACATTTTCGGAGTGGACGGCGCTGCATATGGAGAACTCTCCCCACTTTTCAGGGTATCCTTCTTGACAACTTCTCGACTATTTCGTCTACTTCGTCCCTCCCTCGCCTCTTTCGCTGCTTCCCTCGCTTCTGCTTCCCGTTGTACTCGGACATGTCTTGCCGCCTCCGCCACGGTTTGAGGATCAACCGGCTGGGTGTAGTAATGATAGCTGTTGTTGGCGCTTCTAAAGAATGACCCCCCGTCAAAAGGTGGAGGAAAAAGAACACACCTGGTAGATGATTTACTGCGCTCCTCACTGGTTCTCGCGGAGAATGTTCCATTACCAGTGGTACTTGAGAAGAGATCTCTGACCGAGTTTCTAGGAGATTCAGTCGGCGAGCCGCCCAAAGAACTGTGCCTTCCCTGACGACTATTCCTTCTGAAAGCCAAAAACCCCCTGCTGGATATAGATCCTCCATACCCGTAGGTCTTGCGAGGGTTGATGGGGCTGCCATCAGCTATGCTTCCCACGGCATATCGGTTTGCTTTCGCCACATCTGTCCGTTTCCGAGGGGGGTCCATATTTTGGGAGTTGCCGCGTAAAACAATCTCTGTGTCATCCTCTTGAGCTGGTCTTCTCCTTTTTCGATCCAGGAGTAGGAAATACACCATTTTCTCTGTGTTATGCCTAACGGAAGCGGATGAATTAAAAATGAATAAAATTACCTTGTTGAAAGAAGTTCTGTGATGAGTTTCTGTTTATCTTTGAAGCAGCCTAAACTGTTCATATGCCTCAAGACGTCGGGGTCGATGCTCTCTTCATTGGGAAGGACATGGGTCTAAATAGTTTCCCTAAGAGAATATTCTCAAGCCCCTACTTGAACTACTTGTGCCATCGGGAGCTCTAGCTCGGGTTCTCCTTTCGATGTTCCAGCCACCCACGGATGTCTGAATACATCAGCCAACTGAAATGTGTGAATAATTAAACGAAAACTAGCAAATGTTCCCACCGAGTATCTCTTCGCCGAGTCTACTTCAATCATCGCCCGAAGGAGGCTTTGCACATCGGCTGGGACAAAGTGAGGGATGTGGAAGACGCCCTTCTTTACTTTTTCCAGTAGATTCCTTAGATTGTCATCGTCAAAAGGAAGTGCTCCCTGGAAAAAAATGAACTCTAATGAGGACAAAGGATCAACTGACCACTAATAAGGCGTAGAGAATTACTCCACAACTCCAAACATCTGCCTTCCGGCCATCGTACTTTTCTCCCTAAAGTGAATACTAATTCCACATAATGGAAAGGCAAATACTCTAATGACTTCAGGACAAGCGTAGTGCGGAGAGCCGCAACTCGTCTCGAGCATTGAACCTTCAACCTGGAGAGACGCCATTCCAAAATCTGCTACTTTTATGTTATTCCTCTCGTCAAGTAGCAAATTTTCAGGTTTTAGATCTCGATGGCTGAAACAATTACTCCTTCTCCTCTGGTTGAAAAGTTCACAAACCAAATATTGTGAGCATGGCAGAAATCCAAAGCGGAAATGATTTGCCGGAAGAATTTTCTCGCTTCTTTGGACATGAGTCGACCTTTCCGTACCAAATAATCGAACAACTCTCCGCCGCTAACATGTTCCAATAACAAATACCTAAAGCGAAGAAAGACCTCTCTTCAAATAATCCGTGACTTACAAGCACTTTTTGTTTTCGTAGACTTCATACAAGTGAAGAACGTGTGGATGTTCTATCAGCTTCATAATGGCTATTTCTCTCTCCACCTGAAAAAAAATAAAAAGAGTTTCTCGCCGGCTAGCAGTCTAATGGATGTTCTCACACCATCGAATTTGTCAGGCGACTCTTTGATTTATTCCCGGATGCTAGTTGAGCAGTCTCTCTCTCGGAACCCCCAGTACCCCTTCATTCAATATGCAAGTAACTTAGCCATCTCCTAAATGCCATCGGATGAATAGAAAAGCTTTCAAGAGGGACTAAGGGACGTGGTTACGCATAAAAGAAAAGGTCTGGACCTTAACCAAAGCCCAATTATTTCCCTATTATTTGAGGGGGAAAACGCCTGGGCCATGGTCTCTTAAAAAGTCGGGGCTTGGTCCTCTCTCTGTGGTGGTTTTTCATCATCAACGACGGCTACGAATAATTAGCCATTTTGCCAGGCACCGGCAGGATCTCATTTCTTATGCTAATTCATGTGCAACGCCATCGACGGGATATTAAAATCGATGGAAGCAATCATTTCAGTGGGTGCGTGGGTCTGTTGGCTAATTACCACCCGCCGGCAGGTCAGTCTGGTGTCCTTGCCCCTTATGACCAGATTAGGACAATTTTCTATTAATTAAGAAAAGACATCCACCCCTTGTAGTAACAGAAAACTGACGCGGGAAATTGCATGGAGGACAAATTACCGGCGAAGAGATTAGAGAAAAAACGTGTTGCCGGAAAGGGAGAATATGTTAATAGTGTTTCGTTGCTAATGGATGGATGTCTGTTTCCTCATCGCTGCGTCATAGAGCAGAATACCGTAGCCTACCTTTTGAAGAACCGATTCACTCAGCTTCTCCTTATTGACAATCTTTATAGCAACTTTTCGACCCGTAATACAGTGCGTTCCCGTCTTCACAAGACCTGAAAATAACTCTTTCCATAAGAATACTGGCTTTTGACGGGGTGTAAACATCATGCAGGAGGAATTTCCGAAACTTTTGTGTTTCTCGAGACGACTACTTTGACTGGTTGCTAGACCCTTGAAAGGGTTGCATTCTTTTCGAGTCACATCGACCAAAACGAAACACTTAGTGATCCTATTATTGTGCAGTAAACTACGGTACCAATAATAATAAATTTGAATGCCTCTCTTCTGAGAAAACTACTTCATGTGCCACAATCTGTTTTGAATTTGGACAATAAATTGGCTATTTTTTCGTCTTTCCATGTCAAAACATGTGGCCCACCAGCTCTTGAGTGAGTAAACTATGCTATACTACTCCCATATATCCAGCGGAAGAAATACGAGAGTTAGAAATGCTCCACTTGCAAACCGGGAAGCAGTCCCCCGGGCGCGATCAAGACGGCGCCCGTCTGATGGATGAATGCCTATGGTCTGGTTTTTACTATCAACGTTTCTCTTTTTCCCCCATATTCGAAATTGTTCCCAGAAGTGTGGTAGTAGTTGTTCCTATAAAAAACATTGAAAATGGATGGCTTTCTACGTAATTGCTTCCAATTGGGACCAGTGGTATCGGTGGTAATTTTCGAAATTTCGCGTGGCTTACTGAAAGCAATCTGAGCCGTTCATGGTGGGCAATAAAGAGTTAATCCATTTTCTCCTTCTACTTTTTGCGTAATCTTGGGGTCTTTTTCTCTCATTAAATGGGTAGTCATAAATGTAAAAAGCATAGAAACTAGTCACGGAAAGGCCTCTTTCAACACAACAAAATCTCACCTGTTTGACCCTTTCCGAGAGTTTTCTCCAGCTTATACGGCCCACAATATTGGGCCGGAGCTGAAGGACGTTGGCTCGAGTTTTCTGTCATTTTCAGTGAAAGTTCATCGTTCACTGCTGCCAACTTGCTGTTGATCTCTACCAGCACCTCCTGAATTATAGATTATTTCGTTTTTCACCGCCTTTCAGTGTTTCACAACGCGCTGCTGGAATGCGTAATTTTTGGCAAGAAAAAGGACGAGCGCGGTTTTACTTTTCCGACTACTAGTACTAAAGAAAATATGAAAAGAAAAACAACCTTTAGGGTTTCAAACATGGAAGGCTGCCACCTTCCAAGTGAACTTTCATACAGCAGCCACGGCTGAAAAATGATTCTTGGAAAGAGATTGAGATCACTTCATAAATAAGCAGAATAATTAAGGATAGAGAGGAGAGTCAATTTGGCGAATGACGTGAGAAAAGTTAAGAAGGTTTCAAAAGATCTGGTGAGAAGAAGGAAGTAATTAGAGAGCAAATGACGGCACGAGTTGGGTGCTAACGCCAAAATCCCTCTTGTCCCGTGGTCAGGACCGGATGGGATCGTCTTCTTAAGGAGGAAAGTGGGTAGTCAGGCAGAAGACATGGAGGAGAAAGACGTGACTACAGTAAAAGACGGACTTCAAGGGAAGAAGAAAATCAAAATCGATTTCGAAAGAGTCTACGGTAGAGGAAGGGCCAACTGAACGTCGAAAAAGGCAAGAAGGTGTAAATGGGAAGTGTAGTAGTATGCAAATGAGCGTTCGCATGCCAGATTCGACTGCCGCGCCCGTTTTGCCGTGGCGCTCAATAGCGACCCTCATGCTTCATCCAATAAGCCTCTCGTCGTCTGCTGCCTCACGAATTCACGCCCTATCTCCTTTCCTTGACCACAGCGCTCTCCGGATCTCAACCTCCCTTAACCCTCATTGCCTTTAATCAAGTATAGACATTTACATTCATCTTATTCTTTTTTCACTATCATCTCTTTCACATGGATTGACACATTCAGGAATTTCTTTTTTTTAAATACCTCATAAGGTGGGGGATAATCACTCATCGGGACTGGCATGTATGACACGCATAATGGTTATGAGAAGGAACGGATTGATAGGCGTTTAGGTTACAGGCATTGACATTTTGGGCATGATATTGTTATTTCTGGGGATTACAATATATTTACAATGTCTCCTCTTGGAGAAGTAAAACAGTATTTCGTTCTTCTGTAAAGCTGGCTGGCCTTCCTTTAATGAAGAAGCAAAAGAAGGCATTACTTAAGAAAAGTATTGCTCCATGAATCAAGAAAAGGGGAAACCACTCGGCCCAAGTAGAATCCGGAGCTACTGCGCCGACTGAAAACGAGAGCGTAAACGAAGAGACAGGCAAACTAAGTGGTACCTATGAAGGGCTCCGCCAACGTGCTGAATGTTAGAATTAGTCCGTAACATGTGAGGAGAAAATGAGCATGTTGCCTGGAAATTATTGGTCATCTCCCTCGACATATGCTCAAAGGAAAAGAATAGCACCTGGCCACTACTACAGCTGCTTTGTTGAAGCCGGCAGCATTGAAGCCAATTATGCCTTGAAAGACGACCATCATAGTAGCGCATGTATACTAAAAATATGTCCTCTTGTGAAAACAAGCGAGAGTTCTACCCTATGTTCTGCCGGGATGAACGCTGTCAGACAAATAAGGACTCCGCATAAGCCGCATGATATAGAATTGAAGAAGCGGAGCTTGATTGTCTCGTCTGTCGACCATACATCACTGAGCTTACCTAAGACGGACGAGATGGCTTTGCAGGCAGGGTTTACCTACCACTGATTAGTTTCAACAGTAGTTGGAGGGCGAAGGAGGCCGAATTGAATTGAGAAGTTGCTAGGTCGCTGAGGTTGAGGGCTTTCTTCATGATTTGGGAAGAGAAGACGATGAACGGGGAGATGCCGTTGTAGTTGCCGATGCAGGCTATCACGCAGGCCCAGATAGACCAGTTTGAGAACATTTGTCTGCAAAGAATGGATGCTGACAACTTAATTTGACCGGAAGTTTATACTGTAACCAAAGCCCAATGAATTAAATCCTTTAAGAGGAAGAATAAGAGCATTTAGGACTATTAGTATCCGTGCTCAACCCTCACCTATAAGGAACCTTCTTCTTACCCGCCGAGCCATGAGATCCAATTAACTGGAAGAGCTCAATTAGATTCATAAGATCCTATTCATTACGTCCAGCTCCTTCTGTGAGATCCACTGATGTTTACTGGGCGTATTTGTATATACAATTAACCACAAAATTGAAATCACTATCCCAACGGCTCCGTGAAAATAGAAAATGCTCCTCCAACCAAATGATTCGCAAAGGAAGCCACTTGTTCCCATTAGGAAAAATAGCCCAATCTGAGGGAAGGTCATTTTTCTGGAAATGTTACAGTAGGACAAACCTGAGAATAACTCGTCAATATGGAGACAAACATGCCTATTTCAGACTGAGGAGACCAGAATGTGGCAATGTAACCAGTTAGTGGGACGGTGGGGGCAACTAAAGCTCCTTGGAAGATTCTACAAAAGTTACAGTACAATCTAAAATAAGGCTCACTTTAACGGAAGGGTTGAATCACTGTTCCAGTCGTACATAGGAGGGGTGATTAAAGTTATCAGAGAAGACATGATGGATGCTACAAAGACTGCGTACCTGACAGAGACCCTCTTAATTAAGATGTATTTTCTTTAGTTGCCCTAACCTGGTAGCCTTTCCACCCAACAATAAAAAGAAGAGCGAAGAAAACGCCAGCTGGATATGCGGAATAACAAAGATTCGCCATGTAATTGGAGAAATACATTATTTCAGAGTTGTGAGGGTCTCTAAACGATCATAAATTCCTATAGAACAGCAGTTAAAAGCTTTGTTAACTTCAAATATTAACCGCTTACTTTGAATATTCTGCTTCTACATCGCTTGATCCGTTGATTTTACAGACAACAGCAAAGTTAAAAGCAAAACTACAGGCTATAGCCTGTGCCATGACAGAAGTAGCCAAAAGGACAATGACATATCGAAGATATGGAACATTTGGCCCACTCTGAATACATTCTCCATAAAGGGGATATCGATTTCAGTTTGCTTACCTGGTAATCATGTTGCACTACCGGTCTGTCACGAACTTCCTTCGGGGCGATGTCCATTTCTAAGGGAAATTGGAGGTAGAGACCACAGAACTGAACAACATAATTTCGAATGGGAACACCAAACGAAGAAATTATAAAACAGGGGGTGTGTAACAATGGCATTGAGGCTGGTTACATGATGACGACGGAAATGGACCAAATATCTCTCCCTTACGGGGGAGGAAGTCAGAAGCGCCGTTGGAGAGAGACCGAGAGGAGACTGACCAAAACATATTGGTCTAATTATTAATAAGGAATTTGTTAACCTTCCCCGCTAGAGGGAAGGAAGAAGGTATGGGTTTCTGGCGCATGGTAACGAAATGAAGCGAATTCAGCGCATGGGTCCAAAGTTCCTTGTCATCCTCTTCTCAAATTTTCTCGCTCGACATGAGGCGTTGGGAGTTTTACAAACCCTCAGAAGACGAATCACTCGTCGAGAGTTAAAAACAAAAACCAAGCCCCTGTCTCACGCAGCTGTGCAGGAGCGGGCAGACCTAAGAGTGACGTGAAAGGGATGCCGATTTCTCGTAATTACATGTCACAACATCAAAACGGTGTGGATGTTAACGCGCTATTTGACTCAATTTCTATTGACAATCGAAAAATATTCCGTTAATGGAATGCATAATTGAAAGAATACGTGCCGAAAGGACTATACTCCCGCTGCACACAGGTGATCCTAGGAATGGAGACCTTAATCGAGAGAAGACTACATATATCCTCACTGCGTTTAGGTCAGGGACAATTCTCGTGATTCAGAGCAGCGAAAACACATCTCAGTCGGCTGTGAAAATTTGTTCCGGAACCTTTCGAGAGTCTGAGGTCAGAAAGCACAGCTGCTGCTAACAAAAAGAGGCTGAGTGGCTGTGGAAAAGTGTAGGTAGAAGCTCTTCCTACCCAATTATCTCTTTTTTCTAATGCTCATTAGATTTACTAGACGTCTTTTGTCCATGTGTCAGTCCCCGGGATTCCTAATAAACAAGGGGGAGACAAAAGAAAAGGGACGCAAGATATATACCGTTCCTGCGGGGGAACCCGGTGATAAATCATTGGGATCGAGATAAGGGGCGATTTAAGCGGTCTTCTACAGCATTTCCCACATTTCCCACAATCAGCTCTATGTGGTTTTTGCTTATTTTTCTAGCAGGTAACTTTCTCCATTAGCTTGAGGACATAAAAAAGGATGCAGTCGCCCAGGCGACAGAATACTTCGGCGTTCATTTGGGCACTCTACGTAATGCTTCTTATGCAATGGACGGAGACGTTTATTTGGTTAATCGGAGTCACATCCAAATAGTGGACTTCAACGTGAAACGCATGATAAGTAAACAGATTCAAACTGAAAGTCAGTCAAGAGTAAACTTCTAGATAGGGAACAGCTGGAATTCCGATTCTTTAGTGAGGGAGAAGAGTCAACTGCAGCTGCTGGACTCTACGAGTACAAAGAATTGGACAGACGAAATTGGCTTCAAGTTAAGTAAGTAGACAGGAGGGAACAGTCATTATGAATCTCTGTTTGAAGTGAAAAAGAACTTCGAGATGGTGCGACAAACCGCAGACTGGTCGTAGCAATTCCCGGCGGCGACGTGAGCCAATGGCAAAAGTTTGGAATTGTTGATATGGAACGACAGGTGAGTGAGAAGGATTTATTTAACCTTAGGATGAATTCAAAATTTCCTGTACACATTCACACGTAAAATGCCCCGTCTGTGTTTGTTAGGTCAAGAGAGAGAAGGATGAAAGAGAGGAGAGAAATGTACATAAATAAAAGGCCAAATCGCGCCTATTCTGTGCCATATAACAGGGGGGATTGATCTTCTTCATCGTCGTCTTCTGACAGGTGACTGTATTGACTCGACGAATTGTTTGAGATACCACAGAGAGAGTATCTAAAAACTCCCAGACGGACGGATTAAGAAACTTTTGTAAATAGATCTTACGCTATTGCTAAGCTAGTGAGGAAAGTGAGAAGGCCGCCAAGGATGTAAATATGTGGACTTCCACCGGCAAATGGTTTGTTAGGTAAACCTGTCGTTTCAAGAGAACGGCCTGTAGGAAAAAATAGGCTAAGCTTCCGGGTCACTGGAAATAGCTAACCCGAGATTCGTTTCGGGGTGGCTAGTCGAAACATCAAGTCCAGTAAAGCTCCATTGGTCCAGCCAAAGCCCATCTGTACAGGATATTCCCCACCGCCTCCCGCTGCTCCGTCAGACCTGGTCGCATTATACTTCTCCCAAAGCCCTCCTTTCTAGGAAATATGGAAATTATAAAAGTGAAATGGGGCTACCTGTCCAGAAGGGTGTTCAAACAATCCTCTATAGGCCACATCGACGAACTTTCGAGCTTGTTTATTTGCTTCCTAAAGGGTGGGATATTTGTTGGAAAAACAGTGAAGTAGATACCTCCACGAGTTCCTTATCTCCGGTATTCCATAAGCTTAAAATGAAAAGATGTTGGTTTGGAGCCCAGACATTGGGAAAATCCCATTGTTCCTTAGTCTTTACTGGAAGGGTAGATGGTATACCAGCTTAACCCTGAATTTTAACAGAAAGTAGGAAAAAGTTACCAGGAAAGTCGTAAATTTTTATGCTCCTCAGGTAATCCTTAACTTTGGCAATCACATAATTGCTATTGTTTCCCAAAAGTAGCGGATACACATTGGAGGGATAGAACTCTGACCTAAAATTACTTTCAATATCACAACAAAGCGGTTACCTGTGGATTAAAGTATCCCTCTGTAAGTCAAACCATATTCCAGCTGTGTGGTTCCACATAAATTGGTGGATGGTGGCTTCCAACTTGTCTGCCATCTTTTGGTAGAAGTTTGATATTCTGCAAATTAGTGCTAACTTAGCAATGGGCTAAGCTTACTTCTCATCCTTTAACAATGACTTGAACCTAGCCATTATACGAAAGTTTTTAACCATGAACACGTTGAGATCAACAGGAACAATTCGATTCGTTTGAAGGGTGTATTTCTGATCTGTACACATGGACTTATTTGAAATATAATAGGACTAACACGCTTCTTCTCCTGAATGTTCCATCCACCTTGAGCTAAAATCCCAACCACTCTCACACGCCGAGGCAATGGCTCTCCAGGTGGCTTTAGCATTTTTCGACTGCATTCCCAACTTGTAGTCAGAAAGGAAGTTCTCCGGGCGAGGGCAGTCCGTATCCGTCTATTTTGAAGATTTTTCCAGAAGGGTCGAACTGTACCTCATAGACAAACATCCCCTTTATGTCACCGTTTTGGATTGACCTCCTATTTATCCAGAATTGCATCTCTCTGTCCATAGAAGGCATCCATTCTTCAATAGACTTCATATCTTTAGTATAGGTGAAGTAGTCATCTATCATTTGGACAAAGAGAGGCGGTTGACTTCTCTTTTGAAGACTGAATTCATTTTTATACTGGGTACGGTAAGTCTTACTAGATATAGCCCCCGTTAGGTATATAGCCCAGAGTGTCTACCAATTCGGCGAAGTTTTGTATCATTCCCTTGACAGTAACCGACATATCGGAAAGAAACAATCCTATAACATTTGACGATGTTATTTTAACTCTTACCCTTGTTGATCCAATAGGTATCCCAGTAGTAATAAACCTCGAAAAACCCGCCAGGAACAACAAATGGATGTTTGACCGGTATGACTGGATATTTATGAGGATTCGTCAACACGTCAGCGTCATACTTCCGAGTCAATTTTGGCCACATCCCGTGTATGTAGGCAGCCAGCTGCCTAAACACTGTGAGTCAGTGAAAACTTTAAAAAACCTTGCCTGTGCTTTGAATCGGAGATAGATTTTAAGAGCACGGGTGTGAGGCGCCAATCCGGAGGAATGACATTGTATAAGAAGTTTTCATCATCATTGTCAAAATGTTTAGTACAGAAAGTCATAAAGCTTTCTCTACTAATTGGGTATGTTAGTCTGAGATGTTTTGATTAAACGGAAATTGAACGCTTACTTGTTAAAATTGGTCAGTATCACCTCCGGATGGACGGACAGCTTCCTTCCTGGACAAACTCCATTAAGTCCTAATAAATAAGCAGTAGATAATATCGAACCATTACAGTAAATTTGAGCTAAAGGGCCATCACAAAGGGGGGTGCTACAATCGACCCCCACAGGCCCGGTCACTTCTTTTACAATTGGCTGGAAAGGAAACTAAGGTCAAGAGGAGAAATGAGAACTTACTGGGTAAAGAACCTTGTCAAGAATACAATAAGAAGTGCTAGAAAAGACGGCTAGCAATAGAAGAAACATGATAGGGTACCCGCGAAAGCAGGGAATCTACATAAGCGATAAGCCTATGATAACCCCAGGACGGTTTCCCCTCTCATTCACGGGGTAGTTGTGTGTGTGTGTGTGTGTGTCTGTGTCCACACTATGTTTACAGTTGAACAACTGTGAACTGTGAAAAAAACCTGTTTCAGAGCTCAATCAGCGCTGTTCCTTTAAATAAGCAGGCTCCTGGGTCGTTCTGTTGTGTTCGAAATGGAGAAAACGGCCCCTACGCAATTGACGGGGAGTACGGGGCCAAGGTAGATCCTATTGAGGTGCTGGATGCCAAGACCTTGAGACTTCCCAATTTCAACTTCCAGGGAACAAAGCCTCCAGGTTTGTTAAATAGAATTTGCTGATCAACCTTTTATACCCGTTGCCAAAATAGGCAAACTTGTCAATTTCGAGAGGAACAATTATTTTGAACGAGTTTACATTGTTCGAGTTCTCAAATTGCTCTGACGCATGCAACTTACCGTGACGATCAAAATAAAACCAAATAGGGTAAAAAGCAGTAGAAGTTTATGTATTATTATATAGGTACCAGGGTTAAAGTGGACTGAATTATTTGAAGGAATAGTTGCGGTGGTTCTCACCATCCTCCATGTTTTAATGAATACTTCAGTCGTCATATAAATATTAATTACGCGGAAAGCGGGAATAAATCAAGATCAACATTCGAACGAACTGTTCACTTAGTTGTATTCTGTTCAGATGGCTGGATATTTGCTGGACGCGGAGGGGAGATCCTTCAAACTACGGGTAAAAAGGCTCTAATCCTTGGAAGAGACTCAGAGCATCAGTAAGTCGTTCACCCTTACCCTCACTGATAGCCACCATTTCCAGCCATTGTGCCATGCATGAAGACTATCAGGACTACGAGATGACGGTGCGTCTGTCTGGTTCCCAGACCGTCTATGATATCGAATGGATCAGCGTCTTTTGTTATCAATATGAGCACGATTTCGGCCATGTGAAAGTTAATATGGATCGCCTGCTGCACCCCGTCCCCGCTTATCTGCCCTCCCTTCGTGACGGTCCACCTCCCAAACGAAAGCACAAACAATGTTGACTTCCGAAAAATAAAAAATTTCCTTCTCTCTTCTCACTAGCTGTCATATTGTAATCACGGCGGCGAGGAGGCGTCTTGACCGGACTGTCCTTGCTGTCCGTCGCTTACAGAGACAGGCCGGTCCACGCCCGCTTATGCTTTTGGAGCAATGCCAGTGATCGATGCAAGCGCAAGGTGTGTTTACTCATCGCGCAACTAACCTATTTGTACAGCATGCTATAGCATACGCAAGGAGGACAGATCCATATTCCTTGTCAACTTGTATCCTTGCCCTTATTTCGTTGTTTTCCTTCATTTCCCCCCTAAGCTCTTATGCAAATTGATGACTCATGCCTTTTCTTACGCCTCCGCATTCCGGTCAAGGCCCCATTCATAGTCAGAAAGGTTTCAGATGTCCTACAAAGTGAGGCAGTACAGCTATGATGAAGACCATTATTCTCCCAGAGTTTATGTTCCCATGGGGAAGAAGTTGAGGCATGATGACCGGTATACCTACACTTCCTCCAGGTCAGTTCCCTCTTTATTTTATAAAATATTCCATTTTTCAGTGCTACAGTTGAAAAAGAAGAGAGAGGCTGTTTTCCCTGGTTGAAATATGCAATATATGGGGCAAATGTCGTATTTTGTGTAAGTTGCTCCCATAATTTTCATGAATTCTTTATTTTTAGTTAGTTGGAACATTATTACTAGCTATGGGAGTATGGTTAAGGACAGACAGTAGATTCAGAGAATTTCTAAGCGAAAGGTTTCTGTTACTTTTTGACTTTTTGACTATTATATTCAGATATCGACAAGCAGTAGCCGAAGCTTTTTGGGAAGCACCCACTCTATTTGTATTTAGCTATATTATGATAGTTCTTGGCTGTTGTATGATTGTAGTCGCCTTCTTCGGTGAGCTATCTATTCCCTCTCTTAAAATAGTCTTAAATTCAGGTTGCTGCGGGGTTACGGGTGTCGGATCTCGAGTGTGTCTCATTGTCTATTCAATTGCTGTATTTCTCCTGCTGATCTTCACACTGGCCTCGGGAATTTTTCTATTGTACAAAAGAGATGGGGTAGGCTTTCACCTCATCGATTTTAAGAGCTATTTGTATTCAGATCGATGTAGAGGTCTCCGATGCGTTGAACTATATGGTTCAGCATTATTATCAAGGGGCAGGAGTTGTTCAAGAATCTTTGGACCGACTACAACAAACTTTCAGATGCTGTGGTAAGGAAAACACAGTCCTGGACAGTTTCTTTTTTAGGAAATGCCGGTTGTTCTGATTTTCGAATGTTTCGTCAAGATCCGCCTCGTTCCTGTGACATTAGGTGTGATGGCTGCCATTACAGGTAATTTTGTACAGTAGCACATGTTTATTTCTATATTTTAGAATTATGGTGGCACTCCAAATTGGATTTTCTATAACTCTCGTAGTTTTCCTTGCTGTTGTCCTGATCCAAGTCATGGCCATTTGTGTCAGTCTATATCTCGTCTTTACACAACCTTCTAAAGTTAAACTAGTGAGTTTCCCTTTTATAAATTTAGTACTTTCTTTATTTATAGCTCTATGTTGAAAGAGTACCTCGCGCTACCGCTCTTACCCGTGAAAATCTCGCTCGACATGAGGTTCCCGAAGGATTACCAAAACATCGCCGATATTATTAAATTAAATACAGAAAAAATTCTATTTATTCCAAAGATTGTACATAATTTTCCTAAATATTGTATTTTTATTGAGAATTACAGCTTTATTCACCCATTGCCCGGCATTTATTCCTAGTCTGTGTCTTTCCCTGTGTTGCATTCTATGAATTGTGATTGGATCTACTAAAATGAATATATTTGAAGTGAATTTCTCACTACTTTGTATTTCCCTCCAGACTGCTTCACCCGCCTCGGTTATCAACGCGTACGTAGCATTTTTATGCACACGAGGTAACACCCCAGTCGCCTATCTAACAACTTCCATCCCGTTTCTTTAAAGGAAAACAAACAATATTATGTTGCTCAGTCGTTTTCTATTCCATTCCTTCTCTAATATTTCGTAATACTATTCTAGAAGCAAAACTTTGACTCTTTCTCAGCTGCTTTGGCGCTTGCTCTCCCGCGTTGCGAAATGTAGCTACAATGCTGCATCTTCCATTGTTGTTTTCTCGCTTCTTATTGAACAACACTTCCATTCGGCTGCAAAATTATCATTTCTACCCGGATTACGTGTTTGTTTTTATTCTTCTTATCTCTTACAATCTTTACGTTATTTACCAGTTCAAAAAACCAACTTTTAAGGTAATGGAGCCACAGGATTCACATTTCTTCGGACAAGAGATGCCAGAGAGTAGAGAACTATTAATACCGCGGTCATTGCAAGAGGTGAGACTTTGCTCTTCTTCTTTTTACCTTTTCACGGGGTTAGGCTGTCTATTTGTCTGACTGATTTAATGCAATATAATGCGACTCGGCCCTCTTCGCCCCTAGACCGTGGCCTTATTACCAAATTGCCTAGGAGAACAACGGTTCGCCTAGTTCAGCTGATAGTCAGCCCCCGGTCTCCCCCCGAGGCCAGCTGATAACTATTCTTGTCGCGAGATGCCTCATACCGACCTACCGGATCTCTATTTCGGCGGCTCTAACGTACTTCTAGTGGCATTCGTCCTCCCCATATGGCTTTTCAAAGTGCTCGCTGTTAAATTCTCATCCTTTATCATAGCCAGCCCCTTGACGTGGTGTTGCTCTTGGGTAGAAACCTCTATCAGCGCTGTCTTAAACAGTCAGGACACCCGAGAACGAGCCGTCCACGTTGAAAACACAGCTGAGTACGTGTTCGCTGAATCCATTGTCAGTCAGCTTATGAGTGTGAGTTTTAAACCGATTTTACATGATCCCATATTTTTCTGATTACGACATTTTTGTTCACAATATGTTTTCAGCGAGTCCAAGCGGCCGCCAGCGAAGTATTGATGCATGCTTACGCGAATCGTCGTACAGGACAGATTCATATTGGTGAGACAAAGCAAATTAGACGATCATATTGAGGACATTTTGTAGATATGAGTGAAGGAAACAGCGGCGATTCCAGCAGACCAGCTGAGTTGACCGATGACGACATAGAAGGGGCCAGTCACGGTAGGAATCGTTCGTTTTACTCTTAAATTATTAATCACCGTGGAATCAGAATTTACAGAGCAGTAGTATGTTACTTATGTCGTCATTTTCCAGGCGATGCGGACAGGAGGCGAACGGAATTCTCGCAACTTCGCCAAACTATCAGCCAAAGTGAGAGCGCCCAAACGGTAAGAATTTACAGATCATACCAGACTGTATCAATTTTGGGGAGATCAGCAAGAGCTGTCGTATCAGTCCGCAGACATTCCAGCAATAAGGCTGCCAGAAAGGGAAGACACAGAGCCCGTTACTCTTGAGCCCACGGTCATTGCGGCACAAGACCAACCGCCACAACGAGTCCTGCTTGAAGAGGTTACTGTTGTGGTGTATTGTGTCAACTATCGCGCTTAGGCTTTCGTGCTAAAAACTGCTTTATTTTGTGGAAAAATTGTGAGAAACAATGGCGTTTCCTTGCATGGCCGCCGTATGGTCTGCATGCTGTGTCCTTTGTTGATATTGCCCGGTTTCATGCAGTGTCTTTCAGGCTTGTACTTACTTTGCCGCTCTGCTACCATTCGTAGCGTTGTTTGCTTTGAAAGCCTTTACCGAGAACTATGGAGACATCATGAGGCTCCTAACGGGGTTCCTCTGCTTCTTCGCCTGCGATCAGTACATCCAAATTGTAGTCGCCTCAGGTTGGTAGCTTCCTATATTTAAAAGCAACAAGTTTTCTGTCTTGCAGGTCGTCCAAGTTTCCAACAACGGATCACAGCTCTGGCTGGCGTGGTTATCGGTCTCGTCGGCACGTCCAACATCGCCGCCCCGGTGGAAGATTACAATTTGTGGAAGGTTCTGCTATTCAGATATGCTGTGAGTTATTACCGTATTCATTTATTTCCCTGTACTTAGAAGCATGTAGAGCGGGCGGATAAAGCCAATTTGTGTTAGCCACTAAATTGAACCAATCATTTTTAATGAGGAACCGCAAAGCATAGAAGACATTTATAGGGAGAGGAATACCACTCATTTACAACGACTCTTCTGATCATTGTGCTGACTGACAACTTCATTAAAATGATCACCTGCGTGGCGAAAATGCTCGTCGTGGGAACACCATGCATTTCGTCTCATCAGAAGAGAAGGAATCTCCAATGCATCGAGTACATCTCACAGGTAGCTATTGATTCATATCATTTTTTATTTAATATGTTCAGTTCTACCGATGTCAAGTGCCCACAGTTCAATGGATTACATATTTCCTTGGAGATGGGCAACAATTCTACTCTAGCCTCAACATTGGCTTCGCCTTTGCGTATTTCTGTTTGAAACTGAGGGAAGGAATTATCATCGGCAAAGTGATGGTTCAATCCTTTCGTCGCGTTTTTGAGGTCGAGGATTTATTCGATTAATTAACAATGGTTCCATATTTAGACCTCGAATTATGGCGTCACACCCACGCAAGCGGAAATAGACGAAACTTCTATGTGCTCAATTTGTCACGACCGGTTGTCTTCACCCACAAAGGTAAGGCTTTTTGATGTATTTTACTTTATTAATATGTTTAGCTTTCCTGCTCGCATATGTTCTGCCACAGTTGCATCGACACCTGGCTGGACAAGGAGCACACCTGTCCGATGTGTCGAGCAGTCGTAGATAAGAAGGACAACCATTACAAGTCAGGCGCTACTAGCAAAAATATCCGCTTCTATTGATCTTTCACAAACAGATAACTCCCTTCCCGACTACTTTCTTCTTTGCATACGGTTGTATCTCTAGTCTTCTTGACTATTTTTAGCTTCTTGACTAGGTACTGTAAATATACAAAAAAAGCTCTAATAAGGCTTTGTCTATGCGGGCTTAAAATGTGTTTTGCTACTGTGGTTATGAAACAGAAATACGAAAATTGCGCTCTCCTGTTTGTGTCAGATTATGTCATCGCTAGACCGTTTTGTAAATCCTTCCCCCAAGAGCTGTACGTGTATAAAAAAAGAACATTGTGACATAAATATTTATGTACGAAATTTTTAATAAAGATTATGATGCCAGCACCAGAGAGAATTAAACTAACTACCCGTTGGTATTGTAACCGTTGAAGAAATCACTTGAGAGAAGATAATTAATTGGAAAGGATGGAGAGATAGGTGTCATTGGAGAGAAGGCACAAGGCACACCAACTCATACAACAGAAGAGAAGAACCAGGGAGAATAGGCCGTTGACCGTGTAGAACGACTCCATTGATTCTAACAGCTTGTCAGAGAGGGTTGAATAGCAGCTTTTGTTATGTTGGAACACCGAGCGGGGCAGCCCTTTTGGAGGCAAAGACTGCCCAGTACAGACAGCTTCATTCGCTATGACCGGGTCTGCACTGGAGCAGAATTCACTGGCTGGAAGAAGGTAACCATAAATAGAGAAGAGAGTGTACCTTTAATGCAGACCTTCCTTTCCTCCACTACGAGTTTACTTTCCTCATTTTTCAACATTTCCGATAGTGACTCAGGGTCCTCAATCGCTGATTGTAGTTGGAAACTGACGGAAGTACAATATCTACGGACGAAAGTGAAGAAATCATAAAAAGTTCAAGTACCTGACGTGGATATCATCGCAAGTAGCGCAGCAGCTAACAGGAACTCGATATCTGGGATGGGTGGTTTGTGACTTGTACCACATCGTCACTTGCCACTCGGTTCCATTGTGCTTCTTTACTCCACAGCAGTTAAACTGAAGACATTCATAGTTAAACAACAATAGCGCTCACATCTTGCTGTAGTCTGTCCCATGCGTAGTCAACATCTTCTCCATAGGGGTGACCATACTCTTCTCTCAAACTCGTCGACATCCACAGTTCGAGATCACCAGCCAGGATCTGTTCTAACATTTATCCAGCACAAATAGAACACACCTCATTCTTGAGCCAGTATGCAATGGTTGCGGAGTAGAGACACATTGAAATGATGAAGAGTATGATCACACAGTACTGAACCCGCTAATCTCGGGATCCGGGTATGTTCTTACCGCTAGCATCATAGTTTTACGGAATGTGATCATAGAAAAGAGCCCTAGTGGAGTCATGACAAAGGTTATAACCCCTGCTAAGGTAGTAATGGCCGAGATGTAAAAGGGCGAATTGGTCCCTATCACTGGACCAACGTATCCAAGCTCAACAAGAAATCTCATAGCAAAGCCGATCAGTCCGATGGAAGCAAGCTGAAGAGCAATGCAATAATACTGGATAAAGGGGCTTACCATGCTTAGAGATATGAAAAAGACGGATAAGGCCTTGAGCCAGCAGATATACCATGGTGTACGCTCCTTCATTCAAACTGTACTGCTCCCCGGGGTATGGGAAAAGAATGACTACCAGCGAATACAATCGGACCCTAGTTAGGCTGGCACAAAGAAGGGAAGTATGAGCAATCGTGCCGGAGGAGAAAAGCAGCTGAGGGTCACGGCGACTCTCCTCAGAGTCGCCATTTCCGCGGCTGGCGCCTTAGGTACACAGTGTCTCGGAATAGACAAACAGTACCGGGTCAGATTCAACTTGTGCGAGCTGGCACTCGGTGGAACTTATGTGCCACTGGGGCTGACAGGGGAGAATTACTTCTTTATCTTTGTTTACCACTTACATAACCATTTTGAAAGGTCAACATTTAGAAGGAAGTCAATTTCCCCATTTTGGGTTCTCATATTCAGCCAGAGGGATTATTCCAAGGTCGTATTGCTTCTCAGAAGAAACCGGTAACAGGTCGATTCGCTTTTGTTTCTCTTTTCCCTAGAGTACGGTATATTCAGTCACTGTCAACTCACATCCGGGCAGTAGTGGGTAATCAGAAGATAGGGCTCAATCTCAAAGAATTCGAACTCGGACCCAGCGATTGCAAAGGCCCCGTTGAAAGGAACTCTAGCCTCAGACAGTAGGTCATCGTGACTCGGACCTGAAATCATACTTTCTGTAATGGGCTCAACGTACGCCAACCGTCATCATCCTCCCATAATTGGACAAGTGGTCTTTTCTGGCATTCAGTAACATTTGCCCGTTGGCAAATACACTTCAGTCTTCCAGATACAGTGACCTTCTTCTTCGCTGCCCAGACATCGACTAAACAGAAGAATATGAAGAGGAGAAGCAGTCGGGAAAGCATGACTGCAAATGGCATGAAATATCGTTATATTTCTCTAAATGACACCCCCTCCCGCAGTGAAAATACATTGAGTCAACTCTTAAGTATGCTATGATTAATGTAATGTTGCCTTCTGTTTTTTTCCGCTGCTGATAAACAGATTAGAATCTGAATCTTGTTTACGTTAGGAAACTCAAGTATGAGGGTGGCGGTATCATGCGGTAGGTGGAAAAGATGGCGTTAATCAAATAATAGCGTAGGGAATTGTGGGAAAGGGAATCAGTTTTTAGGAAAGTTATAGCAATACACCGTCATATTTTGGGATATTTTGTAAAGAAGGTTTATTTTTCTCGATGTTTCTGATTTTTCTACATTCTCCGCTCCCTTCCGAGATTGAGATTAATGCAACCATGGTCTGATAAGGTCTTATCAAAAATAAATCATATCTGTGCTCTCTAGCAGAACACGACTGGCATTCCGTCACAGGCGCATGTACGCTAAACGAACTTCCGTTGTCTCCGTCATTGAACTTACCCAGACTGGAGGTATTATTCCGTATATTGACTAACTGGATGCTAACATTTTCAGAAGAAAGACTCATTGAGCAATTCTCTGACCTCCAGGACGACGAGAACATTTATTTGGAAATATGCGACGAAGAAAGTAAACATTTTACCAGCCTTACCACATTCCATGGAATGGTCAGTCCTTTTAGATTATTGTAGCTCGTCGCCTTTAGATAAGAATATTCCTTTCGAGAACATGGGCTTCTTTAATATTTTGGGTGCTGGTCGTCTGCACCTGTCTTGTTTTCTATATGTTATTTGTAGGCACTTTACTTTAATTCTATCAAAGAGGTTTCAGAGTTTTCAACTTCTAATAAATTACTCAAACCGTGTGACATTTCAAAAGATCTCCACTATGCACAATACTAAACATTTTACTGATATTACTTTCTGCGGCGCCAGGTACTATTCCAATAATAATTTTTGCTAGTTTAGTATTTCAGGATATTAGACCTTGATTTTGCTTTAAAGATGAAAGAGGCTAACAAGTGTAATCGCTATAGGATACCCTTAATTGAGAATAGAGCAAGGTTAAAACTTAAAATCTTCAGAAATAAAGGTAGGAGAGATATCTCCATTTGAGAACACCCTTGCTCAATTTCAGGGGCATACATGAACATGGAGGAGTTTGATCATTTGCCTTTAAGAACTTATCACTCCCATTTTCTTCATCTGGAGCCATCTCAAGTGGGTGAGTTGTATTTATTTACCACTTTTATGAGCTCATAAAATTATCTTCTTGGTGTGAGACCAAACCACTCACTACTCATTCTTACAGATTTTCCGACTGAATAGCACGAGGTCTCATTGTGTGACTGAGTGGGACGAGTTGAAATGGGTCCAGAGAGCGCCTAATCTGACGTACAGCTATAAAACCTGTGAGGCAGCCAAACGAATACTCCTTATGACCCAAATTGGCCATGATCCCAACGGTAAGATCAGCAATGTTATTTTTATGTCAGGTTGGTGTAGATTTTTGGTGCTACCCTCCTTGCGAGGAGATAGTGCACCAGAAGTCCTTCTCCTATTTGAAACAACGGAACAATCTAACATATTTGATGATTGAGTACGATAGAAAAGGATTGGTTAAAAGAGAAACTCGAAAAATGACGATAGTCGATGTGTTATGTGAGTGTTTTTTATCCGTTTCGTACAGCGACCTTCCAGCTCTAATTGGCGGCGGTACCTCTCTTTTTCTTGGATGCAGCTGTGTTACTTTAATGGAGACATTCGTTTTTCTTTTCAAGTTAATAGTGCAGGGATTAACAAGGGAGGTGGAGACGCCGGCTAGTGAGGAGGGCAGAAGCACAGGTTGTAGGTTTAATCCCGTGGTAACCTGCCCTTTTCAGTAGAGGAGGCCGTCAGCCTAGAACGTGCCGAAAGTTTTGATTCTGACGATTGCCTGGTTGCTATGCCGAAGAGTAGGCCGCATTTTAGCTTCCCATTAATTTAAATTAAGGTTCTGAGAAGAAGATGGAGCCTCGGCCACGGAGGAGGAGTTCTGCTCCTATTGTAGTAACTATCCCGAGAGAGAAGAGGTGAGGGTCCATTCTTTTTACATCTGTACTTTCACATTGCGAAAATGTTCTTTTTTTGGAAAGGCAGGTGCTTGCCACGAATTTCTATAAAAATTCCAGTTCTGAGCTAAACAATCTCATCAATAATTAACCTGTGTAGTAGAGGGTGGAGGCGGCAGCTGAAAAATAGACAGCCAACTCTCTTGAGAGAGTGATTTTTCATTTTCTCCCCTATCCAGAAAATCCCCCTCGCGAAATAGAAAAGTCAGGGCAAGTATGGTTCAGAGGAGGATATTCCGATGATAATCCAAATATCCGTTAACAACAGGCGGCTGGTCAATGAGCCCGTCCGCCTGATGTTCGCATTACCACTCATTTCATCATCAGCCGCCTTTCAAAACTCTCCAAATATACATCTTCTTATTTTTAGAACCGCCGCTAAGAAGGACAACGACCTCATGACAGTCGACAGTCCTACTAATCCTCCTGATCCTAGTACTAACGCGTGAGTAACATTTTGCCGGCTTAAAATCCTATTTATCTCTAATTTTAGGCAGCCAGACAGCGATCATGAGCATCATCCAATAATAAATGAAGGTAAATTTAATCTTTGATGACTGAGGAGGTCCAAGAGGAAATGGGGGAAATATTTATTTTTAGGGAAGTCCTCTTCGAAGAGTCACAGTACCCTGGGAGAGAGAATTCTGACCCGCGTGCTTCAACGTCAACCAGCAGTGGATGTGCCCGATGAAATTGGAGATCATAACGCCAAGGTTCTCCAATCGCAGACATCTTTTGTTCTCGACGATTTCACAAGTCATCCTCGAGCGGCTAAAAATATCTGTAAGTGTTTCTTCACCAAACTACAGTAATCTGTTTTTTCTAGTGCGACGGGCCTCTACAGCCACGTCAAAAGCATCTGCTCGAAGTTCACGAAGTCTTAAAGTTTTGTCACATGTTCCACAAAAACGACGGACTCAAATATTCAGCAAACATCTGCTAATGAATGACTTTTAATGAGATCTCATGGATATAATTTGTAAATAAATTGTATTTAATAAAGAGAAGGAGAAGATGTCAATGTCATGCCTTGGATGGTAAGCAGCGGACAACTATCGCCAATTGTCTAAGAACAACGATAGTAGTAACACTACTTATCACTTCCAGCTGACGGAGAGCCGACAATAGTGGCGAAAGAAGATAGAGGGAGCGGCCCAGCTAAATGAAGAGCTCAGCCAACATATCAGCACCCAGTGAAGTACCTCTTGTCGCTTCTATCGATATGAGGTGGCTCTTGTGGCGATCTGTAGCATGTTTTCTTTTCTCAGACGTCTCAAAAATCGTCAAGATCAGTGTCTTATTTATTAACCAGATGGGGGGAAGTGCTTGTTTATAACACCATAAATAGCAGACGTATTGCTTCCAGTCTAAGGCGATTTAATGAATCTTATAAATAGCTATATACACGAGACGATAAATACACTCAACTCCTAATAAATAATAACATAAGCTGACACAATTATTGAGAGATCAATATCCATAACCTTCACTGTTGACGTAGGGATTGGTTGGAGGTTGCTGCGGTTGCTGGGGTGGGATGTTGGCGGCAGGTGGGCCGCCAGCTTGGTAGGATGCGTTTCCAACTCCAATAGAGCCGATTCCTTTAAGAAATACAGTAAGAAAGGAGGCGAAGGGGAATAAACCTTCAGAGCTGCCTCCATATCCATATCCATCTTGAACCTCGCTGGAAACCCCGCCGAAATGATCGTCAAAGTTATCAGCGAAAGCATCTGCGGCCCCCTCTTCATGCCGTCTCCAGGAGAAAAAAGCCGCTCCAGCCTTTAATTACTTTAGTGCTCAACCAATCTAGACCAAGGGCTTACCCAGGCAATTAAGCTAAAAAGAGTCATGAGTATTCCGAACTTGACGTAGCCTGTTTTCACCGGCTCGTCAGTCTCCAAGTCACTCAGCTTACTCCAAAATGTAAAGAAACCAATGACGAAAATGACGAAGAAACATACTACAATATTGAACTGACGAAAGAACGAAGTGGTCTACGTACCTGAGACGACTAAATCTGCAAGGATGACGCGTTTTCTCGTTGGAACGGAACTAATGTTGTCAAAACGGGCGTCACTGACGAGCAGAGTCACTGCTCCGACTACTGCGAAAAATCCAAGAGCCGAGGCGAAGGAACACGTCGAGGGGCTGTTACCATACAGGCAGATCTAAACTTCTTACATTTCGAAGAAGATTGTTTTTAGCATATGCTTCCGTAGGAAACCCGACTCTTTTGTCGTCCAGAATAATGAAATACCTGGTGGTGCGTGCTGCCGCTGACGCGATGCCATCCTCCTTTAGAAATGCAATACCATAGAATGACTCCGAATATCTGGAAAATTCAACTCGGGAAAAAAGGAAAGAATACGTACAAGTCCTCCACACTTGAAGATAACCGTTGGTTTTTTGAAGAACATATTCTTGTCAAACTGCCCTCCAGCCAAGCCGGCCCCGTAGGCTTTGATATTATTCATCGTCCTCGATCCTCGTTACCCTTATTTGCTGCTAAAAATCAGACATAAACAAATTTGAATTCGTCAGCTGGACAGACGGAAACAATTATCCCCCCTTAAAAGCGAGGCGGATTGTGCATCATTTAAACCGAACGAATGGCAACATGAGACGAGGAGAGATTTGCAAGGCTCGCGCCAGCTGAGCCCTACTTCGGACTGGCGATCATTAACCATGGCGAGGAGTGAAGTGGAATTAAAAAGCAAGCAAACGTGTGCGAGTAACCTAACATGAAAGGTCTTGAAGAGGGAGAGAGAATGCGAATGGCATAGGCCTAGCCACTATCGATCACTCACGCAGGCAAATCCCAACACTGAATCCAATTGCTCCGAAGCGCAAACTCTCCGAATTGGTAAAACTCTGCGCGCCTTCTCTAACCCTCCCCTGAGAGATACTTTTTCACTGGCCGGGGGCATTTCTCCTTGTCCTTTTCTCCTTCATTCCGTCGCCTACGAAATGAGCATTACTTTGAATACTAAGTAGGGGAGCTCGTTAGTTTGGGTAAATAACGCCGTCAGCTGAAGTAGTAATAGAACATTACCCTTTTATTTGCGGAAATCGACGTCAGCCGATGTCTATTTTCAAAATATTCGCTTACGTTGTTGGTGCTCTTTGAACATGGTAGACAAAATCAGGTTAATGCTATTTCTTGGAATTTCTATTGTTATCGGAAAATTCTGCCAAGATGGCGTTGTTTCTAAGACATTCTTTAATGAATTCATTTGTCTGTATTCGATCTGGAAATCCCACGGGCAGTCGTCCTTAGGAGGAAGTAACTGGACCGGATTGTCTTCGGATGTACTCGTAATGTCGGAGTACAACATTTGAACACGGAAATGGCTAGAAAAAGAAGTGTTCTAGGGGATTGACTAGAAGAAAATCTGAGAGGCACTTCCGAGACGTCTGATTTTCCGATCCATCACACATCGAGACGATTCTACGACTTCCTTGAATTAATTCTAGTATTTTTGGAGAAACTTCTCAGTTTTCCTTGATTGATACCTGGCGTATTCATCTTTGGAACCATTTGCACAAAATTGGCTTCTATCTCGGGGTACCTAAAACGGTCCGCCCAACTCTTTGTAGATAGGGCTAAAGTCTACTTCCAACTGAAAGCTTCGCTCACGGCTCTTCAAAGCTGTTACTTCTTATTGCCCTCGTTCTTTCGCATGGCTGAGGTCTACTGTAAAATATCAAATTTTACCTAGGGGATCCTGTACTGGAAGAGGGACACAACTATAACAGTTCAATGTGAAATGGACGATTGTTTGTTTCGTTATCTGTCTTTCTTTCAAGTTACTGTAATACATAATTAAGAACAGTTTGTAAAGACATCTTCATTAAGTTTCCATACCCGCGGAAGCAATTTCTTTCTCAAGACAATATCTTCTATGAAAAATCTAGAAACGTGTGAGAAGAGGAGGTCAGGGGGGAAGGGCAGCACTAATAAATGAATAAGTGCCTAGGTAGGGAGGGGGATGTGTCCAAAAACATCACAATTCATAGATATAAAGAAGATAGCTTGAGAAAGACGCGCCAGCAAGTCCAAACATATCAAACCGGGTTCTTTTGTTCCTAAATCACCGGACAGTTTGTTTTTAAAATTGCTTGGACTCGCAAAACTTTGAAGAATGCCGTAACAATAATAATAATACCACCGGAAGGATTAGAAAAAGACAATAACATAATGAGGCAGACCGCTATTCCCGTTAGAGAGGGAGATTTTAAAGGGTCATGTGCATATAAGACAAAATTTGAAAAATTCCCCTACTGAAACCGTTTTTCTGTCTACCGTAGATGGTACCCTCTTCAACTAGCTGCATAGACTAACTGGCAATGGGTCTGGGACAGAAAATCTTACAAAATTCGGAATTACTGTAATACAAAAAGCGATAGAAAGGAAAAAAAGAGAAGAAAGCTTGTCTGCGTGTCCAAGATCCACCATTTGAATATACTAAATAGAAAATCTTTTGTTGTAGATGACTGGAAAATTTGGAGAGAGAGAATCGTCATTTTGCGAAAGAAGACCAGAGAACCGAATATAATGTCCCGTAGAGTTGAAAAAACTACTCTAGCGAACAGGCTAACATCCCCGAAGTTTGAGCGCCATTAATTGAAATCTGAAAAGGATACGTTGCTTATTAATTCACTAAGATCACTTACCATTATGACGGGAGCCCGAATAAGAGAGAGAGAGTATAAGTGCTTCTCAAAGAGCAACCAACGCAATGCACCAGTAATAAAATGTACCAATTTTTAACAAGCTAAAAATAGACATGATTAGAATCATTTCGAATTACGCTGACCTTTTTTAAGAAAGACGAAAAAATGATGATAGTTTCTGAGGAGAAGAAACGTCACATAGCGCTGAAAAAAGGACACGATTAATCACAAATGAACAGCCCGAGAAGATTAAAAAAAGGAGGAAGTCTAGTGAATGACGGACGTCTCAGCCAGAGCCGAGTCTTTAATGGAAAAAGCCAGACGGGAATGCACTTGCGAGAGGGGTGGGGGGTTCACCCAGAGCAGACTCCCGGGATCAAAACGCAGAAATACGAGGACTAGAAGATGTATTGCGAAAAAAGAAGGGGAGTATAAAAAAGACCCCGTGATGATGTGACCACCTAGAGAGAGAAAGATCGAGAGACCTTTGATGTTTTCAGTTGTATTTATGTTGCGAAGGAACTATTTATAGAAAGAGAAGATGATGTCAACATGAACTTAGTAAAGCGAAAGAGGGCGAGATTGCCAGAGAAAAGTTGTTTAGAATGTGTACGTTTGCATGTGGGAGATGATGATGCGAGACTATATATTTGAAAAACAGCTAACACAGATGGTAGGAAGGGTGGCATTGCGGTAGAGGATGGTGAAACATAGCCGCCTGAACCATGACGCTGGAATTGGGAATGCTCCCGGGTGGGAAGGTTCGTCGAACACGAGGCTGCCCTGGCAAACCCTATTATTAGGGTCCGTGGTTTCTGTTTCGTAATCAAGCGAAAGCAATGATGTGATGGGGGATTAGCGAAAGCCTATTAGGGAGATTAGTTTACCCGCCATCATTTCAATTTTTTAGTATAGTTTTGGTCAAAATAATGGCTATCTGGCTCTAATCACCGGTGTTCGGGATAATAAGTATAGGGAGGAATGAGGGGAGAATAATTGGACGATCACTCTGGAAATTCTCGTCAGCGGACGACGATCATTACTCAAATAAAAAGCGGACCCCAAAACGGACATGTTTCCGGTTGGAGTGCGTGTGTCGGGACAGCCGGGCTGTAAAGAACGCCGCAAGTTTTTCGGCGGCTGCCCTTTGCGTCAGGACACTATTGATTTCTTTTTGGCTCTCGTCCAATACCAGCCCACGCAACTGGCGGCTGGCTGGCGGGCGAGAGTGACAACGGCCGCAGGGTGTGCGCAATTTTGATGGGAAACTAGAACGAGAGCGGAGTGAGCGAGAGAGACAACAGAAGGCAGTGGGCAGAGAGAGGCAAAAGAGAAGGTTCCTGAAACAAAACACAGCTGTGTGTGTGTGCCAGTCATCACAACTTAAGAATCGTAACTATACGAAGTGAATGTTCCATGAAGAATGTGGGCGGAGAAGGAAGGGTAGCCAGGAGGGGGACACACCCACGTAACAAATTGACATCACACTCTGAGAAAACAGCGGTAATTAGAGTTAATATTCTAGGAAGAAAGACGTAAGTGAGAGGGAGGGGAACACGCCATCGAGGAAATGAAAAGATAACCAGAGAAGTGGACCTAGAAGATATGTGAACCGTTTCAAGTGCCATGTGCACATTTGAATTCTGGAAATCTTTTCACCTCAAGTGCATAAGCTAACATAAAGCGTCAACCATATTGCAACAACGCTTCAAAGATCACCGAGGGTTCTCCCAGACAAAGTTCACGAAAGAAGGGACGAGTGGGTGAGGATACTATGGGATACAAGTGGTTATAATGGCCGTGACTGGGAGTAAAGACTGTTAGCGTCAGAGAATGCGCAGCGAGAACATGCTAACCGGTCTGGTCTGGCCACAAGCTGGGCAGAAAAATGTTGCGAATTTGTAGACCTGACGAATATGGTAATAATTTTAAAGTTATGCATGCTTTTATGGGTTTGAGACTGCCGGGGAACAGACAGCAAAAACGTGTAAAGGACAATAATCTTATAGTTTGATAGAGAGACGGGAAGGCGATAAGCTCCCACTGACGAGGAGATGACGGTCAAAGTGCTAGAAAAGCAGAGAAAAAATTGAAAGGAAAGGAAGTTGAATGGCGTGATCGATTCCAAATGACAAATTGCACTT
Source organism: Oscheius dolichura (assembly GCA_932521035.1). Lineage (NCBI taxonomy): Eukaryota > Metazoa > Nematoda > Chromadorea > Rhabditida > Rhabditidae > Oscheius > Oscheius dolichura. The sequence goes on along the minus strand of OW051497.1, from coordinate 7,691,895 downwards.
TTACAAAAGAGAATTTGACGCTTTTCACTATCAACGAAAAAAAATGGATAGCCGCAGACGGAGAAACGCAATTTATGGCCACCTAGGAGAGAAAGAAACAAACCTGTTTGAATATGAAAGGAAGTTTTTTGGGGAGGATCTCGGGAGGAGACTGCCCCAGATTGAGAGAGAAAGTAAAATGGAGGCGAGAGGTGAGAGTGACCTGGTTGCAGTAGGACACGCAATACGACAGCTGAGGGCGCGTTTTTCGACCCCTCTATCGCGAACACACTATCGACTGTTTTCTCTTTACAAAACTGTACAAAATGGTAAACTACAGTTCCTTTTAGGATATTTCTGTCTTTTAGGATATCGTCTACATCATTAAAGAAGTCAGACGGCATTTCCGCTACTTTGTCACTATCACCTTGGGATTCCTCCACTATCACTACACAAAAAGATTTACCACCAGACCGGCTAAACTGGATCTTCTTCCAGTTCTGGATGTAACCAATGTGTCGGATAGGATCACCCACGTTTTGGGGCAAAATCCGGGACCGTTCACTCTACAGGTAGGAAAAAGAACAGAGCAGTGGGATCGCGTTTGGAGAAAACTAACGAGACGTGTTCGTGACCAACAACTGATGGACGAATGTTTGTTCGACGCACAGTTTGCGAAGAAGAGAAAATAGGAAACTTTCTCTCTCAACACGTGTGATAACGGGGAGATTATCAGCTTTTCTGGATATCAATAAAAGAAGAGATTCATTTGCAGGGAACCAACACCTATTTGGTAGGCAGCGGGAAGAAGAAGATACTAATAGATGCCGGGGAACCACACAGGCCAAGGTACGCGAGTAATCCGAAGAACGCCGACAGTGAACTTCGATAAGCTATGCTCTGTGTTGGCTCTTACGTAGAAAACGTGGTTGTACGCGGGGTTCTGGAGGAGTTTTCCCTCGCACCCCGGACTTTGTTTGCCAGGCTTTTACGCACAATCTTCAGGTACATAGAAAAATTAGCTGAAGTTCTTGGAGACGACGAGATTGTCTCAATTGCCTGTACACACAGGCATCGGGATCACATAGGTATCTCGCTAGAATATGGTCAAAATCTAATTATAGGTGGAATCGAGGAGGTTAGAGCCCTTTTCGGGGGAGTGGCCATCCCCGTTTATAAACTTAAGGACATCAATGAAAAGGTGAGGACGAGATAAAATCTAATTGTTAACCTTGGTGACAGCTTGATGGATCATTAGAGCCTCAAGGCTACCATCTCGTCAATGACGGTTTCGAACTGAAGGTAGAAGGTGCTACCCTAAGATTCATCGAGACAAGGTGACGTGTTGCTTGGGGAAGAAAGTAGAAAGTTCACGTTTAGAGGCCACACAACTGACCATGCTGCCTTCTTGTTGGTTGAAGAAAACATTCTTTTCAGTGGAGATTGCATATTAGGTAAACAGATTAGGTTGTTTTTCAACATTCGGTCATCGTCGCCACTTTTTTGCAAAAGGAATTCGGGGAAAGGCATCTTTTGAACGCGGAACGCAACAATCTCTTTGTCTAGAAAAATGATAAAGGCAAACAAAAGCTATCAGCTAGACTGCGCTGTACGATTCAAGCATAGGAAAGAGCCGGGTATAAATCATGGGAAATAGGCGGCATAACTTGGAAGAAACCTCCAAACTTTGTTTTCAGCTTTTTAAAATAGCCTGTAGGAACCACGAAGATCTCTCACACCGAATTTCTTTTCGAGCTCACTAACATTCGAGAGAGAAACTTAAGCCACTTCAGATACTGTTTAAAAAAGAGCGACCCTTGGCTTTTTAGACTCTAGGATAATTTATACGTTAAAGGAATTGTCAGGGACTGGAAGTTTCGTTCACGGGTCCTGGCGCGACATGAACGGATTGGCGTCTCCCGCGCCTGGCGCGCATTTGAATATTGGACGCGATTGTGGTTTTAGCTTATTTCTTCTTATATTCCAATAATTTCTTGCCCTGATTTAACTACTTATGAAGAGCCATATCAGAATAATAAAAAAAATGTAATAAAACGATGAAACGCTTGCTTGAAAAAACCATTTTCCCGCGCTTTCTCAAAGCCCGCGAAACTCTACAGTCAGCTTCCTATGTCCCTGACAGTTCCTTTAAGCATTACCAAGAAACAACAGTTCTTGTGTATAGTCTGTTTTCAACTTAAAGTCAGCATCACTCCAACTGTTTCTCATAGATTTTTTGGGAATGCTTTAATTTTTTCTTTACATTTTTGTTCTGTCGATCCAATACTCAGCTTTAGGAGAGGGACAGTCCTTAACCATGTATCCATGAGAACTTCAATTGCGGCTCTTGCCCTACCTGGGAATGGAAGTTGCCCTGTGTTGATTTCAGGGCCGGTAGATTCCTACCTTTTGACTGGGACAATAATTATTTTGCACTTCCCCATGAATCTTTTTACAAAACGGATCCTTGACTTCTATAGACCCTACACAAATCTTAGTCATCCTATCACCCTACCGAAAAGTTTGTTATGACGCCGAGTGGGAATGAACTTTCTCCTCCTTCTTCTGTCTGCCCTTTCTTTCTCTTTTGTTGACTTGCCACTAAATACCACTAAATTCTCTTTTCCTGAGATCAAGAACGCAAATCTATGGCTGAGTGTAAATCAGAGTGTTGTCAAAGAATTTAGAACAAAAACAAAATACTGAACAAAACATGGGAAGAAAAGGGTGGAAGAGCAACCCGTGAAGAGAGATCAAACGATTACACAAATGTTTATATCCCTTTTCAAGATCATAATATTACGCTGATCTTTGTTTCAGGTGAAGGAACAACAATATTCGAGAGCTTATCACACTACATGAAATCATTGTACCGGCTGAAAAACATGCACCCAAAGGTTCTGAGGGCAGAGTGTCCTGGGTATATTATTTACCGGTTGCAGATTATCTGTCCAGGACACGGACCAATGATTTACAATCCCGAGGAAAAGATTGATCAGTACATTTCACATCGGGTCAAGAGGGAGACACAAATTATCGATATTCTAAAGCAGGTGTTATTTATCGCAGGGAGACTGACGACAGGGCCTCTTTTTTCAGCTAGGGAGAGGGAATGCTCTAGAAATCACGGCTACGCTGTACAGCAAACTGCCCAAGTCCGTTCAAATCGGCGCCTTCGGGAACATTCGACAGACATTGCAAGCGCTAATAGAGGATGGCCGTGTAATTCGCGTCGGGTTAATAGATTACAAGTTGACATAACCTCAATGACCCGGAGAGTAAAGTTTCTTATCTAAAGTGTATCTCTGTTGTTTTCTGTTCAGAGTGACCGCCCGCAGGTCAGGCCTGCGACGCGGCTAAGTGGACGAAATTTTCACAAATTATTTTGCTGTTTCTCTGGCGACTCTTCTCTGTTTGTTCATTTGTCCCACCACGTCGGGTACATGTTCCTGCACCCCAATAGATGTAGGCCTCTTGATATTGAGATCATTCTTCGCTGCCCTCCCGCTGCACTCTCGCATCTCTCGCTCTCGTTCCCAGCTGGCGTATCCTTTCTCTTCTTTTATTGATTATTAAGGAGATGTTGTTGACGTTTCGGTGGATATTTTGCTGCTTAAAGCTCGTCGTCCTTTCTGAACAACACTCGCCCCCCATAACAACAAGGCAACACCGCCTGCCCTTCGTGTGCTTTTCACGGGCTTGCCCACCGCCAGCCTAGACCAATTGCCAAACCTCCGCTGCTGATGCTTTTCGGGCATATCTTCTGCTTACTTTCCTATTATCTTTTGCTTTCTCTGTTTATGGAATTCCCTTTTATTTTCCTCTTAAAAAGAGTAGAGATGACATGAAAGATCTCCGATTTAGTCCATAAAACCCCCAAAAATAATGATTTGACTGGACGAGCCACCCATATTTAATGGGAGGAGCTTCAAAATAAGCAGTCCCATTTCCTAAACCTGAAAACTGGTTGCTGTTCTTGGTTTCTGTTTGCTACTGATAACAACTCTCCGTATCACATATCCACCTGCTAGTTTACACTTTTTCAGTTTTTGATTTCAGAAGATGGTGGCTGCCACTGAAGTACCAGATGGGCCTTTTCAACGGGGGCTCAAGGGCGATCCCTCCAGTATTATGAGTAAAGTCAGAGAGGTAAGCCATATCTTATGCTGTAAATAAGAAGTTAACCAGTTGCTACTTGAGCTAAAGAGATAATATTTTCTTTTCCAATTTATTCTTAAATAAATAGAATCTGCAGCAGAGATCACAAAACCAGCTAGTTATACACTTTGCATGCCCTCTGCACGTGTGTAATCTTTAAAAATCGGCATGTGATTTTTCTTCTTCGTAAGAACCGACGCTGGAACAAAGAAAACAGAGAATTGATCCCGTTTCGTAGGGAGTTTTATTACAGAACAAAACGCGAATAAATGCCGAAATCGTTTATATACGGCCTATAGACTATAATTAGCAAAAACGCGCCAGAAGGTGTGAAAGACTCTGAAAAAGCTTTAAAAGGTTTTTTTTTGGGACATTATAATCAAAAATCATGAAGAAAATCAGCTTCTTTCAGTGTTGCACAAGAACACTTGGCATTATTGGCACAACGCCGGCAGAAGGCCTGAGTGAAGACGACTTTTTCAAATGTGCTGTCGATGTCTTCACAAATGAATGGAAACAGAGAAGTAAACAGTCGGAAATAGCCCTCAAGGTGAAGACATTCCATAAATTATTAGACAATCAGCAATCTTTCAGGGAATACTATTCATGTTGGAGCTGTGCCTCTCCCAGCCGGCCCTCCAGGATACCATTTTCGACCACTTGTTGGCGTCACTTGGTTATCATTCGGTGGGTCGTGAAAAGAGATCAACACAATAACATGTTTGGTATTTAGGTAACTTTCTGGAAGCTAGCCGTTCCATTAGTCTACGATTCTGACCTGTCGAATGGCACGCAATATAGGGACTCGTTACTGTTTTCCCTGGCTCTATATGATGTTAATAATAGTAAGAATAGATTACGGTTTGGAGAAGCTATAGAGGGAATAGACAATTACTTTCAGCGAATTGTATGCAGCTGTGCCCGGAGTTAGACAGAGTATGCTAGGAGTTCATGCTAAACGCTTCGGGGAAAAGTACCGTCATATTCAGGTACAGATAATGCATAAACACCCTTTAAAGAAGTTCCTCTAGATGATCCGATCTCGTGCCAACTCAAGGATGGGATCCGTTCAAGGGTCAGTAGAAGATCTCCATGCTTTGGAAAACGACGCAATTGCTGATGAAAACACGGGCGAATCCTCGTCTACAGGGGATTCCGGCCAACATGGCAGTGAAGGTCTTGGAGGTGGAGGATTGACTGACGGCGGCCACCATAAACAACGAGTGATCAACGTGTCCAATGCTCCTCCTGTTTCCATCCAGAAACATTCTAGTGGCTGTTGGGAGATCAAGCAAGGTAAACTCTCTATTGGGAACTTTTTTAATTAATTTCTACAGGTTCCGGAGGTCTCGTAGCGTGTGTTGACCCCGTCATGTCTGTTGACAGGGAAAACATCTGGCTCTCAAATTTGGGAATCAATATCAATGAGAGAAGGAAAGAGGAAAGTGTGAGCTCCACCTAGTAGATTTAATTGCCACTATTTCTAGGATCTCCCTCCATCGACAAATTCTCTAGGTCTTCCGATTATCAAGCAAGCAAGAGCTGGAGAAATCTTCCATGTTTTGGAGGAAAACGACAAGAAACGCGAGCTTACAGAAAGGGAACAAATGCTTGAGTAAGTACTTACCAAAGTTCTTTTTATTTCTCAAGCCTACAGGAAAGATATGTCGCTCTTGTCAGTTCTCCACGACTACAACAAGACCAACTACCAGCTGAATCCCGTCTTTGTCAGCCAAGAAGACTATAATGCATATTATGGAGGGATCAGCAACGGTCTCCTTTGGCCAGCCCTTCACAATTTAGAACAGTACATAGTGAAAGATTATGATAACTTAAATGTGAGTAGAATTGCATTATTCAGTGAGACAAACTGCTCAGGTCCTTCGAGAGCACTGGTGTGCCTATGTTAGGGTCAACTACCAGTTTGGAATCAACGCTGCTAGGAACAGTAGACCCCAGGATTTTATATGGATTCATGACTACCATCTGATGCTTACTGGGCAGATTATGAGGAGTTTAGACAGTAATCTAGAGGTATACCACCCCTAGAAACTCTCTATATGGTCATTGCAGATTGGCTTCTTCTTGCATATTCCCTTCCAACCTCCTCCATGCTTTATGACCAAGTATCGAATGGTCGCCGAACCAATTATTCGAGGAATTCTCCGATTCACCAAGGTATGACCGGTTAATTTCAGTCTTGACTATTTTTAGGTTGGATTCCAAACACATCGAGACCGCGATACTTACGTTAACATGGTCAAGGGGATCGTTCCCAGAGCTAGAATCCATTTCGACCAACGTATTGATATTTATACCGTCACTCATGAGGGCTGGACCTGCTCGCTGGGAGTCTTCCCCGTCTCCATTAAAAATGAAGATTTCCTTCAATTTGCTCAGGACCCAAACATTGTCGTAGAATCTCAGGATATTAAGAAAAAGGTAGGAACTTCATTTCATGGCATCTTTTTCTGTCTTTAGGTTCTTTCAAATGGATCTCAATCTGGAACATTCTTCTTCGCCGTAGAGCGCTTTGACTACACCAAGGGGATCATGGAAAAGCTGAAGGCCTGGAAGAGGTACTTTGAGAAACATCCAGAACGGGTTGGGATGGATGTTCTCTTCCAAGTTGCCGTTACTAATCGCAGAGGGGTCGAGTCGTACCGGCAATATCAGGTACGCAAGACTTTATCTTGTTAGAACGCATTGCTTCAGGATGACTGCATGGCACTTGTTGATGAAATCAATAACACCATCAAAAGCGAGCAATATCCAGATTGGAAGCCCGTTATTTTCCAAACCGATGGACTGCCCCGGTCGAAATTGGTTGCCCACTATTTGGCCATGGATGTTGGTGTCGTGACACCTTCAAAAGTAGGGTTTATCAGGACTTCCAGTCACTTGCTTGCTTATTTATAGGATGGAATGAATCTGGTAGCCAAGGAAATGCTTGTCTGTAATCCAAATGCTTCTCTTGTTCTGTCCAGTGGAGCAGGAACAGAAGTGCAACTGGGAAACGCTGGTTTCTACACAGAAGAGAAGAGAATGTACCACCGAGTGGATAACATTCATGATATTGAGGTAAGCCTGTTCCTGTTTCTTCACTTCTCCTATTTAAGAAATTTGCCGATGAGTTCTTCGCCGCTGTTAGTGAAACCGAGGAGGAGAGAAAGGCAAATGGAGGAAAACTGAACGAGTTCATCACTAAGCACGATATTGAGGAGTGGAGTTCGGCATTCTTGGATCCCAGCTGGACGCATGAAGTCATCAGAATGTGTGACGTATGACTCTTTTTCAGCTTTATTCCTATTCTGTCCTTTTAGGTCAAACTCGTGGCCGATTTCTACATTCTCATGGCTAAAACAGCTCAAGTCAGACGGCAGATTGTTGAAGTTGTCCTCAAGGGTCTTCCCATCCGGCCACACTTCGCTCTTTCTTTGGAAAATGCCAAGGTAGTTTGCGTTTTTATTGAGTTTAGTCCTTGCATTCAGAACTCCTTGGAAAATAGTTGTGAAAGTAATACGAACATCCTTGCTTTGCATACTACAGCAGCCGAAGACGATGGCGAAGTCCTTCCCATGATCAAATTTGATATTACCGATGAATTGACAGAACTGCAAAAGGATTTAGCCTTCCTTCTCTTTATCCAAAGCGAGGAGACTAATAATGTTGAGCAGTTTATTGATGTGAGTTATTTTCTTTAATTTCCTATTGAATTCCACAGACTTTGGGAACCTTCCACCCTTGTGGTCCAACTGTCTTCGTTTCGGAGGTGGAGACAGCGGCAGCTCTTCTTTATCAAGGAGACCATTACCATTTCCTCTTCACGGATCGTGATGGAACCCTCAAGAGCTACGCTTGCTCCTATCCGACGAGTATCCAGCCTGCTTACTCCGCAGTTATTCAAGCTCAGTTTGCTAGAAGGTGTGCCCAGTTCTGTGCCATCGTGACCACGGCCCCTTTGATGCATATTGGTGTACTGAATGTCAGCACAATCCCTGAAGGTGAGAAATTCATATCAATTTAAGGAATGCATCATTTTTAGGTTACTACGCTTATGGAGCTTCCGCTGGTCGTGAATGGTACTTCAATCCCGCCATGCAATTCAAGGATGACACTATTAGCGATGCGGATTTAGCTCTTTTGAACAAAGCGTTCGATATGGTTGGTCCTGTTTCCTTTCTATTTTCTTATCAGAAACTTTCAGGTCGAAGATCTTCTCGAGAATCCTGTCTACCGTATATTTACATGGATCGGCAGCGGGCTACAGAAGCACTACGGTCACATTACCATTGCCCAGCAGGATGTGAATAATTCCATTCCTAAGAGGGACAGCACTGAACTGTGAGTCATCTTAGCATCCTATCACGCGTCAGCATTTATTGTAGGTACCAACAAATAGTCAATATTGTGAATATTGTTGACCCTACTGGTTCAGTCCTGACGATCAGGGATAATGAATACGACATCAAGATCTACACTAAGGTTTATCAGACTCATTATTGTTTTATAACGGACATTCCAGGCCAAGTTGTCCGGCCGTATCTTCAACAAGGGGCATGGAGTGCGCCTGGTTGAACGAAAGATGGGAATGAAACTCCAAGATGGTGGGGAATTTCTTCTTTTTAAGTTAAAATGGCTCCTTTCAGGAAATGTTCTGGTTTGTGGAGACTCGGAGACAGATCTGCCCATGCTGGAAGAGTGCCTGTCTGTGGCAGCTCCTACCGTCTACACAATATGGGTGACAAAGGACGAGGCCTTAAAACAGAAGGTAATTCAGCCCTTAATTCCTGTTTCAAGTGTATCCTTTCAGGTTTCTGAACTGTGCGAACGTTTGGGTAATAAACATTACGTGTTCGTCTCGTGTCCAGAGGTTCTCCTCGGTGCCATGGCTCAAGCAACTGTACGGGAGCTCAATCTTCGCGGTACTGACGATTTTGACGAGTGATTTTGTAATTTTACGTGTTGCCTTTCGCTATTCTATGGTCATCTTTTCTTTCCTTTTTAAATATTGTGTCTAGCTGTTGTGCAGCTATTCTTGAGAAGGCAGCTCAATTATACTTGTACAGAGTGTGGTAAAAGAGATTCTTTTTAATAAATAGTTATTTCTTTCTTTCAAAATAATTTCCATTTCGTTGCATTCCTGTTCCAGTACAGGAGACCCTGGAGCCACTTCAGATAAGACACCCTGTCAATCGGGATGGGTGATTATCGGGCAGAAGAAAGTCTACTCATTGGTCACTGTGATCTCGGATAAAAATGAAATAAAAATGGAAGAGAACAAGTTGTTCCGATCACATGAGGAGCCACATGAGGACGATAACTGAGGAATTCTATTTAGAGAAAGGGGGTCATGCTCTTAAAGCTTAAAAAGGATAATATGAAGAACAACAAGCTGTAGCGCCTACCATATACGGTTATACGCTGTTAAAACTTTTGAAACAGTCAAAATAGGGCAGAGGCGATGAAAGGAGCATCTAAAAGACAAAGGAGGGCAAGATTTGAGCAAGAAATAGAATAAAAGTTAAATGTAGGTAAACTTTTGCGTTTTCCCTACACGTCATTCTTTAACTTGGATGCTACAAATGCGTCTGAATATCCTAGGAAACGTGGAAAAGCATTTTAGAGTGGAAAATTGAAATAAAACAACCATTATACTCCCAGTAAATATGTAAGTAACCCAGTAAGTAAATCTGGCCCCCTCCGGCCCCATTTCCCTGAATCTTTGTTATCCTCCAAGGATGTTAATTACCGATCAGGGGAGGTGAAATCCGTTTGAGGGAAGCGAGAACTTTGATCTGAATTCGGTCGGTCGGCCGATGCGCCGCGCTGTATCGTCCCCCTTCCTATCTGCAGCTGTCAGTCAGAAGGTGGTTAAATACCGGGGAACGGGCCCGGTTCCTCACTTCGGGATGAAGCTCCTCTTCGCCCTTGTCGGACTGGGCCTAGCCCTAGCCTCCACCCGTCTGCCTCAGGCCAACCCGCTCTCCGCCGAGACCGAGTACCGCTTCAAGTATGAGGCTACCCTCATCTCTGGACTCCCCATCCCATCTACCGACTCCTCCCTGACTCGTATCCGTGCCGAAGCCTTCATCCAGGTATGCTTTTCTTTTTGAACAAGAATAACACTCCGTTTCCAGGTCAGCGACAGGATTGGACGCCTCCAGCTCCGCAAGATCGAGATTGCCAACGACAAGAGCCAGGAGATCACCTCCGAACTTGTTCCCATGGAACGCCTGGAGAAGCGCGACCTCACCGAGGAGCACAAGAGCCTTCTGGAGATGCCCGTCCGCTTCCACTACAAGAACGGAATGGTTGGTGTTCTTATTTCTCACCCTTCCTTCCCCCTCTTGCTTTAATTAACCTTCCATTTTCCAGGTCTCCGAGCTCCAGTTCACCTCTGAGGAGCAGCCCTGGTCCGCCAACATGAAACGCGCCGTCCTGAACATGATCCAGGTCAATCTGAACAAGGCTGACGACCAGGAGAACAGCTGGGAGAGCGGATACTTCACCACCTTCGAGAAGGTACAACCTACATTGAAGCCGAATAACGCTGACTTTTCCAGACCATCGAGGGAGAGTGCGAGGTCGCCTACACCATCGTTCCCGAGTCTGAGAAGACCCTTGTCACCAAGGCCATCAACTTCGACAAGTGCGAACGCCGCCCCGACTCCGTGTACAACCAGCGCTTCACCACCGAGTGCCCTGAGTGTGACTTCAAGATGATCGTGCCCCAGACCGTCTACAACTACAAGTTCAACGGCGAGGAGCTTGAGCAGGTCGAGGTCCGCTCCATCTACACCGTAAGTTTTCCCTTCCTTTCCCTCCCTCCTCTCTCTAACCCGGACTAACTGACTGTTTCCAGGTCTCCCTGAAGAACCAGCCCCTGATGAAGACCGAAGTCGTTGGTCGCCTCGAGAAGCTGGAGAAGAAGGACATCAGCCGCGAGATCGAAGCCCCCAATGGCGAGAAGCAGGACCTGATCTACTCCAACGAGTGGGAACGCAGCATGGAGGAATTCTTCAAGCTTGGAGATGAAGCCCAGGAGAACCCGTTCAAGCTGTTCCCCAAGAAGGTCGAGCAGATCCAGGAGTTCGTCTCCAAGATCGCCGAGCTCCGGTTGGTTTTCTTCTCTCTTTCCTTTCCTTCCCCTCTGTCCAGAATAACCTCTTATTTTTCAGTGAGAACACTCCTGAGACCACCCACATGTTCGCCCGCCTGATCCGTGCCCTTCGCATGTGCTCCGAGGAGGAACTTCGCCGTGTCCACGACAAAACTGAAAGCCGCGCCGAGCAGAGGGAGAAGTCCATCATCGAGCACGCCCTCGCTATTGCCGGAACCAAGAACACCATCCAGCACCTTCTGTCCCACATCGAGGAGATCAGCCCCGTCAAGATTGCCCAGCTCCTCAAGTCCATCCAGGAGACTCCCGTAAGTTTTCCTTTCTTTCGCTCTTCCTCTCCTCTTCCTCGTTGAACAATACTAATTCTCTCTTTTCAGGTCCCCTCCATGAAGATCGCCCACCTTCTCCAGAAGCTGGGTGAGTCCGAACGTGCCCGCCGTGACCCTGTGATCCGCCAGTCTGCCTGGCTCGCCTACGGAGCTGTTGTCCGTGGAGCCATCGCCAAGACCCAGGACAAGCACTACACCGCCCAGAACGTGGACTCCGTCAAGGTTGCCTCCATCTTCAAGAAGCTCTGGGAGCAGTCTGAGACCGTCTACGAGAAGATCCTTGCCGTCAAGACCATTGCCAACTCCGGGCTGGACCGCAACATCGTCCTTCTCCAGACGATCATCAACGACAAGAAAGAGCACACCATTGTGCGCATGGAAGCCATCGACGCCCTCCGTCTCCTCTCCGAGCAGATGCCCCGCAAGATCCAGCAGCTGCTGATGCCTGTCTACTCCGATCGCCTCGAGAAGAACGAGATCCGTATGGCTGCCCTCAACCAACTCGTCATGGCCAAGCCTGCTCTTCCCCAGCTCTCCCAGATTGTCAGCCGCATGGAGCGTGAGCCCAACCAGCACGTCGCTGCCTTCACCTACCACCTCCTGACCTCTCTCGCCGAGTCTCCTCTGCCCTTCCACCGCAACGTCTCCGGCATCGCCACCAACCTCGTCCGCAACAGCCAGTACCGTCCCGAGAGCCGCTACCTGTCTCTCTACAAGAGAATGCCTCTCTTCTCCGAGGAAAGCCACTCTGGACTCAGCCTGAACCTTGGATCCGTCTTCGGAAAGGACTCCGTCATCCCCAAGGATATGATGGTCGCCATTGAGACCCTCTTCGGAGGAAACTGGAACAAATACCTCGCCCAGATCGGTGTCTCCCAACAGAACGTTGAGACCCTCTTCAACAAGGTCATCTCCCGCCTGTCTGCCTGGCAGAAGAAGGATTCCGTCTCCCGTGGCTCCCGCATCTCCCTCAAGAACTCCGTCACCGCCCTCAAGGACCTCGCCAAGGAGCTGAACATCCGTGTCCGCGAATCCAGCACCGAGGAGCCCTTCGCCATGCTCTACATCCGCTACAAGCAGATGGACTTCGCCGTCTTCCCTCTGACCGACAGCTACATTGACGAGATGATCCAGAAGTACGCCCGTGACGGACGCTTCGAGCTCAACGATTGGGAGCGCCTCTTCAACCGCGAGCCTGAGTTCGACTTCACCCACGCTGGAATCTTCATCGACTCCTACTGGAAGATGCCCACCACCGCTGGACTCCCCTTGACCATCACCGCCAAGATGCCCACCGTCTTCTCTGCCACTGGAAAGCTGACCGTCGAGAAGGTCAACTACGGACTCCGTACCCGTGTCCAGGCCCAACCCAGCATGGCCTCCACCCACGTCCACGCCATGTCTGTTTGGTGCCCTGTCTTCGAACACGGAACCAAAATCATCCGCACCGCTCAGATGGCCACTCCCATCGACATCGAGCTGGAGATCGTCTACAAGAAGGAGCTGGAGATCACCCTCAAGCAGAAAATGCCCGAGGAGGAGAAGACTCTCGTCCGTATTGAGACCCGACCAATGACCTTCGTCCGCTGGACTTCTCTTCGTAACCAGGAGAAATACGCCGAGCCGGAGGAGGCCACCATTCGTGTCTCCCGCCTGGAGAAGATCACCAAGGAGCAGACCATGAGGTACGAGCTCCAGGGACTGGAATTCCAGCTCGTCGGCAGCAACTACCGCTTCTGGACGAAGGAGTCCCTCCTCATCGGGGAGCACCACGCCCAACTCACTGTGAAGCCCTCTTCCCGTATGCCCAGAGACGTCACCATGAAGTTCACCATTGGTGGAATCGAGCAGGACCGCATGGCCGCCCCCAAGGTCGAGAAGATGCTCCGCAAGGAGATGGACACCGAGGAGGGAGAATGGGAATCCCGCTCCAAGAGCAGCCGCCGTGAACAGCTCGACAACATCGTCCGCGACATGAAGCTCGACCGTGCCTACACCCACATCATCAAGGTCGAGGTCCGTGGCCACGAAACCTCCGAGATGCTCCTCCGTACCCAATGCGAGGGAAATCTGAAGTTCTGCCGCTTCGTCGCCCAACTGAACCCCGAAGGAGGACGCCGCCAGTGGACCGCCAAGTCTGAGGTCGAGGTTGTGCTCCCACGACCAGTCGAGACCGTCCAGCAGCTCAAGGACCAGAAGCACCGCGAGGTCCACATCCTTGTGGAATCCAAGTGGGGCTCCGAAGACAAGAACACCGTCGAAATCCTGGCCCAGCTCGAGCAGTCCAAGACCCAGCGCGAGATGATCAAGAGATCCTCCGAAGAAGTCCGTGGCCTCCCCGCTCATGAACAGCTCGTTCGCCTCGCCCGCCTGAACCAGCTCAAGGCCCATGTCAACTACCAGCTCACCCCCGAGTGCCAGAGGCACTTCGAACAGCTCTTCAGCATCGTCAAAGCCTACACCTACTGGAGCTCCAACATCGAGATGGCCGACAACCAGCAAGGACAGGTCGTCGTCCGCATGACTGCCGAGCCTCTGGTCCCCGGACTCTTCAACCTCACCGTCCAGACTCCCGAGACCTCCTACGTCGCCAAGAACATCCGCCTGTCCGCCGTCCCCGTCCTCCCCTCCATCGTCCGCCAGCCCAAGAACATGATCCGCCACACCTCCTTCGAGAAGAGCGAGTGCCGCATTGATGGAGACCGCATCACCAGCTTCGACGACTCCATCTTCAGTGTTCCCATGTCCAGCTGCTACAGCGTCGTCGCCAAGGACTGCTCTTCTGCCGAGCCCCGCTACGCTGTCCTCGTCAAGAACGCCAAGAGAGACGGAGAGGAGAAGAAGCTGAAGATCATCTTCGAGGAGACCGAGATGGAACTGGAGGTCATCGACGAGAAGCTGAAGGTCAACGGAAAGATCGTCCGCGACTCCGCCGAGCTGGAAAACAACAGGTGAAAATCCCTCCTCGTCCCTTTAAAAGTCAATCTTTCAGGATCGAGAAGATCGGAGACGTCTACATCATCGATCTTGATGAGATCGTCGTCCGCTTCGACGGATACACTGCCAAGGTCCTTCTGAGCAACGGCCAGATGGAAACCCAATGCGGACTCTGCGGTCACTTCGACGGAGAGGTGCGGACCCCGCTCCCAGCCCTGACTTATCGCTAAATTTTCAGAAGCAGAACGACTACCGCACTGCCGGAGACGAGGAGACCGATGACATCGAGGCCTTCCACCGCTCTTTCGTCGTCAAGACCAACGAGTGCTCCGCCGAGTCCTCCAAGCCCAAGAAGTCCTACCGCCAGTACAGCGTCGAGTCCAACGAGGAAGACGAGTGGGCCCCCAAGAAGTACCGCAAGGTCCCCGTGAAGTCTGGCCGCTCCGAGGAGTACGATGAGGAGGACAACGAGAAGAAGGCTCCCATCAGTCAGTTACCCCCCTCCCGCCCCTCTAAAAGCCAGCTTTCAGAGCCCGAAGAGAAGACTCTCCTCAAGGAGTTCTCCAACCGCATGTGCTTCTCCCTCGAGCCTGTCAACGACTGCCCCAAGGGATTGGACATTGGCGAGCGTTCCGAGAAGAAGATCCGCTACGGATGCCTCCCCCGCTCCTCCGTCCAGACCCGCAAGCTGGTTGAAGCCGTACGCCGTGGCGAGATCATCAAGACTTCCCACATCCCCATGAGCTTCGTCGACAACCAGTTCATCCCTAAGACTTGTGTCGAGGCCTATTGAACTTCCCAATAAAAATTTTGTAGCTTATCATTGTTTTCTGTTTGGGGGGAACGGGAAGGGAAAAGGGAAACGGGAAGGGAAAGGGGAAACGGTCGTCGGGCGGCCCGTTGAGCTGAATAATCTGCAGAAGCCTTCGGAATCAGTTTGAAATAGAAGAATTTGAGACTTAGAGCAAAAAACTTGGAGCTTGGTAAACGATGGAATCACTTGCCTGCGGAATGGGACACTTCGTTGTTTTCAAGAGATTAGATAAAAGTTATCAATCCCTCACCTGGGCGCAATCGCTGCCGATGTTGTGAGGGACACAAGAGGACTTGGAACTTAGACCAACCCCTTTAAAAAACTTGAGCCTATTTTTAGAAACTTGACGACATTCCCTTGCAGTTGATTCATTACACAATGCTAAGCCTAGTAGTCGTAAGAATTAATGTTTAGATAAGCCCCAGTCTTGTTCACCTTCCGCTCCTTCAATGCCTCCTCAAGATGCGCCTCCTTTTGATAGAATTCTATGAGAAGGGGCCGGCCGATGACGTGAGGCGAGAGGCGGATCGATGTGGCTATTCTAAATGCAGTTGTGATGGTGCTCCCCCGGTCGCAGTCTTACGGTGCAGCTGAAGAAGGTGTAGGTGGGTCAGATATCACTTGAAAACTTCTAGAACAGGCATTCTATCCAATATAGACGGTTGGGTATCAAATACTGTAGAGAGTGTACAGTAACGGAGGCTTCCCGTCCGTCTTTTAGTCCACTACAACATCTTCTCTTTCCCCTACTCTTAAATTTTGCTCAAATTTCATTTCCAAATAATCAGTACGTCACTATGACCTTTCATCAGGATTTTATTTGCCCGCGCCCTCCTAAATATTATTAGCCAGGCCCATAATTACTGGCGTCCTGAGCCCCCTTTTCGATGGAAGATAGAATCAATTGCGGGTGGAAGGGTGCTTCTTCCTTCTTTTGGCACGAGATTAGATAAAAATTATCAATACCTCACCATCGACGCTACCTTTTGCCTATTTTGCTAGCCAGCTTAGTACAAAAACGGTTTTGGCTCGCATAATTGCTTCCTTGTCTAGCAATTATACGGGCGAAGATCATTTCTCTGCTAATAGTTCGCTGAAAAGTTTGTTTTCCCCCCTTAGAGTGACCCTTGCCGGTCTATTGCCGCTATTTGGCCTGGCAGCGAGTGACGTGGAACTGTGCGCGACGGGACCCCCGTATTGACCGGCCTGTTTTGTGCTCCTATCGCATGTACAGGCGGGTACCTCGATATGAGGAAGAATTCATCCGTGAGTAGATCCTCCCTTTCCTTCCCGGGAAGTATTCCAAAAATAACTTTTGATTTTCTAAAGGAGCCATCATAAATATTTCAGATAAAGTGGAAAAATGGACTATGGCTCGTCGGCATTGGGTAGCCATTTTGGCATTTTTGGGTTTTGCAAATATCTACGCAATGAGGGCAAACTTGAGTGTTGCCATTGTGGAAATGACCACTGGCAGCGATAGGACAATTAACGGCACTCAACAACATGTAAGCTATTTCAAATACGTTTTCAATTGTTTTTCGAGTGTGTCTCCATTTCGTGGGGGAAGAAACGAGCAGAAAGTAAACAAATTGTAGCCTATGTCAGCGGTTTATTACTCCATTTTGGCTTATTTTCAAGGGACAGGGGGTATTTTTTAGTCCACTGATTTCCGTCACCACATAAGCGTCAGCTTGAACTGAAATAGAATACGGCAAAGAGGGAAAAGCCCCCCGGACAAAGGATCAAAGAGAACGAGGAAATCTAAAAAAGCCAATTAGCAATTTAGGTGCCTGGAGAATTCAGCAATTGGTCTCCGACGACGCAAGGCGTTATTCTTGGATCTTTCTTCTACGGGTACATTTTAACACAAATCCCTGGAGGTTACCTGGCTCACAATTATGGAGCAAAGTCCGTTTTTGTTGGAGGAGTTTTTGGCAAGTTGACATTTAAGAAAAAAATAAAGAGAATGCTCTTTAGGAACGGCAATATTTACCCTCCTGACGCCTCCATTAGCCAAATTGGGGTACTTCCCCCTGATTTTTGCTAGATTCATGGAAGGGCTCCTCGAGGTAGTCATTAACTGGCCAATAATTTAGGGATTTAGGGTGTAACATATCCGGCCATGCATGTAATTTGGAGCCACTGGGCTCCGACCTTAGAAAAGACGAAATTAGCCACATTTGGCTTCTCTGGTTCATATTTTGGTACAGTTATCGCTATGCCCATATCAGCATACATTGGGGAACGCTACGGATGGCAGTATATATTCTATTTCTTCGGTTTGCCTCAGTATTTAACTTAATTTTCTCTTCGCTTAGGATTTCTTGCCATATTATGGGGCTACTTGTGGACCAGTCGGGTACAGGACTACCCAGCAATGGATCCTGACATCACAACAGATGAACTGACCCTCCTCCAACGAGATGCCGTCAACCAGAATCAATATGTGAGTGCAATTCTTTATCTTTCCATTTTCCAAAAAGGTGTTGTCCACTATTCAGTCCCTCTCTCGCTCTCTCTCGCGAAAAAAAGCTTATGTGATGAGGGGAGGGCTTTTCGGAGATGGGTTGCCGACGACGAAAAGCTCCCCCGGCTGTTACAGCCGAGTCAACCAACTGCTGAGAACTGAGAGCAGAGAGAGAGGGGGAAAAAGCGGTACTGCGAACGGGACTGCTTGTTACAGCCAACAAGGAAATGTCCTCTCTCTAAACTAATTGTAATGTCTTCAGCTGGTTCCATGGAGAGAAATATTAAGAAGCGGCCCCGTCTGGGCGGCTATTGCTGCTCATACATGCCAAAATTGGGGATTTTATACTATGCTCACCCAGCTTCCAAGAATCCTCAAGGATCTCGCGGGGAATTACGAGATGGAAAAGGTAATAAACCCTCATGGAAGTCCGACAAATATCTGAAAGTCCCAATGTGCCGTGCGCTTTGTGCTTTATGGACGCCTCCGCTCGGGGATTTCTCCGGCTCTTGACAGTCCTTACGCAATGCCAACACTACCGAGAAACTTGTCGCACTATTTGCATTCTTTCGCTTCTTTCCGACGTAACTGAAGAAAAAGCATGGCAGCGGAGAAGTAATTACGGTATAGATGAGTACATTTACAGGCGGGATTCATCGCCGGATTGCCTTATTTGATCATGGGAGGGACGTTGATCTGGGGAGGACAGTTGGCAGACTACCTCAGGAAGGACAGAAACGTTGACACCCTCACAGTAAGACGGAGATTCTGCGCCAGCGGTAAGATGACATCAACAACCTCTAATTCATAATTCATAGGATTTATCTTGCAATCAGTCTTCCTCGTTCTGGCATCCATAGCACGCACACCGGCATTCCTAGTAGGCTATCTGTCCCTATCCATAGGTTTCGGCGGAATATGCTGGTCAGGATTCTCCGTCAACCACTTGGATCTTGCTCCTCAGGTGACAAGAAAATACGCAAGAGCAAACAGTTGTTCTTCTTTTCAGTATGCTGGGCATTTGATGGGGATTTCAAACACCGTGGCCACACTTCCGGGCATGATTGCTCCTATTATTACCGGGATGATTGTACAGAACGGAGTAAGAGCCACCAATGATCACTAGATGCGTGTATACACTTTTCAGACAGCAGCTGAATGGAACGTCATCTTCTACTCCACGTCAATTATTTATGCTATTGGAGCAGCCATATTTTGGAAATTCGCCTCAGGAGATTTACAGCCATGGGCAGGGGATCACACTCCTTTCATCGGCGAACTCCACTGATCTCAGAGAAAAGATAATACACTGCGGAGGAGACATTTATGTAGAGAGAAGATACGATAAAAATTGAGATATATGAACAACGTTTTTGCGAATGTGTTACAAAAGTAGAGAGGGGAGAATACGACTAGGGCATGGGCGCTGCGCAGCCGAAGCGCGTGGGCGGGGTAGTGGCCGTCGTGGGGTACGAATGGTCCGTGAAGACCGCCCACGGCGGCCACATACCACCTGCCTAGGCAAAAGTTTTGAAAATTTTAGAAGATAAGCTATCCGGTGCACTGAAATGCGGGCAGGAAAAGGGAGATTTGAGGCGCGGAATGAAATGAGACAGCGCGATCCGACCGCACTAACGCCCTAAGTCGTGGAACTATGAGAGTTACATAAGTAAGACGCACAGTTTCACGACGCTCCCATAATGACTGAAACTGTTGGTGGGCAGTGGTAGTTCAGGCGTTGGCGAGCTCGTCCTGGGCTCCGGTGGTGATGAGATGAGCGAAGGCCTTGTAGTCGACCTGTCCTCCCTCAATTGGCGGCTTACCCTGGAATATCACGAGTTATGAGCGTGAAAAGAAAGGACTACCTTGTACATGGCCTTGATCTCGTCCTCCTCAAGGGGCTCTCCACGCTTGTTCCTCAAGATCTTGAGCAGCTCATCCTCGGAGATCTTTCCGGCGTCCTTCTTGTCGAACATGGCGAACGCACCGACGATTGTGGCTTCGGGATCAGTTCCTATCGGGATGGATTAAAGAGGAGGAAAGACTGGACAAACCAGTGAGACGCTCTCCGAAGAGGGTCAGGAAGGTGGTGAAGTTCAGGGGTCCGGGGGCTTCCTTGATCATGGCGTCGATCTGACTGTCGGAAGCGATCTGTCCCATAGAGGCGTACAGATCCTTGAGATCTCCCTAAAGCCATTTTGTTATTTTAGACTTATTGCGAATAAAACCTTGTCGATGATTCCGTCCTTGTTCTGGTCCATGATGCCGAAGGCCTCCTTGAACTCCTGGATGGTCTTCTGGTCGAACTGAGTAGCCTCAGATCCGGACCTCTTCTTGCTGGACTTCTTCTTGGTGGCCTTGGACTGAAAACATTTTGTTGAATTAGTTTTTATTTGCACAGCTGGTCTAGTAACTTTGTTAAGTTTGTAAACCTTTGTTCAAAGTTATTGATCCACTTATGTTGTTAACTTATTGGAAAGAAGAGGAAAAGTAACTCACCATCTTGTACGACTGCGGATCGAGGTCTGCTGGAAGCCGGCGCTATCCCTTTACACTTCCGACGGGAGCTATTTTAGCTGGGATTCTCAACAACTTTACACAGTGCTCCGCCCAACGGCACGCCTACGGCATCGCATCTCACCGCCACGCTTTTCCGACTTCTTCAACAGTGAAAATGTCTTCTTTCTTCTCTTCTTAGGTTTTTATAGATTAGGGCAGACAGAGAAGTTTCTATCCTTGGGATTTATTAGCTTTTCCTTTGTTTGTTCACCGCTGGTTGCTTGTTAAAGTAACGCTGCCTTTCTTGGCTCCAATCAGGTTAAGTTATTTAATTTTAATCTATTATATATTCAACTTGGAGCAGCGTGACCATTCAGCGTACAACAAGTTTGAACTTCCCTCTTTTTAAGGAGCACATGGTCTTTACCAACAAATACCCCATAGAATTAATAAGTAAACTTATCCTGACTCCTTTCAAAATGGCAGCTGACATCAACTTCTGTTCTAGAAAGCGTCTACTTGACAGTTGCTTGAAACCTACTCTTTAAAAACAATTCGGTCGATCGGGGAAAGGGAAGATTTCCTTTAACCGTTATCCTTTCAATGTATCCCTTCTTTCCGATTTTAAGGGCTCACGTTTTTTCTCCCGACAAAGCAAAGTTGTTAGCCAGCAGATTTGATTGATTTATTAGTGTTGTACACTGACTACTTCAAGTCCCTGCCGATGACCCCTGCGAAATATTGAAACCTGGCAGCGTAGGTATGGCATGGATTTGCGCCTCTTGAGTATTCGTCTGTTTGCGTATTCCGGTCGGATTGATTGAGGGTGTTACACTGTCTTTTGAGCACTGCCACTCCGGCATTGATCGCGCCGATCAGCCAGAGCTTACACTCAAGCCCACCCCCACTCCCGGGAACTCGCACGGTTCCCATTCCCTCCAAGCTGCTATCAGCCGATTAGACGTTCACTTTTGCTTTGTCTTCTTCCTCAAAGAGTTCCTCTATGCTTTTCATAGTCTATTCTTCAGAGTAGTTAACCAGTCCTTCATCATGTCCAAGGCCACCAAGAAGAAGTCCAGCAAGAAGAGGTCCGGATCTGAGGCTACTCAGTTCGACCAGAAGACCATCCAGGAGTTCAAGGAGGCCTTCGGCATCATGGACCAGAACAAGGACGGAATCATCGACAAGGTTTTATTCGCAATAAGTCTAAAATAACAAAATGGCTTTAGGGAGATCTCAAGGATCTGTACGCCTCTATGGGACAGATCGCTTCCGACAGTCAGATCGACGCCATGATCAAGGAAGCCCCCGGACCCCTGAACTTCACCACCTTCCTGACCCTCTTCGGAGAGCGTCTCACTGGTTTGTCCAGTCTTTCCTCCTCTTTAATCCATCCCGATAGGAACTGATCCCGAAGCCACAATCGTCGGTGCGTTCGCCATGTTCGACAAGAAGGACGCCGGAAAGATCTCCGAGGATGAGCTGCTCAAGATCTTGAGGAACAAGCGTGGAGAACCCCTTGAGGAGGACGAGATCAAGGCCATGTACAAGGTAGTCCTTTCTTTTTACGCTCATAACTCGTGATATTCCAGGGTAAGCCGCCAATTGAGGGAGGACAGGTCGACTACAAGGCCTTCGCTCATCTCATCACCACCGGAGCCCAGGACGAGCTCGCCAACGCTTAAATTACTTTCATTGACGATGTTTCTTTCCGATTTGTAGTTTATCCGCTAATGAAGATCAATGAACTAGTTAATCGGTCTTTGCTATTTATTGCAACTTGACAGCCAAGGAGTACACATGAAAGGAAACTTTTAAGGAACTTTGTCTTGTCTTGAAGGGTTAGGAAACGGGTACTTGAATGAGATAATAGTAAGAGGTAAATAATAAATAGTAGTTTCGAGACATGACCGCTTTGGACCTACTGAACACATTACAAATACAAGGTAAAAGATCATACAAGTATTAGTTTCAGGGGGATTACCCTATAAAATTAAACCTGTATCAGCCGTAAGGAATCTTAGTTAAAGTTGTTTTACTCCATCATATCTTCGGGTTCGTTGTTTGGGGTGGATGGGCGAGCGTTGACACCAGATTGATCCTGGAATAGTCGATTAGCAGCTTCTTCGTATCTCCCTATTTCTGATGCTGTTAGTGGTTGAAGAAGCCATGACTATAAAGCAGGAGCAATGTATAAATGAAGCTGGATTAACTCACTTCTGGGAAAGTAGCACTCCCACCGTCTAATGATTTGTCCACGTTTACTATAGAAAAAATAGAATCTAGAATTTGTTAGTTAAAGAGAAAGACAATGCCTACCTCCAAAAGACCAATCATTTGCCGTGTAGATCCGCCATTGTGATTGATAAGATCCAGTTTCAATTGGAGAGATCATTGGAATACTGATTTCATATTCAGATCCGACTTCGACTACTGGTACGCTGACGGCATCCAGTTGTTGCATCGGTGTGCCTGAAAGTTGTCTAACTTTCTATATAAAAAGACGTTATGTAACCGACCCCTTTTTTTGAGTGAGGAAGTCGAGAGTAGTGTCATTCTAACCGATAATTTTTGCTGAGTCGAACTGCACTTTTAGAATTTTTTGAAAGTAAGGAGGAAGCAAGCTTTTAAATTTCCAAAATTGTAACAACGTTTTTTGAGCTAGCACGATGAGAGTAGGCCCATTCGACGACGCTTCTTCGCGTATTGGCGATTTATTTTTTGCTAAGCTCTGGCGCGTAACAGTGACGAAGCGACAGCACTTTACCAAAGTTAAGCCTTTTCCTATAAGCGGCCTGCTTCCGTCAGCCAACTGTCAAAAATGGTTTCGCTTTTCGTTTTGTCACAGCCGGATATTTCGACCGAAAGTCTCAACGTGGAGAAACCCCAAGCGCGGAGCCTCCGCCAACACGAAACGGGGGCGTCGGCCGGCCAAGGCGCCCCTCACAATAAAACTGGGCTCTTCTAGTCTCATAAAATATAGCCTGTTTGAAATCAAGAAGACTTTTATTTTAGCGAGCAAACTGACTTAGATCAGCAAAGGTACAATTTTCAAGAAGTTGCATGCCTAAAGGCTAGAAAATTAACAGTCGAATTAGTTTTCTTCAATATAAACTCGAGTTTTTTTAATAATTTGAACGTAATTTATTCTGACTTGATTTCGTTGAGTACTTCCTTAAAGGGACTGTCAAGGACCTTTGGTTTAGTGAAAGATTTAGCGTCCTTTTTCTGTAAAGCCCTTGGCCGGGATTCCCCATTTTTGAAATTGGAGCTCTCTGTGGTCTATTGGAGAAACCGTTCATAGTACGCCTTTACAAGCGATTTTTTCTCTACAAACTGATACCAAAAACGTTCACCAACCGCCGCAAAACACGGATATGGCTTTTGAAAATGGGGACTTCCGCCAAGGTCTTTACAGAAAAAGGACGCTAAGTCTTTCACTAATTCAAAGGTCCCTGACAGTCCCTTTAATCTAATGGCCAGTTTAATAATTCAAATAAAATCAGTAGGTCAATTTGGAATAAACTACACATTAGAAGCATTTCTTTTCACAAAAATTATGACCGAAAAGATCAAAAACGTTGTCTATGTTGAATAGCCACCACTAATGGTCATTTCTAAATGTTCAGGACATGGTTAGAAATTTATTTTATGTAAAGGTCTTTGTAAATTTCATAATTCCTGAAAGTTGAAGGCAAAAACAAATTTAAAAAGCGCTTACCATCAACAAAGCGGATTTCACATCCTGGAGGCCAGTCGGCAAGTCCTGTGTTTCTTATAGTGAACGTCTTTTTAAAGTAGACATTTGCCGGCACTATCTTCAATCGGATAAGGTACTGGGGAAAGTTGAATAAAGAAAATTCACCTCTTCTGGATTAGCGTCTTGAACTAGCGTCATTCCCAGGCTACTCAGAGTGCTTTCCATTGTGGCTATATCCAAGAATTGTTGGTTCTGCTGTCCGTTATCGTAATACGCTCCTATTGCATCGCTTAGTCTCCTTAAACGATTTTGTAAATGGGAAATAAATTTAAAACATACCACGCATGCATTTCCAAGTAAAATTTAGCCTCATCTGCTGTTACTTTACTATCCCCTACGATTTGGATAAATTCTTGCACCATAGACTAAAAATGAACAATGTGATACCTAAGTTGTCGAAATACTCACATCTCTGTCGTTGGTGCAGAGTCCCCTTAGTTGAGCCATTAACCCCGTATCATCCACATCCATGCTTTAGCTGAAATTCTTTTTTTATATTATGAAGTTTAAAATAACTAGAAGAGAAGTAAACAAGCGGGAGAGGTGCTATTTCACCAGATGAAAAGTTCTGAATAAAGGCAATTTAGAGCGTGATTACGCAAGGGGGCGGTCCTTTAATTGAGCCAATTTTTCTTCTTTTCAATGGAAGTTAATTGTGAACTGGAATGTTAATATAGCATTCAAAAGACCAGCAAAAGTTTTTAAACTTATATTTGATAAATTTAAAATAGAAAGAAGTTGTAAGAAAGCTATCGTTGGAATGAATGATCCAGCGGAACTACCTGCGCTAAAATCAATTATCCTATCGGTTGGCTTGACTCTGGAGTACAAAGGAAAGCGAGCTAGGTCGGTTCTTTAATTGAGCTGTACTTGGCCCGCATGCAAAAACACGCAGATGCTTTTTCAGCCGACGAAAATAGCCGCAATATTATGCTTTGAAGGTGACATGGTTACTAATCACAGGAACTAAAAACGCCTGGCGTAATATTCCCATACCATTGGCCTCTGGCCTTTTGTGAATATATGATAGCTGACTCTACGAAAGGTATCCAAATTCACCAAAAAGGAGGTGTGCTAGTGAAAAATTATTTATTGGGAAGAAGTATAGAAAAGTTGGTTGCACAGAGGTAAAGCAGCAACACCGGGGGATTACAATAAATCTATGTGTGGCGGCATGTTCTTCAGTTGGTGGCAACGGCCTCGGTCTCGGTGTCGGGGATAGGTTCTTCAGCGGGTGCCTCAGCAGCTGCCTCGGCAGGAGCGGGAGCGGGCTCATCCTCGAAGTCCTTGTCGGGAAGTTGGAGAGGAATGGCTTGGACAGGAGGGCGGGCAGCGTCTCCTTCGGCTTTGACTTGCTCGACGTACTTGGGAGGCTCCAGGTTCTTACTGCAAACTGATAATACTTTAGTCTGTTATGAGTTCTGACCGAAGCTGTTCGAGCTCTTCATTTTCTCTGCGTCCCCACTCTGGCGGAGGTCTGGCGGAGCCGCGAGCAATGCTTGGAGGCTTCTTGACGACGGGCTCTTCAAACATAACAAAGCGATCTTTGTAGGATCTGTAACATCCTAGTTATTATAATAGTGATAAGAAGAAACCTTCGGTCAGTTTGACGATCGAATTTGGAGGCGGTTGTGATCTTAGGAGGATGGACAGAGGCGGAGGCTTCCTCGGGGTCCAGTCCCTTCTTGAGAGCCTTGTTACGGGCGACCTGGCGTTGACGCTCAGACAGCTCTTTCAACTGAAAAGAAAGGCTCTTAGAGTCAGGGGTACAGGCATACGTCGTACTCCTGACGCTCATGACGCTTCTCCAGATCGTACTTCTCTCCCTCGAGCTTGGTAATCTTGCCGTGGAGTTGCTTGATCTTCTCCTTGAGATCATTAGGCATCATTCCAGAGACGTCGATCTCTCTGCACACGGCATTGAGATACGCCTTCTTCTGCTCCTCAATCTGTTCGGCAGAAAGCTGGCTCTTGGTGCTGGTGCTCTGCAATCATTTGTCTATTGGAGGCAGATCATTGCCATGTGGTGAACTCATTCTCCATTTTACAGCCGTCTGCTCTATCTTTTTTCTCATACCACATGTTGCAGCGGAAGCACTTGTTACCCCTTAGAAAAACGCACCTGTGCAAGGTTTCCAAATTGAGCAGCCTGTTCTCCCTTAGATTCGACTTTGAAGTTTCTGCCTCCTCCGGGGGCAGCGGCAGCAGCAGCGAAGGATCCGGCCATCATCTGCTGACGACGTTGGCGCTCTTCATTCTTGCGAGCCTTCTCGGCATCGGATTTGGCCTTACGGTCTTCCTGAAACTTGTGTTTCTAAAGGAGGGAAGCATTATTCAACCTCTTCCTTTCTACGGCGCTCTTCGTCCTGCTTTCTGCGCTCGTTGAACTCGGCCTCCTCAGCGGCACGTTCAGCCCTGAACCGATTGACTACTGTTTTCTAGGTATGACTACCTGCGCTTCTCCTGCTTCTCCTTGAGCTCGCGGAGTTCTTCCTCGATTCTTTCCTTCTCGAGGACACGGCGCTGTTCGTAGTCAAGAAGCTTGGCGGCTTCCTCCTCTTCGTGCCTCTTCTTGGCAGCCTGAAAAGATTCACAATTTATTTCGACGGTCCGTTCATACAAGCATAGCAGCTTCAGCCTCAGTCATCTCTGCTGGGGGCTTCTCCTCTTGCTGGGGTGGAGGACGGCTCTTAGGTCTGCAAATTTCAAACAGTTCCAGGTGAAGAGGTCAGTTACTTAGTTTCCTCGACAGGAGGAGCCTCCGCTTCTTCTTCCGGTTCTTCAGCCGGGGCATCTTCTTCAGCCCTAAATGGACAACTGTCTCCAAAGCAAGAAGAAAGTCTCACTTGCTCTCCTCGCCGGCTTCCGAGACCTCCTCGTCAATCTCTTCCTCCTCCTCCTCACCGGACCTAAGAATCAAGCATATGTCAAGCTTTCTCCCCTTTATTCCTCAGAGCAGTTTTTCACCCGGAGGGGCAGTGTGCTGCGTGGGATCAACACATCTCCGCAACACCTGACGCGTTTGATGTCCCAACGGCGCACTTCGTTAATATGTTTAATTGAAGGCGTTTCAAACAAACCCCGGCAAGCAAAACATAAGACAACTTACACGATCTCCTCCTCCTCGGACATGTTTGACTGAAAATTTCAGTTTTTTGAAAGAACTAAAGGAAAAGAAAGCTCAGAGGAGAGTTGGCACTAAGATATTGGGATGTGGTTGGCACAGATTTTCGTGATTGTTTGCAGGTTCAAAGAAACGTCGGAATCATTTTTTGCGGCCGAAGCAGCCTGTTAACAACCTGAGACACTTCCAAGAAATGCAACTTCAAAACAAGGATACGGCAGAGCTTCTACAAGACTAGAGGCGATTGGCGACGCGGATCATTGCGGAAAGTTGCAACAAATTTATAGGACCTATTCTTGACATGCGAATGGCAATTGAAAAGAAAAGATGTGATGTGAAAAGGGATCACCGTGGAGCACATGTGGCCGCTATCTGGTGAGATAGTTATCCTCGCCGCGTCGCGACCTAATGGCCTGGTCAAAGGGGTACAACACAAGATGAGCTAAGCTGACATCGTTTCTTCTATTGGTCTGGGCGTGGCAGCAGTGGTTGTAACTTGTAAGCAATGCCGAATGGCAGCTGATCCTCGAAATATTCGAGGCGAGTAGGCGGCACAACGGCTGTAAAGCGTGCCCGTGACAAAAATAAGAGGCCCACCCATTTGGACCACATCGACTAATTGTATCAAAAGTCGGTTTGTTGAAAATCTACGGATTTCGTAAACACTAAATGACGAAGAAACTGTTGGCCACTCAACTTTCCCCGGTGTTCAGTCACTATCCAAACCTCGCTCCCAAGCTGTCTAGGCTTTGCCGGGTGAACACGCCTTTGTCATAAAGGCTGCCGACATTTCTTGCGCCCCTGGCTGTCTGCCCCGGCTGACCCTGTCACCTTCTGGAAACCAAATGGAACATCCATGGATAGCTCACATTTCACATAAATCAGCGTGAATGAGATTGTTGGTTGTCGTCCGCTATGCCAAGCTGACGTTTAATTACCATTCTCCCTCGCGTAGAGAACCAGAAATGAATGATATGAACTAAGAACTGATATTTTTATAAAGCATAATATGTTGCAACTATCACAAACATAAACTGATTATATCAGACAATGAATACAAATGGAATTAGAATGTTGGTAGTGCAAAGAGAGGTATGTATAAGCGAAAGCGTAAAGGCACGAGTGTCACCGAGAAATGTTGGACTATACCTAGAGAGAGATGGTAATATGGCTAAGGAAAATAATGCAAACGTTTGTGGAAGTGATTGGATTAAAGTGAAATGGAATTAAAGGCGTTTGAGAGTATCTTCGTGAGAAAAGGAAGAGTCGGCCAGGAGCAGGGGCTGCTTGTACTGGCTGAGAGGGGTGAATCTTGTCTTGAACTGCTGCCCTTGACTATTCAAACTGACACTGGTGTACACTACCTGCAAAAATAAACTAAGAACAAATAAAAATAACTGTTTACCTGTCTTCCTCCAGACAATTTAGTGCAGGTCATCTTTGAAGCATAAGGCGATCCGGACGAGGAAGACGAAGCACCAGAAGAACTAGGCGTGGAGCTGTTCATCATCGTGGATTTTCTCTCCCTAAAACTATTGACGTCCAGCGGGCTCTTCATGTAGTCAGGATCATAAAGAGATCTGCTTCTCATTTCACTATCTATTGGATTTAGAGGCTTGCTCCTAAGTTCAGGAGGTCTAAAAGCATGGTCTTCTGTTTCAAGCAAGTTTTAGTCTACCTCATTCGCACCGGGGCATACCGGTGACTGTAGGTAGCAGAATAATTCTGACTCATGGTGTGGCCGCCCATTGGAATCAACCTTGACTGCGATTCCATTTGGCTACCTGAAAGAAAAGTAATTGTTCTTAGTGGAAAATACTTACACTCGCCTTCGCTAGGACTGTCGAACTTTCCACCCTCGCCTCTAACTCTGGCCATGGCGTGGAGATGACGGGATTCATGAAGATACTTCTGCCTTGACTTAGGCAGTCTTCCATCCGCCTCCATTTTCTGTCTAGTAGTCCGTCTTTTCAATATCTGCGCATATTGTCTAGCATTCACATACAGCGGATCATGGGGATGCTGAACATGAATAAGTTATGAATAACCCCCGGCTAAACTAACAAGAGGTGCTTGAGGTGCGTCATCCGTTCGAATTTTTATCTCCCGATCCGGTGTACAATCAACAGTATCTTGCCCGGTCTCAGGGGAGGATGCCGGAATCGGCTGGTTCATTTGATCATGCATCTGCTGTTGCTGATAGGCGTGGAATGTTTGCTAAAAATAAAAGATGGTAATTAAAATTGTATGAAACTTTCGCTACCTCATCAACAACCATCATCGGCGTCTGGCCTTCCCCGTATAATTGAAATTGTGGCTGCTGCATAGATGCTTGCGGCTCATTGAGAATAACAGTGAAGGGGAAGCCGCTATTGTCATTTGTAGGAATGAACTGGAAATATCGAAAATAATAAAGCTATATCGAAGAACTCTACCTGGCAATTGGTAATATCCGCACCATCTGGGAGCTGAAGGACGAATTGAGTGGGATTCTGGTGGACATCCTGCACTGGCTCGAGGGTGAACTGAAACGACTATAATTTTTGTTTTAACTTTCCGTCATAAATAGAAATTTGTAGCTTGTCCTTGATTTTAATATACAAAATGCTGGATTTAACCTTGCTAAGAATAATAAATTTCTCACCGGAGGCGGCTGTTGATTATTCCGTTGAGGATGGTGTTGACCGCTGCGCTGTTGACCACCCATCGGTCCGATTTGTTGTTCATTATGAGACTCTTCTTCCCTGCTTGAAGAAGCTTTATAACTTTTCAGTTCCTCGTAGACGGAGCCCTTTCCCTTTGACACAGTCTTAGGTGGAGAAGGAGGATGACTGGTCTTTGCCGCGGCACGGGTTTTTAGTGGTGACGGATGGCGCAGCCTGGATATCTCTCCATAGATGGCAGCACGTCTCCTTGAGCGAGTGTTAACAGCAGGGGAACTGATCTTGCCGTTGGTGTTGTTAAGAGCAGAATGATTGCCCCTTTTGACATTGGGACTCCTGAAATGATAACAAATTGAAATGGCAGTTTAAACTGCGTCCGTTTTAATGCGGCAAAAATATTTAAAGACTGTTTAAAATATGTTTCCCGCTTACATGTTTGGTAATAATAATTAAGGGGAAGTAAATTGCCACCCATTCTGAATTGGCAAAGTGCCAAATAAACTTACATGTTCAAAAAGGTGAAAGAAGGCTCTGATTGGTGGTGCAATGGGAAGCGTCCAAAAAGAATCAATGACTGCGACGCGACCGTGACGCGTGAGGCGGAGAATCAGCGTTTTACTCGGTTTACAAATGAGAAGCGACCTTTAGACATAAAGTTGAAAACTTCTTTCGGTTTCAAGCGGTTTTAAACAGTTTCAATCACCAAATTAGGAAAGTGCAGATGCGCAAATATTCTGAGAATGGTACTATGAGGACAATCTGCTATAAAAAACCAGAACTAACCCAAGACTAAGCAGAGTTTTGATAAAAAGTAGCCGGAGGTCATGTACGACCTGAGTGAGTAGTGGAGTATCGGTACCAATTATACAACTTTCTATAATTAGATGTTTGTTACAGTGTTTAGTGAAGCCATCATGTGTCCCGCAGAGAAACCCTGATGTCAATCGTTTGCCTGTTGCAGCTGTTCTCGAAAATATATGTAGTTTTGCAGATCGGTTCAACTGACCTCTTCGGGCCTATATCTTCTCACCGTGCTTCCTATATCTTGCCCCAATTTGTTCAGAAACAATGTTTCATTAAACATAAGAAGCGGTGAGTCTCAGAACGCGTTTTTTCGAAACTTTTCCCTTTGTTACTGTTTGCCAAGTCTTATTTTCTTTTTTTCAGATATGAACAATGAGTAAACACAGTGATAAAGTACAGGAGGTGAGTACCTTTTATATATAATATATTTATCTTGAATTGTTTCAGGTAGAAGACCCTGAAGAAACATTAAATGTAAAAGTGAAGCAACTGGCAGGACTCCTTAAAAAATCTAAAAAGACTGTAGTTTATACCGGAGCAGGGATCAGCACGGTAAGGACTATTAAAATAGAAAATTTATCGTTTCATGGATTTTCAGTCAGCTGATATTCCCGATTATCGCGGCCCGCAAGGAGTATGGACCCTCGCTTTTCAAAATAAAAACATCGACAGGTTTGTATTCCTTGCATTTTAAGACTTTTTAAATTTTTTGTAATCCTATCTTGCTTTTTTGACAATTAATGTCGTTTTACCAACTAATTTTAGGAAAGTTGACATGCGAAAGGCTAATCCGACCTTTACTCACATGTTTCTCAAGGAACTGCAGATTAATGGGAAGGTTAAACACATTCTCTCTCAGGTAGTGTCTTTCCGTCACTCATAATGACGTTTATTCAATTTAGAACTGCGACGGTCTTCATCTAAGGTCAGGGCTTCCTCAATCCTGTTTATCTGAAGTGCATGGCAACATGTATATTGAGGTTGGCCTCTCAAACTTAGTTTTAAATGTTTCTTTCCAGATTTGTACAAAATGTGAGCCTCAAAGGCAGTTCGTCCGTCCATTTGATTGTACTATAAATAGTGGATTTAAGTGAGAAAATCTCCCTATGGCTCTTAGTACTAACATTTAAGGAAGCATTTGACTGGAAGGGCATGTGATGTCTGCCAGGCTCCTCTGCAAGATACTATTGTACATTTTGGCGAAGTTGGAAAGTCTGAATGGCCACAGAATTGGAACGGTGAGTGAATTTACTTTGCCTTTTCAATATTCGACTCATTTTCAGCGGCATATGATGCCCTGGAAGACGTGGATTTGATAATCTGCATGGGAACTAGCCTAAACGTCCTGAAACACTATAAATTCCTCTGGCCTGAAACTACATCTAATACAAAGGTTTTCAATGCACTTAATTGACTTTTTCACGTCGTTGTCACAGCTCGTTATCATCAACCTACAGTGGACAGCGAAAGACAAGGTTGCCAATCTTAAAATCAACGCTCGGTGTGACCTCGTCATGGCCAAGCTACAGAACGCATTGGATATGGTGACGCTGCCCTATTGCAGGTAACACCTACTCTTTCTTCTTTGAAGTTTTCCATTTTCAGAACGTGTGATCCTGTTCTGAACATGGACCCAAGCGGGCGGACTGATCTCCGAAAGGTTACGACCGATTGTTCTTGTGGCAATCCTTGCTTGAACAGTC